>CM062861.1:13827840-16227840 GCA_031772225.1 Eubasilissa splendida | reverse complement strand
ATCGAAAAATATTGTTGTTGCGCCACCGGGATTCGAACCTGGATCTCTTTCCTAACCGGGGAAGGTGCTTTATCCAACTAAGCTACAGCGACATTATTTTTAGCGACAATTTTCGACCCTATATGTTACCTTTTTGATATTAATACATTTAATCGTTCCATCATTTGACAGAGCCATCTACCTTATTTTTACAGAATCTCAAATACCTTTGAGTAAACTGATAGCAGACGCCAGAATTATCAATTCATTTTTATTAAATTTTTGGACACATTGATACAACTTTATTATTTAGGAGAACACATTCTTATTGTGAAGTTGTAATTATTCAGAACATAGGTCTGTGATATTTTAAATATGAATTAAATATATTAATTATAAAGATATACATATAAAATCAATTTTATCGAAAAAGATTGTTGTTGCGCCACCGGGATTCAAGCCTGGATCTCTTTTCTAACCGGGGAAGGTGCTTTATCCAACTAAGCTACAGCGACATTATTTTTAGCGACAATTTTCGACCTTACCAATGTTACCTTTTTCATATTAATACATTTAATCGTTCCATCATTTGACAGAGCCATCTACCTTATTTTTACAGAATCTCAAATACCATTGAGTAAAATGATAGCAGATGCCAGAATTATCAATTTATATTTTTCGATAAAATTGATTTTATATGTATATCTTTATAATTAATATATTTAATTCATATATAAAAATGTTTATTACATACGTACATTTGCTACAACACAATAAAAAAGCATAATGGTCAGTGACCACAAATGAGAATTTCGGAGAGTCGGAAACGCGGAGCAAAGCCTTAGAATACTTTTCAGTACCAAAAATGAATACCAAATTCGCCCAACGAACTTTCTTACTTTGTACTCCGCGGATATTTAACAAATTACAAAATTTTAAAGGGACTAAAGTGATTGACGATTTTAAACCAAAAATAACAAAGTGGTTGCTTGATGTGGGTAGAAAGCAAAATGAAACTAATTTGTCATTTGTGCTAACCTAACTACCTACATATTTTTGTCTCCAACTATTGTGTATTACAGAAAATAATAATTTTATAATTTTTTTTACAATAACATTTTATAACTTCGGATTGTACTTTTCTCACATAACTTTTTATACCTTACTTTACATTATACTTACTTACCTTAATTTATAACGATTATACTTTATCATTTATAACTTTTAAAAATTGTACAGGTAATTGCTTTAAAATAGACCACGTTTAGTAAAGTAATTACCTTTATTTTCATATGTACTATTTATGCTACAAAAAAAATGTACTGCGTGTGTCAAACTAATCCGCGAGAAAAACACATGTGGTGATGGTTCATATGTAAATGGTTTCTCGCTGTACTCTTCTTTATGCGCACTCGAGTCGAATCCCCGAGAGAAATCTCATCCGTTAACATGGTCCATAATAACTAATAACTATCCCGAGTCTAATTTGTTGATGTATTTTTCCAATACGACAATACTTTAATGAAAATAAATAATACACACCTTGAATTACTTAAAGGTTGGTTTTATAGTTTGTGTACACGTCTGCTACTAAAATTGAATTTACTAAATAAAAGGCCATATTTCAAGTTGCACTGATACTCGGTGAACAAAGAATAGTCTCAAATGATATTGAGACAAAAAATTACTACAATATCTAGAAATCGTCTGAAACCTTGTGAGTAGACGAATTTATCAGAGCAATAGGAGTGATGTGGCGAAGTTTGGCGGAGAATCAAAGACAGTGGCAATTATGAGGTCGACTATCTAGCAGTGGATTGACAGTAGCTATCGTTGATGATGATAATGTATAATAGGAATTGCAGTAATTAATTATGAAACAATATATAAACATGTGTGAGATGATATGAAATAAAAATAAAGCGATGAAAGTTATGTTTAAACTTTGTAGATATATACTTGATTATAGTACTAGATCATGAATACGGACCAGTGAATTAATAGATATGAAATAAAGTGAACATATAAGAAAGGGGTTTGGAATATTAGTTGTGGAACAAGGGACATTCTTCACGTATTGTTTGTGGAAATATAAATCCGATAGTTTATAACACATTCATGCGACAGTAAAAGTATTCACTATTCGAAAAATAAATCTTTGCGTGAACAAGACGAATTTTTTATATTAGTGCATATTATATTATCAGCGTTTAAATTTTCCTTCCAATCGAGTCATGTATTTAAAAAATGTCAAGGACCTATTTGATTACGTAATTGGTACCAAAATGATCACGTGGGTTGACAAATTGAAAATATTGAAACTAGGCATTCGCGTGAGTTCATGGCTATATATTTGGTAGTCTGTGATCATGAATATGTTTCAATATAAGAAACTATCTTATTTGTTCTAGTATAAAATGCTTGTCTATTTCGATACTTAATGCTTACAGAAAAATTGTAATGTAAGAAGTGATATCGTGTACTGATATCGTATAGGTATAGTAAAATATTTGAAAAATTGGAACTTGCAATACTGTTGCGAGGTGATTTAAATAATAAGTTCATTTAAATTTTACAGTTACCTAATAATCATACTTATTTCATTTTGATCGTTTTTAAAAATTAAAACGTTAAGTTGTTTTCTCGACGTTTCATTTGTCTGATTTAACAATTGATATAAAACGTTGGATATTAAAAAATGTTTGTAATATTTAGTTTATGATGTTTCATAAATATGGGAGACGATCCAATTTAAAAATAAGTGACGCTCAGATAGAGAAAGATGGGGAAAATGGCGAGCTCGATAAAGCAATGATATTAAGCAGACTGCGTAGGGTAATTTGACACTCGACATTCGCAATATATATGGAAACATGTCGCACACCTAGATAAAAACTAAGACAACTCAAAGAAACAAAATTTTAGAGTTATTATTATATTCAGATACTCTGTCATATGCACAACTAACTTAGTTTTCTTCTTCTTTCAAATAGGCAATCCACCCTTCAAGAGTGATTTGTGCCATTAAACAAGTTCAAAGATTATTTCATAGACAGCAGTGCAACAATATTATTGAATAAGGAATATTGCATTACAAGTTAATACCATTGACATTCAAGAAATTTGCTATTATATAGCTTAAATGTGGTGAGTTGAGGGAAAGAAGATGACACAAGTTAACCGGGAGTTGAAAATTACCATTGACAAGATTATTGTAAAAAAAACCTGTGATCAACTAACTTAGTTCCAGTTGTCGAATAATGTCATTTTAAGATACATTTATGATCTAAAATGTTATTTAGTTTCATAACTCTAGTAACAAAAAAATATGAAAAATGTTATTATTTTTTTGTCTACTGAAAAATGTTTTTTTGAGTTGTCTTAGTTTTGATCTAGGTGTGCGATATATAGACTAGACGTGTAGTTCATGTGATTTTCTCTACTATGCCGACCGTTATATATTCGTTTTAGGCAATTGTGCTAGGAAAGGTTTGTATATTAGCTAATGTAATAAACACCCATTTCTATTCGGTACGCTCTGAACTTTGTCCGGACTGAAACATAAAGCAAAATCTCGAAAACCTAACAATGTGTCGCCTCTACAGAAAAGTATTGTCGACAATTATTTAGATATTTCCGATAATAACGTGTATTGCATTATTTTCACATTTAATAATAATAAATAAAATAATGCTCGTGTTTATTATCATTATATAAATTTAACGTGTAATAAAGCGATATATTTAATTTATATATTTTATGAATGTTAATATCGTCTGAGTGACGGAATAATGATATTGACTTGCTCAGTTTGACAATCGTTTCCTCGCGTACTTCCGTCCACCGCCCAGCGTGGCTCTGACGACAGTGTGACAGTAATTATTCTTGTCAATTACACTCGTTTCCGTTGCGATGAGGGGAGAAGGGGGGGAGCTGTCTCTGAGCGCTTCGTAGCCATCAAATCGTATGCCATTCGTTTGCTTTGTTTGTTTGTTTGTTTGTCTGTCCTCCATTGTGAATGGCGAAACAAAAGACAAACAAATGGCAGCGGAAAAACAACAGTGTTCAGGCCCGCCCCCCTCCCCTGGCGACGGCTTGTTATTTGGGCACTATCCTTTTTGCGCCGGACCTGATTTTCTCAATAGGAAATATAAAGGATGTCCCACATAAATTTAACCATTCGAATGAAAATATATTAAAAATATTTTCATACAGATTGGTCCTTGTATAGTCTTTATAATTTAAAATATTCGAGTATATATTCTTCTGTTGCAGATAGTTCTAATAATGTTAAAGATTTCAAATTTAAAGTTATCTAAAAATGAGGACAAATTTTTTTTATTTATATATCTTAAAAAAGGTGAACATGGGTGCAATAAAACAAATGTTCTTAAGTTTTCACGGTCGTTCAGAATCTTCTGTGTATAGTTTCCTGGGTTAATCTGCCGTGTATATCTGACCTTTTTGGAGTTGAAGAGCTCTCACAGATGGTGATCCGACAGTAGATGGAACTTAATATAACACAACACTACTCACTTCACACAACACCTGTTCTCGACACGGTAGTGCAAGCCAGTACCTATTAAACGACAGGCCCTGCTTTAGACACGGTTCTGCAAGCCAGTACTTATCCACAACACTAACAATCATGCATCACTTTAGCCCTGATGATGAACCCTGCAATGAGATCCGAAACTTCGGCTAAAAAGGTCAGATATACACGACAGATTAGCCCAGGAAACTATACACAGAAGATGCAATAATAAAATTATATAATACACTTATTATAAATAAATTGATATGAAGTTTACAAATTCATAATTTTTTTATTGGGATGTAGTAGGTATTACCTATGATAGATTAAGCCTTGTAGTAGCTACTTTACTAGACATTTATCTGCGTTAAAGTAGACAGTTTTTTTGTGCTCTTGAAATGTAATTTTATTTAAATAAAATTAAAAATATACAATAACATATATAATTATGTGTTGTACTATTTCTGTTGAATTTAATTAGGAATATTAAACAGCGTTGCTTCTTCCTATCCTATTGGATCACATATTAGTTCCATATTTGAATATTTTTCTACCAATTAACGATTTCCAATTATCGTTAAGTATATTGAATAGTTTTGGAGCAAAGAACACATAGATACGTTGATAGAATGTCATTTTTGTTTTCAGAACTAGTGTGCAGTTGTTTACTCATCGTGTGTTATGATTATGATTTATTTTTCTGGGAGAGTATTATTATGTGTATGGAAATATTAGAGTGGCAAAAGAGAAACAATTCATATTTTATATGTTCAAAAATTTATTGTTTTGTATCAGCTTCATTTAAAATGCAAAAATCTATAGAAGCATTATATAATTAGATTAAATAAAACACAATCACTTTGTTTAAAACCATGAATTTTATTTAACGTCAACCGGTTTCGCTTAGCTCAAGCTTCGTCAGGGCGTATTTAAAATTAATAATAAATACAAATAGCGTATATATACACATAAAGAGGGAGACTAAATATAAAATTATATGCGAAAGGGAGAGAGAGATAGAACCTATTCACCTATTCATTTAGACAGAATATCAACGGAGAAGAAAATACAATGTTGATGGATATTAAATAGATTTAAAAGGAAACATACCTAATATGTGGTTAATGGATAAATTAATTTGGTTATTAATTATTGCACAACCACTATTCACTGCCCTTTTTATTTCAAAGGCCTCTAAATTGTCCAATTGGCGGCCAAATCCATTTTGATGGAGGATATTGACCCCTGAGCTATTATTAAATGAATTGACTTTTTCAATAATATGGTTGGAAAATTCTGAGAAAGCATTACTGTTTAAACATATAAGATGCTCCTTGACACGAATATTAACATTACGAACAGTTTTGCTTGTGTAGAAAGAGGGACAGTTATTACAAGTTAATTTATATATATATCCGAGTGGCTTGATTTGTCATCTTTATCTTTTGGGTTTATTAAAATTTTTCCTAAATTGTTGTTTGTATAGACAACTGGTCTTATATCAGAAAGAAGAATTTTGTATCTCCATTTGATCACTTTGCAGATGAGCCACTCTGTCGCTCTGCGACACTAATATGAACGTAACGTAATTACAAAAAATATTCAAACAACTGGTACGATAACTGTGTTGAAACATTTGTTTAATCTATATTTGGTAACAATTTGTCATTTTTTTTACTTATATTCGAGATAATACAAGTCCCAACCACAACTTTGTGTCAGAGATTAACTGCTTAACAAAAATATTTCTGATGAAATAAGTGCTTTCTAGAACTCATTACTTCCTTCCACAATATTCTTTCGAGTAATATCTCCGAGACTAGTGTTTCAATAAAAAATCGCTGAGATCAGCAATAAATAAAAATACAATCAGATATTTAGTATTAGTAGTATTTTTATTAATTAAGAAAGCGTGCACATGGATGAAACTTTGCTCTCGCATCGTAAAGTTTGACGGTTAAGGTCGGTGGTTAGTTTAACGCCGGTCAGTACTAATAGTTAGGAGCTTAAGCACTAATATGTCTGATGCCTCTCATTGTTAGCAAAGCTTCGATGCTTTGTTCCAGCCGCAGAGACGTATATTTTCTCAAATATATTTTCATTCTAATAATAACGTTTATATTCTTCTTATTTTGTGATCCTCAATTCAAATATTTTTTTATTCAAGATATTTTAATTAATTAATTTATTCATTTAGACACGTTTAACATATAAACATTATACAATTACAAAAAAAAGATCGTTTGTTACATATATTTTACACAGATTTTAAAATGTATTGCCCAACTAGGTAAGCCTGTTTTAGGGCAAATTGGAAAACAAGTCATATATCACAAAATCAAATAACTCATTGAAGGCAAAGCACAATCAAATAAAATATGAACACACAAGTCAAGTAAACGTGAAAATATAAAAAAGAGAGAAAAAAATACCAATATGTAATACAATATATAAAATAATGTTAGGACATATAAGTTAAAGGAAAATATGCAAGATCAAAACACACAAAATGCACTTATAAGAATTATTTCATTATATAAAAAAGTTTACTCTCAGTATCTGCTCTTCCTAATTTCAACAAACAATTTGAAACATCCCTTTTGAAAGCCTTAATGTTAGTTAAAGTTCTAATTTTATTTCCAATTTTATTGTGTATTCTGGGAGCTTGAAAGGTGAAAAAATTTTGAAAAGTCGTTTTAATTCTTGGAACTATTTTAAGATTATTTGCTCTTGTTGGATTATAATATCATTTAGTCCTCACAGATGGAGGGCTAATTTTCCTTTGAAAGCTAGTTAGTATATTCAGCACATATAATTGTCTTATATCTAAAATCTGACATTCCCTAAAAAGTGGTTCTGATAGATACGAAAAGTCACGGTGGTGTATAGTATAGTATCTGAGTATAGACTTTTGAGCAATATAGATATATTATATAGAGAAAACAGTTTGATGCATGGATAAAATAGAACAAAATTATTTTTTCTCACAGACTATTTAACTTCGTTTATAATAACTGCTTAATAAGTAATTTTAAAATACCAACCGGTTTCGGAAAATACCATTTCAGGATGTCAAATTAACTAACCGAAAATATATACGTCATGTTATTCTAATGCTTAATTATAATTTTTCTCTCAGATTAATTAGTTTTTACTCCCGCGCAGTGCTATGTTCCAGATGTCGGTTTTTAAGAATTGTAGTTTTTTAATATTCATCTCCAACCAAAATATTAAGATACTCCAGAAATTTATAACTGTCAAAAAAAAAAAAAATTGCTGATCACTATTGAGCAATATCAAATACATATGTATATACGTATGTGGTAAATATATTTATCAAATAAGTGAAGAATACTCGTCATCCATGTCGGTCCCTCATGACTGAGGATCGCGATTTCCATGAACTCTTGTTCTCTAAACTATGCTTCTCCACTTTTCTCAGCATCTTGCAGATCTTAAGGCTGTCACTAGAGAAGTATCTGTTACCTTTTCCACTTGGTCGGTTCAATGGGAGGGGTATTTTCCTCCACCTCTTCGTCCATTGACTTGGCCTACCACAACAAGCTTCTCTAAGCTATCTTCCCTTCTCGCAAGATGCCCAAAAAATTGAAAGATAATTTGCAGGATAAGAATCTGTTCTTGATCTTCAGTTTCTGCAGAATATAGACATTTGTCTCCTGCATCACATCTCAAAGACATTAATCCGTCTTCTCTCTTTTGCTTTCAGGGTCCAGAAAAAATACTGGGATTAGCAAAGATGACGTCATTATTGCTTGGATGCTGGACAGCTTATGGAACTTTAATACCACAAAGAGAAAAAGACGCAGAGAGCTTTAGTTTTTTAGAATTCTTCATATCGAATATATTCAATCTAATTAAGTCGGATATGTAAATGGGTAGTTATCAATCAATGAAAGTGCCTAATCGATCAAAGTTATCAAAATATTTTTTAAATACATTATTAACAAATCTATTGTACCAAATAATACCTGGTAATTTAGTCTTTGTTTCGTGAGACTATAACTGTAAAGGTAGTATGTAAAGGATGTTTTTTTTATAGGTATACAACATTAAAATGAAACAAAATACATGAAAATATTGGCTGTATTGAAAAGATAATTTTATTACATTATCGTTTAAATATGATTTTGAGCATATTGGCGCCATGGTTGTCAATCAGAATAAAGCACAATCTAGAATTCCATTTTTCAACAACTTTTTCAAGCAGCTGGGACGTATATCGACAATAACGCGACGAATATTGGCTTCCAAGTCGTCTATTGTCTCTGGTTTATCGACGTAGACTAACCACTTCATATATCTCCACAAAAAATAATCCAAAGGTGTTAATTCTCATAATCATGGAGGCCAGTTCACATGTCTATTATGTGAAATTATGCGCTCATCGAATGTTTCTTTCAATAAATTGATTATGGCGCGCGCTGTGTTGCATGTTGCGCCGTTTTGTTGAAACCACAGCTCTTCCACATGAATGTCATTTAATTAGGGAACAAAAAAGTCAGTAATCATGGATCTATAGTGCTCTCCATTAACTGTAACGTTCTGGCTGGCATTATTTTTGAAGAAATAATAGTTTCTTCGGTGCGCGCTGTACTACGTCTCTGTGGATGCGTATTATCAATTAAAGTGTGCGTGGTGCTAAAACAATCCATGTTTATTCAAATTACTTACTTGGATGGATGATTATGTTCACCGTAAAATGGACGAAGCGCACGGTAAGTTTCGCAAACTGAACCACGTTTTTCGAAATAAATTTGCACAATTTGCAAGCGTTGTTCTGACGTAATTTTATTCATGGTGAAATGGCAAATCAAAGTCAGCAAAAATCAGCTATCAGCTGTCAAATTGGCTTTCGCTGGAAAAAGTGTTGCCAATTCGATAAACAAACTTCCAAATAAAACACCCACTAGTAAGTTTTATATTCCCACATTATTACATATCCTAATTTTAACACAGCATTCACGAGATTTAATAAATCATAACTGGACATGAGATGGCGTGACGGTAAAAATAAAGATTTTATCAGTTCATGCGCATGCAAAAGTATTTTTTATGTTTATTATGTTTGTTCATGAAATACAATTTTTTATAGGAATGCACCCACACAAAGACTTCACAGGCTTGAAAACGATTTTGGTTTTGTAGATATTCCAATGTTCAATGTTTAAATATAAAAGTAATGTTTTTGATGCTCTTTTGAGTCAAAGGTGTAATTGATTTTGCCATTCTGTGTTTAACCAAAATTCATATTTTTTCTGTGTTAAATCAATTTTTTTTAACTTTATTTATATTTCTTTGTTTTAATTAATTTTGTAATTTCTGTTATATATATATTTCATGTGACTTATGTAGCTTCATATATAGATTTTTTTATATAAATAAGAGCGTGAATACAACATAAATAAATCAATTTAAACTTAGGTAGATTTTGATACAAATACCACTTATTGCAGAGAGAGGGTCCGGAAAATTTCATTACATTTTTTTAGATTATATTTACGTTTTTATTACATTTAGAAAACTTTAAAATCATCATAAGTAAAAAAAAATGATATCAGAATTTGTAAACATGATAACTTTACTTTCGTTTAAGGTTTGGTAAAAAAATATCACGGATGACAACTTGCCTGATCCGCCATCTTGTTTAAAAAAAGCGGCTGTTCAAAAACATATAAAATCACAACTCCGTCAAGATTGGACCTAGAGAAAGAAGTTAAAAATTCATTTTCATTTACATGATGTCCCAAAAGTCAATATCATCACTTGGAGGTCATCAATCATAAGATTTTAAAATATTGGCACTTTTATGAATTTAGTGAAAATCGACACCTTAGATTAGTTTTTCGAGTGCCATAGCTACAAAATTTCATATTCTAAGATTATAATTTGTGACAAATCTTGAATAACACTGCTTCTAGTTAAAAATAAAACTATTTTTAACTATAAGCATATATTTTATTTTTATAGTTAAAAATAAAACTATTTTTTATTAGGTCATATTTTGATATTATGGTCAGTCATGAATTGGCCTGACCTGTCAACCCTCCAAGGAATGACTTTGACTTTTGGGACACCTGTATAAAAAAAATGTCTACCTAATTCTTGTAGCAAGTGCTAGAAGTGATATTATTTTTTGAGGTATTAAGGAATAATGGTTCAAAAATAATTGTTCTTTATTTTGTTTATATTTTATTTCAAAACATTTCGCAAATATTTTAAAATAAATTAGTTAAACCAAAAATATAGGTTTGCGAGCATATTTGATGACTCGAAAGGTTAAATTCCTGCGACCAAATATATTTAGGTCAACAGGTAGCGAATAAAAGTTTATCGTCTGGACAGCTTACTGGGGGCCGCTTTAGAACTGGTAAAGGCCGTTTTGTTTTACTCATCGTTAAATTCCGGCTTAACTAAATGATATTTTTATTTTATTCCAGCGAATAAATACATAAATATGTTTTGGAAACCCAAAAAAAGGTTTATATTTTGTTTTTGACGCACCATATTAATGTTTGTTTAAGAAGATAAACTGTGTACACTTTCATTGTATTATAATCAAAAAGCGTTACTTTTTAATTGCACGTGAAAATTTAAAAATTATATTTAAACATGATATGTAAACAAAAAAAATATATTGCAAAAAAATTTTGTATTGAAGACCTAGATACATAATCTGAGATAATATTTTTATTCTTTTGTATTTGTGGCGACGGCAATTCAAATTCACCGCTGTCCCCAGTCGGCGTCGATACAAGCGACATCTGCATTTAGGACCCAGGTAGCAGCAAAGAGCAGCCGAGTCAAGTCTGGCCCGATCGTTCGCCGACGACAGTTCTTTCACTTCGCCGCTCTGCCAAATGCCTCCGACTCGCTCCTCTAACTCTTCATATCTTATATCGCTATCTTCTGTAATCTTTCATCTCTATTTCTGATCAAATAAACGACTACATCAACCGCGTATTTTATTCATTTCCGTTACCATTATCCCCCACTTATTTAATAGATGGAACTTCATTCCTTATGTGTTCGTTCTAACCTTTTGTAAGTACTAGAAATATTAGATAGTATTGTTCAGATATCTATCAAATCAAAAAAAAGTCTATGAAAATTCGCATTTTCTTCTCGTGCCTTATTCATTTATATATTATTGTACACGCCCTTTTAAGGAATTAACTTTTTTTTTTTAAATAATAGAAAATCTCATCAGAAGTGACACAAATTTTTTTTTATATAATATCAGCATGTTTTTTCATAATTATAATTATAAAATAAAAATAAATAAAAAATGTAAAGTAAAGCAATTTATCCGTTACCATTGAGTTGACTCACAAAAAATTGTAATAATATAGTCTTATAAATAATTAAATTTACAGCAAAAATATCGACTACCTCCGCATATTCATTCCCCAAAGAATGCATTCTGGGGACTGCGGAGTTGGCTAATGCATGTGTTCTGACATGACCTCTGTAATAGAACAATGAATTGTGTCTCTATGATCTCAATGTTACGTGAAAGTCAACAATTTGGGGACAGTCTATCATATCATTGATGAACCTTGATGTTTAACGAATGTTGTTTATCATGTTGATTATCATCACTTTGTTTTTTTGGATGTTTTTATCTGATTTTTATTGTTTTAAATACTTTTTTAATTTATTCATGTAAACCATAACATCTTCTATCCATCCAACTTATCTTGAACATGCTTCTGTAGATTCACATCTCAAACGCTTCAATTCATTTTATCACTTTTTAGGTAAGTGTCCTTTTTTCCATTCCATAAAATAATATCGAAAACAACTTGCAACTGACCATTCGCATTCGTAATCTAAGGTTGACATCATGACTACATATCATCAGAAGATTGCACGAGTTAACTTAATGCGGCATTTGATTTCAACTGAAGCATCCCATATTTCATTTATATTGCAACCCAGGTATACAATATTTTGTATGTTCTCCAATTTCATTCCAGCAATATAAAGACTCATTGTCAATTGTGTACTGTTTAATGAGCATATACATTATTTTAGTGGTATTAAGTTCTAACATTACTTGGTGCAGTAAAAGTTGTTTTTCCTCGATATTAGGCAAACACCTTGAGCTTGAAATATTTTAAGACGCGGTAATTTTAAGGTAGCTAGGCACCTTTAAAAAGTACGTACAGTATACAAGTTTCAGTTATTTTATTTAAAAGTTATAAAATCAAGAAAAATTCTAATTTTAAAATGTGTTTAAATGACAGTAGAATTAAACGTGTTTTTATATTTAACACACTGTCACTATTGGACTAAATCAAAATACCCAATCATTTTTAACAGATATTTCTGTTTTTTATATTTTAGTTAAACTGTACTCTTGAGTGATATTTTTTTCAAAATAAATTGTGAAAACTACTTCACGGTTACAGTGTAACTTCGGTTCAGTTCACAGTAGAGTTTTCGATATAAAACGTGGTCTATCGTTCTTGGTACGGTTGGGCGGCGATGTGGCTTAAATAATATTATACTATAAGGAAATTTTTCAAAATTAAAGGGGTAAAAGTGATAAGAAGCATAAGTTTTAAAATTATATTAGTCAGGTGATAAAATATAAGCAAGTATATTAAGTTTTAGAGATTTCAATGACAATTATTTTAATTATAGTTTTATCAAAATGGTAATTTTAAACAATTACACAAAAGATTGGTTCCGGAACTGGCCATAGAAAATATAATTGTAACGGATGTGTGTATTTATTCTACAGCCATTTTAAAACGGCCGCTATTTTAAAATAGCAGTCATTTTGAAACTGGTGGATCAAGCTAGTTAACGAAGTTTGTTTGTTTATACATATGCATACATATATAAGCACATAAAAATTTTTTAACAAAAGGGAGTTTATAGATCACCCTATGTAATAGTAAAAATTCTATCGAAATCGACCGAATACCAAATAATCTTTAATGAAATAATAATAAACTGATACAATTTGGCATTATTATAAAATTTAAAAGTCGTTTTTTCTACTATATGTATATAAACGAGTACTCACGATCGAAAAAATTGCATCGAAATATTCCAGAAGTTGTGTCGTTACACCATCTGCAGTAGGTAGTAGACATTTATATAGAAATATGACAAATAGTTGCTTTTGATGAGATTATACGCCATAATGACATAATACAGTAAATGAAGCAATCGCCATCTCTATGTTCTCACGTTTCATTCCAGATACAATATTATATGCATATATACAATATGCAATATTATCACTCTTAACACCAATAAAACCATGTTTTATTATTTAAATTACTGTAAAGGAATAATATAAGTAACTAATTACAGATTAATACGAATTAAATGAATGTATCAATTAGAAAGATATATTAGTTGCTACCGAGATAACAAATATATTTTTTCGATAAATTAATTTTTTCTATACATCTTTCTGGTACCACAGAACTATGTTATGAAAAACTACAACTTCACAATAATAATGTGTTCTCCTTAAAAATTATAGATTAATATTCGTGTTCCGAATTAAAACTTCTTTATTATTTCTTGTCATTTTTTAAATAAAATGAACATGACTGAAGTAAATAGCGTGTGGCGTTTCTACCTAACAGAAAATGATGGCCTGTTGCCTAAACGATCGTTTATTTTAAAAATAGAGATATGTATACGTAATACGTGTCACATCGATATTTTCACTATTTTCAAACTAAACTAAACGCTTGTGCTATGAAAACATAACTTAATGGGCTCTTGGAACGAGGTGAGAACCCCCGACCACTAGATACTAGGGGAGTATCATAACCAATACACCACAAGCACGTCATCATTGACAAATACGCGATAAAAAATAAGATCCATTTAGATTTGTGCTTTCTGACTACCTTATAGATCAGAGCACACTATACTGGCACAAATATCTCACTTAAGAAAATTTTCATACGAAGCCCCCCGGTAAATATAGCCTTCAATTATTCCACCAATTGTACATCGGAATAGAAACTAAATCTAAACTATTGGCCGTGAAACAAGAGATCTTAATAAAATAATAATTGAAAATTAGATCAAATCAAAATTTTCCAGCGACATAATTATTTCGACGTAACTCGCATTATCGGTTTATAATAAATTCTCTTACGATCTGATGAGATGAATACACATCAGTACAATATTTCGTGCAAATGTTAATTGTAAAATCTTGCTAATTTCTATCATTTACTGATTTTCTCTTAAGAAATCCGAGTTAAATTCCAAAACCATACTTACAGTGTTTAAAGCTGTTTACAAGCCCACTTTAATATTTGGTCACCAAACATGGATTATTGCAGGCTGCCGAAATGATATCTTAGAAGAGTAGCAGGTGTAACTTTATTAGATCGAGTGAGATGTACCGAATAAAGGAGACTCTCAGCACGAATCTTCTATCAAGATGTATCTTCTTGATTACTCTGGAGGTAAATGCATCTTGTGGAATGCCACATATTATTATTGATTGGACACATTATCTCGATTAGTCAACAAGTACCAAAGTGAAGCAAGATAAGAGAAAATGGAAGCGCCTCGTCGAGATTTTGGGCTCCTTTTAACCTTCTAAGGTTAAGGGGATGAAAATGATGATGATGATGTTCTCATATTTTATAGTAATAACGCAGTCAATGTAGTATGTTCTATAAGAAACATATGTGTTAAAACAAGTACGGCAAGACTTCAGCCCAAACATCATAGAGTGAGTAGTATGATTGTGTTTATGTGTTTCACCAACATTGAACATCCGTTATTACCTGAATATTTTAATATTTTAACTTGTTGAAAATGAGCGTGTATTATCTTAACAAATATTAATCCTGATTTATAAAATCAAATTATAGAAATTATAAAATCATTATTATTTCAGGTGTATATTATCTTTTTCATTTTCAAATGTTGCATCATTTCCTTCTTTCTTTTCGTTATTTTCAATTTATATTTCCCTTTTTTTCTTTCTTTCTTTATTCTCCATTTATCTTTGCTAATTTGCTGAAGCAACTATGTAAAATATGATTATTGATTAATCATGTAAAATGTTTTATTCAACGCAGGCAAAGCCCACTAAAGCAGATATTAGAATACAATATTTACATAAAACAAATTAAAAAAGAAGTAAATTAATAAATAATAATATTTTTTACACAAATTCAGTTGCGCTTAGCATTACTGATGTGACGTAAAAATGTGGCATAAAATAATATTTGAAATATCAAGCCTCATTATGAAAAGAATTATCACAACATAGTACATTATTATCTGATGCAATGAAAGTATTTTATTAAATATGTTGTTCTTTATGTTTGCAACTTTTCATGACAGAACACGGAGTACGCAAAATTGAACAAGTCTCCTGCGCGAGGCTAACTTTCATAGCCTTTACATTCTGTACTTAATTATGGGTCCATAAAATGAAGACTTTTACATGAAAATGCGAAGAAAAAGTTGGGAAGAGTTGTTAAGGTAGAAGCAAACGCTGTGATGGAGCTCTCGATATGCCCACAGATAAGTTTTCTCATTACCGCGGAGTCGGCACAATTCATCATCTTTCAAAAACTCTAGTTTTGTTGTTTTCAAAAGTTCCCGCTTCCTTTTTTGACACTTAGTTTAATTCATCACCGTGATGCTCCGCATCAGCGAGATAGGATGGACTTAGTTGAAAATTAAAGAGATTAATTATTGTCCAAGTCTCAGGTAAACTTGAAACGAGATGAACTTAAAGGTGTTCTCAAAATAGTTTGTCTTCATCGTATAATATTGATTGATTATATATAATAAAATGGTTTAAAGCAATACGTCTTTCCAGATTGGTGTTTTTAAATCTTTTTACAAAAGCGGCACACTTGACACTTTGCCAAACTTATATAATACACAAAACATTGACTTCTTCTTCTTCTTCTCGTGCCTTATCTGTTCAAAGGACATTGGTTATCACGTTGGTTATTATCATTTTGTTCACTGTGGCCCGGAATACGTCTAACCCTTAGGTTTTTCAGATATGTTGTTCTCGTTCTTCCAAGACCTCGACTTCCAGCAATCTCTCCCTGCAGCTGAGTTAATGAATTCAGAATACCTTTTTCATGCAAATAAAGATTGCACGAGCTTGCTTTGATTTTAACAGAAGGATCCCAAATTTATTTATATTGCCCAGGTATATAATACTTTTATATTTTTTAATTTCGTTCCAGCCATATAGAGAGTATCATTGTCAGCTGTGTTATATTTGCTAATGAGCATATGTGAAGTCTAGTATCAAAAGTAGACATCTCCACTTTACTTGTTTTCAAGTAAAATGCAAAAAACCATTGTATCACAACTGTCACATTTGGAAGCATATTGAAAATGACCAGTAACTTCAGGTCACATAACCAAATACTGTAGTCTTATTGGCTGAAAACGTATTTGTCTGAGTTTGAACTAATTATTTATTGGACGTGTTTGCAATTGAAGTAACAAACAATTGTTAAATGCGTTTTTATACGAAATTCGATGTTATTTATCTAATTTTGACAGGTAAGTCTTGTATTTGATTATATTTGAACACACTTAACTCAAAAACCATAAAAATTGGGCACGTCTGATTTTGATTCTATACCTCACGTATATTTTGTTTTGGTTGTATTAAGTTCTATCACAAAAGTCTCACATGTCCTCACTACTTGGTTCAGCAGAAGCTGTAAATCCGCAACGTTACTTGTTGTATCATATGCAGAAAGCAGATTGTTCAGAATCTTCCCATTTATAACAAACCTTTTAGTTGTCAAACATCGACGTGATAGTAATTCGATGTGACGCTCCCTATAACCAAAATGCGTCTCTTACTCTTCGTCAACCCTTGTCTTTATTAATATAATAATAAAATAAGACCCCTTGAAAACAGTAGTGATAAATGATCGGGATCCATTTATTCTTTTAAAGTCTTGATTTAAGTAGGCGCATTTAATAAAATCCATATTTTTAAGTCGCCAACCAATGACTTTACACATTTCTACACGATGATCTCTCAGTGAGACTTTGATCTATAAGACTCGCTAAAGGTACGCGTATACTGGATGCGTCATTGTAATCCGCAAAAGATACATGTGGTAGAATATTATAAATCGTTTATTAAATTAAATTATAAATTATACTCTATATTATTCACTCGAGTCGAATTTCTGAATCTATTCTCCTTACCAATGTGTTGAATTTGTTTCTGATGGCAACTTTTACGAGTATATTTCCAAAATCACGAATAATCATTATTTTTTGAATTACATTAATAACAATACCTACTGTATTTAATATAGAATATATTTCGAATAATATCTCTATCAAAATTCACACGTGGGCGAAATCTAATGATATTTTTCGTTTGAAGAAAAGTAGTAAAACAGATTACACTTTATTAATGTGACCTATATTTAAATTTGTAATCAACTAAATTAAAACATTCGTTGGTATAGAATGGTCTATAAATTTGGTCTCAAGCTAATCCTCAGTCTAAATGCAATGATATTTATAAAGAAAAGTTATGTATTATTTTGATTGGGATTAATTATGTTGACAACCTCGTCGTATTGGTACCAGAACAGGCTTTACTTTATATTTAATATAAAAGTACTGATCAATTACAATTTTTATTTTACTTTCAGAAAAATATTTGTTTGCGTTAATTGGTTATTGGATTGTACTGCAAGAGACTAATTCCATTTGATTGATAATAAATCATGTTTTCAACATTGAAAAATAGGTTTTATTGATTGTACTGGTCAACAAATACATTCTTTTTCGCTCCCTTGGGAAATTTTCCCCAAGTTTCATAAATTCTGGGGTGCTGATTCAGAATCTGAATGCAGAATTTTTCTGTTTCCCACCATTTTGGGCATATTTATACCAAATGTTTTTTCCTGCTTTTTGCATGGATATCACATTTATCGACATTTTTTATAGTTTCAGATCCATACCAAGATTTGTCTAAATATTCTCTAATGTAATTTTTTTCGATTTTATTTTTTATGGCGATTTTATACTGCATTTATTTTAATTTAACACGTAAATTAAATGTAATAGAAATAATTACATTTAAATCATTAAAAAAAATCTTAATATCTTTTTATTCGTCACAGATGAAAATTGAATGAGAAATTCATATCAAAAAGTGTATATATGACATTTTGGTTTTGAAGGTATTTTTTTTTAAACAGTAAACATAGAAATCTACTATCAAATATTTGAAAATAATTTAACATTTTCGTGCTACGGAAAGGCAAATTAATACAGATTAAAAATAATAAGTTTATATAAACTTAAATATTAATTGAATGTATTAATTTTAGTTTTAGTTTTTGCGCTACCGGGATATAACAATATTTTTCGACAAAATTGATTTTATATGTATATATTTATAATTAATACATTAAATTAGTATTTAAAACATCACAGACCTATGTTCTGAATAATTACAACTTCACAATAAGAATGTGTTCTCCTTAATTATATAAACATGTTGACATTTTATTTGACGTTGGATATTACAAAGTGTGATAACCTTGGCTTGATCGGTGATAGAGCATTTTGTCTCCTGACAAACCTCAAACCGGTAGCGCTAGTTGTAATCTTCTTTGAGACAAAATCTGTATAATGCTAGTAGTGGTGGGTCAACAGTTAAACTTTTTGTCATGTGACAATTTGCAGTTTATTAAATACACAAGATACAATACTATATGACATAAGTTTACAAGCACGGCTCCTTTATAATTCATTCTTCGCGTACACATACACCTATCTCTTCCCACGTCGCGTTACCGCTGACAGACACATGCACATACAAACACTCGGACATTACATAAAGTGTTTGTGGTGTTTAGTTTGTTATGTTTTATTAATATAAAAGACGATCTAGTTCAGAAAAAAACGAATGAAAGACAGCAAAAATGACGAGATGAACGAGAGATAAAGTAACGACAGTAACACTTACTGCCCAGTGGGTCAAAACAAAAAGCGTCCGGCGGTGGTGGGTCATTTTAGACCCACCTTAAGTTTTCAGTATTTCAACCGTTTTGTAGGAATTTTTTTATAGATATTTAATTTTAAATGTGATTAAACGAAATAGCATGATGTGCCGTAATGTTTCTGCTAAAAAATTAAAGATAAAAATTAAAAATTATTACGAATAATGCACATATTCTCACGCATCAACCTACACAGCTAAAATACAAACATCCACTGAGCATGTAATCTTCTCGTCGGAACCCGAACAGGTATTGTCATATAACTTATAGATAGGCGCAACGCCCCTCAAATGGTTATATTACTGGTATTGTCTAGGGGCCGCCAGACGAAAATAAGTAAAAAAAATACATGGATGCATACCTGGTATCCTTTGTCTACCTGCTTAAAATGTGGACAATATATATTTAGGTGTAAGCGCTGAGTTTAAATCCCCTAAAAGCGATTGATTTTTGAGCATTTTTTCACATTTTTATCAATAACTCATTTGAATCTCGTCCGATAACATTTATTTGTATCTCAAATTATTTGAAAATATTTATCAAAAGATTAGATAGAACGAAAATAGCATTAAACAAATATTTGTAGCGTAGTTAATATTTTTACAAACAACCGGGTCAAATCTGACCCACCACCGCAGAGTATGTGTTAAACAGACTGCGAAGGGAAAATGGTAAATCCTCACGCGCAAGAAAGATTGTGGCAAACGCAAACTAGACCTAATATTATATTTGTTTTCTACCACGCCAACCATTCTATGTATATTTTTAACGCCATCCTAGGACAGATATAATAATAAAATCCCGGTAAAGCAATTAATTTTTTTAATATTTTCGAAAACATTTTATTTTCAAAGAATTTTTAAATGAATATATAACCCAATTATTTATTTAAGAAGAAATTAATTTGTTTTGAAACGCTAACACTTAACTAATCACGGGCTTCCGCGATTTATGTTTTTCATTTTAAAATGCGATAGAAATTACGTTTTATATTAATACAAAGATAGACGGGAGAAAAAGGGGTTGGATGAATATTTTGGACATGACCTAATTTAATTTAGAATTTGGATATATTCATTTGGTTATAATGGTTCTTATTAAAAAAAAAGTTATCGTTAATGCACACATATTAAAACCACCATTACATTATTATTCTATAAATCAACGGAAATAATCAAAAATAGATAAATACAAATTAAATGTATTAATTAGAAAGATATACATATAAAATCAATTTTATCGAAAAGTATTATTTTTCGCTACCTGGATCTCTTTCCAATCGGGGGAAGGTGCATTACTATGCTCTAGCGACAGTACTTTTGAAGACAAATTTTCGTACCCATATTATACATTTTTCAAATTGATCCATTTATCGTTCCATTATTTGAAAGCTATTGTTTTTACATTGTTTTTACGAAATCTCAAATACCTTTGAGTAAATCGATAGCAGATGCCATAATTTATAACTCATATTTATTACATTTTTGGACACATTGATACAACTTATAAATTATTAAGGAGAACATATTCTTATTGTGAAGTTGTAATTATTCAGAACATAGGTCTGTGATATTATATAAAAATAGTTAGTTAACAAACTAAATATTTTCATAACTGAAATGAATTATTCCGTAGTGGTGATGTTACGTATTAACAAGGGACCTTTAGCAAATTAATGTTTTAAATTTAAATGTTTCTACACGACTATCTTCTAATATTTGTATACCGTACTTTTTTGCGGCTATTAATTGATTAATGTGATTGTAAATTTAGTATATCTACAATAGTATAATGATGATTGTAGTTTATTAGCGATATTGAGGTACCTTACTGAATATATAAATACAAATATTTTTGGTGGGTAACTTAAATTAACCTAAATTATTAACGTTTTTTAAAAATATATATTTATTGTGCTAATTCATTCTTGAAAATGGATCTTTCTAGATTAGTTAAGTGTATGTGCATCTATATATGTCTCTGTCTTTTACGAATTTAGGTCGATTGCTTAAAATAGCCGGGCGATTTTTCTGTAGAATTTTTCGTATTTTTTGTTATCTTTGTCGGCACGAGTTGTTTTCTACCTCAACCCCTTTCATCCCGGCTCTCACCCTATTTAGGGTCCCTTTCTGGGCCGAGAAAATTATTTTTCCTCGTGGTAAACGGACGCTCGCTGATAACTTCATGTGAATTCAAGAATACAGTGGCGAGAAAAGTGTTAAAAAAACAAGGAATTAACATATTGAAGTTATTGAGTTTGATGTTTATAAACAAATTTTTTTAAATTATTTTTTGATATATTGAACATTTTTAATTATATAAAAAATGAGAAACAGAATGACCCTCAAATGTAGTGAACCGATTTTTGTATTGACTCAAATTGCAATATTATGTACATGTGTGTTTATTTATGATAACGCATGTAGGGGACAGCGGTTCAAATTTACCGATG
Source organism: Eubasilissa splendida (assembly GCA_031772225.1). NCBI lineage: Eukaryota > Metazoa > Arthropoda > Insecta > Trichoptera > Phryganeidae > Eubasilissa > Eubasilissa splendida. The sequence continues at coordinate 16,205,843 of CM062861.1, read as the reverse complement.
TTCCCAATCGGTATCGATACCAGCGATATTTGTATTCAATACCTAGCCGGCGGTACAGTGCTGCCTCCACAGTCTGGCCCGATCGCTCACTGACGATACATCTTCCGTTCCGCTCCCTCGCCACAGCGATCGAGGCCGGCGGGGCCGACGCCGAACACCGTCAACTCGCTCGTCTACTCTTCGATTTTTTATATTTTATTTTTACACGCATACCTTCTGTACTCTGTTTTATCCTCTGTCGCAATAAATGAATATACCGACTGCGCGTTTCCATTTCATTCTTACCACCTACCCCCACACACGTTTAGATTTATACGTCGTAGTATATTAGAATTAATTTAAATCGTATAAAACATATCAATTATAAATATAAATTATATTATACCAAAAACCTTTATGAATATTAAAATTTCCATTTAATATTAAGGTGTATAATAATACTGAATACTGATAGTTTCAGTGTTATTTTAATTACGTTTCATTATTTTTTTATTATTGAAAGAAACCATGAGAAATAATCTACATTGTTTCTCTTAAATATAGAATTTAAACTAAGAGAAAGTATTACTGATACAAATTAAATTGATCAATTGAGCAACCGATTACATTTTCGACAAATTTGGAATTAACGTTCTGTAGTCATTTTTTATAATTGATATATCTATTATTCGATTTTTAAAAGCAATCAATTTTACATGGCAATGAATTTCAATTATATAATAAATTCAATCTATTTAATAAAATAACTATAATTATCACAGAACCGAAGAATGTTCTGAAATTGTAACTTCACAACAAAAATATTATTTTAAATACTAATTTAATGTATTAATTATAAATATATACATATAAAATCAATTTTGTCGAAAAATATTATTTTTGCGCTACCGGGATTCGAACCTGGATCTCTATTTCCAATCCGGCGAAGTACACTGCCAATTGTGCTATAGCGCTAGTATTTTTCATGAAAAATTTTCGAACCTATATGTTACACTTTTTCAAATTAATACATCTGTCGTTCCATTATTTGAAAGCCATCTACATTATTTTTACGGAATCTCAAATACCTTTTGAGTAAACCGACTGCAGATGCCAGAATTATCAATTCATTTTTATTAAATTTTGGACACATTGATACAACTTATATTATTAAAGAGAACACATTCTTATTGTGAAGTTGTAATTATTATTCAGAACATAGGTTTGTGATGTATTAAAAAGTGTAACATATGGGTTCAAAAATTTGTCATGAAAAATACTGGCGCTATAACACAATTGGTAGTGTTCTTCCCCGGATTAAAAACATAGATCCAAGTTCGAATACCGGTAGCACATAAATGATATTCTTCGACAAAATTGATTTTATATGTATATATTTATAATTAATACATTAAATTAGTATTTAAAATATCCCAGAGCTATGTTCTGAATAATTACAAATTCACAATAAGAATGTGTTCTTCTAATAATAAAAATGTTATCAACTGTCAATATTCTAAAGATTCGGGCCATTCAACATAAAAATTACAATGCTTCATAATTTTCTAGAAAGAAACATAAAAAGTGAGTAATCAGTTGGAAATCCTGAAAGTGATAAGCATTTTGTGTGATCATCTCAGCTTCATAATACTCATAAATTATTGTTAAATTTTGAATGAAAATTTAATAAACTACCATACTCAAGAAATTATTATTAATTCATGATTATGTAGAGAATGCTATTTAATAGAATATAGTTTGTATGTGTTTTTTTAACATTGATGTTTTTGCCAATACTTTTTTTTTTATTAATATTCCTCAATTTACTTATTTAAAAAATATTTAATTACCTTATTATTATTAAAATGCTACTACATTTAACAGTGAGATAAACATTAGTACATACATATATATATATTTTTATATTAATAGATAAAATACATATAACATATATTATTGCAATTAATTTCAGATGCATGAATATTCAGTTTGCACTAACCGAGGTAATGTGATCTACGAATATTGGGAAGGCGGTCGGTTGAAAAATGTCACTATAGGTTATGTATAATATGTATATGTCGAAAATAATTAAACACATTAATTCAATGCATGAAATATTAAAACTAGAAATTAGTCGTCAACTTGATAATTATAATATTTTTAACTTTAATCAACAAAAATGAAAAATAAACGAACGCTTTCGCGTGATATAATTGACAGCATTACTTTGTCATTGTTTGTAATGCGTTGCCATGCGACACGGAGAGGCGGACGGACATTTAATTTATTTTTTAATATTTTTATTTTTATATTTATTTTTGAATTAAAACTAGACCTACATAACGTTTTGCTAGACGTTTATCTTCAGGTACATTTATATTAATTTTATTAAATTTAATATAATTAAAACATAACAACTAATTAGTCACAGTTCATTTCAAGCTCACAGGTAAGACAGGTTTTTATCGAAGTGCCATTTTTTTATCATTTCTTCCAAATTAGAAGAAAGCGCACTCCTTTGTAAAAACCCAGGTAGTTTATTTTTTAGTGTAGGAACAAAAAATTCTAATGTCCTCGATCTATATTTATTAGTGATTTTGGGAATTGTTAAATTGACATAAGGAAACTATACGTAGGATTATTTTTGACATAATGAAATTATAGAATCATTACTATATTAACAAATTTCCGGTATTATCCTATATATAAGTTATGGGGGTGTATGAATATTAAATGAAAATATGATTTCAATAGGTACACTGAAGTAAGAAAAATCTCTCACCGTTCAGTTATAAAATTCAAATTCACACTTATCCATCTCGCCCTCTAGAAACTCACAAATCGAAGTATATTACACCTTCCACGATTTAAATGGTTTGTGATATGGAATCGAGCCTTTAAAATGTCCTGGTACCCACCCTTAAGTGGGCCGTTTCAGGCTATACAAAAAAGAGCGCGTCCTTGGTCCGTATGAAATATCTCGAGTGTGGCTGAAGTGGGCAGAGAAGATGATATCGAAATTTAGAAAATCTGTACACAGGGCTGCCAGCCCTAAAGAAAAAAGTGTGTTAAAATACTTAGCAGAAGTAATGTTTTAAAATAAATATTTTTTGGGTATGAATGATAAAAATGCAGAAATTAAAATATTTGGATTTGTGTTATTATGTTGTTTTCCAGGTCAATACCTTGTCAATACATTACTACAATTATTTATGCCTCAACTCAATGGTGACGGATAAATTGCTCTGCTTCACATTTTTTATTTTTTTATTTATTACAATTTTGATTATGTGAAAACATGCTGATATTATATAATTTTTTCTTTGTGTTACGCTTCAGATGAATTTTCTAATATTTATTATTATTGAATAGGGCGTGTATAATAAAAATATATACATAAATAAGACACCAGTCACCAAATGGATTGAAAAAGTTTTGCAAAATTCCAAACACGGATAAGTCAAAATATGAATTAGTATATTTGATATAGCGAATCATAATGCAAAGATGTACACATAATATATCAGCTTATTTTTTAAAAATATTTTGATTTTGATTGATAAGAAATAATAAATATATTTATATGCATGTAGATAATAAATATGTAAATAAAAAATATGTGAGGCATTGTATTTTTTTGTTATTATTATAGAGACAATTCTAAGTAGTTTTATTTAAATAAACCAAATTACAGTTAAATCGTTGTTCGTTTATTTAGAGCTCTCAAAAACTTAAACAGAAACAGATTTAATTTTTTTCTTGTATTTTATAAAAATACTTAACCCATTTTTGCTATTACTTTATACAAAGTTAAAATGACCTGAAATTTAAAATAAAATTTCACCATGTTCCTCACAATAGGGTTCCCTCAAAAAAATTTACGCTTTTACTGTTACCTCATATGTCGAAGACAAAAGTGCTCAGCCTTTATCCCTCCGCCCTTTAACAATCGAATCATATATGTATATTTTATTGAAAACCTAGTGGCTTGTCAAGTGCTAGTTTAGTATAATAATTTATTTTTATAATCTATTCTACTTTGTAAAAACGTCTTTCATGCGCTGTCGTGCCACTTAAATTTTATTTTAAAAATGCAATATGCATATGAAATAATTATGATGCTATTTTAAATAATTTTATGGATATATTAAAATACTAGGTTAATAACTATACTTAATAATGACAGGACGATAGTAGTTACATATGTGAAAATAAAACACTTGTTTTTTTATTCTACTCGTTTAATTTACTTGAGACGCGTTTTGCCTTGCAAGGGCATTATCACGAAACGCGTCTCATCAAGTAAATTAAACGAGTAGAATAAAAAACAAGTGTTTTATTTTCACACATGTGATTATGGAGTTCTACAAAGTTACCTCGGAAACAGTAAATTGGTCGTATATCGTTAGTTGTTATAATTAGCTTGCGGTGTAAAAATAAGTATTGTTAAATAAATATTAGATGTCTCATAGAGACGAAGCAATTTTATTATATTTTAATAGAATAATATATAGAAATATAGGGGGTAATTACAGGGCTTACGATCTGTCTTCGGCTGGCTTAATATATATATATAACGTTCACCAATTCTCATCCTTTAATCTCTATATTTATTAATTTTTTGAAAATTCTATACATGTTATTACATAGACTCACTTCGAGTACCACTACAACATCGTCATCTACCGATCAAATTTGAAAATTAATTTTTACTTGTAACAGTATATTATATGTCATTGAGGGGTGAGAATTGCTGAACGTTATATATATATATAAAGTGATCACTTAAGCTAGCGGAAGACAAGTCGTAAGCCCTGTAATTACCCCCGTATTTCTATATATCATTCCTTTAAAATATGATTAAATAGCTTCGTCTCTATGAGATATCTGATATTTATTTAATAAAAGTGCTCTTTATAGGTAAAAATCCAGTAATTGTGTGTTCTTGAACATATTGAAACATCGCTAAACATTATTAACTCACGAGAAGTGCATACCTACGTAGGCTGGATACCCAAAGTTCATATGAATCATTTGAAAAAATGTATCATCCAGAAAGAAATATTTTTTCAAATCCAATCGAATGACAAAGAGTAAGGATGATAACAGAATTATTTAATATGAAATGTGCGTGAACATAGCTCACGTTAATAAATGGGTAACAGATGGCGAGAATTATTTATAAGTTGTTATGCAATTATTACTCGGAATTACTAAAATAAATATATTTTTCATTTTTTATACAATTCTAAGACAATAAATATTCACATTCGTGTCTTTTTGTCATTGTTTAAAAACACTAAAAATAAATAATTTAAAATACAGTAAGAAAAACTCATTTCACAAATATCGTGCGCAGGTAACATTTATTTTAAATGTTACTAATAATTATAAATATATATATTTTTTTGTTAAATAGTACTGGTATTTAAGAAATCAAAACCCTGCTGTAGAGTAAAGGGCCCCAAAATAGTCCTCCCATTATATATTATATTATATGGATGGGGACGCGGAGGTACCACAGACCTAAAAGGGGTATATGGGATCTATCCCCTGCACGGCTACAGACCCAACTCGATGGAAATTTCATTTGTTTGTCGTCAGTGGGGGTGTAATTGAATTTTGAAGCACATTAAAGACAGATGCTGTGTTGCTCTGGTTGGAAGATTGGCGAAAAAGGATTTATTTTGTTCGAGTATAACATTTCTATTCTGATCCTAGTTTAATAACATTTGATCAAGTTATATGTGGGGGGGGAAAAAAGCTATATAGAAAAAAGGTCAAATAGAGAAACATTTCGCATTGACTTAAATCTTAAAAACTATGTTTCAAATCGTGTTTATTTTAATTGAAAAATAAATGTTCTAGCAAAAGTTTGAAAAAAACTTTCCTAGTTTTAAAATGTTATCAAGATATTGAATTAATGTACATTTGTCATCATCATCATCATCATCAAGGACATACAATTACGCTATGGTTGATGAGTTGATTGTTTTGGCCGGTCGAAAGCATACGTCAGCAGTATGCGCATCCGGACCGGATCGGGACACAAAGAAGAACAATACAACCGACGACTTGCAAGAAAACGAGCATCTAATATCAGGTGGCAACATTTGTGCTCGCGTGTTTATTTTCATATCATCAATAGAAACCCGGGGAACAACAAACTATCGAAGGGGTTTTCTAGAACATCATCTTTAGCCATTATCGATCCACAGCTGGGTAAAGGTCTCCGCTAATCTTTACCAAGTTGCTCACAATGCTTCGATTATGTCGTCTATCCAACGAGACTTTGGGCTTCTTTTTTGGTCATTTTTTGTTTCGTGGATACAATGCAATTTTTTTTTTTGTTATTAATTATCTCAATGTTTTGTCTGCTCGTTGTCATTTTAAATGTGACAGTGACATATTTCATCTTGTTCTGAGTTCTAACTCTTTTTTTCTGTCTCTTCTAGTAATTCCCAGTATACTTATTTACATACTACACTGCATCATCTAGAGTTAGCTTAGTGTTAGTCCAGGTTAGGTAAGGATTAAAATAATTCACTGGTAAAAGACGCAGTGGCACAATATTTAATCTTTCATACGATTTTCAACTTACATTATTTGATACAGGATGATTATTATGTTCCAGGCTGATTTTGTTTGGCCGCCATTTTGTTTTAGCAGATATTTATCAGTTCGCATAGATAGTATTTGATTACAATTTATTATGGAGCATCTGACGCCTCAACAACGTGTTGAAGTCATTAAAACATTTTATCTAAATAATAATGGTGATGGCTATCATCACATGTTAGAAAAATTCTTGGTGGTCGAATTAGATCAATTGAGCTTGATCAAAAATAGCCCGAGCTAATTTGGAAATTTTGCGATGAATTTTTCTCTCAATCACCTGATTTTACGGTTCCCGACTATTTTATGTTGGAGATACTTGAAAGCAAAGGTGTACGCTAATAAACCAACAATAGTTTCGATGCAACAAAATAATTGAAATGAAATTGCTGAAATAATAAGCGAAGTGTGCGAAAATGTTTGAAAAATATGGTTAGAAGAGCACGTATTTATGTGGTTGCCAGAGAAATTCTTTTATTTCCTAGTTATTCAAATATAACATCGGATTGGAACGTAATATTCAGAGTTATCCATCTACTTATCTATGGACAAAGAGAAGCATGATGATGCTTCTAGAAAGCATGTGCATCTATGCACTTCCGCGTGAACTGGATTGTAAAACAGGTCTATCGAATAAAGCTGCATGTTAAAACATCCAGGAGTTTTATTAAGAGACTAACAAACAACTAATACTTGTTATTTTTTCTGGAAGTCCTTCATGTGGGGAGATAATATGTGCATCCAAATATATGAAGAGACCACAGAGTAGTACATGGAGAGGGATTTGGAACATTAGTTGCGGACGAGGGGCATTCTACACACATTATTGGTGAAAACATAAATCCGATGGTTTATGACACATTTATGCAACAGTATTTGTTTTTTGTAAATTAAATATTTGTGTAAACAAGACGTAATTTTTACATTAGTGCATATTATATTGTCAGCATTTAAGTTTTCGTTCCAATTGAGTCATATTTTAAAAAAAAATCGCCTAGTTATTTGATTGCGTAAGTGGTACCAAAATGATCATGTGCGTGAGATTAAAATGAAAATATTGGGACAAGGAATTTGCGTTAGTTCATGTTTATATATTTGGTGGTCTGTGGAGGAGACCAATTCATTGTTCATTCCACCCACCGCAATGCTTTTCTGGCGGCAAAGCCATTTTTCATGAATAGTTTTTTTTTTATATTATCATAATAGGGAAAGGTGAAATAAAAAGCAAAACAGCATTTGCACTATTGTACCGAATATTTATATTTTTATTAGTTATATATAATAAAAACTATTTTAAAAAACATGAGCACGTGGTCTAGTGGTAGGTCTTAAAAGAGTAATTCAAATAATTTATATGCCAAACAATCTTTAAATGACAAAAAGTATAATATTTTGACACAAGTACGCATATGAAAACAAATCATGATTACGATTACACATTTTTTTTCTTCGTGTGCAGTATTTTATCGAAGGTTGGCGACCATGTTGCAGTATGCTAATTTTTCTTGTGGAAGATGTATAAGATCTCTGGGATTTGGAAATCAAATCATTTTCTAAGGTTACGCAGCCAAGATAACCTCTTTCTACCCACGTCTGCGCAGCTTTCTATCTTCCTCTACATAATGAATTTTAAGAGATCATATTTTTATTGCGAAGTACGCAGATTTCTATCTATTGATAGTTGTTGTTTGATCACTATTAGATTTGGTTTGAATCCAGTTGATAAAGGAGGATACTTCTCTATTGGTTTACATAATTAAAATAGGTGTTTCTCCTGTCAAATCTGTATTGCTTCCGGTTAAAATAATATAGGGAGACATGTGACGCCTTTTATCATTAAATACATACTTTGGGCGCCACTGCTGTTATTAGATTTCTTGATTTATTCGTGCGCCTTAGTATTTATTCATTGGTAATATGGTTGACCCAAGGAAATATTGCCACATCTCAAATATCTCCAACTTTGGTGACATTTTATAAGGTTCAGATCTCGACACTATCATTTTATTATTTTCAAATCCTATTTGATGATTATTAATTAACTAAATGATATGATTTCCTCAGCACGGGCGAAGCTCAGTGAGGTCGATATTAAAATACTTGAATTTACATGTAATAATATACTTCAAATAAAGTCTAATTATTATTATTTTTAATTTTTCAACAGTACAAGCAGCAAGCGAGTCAAAAATACAGATTTCTTTATGTGTTATCACATTATTTAAATCGGGTCAACAATAGACCTGTATAGATCATGGTTGCCACGTTTCCGTGAAGTTATATTTATTTTATAATAAAAATAAATAAATAAATTACTGTTTTCATTTAAAATGCACCCCTATGAAACGTTTTGATTTAAAATGAGACCGTGTTTCGAATCATTCTGATTAATCGTATGACGTCGTGGACACGTAAACATGAATACCCCTCTCCAAAAAGTTAACCCTCATGAAGATAAGCTATCAGAAAAATCTGAAAATGATAAAAGGCATGTAGTTGAATGAATTATAAACACAAATTAAACTAATCAATTAGAAAGATATACATAATCTATCAGTATCTAAAAATATCCCGGTAGCAACCAAATATCACAACCCATTAAATGAATCAATATTTCTAATTGATTAATTTAATTTGAATTAAAAATACCACAAAACCACGTTTCGAAAACTTCACAACAAAAATGTGTATGAATAATGATTTTTTTTCCATGATTAGAGTTGGAATTATGTTAAACTCATCGTGATTTCACTCGAATCGAAAACTAACTCACCACATATAAAATATATACATGTACATTATTTTAATAAGTAAGTATGACTAGCTAGAGATACACCTCAAAACAAAACAAAGTGAAGTAGAATGATAAGGATGACCATACGATCATTTAAGATCGAAGCGGTCTTGATACTCATGTAGTCGAATGAGTCATAAATGAGTCGATGTCCATATTATGCTCTTTTTTAATATATTTTTTGGTACCGGGGCCATCGTATAATAATCTCGAATATAATTTTTTTTAATTTTGCCCATTTTGTGACTAGTCTAGTCTATCTAGTCTATCAACATTTTCATCTCTACTCGATGTTCGTCTTTTTTTTATACTTATCAAATACAATATAGTATTCCTATATTAAAATTGATATGTGAAAATATAATTTATTATCAAAACAGACATAACATAAGAAACTAGACACTAAATATCTGTTTAAAAATTTGTGTCAAAATTATACGGTTAGTAACATTATTAGGAGTCACTTCAAGTGTGTTTTTGATAATATCGACTTCTTTAATTAATTAGATAATATTAGATCTATATGTATTTAATTAAAATGATATATTTTTTGTTTTTAGGAACCTACTACTACTACTAGTTGATTTTTTATATGTAGATTTCACAGATATTTTCAAAAATAAAAAGATTTCAGTTAATAATATAATTAGATCTAAAGAAGTTGCTGCTTGCTCGTTAATAACATTTGGGATATATTTTTACACAATCTGGCTAATTATGTATGAACTTAATCAGAAACATAATTTACCAAAGTGTATTTTATATTTATTTAAAATATTATCAGCATGTTGTACAACGGTTTGTTAATAATATTATTAATTTATTAAAATTGCTAAATATTCCACGTTAGAAATATATTATAAAATATTAAATTAAGGTAGAAAATCTTTTCGTACTGGATGTTTTCATACATGCGAAGCTCACTGAGAAATAATTATTTAATTTAAGCTGAGTCTCAGAACTGGTTTAAATAAAACAAAATTGACAATTAAACTGTTTGTATTATTTACTTAAAATAATATGTAATTTAATTAACATTATGACCATTGATTGGAGATTACAAAACCAATCAGGAATTGAAAAAATCCGTTACCCAAATACAGATATTGCTATTTAGTATCAGTATTGACATCCCTAGTTCCGCTATCCATCTCTCTCACTTAATTGAGTTAGCATTCGTTTAACATGAAACATATTATATATGAATAATTTAGATAATATAAAGGTACTAACACCCCCAAAGTTGATGTTGCCGGGCCAAAATAAATTTAATTATGTTTAAAATGTTTGATGTCAAATTAAAAACGAATCCATATAAAAGTCGCGCTTCAGCGGGGAAACCTACAGAGAATTTTCATTTTCAGTTTGATTTATGAATATTTAGTATTTGAAACAGCTTGGCACATTTACTTTAAATAAGTCTTTCGTTACTATGATAAAATTTTAAATAAGACCCTTGCGTAAACCACTGACGTCATTAAATGGCTTGGAAAAGGGCTCGGAGTGGTTGAAATCGGAAATTAAAATGTCATGTTCTCGATATTCAATGACGCCGCAGCCCTATGTATATTACCTCATTCCGTAGGGTGGTTACAAAGACGAGCGAGTCTATTTGCATTACAACAAAAATATTATTCGTAAAATAATGTACCAGAGGTATTTTACAAATGAATTTCTTTTGATGGATTGTTTAATATTAAATCACTACGGTGTATAATTAATTATTCAGTAAATATATATATTTTTACTTTAATGAATTTATTCGAATAATATTGTTTACAATAATATATATAATTATTTTACTAACATTATGCAATTCTAATAGACATTTCTCATGTATAGTACTTGAATACAATACATGTTTTTTCCTACACGTCAAAATCGGTTATCATTTATTGTAATAAATAATCAGAAAATTTAAAATTTTAACAAGTGTTCATATAAGTGAACGAAGTCAAAAAAATAATACAATTAGTAACGATTTTTTGTTTGTTTTTTATTACATTAAAATTTAATGATATAAATATTCACACTTACGCACATACATTGACAGATGTTTGACATTCAAGTAATTTTTTCATAACCCGCTTACCTGTGAACAAAAGAGATGCATATTTAATTGGTACGTTAATAAAAAAATGTAATGAATGAACTCATATCACATTTGACAATATTGTGATGATATCATGTCTTCCTTGATAATACACAGATAATATTATGTACTTAACGAAATCATTAATCATGAATTTGACAAAGATCAATTTTTAAATTATATTAGTATTAATATGGGATATGAGGGATTTAATATTAGAGAAAGAATACTTTGGTTATTCAAATTCTCTTGTAGAATGTAGCCTAATAATAATCTGACATCTAACGGCAGTCTGACTCGGTATCATGATTTCAAGCAAGATAAAAAGTATTTCCAACAAAGATCAAGGAGTCTCACCGAAGCCGAGAAGATGCCGGTCTCCAAAAAATAGTACTGGTGCAAAAGAAAGAGATTCATCTCATTAATAAACAATTTGTAGACATGTTTGAAAATTTGCGTGTACAAATATATAAGCTAAAACAAATTAAAAGTATAAATTAGAAAGATACACATATAAAATAAATTTATCTAAAACAAATTTTTGTTGCCACCGGTATTCGAACCTGGATCTTTTTCTATCCAGTGAAATGCATTAACCGAATATGTTATACCAACATAGTAAGTTGACGACAAATTTTAGAACCTATATGTTGTATTTTCAAATTGATACATATGACGTTCCATTGTTTGAAAACCATTTTCTTTATATTTACGGAATCTCAAATACCTTAGAGTAAAATCCAATATGAGACGCCAGAATTAATAATAATTAATATAAGTTGTATAAATGTTTCCAAAATTTAATAAAAATGCAGATAACTTTCAAATAATGGAACAATTTGTCGTCAACTTGTTGGTGTAACATAATCGGTTAACGCATTTCCCCAGATAGGAAAAGATCCAGGTTCGAATCCCAGCAGCAACAAAAACATTTTTTTGATAAATTGATTTTATGTGTACATCTTTCTAATTTATTTAATTTGTATTATAAATATCACAGATATGTGTTCTGAAAAGTTGCAACTTCACAATAAGAATGTGTTCACTTAAAAAAGTATATGTAGGCGCTTATATGGCTATTTTAATGTGTTGTCCACTCTCAACCATCGATCAACCGTTTATTCTGATCCTCGTTCATTCTCATCACCGTAAATTACCCTCCCATCCTCTCACCTAGGTACTGAATTGATGAATGAATGAATAAAGTAACTAACGAATCACCATCGTGATATTTCGCATCAGGGAAAATAAAATGCCTCGTTCTTTTGTCCAGGCACACCATTCTTGCTTCCATTTAAATTTTTTCATGCACATTACCATCCCTTCCTCGCTCATACATTCGATATGATTAAATTATCTCAGCGGCCTTTTTTTAATTCAAATGATCTTTCTACAAACAGATGGAATTCGCTCCTAATTTATATTAATTTATTTTGATATCACGTGTCTAAGCGTTCAGATCACTTAGTGCAGACACTAGAACTGAATTATGCATCGCTAGTCTTTCTTCGTGTGACAAATTATTGGCGATATTGCATTCAGAATACCATTTACTCTATTTTCCGCAGCCACTCTTCTTTCGATATCATTCTAAACCTTACTGTCCCTAGTAAAAACACTTTCTAGATACGCAAACTCAATTAACTGTTCTATGTTTATAATGCTTAATTTTATATCATATTTATTCCTCCTTTCATCTCTCTCAAACATCATCATCTTCGATTTGTTAACAAAATATTACTCTCAATGTATACATTAGATATTCAAATCCTCAATGGATATATTAGATATCCTAGAAACTGTAGATCAGGTCCATTATTAGCTACTAATACTGCATTATCTGCATATAATAGCCAGGATATAATAAAGATGTTCAATCTTCAAAATGGTGGATAAAAATAAAATATTGTTATAACTCTACTTGAGTTTATTTTCACTACTTGAGTTTCGAGAGTAACAGTAACATGAAATATTTCCTATATTTGTGTATATTAAGTTAAATAATACCTGTCGATGAGAGTTACTGTTACTCTCAAAAATTGAGTAGTGTAAATAAACTCAAGTAGAGTTATAACAGTATTACGTTCATATCCATTCATTTTTATGATCATTATGAAACTCAACAAATTAAACGCCGATTAAATCAATAATATATGTTCAATATAGCTCCTATTTCCAATTCCTTCAATTATTTTATACAAGTGTCCATGTAGAAGTTGAAAAACCACGGTGATATTACGCAGCCTTGTTTGTAATATCAAAACACGATTTTAATCACCCATTCGTTCTTACACAAGCACTACATCTCTCATATAGGGATGCAGTTGCCCGTATAAGTTTACTCTTCACCCCGTACCTCGTATTCAGACAAAACTTTCCATACTTAATATCACAAACATATATATTATTTATTCTATCTGTTTCCCTTTATTAATTCTTACATTTTGAATATGTTGAGATACATTGTGGTTAATTGTTGAAAAGCACGATTCTGTATATAATATATCGTAACCAAAATTCATCCTCGAGCTGTCAGATAATGTGTTGTGTGTTAAGCGAATGATTTCATTAGCGATGTGGATAAATATTACAAATGTTCCTAGTGGCATTTCAAGATGGAGGACGATCTCATGTACAAACACAATCATAACCTTAAATTATACGCTCGTGTAAATTTCAATGTCACCCACAAAAGTCAATTATCAAAAACAAGCTCGGCAGCCACCCCATCGATCAAATAATAATTAAGGCCGCGTCACAGGGGACAATAAACTGGAAAAGGCAAATAAAGGCATTCAAGGCTGTAACCTAACAATAGTGATTCAAAGCCTGCACGTAATAAAAAAAAAACGACAGTCACTTTGCACGATTTTTTATGTAAAAATCATTTCACCCAATTTATAATTCAGCTGAACGCATCACCAGACAGATATTTAGCTGCACATATTTTATACGAGCCTGGTTATTACAAATGAAACAATTAAATATACAAATTCACGCTGAAATGTTATAACCGGAAAATTTAAAATTTAAAATCATATTTTTGACAAATCCATCAAAAAAAAAAATATTTGTCCTAATAAATTAACAGGTGAAAATTGTGATAGTGGATGAAGGTGAATATTATACAAGATTATTGAATTTACGAGAGGCTTCCAATTTCAATATCGTTAAATAATAAAGATGTTTCAGGGGAGAATACTCAACAGATAGTCGGCAAGTTGGGATGAAAAAATAATAGTATTACGATAATATTGGATAATTTGTATAGCGCCATTTTCGTAAAAACTTTCACCTCAAGAGCACTTTGCACATAAACTGTTTAAATTCCTATATTATCTTTGTCTTTAAGATTAAAAATTGTTATATTAACTTATGGAAATGATTTTTTTGAAAAGGTGCGTTTTTAGTCTCGTCTTAAATAAAGTCTCTAATGCACTGTTTATTATGACGGAGGGCAGAGTTACATGATTTTGAACCTGCCACCGCAAATGCCCGTTCACTAAATTTAGACTTCTGGCAATAGTTGGTCGGTTCTACAATTTTTCATGAGGCTGAAGTAGAGGCTGACATGAGTGTTTGACGTCTACCATTCAAATTGTTTGGGATACAAAGTTATTGAAGATACAGAAGCGCTATGCTATGTGTTGTCTTGCACATTAATCGGTACAATTTAAATTTAACTCTTGTAGTGAACCGAAGCCTATGTAGCTCATGTAAAAGGGATGTTATACAAGAGAATTTGGAAAACTCCATATATTATTCGTGCTGTCATCTATATAAATAAAACATTAGCAGGCCAGCATAGATTATTCATTTCTTATCAGTTGATCAGAAGTTCAGATACCCTCAACGAATATAAGATTTGAATAAAGTTAAGAGAAAAAATCAATGACTGATGGAATAAAAAACTACTACAGTAACTGACGAAGACGATTTTCAAAGCAAAGCAGATGCTCAGCTAAGTTATTCAAGTTCTCCATAAGGTTGAGATACTGGTTTAACAATCATTTGGAAACTTTTACGTGGAAATTTCCAGGCTATTCTGCCATATATAGGGTGTCCATTGGAAAAATTTCAAGATTAAATTGTAATTGCTCGTAAACCATCAAGGTAAGGTAAGTGGGAGGGGTACTGTGCGATGCGCGTGATTTGCTGATTTGCCAGTCGCAATAAATCACTGGTCGGGAACGCACCGTGCGATCGCGGTTGAGCAATATTTAAAGTGCGGTGATTCATTGTTTCGTGCGCGTCGCGCTTTTTGTACTCACTTTAATATTCGACGAGTAAGCAACTATCTTATCTGGTGTTGTATTCAAAAGTTCAGACAAGAAGGGACAATGGTCAACCAAACTCCTCCGAGACCATCAACGTCAGCAGCGACGCCAGAACATGTGGCTCAAGTTCGACGTGAAATTATGCGCAATCCACGTAAATCGATACTGGAATGTAAAATCAACAGTGCACGTTATTTTGAAAAAGAAACTACAGTTTCACCCATACAAACTACAAATCGTACAGTTTCTCAACGAAAATGACTATTCTTTACGCGAAACCTTAGCGTGAACGATGCTGGAACGTTTTGGAACAGCACGAACGCTTGGAAAAATATTGTTTGCACATTTTCATATCGATGGCTATGTTAATAAACAGAACATGAGATACTGGTGCCCCGACAATCCAAAGAAACGCCATCAAAAACGTTTGCATTGTTCAAAAATGACAGTGTGGTGTGCAATTTCTGCACGATGATAATTGGCCCTTATTTATTTAACCAGCGAGAGACAGTCACTACTAACGTGTGTTGTCAAATGATTGACAAGTTTTTGGTATCGCAATTGCAGCTGTTTCCCAAGTTCAATAACAGAACACAATTTTAGCAAGACGGGACCACTCCACACACAGCTAGAGTTTCAATGGAGAAGCTGAGGGGAATAAAGTAAGGAGACATACCCTGGGCACCTCGGTCACCGGACCTTACACCGTGCGACTTTTTTTGTGAGGATACTTTAAGTCAAAAGTTTACAGCAACAATCTTTGAACAATTCAGGCTCTATAAGAAAATATCCGCCGTGAAGTTGCTGCCATTAAATCAACGCTTTGCTCTCGCGCGTTCGCAAATTTAAGAGTCCGATTGCAAGAGTGTCTTGAGAGAAATGGACGTCATGTAGACGATATTGTTTATAAAACGTAAAATCCGCATCGTTTAACTCAATTTTTTGTAAATAACGTTGAGATAAACACATGAGAATAACATTGTAGTTTTTATTTTTATTTTCTATTAAACTTGAAAACTTACAGCTGGACACCTTTATATCATTGATAAAATTTCTTCATAATTCATACTGAAATATTAACAACTTTCCAGCAATATAAAGTTACACAGTTAATATTAATGGCTTGATAATTAAAATGAAAAACTGTAAAGTCACAATGAAATCACTTTTTAAACCTAAATATTTTTCATTCTCATTATGTGCTTAATTTATCATTCATCATGTTCAGATTTCTTAAAATGTGTCTTAAGATTGCTTATTAATGTTCAAAAGAACAAAGGAAGGCTAATCTGAATACATAGCTGAATAAAAAAGCTTTGTCATGTTTCAGATCTGAATTAATTTCCTTGAATGAAAAAACAAATTTACTCACAATCGTGTCAGGGAGTGTTAAGAAAGCAGATTTAACAATAATTTTACTTCTTCAATATTAGCAAAATTACTTTGTGGCCTCATTTTATATAAACAATTAGACAAAATACTTTGTTTAAATCACTATTTATTGATTAATCTACATGTTTCGATACCTGTGGTATCTTTTTCAGGAAAAAATGTATACTGAAACTAAAAATACAAGCATAGATGAAAACAAAACTATAAAGTGGTGAATAAGTAAAAAGTATTTGGTTATTTATTATATTTAGCTTACTATTAACATATTTTCTTATTTCTAAAATTTCAAATTTATCTAACTGTATAAACCCCTAGTATTTGTATGTATAATTTCTAAACCCTTGTTGATATCAAAATAATGGTTTGTTTCCAAAAGGTGATTGGAAAATTTTGAATAGTTGTTGCTATTTAGGCATATCAAGTGCTCCTTAATTCTAATATCAAAATTTCTGCAAGTTTTACTTATATAAAAATAATTACAATCATTGTAAATTAATTTATAGACCCCCGATTTCTTATCCTTGTTATTTAATATATAATTCTTTAATTTGTTATTAGTGTAAAAAGCTGGTTGAATAAAATTTGGGATATTTTTTATAATTGAATTTGAAGTAAGATTATTAAAAAAACACTATTTTTCTCCACTGCTTTCTCCCTACTATCAATAATAGGTGGGTAAACATATGATCTGATAAACTGTTTGTTGTACTTTTTTACTGCTTATTTTATAGAAATTGCACTACGTACATTGACATGTACAAAACGTAGCATACGTTTCATAATGAAAAAAACCTACATAAAACCAATATGTATAATGGATCACATCATTATTTTCGCTTACAGTCACTATGTAGTCTCTTATGTCATTTTTCTTAATATTTTACACCACAGAAAGCAAAAATAGTCTCAAAAAGTATAAAAATATTAAACAGATTTCTTACACGGATGATGCCTGAAAACACGAGGGTTTGCATCCCTCATGTTATAATATACGAGTCTGAGGTGTTAAGTTTCGCATTCTGCGTTAAACAAGAATCGATTACACGTATAATTTAAGATATTGTAATTTATCGAGTGGTTTTATATCATACTACAATAACTTACGAAAAACTATCGAAACCAAAATTCCAGTAAATATTTTTCTACTACCTCAAAGTATAAAAATATTAAATAACAAGCAGTTCCTGTGTACATAAGTGGCATAAAATGATTATTGTATATGCAGTGACCACAGACTACAAAATAATCGACATGGACTAACACAAACTCTTCGTTTAAATATTTAGAATTTGGTGTTACCCACGTGATCGATCATTTTGGTACGACTTATGCAATCAAATAGCTCTCCGACTTTTTTAAATATATGACTCGATTTGAATGAAAATTTAAACGCTGACAATATAATATGCATTAATGTAAAAAATACGTCATGTTTGCACAAAGATTTATTTTTCGAAGAGTAAATACTTTTACTATTGCATAAATGTGTCATAAACTATCGGATTTATGTTTGCACAAATAATGTGTGTAGAATATCCCTCGTCTCACAACTAATGTTCCAAACCCCTCTCCTATATGTACATTTTATTTCATGTCTATTCATTTACTGGTCTGTGGTAATGATGAACTATTAGTTAGTATACAACAAATAGTACTACTCCTCATGTTAATGCAGTGCCTAGTAGAAACCAGCAAACCCAAATAAAACTTTGAATGCTTGACCATAATGTTGTCAGGAATTTTTAAAATTAATTTAATGCATACTAATACTGTACATAAGAATTACACTAGATTTTTGAATTAATTTCAAAATAATTAATGAGATAGCTGAGAAGCTTTAAAAATAATTATTTCCTTGTATACGAGAGGCCAAGATCAGGGAAGAAATTTGGCTGTCAAATTACAAAGATAATAAAAATTGACAGTATTTTTAAATAAAATTGAAAATTCTGGTATGTGATATCGTTAATTTGTATTATTTTTTATCGTAATGATACCATAGATTTTTTTTGATATAATTATAACATTATTATAAAAAAAAATCAGACAAAATAGTTTATTGTCTCTTTAGTAGGGAACACTGTGGGATGTAAGAGGTATAGAACAAGAAATATAACTTCGAATTGGGTGATTTTTAACTTCTTATATTTGTTAAAAAAATATTATTTTGGTCCTCTATTGCTTGAATATAGTTATAATTAACGTTTTGTAAATGTGGCAGAAAAAACATTACTTAAAATTTTTGTGCAGGTATAAAAAGTAAAATTTGACGTGAACTAATTCATTTCTCTGGGAGGCTGTTGATGCATGTAAAGATTTTTTCACAATTTCACTGAATGTGTATATGTGTGTACTCACATATTTATGGATATTATATTTACGTTAACTATGAAGAGGATAATTTAAAATTTTGACAATATTTGAATATGTCCAAAAACACACAATTATTGGATTTTCACCCACAAAGGCACTGTTATTAAACAAAAAATAGATATCCCATAGAGACGAAGCTGTTTTTTATTATATTTAATGGAAAATATATGAATAATAAATAATTCGATTCTTATTGCGACATATATGCTGTTTCAAAGAAATAAATTATCAAATTTAGTCCATAGATAGTGATTGTGTAGTGGTACTCGAAGTGAATCCACATATTAACACATATACAACTTTCAAAAATTTGATGGATGTGGAGATTAATGGGTGAGATCGGTGAACGTTATATTTATATAGCAGATCGTAAGCCCTGTAATTACTCAAACATCCATATATTTTCCATTAAATATAATAAAAAATAGCTTCGTCTCTAAGCGATATTTATTATTTGTTTAAAATTGTGACGTTTGTAAATGCAGGAGGTTTGGAATAATTCAGTGCAGAAGGTATGTGGCTTGACTGCATACATGTAACAAATTCTAAAACATGTTATGATGCCTTAATCAAGTAATGAAAAAAAAATAGATCTTAAAGATTCTTCGGATATTACTATTTTAAAGATCAATTCAAAAATACCGTTCTTTAGAAGTACAGAATAGTGTAGTTTTTATGCTGCTGTTACCTTAAAAACATAGCACAGAAAAACAGAAAATGAAAGTTATATATATTTCGAAAAAAAAGATCGTTTTGGTGATGTGAACTAAATCAGTTTTAACTTTATTCATATATATATATTTAAGGTTTTCACGGGTAAAAGAAAACGAATTATTTTTTGGGGGAACCCGCGTCAAATAGTTATACGGGGTGAATAAAATTTCCTGCTCTTCATGTGACAAAATATATACATGTCGGCCGTTGAAATCGAAAGTTTTCGTCGTGGGTAGCAGAACATAGGGTAGATGTTAAACATTAAAAGATTACGTCATCATAGTTCAGCATATTCTGACCGAAGGTCATACAATAGATTTCGATAATGTATACACCATGGGTAACTTTAACTTAGAATCATTTCGTATATATAGAGAAGCAATAAAAATTTAAAAACACAAAAATAACGTGAACAGTAGAAACGACTCCATAAGAATTCCATACACCTGGTACCATCTTAGATACAGCCGTTCACAAAAATACATCCATTAAAAAAAACCCATCAGTAATAATAAACCAACAAAATCTTCCTACAATAATCAAAGAACCACTTAGCAAGGTTATTATGCGTGCACAAAGCCGGCTAATAACTAACTTACAAGTCACATTTCTTTACCATTAGATACAGTTAATCGCGACGTCAAATAATTATATTAAGTACTAGCATTTTAACTCACTTTAATTTTGGCTCTAGCTTCGAACAGTCGCGTTTACTCGTGAGTTTAAGGCAGGATTCAGGATAAAAGGTCTTTGAGAATGAGTAATATTATTTACGTATTTATTTACGTTTATAAACGTTGAGAGTGTAAAAGTCCTTCTCAGGACTATTTGACACGGGTTTCCCAGAAAATAATTCTATATATATGTGTATACCGTTTCTATTATTGCTGTTCTACCTCTACTTTATTTAAAATTCTTTAATCATTTCAAATATATTCCATTTTAAACATTTTATTTTTCTAGTTTTATTAAAATTGTTTCATACATACCCACGTTCATCTACGCATAAGAATCGTGTCATACAGCACAGAAAAATTCAAAAACTATATAGTGCAATTCGTAAACTAGTACGCTTAGTTGGCTGTAATCAAAACATGGCCGCACATCTCTCATAGTCGAGATTCTTGGGTCAACGTTCACGTAGATTATCCCAAACGATGGCTCAAGTTGGGAAACCTTCTGAGTGTAAAAGCAGGTATGCTGTCTGGAATGGCGCCACATCAACCACCACATTCCGGGGCGCGGTTCGGTGTGGACTTGCCCGTACAGTTGACGCAAACTTGTGGACAAACTATACGTATTTTAAACACATATGTTCTTACTTACGAGCAAATTCCATTAGGTACGAATATAGTCACAGAACAACTCATGTCCGTCGAGGGATGAGAATAAGGATTAAGCGAGGATCGGTCTGAAATTACAAGATGCACGGATTGTAAATTTATTTGTCTTGATGGAACTCATAAATTTGTTTATTTTCATCACAATAATTTATTCGAATAATATTCAGAAAGATCTTGGATATTCTACTTGTACTTCTTTGTTATTCATTTTTGTCATATCCTCAAGTTGTGATATTGAAATGCTAATTGTAGATGACATTCTTGTGGATAAACATAATAGCAGAAAGCTGTCAGCTATCACCGAATTAATATATTTGCCAGCCAATGGCGGTATTTCCAAATTGTATATTTATAGATAAAAACCTTAAAACAAACATTTACACATATATATATACAAATATATATATATATATTTGTATACTTTTAAAATTAGAAATATTAACTTTGTGGTTAAAATTCATAATTTTATTTATTATCTTTGTTTTATTACCCACTTAATTGAGTTTAAATACATCTACCGGTTTCGAAAAGTACCATTTTATATAACTATATATTCAGGATATCATAATTATGACATCCTGAAGAAGAAAATTGTATTTTTTGAAACCGGTAGATGTATTTAAACTCAATTAAGTGTTTAATAAAACAAAGATAATAAATATATAAATATATATTTGTACGTTTGATTTCAAGTTTCTGCGAGTATTAATGTATGAAACTGGTGTATCTTTTAAGTTAGATCGCGTTTTTTGTAGATGGTGACTTGAAGACTCTTAGGCCAACGTTTTGGCATGGTAACACGTGCCTTTATATGCCATGGCAACGTTGCCTCAAAAAATTACGGCACTACCATACTTTTTTGCAGAAGACATGAATCTCCCACATTAGAGTCAATCCATTACCAACGAACTGTGTACCTTCCTTCATATGTTAGTTGCAACTGACGTTATCGCCATCTTGATTATTAAGTTAATTATTATTTTATCTTAACTGCACTGACACTGACTATATAGATCCAGCGGGACCCCTTTTGATTCTTTCACATTTACGATTAAACGCAGAGAACATCACAGTCTATGCTTAACTCGAGGTGCACAGTTTAAATTTTCCCCGGAATTACAATGTATAAAGCGCTTGCTTGATACTTTTAGAGACGATATTGATTTTACTTTCTAATTGAAAATAACATCTCATCTTAGACGGAGCCACTTCTCACGGCGAAGAATATCAGAAGACTGGTCGCCTATGGTGATGCATCCCTCACTAGTCACGTTTGCCGGATTACCGCCGCTGTACCCAAGCTGTGTCGGTCCACCTGCGTCTAACAATACCGAGTTTTTATGACCGTCCGTCTTTTACTTTGACTAAGTGCTTTTGTATCCTTGAATAAAATATTGTTTTGGGTAGTTTTTTATTAAATTTACTTATTATTACTGTCATAGGCTGGCTTCGGTATCATCGTACCAGAGCCATACCTGTACAATTTTACGTGAAACTCGTTATCACATTAAATTCAGAGGGCAGTCAGAGAGAAGCAATAAAAATCATACACCCCCAAAAGGGGAGGGGAGACGTCACATTTATGTATTGCCGTCGCAGAACTCGGTCACAGTACGGCAGAAATTCACCCTGTCCAGGTCCACCTAGAGGTGCGAGGAAGAGCCAGTAAAATGCTCCATTAGGTCTTTCTAGCCACTTCTCTTCACAGCATCGTCCATCCCAGCAACCCCCAGCGGTATACCCACACCCTAATAAATTACCGGAAATGTACGAGATTCCTATAATATAAACTAAGAATATAAACTGCTTACTGATTGCATTGAATCAATTAAAGTCACTTGTATTGTATAAATACATAAGTTATTGCTAGGTGCTATACAAATAAGTTACTGCTAGGTGCGCGCATTATTATTGGAAGCGATTTCTAGAGATGTTGCTTGGAAGACATCGATATGAAGTGTGATGCTCGTCCGAGTGCTGTTGGCTGCGTTTGTATTGTTACATGCCGTTTGTACTCCATAGAGCCATAAAGACGGATGATGGAAGTTGCATTTCAAGTTCCACTTTGCTGGGTGCGTTCAGCATTGCTGCGCAGCTTTCTTCGCGGCGATAACCCTCCACACTACTTAATTAATTTATTATGTATATATACGGTACGTAGTAGGTACTTATAACAAAAAAGTTATAAAAACAATCTTTACAGACATACATAAAAAATGACAAGCATACCGAAGATTATAT
This sequence comes from Eubasilissa splendida, assembly GCA_031772225.1. Classification (NCBI taxonomy): domain Eukaryota; kingdom Metazoa; phylum Arthropoda; class Insecta; order Trichoptera; family Phryganeidae; genus Eubasilissa; species Eubasilissa splendida. The sequence continues at coordinate 16,182,023 of CM062861.1, read as the reverse complement.
ATTCCGTAAACCAATTAACGACAATTTAATAAAAAAATCTATTCTAGATCAAGTGTAAGTCCAGATTTCATGTAAAATAATCGCTACAAGATCTCTTATTAATCTGATATCCTTCATATTTTTAGTTAAATTTATACTGCGCCTATTTTTTGGTACAAACATTTATCGTGCTTTATTGTCTCATTAAAGCAATTCACATAATGTCGTTGCCATACAAATAAAATGTAATAACTAAAAAAAATCGAAAAATTGATTTTTTACTTAACTTAGTTCCAAATGACCTTACACATGTCTGCAAAAAGTGATAAACCGATGTTAGCCGACTAAAGTAAGGTATTTTGATAGTTTTTAGGAGAACACATTCTTAGTCGCTGTAGCTTAGTTGGATAAAGCACCTTCCCCGGTTAGGAAAGAGATCCAGGTTCGAATCCCGGTGGCGCAACAACAATATTTTTTGATAAAATTGATTTTATATGTATATCTTTATAATTAATATATTTAATTCATATTTAATTTGATATATTTACTATTTTGATCTCTAAAATTTTAATAAATAAACCATTTTTAATAGATCCAAAACATTTTCTTACAACTAATATGATTAATTTGATGAAATATCATACTTTTTTTACTAGATATAATATTTATAATAATTCCAAAGAAAAATGTTTAAAGAGTGAAAACTTTAAAATCTTCAAAATCTATCTGTACAACGACGAAATTCGATTTTTAAGGACACAAAAGAATTCTCATTCATAATTTAAAAATTGAACAGGACATTAAAGAAATATAATATCTTAGTAAGTAAGTAAATTAAGGAGAACGCATTTTTATTGTGAAGTTGTATTGTAATGAGTTCTCCTTAATACTATAAGTTGTATCAATGTGTCCAAAATTTAATAAAAATGAATTGATAATTCTGGCGTCTGCAGTCGGTTTACTCAAAGGTATTTGAGAATCCGTAAAAATAATGTAGATGGCTTTCAAATAATGGAACGATAGATGTATTAATTTGAAAAAGTGTAACATATAGGTTCGAAAATTTGTCATGAAAAATACTGGCGCTATAACACAATTGGTAGTGTACTTCCCCGGATTGGAAATAGAGATCCAGGTTCGAATCCCGGTAGCGCAAAAACAATATTTTTCGACAAAATTGATTTTATATGTATATATTTATAATTAATACATTAAATTAGTATTTAAATACAAGTTAAGTTTAAAATATAAAACAACAGCGCGCATGAGAAGCGATAGCACGGCGTTTAATTTACTATATCCCTCTAACGAGAATAAAAGGTTTCGGATAAGTTTTTTAACATGCATTTTTTTTATATTTGTCTATTATATTCAATTCAGTGACTGTACATATTTGAAATACGTCTTAGCCTTTCATTAAAAAATACTTAGGGTAGGCATTAACGTAACGCCTTTGTGGGGTGCAGGCCTACAAGCCCATAGACCTTAATGTCGGAAGGGTGAACAATAATTGATGGTCTGTTAACTTTTTGGCCAAACATTGGGAAAGAGTAAAGAAAACATTCACCATGTTAATTTAGTGGAGAAACTTTTGGAAATTGATTGTTCCGAACACTTACACCAATAATATATCTATTCCTTTACAATATAACATATAACTATACACCGCAACTGCAAAAATTTAAAACTAATGTGTCTCAGCGGTAAGATGCTAGGCTGTAGACCAAGAATTTTAAAGTTCGATTTTAGAGGCACAGCTTAATTTGAAAAAAATAGTGAAAATACTTACTCTGCGAAAAAATTAAGTATAATAATGAATTATGTATAGTAACATACTATGTAATACTATTATAAAATTGAACAACGCTTTTTAAAAAATATTTTTACAAATCATTGAAAAACATTTTTTTATTCTTGAATATTGTAAATCCGTAAAATTCATTAACTTCATTTTTCAGTCAAGCTCCAATTGATATTTGCAGGATATTGAGTAATTAATTTTTGATATTAATTCACTCTAGATCCAAAAGCGAACGTTGAGCGCTAAGTATAAAAACATTTTGCCACCGAACGACATTAAAATATTAAATTAACGTCTGTATCAAAATATAACGACGGTATTTTGAAAATAAAACCCTTTTCATTTTTTAAATACATTTAACTGGAAGGAACGGTTGAGATATTTATAGGACTACCTTCGTAATATTCTAAATTCATTAAATTAGAGGAATATTTGATGTGACTAAGTGTGGGTTGTTTACAGTTTTTTAGTAATTTGGATGATTTCGTCAGAATCATAAATATTTACAATTTGTTAAAATGTTGCTTTCGCGGTAATTATTTTTCTAATTATCCAATCTTTGTTATTAAATATTCGACACATGTACTGTATACCATCACCATTAAGTAATGTATTATATATATATAAATACAAAGTTAAATAGTAAGCTTTTGAATTTCATTCATTAAAATCAATGTGAATATTAATGGTTAACCTGATTTGAATTATAAACTGAAATTGTAACATCACAACAAAAATATTATTTTACATTAAACTTTACATGTATTTAAATACTAATTTAATGTGTTAATTATAAATATATACATATAAAATCAATTTTGTCGAATAATATTATTTTTGCGCTACCGGGACTCGAACCTAGATCTCTATTTCCAATCCGGGGAAGTACACTACCAATTGTGTTATAGCACCAGTATTTTTCATGACAAATTTTCGAACCTGTATGTTACACTTTTTCAAATTAATACATCTGTCGTTGCATTATTTGAAAGCCATCTACATTGTTTTTACGGAATCTCAAATACCTTTGAGTAAACCGACTACAGACGCCAGAATTATCAATTCATTTTTATTAAATTTTGGACACATTGATACAACTTTATTATTAGGAGAACACATTCTTATTGTGAAGTTGTAATTATTCAGAACATAGGTCTGTGATATTTTAAATATGAATTAAATATATTAATTAGAAAGATATTGTTGCTAAAAATATATAATATAATATCACAGACCTATGTTCTGAATAATTACAACTTCACAATAAGAATGTGTTCTCCTAATAATATAAGTTGTATCAATGTGTCCAAAATTTAATAAAAATGAATTGATAATTCTGGCGTCTGTCATAAGATTACTCAAAGGTATTTGAGATTCCGTAAAAAGAAGGTAGTTGGCTCTTTCAAATAATGGAACGATTAAATAGTTGTATAGTTGGATAATGCACCTTCCCGGTTTGGAAAGAGATTCAGGTTCGAATCCCGGTGGCGCAACAATAATATTTTTTGATAAAATTAATTTTATGTGTATATCTTTCTAATTAATATATTTAATATAAACTTTTGTTATTGATGGGTTGTTGAAAATTGATTTTATTATAAAATAATTACTTTCAAAAATTGAATACGTTTGTCGGATACAATTCGATATAAAAGTTCTATACATTTAAATTTACATTATAAACATTTTAAATTTCATTATCACGTATACTTTGTATACAACTGCCCGAAAATTGATTAATTTCAAAGTAAAATAATACCTCGATGTATATACACAACCAGCGTTGGCAAAAATCCACACACAGCAATCGGAACATTATTATGTACTGGAACAAACAAGATTTGGTGTTGCTTTTCCACAGTCGGGCGCTGCATCGACCGCCTCTGCGGCATTATTCGCCCCCGCCGCCCCAACCAACCCCTCACCGGAAATCACCCCGACCCCCGAAATGTACCCCGACCTCCGAGCCGCCGCTACCCCGGGAACCTCGCACGACTGCGAAATCCCTTATCCCGAGGTTGGACAACTCATCTGATGATGAATTTTCAAGAATTTTGGGTGGACGCTCTGGTCTAACAGACTGGATCGATTCAAATACAAAATGAGATTAAATTACAAAGATGTCGGTCATAAGTTTTTTTATTTCCGAAAAAAAAACATATTTTTTTAATTTGTTTTTGTTTTTGCACAGGAATAATAATAATATATATATGTGTGTGTGTTTTTTTCAATAATAAATAAGATTTTAAATGTGAAGTATGTTCAATATAATTCAAATTTTTCATCACCATCACCTATTGTGAATACTTCTTCATGGTTAAAAAGCTTATAAAAGTACCTACTGATGATTCAAATTTTAATTAAAAATTTAATCAAATAACATGTTTTTCATTAAGAAAGTACTTCAATGTTTACTTTAATAAATGCTTTTGATATATTTAAAAGCAAGTGGACACTGATTTAGGCAGACCAAATGCGTCTGGCAGATAGCTTTGTGCGGAAGGGTTGTGAAGGTAAAAGGATTCCTTAATCCGCGCCATGAAGACACAATTCTGAAAAGACGAAGGGAGCACAAAACTTGAGAGCAAATCGGGTATAAGCATCATTCGCGTATTATTATCAGTTAGGAAATATAATATCTGTTATTGTTTCTAATTACAGAGTTTAACGACCACTCTCATTTTAACAATGATGATTTTTTACCTTCTAAGTATCTGATGTCTAGAGGTGATATCTGAAGGTCTGTATAATGTTGATTTGCCAGTCGCAATGAGTCACTGGTCGGGAGCGCACCGCGTGTTCGCGGTTGAGCAGTATTTAAAGTGCGGTGATTCATTGGTTCGTGCGCGTCGCGCTTTTTGTACTCACTTTAATATTCGATAACTAAGTGATGGGATAATGAATAAATATGAGAACAACATTGTAGTTATTTTTTTATTTAATATTAAACTTGAAAATTTTCCGCTAGACACCCTTTATAAAAAAATATTAGAAAATTGATTTAAATAAAAGTACTTGTCAGTTTTAATTGATAAATATAATTTACATAACACTTAATATATCCTACAATTGAGAGGTATAAAAACAAAGTCAGCAGTCTCCGTTATATATTTTTTCGATCTTTTAAAATAATCTTCTTATATAGTGTACACACTATGTTAATTTATGGACAGTCAAATTAAGCTCTTTTTGATGTAAATTGGTCACTTTTATCCGCTGCCATTTACATTAGAATTCAACCAATACCAGTCTTTGCTCAGAAATTTAAATGGCCGCTAGTATAAAAATTAGTTTTTGGAAAAAGGTGTTGTAGTTACTTTATATTTTTAACCAAATTATAGGGATTATCGTACGCAATAAAAAAAAAATATTCTTCTTCAAGCTCTTATCAGTTTTTAGTATTATTCACTAAATAAAAAGAAATATAGAGATTGCTGACTTTGCGACTAGTAAAAATCAATTTATGTTTCTCCAGAAAAATGTTTTATCAGATATCCAGAAAATATAATTATTATATTTGATATCAATGATGATCAAATAACATAAAACTATTTTTATTTCTATCCACTAATGTTTCCACTATAGAACATGTTGAAAATGGTGATCAAAAATGTTTAAATTTGATTTTTAAATCCAAAAATATATATGACACATTTTCATATTAAAATAATTTATCGACCCGTGCGTCCAGTTAGGTCGTGTTAGGCGCCCTGAACATGTCCCCCACTCTCAATAACTCCCTCTCCATTCTATACACCTCTATGCCGCCTGCCGGAAGTAACCTCACCCCACCCACGGTCCTGTCAAACTGTATCTCTGTGTGGTGTTAACTGTTGGCTCTCATTTTTTTTCAAAAATGATTTCGTACAATGTGTTTTTAACGCTATGGCTGGTGGTCATCACAGAGATAAAATATTTTAAATTATTACGCATTCCGCACACAAATAAGAGATATGGGTTGGAAAATTTTCAATAGTATTGTAAATAAATGTATTTTAAGTATGTTGGAAATAATTCGGTTAATTACGCAATTTTTTTTTTTTTTGAATAGTAAAAAATGTTTAACACGGGTTTCGCTTGTTTTTTCACTAAATGATACCATTAACATCTAAAAGTCATAGAAGTGTCATTATCATTTTCACATCCGGATATGGGTCCTAGCCTAATATACCTTCATTTGCAATAGACTTCTTCCCTCCAATTGTCGACGCCAAGAATGTACAAGTCTTCTTTATGTTATCCGGCCACCTTATGTTGGATTCATTATTTGTCTTCTTTCTGATTTATTAATGAACAGCTATTTCGAGGGTTGTGCATCATTTAAATAAGTCATCAAAGTGTATGTTAATATACTATTAAAGTTCCATTTAATTTCTTTCGACTATGCGTTGTTTCATCGATAGTAACGATATTTTATCATGAAATTTGTCTATAAATTTAAAATATCTCTTCAGTACAGTTAATTGTAAAATAATTTTAAAATTGTGTAATTTATTTCTAAACTATATATTACTATATGTCAATGTATTGACATCCTGAAAAAGAAAATGGTATTTTTCGAAACCGGTAGATGTATTTAAACTCAATAAGTGGTTAATGAAACAATGTTAACAAATAAAAATAATATCAAAACATTGCTTGATGATGACTTTGCTATAATTAGGGTAAATTTTGAAGAGCCAGGTTGCAGATTCTTTATTATTCCTATATCTTCTATCTCTATTTTTCTATCATATAGTGAGGTTAATACAATATATTATATATACATCACATCTTCATATTTCATATTTTCAACACTCAAATTATCTTACTCTGGAAGAAAAATGAACATCTAATGATGCATAATTATCTATGAATATAAATATATTAAAAATCTATACCATATGTGTGTGTTATCAATTATGTTAAGTGTAAAAATTGATTTATTTAATAATATTTTTAATAATTATTTTTGTTTTTTCACATCAAAGTATTTCAATTCTATTTTTTATGCTTCATGTTTCCCTCCATGTTTCTCTTTTGTCTACATATATTTGTATGCAGAGTAAAATACAGCAATCTAACGACAAATCCCATCCGTGGATACGCACCATTAAAATCGACCCTCTCATGAAGCAGTTACTGGTTGTATAAATAAATTTCGCTCACGAAAGAAAGAAAAAAATTGTTCTCGAATGAAATACCTTTTATCATGGTTTGAGAAAAACAAAATTGACGTAACGGGAAATCTAATTTTCAATTTTCTTTTACCAAATTCTGGAGACCTAATTAGTGTTTAAACAAAGAAGTTAATGGAAAAACAATATGAATATCAGGTAAGGTCCTTCAGTTTTTTCTGCTCTCAGATACCTACTCGCGGATAACATTATTTCAATATTCAATCAAGCAACACGGGATTATAATAAAGAAAAAATATTTAAAAAGGAAAATGTAATTTATTAACATTTTTCATCCAACTTTTAATCATTACGAATATTCAGTATTCTGTGAATTATGATTATTTTAAAGAATTGAATTTTAATTTTCAAGAATACCTTCATTTTTAGCCTACATTTTAAGTTAATGTACGCAGATAATAACTTTTAAAATAAAATAAATAATTATACATATATATAAACTAACAAACTTCGTACAAGCAACATTATGTAATTTAACGTCGACGGGCGTATACTAACTAAACCATAAAACAAAATATATATTGAAGTTAAATATCGTTTGGGGGTGTGGCTACAGTCATGGTGGGAGACCGGTTGATGTTAAATTATTAAATGTGGCTTATACAAAGTTTGTTAGTATATAAAAAAATAATAATTATGTCCAACCACATAGTTAACGCTACAAACATCAATAATAAATATTTTTTTCAAATAGAGATGTAGGTACACATGAAAAACGTATCATATCAATATTATTTCTTCTTTTAACTGCTTTTACTTATATAGGGTTATCCAATAAGTGAGATAGAACTTCAAATAAGAATAGAAGCCATGTTTATTAATATTTTTTTAAACCTGTCATTATAATTTTTATTCAATATAGTTTGCCATTTTATCATGAAGCGTTTTACATTGTAACAACGTTTACAAGGTATTAAAACTTAAACTAAAATTAGTCTTCGACTCGGCAAACCTAAAGTGCACTTTTTGAATCTTATGGTCAACATAATCATCAATCTAAGCAAGTTATTTGCCGAATTATGAAAAGCTTTAAAATAATTATTTTTACATGATGTGGGGACACCGGTACAACAAAGAAATTCCCAGAGTGAAGCCAATATTTCTGCTGTAAATGAAAGTCTAAAGGTGATTCCAAAGTTGTCGATTTTTCGATATTCACAACATTTAGGCTTATCATATGGCAGAAAATGGCGTATTTTGCGTAAAGTTCTGGGCCTACACCCCTACAAGTGCAAGACCAACAATAATTGAACAATTAAAAAAATACATAATTAGTGTTATTGCTGATATTGCACCTGATTTATGCGAAAGTGTGGGTGAAAATTGGATTCGAAGAATACATTGTATCAAACGTAGTCTTGATGCACATTACAATGAAATTATATTTCATTTGTTAACGGCATCGAATAAACTTTCAAAGAAAAAAAAACATTTTTTTTAAAAAGAAATGCGTACACGTAATACATGTCACATCAATACTATTACTATTTTCAAACTAAGCTAAACGCTTGTGCTATGAAAATAGGACTAACTTGCTGCTGTCCTGGAACGAGGCGCGAAACCCCGACCACTAGATCACTAGGTTAACGTCTTGATTACTACACCAACAAACTACTCAAATTGATATCATACTTGGTTTTTTAAATTTAGAGTTATTTCACGCATGTTGGATAACCCTGTATTATGAAAATAGAACTATCTCTTTTCCCTTACAGTCTCCTGGGACAAGGCTACATACAACCCCCGATCACTTAAATAGTAGGCGAGTATTGTACCACTAGACCAACAACCAAGTAAAATAATAAATGTAAATTAAACAAATGATGTTAGTATGATTATAATACCGATATAAATAATTTTATAATAAATGCAATACAATAAATAAATCATTTATCTTGTTCAGGTGCTACCAACCTTACAAAACTGGAGGCATGATCTAATGTGTCAATTCTTGCGAAATTTTGTATACCGCATTGACCCGAATATAAGACGAGGTTTTTTTCCCCAAGATATCATTAAAAAACAAGAGTCGTCTTATATTTGGACCTTCGATTGTAGTGCATTTTGTGATGTCGTGATTTTTTTGTGATTTTTGGATGTTATGGTTAATAAACTTTTTAAAACATATTTAAAAATTAATTATAAAAATTGGTTGATCGAAAATGATCATTGCACTTACTCAAAAAGTGTTGCATTTTCAACACAACACCATGGATGACACGTAGGATGATATTTTATGGCTGGAAGAAAATACTGATGATGTTGAATCAAATGAAGAAAGTGAACCAGAAGATGTGATCAGTGATGAAAGTGCTCGTGCTACCAGTGAAATATTTGGGGATTGAAAGGGAATATCATTGTAAATGTTTACTTATGTTTATGTACATTTTTCCTTATTTGCATTCTTTAATAATTAGTAAAACAAAATATGTATTTTTTCGAGAAATTGTATATCGTTTATAATCAGGGTCTTAAAAAATGTATTTTTTCTAAATTATTCGGTAAAAATTGGACTCGTCTTATAATCGGGGTCGTTTTACATTCGGACTAACAAGGTGTTTTGGACAACGAATTGTATTTTTGATATTTATATTATTGACTTATTAATTTGTTAATTATTAGAGTACATACCGTGTAGAAATTTGCTATCTTGTGCCTCACTTCACGTTTGTTGTATGTTAAATGTAAGTCCATTGACCATTTATGTATCGGTCGTCAGTTGAGTGAATTTGAGTTTTCACAGCAACTATTGAATTACAATCTTTCTACAATACTTCTGCTTGTCTAATTTCATACATCGTAAGTAGTCGAAGTATTAATGGTTTTATGATACAGACAAATCGAATATCGTGTACTCAGGTTGGAGTTTTTGTCTCTTTCTGCTAATCATAAGATGACTTCTGAGTTTATCTTCAGATCAAAATATTAAAGTACTGAGATTTATCTTAATTAAATCGACTAAAGATCATGTCTCATTTAATGGACACAAAAAATTAAATTAAAATGAATATATATGAAATAAAAAAAAATAGTGTTGGCAGTTAAAAGGTTAAGGTTGAACTTTATATATAAAAAATTCACGTTAAAAATTTGAGATAACGTTTGAAACTGTAATGTAATGAAAAATTTATAATAAATGTGAATTGACTGTTATTTAAAATAGGCGTTCGAATAAATTATTTTTCATAAAAGTTATGACATTCATTCCGATGTAAATATTTTAGTTGTTTATTAAAAGAATTATCTCCTACGGTGAAAATAAATCAGTCCTGTCAAAATGTATAAAAGATACATTTAAAAAACGTATTCATAAACTACAAGAGTGTATTGTCTAAAATTATTTATGTACGTATAATATTTATAATGAACTTTTGTAATTGTTTTGGCGTACTCTATTTTGCACCCTTGTCAATGTTTGTTGGACATTATGCAAAAAGGTTGATTGTGTTTATTACGACCCAAGTTTAGAGCTGTGGGCGACGAATTATAAAGGCTAATGGGTCCTTTTTATTACGTACTAACAAAAACTCGAATGCGGAGATTGTTGTGATGAAGTGACCCTATTTCGTTGATGAAAAATCTGCCGAGAAGATACAAGAAATACTCGTGAAAGGGTTTGTCAGAACGCACAGAAGCTGTTAGGGATGTTTATTACCGTGAATTAAGGGTATTCTTCGTCATTTTTTAAAATTGCCATATCTACAATAGTAACACATTAGATTTTTTAAAATTAATAGTTATATTGTTCTTTTTTGATGAAAAATAATTCCCATTTACGAATTCTAATTAATTATAGTTAATATATATGTTTTTTCGCAACTTTTACTTTAACGTATGTCATTTTACATTATTATATTCCAGTCAAATATGTCACATTTATGAGGATGATAACTACACGGTATTTAAAAAATATTATTTATATTTTTATTTATTATCTTTGTTTTATTAACCACTTAATTGAGTTTAAATACATCTACCGGTTTCGAAAAATACCATTTTATTCTTCATGATGTCATAACTAACTAAAACATATATTATTGTTTTTTTAACAGAATCTATTTTTAAAAAATCTATTTAAAAAAAATAAAAAATTTAGTACCTAACTTAATTGTTACTTAATACAAATTTACTCGAATAATTTTAGGGAAAAAATTTTGGAATGGGACTCGTAGTTAAATTTAGTTGGTTGTTTATAATATTTTGATGAGTTGTATAAGCTTTATTTATTTCCAACGATTCCAAATGATTTAATTTGTGACCAACACCGTTTATATGCAAAATTGGCAATCCCAATTTTTTATTAAAACTATGACCATTTTCTATCAAATGATTAGCAAATTCTGAAAACCCAGTATTGTTCAAACAAAATTGATTATTATTTTTATATAAATCACAGATAAAATATAATGATTATTGGCGTAGGATTTTATACATAAATAACTTTTCGAATCAAATATCTAAACACCTACCACGAAACATTAGACCAGCATGTTATACAAATAATATTATAGGAAATTTACTCATAGTTTTGATAAAAAATTGGGATTGTCAATTTTGCATATAAACGGTGTTGGTCACAAATTAAATAATTTGGAAACGTTAGAGATAAATAAAGCGTGTAAAACTCATCAAAATGTTATAAACAACCAACTAAATTTAACTATGAATCCCATTCTAAATTTAATTCCTAAAAATTATTCGAGTAAATTTGTATTAAGTTACAATTTGAGTTAGGTACTAAATTTTTTTTTTTTTTTAATAATTGTTTTTTTTTTTAAATAGATTTTTTAAAAATAGTTTCTGGTAAAGAAACAATAATATATGTTTTAGTTAGTTATAACATCCTGAAGAAGAAAATTGTATTTTTCAAAATCGGTAGATGTATTTAAACTCAATTAAGTGGTTAATAAAATAAAGATTATAAATAAAAATATGAATTTTAACCACAAAGTTAATGTTGCTAATTTTAAAAGAATAAAAAATATTATTTGAAATATTCTTTGTTATAAATAAGAAAAACTATTACGGAATAATAACACGTTAACAATAATACAATAATAACAGTTTTAAAATAAGAATAATAAGATCTATATCACAATATAATCTAAAATACTAATTTAATATTTTAATTATAAACATATACATATAAAATCAATTTTGTTGAAAAATATTGTTTTTGCGCTACCAGAATTTGAACCTGGATCTCTATTTCCAATCCGGGGAAGTACACTACCAATTGTGTTATAGCGCCAGTATATATATGTTACACCTTTTCAATTTCAAATTAATACATCTGTCGTTTCATTATTTGAAAGCCATCTACATTATTATAACGGAATCACAAATACCTTTGAGTAAACCGACTGCAGACGCCAGAATTATCAATTCGTTTTTATTAAATTTTGGACACATTGATACAACTTAAATTATTAAGAAGAACACATTCTTATTTAAAACATCACAGACCTATATTCTGAATAATTACAACTTCACAATAAGAATGTGTTCTCCTTAACAATATAATCTATTTATTATATTAAATTTATATAAAAATATCCAGCATAATTTTTTATCCAAATTTCAAGATGATAAATCAACATAATATCACAACTCAACGTTATAATCATTATCATCAGCTGTTTTATATCCACTACTGTATGGAGTGTCTACTATTTCTTTCCTTTTCTCTGTTCCTTGTTATTCGTTGCCACGTATTTCTGCAGAGTTCTGCGAGAACTGTGTACATATACAGTATACATTGGTTGAACACTATGCATTTTAAACACAGTGGAAGAACATTTTTGATTTTTGTTAGGTTTCCGATGTGGAAATATGCTATCCAAGCTGTTATAATATAAATTGTTGAAAACGTTAAAAATACGAGGCACGCTTTTTAAGTAAGCACTAGATTTAAAAAAAAATAAACACAAAATATTTTTACAACACTTTATTATCTTTGGACGCTACGCACATTAAATTATTTCACAACATAGTCGCCATCATTTTCTATTCTGATACACAATTATCGCCTCATCCACACCGTAGCTTCTAGCAGTACCATCATCCAGTATCTGGTTTACCTGGTTGTGCCAAGACTTCTGCAGGCGTTCTCTATTTCTGGTGCCATCAACACTTCCGTTATACATCTTTCTCACCATTCTCTTATTCATCTGGTTCATATGTTTGTGTATTTGGGAAGTGTGTTTCATAGAAACGGAAATAATAGAAAAGATATCGAATGCAGGGTAACTGTAGGGAACAACGTGAATGGAATTATAGCTAATGGGAACTTGTCAACCGAGGTAAGATAAGCGGTACATAATGTAGTCCTGGTACCGTCACGTATGGTAGTGAGTCCTGGAGCTGGCAGAAGATAAATGAAAATATACTGAATGCAGTGAAGATGAGTTTACTTAGGCATATATGTGGTAGATCTATTTATGGCAGAGTACAATACTTGTATATATTTATATTCCGTTTCTAAAGGATTAACGTAGTGCAAATTTAACGACTGACTCAACTCAAATAAAAACAAATGAGATTTTGTAAATATGTGGGTGTGTGTGTCCGCAAGGAGAGCGGCGTGATATCTGACAGATGGATGTGTGGCAGAGCCATTATAAGGTGCCGCGCCCATGGAAGCGCTCTCTTATCTATGTATCTTCAACTTATAAATACTTGATTTTAGTGCTTACTATTCTATTAATAAATGTACCAATTATTATTGTAATAAATAGAAAATTGTTGTATAGCAGATCGAGTTTAATTGCTATACATTCTGACTAACCAAGTTACACCAAACACAAAGCAGAGAATATAACACCGAAGAATTACCACAATTTCCATGCAAACATCCTAATAGTAGTAATTTCCGTAAGCAATAATATATACATTTTTTTAATTAGGGATGCGTACATGGAATACATATCACATTAATATTCTTACTATTTTTAAACTAAGCTAGACGCTTGTACTTTGAAAATAGGACTAACTTTCTGGTGTACTGGAACGAGGCGCGAACCCCCGACCATTAGATTAGGCTAGCATCTTAATCACTTCACCAATAAGCTTCATTATATTATATAATATATAGTTATCTCTAGTACACGTATAAAACAGTAACAAATTTTTATGAAACTAAAGAAGAATTGTTATTTTATTTATGTTTCCAAGAATTTTATAAATTTTTATGATGTTCTGTTTCCTTTTACTGAAGGCAATGAGATTCACCCCCTTTACACGTGTCTGAATACCATACGATGAATTAAGTCTTCCGATTGTGGAGAATAGCTTCACAACTCTTCCTGCGGCTGAAGTGGACGTTGAGCTGAATAACTATTACCTGAGTGTACCGAGTTATATTAATGTAATACATAATATACGAGAAAAAGCTTTCGAAATACTGATATAATTTATTGAAGACTTTTCAAGCAGCGTATCTATGTATCTGTTTATTTATCCACATAACTTCTAAAGGTTCATTCACAGAAAGTTTCAACTGTCATTCATTAAAATTTATACTTGATTCATCCAGCGAGGCTGCCTTTACTTGCGTAAATATTGTGAATTATTAGGTTTTGGTATAATACAAACAGAGAGCTGACCTGAAAATTATTCCTTCAGCTGCGCGCTGTAAACAAGAATGGACAACGCCCTACCTGTGAGTTAATTAAAGGCACCGTAAACACTCCCTTTTAAATGGTTTAACGAATAACTCTAGCATCTTAGCATCTTACACATAAATAAACACATTGATTTTTCGTGTAATGCATTTGAATTAAATATACATATCAAATCGAATAAATTCATAATTTAAAAAAAAATATATTTGAAATTTTTATAATTTTTTTATAACATGAATTAAGTATTTTACATTATTAAATGATTTTTTTTCGCTTACTTCTCCAAAAAAAGAGACTAGCTCTTGTGCTTGGAGAGGGAGTTACACTATAATAATTGTATATAGAAAGTTATTCATTTGTAGTCTATAATTATTTATTGTCTCTTTGTGTGCTTCTGATGTGTTCTATAATATTATTTAATTTCTAATTAATTTCGAAGTGTTCATTTAATTTCTCTCTAAATTATTTTATATCTTTTATTTCTTTAATTTGTGTAGGGAGACTATTGAAATTTGTTATCCCTAAGTATATAACATTTTATTGATAGTGTTTGGTGTTATATTTAGGGATTTTAAAGTTGTTTTTAAACCTTTAATGATGTGCTAGTTTCAAATTTTACAGTGTTATTTACTTTAAATAATTGATTAATTGAGATTTTTTTGTAAATGTTTTTATTTTCATAATCTATAATTATATGAGAGTAACAAACGCCAATCATAATATTTCATAACCATTGCCATTATTAATCACTTTGAAAATTTTCGTGCATACTGTTCCTCGTATTACATACTACAAAAGTTATACTGAAAAAAGTACTTTATAACTGTTCCCCGGGTTTAACTGCATAAAAAGGAGGATATTTGCATATGATATTTATTCCAACTAGGCTGGAGAACTTATTATCATAAAGAAACAATAAACTGCGATATTTATTTTAAGACCACTGAAGTCAGAAATGGCAAAAAAAGTTTTCAAGGAATAATAAAATAGATATTTGTGGAAGAAAAACGTTTAACCAATTGTCCACCGAGAATTGTCCACTGTGTTTCAAGAGGGACAAGAGAGGACATAGTGTGAAAGGAAGAGACAATAATAGAAGGCTCGAGTGTTTTTCAGTTTTACTGGGAACTATTTTTATTGTCGGCGGGTGATCAGGTCAGCCCTTCTTGACGGCCAGGGAGACAAGGGATGCGGGGAGACAGCAGGATTCCAGGGAAATAAACAGGTGTAACAGATAAAAAAACATTTGATTTATGCTCCTAGATAGTAGAAGCTTTGGATGTTACAGCAATCTCGGGATTGTTTGTTTTTTTAGACAAATTATTTTTTCCACTTTTCTGTTAGTACTTATTTTAAACCGGAAAAAAAATATTATTTGTCTTATTTAAACCATTATAAACGTAAAAATTAAAATATAATAAAAATACATAGGTATATGTGATAGATAATTAGCTACTCAAGATTTTAATTATGACAATTGTTTGCATAAAACAGTTATGATATAAAGCAAATTATAATATTTTGTACTCTAAAATGTAAACTGTTGTTTCAAAGTGAATATTTCATCAAAATTTTAACTTTAAATTAAATAAAAATTAGTTTTATTTATATTTTCATTTATGGTTGTAAACCTTGAAGCACCCCACCCCTCGCCACGTGCGAGGGTGGTCCTGTGAGAAATGATTACAGACCAACCCCTACAGGGTGAGTGATGGAGAGTGGCTGATCCTTGGAACGTTTCAAGGACAAACATTAGTAATGTGGGATAGCGAAAGGACGCTTTCAATGTTAGAATTCCATGTACGTAAGACGGACAAGGTTTTATTTTAGATTAATTAACCGCTGTAATACTTTATTGATACGGTGATGTACATAACATATATTTATTTATTTTATTTGGAAAATAAATTATATGTAACAAAAAATAAATCGTTTATATTTTTAATGTTTACTGCAAACACATTGTGGTTAGTCATTATCAATAAAATAATAATAAAGACGATAAATTTAACAATTATGGTGTTTATAAAGTAATAAGACCTTATTAGATAAACAGGTCGTAATTTTAACATAAAAGTCAAAAAGTATTTGAAAGTCCAAAGTCTAAAGAATCAAGGTTTCTCAGAATTGTCGAATTATTAGTTGTTAAATGTTTATACTTTAAATAACAGTTTTGAATTATACATCTTACACGTAAAGTTACGCGTATCTTACACGTATACCAATGTTATTATTAAATTTGATAATTAAAATTGTTCGAAGAATGAAGTGTTTACAAATAATGAAATTATCGTGTAATTAAAATAACCAACTAAATTTAACAAGTCATGTCCTAAAAATGTTTTCAATAATTTATCATTAATAAGATAATTTTATATAATATATATTTTGTACATCTTACACATCTTTCCACTATACTAATTTGAAATGGAATGACTAACTTGTAAAATATTATTTTTATTCAAAATATTTACAAGCTCATATTATATTCCCATTGGAAAAGGAATGTAGAATGTCACTCATCTTATTCAGAAGGCTCTTTCTTTTACTGGCCACTCTAACCGTATATACGTATCTGTCTAACCTAAAAAAATACGCCAAGAGTAATATATTTGATATATTCTTTTATGTAGAATGAAATCCCAAAAGAAAGGAGGAACCGGTGAAGTGGTGAATGAAAGAGGTACCGGGGGATGCGAAACAATTTTTCCTTAAACAGAAGACACGACTTTGAAATTTTTGAGTGCTTTGAACAACAATTAGGCTTACGTTTAAATCACACTTTTGATAAAAAAATTCAAAGGAACGATTTTCATTCCAGAATAATTTGTTATACAGGTCTGTTTGAATTTTGGAGTTTTCAGTAATCCCTTTTGTTTCAACCCCTCCAGGCCCCGGGGCTCGAACCCGGAATAATTGTGGTCGAGTCGGCCAAATAACCGATGTAAATTAAGGGCTGCCCGGGGGAGCTCGCGCGCATATAAATGTGATTCCTACAAACTTAGTTTTGTTTAGGAGCAGATCAATAATTACCACAGAATACGAAGAAATGAAACTCATCCTTGGAAGTTGGACCAATTTGAATTTATTTATATATATATTTATATTATTGTTCACTGACTCAAAAATCTTAACTGTCATTAATAACTATATCCTAATTTAATGTTATATTTATTATTTATACAAAACTTTTTAAATTCAACATTAGTATTCCTGTATTTTTAACTCACGAAAAAAACTATATTAGTTAACATAAAACGTTTAAAGATATTAATTATTAAGACAAATTTTGACAATTCACTAAAAAAAACATATCTCAAGTTATTCATTCAACATTTCCATCAACGGCTACTATTTGGCCATACTTATAAATGTGTTACAAATAATAGCTTTCTCGTAATTATCTTAGAATCTTCCTGACGTCACAGGCGTAATTTAATTTTTGATGGATGCGATCGAACGTTCTTCATCTTCACCAACGTCTGGCCTGTCCGTCCCTGTAAAGGCTTCTCCACCAGGTTATACGGTATAACACGTTTTCTCCTTAGAAGTGGATCTATACAACAGGATGTCACAGCATACTTCAATGACTTAGTGTAAAAGCGCTACTATGTCAGATCAGTTATATGTAGGTACATCAGTTTATAAAATCTTCAATATTATCAGCACATACTTTTGTATTCAATTCCCAGGTTTAACATCATTAAAAAATGTAAACACAAATATTTGATATAAATATCAGAACTATGACCTCCTACGGATATCATTCAGTGTTAACAAACAATCTTAATTTTTAACTAATTTTATCGATTATCGAACATTCTCAACCATTATTGCTTTGAAGAAGAAGAAGAAGAAGTGTTACTAAATACTATGAAACTGTAGGTATTCAGAAATATCTTATAACATTTATAATAACATTAAAATTCGAATTCAATGGTATGAATTCACAAAGGTATGTATTTATAAATAGTTTGTATATCTTAGAGCTATAATTTATAGAATCTTTATATAAAATTATAGCTAAATTCTTTTTAGAATCAATTTTGTACCACACCCATGAAATTTATTCTTAAGGATTATTACTGCAAATGTGGTAATAATAATTTCCATACTAAATATACATATATATCTTGTCCAAGCTCTGCTATTGAATTCCCAGCTAAAATTTTAATTGATTATTAAATCATTTATAGGCATTGTAACATAATCTTTATATGCCTGTAAGGATATTTGTATTCATAATACATGTAATCGATGTAAAACTAATTTCAGTTTTGTAAGGCATAATTATTATAGACGAATTGAAATATTCTAATTATGCTCGTTTGCATTCATTCTCAATTTATTACATTTTATAATAAACATATGTTTATTTACATTTTTTTTTCTTGTTATTTGATTATGGTTACCCTGAGATGTAATAACATATTGCACACTTAGATCAAAACTAAGACAACTAAAAAAAACAAGAATTCAATATCATATACGCAATTAACTTTAGGCCCTAATCTCTAATGGTGTCATTTTAGGATACATTTATAATAATAATAATATTGGATAATTTGTACAGCGCCATTTTCGTAAAAACTTTCACCTCAAGAGCGCTTTACACATAAACTGTTCATAGTTACGTTATATTTGTTTTTTTAAATTAAAAATTGTTATTTTCACTTATGATTTTTTGAAAAAGTGCGTTTTTAGTTTCTTTTTAAATAAAATCTCTGCATTGTTTTTTATGACGGAGGGCAAAGAGTTACATGCTTTTAGGCCTGCCACCGCAAATGCCCATTCACTAAATTTAGACTTCTAGAAACGGTTAGTCGGTTTTACAACCCTTCCTGCGGCTGTAGTAGAGGCTGATCTGAGAGTTTGACGTCTACCATTCAAATTGTCTGGAATTCAAAGTTCTTGAAGATACAGAGGCGTCATATTATCCTTGTATAGCCTTGTACATCAACCAGTACAATTTAAATTTAACTTTTTCAGGGAATCGGAGCCAATGTAACTGATGTAAAAGGGATATTATATGAGGGAATTTGTGCTGCCGCATTTAGAATGGATTGTAATCTATCCATCTGAAACATTGGCAGGCCAGCACAGATGCTGTTACAATAGTTCACACGTGACACCACAAATGCATTTAAAAGTAGACGGGCTGCCTCAAGAGGAAGATGTCTCCGAATACTTTTAATCTGTCTCAGTTGATAAAAGCATGCGCTGACAGTTTTGCTGATTAGTGTATTCATTGAAAGATCTAAATCAATGTGCACGCCCAATAACTTAACAGCAGATTTAGCATTCGCAGACATTGATTCCCATATTAATTTTTGCCTTCTAGGTGTTGGTGTCCATAGTAGTTCTGTTTTGGATGGATTTAACGTTAATCTATTTTGCGCCATCCACTCGCCTAATTTTTCTACGCATAATACTAATTTTGCATCTACAAATTTTTTCTTATGACCTGAAATATAATTTATTTACAAGATGGATAATATAGCACGTGTTCAGTTGTACCGAGAGAACTAATTAAGTGAAAGTGTAAAGTGATATATTAACAAGTTGTTAAATAAAACACCTCTTCGCGGAGTTTGTAAGAAAATCGAAAACCAGCATTTTTTTCAAAACATTATTTTCAATTCGGACTAAATATGAACATCAGCTGAACGCATGAAATATATCCAATTGTTTTGATATGAACAAGCTTAAGAGTTTTATAAATAAAAATAATCTGAATATGTTTAACATTTTAAAGTGACTTTCTCAACTCATATTTTTGAACTCATTTTTTGTTGAGAAGCTTTATCGGTGACTACGAAGCTTTTATTCTTAATAATATGCCCAATTTTATGCTTAAAATTTAAAGGTGTTTCTTTTTCTCTATTCTAACATTTTTGATATCGTACTTTTGTAGACATGCGAAGCTTTTTCGGTGACTTCGAAAATTTTATTTCTTACACAATTTATTCGCCTAGACTCATATAATGTTAAAAATTGTTATGGGTTCTTTACATTTTTCATTAATTAATAGAAATATTTTTTAATTTATATTTTACTGTTATCTTTGTTTCATTTTTTTTTTCATATAATAAATAAAAGTACATCTCTGTAGCTGAAACAGATCTCCTGACACGGGGGTATTTTAGTGGCACAAATAAAAACCCAATGTAAAATAAAAGTGTTCCGAATAAATAAATATATAAATAAATAAAAATAAATTAGAGATAAGTGGAAGTGATGTGCCAAGGATGCCAAAAATGTTTTCAAATAAAAAAAACACTTGCGTAATATATTTTAGCAGATTAATAAGATACTGTGAAACGTTCAGCCATTATACCTACTATAGCAATATAACATACTCTAATCGCATTTTACTGTGAGTGAATGCGTAGAATGTATCTTGTTAATGCCATGAAGAATGAGTTGAACATATTTAGGTACAAAAAGTTCTTACGTTATATTTTTTCATAAAACTACACATAAATGTGATGGAACCACACATACGTTTATGTATACATACTAGCTGAAGTACCCGGCGTTGCCCGGGCTTGGTACTTCTTGATGAAATTTTTCATACTTGACGTTCAAAATAAGAGGAAAATTACTGTCTACATCTGATATGGAAAAAAAAACACGCTGCGTGAAGAGGCATTGTTTAAAGGAGATGGGGGTAGTTTTTTCGAAATCTCAGGTAGACATTAATTTTCCTCTTATTTGGAACGTCAAGTGTGTAAAATTTTATCAAGAAGTACCAAAATTCAATTTTAAGGGGCTGGTTTTTCGAAATCTCATGTAGAGAGTGATCTTCCTCTTATTTATTTTAAGTTTAGGACTCATAATTATTCTTAAGATAAGAACTACGCAAAGAGGCTTTATTTAGAGGGATGGGGGTAGTTTTTTTCGATATCAGATGTAGACAGTAATTTTCCTCTAATTTTGAACGTCAAGTGTGAAAAATTTCATCAAGAAGTACCAAAATTCTGCTTTAAGGAGTGGGAAAAGGGGATGGGGGTGATTTTTAGAAATCTCCTGTAGATAGTGATCTTCTTCTTGTTTTTAATGTCAAGTGTGCAAAATTCTGAAGATATCAATAAAAAACAAATAAATATACACTCTTCTTTATATATATAGTTAGAAGATATTGAAATATTTTTCCTTAATATTCAACGTATTTTTATATTTATTTCAACTTTCAGAAAAATACAGTACCGTTTTATTTCATATATAAGTAATAATATAATCATACATAATCAGTATACTATTTGTACCCACTATAAGAGAGTATTTAAAAGTGCAAATTTTTATTATAACATTTCATTAGTCAGGAGAACACAGTCTTACTGTGAAGTTGTAATTATTCAGAACATAGGTCTGTGATATTTTAAATACAAATTAAATGTATTAATTAGAAAAATATACATATAAAATCAATTTTATCCAAAAAAATTGTTACTGCTACCGGGATTCGAACATGGATCTTTTCCAATCCAATCAAAATAAAGTAGATGACTTTCAAATAATGGAACGATAGATGTATCAATTTGAAAAGTGTAACATATGGGTTCGAAAATTTGTCGTCAATGTACTGTGTATTGTAGCATAATCGGTTAATGCACGTCCTCTGTATTGGAAGAGATCCAGGTTCGAATCCCGGTAGCAACAATAATATTTTTCGATAAAATTGATTTTATATGTATATCTCTCTAATTAATACATTTAATTTGTATTTTATTATAACATTTCACAAATCTGCATGTTCTGTCATCAAAATCAATATTCTATAAAATAAATTATGTACATTTTTTTACATAATTATTTAACGTGCATATATTTTAGTTGTTTACGTAAATCATTTTGAAACTTAGACAGTGTAAAAATTCAAAAGAAAATTAGTATTTCTAAGTACCCCATTGGCATGCTAATTTTGAAACACACTTAATACGCAAAATGATTAAACAGGATTCAGGTACACCCCGGCGCGTCATCATGGAGTATAATACCTGTGTTGAAGATATTACCAATTTACTGCTTGGGTTAATGGCTAATCGGAACTTAAACATCAAATTGCGGCTATTTGGATAAACTGCTAGTTAATAAAATAACATCATCTCCTGAGGAACATTGGTACAATTTCGATTATCGAAATTTGACAGTGAATGGTTGTTTGTGGTCTGATGTATATAAAAGCCATATAAATTATATTGAACTTACTTCAGGGTATATATTTTTATTTTGCAATGTCAGAAAATGATTTTTTAATATTAAAAATAAATTTCATTATTCATAAATATGTAGATGCTATTAGAAAAGAGTCTTAACGTATTTATTAAAGGAGTGTATTGAGTTTCTAAAAAAAATTAGGAATGAAGAAAATTATATTGGTGTCCTTCAATCTAGTCTTAGATTATAATAATTCATAATATATAATTTATTTTTTATTACTGATAATGCGTTCATTACATTTTCGTTTTTATCTATGGTTTAAAAAATTCAATAACACTAGTATTTAAAAAAAAAGTTAAAATAAGATTAAACAAAATTTATATTTTATGTTGAAAGTTTTAATGTAATCTGTCACATTCTTAGAGAGACTTAAACTGAGAATTTTATTTCATTAAAAGTATACATTATGTATATATATTTAAATAAATATTAATATGTATTATGTACAGTAGCTATTAGGGACATTAACCGCATTAAATCGAATAAAAATTGTTTCATTAAATAATTATTAGTAGTTTTAATAAAACTAAGTTTACATTTATAAATTGATTACAACAAATACATCTATAAAAATTACAATACAAAAAAATATTTTTAACTATACAAAAAACAAATTGATAAAGAAACACATCGGAAGAAAATAACGTATATATTTGGTTAAAATCAATGACAAACTGAAGTCCACTAATAATCTTTTTCAAATAATTTCTTCTCATCTAGATTTCGTTTCGTCTATGAAACGATTTTATTTTAAATATTTTCATCACATTTTACAAGGAAATATAATCCTCTGTATATAGCTGACTATGTACAAGAATTAACACACGTGTACCGCTCGCTACTAGCTGCTAGGTCGCTACCTGCTGTACCGCATTGGTCAACAAACTAAAATATTTATTATATAGATTTTTTTATGTATCTTTCTAATTGATTCAGTTAATTTATATAACTTAAATTATTAAAAATGAATTATATCAAGAAAAATCAGAGTCTCGAGTCTCGGATTATTTTTTTTAAATTCCCGAGACTCGCACAGATAATCCGTACGAATCAAAATATATCTACGATTATAAGAAATCTTATTGAAAGAATAATACAAAAAGAAAAAAAAAGTAAAGAAAAATATAAAACAAACAAAATGTAAAATAAAGAAACATACGTGTTTATAGATCCTCACCATTATGGTTATCAACATATCATCTACAACTCTTAGTGAATCTTCAACTCCCCAAGTATTTTCCTCCATTGGTCTCTATCTAAGCACCATCTTAGCTTTGGTCTTTCAAGCTCCTGTGCCTTCTTGGTCTTACGGTCAGCAATTACTTCGATGATTACTGTTCAGTTATCTTATCCACACGGTCCATCGCGATCCATCCTCAGTTCGCGAAACTTACGTCCATCCGAGCATGTAATTCGAATAACCATGGATTGTTTTCGCACCGTACTCTAATTGATAATACGCATCCGCAGAGACGTCGTACAGTGCGCACTGAAGAAGCTGTTGCTGCAGTGGAGCGTAGTATTGAAGAGGATCCGTATGAGTCGATTCGCCATCGTGCACAGCAATTGGAGCTGTTTCCATCCACTTTATTGAAGATTTTGCGGAAAGATTTTAGTTTACGAGCTTACAAGATCCAGTTTGCGCAAGAATTGAAACCGCTTGACCATCGTGTGCGTCATACATTCGGTGAATGGACCGAAAATGACATTGCTTTTGATTTTTATTCTATCATTACTATCATTTTTAATACAAAATTTTGTTCAGTTTCATTTTGTGTTGAATGGTTACGTTAACATATAAAATTGTCACATTTGGAGAAAAGAAAATCCACAAACCATTATTAATTCTTCGTTACATTCACAAAAAGGCACTGTATCATGTGCTTTATGAGCTAGTAGAATCATTAGTTCACATTTCTTTAAAAACAATACAGGCCAGAACGTTACAGTCAATGGAGAGCGGTATAGATTCATAATTACTGACTCTTTAGTTCCCCAATTGAATGTAAAGAATGAAAGAGCTGTGGTTTCAACAAGACGGCGCAAAATACCACATAGCGCGGGCCACAATCAATTTATTGAAGGAAACATTCGATGAGTGCATTTTTGGATTATTTTCTGTGGGGATATGTGAAATCGCTAGTCTATGCTGATAAACCAGAGACGATAGACGAATTGAAAGCCAGCATTCGTCACGTTATTGTCGATATACGTCCCTAGCTGCTCCAAAAAGTGGTCGAAAATTGGGCTTCCAGATTGGGCCAGATTTGAGTCAGCCCCGGCGCCCATATGCACGAATCATATTTAAAAACTAATAGCATAAAATTATCTTTACAATTAAGCTAATACCTAAAAACTATACCTCTAAAAAATATTTTATATCCAACAAAACATAAATTTATGCAACAATTATGACACATTCATGCAACAGTAACAATAACAATAATAACAAACAAATAACAATTGAGTCAAATTTTTTAAAAAAAGTCGACGATTTTTTTTATTTCGTGAGAGGCACCAAAGTGATTTGGTACAAGGAATTTGCGTTAGTTCATGTCCATTTATTGGTGGTATGTTGTTAGTACCCATGTATTAGATATAAATGTAACCATATGTAACATTCAGACAAATTAAAGTAGTAAATATCAATAAATAATTATGATATAAAAAATAATATTAATTTCATTGAATTGGAAACTTGAAAATGTATATATACCTACCTAAAAGTTTTTTTTCATAAGTGAATAATCTTAATAAATTTATTTTTACAGATTATTTTATGGGAAGTACTTATGATAGAAACGGAAAGGCTTAGGATGATATCAAAAGGAGGGTGACTGCAGAGAATAAAGTGAACGGCGCTTTGAATGGAATTATATCTAAAGGGAATTAGTTAACCGAGGCAAGACTAGCGGTGCACAATGGATTCTTGGTACCGACACGGACGTATGGAAGTGAGGCCTGGAGCTGGCAGAAGAGGAACGAAAGTAGACTGAATGCAGTGGAAATGAGATCACTTAGGCATATATGTGGCAAATCTATTTATGACAAAGAAGTAAAGAATTAAGAAATAAGAAAATAATATAAAGCTGATGTTAGTGTAGTGAGTGAGATTAAGAAAGGATCACTTAGGTGGTTTGGTCATATGGAACGGATGAATGAGGAGAGAATGGTAAGAAATATTTATGACGCTAGTGTTGATGGCACCAGAAATAGAGGACGTCCGCGGAAAACTTGGCACGACCAGGTAAACCAGATTATGGAGGCTGGTTCTGTTAGAACCCTCAACAATCGGCGAGCTTGTATGAAAAGATGTATGAATGTGGATGAGGCGAGAATTGTGTCAGGACAAAAGAGTGTGGCGCTCTATCCTCTCTGCCTACCCTCGCGGGAAAACGACGTGATGGTAAGTAACTAAGTAAGTAAGTAAGCCGTATAAAGATGATCATGTGATTTTGCTGGTCACTTATCCAATATTACATTATGAAATAAGTAGATATACAATTTTAAGCTGTTATAAAATATTATGACAGTTTTAGATTTAATATGAACCCATTACATTCTAGATAGTGAAATAATTCTGTTCCAGAGATGCCACTCAGATGCTTTGTATCTATGAATGTTGAAATGGTAACGAAGAATGGTTCACCCAGTGATATTATCTGACTAATAAAATACATTATTTTCTTCAATAAGATTTTTTTTCTTTCTGACGCAATATTATTCAATCTTGAAAGTATTTAGCTAAGTTTTTAATTCGTAATGTTTAAATTGTTTTCTTTGAGTATTTCCACAATAAATTGGTCGTTGATTTTTAAAATCATAATAAATTTTAATATTTGGTAATGTTAATACCTTTTTTATAAGTTTCTTCAAATCATATTTCACCATTGACATTACTGAATGATTTCGGTATAAATACAAATTTATTCTTGTTTTAGAAAACGAAATTAAAGAATACGGTATTTAATACATTCGTTTTTAAATTGTAAAATATATCTTTAAAATAAAGTAAATCTAATTAATTATAAATTATATCTAACTATATTCCCTATTTCACTGTCTTTATCTCAACTGAATTTCCTATTCTTCCATCCAAACTGGTCGTACATCGGTCTGATTGAACATCTTTTCATATTGATTTCATGGATTAACGTGTATGTCCGTTCTAACGAAGGTACAGTGGTATCGATGTAAAATAAATTGTGGTTTTACAAAAAGTTTGTTATTTTTAAAACTAATTAAATATTAAGTTTCATTCGATCCTAATCAGTATATATCTAAAATAAGAAGAGAATATTTAATTCTTCTCTGTCATTTGCGCTCAATAATCTTATCGAAGTACACCTATACCTCGCTTTACGGTCTGGATACGTTCCGGGAATGTTGGCCGTAAAGCGAAATATCATATAAAAAATCATTTATTTTAATACAAACCCATACAAATTCCACATGATTCGTTACAATTATATAAAAAACGTTTTAAAAAAATTTAACAAAATTTTAAATATTTTGAAAAAATTAATTAATCATTAAAATAAAACACAACGTTCTGTACTTCACACTATACTTTAATTAAAAATTAAAACGTTTTCGACGCTTAATGCGTCGTCTTCAGTAATAAACCAAGTCTTAAAACTATAATATAGACTATCGTCTTCATGAGGGGGGCGGTATGAGAGCGGTGCATATAGAAAAATTAAACTAATAAAAAATCAAATACATCTCGAGTCTATAATTACTGACGATAGCTGCGAGCCAGAAATTAAACGACGCTTAGGTATGGTAAAAAATTATCTGTCCAGACATGACAAATCATGGAAAGACCGCGGTATTTACGAGGTAATGAAGGTCAAGCTTGTACAGTCTTTCGTGCATTTTATATTTTTGTATGATGTTGAATCATGGACCCTGAAGGAAAGAAAGAGAAGATAGATTGATTTGAGATGTGATATGCTAGAGACACATGCGTTACGCATACCGTGGATGACGAGACCATGAATGTCTCGATTTTTCAGGAGTAGAACATCAATGATAGATATCTTATGAGAAGGGAAGGGAAGCTTGGGGAAGAGAAAGAGGAAGATCATCTACCTATTTAGACAGACCAAATGTAAAAGGTAACAGGCACTTCTCTGGTGACTGCCCTAAATCTACAGAATGCCGTGAAATGTAGAGGAGCATAGTTAAGAGGGCGGGGGAGTTCATGGAGATCACAATCCTCAGTCGCGAGGGACCAAAGTAGGTGAATAAATAAATAAAAAATATATAAAACAAAAATGTCGAACGGTTCTAAACAGAGCCTGAAGAGGAACATAAAAATTGCTTCATATCGTGATGCCATCAAAATTGGTGCAACATATTTTTCTATTTTTTTGCTTCTTTTAATAGTTCATTGTTGCAGTTAATGTCTGTATTGTTACTACAATTGACACTACTGGGTTTCCTGGTTGATAATATTGTGCATCTGTGTATGTGGCTATTGCCGCCTTTTTTAGAGATTGCAAGAAAACGGTAAACGACAGGCGGATTAATTACATCCTGTGCTTCGACTAGTACAAAGGTCCAAATAAACTGATCGTCAGGAGTGCGCATTTTGGTTGGTCGAAATCTATCAAGCTAAAAAAAATAGCAATATCGGATCAGAAAATCAGCACCTACAATAAAAAGGTTAATGCAGTGTTCATGTATCTTATGTGCCCTTATTGTCAATCGGAAACCTGAGAACCAGCTGTGGAAGCAAATTACGGGAACAGTATTAATAACAGCGATCTTCGTCAGGATCAATTTGCAGTAGAATATATATTTCTTGTTCGAGATGACAATAAAAAATAATATTAATATTGGATAATTTTTATAGCACCATTTTCATAAACAATTTCACCTCAAAGACACTTTAAACAAAAACTGTTAATAGTTCAACATTACATTTGTTTTTAAAATTGTTATTTTAACTAATGGAAATGAAATTTTGAAAAGTAGTGAAATAATATTTTTTGGCTGTATATCGAAAAATTTTGGGCCAAAGCTGAGCTATAAATTAAAAAGACCGTAATAGTGAAAAGCTGTATAAAGAGCAACCGTATGGGTGTATGTGATTGGCGCTGGATTGCGGGGATTACATAAAAA
Organism: Eubasilissa splendida; assembly: GCA_031772225.1. NCBI lineage: Eukaryota > Metazoa > Arthropoda > Insecta > Trichoptera > Phryganeidae > Eubasilissa > Eubasilissa splendida. The sequence continues at coordinate 16,153,092 of CM062861.1, read as the reverse complement.
TTATAATTTGTAAACCATTGCTTCGTGTGTATTCTGGCGCTGAAAGCGAAGGGACCCACACTTTTCCGGAACCGTTTTAAAAGTTTAGACTCTCTTTATTGGTTCCACTCAACAATGCTTAATTAGTCGCGGCTTTACTGTAATTTGCACTAGATTTGTAGACTATTGTGAAGCAATTAGTCCTATAGGCATAATTTAATAAGCAAGATCACGAATCAAGTATAGTATTTAAATGCTGTCTTTATTTACAAATAGAGTTACATATATGTGTCTATTATTATGAAAGTAATCAAAAAATTAAAAAAAAAAAAAATTATCAATTATTTCACGTCACATTGTTTTGAATTAATATAATATGATGAAAATTGTAATAATTGAAAAATTTGAAGCGGTATATACAGTGTAATGTTACGACATTCAATGGTATTCCGCTAGTGTTTATTTTGATAATAGAGTAAGTCATTTCCACCTTAATTTTTTTATTTCCTTATAAGCTGCATGCAACATATTTGTGTCGAAATAAATTATAAATCAAGTAGACTAAATATTATTTGAAACGTTGAGTTGTGTAATATAAAAATATTTTTTTACCAATTCAAACGTAGTCCTTTAAATAACTTGAAACGAAAGAAACATGAATGGGCACATATATAGATGTACTCTGGTGCTGTGGCTCACGTATATATAGCTATTGCGTGTACATCATTCAAAGAACGTATATTTTTTATGAGTTGCCTGCACGCAAACCTTCAAGCGATCTTATGGGTTGTTCTTGATTGCATTTGTAATTGTGCCCCATGTTCCAATTGAGATACACTGGGGCATGTGATCCGATATATTCAGTTTTCACTCTCCACATGAAATTCTCTCGGAACGAATCCGGCATATCTACTTTTGGTGTTATGGCTTTTTAGATTTCTCTGTGTAGCCAAATTTTTAGATGCAATCAATGACTACATGCACTCATAAATGCTCAGGTTAAGTTCAAACCGGCTATATAGGGACTGAGATAATACAAGTTTCAAAAAAGGGCACTAATTAGTTTAATTAGTTTCATTAATAGCTACTTCGCTACATATTAAAAATCTATAAAATATGAATTAAATGTATTAATTATAAAGATATACATACAAAATCAATATTATCGAAAAATAAAAACATTGTTGTTGCGGCTACCGGGATTCGAACCTGGATCTCTTCCCTAACCGGGGAAAAAAAAAAAAAAAAAAAAAAATCTATAAATCTGAGAAACCTTTATTGTGGTATTTGTTATTACAGAAGCCTCACTAAAAAGTCTTATATAATTATTGAAAATTCGCATTAGCGTGAAAGTTTTATTTTCTTCCAAACAATCAAAAGATTTTAGATAAAATTGTATCCTGTTGCAGTTCTGTGAAAGTAACTGACTAGAGAGTCAGTTTCGAACGTTAGCAAACTTAAAATATCATCAACTTTTATAAATTTAAATACGTATTCATATTAGAATTTTAAGCGTTTGAGTTCGAAAAACTGTGTGCGTTTAATTTTTAATTAGTAGTTACCTTTTATTCGAAACCGATTACACCACGGTTAAAATGCCAAACGTAAATTTTTAAATGGCTGTTAAAACTTGGCAAACAAAATAAATGAATAATTTCAAAATAATGAGCAAACAATTAGGTACCGTTTAATTTAAATTGGGCCAACATTGATAGTATCGAAATCATCATTAAGCAATGCATAAAATTGCGATTGGTGAAAGAAAATTTTAATTATTTAACTTTGACAGAAATAATAAAAATTAATTGTATAATTTTTGCCATCAAATTTTTAATGTTCCACGTAAATTTTTGATGTAAAATAATTTATCGGTGTTTCAGTATCATAAACAATAGTATAAATTTGTCTGGGATATAATTTAGTAAGATGCAGTTGGAATTAATATGTCTCCAGTCAGCATAAATTTTTTTGGGAAAAATAAATGCATTATAGTCTTCATGACAAGGAACAAAAAATAAATATTATATACACGATATTTCTATATACATAACAGAACTTTTTTAATTAAAATATGAAAAACAATGTTTAATGAATGACTCCCATTTTCATCTTCACATATGTGAGGTTCGTATATAAGTAAAAATATTTCTATGTTATGTAAAATATCATGAAAGAGATACATAAATAAAATAAATTGAAATACAAATAGTTATTTAATTTTTAAATAATAATATGACGTTTAGCCCACCACGAATTTATTTATAATGTATATCAAAATCGATATAAACGTAGGCTTGTTGAGTTTTTCAGTTGATTAATTTGTTATGCAAAAGGAGTTCAAAAAGATTTCGAAAAATGCAAATAAAGAGATAAAATTCAATTCGCCGCTATATTTTTCAACGTATAAGCCGTACAAGTTAATACACTTTTCAATGTGGTTTCTGGGTGTTGTCAACTTTCTAATCCTTTTTTATAAAATGCAGGATATTTTGATTTAAACTATTCTCTAACAACACATTTTATCTTTACTTTAAATAATAATAATAATATTGGATAATTTGTATAGCGCCATTTTTGTAAAATATTTCACCCCAAGGGCACACACATAAACTGTTTAGAGTTACGTTATCTTTGTTTTTTAAAATTAAAAATTGTTATTTTCACTTATGCAAATGATTTTTTGAAAAGGTGCGTTTTTAGTTTCTTCTTAAATAAAATCTTTGATGGACTGCTTCTTATGACAGAGAGCAAAGCAAAGAGTTTCACGCTTTTGGGCCTGCCACCGCAAATGTCCGTTCACTAAATTTAGACTTCTGGGAACGGTTAGTCGGTTCTACAACCCTTCCTGCGACCTGAGAGTTTGACGTCTACCATTCAAATTATCTGGGATACAAAGTTTTAGAAGATACGGAGGCGTATATTATGTATCACCTTGTACATCAACCAGCACAATTTAAATTAAACTCTTTTAGGGATCGGAGCCAATGTATCTGATGTAAAAGGGATGTTATATGAGAGAGTTTGGAAACTCCATATATATATATGTTTGTATATGTTTTTTAATTTTGAAAAAAGTGAAAGTACGTGGGAGTCTAGACTGTACGGTAGTTGTGATGAAAATAATCTTGTGGTCTAGTAGTCGGGGGTTCGAGCCTCGTCCCAGAATGCCATCAAGTTATTTCTATGCTCATATTTACAAATAGTTAGGTTATACGTACATATATGTACCCATTATTATGAAAGTGGTCTAAGTAAAGAAATTGAAAAATATGAGTTTATCAATTATTTCGCGTCACATTGTTTTAAATTAATGTGAATTGTGAACAATTTAAAGCGTTATATTCAGTGTATTGTTTCGACATTCAATGGTATTCCGCTAATTTTTTTATTTATGTAATTTAAACTTTAATTTTCTTATAAGCTACATGCAAAATTTATACGTCGAAATAAGTAATAAAACTAGTAGACTAAATAAATTTGAAAACATTGTGTTATGTAATATGATAATATTGTTTAATCAATTCAAAGGAAAACCAAAATGAAAGAGACATGACTTAGACCACTTTCATAATAATGGGCATTGAAAATAAATAAGATGTTAATTATTTTATAGATTATTTTACTTTGTTTATAATTAACTACTCAGTGAGTTACTTTTATACATCAACCGGTATCAAAAAACACAATTTTCTTCTTCAGGATGTTTTTCGAAACCGGTTGATGTTTAAAAATTCACTCATTAAGTGGTTAATTATAAACAAAATTAAATAATATATAAAATATTGAACATAATAAACCACAAAGTTTATTTTGCAAATATTAAAAATAAGATGTTGTTGTTCACTATTGCTCAGCGGAAACGGTTTGTAGTTTTGAGATTAAATCTTTTCCAGCGTTTCTTCCATTATCACCGCAAAAACACAAATTGCCTAAGTGCCTCGTATTTTCTCACAATTTCTCCCCTAAGCCTATACTTCAGCACTTGTTTACAAATCTTAAACACATAATGTAAGCGGATTATCCGAATCAACTAGAAAAACACCGTGTTTTGTATCTAAAAGCCCGGCAGTAATCCCTGGAATCGCAAACAAATGTATTCGAATTTCGAAATAGACCGCGATTCCATTCGGTTCTGCGGGAGCTTAGGGCACCCTCCGCTAGAAGAAAAAAATCTCAAAAACCCCTCACATTAAAATGTCAAGCTCGAGAACGACAATATCCGGATCCCATATAAGATATTCTTACATTCCTTGCACTTTAAAATGAATTTTTAAATTGTTTATATTTGAATTTGTTAATATCTAACTTTACAACAAAATCTCGCTATATCGGAACCCCGCGTATGTAATACACAGATATAAAGCATAATATTGTGATTTATTTATTTTATTTATTTATTCATACATTATTATTTAAAATTATTGTATTAATAATACTATACTCTCACTGGGCTTAGAATTATTATAATCTATGTAAGGCGAGGATAGAATTGTTATAATACCTGTATTTTTGTTAAATAAACGTTGGATTAAAGAAACATTAGGATGTGATACCTGGATTCAGGATAAATAAATTCTTGAGTACTGTGGATAAAATTTCCGTATTATCGATAGTGATATTTTGTTTACATTCAAAATATAATATTTTTCTACACTGATTGATTTGCATATTTGAGGATATCAAAACTAATTCGACACATGCTTTGTTTAATTTACTTTTTTTTTAAATTTTATAAATGTTAGTATCAAAACTCATTCATTGTCTTTACTGCTAGATACTGAGAGGTAATGAAGTCTATTTTCTAGCAAAAAGTAAAAACGTGTATAGGTAAATTTTACCAAAAAAATATAAAATTGAATCATAGAGTCTAATAAAGTTAATAATATTACATTAAATAAAATATTGATTATTAGAGAAATATGTTCATATAATATTCACTTAAAAAATGCAAGTCAAGCTCACAATTAAAGCTTACCTCTAATAATATTAGCTCAATCCAACAAAAAAACTATGTCACAAAATAGATTTAATGAAAGGTTCCGTGTCAAATGAGAACTAAGCCTCGCATGACTGCGAACTATAATACGGCAGGTCCGAGTTGCCGCCCTGCGCCATTGAAAGGGTCACGTCAGGCTGTGGAGGGTTGTTTTTAAATTTCACATAATATAGGGATAGGCTTTCTTTGAAAAACTACTAAAACTACCGCTTAAGTGAGAGCATGACTGGCTCACGATTTACAGTGGTTACCTTTCAGGTGCTTGTTAAATATGGCCGGAATTCTTAAATAATTATTTACAGGAACCTTTTGAAACCTTATTAGGATTTAATTAATTAGGTTTGAATATATAAGATAAAGTAATATGGACGACATGGAAAATTCATAATTTCCATATTTGCCTCAATCTTTTTTTACTTTTTGTTTCTATATTTTAACTATTTTGGGTCGGCTTTGCCTCATTTCCTGCATGCATTCCATTCCATGTATCATTTCCTAGTTAAGATATTTTGCTACTTCTTTTTCGAGCTGACCCATCATGTCGGCTGGGGGCACCCTATTGCTCTTATCGCTGTCAGAATTCCAAGAGCTTTTTTGATAATGTGGTCACCGTCTCTATGCATTACGAACTCATGCTACCTTGAAGCTGTCTTTGACACATTCCGGCTCAGCGCGGTACCTCGCTGGTATAGATGCGTTATTCGCGAACTTTTTTGCTCGTCCAGTATTCTGATCTATAAGGCAAGGTAAGCTGCGGTTTTATCGGTATTTTATTGGTTTTTATCGGTATTTTAGGGTCCCATGGTACTTTTATCCGTTCAATGAATGTTGACTATCATGTAAGCAAGGGTGTGCACTGCATACAAGCAAAAAAGTTATGCATTACTAAAAATTCTGGGAAAATACAATTTAATAAATAATCCTTATTTTATGAAAAGACCCTGTAAAATTCAAGCTGTAATTTTACGGATTAGCGTAACCTTGTCTTTGACGTAACATACGACTTTTGTCTAGCCGTGGGTTTATGGACAACTGCATTTTGATGTTTGTAGACAATTTGCCAGTACGTAATTTCGTTTAAGTTTTCTGTTCAATCCGTTGACAACAATTTGTGTTTAATTCTGTTGTTTTTATAAATGATTAATCCTCATAGGAAACTGCTTGCAAATGATACATTCTACAATTTTACATATTTAATTCGCAAACTGCACACAGACTAAAATTTTTGTTTTCATGGTGTATTTCAACCAAGACCAACGTCATTGCATCAACGTATTTGCACAGATATAAGTTATAGGTTATAAGATATTATCTGTCAAGCACGGGAATTATCATTTTTTGGGGATATTGTTACATAAGTTAGATTATTTAATGAAATTAATTTATTTCGGTTATGGTAATTTGGAAAGCTTGTTATTTAAATGTATGTTTTAGAGCACTGACTGTCAATGAAACATCTTAAATCTGTTGTCCGAAGAAGAAATTGTAGATACCTAATATTTTAAGCAAAATCGAAAGCAGAGTACGGTATCGAGCAATAAAATAACTTGTTACTACTAAAGTAATAAATTCACAATTATTTTCTAAATTTAAATTGATAGAATTATTCTGAAAATTAGTTTTTTTTTTTAAACATATTGTATACTTAGTAAGTATCGTCGGTGACAGCATAACCTATGTTTGTGCCTAATGCACGCCACTGCTAACTATCATCACTTTGAAAAGCTCTACAGTACAATTTGGCCAGCAATGATGCTCTCCTTGTTTCAGGGCCCCGACTTCCTGCATCATGCATCTCTGGATGTTCCATCACATATCGGAGATATTGAAGTTTACGAATTTTTATTGTTTTAAATATACCTATGTTTTTCTTTATTCATCTGAACTATATATAACATCTTCATTTGCAACTCTATCCATTCAGCTAATTTTTAGCATTCTTCTGTAGATTGACACCTCAAATGTTATATGTTGTCTTATGATTTCAGGTACCATTCCATAAAATAATATCATAGGATCTGATCATTTGCATTCGTAATTTTATGTTGAGATTATGACTGCAGAACGTCTTTTTCATGCGGATATAAGTTGCACAATCGCATGGTACACCAGAAAGTATTATCTGAGTCAGGCAGTGTTTATTCTATGGGTTACGCCGTTGACTATATTTGCATCAGTAGTGAACTTGAAGCCATGATATTTAAAATGTTTTGCGTTTTAATACTGTAACCCTCAATGTAATAAATAATTATAATATTCTTCACCAACCTGATTTTAGAAAATAAAGTTTTGCTTGTTTATTTATTCATAGGAATACTATAAAAATTATACTTTAATTTGTATTTTTTTTAAATACGTGTATTATAGTGATGAAAACAATATCTTTCTATGTACTAGATTATACGAGTTTCATTATACCATAAATTTGAATTAAGCCATATTTCGTTTGAATTAAACATTTTTATTTTGTTTATAAATTTTAAAATAAATATATTCTATTTGTTTTTGAATGTTATTTTAAAAAATAAATGTACGATGGGTTGGGTATCTGACTAAGACAGAAGAGTTCACCATTTGCTCATCTAACATTTAATAAACCAGAGGGAGAAGGAATATGGGCTGACCATGAATATCTTGACTAGTTCTGAGAGATTTACACATTCGACACAACGACAACAAGTTGCGAACCAAGATGCAGAAAGGATTTAATTAAGGTGTTAAGACTTGAGGTCAAGTGCTGTATAATGCTATGATGATGAAAACAATGATTTATAAACGAATAAATAAAAAAATGATATCTATCTACTGAGAACCTGAAAAAATTAATCATTATATTGTTACATTAGAGCGCTTAGAAAGAATAATATAAAATTGATGTTAAAATTGGGAAGAGCTGATGTTGAAATTAAAATATTGTCTATTGTGATATAACTCATTGAAACTGTATTACGTGGTTAAGTCTGTACAATTGGTTTATGAATGATTATGACATGATCTTGTGTTTATGCGTGTATGTGTATTTGATTACTAGATGTATTAAAATACGATATTGTTGGGTATGCATGTAACACACTAGTTTGCGCTCTTTGGTCGACATATCTGAGTACATACTTTGTTTTTATCATTGTACATAATTGATATCTATCCTATACGTGTGTTGATTACACTGCTTTTTATACTTTATTAAATAAATATCAACATGTCTCAAAGTAAGCTTGTCTAGTGCAATTATTATTCAGAAATGTTATCTGATTAATATAATTAAGTAATGTTTTATATATGTAATGAAAATAAATAAATAAAATTACACTCCTAAACGAAGTTTGAAAGTAATATTAAAGTAATCTACCGAAAATCCAAATTCATTAAATCTTCCACATAGTCACTGTTACATTGTTAGACGAATGAATAAACAATAAAATAATAATTAATAAAAAATGATTATTTTATTCTGGCGTCTCCTATTGTGTTTAACTCAAAGGTATTTGAGATTCACCGTAGTATAAAGTTGATTGCTTTCAAAATTTTAATAGTATATGTATGAATTAGAAATATTACAAAATATAAGTTCAAAATTGGTTGAAAATGCTATAGCGAAAATGAAGAACGCATTTCCCTGGACAGGAACAGATCCAGGTTCGAATCCCGGTAACAAAATCTTTTTTCGATAGATAGATATACTACTGTGTATCTTTCTAGTTGATTGATTTAATTTGTATTAAAATACTACAGAACTACGTTCTGAAAATGCAACTTCACAACAAAAATGTTTTCCTTAATTAAAATAACCCTCATACAGTGAAAATTTCTGTAGATAACAATTCAACTATACCCATTTCTTAGTATTTGCTTACCCTCCATTGATCGTTTAAGGGTTAGCGAAACAAGCCTATTGTCGATAATATTGATCGATGTAATTGGAGAGGCTACATATCAATATGGCGTCGCTCAGACGCCCACCTAGCTGTACATACATATATTCAGGAAAATAAAATAAATAAAATATTACATGTTAAAATGTATATAATACAGAAAATATAGCGATTGAAATAAAAATATGAATCTTAACCACAAAGATAACATTGCTGATTTTAAAAATATAAATAAATATTTATTTTGCAATACATGCAAAAGCTATTTAAGATTGGGCTGAGATAAGGCTGCTGGAATTGATAAACTTGAGTAGTGGTAATATTGATGCAAATACTCATTTATTTATTAATATTAGATGAATGTCATTATTATTCACACACGACCAAAATTAATATCAAAATAAAAATCTCAAATGACCGCAATTATATTATCTTACTATGATTATCTATACAAAGCACAATAAAGATATACGATTATTCTAATTTATAATATAATATTAACTACATATTTCACACAATTTTCCTTACAATACATACAATTTGGTCATTAGTTATTGAGACCTTTTTTTATAAAATATATTTTCTTAAATTATATATAATGCTATCGTTTCTCAGTTTTTCATCTCGCCAGATTTGCGTTATATATGTGTCTTTTAATTATATAAATCATAGAAAATACAAAGATACAACAGTGAACTGTCTCACGTTAACCCAATGATTTATGTTTCCAAAGCATAAAGTGATGTGCGTAAAGACATTGTCTTTCAAACAGAAGACGTGATATATCCTAGACAAGTTAACAGAAGAAGGGTGTTGTGCGGATCTCGACGCTTCCCAGCGTCCCAGCCCCCGAGGGCTAGCTTTACTGGCACAATAGGACAAAGGCTCAGTGGGGGTAGGAAGGGGTTGAAAACGTTATGCCAAACAGTCGGATACCCGGGCTTTGGCAGTGAGCAACGTCAGATTACACAAAGTTGCATTGAGTAACTAGAGTTCAAAGCGATCGATGTGATTATTTTAATTTTGTTTGGTCTACCAATAATGATAAATATAAAATGTATGTACATTTAAGAAAAAAAAAAGTGAATATATGTATTTATCGATGTACATGTATGTAAATATATGTCAACAAATTTAACGTTTATGGCAATTGTGCTATGCATACAGACGTTAAAGAAAATTCTATTTATTTATTTGTTAATATATAGATAATACATTTTTTAAAGTAGGCGTTTGGTCTACACTGGCGAATCTCACATATTTGTATATATACAATGGTTTAAGTAAATAAATTAAATTGCGATACATAAAAAACATTTTTTAATATGATTAAATGTAAAATAACATTGTATTTGACGGTATTTAAAAATAAAAATAAAGAAATACAAAATTTAAGAATTTAATTTTGAAAGTGAAGTAGGTATTCCAGGAATAGAGAAGAGAGAGTCGTAGTAATACAGTTTATATAACAACAGCTGAATTATAGTGAATATTTAAAAAAAAAACAGATATATTATTTTCGCAAGATTAGAAGCAAGCCATGGCAAGAAAATATGAAAAATACATATACATATTTGAAGGCAAGTTTATACATAAATAAAACGTATTATGTAAAAGCATTAGAAAAGTTTTATTGGAAGATTTTGAACTCGGAGATATAAGCTGGCAGAGCAGCTTAAAATTTACAACGAAAGGCTCGAGCACTTCAAACTTCCCAGGCTAACTCAAACACAAACTAAAATCGTAATTATCTTCTTACGCAATATGATCAAGGACAAAAATACTCCATTGTATAATACAATTCATAGAACATCGAGCTACTCATGACATACAGTTGTTATTAAAAAAGAATCTATACGATGTATATTTTAACCGTCAATAACTATATTACCATCGTATATTTTCTCGGTAACGAGACAGATATGATAGAACGCCATATTTTTTTTCTCTTGCTTAACTTATAATCGAATATCTTCTCATGCATGTTCGTTGATTATGGCTTCTAAGTGGACCATTTTCCAGTGTCTAGTTCACTAGTTAACACTCGTTTTCCTTAATTCCCTCTCTCCATTCATCCGTTTCACATGACAAAACCACTATTAAAAGATAGTGAAAAATTTTTATTCTTTCTTTCTTCATGTTGACATAAAGTGGCCTCAATCAGATGAAAATGCATTACGACTTGTAATGTACTTTCACAAGTGTCGATCCTAAGTTTTTTAGGGTGTTTTCAGCCAGTTGCATCGTATTCATCAACTGTGGTAATCTTCTTGGTTCTATAGTTATGATCAGGATGATTTACCTTTCTAGGCTATTAATATATATTCACATATAATGTGACCAACAAATCTTTTGTTTACTACTGAGTTTCTCGTGCATATATCGCACAGCTAGATCAAAACTAAGACAACTCAAAAAAATAAGAATTTAGAGTTATAATTGTATTTGGATACTCTGTCATATACGCAACTAACCTTAGATCCAATTCTTGAACAGTATCATTTAATGATATATTTATGACATAAAATGTTATTTAGTTTCATAACTTTAGTAACAAAAATTGGAGAAATATTTTTTTTTTTTGTCTGCTGAAAAATAACTTTTTTTTGAGTTGTCTAAGTTTTGATCTAAATGTGCGATATGAAGATTGGAAAGACGAGAATGTGAACCAACATAATTTTGGTTACTTGATGGTACTATATTTCCATGTTCTAGTGAGTTGATTAATAGCGACAAATTAAACTAACTAAACTAAAAAAAGGTATGTATTGAATTTTTATTAATAATTAAGATAAAGTGTAATATATCAATAATAAATATTGTGAGAAACACTATAATATTTTTTTTGAAATTAAATTGCTTTGTAACGTAACTATCTTAACAATAAATTTGTATCATTGTCAATTTTTAACGACCTTGAAATGATAAAGAATTTTTACTTAACTTAAGTAGGTATATAGGCGCTTAAAATGTTACGTATTATTTTTCGAGTATTCTAACCTTTCTTCTGGAATCCTCACTAGTAAATATATACGAAAACTGTTGAGCCTGTCCAGGAAAAATATGAATGTTGTGTTTTAGATATGGTACTTTAGGGAATTGCACAAATCAGCTGTTATTATTAGTAATGAGTTCAAAATCACGAACCGTGAGACAATCACTGATATCTTTGAGTCACACTCACTATCGGTGATTCAATATCTGTGAGTATCGCAATTCGTGATTCATATTTAATATAATTTATATTTGGTTATAAACCGTGATTCGGCGCATGTGCATATAAAACGAAAATATTCATGAAGAAAGACGTTAAAATTTGCGATAAGCGCCATCTAGTAGCGTCTGTCAAAACGTTTTACGCATTTGATGCGAAATGCTTAGAATTTGACTCGAAAAATAAATTCACATTTTTTAAAGGGTTTTTATTCTCTTTGTGATGATATTCAATTAGATATATATTAATTATATATGTTAGAAGTTTGAATAATATAAGTAAACACGCTTAAAATGATGTTTTTTTTATTTACTTTGAGTGTTGTGATATAGTGCGGCGCACGCATATTAGTAATGAAACTGTGATCACAGTCACAGTTTTCAATCACTGATATTATCCATCTCAAATGCTCCCTTACTCTTATATTAAAATTTCTACCCGTTTTACCAATGTAAAATGCAGCACAATCCTTGCAACTAAGTTTATAGACACCAGAATTGTTAAATTTATCATCTTTGTCTTTAGAATTTATGAGTAAATTTCCTATACTATTATTTGTATAAAATGCCGGTCTAATGTTTCGTGGTAGGTGTTTAGATATTTGATTCGAAAAGTTATTTATGTATAAAATCCTACGCCAATAATCATTATTATCATTATGTTTTATCTGTGATTTATATAAAAATTGATTATTATATTCTTTTAATTTATTTTTTAAAATAGTGTCTATCAAACCTGTATTATACCCGTTATTAACTGCTATTTTTTTAATTGTATTCAATTCAATATTGAAATTGGATATTGACATAGGAATATTGACTAAACGATGTATCATGGAGTGGAACCCTGAATGTTTGTGTGATAATGGATGATTAGATTCATCGTGTATGATAGTATCTGTAAAAGTTGGTTTTCTAAAAATTTTGAATGAATATCAATCACAATCACACCAGTGAGTCAGGAGTAGTATTTTTTCTCATCCCTATCTAATATGCCTTCTGAAAGGTATTCAGAAAGAGAGGTACAGTGAACATTGCATCGACAAAAAAATATTTATGTAGATAATTATATAAATTATTCTGCGTGCTTTCAGAATGATTTTGATGTACCAATTCGTATACTGAGGGATTTTCTTACTTTTCATTAAACACTCCACAATACAAACTTAACATTTTATAAACTTCTGCCTATGACATGTCGTTACTTTAATAGATCATTTTATAAAAAATATTGTTTGTCTATAAAAAGGATGTTATCACACTTCAAGAACCAACTGCATATGTTTGATTTATTTTTATTCTGTGAGACAGATCTCTGTATCTTAAATTCACCTCAATCGCACGGGGAAATGACGTAATTATATGGAATTCGCTCCATGTGTTCGAGTACGTACATTTAAAATAAATATTACAAGATTTGGTTTTGAAATAATTTGTCTGCCTTATAAGAATTCTCTCTTTTGAAAGTAACTAAGCGAAATGTGTGATATTGCAGTAATATTGGACTCAGAGTGCCGACGTTAACGGCTAGAGTGTAATAGCTCGCACTTCCAGGTAATCCGTTGTGAAATTGTATGCATCCTGTTAGTTAGCTTTAATATTAACGTTTTCCGAATCGCGGCCGAATTTAATGTCACCATTAATTTAATAGTTCCTGTGCGGAATAGCAACAAATTATATATACTAAGCTATTTATCATATTATTTTTAAAATATGTTATAAAAGCAAATCACAGCAATTTCAGATAAGATTTTAAGATATACACACTTAATATTAAAATTAAGAGATTTTTAGATATTAATATGATGTAATACTGTAGAACTGAAAAAAGAGAAAAATTAAATGGAAATCGGTCAGGTGTACATATGTGGTCAATTAATTTATCACATATTAAATAATAAAATTAATATACATCGTACATTCCTCCTAGACTATATAACCAATTACCAAAAACAATTAAATTAGCAGCAAAATTAAATGTATATTAAAAATAGGTCCTAACCCTACCATAAAGGTATTAATAAATAATGAACGTATTAGTCATTTTTCTATTCCTAAGTTCTAAATTGTTCATTTTGACTTAATTTTTTATAAAATATTATTTTTGTATTAAATTTACTTACTTACCATCACGCCGTTTCTCAGCGGGGGTAGGCAGAGAGGATAAAGCGCCACACTCCTCTGTCCTGGCACACAATTCTCACCTCATCGACATTCATACATCTTTTCATACAAAGCTCGCCGGTTATTCTAGCTTCTAACAGAACCATCCTCCAGTATCTGGTTTTCCTGATCGTGCCAAGTCTTTCGCGGATGTTCTCTATTTTTGGTGCCATCAACACTTGCGTCATATATATTTCTTATTATTCTCTTCTCATTCATTCGTTCTATATGACCAAACCATCTAAGTGATCCTTTCTTAACCTTATTCACTATACAAAGATCAGCTTTACATTCTTTCCTTATTTCTTCATTCTTTACATTGTCATAAATGAATTTGTTACATATACGCCTAAGTGATCTCATATCCACTGCATTCAGTCTACTTTCGTTCCTCTTCTGCCAGCTCCAGACCTCACTTTCATACACCAGTGTCAGTACCGGGACTTCATAGTGAACCGCTGGTCTTGCCTCAGTTTCATATTATATATTTTCGCTCTTAAGAATTCTCCATAATTCAAGATCATTCTTATTTGAGGGAGCATAACTTTATCGTTGCCATAAAATATTGTAAAATATGTATTTTATCCATGTACTTAATTCATTCTTTAATTTATATGTGATGAGACTTAAATATACAATTATATAAGCACTTCTATTTTATCATTATAAATATGCACATTTTTAACAAATAAATATACGAAATAAAATAGAAACAAATTAGGAGTGAAGTAAATGAAGTAAATCGTAGCTTAGTGAGCAGAATTAAGATAAGATCACTTAGGGGTGAAACGGATGAATTAGGACAGTATGATTATAAAGATATACGACGCGAGAGTTGATGGTACCGTATAAAACCTGGCAAGACCAGGTAAACCAGATACTGGAAGATAGTCCTGTTAGAAGCTTTAACAATCGACGTGTATGTTTAAGGAGACGTATGAATATTGATGAGACGGGAGTGTGGCGTTCTATCTTCTCTTTCCACCGCAGCGCAGAGATGATGTCAAGTTAATTAGTTCGTTAGTCTGTTAAAAAGGCCTCTTTGTTAAGAATAACGATATGTCGTAGGTGTTTGTTCTTCATTTATATTGGTTTTAACCCTTTATAGGGCAAAGGCCGAAATTGTTTAATATATTAACCAGTCGTGTTGAGGCCTAAATTTCTAATACCACCCATAGTAAAGTTAACTTTAGTATCTCAATATATAGTAGAGAATGTTCTTTGGTTAACAAATTGATTTAACGGCGTAAAGTTTGCGTTATTTCCCGAAAATCAACGTGTTTTTTAAAATACGATAGTATAAATTCAAATTCCAAAATAATTAATTTGTCCTATGAAGGGTTGAATAATGGAATATATATTTTTTATTTTTATTTTTTATTATTATTATACATGCTCTATTAAGGCATTAATATAATTTTTAAAATTAAAGAAAATTTCATCAGAAGTTACACAATGAAAAAAATTACATAGTGTCAGCATGTTATTTCATAATCAAAATTAAAAATAAAATATAAAATGTGAAGTAAAGTAAACTATCCATCACCATTGAGTTGAGATCCAAAAAATTGTAATAATGTAGATGAATTTACAGCAAAACTGTCGACTACTTCCTCGTATTCATTCCCCAAATAATGTATTCTGGGTACTGCGGAGTTAGCTGATGTATGAGTTCTGACATTATCACTGTAATAGAACAATGAATTGTGTCTCGATAACCTCAATGGTGCGTAAAGTCAAGCAGACTAACAATCAATTAAAGCATTGATGATCCTGTATAAAAATATAAGGTCGGTCACCGTACGTCTCACTGATAATTTTAACAATTTCAGACGGCTAAGGAGATAATCATAATTGATATCCTCTGAGCGTATATTTAATTTAAAATTAATAAAACTTAGAAACTTTTTCGGATTCTTTCAACTACCGTCGAGTGAACAATGAAGTGTGGAGACCATATGACTGAATTATATTCTACCTGAGGTCTGACTACAGAAGTGTAGAGGACTTTATAGGTGTGCAGGTTTGAAAAGTTTTTTGCAGTCCGCAAAACAAATCCTAACATTTTGAGACCTTTATTAGTTATCGAATTAATGTGGGGAATGAATGATAATTTACTATCAAATATTACACTTAGATCATTGATCTCCCTAGCTGATACCAAATCAACATTGCTGATAGAGAACGAAAATTTCACAGGATAATTTTTTTTGCAAAACTAATAGATTGGCATTTGGAGATATTAAGATGTAGCTGATTATGGGAACACCATTTAAATAAGGAATTTAAATTATTTTATATTATCATATAATCAGACACACTATTCACTAATCTGAATATCTTCAAGCCGTCAGCAAAAATTTTAATTTGTATTTTTGTCTTGATTACATCGTATTTTTTTTTAAAAGGTAACATTGCGGTTAGTTTTTATTACTAATGATGATTATATCATTTATCTTTAACTTTGATAGGCTCCACTAATTGACACCCGTCACGTTTTTAATAATTGAGTTTAACAAAGTTAAATTAAATTATATAATTGCGGAACAAATTTAGTATTTTATTCGAACGCGAGAATGTAATCATTTTTTTATAACTACTTCACTCGACAAGGGCTATATAAAAGCGGTCGGAAAAAAAATAAATTATTTTGCACTAACGCTCATTTTTGATCGCTCCCGCTGACTGATGAGTATTATTATATACGTGACCCACATAAGAAATAGGTTCCAGAATGTATATTAGTTTAATGTTGAATTAAGCGACTGCCAAAATTAAATCCAGGGCAAAAGGACTTTGGATTCTAGACAATAGATCTCCGAGCATCCTTGGTCCTGGGGGACGGAGGAACTCGACATTGCAAATCTCCCGGGAAGTTGGAAGGTTCGGGTGTTAGCTAACCACCGTCTAATGACAGACAACAAGTGCGTTTGGGTTGACTTCCGAACTAACTTTCCGTTTCCGGATGCGTGCGGTGCTCTGTGTGAAACCTCGCCTCAAACGCCCTTTGAATAATGTATTTGTGTATCAACATTCTAATGGATAGAGTCATAATACATAATTTTTAAGCAGTCAAATATTAATTTCAAAAACTTGATAAGTCTGATTTGTGTTTTACAAATAGTTGTTTTAAAAGGCTTAAAATATGTTTTTAAATAGAGACTGGTTGAAAATATCTAAATATAAAGTATTTGGTGGAGAAAACCAAAGAAAGCAGAATTTTGGTAATTTTAAGGGTTGATAAAAGATAAATAAGCGATGAGTGATTATTAGATTAATTTTGAGCTTTTTCAAACAATAGAAAAACGCAATTTAGCCCACGGCGGATCTATTATTGTATTTTTTTGGGTATTTAAATATATATAATATAATGAGAATTTTTTTAGCATAGTATTGATGATTTTTAATACAAATTAAATGAATTAATTAGAAAGATATATATGAAAAATCAATTTTATCAAAAAATATTGTTATTGATACTGAGATTTGAACCTGGATCTTCATTACTGGAACGTGCATTATCCGAATATGCTATACCAAGACAGTGAATTGACGATAAATTTTCGAACCCATATGTTAAACTTTTCAAATTAATACATCTATCGTTCCATTATTAATACATTTAATTTGTATTTAAAATATCACATACTTACGTTCGGAATAATTACAACTTCACAATAAGAATGTGTTCTTAATAATTTATTATTTTATACATATACTTATGTAACCTCATTGGTTTACTTCTGCATATCACTGATATGGAGCAAAACACATTTGATTATTAAGGAGAACACATTCTTATTGTGAAGTTGTAATTATTTAGAACATAGCTCTGTGATGTAAAAATGATTTTATATGTATATATTTATAATTAATACATTAAATAAGTATTTAAAAAATTTGATTAGTTTTCATAATAGATAATTAATAAATTCAAATTAATTTGTTTCTTGAATTACAGTATGCATTGTTTCCTAAAGAAGACACCATGGGTATCGAAATATGTTGTTGTGTCAATAAATAGTGGTTTTAAACAAAATGTTTCTCTTATAATTTATATATGTTGCCACAAAGTAATTTTGCAAATATTGAAAAAGTAAAATTAATCATCTTTCATTACCAAGATTCAACTTTCACGAGAATTATATTCAGTAATCCAAAAGGGACACCAAAATGTTTATGCCAGAGTTCTAAAATCTTTTATTTATCACGTATTTTTAAAAACTCTGTTATATTTTTTGTCTATCATACTATTTATAATTTTTATTAGATTTGGTTTTCTACCGAAATTTAATACAGAGAAAACATGAAAAATATTACGCGATTACAAACATTTGTTTTTTATTAACATGAATAATATGACAAGTTGACATCATGACCAAATTGTTCACCTGATAACCTGACCGATACCTGATAACAAACAATGATGCCTCTTGCCGCACACCACCATTACCATTTTAAAAGTTATCAGGACTATGTTATTCATTAGCCGTACTGAATTACTTACTAATTTATCTTTCCAACTTGACTTTCTATTGTGTATGCCGGCATCTGACATTTAACATTTCGGTCCGCGTAGTTTCGTGTTAAATGTATACACTACATTTAATAAAATTAATGCCTTATTAGTCTACATATTAATATCATCTACATTTTGTAATAACCAAGGTTAAATAAAATATATTTTGTACCAGTTGTTATTAATCCATGTCAAAAGAGTAAAAAATTTTTTTTTGGAAAATATTAATATGGAAAGAGAGTAACGGCACAACTATACAATACTTAAACCTATAATATCAGCGATTAATTTCCTGAGCAAATCCAGAGATGGCGATATGTGAAAACATTATTCACAAACACCGCAGATAATAATATTATAGCTCTGTTTTTCAATGTCGACTTGAAAATAATAATAAGTACAATGCTAATATTTCATGTTAGATCTCTAAAATTTTTTATTTTTTTAATAATCTAAATTTCGTAAATTATATTAACTTTTAGAACACATGTATTATTTTCATAAAAATATTCTTTGTACCCAGATACCAGGGGCCATTATTATTATTATTATTATTATTTGATTAGTGCCATCTGTGTACGAGTAGAGAGACTTTAATTGCTTAGTTATAAAAACATGGCGCTCTTGTTTTATTCGCCGCGTCGTGCTATTATATTATATAACTCAGTTCTGTCTTTAAGCTAGTGTATTACTCAAGTCATATAAATGGCTATTTACTGAATTAAAAATTTATTTTCGGTTGATCCGTTTTGTATGGAGTCGTTACAAATACTGTTTATTAACAGAATAATATTAGAAACAGTTACATTGAAGTGTCTACTTCTTCTTTTACTAATTCGCAAATTTTACAATCTTACTGTTTTTAACCTGTTGATTTCATGATTATTCTTTAAATTTAGTGCAAGGATTGGTTTTTGATTTGAGAAAAACAAAAAGCAATTGGCATAACTATTTCCTGCGTTAACCTTTAATAAAAATAATTATTTCCTTTAGTTATTACGTGAAGTATTTTCAAATAATAAATTAATCATGTTCAGTCATAGAAAATGTTCTTAAAAACGTCCATACATTTTTTATATGGGTAAGAAAGTATTATTTTACGTTAAAACTTAATCTTTAAAAACACTTATAACAATACTCTAATATTATAAATAAATACATGATAGGGTCGTATAAACGATGGATTTATTTTGTCCAAAGACGTTGGTTAAACGAAAGTACATATGTTGTTTTACATATATTATATATGATTGTATAATATCATTGTTAACAACATAATCTAAATCTATACCTATTGCACGCCACTGCTTGATACATACATTCATAAAACTAATAAATGATTAAGTTTTTTTTCATATTGATATTTGTGCCATATAGTTACGTGTAAATTGTTAGTAAAAAAATTGTGATAATGATAGTCATTGTAGTTAAACCAAAAGCAAAATACGGTATCTTTAAATTGATTACATTTTTCTAACGTTTTTCATGACCTTTAGTCGTAATATGAAATTTGTTGACTTTTCAATATTTATGACAGATCAACAGATCGTCGATGGCCGTGCGCGTGTGGATGCTCCATTATGTTTACTATACCTATCTGCTCCCCCCACACCCCTTCCCCCCTCCCTGTATCTTATACCTCAGATAACGACTTATTCTGCAATAAAATCTAGGTAAGTCGTGCTTCCTGGTTGGTCTTTGAGCCTTTATTGTTCTGTCCCTACACCAAATTCCTATCAACCTTCCTAAATCCCGTTTTCTCACCTCTTTGTGTAAACAGTTAACATTTAATATCAATATATTAAATTAAATTATAATTAGAAAATAAAATAAATATTGTTTTACAAATATTAACATACAGGGAATCAGTATTGAGCATTGGTCGGGATTACGATTCACTTGTAATTTAAAATACGGATTTAGGGGGAGGTAGGCGATTTTGTTTTTCACAGCTCTAAATATTTAAATATGATGTACGCCAAATGAAGTTCTGGTACCGGAAGGGTTAGATGTTGATTAGTGTGGGGGAGTGGGATGGTATGAATAAATTTTTCTCAGGATTCTAGAGTGTCACTGAACAAAATTTTTATGCTGTTTAATATTATACACATTCATATCGAGGTAAAAGGAGTCAGGTGATCAGATCAAGGATTCTAAAGAGTAACAGGGCAATTTTTAGAATGATTGACATTCCAACAAATATGGAATAATTATATCGAGGGGAGGAGATGGTGTGGATTAGAACACATTTAAATCGGGGGAAGGGTGGCGTGGCCTAAGGTGCTGGTTGAATAGTTGCTCTTTAAGACCCTGCCCAAAACATAGGTACCGTCTCTCCTTTCATTGCCCACCCACCCTCCCTTTCCGATATAAATGTGTTATTATATTTATTAAAAATTTGCATAGTTACTTTTTAGGCCATCGCTCAAAACATAAACACGCGTAAAACAAAGTCACCCCCCTCCCCCAAAACTTAAATTATAACTAATTCTGAATTCTGGATAATGCCGGGTAAGGACCTCTGGTATGTTGATAATTTATACCGCTAGATAGCTTCGCATAAAATCCGGCAAGCTTACTAATCTATTTAACTGATAAAAAAAAAACTGTTTTAAAACACAAATTAAAAAACGAGCTCCATTGAACCCCCGGGGCAACGGAGCAGAGTCGCGCAAAGTCCGAAGGCTCGGTTCAGGATAAAGCATGTTGATGGATAAGTCTTGGCCAGGAATTCAGCGTGAAATATGATAGCTGTTAGTGTGAAATTGCGCAATGAAATAATGTATAATATTATAACGGCCGTACTCGGGAACACGAGCCAAGGCGGAATGGAGCAACTTTCATGTATGGTCCTAAATTAATTTCGGCCACAATTGGCGCTGGGGGGAATTCGTTTGTGTAATTTGGTGAACTTTGTAAAGTGGTCGGGTTTCAACACTAATCATCGTCACGCGTGGTCACGATAAGCAAATAAAATAATGTCAAACTTAGATAATAAATGGATTCACATTTTTTATGTCGTCTCACGGGTATATAAGCTATGAGCCCTTTACGAAGCGTGATTTTTCGATAGGGATTGACTATCAATTATTTTTTGTAATTTGCAGTTATATTCACGATTTAGTCCCGTAAATTTTATCTCGCAAATGATATTTTATTTCCGATTGGATTTAGTCAAAATTGCAATTCAAAAATTCCTGAATTAAAAATGGCTCATTCATTTATACATATAAACGAAAAATATCAAATATTTTATTAATAATGTAAAATTGACAAATAATCAATTGAAAGTGAAACAGTTTTATTATTATGAAAAATATAGATTCAATAATAATTTAATATTTCATAGTTTGTCTTGATATAATTTTGGTATCCCAAATTAATCCAAAATGTCATTTTCGGAATTATATGTAATCTCAGTATTCATAAAACTTGTTCGGAAACCCGAGATTTCAGGTTAATAATCATTCAGGCATATTTTTAAAACACATTTAAATTACGTAACATGTTGAATGTTACTGTTATTGATTTTTTATTATTGACAATACTTATTTGGAATTTTAATGATAATTTAAACATCATTAATAAGTTGACAAAAATCAGTTGTAAGTTATTTTTTTTCAGAACATAAATTTTATATTTAAAAGCTTTATATGTTGGTCTTCAATTTTTGTGAATCTCAAAATTAAAAATGTACGAAAAATTATTTTGACACATTAGTGGTTACCGATCAAGTGAGAACTTCATATTGAAAAATGCGGTCAAAACACACACATTACACCTTTCTCAGAAAAAATTTCCAGCTAAAGTATTTTCTGGTATATAAAAATATGATATATTATTAATAATTTCTTATTACATATTGTACATTAACTATTTCGCCAAACACTCGGTAATATATACTACAATATTTAAGATTTAATTATATACGGAAATATCGACAATAAATGTACAATAAAATATATTCTTAATAAGAGATGTTGGGCTGAGTACTGAGTAGGTATAACCAATACTTCATTATAAAGTTTGCAAAATGACATAAATCACTTCCGCCTCATGCCAATTGTGGGGAAAATTAATTTTCCAAGTAAATGCGAAAGTTATTCCATTGGAAGCCAAATTGGCCCGCTGTTATATCGTTATTATAATATTATTTACCCCATGCTAGAGCGTGTACCTTCTAACTTAACCTACAACTTAACTGTGCGTAGGTACCTGTATACCATTACGTATTTTAATAAGCATAGACACAGAGAAGATATCGAATTATCGTCACAGATATTAAAATTCGTACAATAATGATAATTGACATAATGCAAACATTCATATATAAAGGAATGATGAGAAAGATATATGACGCAAGTGTTAATAGCACCAGAAATAGATGACGTCCGCGGAAGACTTGACACGACCACAGGTAAACCAGATACTGTAATATGGTCCTGTTAGAAGCAATAATTACCTGTGAGCTTGTATGAGAAGATGTATGAATGTGGATGAGGCAAGAAATTGTGTGTCAGGACAGAAGAGTATGCCGCTGTATTCTCTCTACCTACCCTTGCGGAGAAACGGCGTGATGGTAAGTAAGTAAGTTCATATATATATATATATATATACACATACATATATATGTCTATACCTATATGTTTCTTCTAGGTTAGATAGCGTATTTTGTAGATGCTTTTCTTAAGGAAATCTAGGCCGACGTTCGGCACGGTATTGTGTATTGTCATTGCCATTGCTTGTGTTTTATAATAAACCTAGACAAGATATTTATCAGTCTAATTTGTTAGAAAAATCTGAAATCTAATAAGAGCTACAGTGTCCACAAAATGCGTCAGGTGGCTAGGATCAATATCCGGTTGAGGAGTTATGGATGATGATGTCCATGCATATATATAAAATGATATCCATCATGATGAGACCCTCTAAAATAGCATGAATGACCAAAAAAGTATAAAATATAATACAAATAAGCTCTGATAAATTAATTTCTATATATTCTTTCTCCAGAATGAAGCCAAGTGGAATTATCTCATAAGTGTAGTAAACACACGTAATATTTGCATATCAATAGCGCCAGTTATTTCTAACATTAAATACTGACCGTATTCCAAAAATACATTTAATTTATTTAAAAAAGCTTTCAAGCATATTTTGTTCAAACTCCATAACTACTAATAAAACTATTAACGTCTCATCTGACCATTATTATTCGTTGCCATATTTAAATAAAGAAAAAAAAACTGTCATCATGATTTGTAAATAATATATTTTGTGCATATATTTTAAACAAATATCAAAATAATGTATCGGATCTAAGCCGTAGTTCAACTGATGACTATAACGCCGGTGTTGTCTGTGTGCATAATCATTTCGGATTACAGGAAATGTCAGATTCTGATCAGTATACCAAACATGATAAATGGATGAACAACAAATTTGCTTAAATAATTTATTAGACTTCATTGTCAACAAAATTTAACTAATTAGTCCGTAGTTAGATCTAATTTCACCAGAGATACACCAGAGAAAAAATACAATAACTTTATTTCAATACTAATTAAATGTATCGATTAGAAAGATACACAGGTAAATTCAATTTATCAAAAAAAAAAAATTGTTGCTATCTGAATTATTATGACTATTATCAATCTCAAAGAACTGCAGCATATAAGTTCGAAAATTTGTCGTCAACTAACTATGTTGGTAGGGGGTAATCAGTTAACTTTATTTCGATATTTTGATATATATCAAATATATAATTAACTTTTTTTTTATAAATACACCTATATTTTAGTGTTAAATATAAAACATCAGAATTAAAAAAACAATAACATACATATTTTTATTAAAATATAATTTTTTATTTAATGAAAGAGAAAAAAAAATGTTAAAAATTGATAAAAAGTAATAAATCTCTAAAATGGCATAGGTCTACGTACAAGATATCTCTTGGAGATTCTCATGTGTTTCGCTCGCAGATTTGAATGGTGCATCTAGTACATAGTAGATTTTCTGACTCTTAGAGATTAAAGTCTCATTAAGAGATCATCGTCAACACAGGCCATAAAAACGTCAAAAAATGTATAGAAGATATGTCTACATTACAGCAGAATTACACAATACATAGATTTTTTATTTTGTGACTATTGCCATTTTTGTGTCACATATCTACCTAACTGGTGTACTTCAATTGATACTTCGCTCCAATCTAATGAATCAGTTTTTTTTCAATATTTTTTACGCGTGATTGAAGTATATTGGAATATTATATATATATAAGACAGAGCTAAGATTAAAAATGAAATTAGGAAAATACTGCAAAAAACTGCGAGCGATTTCGTGTATAAATTGTATCATACCATTATAGTGTAGATCCGAGGTAAAAAATGATTACTTCTAGTTCAAACTTGTTTTGAAAGAATTTTATTATATTTTTATTTAAACCTTTATCGACATAAACTTTTTTGCAAATCAGAAGTGAACATAAAATAATATATACACTTATTAATTTACTGCGTAGGATGCAGTAAGTATCCATCTCTGATGTATATATTGATTCTTCATTTCTAAAAACTTCCCATTGACCTTGTTTACCATAAATAATGTTAGCTCATGTTTGAATATTGTAAAGAAAATCTTTTCTAACTATTCTGTTAGTAAATGTTTTTATTCCATCGAAATATACATATGTACATGATTTATTTTTTGGTACACGACTTCTGGTGAACAATTACTTTTAAAAGCTTTTATGTATTTTTTTTTTCTAAGTTCTCTATTTAAGTAATGTCCATTACAAATAGTGTCAGAAAACAAAAGTCTACTTCTGGTACATTATATTTTTTATAGTTTGTCAATTATTCTGTCCCACTGGCTTAGAAGAAAGACATTACTTAAACAGAGATCTTCCAAAAAAAACTAAAAGATTCTAGAAGTAGGTAATTGATGATCTTCAGAAATAAGTCATACGTATACTATTAGCAAGAAGGAATAATGATTTGAAATGATAGCTAAAAACATAGAACTCTTAAGTTTATGAGAATATCCGATGTAATGATACTGTACATTTATCGTAGAGATGTGATGCGATTGTAATATATCACAAAACTGCCAATAACAAGAGGTTTATAGCAAGTCTACAATTCGCGTATTTTCTATTTATCCAATTATTTATTCATTAGGAATAGAAAAAGTAAGTAAATGTAAAGACGTTGAGTAATACTAAACTCACACATTTTTTGTTACGATTAAGGGTAGGCGATATACACTTTTACTAATGAACTGAAGTAATTAAGGAATCCAATTCAATTTGAGCTCACAAAACAGTAAATAAGAAACAATCCATGGAAGAAAAACACAGGTTATAAAAGTACGAATGCTTCTGTGAAAGTAAATACGTACATTTATTGCAAGGGTGTATTTCCCTCAAGGGAACTGATATTTTGTTTTCCGTAGCCTGGTAATAAATCACATGTCTGACGTTAATATCTTTTTTGGAAAAAAATAACATTTATTATCAAAGGTATTGCCGGCTGATTTCGAAACGCTCTGATATTTCTTGTTATTTATCATATTCTTCTTATTTGTTTCAAACAGGTTGACTGAAGGAATGACAGATTTGAAAAACGAATGGCGTAGGTACTTAATTCTCAAGGTTCATAATTTTTAAATTAATTAATCTTCATTTCTTACTCTATCACAAGTATGGAATCCATACAAAGTGCATAGGAATCGCAATCCCGTTTACATTATTTATAAAACCCTGGATTAGGACATATAATCTGGAAACTTTCGGGTTAATATTGTGGAATAATTTCGAGGTACCAAAGACATGATTAAGACTAAGTGATGAAATAGTTTACTTCGGGCATATTATTAATAATATTAAAATTATTATTTTGCATTTTTATTTAACGTTATTTTTAGTCCAGATTCCTTACTTAAATAAAAATGTAATACATTAATTATCTTTATTCTTTTTGAACTTTATTATAAATGTTTTTATTTTGCTTTTTTTTTCTAGACTGACCTCGGGATCCCAGGATTACTACATTTTTCTGAATGATTTTATTTTCACTAATTCATTATATTGTGATTTCACATAACAAATGCAATATAAGAGTTAAATATAATATAAGATAAAGCCTAGATAAAAGACAAATACAAATCTTTAAAATCTGATAACATCTAATCACAATCAATAAAAAAGTTTGAAGAATATCAAGAGAAAGAAACTCGTTCAAGTTTCCGCACGGTGTGAAATCAGGAACCGTATGAATCAATCAATGCATTGTAGTATGTTTATGATGCGCTTAAGATGCATTTGACAATATTTTCAGCACTAATGTGATTTGAGCTATGGGCGAGTGTAAATTTTTGCTATATTGAAACATTAGCCAAAATTATCCTAAAACCAAAATAAAGTAACGCAAAAGAAATAATAAATTAATTTTATTTTCCAATTGTGTTCAACATATATACTTACTGACATGCGGGGCCGTGCAGTGCATTAATTCAAATAAGGTATAAACTAGAAGTATTTATGGGAAATAAATCAATATTTATTTGAAAGAACGAATGCTTTTATATTAATATTTCATTTTTATTTATTTCTGAGAAATTGGTGCTATCTATGAAGAACTTATTTGAATTTATTAACAGCACGCGCTGGCTGACATGTATATATACATATTGTTTCATTATTTATTTCTTTATTTCCTTCAATTTAGATATTAATAGTTAATTAATACAGAAAATAAAATTAACATAATTTGATCGATAGATAGGGACAAAAGGTCATTTTCTGACAAATTTTGTAATTGAATAACTAACTAGTACTCGATCCACAATTTTACATTGAGCTATATTTTGGAGAAATCAAATAACATGATTATTTTTACATTAAACCGTAGGCACTTTGCTCCGTCTTAATATCGGCCGACATTGAAAAAAGGTCGTATTTGATCACTTGGTTTGCACGCATGTTTATAAAATCAATATGTATTCATTTTGATAGGTTGTTGATTAAGTAAACAATTATATAATTTCCCTGGAGTGTTGTGCTCGGAAAATCAATAAAGTGCCGGGGTCAATAGTAACTTGGTAATTTCATGTGAATTACCGCTCGGCTACAATATTAAATGTACTAAAACAAACATGCCCTCCTACTTTATTTCCTAGAAAAGAGACATAATTTGAACATTTAAACATAAAGTCAAATTAAATGATGTATTGACAATTTTTTTCTTAATTGAATTAAGATTTAAAATATTTAAATTAATAAGCCTTTACGCTTCTCAAATTTATTTTTGTGAGTGCACCACGATTGTTCTGTTTTTGGACTTGTACTAGTTTGTGTCACATATTTGACCCGGGCGGTAGTGATAAGAACGCGCGAAGCATTATTATTTAAAGTGATGTATTTTGAATCTGTAGAGTTCAAGTGAACTGATTGTGAAAAATCGCTTTAGAAAAAAATCAAGACGAAAATATATTTGAAAATAAGTACTCAGTACTTTAAAAGAATGACTCTAGCTATGTCACAATATTTTTAATATAAACAACTAAATGTAAACAAAACTAAATTCATGAGCATTGGAAATAAAACAATACCAATTACACTAGCAATTATCATAGATGGTGAAAGTCTGTGGAAAGTGACTGAAATAAAATATTTGGATGTCATAATAGATTGAATTTATGGCAAAATCCAAGACACGTGACTAAAAGGTTGCTAAAAAATCTCACTTCTGGGAAGTAGAACTGAGTCTGGTAAAATAGTATACAAATCTGTTATTATTCTTCACATCAACAACAGCAGCAGCATTTTATTTTTGGCTATTGAAAAAAAAATGCAAAATAATTATCAGTACTACAAAATAAAGCATTAAGAATCAGCATCGGAATATCGGCAGAATTTATAAGAAAAATGGATGCAAATCAACATGAGCACGAACATTATACAAGAGAAAATGATCGTCCGAGACTGCCACTCAGTAAGAAGGCTAAATCTCAGAAATTGATGATCTACAGTGCGATGAAGATCTATAAAAAAATGCCAGTAATTAGTATAATATTGATAAATATAATAAACACTTAAATTATACAAATTTATAAAGTTGAGATTATTGAATTGTTTTAAAATAACTTGATGATTAACTTTGTATTCTTTCTAGAGGTATCAAATTAGATTTGAATGACCAACTCCAAATAATTTTATGAAACTTTAAAATGAACTGGGAAAAGGTAAAAAAATCATTTGTTAATAATTATACAGACTTATAAAATATTTTGAAGTCCTGGCAAGAAATATATTAATTTTCTTACGCTAGTAACTGTAGAGTTGTCTTTATCTTTCTACCATTAAATGTCGCCATAAATAGACAATTTATGTTGTAACAAATTTCATTATTTATATAATACAGGGTGTCCAGCGGAAAAATTTCAAGATTAAATTATAATTGCTCGTAAACCATCAGGGTGCGGTAACTGGGAGGGGTATTGTTCGACGCGGGTGATTTGCTGATTTGCCAGTCGCAATGAGTCACTGGTCGAGAGCGCACCGCGCGTTCGCGGTTGAGCAATATTTAAAGTGCGGCGATTCATTGGTTTGTGCGCGTCGCGCTTTTTGTACTCACTTTAATATTCGACGAGTAAGTGATGGGTCGACCACACAACTTATCTGGTGTTGTGTTCAAAAGTTCAGACGAGAAGGGATAATGGTTAACCAAACTCTTCCGGGACCATCAACGTTAGCAGCGACACCAGAACAAGTGGCTCAAGTTCGACGTGAAATTATGCGCAATCCGCGTAAATCGATAAGGAAGATTGCAGCCTTTACTGGATTTAAAAAATCAACAGTGTACATTCTTTTTAAAAATAAACTACAGTTTCACCCATACACACTGCAAATCGTGCAGTTTCTCAACAAAAAATAACTATTCTTTATGTGAAACCTTAGCGATAACGATGCTGGAACGTTTTGGAACAGCACAAACGCTTGGAAACATATTATTTACTGACGAAGCACATTTTCATATCGATGGCTATGTTAATAAACAGAACATAAGATAGTGGTGCTCTGAAAATCCAAAGGAACGCAATAAAAAACGTTTTCATTGTTCAAATACAACACTATAGTGTGTAATTTCTGCTCGAGGGATAATTGGCCATTATTTTTTTAACCAGCGAAGGACAGTCACTGCTAACGTATATTGCCAAATGATTGACGAGTTTTTGATACCGCAACTGCAGTTGTTCTTTGAATTCAATAACAGAACACAATTTCAGCAAGACAGGGCCACTCCACATACAGCTAGAGATTAAATGGAGAAGTTGAGGGGAGTTTTTCCCAATAAATTAATCAGCAAGTACTGAGACATACCCTGGACACCTCGGTTACCGGACCTTACACCGTGTGACTTTTTTTATGGGGAAACCTTAACTCGAGAGCTTACAGCAACAATCCTCGAACAATTCAGGCCCTACGAGAAAATTTCCGCCGTGAAGTTGCTGCCATTAAACTAGCGCTTTGCACTACCTTGTTCGCAAATTTCAAAGAAATAGGCGATATTTAGACGACATTGTTTATAAATCGTAAAATCTGCATCGTCAAACTCCATTTTTTATAAATAAAATATGAGAATAACGTTGTAGTTTTTTTATTTATTTAATATTAAACTTTAAATATTCTAGCGGATATCCTTTACAATTAGTTAACAGACAAATTCAACACATTTGTTTATGAATTTTTTTCTATATATGTAAAATAATAATTTGTTAAGAATTAACAATCCCAAATATTATAAAATGTGTGTCAATAATTTTTGATTAAGGAGAACATATTGTTGTTATGAAGTTGCATTTACATAGTTTTGTGGTATTTTAATACAAATTATATTAATCAATTAGAAAAAAAAATTATGTATCATAAATATATTTAAAATATCCCGATAGCAATTAAATATTTTGTCAACTTTGATCACTATCATAATAATGGGCACATATATTTCTTGATTTAGACCACTTTCATAATAATAGGCACATACATGATATTGTATAATGTATATTGTACGCGGTACCTATGACGTGGTGTGTGTTTAGGTATATGTGATGAATTAATTACTTTTGTGTATTAAATAAATCAAAGTAATCAATTACTCGGTACATTTTTGTAAATAAACACCTGAAAATTATTGAAGGCATTTAAGAATAAAGGTATTATGTAACAACAATTAAGTTTGTAGGGAATCTAGGTTAATGTTATTTTTATTACATTTTTATATATCATTTATATTTACTAAAGAACTGACTCATATCTTTCACATGCATTCTTCATCCACTTTAAATTTTCTTATTCTGTAACAGAATAAGGTGACAGAAGATGTTACGAAAGAATGTCACGTCACACCTCCATTCATCAAACCCTTCAATTGTACATTTTTACTTTACTTGCCTGACTATTAACGAGTTCTCTATTGTTACGTTCAAATACCATGTTGGTCTATAGGTGTGAGTGCAGAGGTAATATCATATATAATATTCAGTGCCAAAAATGAATACCAAATTCGATCAACGAACTTTCTTGTTTTGTGCACCGCGTATTTTTAACAAATTGCCACTAGACCTTAAAAGGTCTAAAGTGATTAACAATTTTAAACCAAAAATAACAAAATGGTTGCTTGATGTGGGTAGAAAGTAAAATGAAACTAATTTGTCATTTGTGCTAATTTAACTACATACACATCTTTGTCTCCAACTATATTACAGACAAAAATATTTTAAAACTTTTTTACAATAACATTTTATAACTTCTGTTTGTAGTTTTTACATTATATTTACTTACCTTACTTTATAACGACTGTACCTTAACATTTACTTTAAAAAACTGTATAGGTAATCAATTGCTTTAAAACAGACTACATTTAGTAAAGAAATTACCTTTATTTTCATATATTTATGCTACAAAAAAAAAAATATATATATAACTGTATCATGTCAAAGCCTATAAAGTTTCTCATTAAGATTAGTCGGATTTTATCAATTTTGATAATTTACTTGATTCATCATAATCCTCTAAGCCGGTTCCTCATGACAGGATTGTAATCTTCATAAATTCTTGCCCTCTTAACTATTCCACTACCACTGCAAATAAATATCCTGCAAATCTGATGGCTATCATCAGAAAAGTGTCGAACGGGTGGAAGATATCCCAGTTTCTCTCCGTTCTTCGGCATGCCGTTCAACAACAAGCTTTTTCAAACAATTTATTCTGGTCGCAAAATGTCAAAAAATTGAAGGAATTAGACAAATGATTGAAAGTCTACTCTTTATGAGTAGTTCCTATAAAATACAGATATTTGTGTATCACATCCATGGTGTGTAAAGGATGTGACTCCAGTATTCCAACTCAAAGGCTTCAATCAGGCAAAAGGCAATTTACTAGATAACATTAATTTTATTTTATTCAAATAATTCAAACGAAACTTTTAATGTTTTTAAACAATTTTCGCTCAGAATCCACTTTAATGGGAGACATAATATTAACGTTTAGTTCTTTTCTGTACAAAAAGGGTTACTGAAACATTTAAAGATTGTAACGTCACTTTTGAGGGAAAACAAAAAGATCCGAGATCCGAGACAACAATGCCCAAAACGTTAGGTCTTAATTGAAAATACGGAGGATCTTTCAATGGAATTCAAATGTTTAAAATCATTCCGAATAATGTCAATGTTACGGGCAAGTAAAGCTCTATCCGAGTCTTTTCAGTCCTAAATGAACTTTGATATTAGAAGATATCACAAAATCTTAACGGCGTATAAAAACACGGCATTACAGAAATCTCTGGAATTACCCAACGGATGCTAAAGGCCCCACGCTCGCTCCGGGAGAGCTCTCGTCGATAAATCCGGGAACGAGACATTCCCAATTTGTTGTTTTCAATGCTCACTATTTTGTTTGAATACCAATTTTGTTGTCGGCCGGCCGGGCTTTTTACTTCACAGTTAGATTTGTATTTTGGTCGAGCTGCTTTCTTAATGACGTGTTCGTAAAACAAAATGGCCCCATGGCGTGGATAAAAATAAAATTGGGCGTGCCTCAGCTTTGCACTGAATATCTACAGACTTTATTTATCATAAAATGATGCCTGTGTTATGTCCTCTTAAAATGCTATCTGATTAAATTATACTTATATAATATTAATTGTTGTTTTTCCACATTTTTTTTTAACTTAGAGTATATTTAATTCCAAAAAAAACTCGCGTCACGAAAACTGAATTGCCTTTCACTTTTCCTTTACTGGTATCAGAATCATTCATTTTAAAATCTTGTCTGATTGTTGATAAATTAAGCAGTTGCCAGTATTCATATAATTAAATTATTAATTTAATGATATTATATAAGAAAAATTAGATTGCCTGTTTAAAAGAAGAAGAAAATAAGAAAAATAATTAACACATTATTGGAAATACTAAAAAAAAGGTGTAAGTTAACACATATATATATATATATGAAACTGGTGACTATTTTAGGTTAGATTGTGTTTTTTGTAGATGATTTCCTTGAGGAAACTTAGTTCGACGTTTGAGCATGGTAACACGTGTCATAGTAAAGGTTTTACATCACGTATCGAAACGTCTTAGAGAAATCCATTTATAGAAAAACGAGAAATAAGAAAACTAGAAGAGATACCAGGTTCATATACTAGTTCTCGCGGAACCTTAAATTAAACTTATATATAATTCGATAAGTATACGTAGTGGTTAACTACAAAACCCCCTAAAACGGATTTGGGATAATTAGATTGATTGATAATAAATTGATTTTTTTCTCAGCTACAAGCAGAATACATTGATTCTGGCAAAAGCCACTTAAATCCATTGATATTGCATATTATAAATCAGGGTTACTTCCAAAATATTCCAAAGCAGTCACGAGTATATGTTGCTATTTCTCCTAAAATCAAATTAGTCAATCACAACATTTGTTGATGATCACGTGATCTAAAGTCCAGAATGACTGCCAGAACGATATATACAGAAAAAACATTACGTTACATAATTATCTCTTCAAAAAATGCTGATGTAAAAGTAATAATTTTGTACTTGGTTTCAGAATATACGTTTTCATTCATAACTCAAAAACACATAAAGTCGTTTAAGGAGGTTTTGGAATTAGGCGCAACGTAATATGACTTCTAATAAACATTTTTATAAAGAACTACTTTTTTTCTCGAGTGGGGCCTTTTTGACATAAAAATCTATAATATATATATATATTACTGTTTGTAAATAATTATTTTCATTTTGTATTGCACCCACGTTGATCAATTAATTTATCTCCACAGGGAAGACCGCTGAACCACAATGTGGGACTTAGGATAATCGTCAGCAACCAATCCTTGGTGTTGCAGGGGGTGGGGAGGAGGACTGCCGGGAACTACACCTGCGTCAGGTTCAACACAGAAGGGGATGGAGAGTGTTTACCCTTTCACCTCAAAGTTGTGTGTAAGCTCTCGTTTTAGCTGGTTTTGGAATTAGACGCTACATATGCATCAAAAAAAAAAAAATCAATATACCTAAATATGAATATTTTTCACTTTTCATCATTGCAATTATTAATACTTTCCAGAATAAAGTAATATACTACCTGGTGGATGGCATGGTGAGCCGAAAAAATCTGACTAGAACAGCGAAAAATTGTAAAATAATTTACCTGGCATTCATTTTCTTTTCATTTCAGCAGGCTTATCTGCGGAGCGGGCATTGTGCCCCGACATTCGGATTCGGTACATACTACATCGGGCATTGATATTATAAGGGTGAGCGAACACAGGGGTGGCACACTACTAGATCTACAGTTCATACACACGTATGTCAAATTGTAACTATTATACACAATCAATCAATAAACATGCAGCATCCAGTGCTATCCGAGAGGAATCAAGAGGCCGCCAGGCCGCCCTAAAATGTAAATAGAAAACGAATGATGTTGATGATAATAATGATTATCACCATCAATGCCACTTTCTTCGGTTCTTCGCCAATCTTAGACATTTCACTCTCATAGCTCCAATATTTTTGTCTAATCAATGGGATTTTAATGTACACGATTCACGTGTTTATTATTTAAAAAGTAAATTTAGTATAAAGTTTTCGAATCTTTTTGCAAAAACTATAGCAGTCAATTTATTTTATTATAAAAGGTCAATTCAAACTTAAACATTTCTTTAAAAAAAGAAACGTTTAAATTTATTATAATTATCGCCAAAAAAATATAATCGCGGAACCCTATGTAATCTTATTCACAATATAATTATCTTTGGTACACTGAATTTTGAAATATTTCCATAAAAAGACCATACATTTTAAATATGGATTAAATATGTTAATTAGAAAGATATAATTTTATCAAAAAATATTGCTGTTGCGCTACCGGGATTCGAACCTGGATCTCTTTCCAAACCGGAGAAAGTGCATTATCCATATTTAAAATATCACATATCTATGTTCTAATAATTATAACTTCACAATAAGAATATGTTCTCCTAATAATAAAGTTGTATCAATGTGTCCAAAATTTAATAAAAATGAATGGATAATTCTGGCGTCTGCAGTCGGTTTACTCAAAGGTATTTGAGATTCCGTAAAAATAAGGTAGATGGCTCTTTCAAATAATGGAACGATTAAATGTATTAATATCAAAAAGGTAACTATGTCGCTAAAAATAACGTCGCTGTAGCATAGTTGGATAATGCACCTTCCCCGATTTGGAAAGAGATCCAGGTTCGAATTCCGGTGGCGCAACAATATTTTTAGATAAAATTGATTTTATATGTATATTTTTCTAATTCATATTTAAAATATCACAGACCTGTGTTCTGAATAATTACAACTTCACAATACGAATGCGTTCTCCTAATACCATACATTTTGTTTATAGATTGATAGTAAAAGGTTCAATCGGAAATTTGTGTTTTCAAAAATGAATAATAAAACGTCACCTATATTATATATAAATAAATCGGCCAACATTTGAAGGCTCCTTTTAAGTAATTATTTAAAAAAATATGCGGATTAGGTATAATTTATTAATATTTTTTATTTTAAAAACTATAAAATTACTAGTTTTATTAATTTTTTCGACATATAAATTTTGCATGTAGCTTATAAGAAAATAAAAAAATTTCAAGGTTGAAATTACATATATACTCCATTATCAAAATAAACACTAGTGGAATACAGTGAACGTCGTAACAATACACTAAATATAACGCTTAAAATTTGTTACAATTTGCGTCATATTATATTAATTTAAAATAATGTAACGCGAAATAATTGATAAAATCTTTTTTTTTCAATTTCTTGACTGATCTGGGAGTGATGACTGCGTCCCTAGAAACTGTGATCGTGATAACAAATCTAATACTTAGTTGTATGCATAGTACTCGTACAATTACAGGCTGAATATTATGTTCCAGGCCGATGTTGTTTTTAAAAAACCAGAAAATGAAAAACCTTTTTTTAAATAAACTAATATTTTTTTGATTATATGTTTTATTATAATTATGTATGGAATATGATGTTGGCCAAGTGGTCGCCTCTGGAAGCGGCACAAATGCGAGCTCTTTTAACCATATTTTTCATAACATTCTCGCATACTTTGCGTGTTATTTCAGCAATTTCATTTCGAATATTGTCCTGTAGAATATAATCGTAGGTTTTTCCTTCCAAGTAACCTCACAGAAAATAGTCGGAAGCCGTCAAATCAGGTGATCGAGGACGCCAGTCGATATAACCACTTTTTGACATTGTGCGGCCGGAAAAATATTCTCGCAAAATTTCAAGCGTAGCTCGGACTGTGTGTGATGTGCCACCGTCTTTTTGAAGCCACATGTGTTGCAGGTCCAGTCGACCCAATTCAGCCACCAATAGTTTAGTATGTGACGAAAGCGATCACTATTAAAGTG
The DNA here is from genome assembly GCA_031772225.1 of Eubasilissa splendida. Classification (NCBI taxonomy): domain Eukaryota; kingdom Metazoa; phylum Arthropoda; class Insecta; order Trichoptera; family Phryganeidae; genus Eubasilissa; species Eubasilissa splendida. The sequence continues at coordinate 16,116,378 of CM062861.1, read as the reverse complement.
TTTTAATGACTTCAACATGGCGTTAGATGCTCCATAATAAATTGTAAACAATTATTCTCTATGACTATTAATTGCAAACTGACAAGTATCCGCCTAACCGAAATGGCGGCCAAATAAAATTAGCCTGGAATATAATATTCACCCTGTAGTATAGTACCGTTGTATTATACATATTATTATTATTATCTTACATATTATATTCTCACTTCCTCAAGTGTCGTCTAAATAATATCATAGTTATGACATTTCTGCAGAGCTCCATGCTTAGATCACTAACGAATCTGTGGCTAGTATAATTTCCTTTTTGTTCTTACTTTTTTTTTAATGTGTAATTATTTTAAGGATAGTGAATGAAATAATATTAATCACATCTTAAAAATATTAAGAGGTACACAACACATTCTTGAAGTGCCATGATAAAAAAATCGATCTGTAGTAGATTCATAAGACTCAATAAAACCTATAAAACAGTTGATAAAACAAAATGAAAAGATGACACCTTTATTTTTATTATTATTCACCAGAGAACCTTCGTATACCTACCCCTGGTAAAAAGCGGTAAGGCTGGGAAGGCGTGCGCCCCTTTTGATTATATTTTATGTTAGAATATAGCGTTGGAACGTATTGGATGAAGGCCGGAAATAAACGAAATGCTTATTCTTATTTAGGGAACTACATTTAAAATATTTTGGGTCGATTTTATACAAAAACTAACTAAAATTTGGGACAACAAAATAAAACAATTAATTAGGATTTTATATTAAAATTATTATAATGTTGATTTTAATGGCATCTTGATTTTATAATGGCCAAATCGATAGCACAAGATGATTATATATTAGTTTAGTTATATTGATAATTATAACAAGAATGATTTAATAGTAATAGTAGTTTTGATAGTAATAAAAAGACAAAACAAACGTCGTGCAAAAAAGCCGTGAGAGATTTCGTTTCTCGCAACAGACTGACGTGAAATACCTTACCCATGACAAACAGAACAATGTAATCAACGGGTACGAACGAGAGAAATGAGCATGCGATGGTGAAATCGACGTTTGTCAAAGTTGATTAATTTAGGAGAAATAATAAAAACGGTATCTTCGACTCGTTATCAGCTATGAAAGGGAAATAAAATTGTTTAATTTCTGATTTTTAATCACTGACTGTCAATTAGAGAAGTAACGGTAGCTTTATCCACTTGGTCGGCTTAATGATGGGGAATATTACTTTTTCTCTTATCCTTCGACATGGTTCACCACATCAAGCTCCTCAACAAATGCTCAAATAATTGAAAGATTAGACAAATGACGGAGAGTTTATATTTGATGTTTAGTACCTGTAGAGTTGAGACATTAGTGCTGCTCGATGTCCATGCTACGATTAGCGCATGTCTCCAGCACCATATTTCAAACGCAATCAATCCGTTTTCTCTCTTTTGCCATCAGAGTCCATGACTCCATATAATACAAGGATATTAAATGCATAAATAAATATTAAATAACCGCGCCGAAAAGTGAATATATATAAATAGGTATTTTTGGCCTCTGTATAGTTTAGTTCTGTGACTATATCGGTCGAAACTATAGTTGCGTCATTGTTTTCTTTATAGGTTGTATGCCTCTGAATTAATTCAGTATTCACGTGATATAATAATATATAAATACACACATGTATAGGTTTGATGTAGGAGATGGTATTAATTAAGTTTGTTCCTGAAATAAACGTATATAATTAAGCTATTTTCCCGATACAAAAGCCTTCAATAATGTCGTGGTGTATTTGTTAGTTAATCTTCCTCACTCTAGTGTTGATATTTCATCTCGTGGTCCATATCTTGCGAGAGGAAGCGTCAAATCCTAGGGATAAATATCTGGAACAAGGCGTCGTGTGAGACAAGATTGATTAGTTACGCAGGAAGCAAAGTATCGAAATTTGGTGTCATCTCAGATGCCTACACTCAATTAAACTTTCTTAATAGGCACTCTTACAGGGCTCAATAAAATGGAAATATTCATGTAAACATCATGGGTGATTTCTCTGTATTCCTGGAAGACTTAAAAATTAACGTATCGACGTCCATCTTTCAAAAAGGCCTATCTCGTTTTTTGTTAAAATTGATTTACAAATAGGGCTACATTGCCCAAATATATGTCCACAATTCATTCCAACAGGCATATCTGAATTGTATTCCAATTAAGCAATATTACATAAAAATATTTTGACATATCCACTCTTATTTCGATGTCATTTTTACAAATAACTATAATAAGTAATATTTATGGAATAAATACACATCGCACTGTATTTAGATCAACAAAATATTACCCCCATATTTCTATATATCATTCCTTTAAAATATTATAAAATAGCTTCGTCTCTATGAAATATCTGATATTTATTTAATAACAGTGCTTTAAAAATCCAGTAATTGTGTGTTCTTGAACATATTCAAATATTGATAAAATAATATATTGGTCAAAATAAGAAAAACATAAAAAGGGATTTTTCCGGCGTATTCTAGAATAATGTGTTAAAAAACATTTTACATATGAAGAATATTGCATTAAATAATTTTCAACAAAAATCAGAGTCTCATTGAATTGACATTTAATATGCTGTTTCAAGGAAAAATTAATTATCAAATTTGGTCGATAGATGACGACGTTATAGTGGTACTCGAAGCGAGTCCATGTAATAACATTTATAGAAAACGTGAGTGAATGTTATATATAAATAAAGTGATCACTTAAGCCAGCCCAAGATAGGTTGTAGGCCCTGTAATTACCCCCCTCATATTTTTATATATCATTTCTCTAAAATATAATAAAGTAGCTTCGTCTCTACGAGATATCTGATATTTATTTAAAAAAATATCCCTGAAAATCGCTTTTTAACAATGATAAATTCCACACAATTTGTTAATGTATCGTCTGCTGCAATAAATTAGCGATATGCATCTTTGAAAGATGAATGATTAATATATATTTTGTAACGTTGATATTATATTAATATAATATCAACGTTACAAAACATATAAAATATACAATCGTCTGATATTTCGCCGCGACAAGGATGTCCGCATTCATCTATCCTGCTCACTCTTTTTATGGACTGGATAAGACGTAAAAGCCAAACAGCGAGTGGGAGACGTGGCAATTGATTACTTACTCTTTGTGGACGACGTGGCAACGTTGGTTCTCACATAAGAACACCTACAACAATGGGTGTATTCAAAATAATACATACATTAAAGAAAATAAAAAATGAAGATTGTTGTTGCTTATGAAAATAAAGATTAGCAAATTAAAGATAATGATGATAAGAAGATACCAGGAGCAGTGCATGATCAGAATCTAAGGAGCGCATCTGAAGTAAGTCGATAAATTCAAATATCTACAAAGATATGCAATTTTCTAGCGAAGGGAGATAGATAGATATTCAATTATATATAGCTAGGTAGATTCAAATTCACCTAATTGACAAACAGAACAACAATGTTCAATGACATTTGACGTATAACAAGCGTGAAGTGGAGAATCTCTGAGACACAGTGTGCACACAGGGATTACGAAAGTCAAAAGTTATAAGTCAGTGATATCGAGTCGGAAGCCTCTGAAAAGTCTCATATGTGGAGACGGGCCATAAGAAAATGAGCGGACATGGAAACAACAAGCAGCATTTGTTAGGACGTGTAGTTATATTGTTTTTGAAAATCGTTCTTAACCCTTGTCACGCCTGGTAGGGTCTGTCAGACCCACCACTTTGAAGAACTGTCGATATTTTTTGAAATTTGAAACTTACCATATCGCGCTCCTGAGTTGCTTCGCGTTATAGACTAGTGGTCACTCTGTCGCTCCTACCGCAGTCCATAGCGCGTTCACGTCCGAATAGCGTGTGCGGGCCAAAAATTGTCGCTCTAATTATGATCATTGTAATCCAAAGATTATAGCATATTATAGTAGATTCATCAGTGCCTTCAATTAATCCAAGTCTGATTTTGATCTCTGTCTTAAGTGTAAGATTTTTAATTAACACGAAAATCTATTTTTAATTACCTAAAGTAAGAAGTATTTTCATTTATATAATAATAAATCAATAGTTTTATAATTATTTATTTCTATTTTAAAAAAATAATAAAAAATGTGATATCTAGCACATTACTTCATACACAAATATTATTTTCAATTACAGGTCCATCAGACTCACCAAACATACGATGTGATTTCAATCCACCAGGCATGCCAAGGGTTAATAATATTTTCATGATGTCTTTTACAATTCAATGATTTATTTTCAGGACACTACGGCAAATAATGGACATGATATTCAAAAAAACCTACACAATAATACCTCACAGAAGAGACCATAAATAATATTACACTAAAACCCCAAGATGAGTAAGCGATTCTAATACAATCGTGGTATAAATAAGCGCGTCTCTTTCTTGTAAAGTGTTATAAAGACATGTTACATTTTATTAAACATATTTTCTTTCATGATTAAAACTTTTTAAAACTTTGTTTGTAGCAGTAATAAAAAGTCTGTAGTAGATAGACTTTTTTTTTGTCAGATAAGAGTTGAGAATAAGCTTTAGAGTGCCCAATGTGCATTGGCCCGATGGAATTTAGCATGATTTTTTAAATCTACAAATTTCCTTTAAAATTTTTTTCAATAATAAATTATTTTTTTAAAGATCCGCGCAAAAGAGAATATATATATATGTTGATTTATTTCTCAGGAAGTCTTGTCTTTTTACCAGCTCCAGTAAAATTTGCGTTAAAAAATTTTTTCACATTTAACACAACTCCAAACGCCAAAGATTTTAGAGGTGCCGAGTATCGATCCCAATATTATTTTAACTGAGCGCTCTACTATATTGCATTCCCCGATAAGACTGTGGTGTCAAATTGTCGTGTAAATATATAATGCTGATTTTTGTGAGAATATTGATTTATATTGTATTATTTATACAGTATTAAGATCAAATTATAATATTAATTTTAAATATTGTTTAAAAAAATTACACCAGATGAACTTTGAAAAGAACTTATATTATTATAAATAAGCGTGTTTTTTCACGTCTCATTCTTAAGTTCCTCCATCCAAAATTTTCCGCCGAGATGTTAATTTTTATTTTATTTTTTAAATTTATTTCTTTAATGATTATTTTTTCAAACTAGAACATATATTCCATGCAAGAATAGTATGCCACATGTCTCTGAGATACGTAACATGATTTTTTTTCAGATATATATAGATTTTTTTTTTTTAGATTGCTATGCACAAAAATTATTAATACAAATGAAATGAATCAACAAGAGAGATATACGGAAAAAAATCTATCTATAACAAAAATCTTTAGTTGCTACCGGGATATTTTTGATAGAAATTAACTAATTTAATTTGTATTACAATACCACAGAACTATGTTCCAAAAATGTAACTTCACAACAACAATGTGTTCTTAATCAAAAACTATTGATACTTGTTTTATAATTGTGATGTCCTTGGGATTGTATAGTTATGTGTGTGTGTGTGTGAATGCCGCACCGCCGGCGCGTGTATACGAGGCTATAGAGTGGCGCGCGGCAGGGTACTCGCTCTCTCTCTCTCTGCGTGTCCATCGGGTTTATCGTTAACGTATATTAGTGATATACCTTGTACTAATTGTATTGGAATAATAAATGTATGATTGCTACAAAGTCTATTTCTTGGACCTTCACATTACGAGGTATACACTGAAGACGTACTTAGAAGACAAGTACGTAACAATAATATTTCCGATTGTCTTTTAATTCTTAACAAATGATTATTTAAAATAAATAGAAACAAGTTCATAATTGTATTTGACCGTATTTAAGGAAGAGGTATTTATTAGCGTGTTGGGAAGCATTCAACCCTGAAAAGTTTATAATTATTATAAGTTATATGCAGACGTGATTTTTAAGAGATAAAAGAAAATTGATCTTTCTCATACACAGGACTGCAGGAATACCACATTTCCCAAGAGGATAGCGTGCGGTAAGCGGACTCTTAACGGATCCACCGCTGTTATCCGTTAGAAGGGACGTAACGGATAATTCCGTTATTCCCCGTAATTAAATAACGACCACACAAGGCTTAAGTAAACGGAAGCCTCGACCGTAGCTGTGATAGAGCTGTCTAACGGCCAGCCACCCCGTCCGCTGCGGGCAAGATGGAGTAGATATTTTTAGCACTATCGAGAAAAACACATTCTTTATAATATATTTTATTTTATTAAGAATAACACATTCTTATTGTGAAGTTATAATTACTTGGATTACTTAAAGGTATTTGAGATTCCGTAAAAATGACTTTCAAATAATGGAACGATATATGTATCAATTTGAAAAGTGTAACATATAAGTGTAGCATAATCGGTTAATGTATGTTTCGGTTCGAATTCCGGTAGCAACAACAATAATTCTTGATAAAATTGATTTTATATGAATACCTTTCTAATTAATACATTTAATTTGTATTCATTATACTTTATTTGAATGAAAACTAAATGCGTACATAAATAAAATAATACAGTTACTAAATGATGAATATTTAAAATAAAAAATGTTTTTTAGTCTTTTAATTTATTTATTTTATATCATACAAGCTGAAGTATCCGGCGTTACTCGAGTTTTACGCAGAGTGAAGAAGCTTTATTTAGTCAGTAATTTTTCTCTTATTTTGAACGTCAAGAAAGCAAAATTTCATCAAAAAGTACCAAAATTTTGCTTTAAGGGGATGGTTTTTTGAAATTTCATGTCATTTTTTAAGGTAAAGTGTGCAAAATTTCATCAAGCACGAAATAAAACTGTAGATTTGTATAAAAAACAAACCCACCCCCCACAAAAAGTTAAGCATTGGTAGATTAATAATACAACAATATGGAAATTAATATGCTGATAAACTGCCCACAAAGGCCATTCTTTCCGAAGTTTTCTTTCATCAATTCTATATCTCGATGTATGTCAGACTTAATATGGTAAAAATACCTACGAATTCTATCTGGACTGCACAATGTATGGATTTAAATAATCATGAGAGTAATCGGCTTAAAATAATTCAAAGATCTATTTCCCATGCTCCCTGGTTCTCCAAAAGGAAATTTACCAAGAGAACAATATCAAATATATACATAATGAGAATTGAGCATTGCCAGGTAGCCTCGCATTTATTCAGATTGAACATAATAAATTCCCCAATGTGTGAGTGTCATGCCGAGGAGAAGACCCTTGACCATATCTTTTTTGTCTGTTCATTGCGGATCACAGGTTTTTTTTAAAGTAATCTCGCCAATGGTAATTTTCAACTCCCGGTTAACTTGTGTCATCTTCTTTCCCGTAACTCACCACATTTAATCTATACAATTGCAAATTTTTTGAACGACAATGGTATTGACTTGTAATATAATATTTCATATTCTATGATATGATCGTACTTTTTTCTATAAAATAAAGATTTAACTTGATTAATAGCACGTATAACTCTTGAAGAGTGGATTGGCTATTTAAAATAAGATGTGGATTTAGTAATAAACTACATAAAAAAATGGTCGGTAAACCTCTTTAATGTTCGTCACACGCGTTTACTATAATATAATGTAACTATCCATCGTAGTCTATAGATACTATAGTGGATATGAATAGTGCATTGACAATGAGATATAATATGTATAAGTCAATATAAATAAGATGTATCCGAAAAAACTATAATGCAAAATATACAAAAACATAAAATAATACAAACGAACATAGTTAAATTTCTGCGTAAAAAATAATTATACGTTTTATTTTCGCTATATATGCTTATTTTTATGTCTTGATTGTTTTTTTTAAAGATATATATTTTCTATTAATAACATAATATTTGATGTTAGTTCCTTTGCAAAGAAAACAGTTATCTAATGGACTGTTTAGACTATGTTTTCTGCATGTTTATGTTTTTAATATCGTTATTATGTAAAATTCTATAAATAATCTTTGTCATGCTTGATCAATAATTTGTTTGAAAGAATATTATTGTTTTTATAATACTTCGATTATAGTACATTGTACCGTATAAAAAAATAAGTAAACATACGGGAACGTAAAAATAATTATAAATAAATGCATTATGTACAAGAATTGTTTGTGGATATCTGCATTCGCCTTAGTTTTTGGTGAGTGTATTTTTATATCTTTCTCTATGGTGCTGAAACATAGATACCGAGAGAACTGGAGCGCGATGGAAGACGACAGATGCTCAGGTAGAGTATGGCCAGTGTAAGAATGTGGCTGAAATAATCTGAGCCGAAGCGCATTTGAAGAAGGGGTGACGCCTAGTCTAATATGACGTCAATTAGCTTACATTTAAATTATTTTTAAAGAAAACACATTTTTGTTGTGAAGTTGCATTTTCAGAACATATTAGAGTTGTGTGGTATTTTAATACAAATTAATTAATCATCCAGAAAAATATATCTACAGAAAAAATGTATCTATTTAGTTGCTACCAAGATTTTGAACCTGGACCTCTTCCTATCCGGGGAAGCGCATTCAACATTTCGCTATAGCCATCGAATAAAGTTTCAACAAATTCTGAATTTATTTTCTTTAATATTTCCAATTGATACATCAACTATTCCATTTTTAAAAGCAATCGACTTTATATTGGAGTGAATCTCTAATACTTTTCCCGGATAGTAATAGGGAGTGTGAAATTTTTGCATCGTTAAGGAAACTATTACATTATTTAAATAATAAGACAAAACACACTGTTTAAACCGCTATTTATTGATGATTTAACATATTTCGATACCCATGGTATCTTCTTCAGGAAATAATTTATACTAAAATTAAATATACAAGTATAGATAAAAACAAAAGTATAAGTAGTGGGTAATTAAGAACTTAAGTCTTATGTTTAGTATTAGTAACATTAGTAACATTACTCAGCGTTGAAAACGTTATAATAAATGTCAAATTAGTGAAAATAATTTTTGTGTTTTTATTATTAAGGAGAACACATTCTTATTGTGAAGTTGTAATTATTCAGAACATAGCTCTGGGATATTTTAAATACTAATTAAATGTATTAATTATAAAGATATACATATAAAATCAATTTTATCGAAAAATATTGTTGTTCCGCTACCGGGATTCGAACCTGGATAATACACCTTCTCCGGATTGGAAAAGAGATCTAGGTTCGAATCCCGGCAGCGCAACCACAATATTTTTCGATAAAATTGATTTTATATGTATATTTTTATAATTAATTCATTTAATTAGTATTCAAGTGTTTTTATTTTAAATATAATTTAAAATAACCGTCCACAAAGTTCACAAGAAAAAAATACAAGAGTTTCAAAGATGATTAAAAATGTATATTTTTTTGATGAAAAGATGAATATTCAAATATACGGAAGATATCGCAAATATTTCGCGAAAAGGATGTAACAAAACAGTAATAATAGTTTTCCCGGCAGAATATAAGGGATGTTATATAAAAAATTACTACGCGTAATAGCGCAGAAGAGACGGTTACTGATCGATGACGTCAGCTGATGTAAATGTACGGCGATTGGTCCGTCGCTTCATTTCCGCTCCAGTATTGGCACATCCGCTATGTATTTTTCCGCTGCTCAATGGAGTCTTAAAATAAACTACGTATTTCGTACAAGGATACGTTTTTTGCGATAGTTAAGATAACGGAGAGAAAATGTCGAGACCAACACAAAACGAAAAAAGATTTATAGACTGAAAATGGTATTATATCGGACGCTTATCGGTGTCAAATGTTTCAAAGATTTATGACATATTTCGATAAACAATTTATTGGTGATTTTTTCCCTTACACGATGAATTTTCCGAATAAAAATTTTACTTTATTTTTAAACCCTTTTCAAAATTGTTCAAATGTATCTTACTCGTGTGATTCAGAATGTAATATAATATTATTATTTTATTGTATTGTGTGTGCCTCTGATTCGTCAAATCAACACATCAAAAAAATATTTTTTATATCAATTAATATCTCACTTCAACAAGTCCACCCCATTATCCTCACATGTCATATAAACACATATACCGTATTCTCGGTCACTTAGTAATTTACATTACTAGATTGCTAGAATAGATGGAGATGGCCTGGATAAATTTGTGACACGGATAATGTACAAGAATGGAGGATAAGTGATCAATATCCGCTAAAACGGATAGACCAAGTCTGAAACATGACCAGAGAATCGCTCTAAACAAGGCCCGGGATCACAAAGAGTGGAGGAAAGCTGTTTGCGCTAAACACATCGACCGAGAGAGATAAAAAATAATCATTTATAATGTTGACGTGTCTAGATTATTGTAAAATTTCTAAAACCGGTTAAATCTTGTTTACGTCCGGAATTTTTTAATAATACAAAATGATATATTTTTTATCCATCATAGTTGTAAATAAAACATATACATAATTGGGCACAAAAAAAAAAAAAAAATTATAAAGTTTTGCAGTGAATCTGGCCGTTTTGAATTTCGTCGCGCCAACAGTGCAAAGCGTACGGGATGTCAATATTTCAGCCGTCGCAGGTGCGCGGCCGCGTCACATATTCGTGAAAAGTTCAATTTAATCGGCTCCCCGATAAAGTGTGAGCCCGCGGCGGCATATGGCCGGTGACGCAAATTGAGTGAAAAAGAGTTTTTATATGTAATTTAATTAGGATTTTGTTTCTGTCTTGTTTCGGGCGATGCGAATTTTCGAATGCTATTTAATACGAGCAATCCTGGAGGTTTTTTACACACAATGAACCAGATAACATGACGTCGGCTAAGAGCGAAAAGCGTGTAACTAAAATTTTGTCGAATTGAATTTATAATGGAAAAGTGTATTTTTAACAAAGAAACTTACTGCCTTTACCGTTTCATCGCAAGGATCTGTAGAAAGGATAGCGCGCCACACTCTTCTGTCTTGACATAAAATTTATGCTTCATCCATATTCATATATTCTATGCAACCTCGTCGATTATTGAGGTTTGCACACACAGGACAGGACATGTACAGGACCATCTTTCAGTATTTCATTTATCTGGTTGTGCTAAATCTTCCTCTATTTTTTGTACAATTATCACTTGCATCATACATCTGTCTTGCTATTCTTTCCTCATTTGTCAGTTTCATATGATCTATCCATCTAAGTATGTAATAGTATTAGTAAATAAAAATGAATTAATGAGTATTTAGCACCTACCTATACGAAGGAAAATAATAAACCATATTTTCTAAATATATTTACGGTTTGCTACGACAAAATAAAATTATACCTGCTTACTAGTTTTTTTCTATTTTAAAAGGGTGCTTTCAGATTAAAAACGCGTTACATGTCTGAGACATACGTATCGTAAATAACACCTGTGTAGAACATGTTATCCAAGTTTAAAGAAAATAATCATTAATTCAGTTAAATAAATTAAATTTAAAATAAAAGTCTACCCGGTGGAGAACTGAACCACGGTCTTCCTCTACACTACAAGAGGAATACAAGAAAAACAAATTAAGCCACTCGGATATATATAAATTAACTTGCAATAATTTCCCTTTACTGCTCGTACTGTCAATATTCGTGTCAAAAAATATCTTAAATATTTAAACAGTAATGGTTTCTCGGAATTTGACAACTATATTATTGAAAAAGACCATTCTTTTGATAATACCACAGGGGTCAATATCCTGATTAAAAACGGGTTTGGACAATTTAGAAGCCTTTGAAATAAAAAAAGGCAATAAATATTGGTACGCCAAGTCTTAATAATCAAATCAATTTATCCATTAGCCACATATTAGGTATGTTTCCTTTAAAATCATCTTAATATCCATCAACACTGTATTTTGTCATTCCTTAATGACCCTTTTATCCGTATATGTATTCTGTTTCTCACTTTCGCATATAATTTATATTCTGTCTCACTTGATGTTCAATTTAACTACATATATATTCTGTCTCTCTCTTTATGTATATATAAGTGCACTCTTCTTGTATTTATGATAAGTCCTGATGAAGCTTGAGATAAGTGAAATCGGTCGACGTGCAACAAATTTCGTGGTTTCATACAAAGTTATTGTTATTTTATTTAATGTCAAACTTTTAAGTGATTGCTTTCTACGAAAATACAATTATTAATTTTTTTTAAATTTGAAAAAAAATATGACCGCGTCATGTCTATTCTCATAGAGCTGGCTTGCAAATATATTTTTAAATGATTGTTATTAACACATAGTTTATAAGATTAAAAAAAACTGTATGGTACATTGTAGATAATGTTATCTGAAATATATATAAAAAAATTTAAGTCAATCGGAAATAAATTGTCGCTACAAATTTGGGGGCCAGTCCGAAAAATATGGTTTCGAGATAAACGCGATAGACTAAAAAATCTATTATGATCCCAGTACCAAAAATAAAACACAATATAAAAACGTAATGAATTTTTTTTATAGTTTTCACGACAGATTGTACTGAGGAACCCACAGGAAAAACAAATGTCAACTGAATTTGTATTTCAGAGGAAATTGACACTTCACTCTAATGTGATGTATCAGTTTCCGCTTAAATTTACGTACACAGAAGAAAACATTACATGCACACGTTAGAACATTATCTAATTAATGGTAAATGACAAACTACATATTCTCGACTTGACTGAATTCATTTCGTACCATGTTTCTACTCAGGTAAATTTTTTAACATATATGGTTTCAATTCACGTAAGCTACGCTTGAAATTTTGCGAGAATTTTTTTCCGAGCGCATAATGTCCAAAAGTGGTGATATTTACTGGCCTCCTCATCACCTAATTTGACGACTCTCGAATATTTTCTGGGTGGGTACTTAAAAGGAAAGGTCTACGCCAATAAGTCAAAAAAACTCCGATGGTCGACTGTACTCGAAATTAAATTGCTGAAATAACACGAGAAGTGTGCGAGAATGTTATAAAAAATATGGTTAAAAGAACATACGTTTATTCCATTGCCAAAAACAGCACTTAGCTGATATTATTTCACACATAATTATAATTAACAATATAATTGATAAATATAAACCAATTTAAAAAAATCTATTTATTTTCGTAGGTATTTAAAAACAACATCGGCCTGGAACATAATATTCACCTGGCTGTATTTAGTATTTATTTTTGTGTACATGTTAGATATTCACGTGGTAAAAGCCCATATATAATTAATAAATTATTGATTATATTATAATGACACCACATTTTCGCACTCATATAAATCATTGAGCACGGACAGAGCCTGGATACGCCCTTCCCAAAATGTGACCGTCCACCCACATATTAACTAATCCCTTTTTATCCCCTTCCTCACCATCCTCCATACTTCCACCTCCTCTTCTCTCACACAGTAACGGATACAAATAGCTCACCCCTTAACTTATCGTGTCTCCTGTGTGGGTTTAAAAAAGCTTGTACCATGTTTTATAGCCCCAATTAAAAGCTCCGTACCATTACTTTGATTTACATCACTTGACTATGTACATATATTAACTCGTTTAATTTTACAGAATCATCCCATTCGTATTTACATCTTCGCGGAAAATGGTACAGCAGCGGTAAAATATACTCTCAATCCATTACAAGTTGACCATTAACCCGTTTCCTTATTACACCGATCCTCGTTATTAGGAATTTTCCGAGTTTTCGCTTTCATGTTCCCTTGTTTCCATAATTTCTGGAGCATGTTATTCCCGTATCACTCAGCCGCCACCCCTGACAAGAGGTTATTTGTTCGTTAAGAGGGTTATTATGAGGTTTGATGTTTTATTTCCCTCCAATAAGGCTCGGGAGGCGCGGCACGGGCGGAGCGGCACGGGCGGGGCGGCTTGATACACGACGAGATAAATTATTTTGTAAACTCTCCTCTTCTTTATTTCTTTCATTGAAGACAGATTAAATATTGACCTTTAGTTACCATTAGTCTGACAGCTTAATGTTTGATTGAATAACGATGATAATAGGATATTTATCAATAGGATGGGAATTAATTCGATATTTTTTGCATAGCGTATTTATCATCCAATTTAAAAAGTCTGTAAAGTCAGATTTATTAATTGTTTTATTGTAACCGCACATTTCACAAATAATTATATGCATTTAGTATTCCATTTATCTGTGTTTATTTATTTTTAGCATAAAATAACACATCTGAAATAAAGGTTATTACTTTAATATACGTAGTCTATTCTAAAGCAATTACCAGTACAGTTTTTATATGTTTTATATTGTTAAGGTACAATCAAAAGTTATAAAAAAGATATTTGTCTCTAATATAGTTGAAGTCAAAATGTGTAGATAGTTAGGTTAGCACAAATGACAAATTAGTTTAATTTTGTATTCTACCTACATCAAGCAACCACTTTGTTATTTTTGGCTTAAACTCGTTAATAACTTTAGATTCTTTAAGATCTAGTGGCAATTTATTAAATATACGCGGTGCATAAAATAAGAAAGATCGTTGACCAAATTTGGCATCCATTATCTTTCTGTTTTTCCACTGTGTAAGAGAATTTGTAAAATAGTTCAGTACTACATGTTTACTACCGTGAATCTATCTACCTATGTATTTGTTTTTATAAATTGAATTATTTTCATTAACTTTTTGCTAATGATACAACACAAATATACTATCCACCTCAATATGGAGTCTATACTACCGAAGATAGCAAGAAATATAAGGTACTAGTGTGTAATGAGGAAGTATTGTATTAAGTTAATAAATAACTACTATTTCAAAACATTTTATTACTTACTAGGGGTCCGTGCCCGGTGTTATCCAGAATTCAGATTTAGTTATAATTATGATTTAAAATAGATTTACATCAAAGCTTTGCTATGTTACGGGAGGGCTATGCCTTTGTTTTGTACAAGCCCTTAAGAGATATATTATTGTTGTATCTATTATATTGTAATATACTAAGTAGAGTAAGATGTTCGGAGGGGTGGGGTGTGGTAACTATGGATGTATTATATATATATATTCCTCAGGGGTCCTACGAGCAAAATTTGGAACAGGTGGAAATGACTGTAATGCACGTTTATATTGGAGAGAAAGGGTGTGATGGCCAATTTTTTATGCAAGGTCCAAAAACCTATGCAAAATTTGGTATATATAAAAGTTTTTAATTTTAATTATTTTTTTGAGGCAATATCTTGTTAATGAAGAGTTACCGTGCCAAAATATTGGCCTAGAAGAAAAAACGCAATCTAAACTAGAAGAGACGCCAGTTCCATATAATAGCGCTCGCGGAAATCTTAAATCAAACATTCTCTTATATGTATCATATATATATATATATATATAAATTCTCGTTTAGTGCTTGAAAGTTCAGGAAAATTTTAGTGAAGACAAGTTAACATTTTAATGTATTTATTAAATCTTACAAATAATAATAATAAAAAAAATTACATGTCACGTAAACAAAATATTATAATGCGTTGCTTTCTCGAATTATATTGATGTCTTCGAAAAAAAATTAATATCAAACCTTAAAATAAGACAGTTAATAGATGATTGTGACGCGTGTCAAAATACGGCGACAGATCATGACTTTTATAATTATAATTTAAATATTTCAGACACCTTTGTACCTTGTAAGAACTGCTACTGTAGACAATTATTTTATTAAATACTAATTTAATGTATTAATTATAAAAATATTGTTTTTGCGCTACCGGGATTCGAACCTGGATCTCTATTTTCAATCCGGGGAAGTACACTACGAATTGTGTTTTAGCGTCAGTATTTTTCATGACAAATTTTCGAACCTGTATGTTACACTTTTTCAAATTAATACATCTGTCGTTCCATTATTTGAAAGCCATCTACATTGTTTTTACGGAATCTCAAATATCTTTGAGTAAACCTTACAGACCTATGTTCTGAATAATTACAACTTCACAATAAGAATGAATTCTCCTTAATAATTATTTTATTGTTTATAAAGATATATTCCAAAACAATTAAAATTGTGTACACGCGATGGTCACGGATTAGCCTAGTCAGCTAGTATTATATATGTATATGATTTCAAATAAGTAAAGAGTACTATAGAGAAAAAATAAAATAACAATTATAATGGAAAGTTAAATTTTTATTTCGGTATATGTGAAATTTATACCAAAATATTCTGAAATCGTTTACATTTTATTTATCGAAAACATATTATTTAATCTAAATATAACGTCTACTCTGACAGGGGTAAGACGACAAAATTTAATACATTTATTATTTTTATGTAGATAAAACAAGAAATTATTATTTCAATAAAGCCACGATTTGTGGAAGACTTGCGAAACTTTTCATGAGATATCAGAAATATGGTTAAGAGTTCACTAATAAAAATAAATTCCTGGTTAATATTAAAAATATTATTATTTATATAAGAACTTTTAAATCTTTTTATTCAAGATTCCATAAGTTTAATTATACAATATCGTATGTATTCAATATTTTTTTATATCGGAACAAAAAACCATTATCATATTATATTTAGAAAATTTATGAAACGTATTCTACTCACTACAATGCATGTTGTAATACACAATGTCTTGTTCTTGACAAGCGTAGCTAAAGTTTAAATATTTCAACTTAATAATCATAATATTTGGTTAGAAAAAATCTCAATCTAATATACATACTTTTTTTTTTTTTTTAATATTATTTTTATTTACAAACTCATAATTTTGTACAATTGATTGTTTTATAATGTTAACCTATTTTTAAGCATTCTTTAAACCGCGTATTATTTTATGTATCAAATAGTGATGAGAAAAAATGCTAATCTCGACCCACTGGTGTGATTGTGATTGGTATTCGATAATATCAGTGATTGAAAATTGTGATCACAGTTTAGTATCAGTGGTTGAAGACTGTGATCACATTACTAATGCGCATACGATGCACGATATCACAATACACGAAAACATAATTTTGAGCGTATTTATTTATAATATTAAAATCTCATTTACGTTAAAAGCATATTCTAGCATAAATAATTAATATTAATCTAATGTTATATTATCACAAAGAAAATGAAAATGTCTAAAAAAAAATTTTGAGTCAAATTATCAATTACATATGCGTAAAACGTTTTGGCAGAATCTTACTTAGGAACTGATGGCGCTGATCAAATTACAGAAATTTCTGTAGATGGCGCTGATTCAATAAATAATCGTCAGAAAAGGCGGCGTCAGAAAATTAATAGAATTTTAAACAAAAAAAAAATTGAATTACGAATCACGATATTCCCAGATATTCAATCACTGATAGTGAGTGTGACCCAAAAATATCAGTGATTGACTCACGGTTCGTGATTATAAGCTCATCACTAGTATCAATCTTAAAACAAGTATAGTTAAAAATAGGTAACAAAATATATTAGAAAATATATACACATATACACACATAAAATGTATATTTGATTTAAATAAATATTTCTCTAACTAAAGTCATAACTTCTCATGTGTTCAACTTGTTCAAATTACGTTAAATAATTTACCTAAAATAATATGGTTAGTCCAAAAATTACGCGAGTACTTAAGCGTTTCGCAAATTACATGTTTTCATTGGCAAACGTAGGTAGCAGTGTTTGGCCACGCAGCAGAAAAGAAGGTCGGTACGGAAGTTGACATATGAGGTCCATTTGACCTTTTCCGCTTAAATATTGCGAATGGACCTCACCTCCGCCCTGATCATTCATTCTACCTCCAATTGCCCCAGAAGTGTCCTTGCCTGAAGTCTGCTTTGTGGGTTTAGTGGAAAAGTTACAGTCGGCATAATTTTGAGTTAGTTAAATTATTTACGCAGCCTTGTTTCACCCCTTTACATTACTGCTCCTACCCCATATATAAATACCTTCCAACCCCATATATTATATCTGTTCCTGCCTCGTTAAATTTAGTCAAGTGGCATATTATACTTGTTTTATGCGTGTTAATCAAAATAATCCTCGCAGATTTTTAATTAATGGGACCTACACGGCTCGACTGTAGGAAGATGATAGCAGGACAGATAATAGGAGGCAGTAACCAGTTCGCTCACACAATTGAGAGAAATGATTACACAGTTTAGAGGAAATATCTACACGAGACTTTCTTACTTATTGTTCTTACCGCTCTTTGTTATATCTTAACTAATATTATGTAAATTAAGAAGTCATCTTAATGACATTAGTAATTTATTTATACATTAGATTGAGTTCAAACACACATACTCCTATATTTCTACATAGACTTAGTAGTGAAGATGAATGATGGAATCGAATTTTATTAATAGCTGCGTTGGTCTTAAGCATCCTAGATTAAAATATTGAAATTGGATAACAGTGAACTATTTGATTTATTAAACTTAAACGTAGTCGAAGAATTTTTAAAGGTTACACAAATTTATAAAAAGACTTCGTAAAATTTAGAAAATAGAAACAAGAAACGCGATAAAAATTACGTTATAGTGAAAAAAATTATCTCGGAAAATTAATCAATGTACAATATTGTCAATGTCAAACACAATCCAAAGGATATACAATACTGAAACTGAAAAGATAAATAAACATAAAAAAAATATTTGTATTGTATAACCTGTTCAGTAATATATTATACTAGCAGAAAGAAAAATACAAGAATTAAAAGTCACACATTAAGTGAGAAATATTTTCGTTACATTTTAATCGACTTGAGTAAATATTTATTAATTATTCTTCACGATAGTATTTACATATAACCTTTAATCATATGGGACTTGGGTCGCATTGCACTTCCGCAAGTGTGCGTCCCGAGTCGCTCGCACAGCTGATTGCAGGGTCTCTCCAGCCTCCTGTCATAATGTGTCCGAAAAATTGCAAGACTTTTTTGTTTATATGATAGAGTTTGCCGTGGTTAGATTTGTAAAATAATTATTTTTGTGCGTCATGATTTCCATTCTTCTCCTTCTCTTATTCTTTTCGCATTGATCCATTCAACGGACGTTGGCTATGATCACCTTGGTTACTGCGGCCTGGAAAGCTCTACAATAGACTGAACAAGATATTGCCTCAGGTTTTTCAACCCTGATGTTCTTCTTCTTCTAGGGCCCCGATTTCCAGGAATCTTTTCCTGCATTATTGGATGAAAGATCTGATACTTCTTTGGATATCTTTTCCAGGTCCAGAATATTGAAGATTTCAGATTTTTATTGTTTTAATTAATTATTTTTTATTAATTAATCCGAGCTAAAACATCTGCATTAATAATGAGGTAGTGGAGTCTTTTTTTTTGAAATTCTTCGAAAAATCTCATTAACAAAACTGAAAGAATTTTTTCAATATCTTGAAATATGGCCGAGTTACAGATATTCAAAGTTGTGTGTTTTAAAAACGATCAATTTATACCGTTTTATCATATGACATCACATCTTCCGAGTCAACAAGTCGGTACTTAACACTCCAGCGGGCGAGTATTGACGTCACAGGGTAATCCGATCGTAACAAGCCCAACTTTGAACGCTAATATTTCCGATAGTATTGCACATTTTGAAAAAATTTATAACCTCATTTCTGACATGTTCCACTATCATATTCTATTTATTCAGTTTATTTTGAGCATTCTTATATCAATCCACATCATAAATGTTTTAATTCATTTTATCATTTCTTTGTTAAGTATCAAGTATAAAATACATGGCATTTGATCATTCGCATTCGTAGATTGAGATTATGATTGCAGAATATTTTTTTCATGCACGAGCTTGCTCAATCTTACATTCGCATCTTTCATTTTTACTGCAACCCAGGTATACATTACTGTATTTCATCACCAATTTCGTTCCACCAATATGAAGACTTTCATTATCAACTATGTTTTGTTTTTCAATGAGTATGTTTTGTTTTAGTTATATTAAGTTCTAACCCTGTTTCAAAGTCTTACATGCCTTCACTACGCAATTGCAGACGTCACCCGAACAACGATGGACGCCACATTTTGGTGATTTTACAAGAACTGAGAAAAAATATTTATTTTATCTAATAATAGAAAAAACTTATATTCGATGTATATTTTCAATACATTATAAATGATAATAATATACTTTTTATCATATTGTAATCGAAGATTTAAATAAGAGGATTCAGGCACATACAATTTTTTTTTTCAGTACAATAATGCTGTACGGCATGTGCTTGACAGCGTTGTTTCATAGAGTGAAAATAAAAACAGATTATATTATATGAAAATTGTGGTTATTTTAAAAGAACAAAGAACACATATCACTCGCTTTGTAGATTTTTATAAAACAAAAAAATATAATAATTACTTTCAAAATTATGTTTAACAGAGTTCAATGAATAAAATGTGTTGTACAGCGTTGTCCCACTCACATCAGTTGGAGTATTTTTTGCAGCAACCTTTCTCTTCTAAATATGTAGTTTCTCTTGATATCTCCAATTTGACATGTTATGTTTTATTTTTCTTTGTTTATTTAATTTTCGAACATCACTTTGTGGGAGAACCACATCCGACATGTGCTTTACAGTGTTGTTCTATCACAGAGGATATTTAAACATGCCTTAACATCAGGTAGTAGAATATCGATGTACCGACTACACCAAAACGTGCGTGATTTAGCGTACAACAGTGTTAACTTAACACAGCCTAAAATGTGCCGTATATCGTTGTACGGGTGACGTCTTCAATTGTAGATTTTCAATGTTACTTGTTAGAAGTAGCATATTTTCCTGCAGTATATTTCAAAAGCGTCTATTTTATGTAAAAATTTGAAAGCCAAGAGCAGGCAAAAACATACTTTTGGTTACTTGATTGATGTTTCTAATTCTCCATATTCTTGTAAGTTGTTTTTATACTAACTATAACCAGTTTTGATTTGTCTTCCTATTTTCAAAACATAGTCATCTCTAATCGTAATTTATTTATAAATAGTATAAAATAATTAATTAATCACCGTATTATTTTACACTATATTTTAAGACATATCAATATGTGTCTATCTTAGTATAAAATCGATTATAAAACTTATGTTTTTTCCTCATTTGAGAGAGCATCTTTAAATCTATGGCGTCTCGAAGTTTCTCGGGACAGAGAAGGTAGTTGCGGTACAGTCGCTATTACCTAAGCACGTTGAGTTTGAATAAAATTGTGCCCTCAATTTTCGCTTAAAATTTCTTCAAGAAAAATACACTCGAATACCGTATTGAATCGAAAAATGATGTATAAAAATGTATAAGTTCTCGGAAAGACATTTTAGACTCTGATGGTGATATTTCCAAACGTACATATTTCATCATTATATTTTCATCTTGATAATAAAGATTTTATTATTTTTTATTATTGGTATTCAAAAATAAGGGTAAGCCATGTAATCGAGGGTGGCTTATAATCGATGAAATACGATATTTAAAAGTAATTATCGCCTTGTATACTAAGAAATATCATGTTTGTATTATATCTAGTTACATTACAATAAACATTGCGTAAGTAAATTAATTATAAAATAAATAAACTACATAACATTATTATATTAATTGATTAAAATTCTGGATAGTTTCCGAATATCCATCAGCCCACTGCCGTGAACTGTTTTCAATGGCAAATTTTATTTTACGTGCCTCTCATAATTGTATTTTTCTGCTCCCCGTACCGCTTTGTTTTGGATAAGAATTTTGCCGGTTCATTAAAATTAATTGAGTAACCTTATTTTAAGGTCAATTTTTTATTTTATGTAAGTATTTTGTTATATTTTCATAATTGGCGACGATGGAAAGGCATGTTGACATTATGGAAAATGTTATTGCTCTTAAAAAAGTAGATAAATATTTCAAGTTTCGCGTAAACAAGATACTGAAAGCCTGTTTAATTTTTGTATGACAGGCTGCTTTTTAGATTATATACATAAATATCTAGATATTTCCGGAATATCATGCCAACTGAACTATAAATATTGCAAAACCCCGAAGAACTGGAACTCGTTTAAATATCTCAGTGTTATTGATAATTATTAGATAGTTACGAAATACGAATTACGAAATAAGCTGCATTTGTCGAACTTTTCGCGCCTGAAAATAACTAACACTGCAGTGCGTGTGAATGTTGGTTATTTATGGCTGGGTAAACGTTATCAGCAGTAATCGGAAATAAGTGCAGCTTTTACTCTCATCTCATTATGAGAAAAAAATCGTGTAATTTTTATTGAATAATAAATGAAAACTGAGTTACATTTTATTTTCATATTTTTTGTGTTATTAAACAAATTAAATTTATTTGTGAGAAATAGATTTTTTTTAAAAGCCGTGTGGATTGCGATAAATCAGTATTTGTATGGCAAAAGGATCTAATGAAAAAAATCGTTTTTTTTATTATCTTTTTATTGATCCTACTGCCATATTATTATATTATGTTTTTAAAAATACTTATTTTCAAGATCGCTTTTATTCTTTCTATAGTGGTACATTTACTATTTTGACATAAAATGAATCATGATTAAATACACCAAAAACAATTTTTTGACATACACGAACCTTTGCTATAGAACCACCGAAATCGTATTTCTAAAATGTTTATTGATATACTAAAAGTTTAGGAAGGTCTGATCTAGTGTATCAATATTGCGAAGTCTTATTACATGTCGTCCACACCTCGAAGATTTTGTATTAGGAAATATGACGTAAATTAATTCATTTTAATTTGACAAAAGTATACATAATATTTAAATGTAAATAGTATTATAATTATCATACATGTAATAAATAAACCAATAAATAAAATTGTACTATTTTTCAACGATTTTCAAAAAAAAAAAAAATTAAGTTAGTAAATATGTGTCAATAACAATATATGTACAAAGAATTTGCGTGTTTTTTAGAAGACAAACACCGTAAAGTAAGGGATTTAAAAAATATAAATATAAAGTAGTAATTTGGTCTGAAAAACTTGGTTTACTCTAAAATCCTTCTTTTGTGTCATTACTTCATTACCTTATACATTTTTTATATAATCCAATATCTTCTAGCACACACTATTTTTTGAAAAGCGACGAATTTTAGCGATAATTAAGAAATATGTATTTCAAAATAGATAAAAAAAGAATCATTTATTAATAAGCATTTTAAGGTCATGATACTGTCATTAAACTCCTTCGATGGTTTATTATTCTTGTTGTTAAAATAAAAATGCCTAAATCAATATAATCACTCCTTCAATATTGAGTGCGTGCCTGGCAAGTTCACGTCCAACTGAAGAGCCACGGCTGATAAATAAGTATATATTGAACGATCTCAAATAGCAGGATGTGAGGGTAGTTCAAGTGGCAATTTATTTGGGTGCGCTGATCACGAACACGAGTGATAATGGGCAGGAAATTCGGAGAAAAGTTGCTACGAACTTACGAGAATGCTGACAGTGATATCATGCAAGTAACTAAAATTATGTTAATACAAATTAAATATATTACTTAGTATGTATGGTCAAGATATACAGAACAAATTCATTTATAAAAAATATTTTAGTTGCTACCGGGATTCGAACTTGGATCTTTTACTATCCTGGGAAATGTAATTTGTATTAAAATACCACAGAACTGTGTTCTAAAAAAACTGCAATTTCACAATAATGTGTTCTCGTTAAAAATTAAAATTATGTTGTTTCACACTTTTGTATTTTATAAATGCAGCATAGACTTATACGGTCTTAGACGATCCGGAATAGCGACTAGCGTAAAATAGATGCATTCGAAATCCATTGCTGGAGAAGAAAGTGACAGCTTGGGCTTATCCTGGGCACGACTTTTAGCCGAAGAAGACCTGGAAGATTGCCACAGCGATGAAGAGTTGCATTTTGTTGAAGAGACCCTGGAGTTATTGTACATTACGAGCCGAGTCTCATCTGATTGAGGCTACTATATACCAATATTGAAATAAAGGCGGAAAAACAAATGTCAAATATCATTCGTGTTGAACATAACTATTTCCGAGAATCGTATAAACATTATATAAATTCCAGAATACCAAAAATATCTCTCTTGCCGTATTGTTTTCTTAGATTGTAAAATTATAGAGCTGTTCTTTTCTACAAATTACCCATGAAATTAAAATATCATTAGTGTTGAAACTGAATGGTTACTTGGAATAATTAGAAACATTAAATATGTATGGAAATCCTCAGAATTCCGATGAATAATATTGTCCCTTTTCACCTCATGTAAATAAAATTGTATAACTATCCTCTATTATAGTTATAAATACTAGTTGTTGAGTTAAATTGTTAGATTGATAATGCCCTTGCAAGACGAAACGCGTCTAAAGTAAATTAAACGAGTAGAATAATAAAATAATTGTTTTATTTTCACATATGTGATTGTGGAGTTTTACAAACTTACCTCGGAAACAGTATAAAAGGAAAATGTCTTCAACAGTGGAACTTTCTTGAAAAGAGTGTAAATGTTTTGCATTACTTAGGAAGCGAGTCCGGTAGTATAAAATTATTTTTAGTGAAGCATGATCATTTTTGTTTTATGCAACAATATTCCACATTTATTAGAAGTACTAAAGCTTGAAGCATAGTGGAGACTTTTCACTGACTAGTTGATGTTTAGTTTTATTTCTATTTTACGCTAGTTGCTCATGCAATCTGTATGATTAAAATATATGAAGAAGTTAGATGAAACAGCAATTTTTTTACCTAGCAATGGAACATATTGCTAGGTAAAATAAGATACAATTACTATAAGTGTAATGAATGTTGTAACTAAGTTGTAGTTTCAGCGAGCGTGTACAAAATTTTACTGGTTCTTATGTGAATAGGACAGGACAGCCGAGCAAAGAGCAGCCAAAATTATTATTTTTTGTATAAAACCATTTTTCTCTTCAAAATGACGAGTGAAATTTAAATTCTGTAGTCACATTAAAAAATCGGACTCATCGTATTTGTATTTTTTTAATAATCAAATGTTTAATTTTTCAAAACATAAATATATATATTTTTTAAATTTTTAGCTGCCGATACGATTATTGGCAGAAATATTTTTTCTGTGTACACTTTTATGTAAGCCATTTTGTAGGTGCAGAATATCTATACACTGTAATATTTCTATTTTTAACAACGCTGAGGCAGTGAAATAAATTTTTTGGTCATTGTGCTGGAATTTGGCTTTATCTGAAATGGACTGAAGTCATTTTGATAAGAATCGGGTCTTCACATAAATCTGTAAAATCTTCCGTTTCTGGTAAAACTTTTAAAACTTTTATCTTATTTAATAACTAGACGAATAACCCGTGTCATGCACTGTTTTAAAGTTTAAACACATTTTATAATAATTTCCCAATAAATCTGCATTAACTTCTTGTACTATAAAATCTTCACAAATAAGTATTATTTATCCAACCTTACATACATTAGGACGTAGGCAAATAAAAACAAATGATTTCTACTTTATAGTTAAATTAGTACAGTGCGTCACTCATCTATATATAGCTACATCTTTTATTATTAAAACTCGAAACTATCTAAATTATTGACGACGATAATGCGGTATTGGGGCGACATCTGTTATTAAGGCTTCATCTGAGTCATCTAAAACTTTTCATAACATTATCAGTCACATAATATTATGTAAAGGGTTACATAATATTATGCAAGTTGACATAATGGTAAATCTATATTGTCACGATATACTAACTATTCTTAAGTCTATAACATCGCTTTTATATTCTAGCTAAGATCTGTCTGATAAAGACCGTTTGGTTTCTGTTACTGTTGAAAGAGATATGCCATCTTAATAAGTCTCCATGGATTCCTATTTTTATCAGCTTGTTAATTGATATTTGAAGGTCAACCTTATCAAAGGCTTTACTGTAATCTGTGTAAATTGCATCGGTTTGCGCCGGTTGAACCTTTGCGGAGAGCACATTATGCGTAAAGGTGGATAAATAGGTAACGTAAAACATGTTATGGGTTTACATGGAGCTTTATGACGCTGAAAGCCTGGGTGTAAATTTTTTTTCAAATAGTTTGCTGAATATTGATAGTTTTGATATTGGTCTATAATTGGTCACATTACTTTTTTATTATTTGATAAATATATAATAATGTTTCTCATTATCTACCAAAATTGCCAAATCCGATGATTGTGGATGAGTTTATTATTTTTTCATATGTTAGTTATGGAGTGTTTGAGATATTTGCGACTAAACTCAGTAACTTAGTAAAATAACAATACTTTTATAATGATAATTATTTTTTACGGTAAGTCAACGATGCACCGATTTCAAAATTTTACGTTTATTTAATTTATAATTTCGAGCACTCTGCTTAAAGATATTACATTCAGTTAATGATCTCATACCATTGAGCAGCCATTTAACTCACTTTGAATTATTTTACTGTCTATTTTAGCCTGGTATCGATTTTTTAAAATTATTTCTTCTGTGTTTCGAACATTTCAAGGATTATAGCCAAATTAATGTAAAATGTGGCTAACCCTCTTAGCATTCTAAAGAGCATGGTTTGTGGATTAAACCTTTTTACCGCAGGCTGAGAAATATTTTTAGTATACACGTCCAGCTGGCACTTTCTGTGGCAACATATTTGAATTACCTTAATATTTTTGTTTATAATATATTGTTGCGAGGGAGTTACGAGTTCAAGTTTAAAAGACGAGATGTGATAATTTATATACTGTAATGGCCGCGTAATCGCCCGTGATATAAGTGTATAAAAATCACGAAAGCAGTGGTATGCAGTAGTTAAAGACTTAGGTTATGCTGTTACCATTATATTATACATTACTATGTAATATACTATGTGCTACATTGTACACAGGTTTATGAACTTTCGTTTAACTGACTTTAAGCAAAATGAATCAATCATAATGTAAATGCATTATCATCGAATGAATAATCTTGAAAACAGCACGATGAGTAAGATAGAAAAATTTGCGAATTAGTATATAAGGAAGTAGATGCTCCTGTCAGCTCTAAGCCAAGTTCAAAACCTTTCAAATGTCATGCTGTTAGGAAACAGCATAAGTAAGGATTTCGCACAACATGGATCAGCTGATACATTTCTGACTCTGCTAAGTGGAATTTTAAATTCAGTAAGTTGGAATTGTATGCCTTGAATAGAACAATAGATTAAAACAGTGGCTAGCAATTGTAGTAGTAATAAACGAAGAATAACCCAGTAGCGAACAACAGCGCTCTGGTGGCGTCGCGCGGTAGCATCCAGAACTATGCAACTGATGATTCTACTGATACACGGTGGACGTTAGCGTAATTATAACATATGGAATAATTAATTGTTTCCCAGAATTTTTATTAATGCACATCTTTTTTGCTTTATTGCAGTGCACGCCCTTACACGTAAGTATTCATATTTAAACATTTTTGAACTAATACGTGTGATACAGCCAGTTGTTAGTTTGGGAAGGTAAATGTTATATACGTGTGTACTTTCACAGTCACAGTGAGAGACATTTTAGTAAAAATAAAGTAATAACATAATTAGATTATTTTACCTATTCATCTGAATTGGCTCCCTGTAAATTCTGCTTATCTGCAATACCCAATATTTGACTCTATCCTGTAGGGGTCGGCATTCGCTTTACTCATTATTTGATGAAACATTTTTGTCTAAATCCTCCTCTCTGTCTTCTTTCCTCAATTAAGATATGCGTTGTGTCTAAGAATGGGCCCTATCTATTGGGCCCTTCGATTTTTGATAGTATTTATTATGATCCTCATTTCTTGCTCTCTCTTCAAAATATAATTATTTGTATTTTTTTTCAGTCCTGGTTATTTTTTCCATCCTTCTTCAGCACCACATATCGAATGCTCATAACCTATTTCTCTCTCTCTCTGCTTAATTGACTAGTCTCCATATGTAAGTGTATTATTTTTATAGAAATACACTAAATAATTTTGTGTTTTAACATAACATCAATTCTAATTAATAAACTACATTAAAAATAACAAAACTGAGACAGACGTCCAAGGGGATTATTAGATGTGGTTTTCTTATTTTGTTTTATAGATGTTGTTTTTAATTTTAAAACTTTCTGATTCAACAGGTCACATTGATCCCTGAGCAATATGGAAAAACTATACCTAGAAAAGGGTGTTTAAAATTTTCTATGCAATGCAGTACATCAGTTAATAGAATAAACAATTGATTCGATCCGGATAGAGACAATAAATTTATTTAAATAAAACAATAATATCGGCCGAACGTAAGATTTTTTTATGTACAAAATAATTATCTTTAAATAAATAATGTTTTCATCTCATTAGATACTAAATTAAGTAAATCGTCATACCCTTGTAGAGAACAATGAGAAAAAATGGATTTTTCCATCATTAAAATATACATTTTTCACCGGAGCTCCCCGGGCAAATTACAAGCGACCCCCGGAATATTAATTACAGGACAGACGAAAAACGAATATCACGTTGTAGAGTTTTTAATTCCGAGTTGATTAATTATTAAGTTTCACTTTGATTGATGAGGGGATGGTGTTCGTCCATATGCAGGATGTGTGTTTGTATGGGGAGCGTTTGTAACATTCGCCGGGGGCTGGAATATTTCACCCTCGACTAAATTAAAGGGGTCATATTTTACATAAATCTTGAGGGAGTTCTCAAAATGACACGAGTTTATTAGATTGAGATTTTGACACTTTGAGGAGCTTTCTTAATTAAAATTGAATTATTAATTAAAATTTGTCGAGCGCGGATATTTATATTTGTTTTTCTGTGTCATTATCTTAAGTGGACGAGAAGAGTGAGAGACTTATAGATACAGGCACAATTCGCATCATTCAGAAGCTTCTTTGTATGCTTTTGTGACCGACTCAGCGTTAGGGATTCTGTAGTCAAGGTGAATCATTTATTGGTCATTAGGTGACCAGTATCGTTCACGTTCACTTGCTAGATCAGCGGAGAAAACATGAAATGTGAGTACGGAATTCAGAACTCACCTTGCTGACGACTTTTCTATTCACTTGTGATAAATTTATAACAACCTGTATAATTCGGATGGACAGGAATCTAATCTATATTATTTAAGAAGTTACTTTTAATCAAAGTGGTTTATTAAAAGGAACAGAGCGTTCATTACTAATGCAAACTAAAGTAATCCCAAACGATTAAAGTCTGCGTGAAATATCCGAAGTTGAAGATATGTAACCGCCATCATGATAGGTTCGCAATCTAGCACAGACAGAAAAATGTAACAATAATAATTCATGACCTTGGGTTTGGGATGCGTTTCCTCCACGTTTTGATTTCGTTACTTAAGATCCCATGTCAACGCGTACTGATTTGGAATGAAATGGCTTATCGGGTCATCCGCTACCGTTATCAGTGGATAGTGGCCAGCGATCGGACACATTTCGTTTGCGACATCGTCCAACAATAGTTCCGGAGTTCTTCATCCAGCACCCCTGAGGGAAATAAAATATTTCCTGTATCCCATTATGGATTAATTAATTTACATGAGTTTAAATTAATTCGTTCTACTGTTGGAAGCGCCGCCGTTCATCGTCATCCTGGCGGCCAGTTAAAACCCATCCGCGATTAGCGTAGCCAACCGCTAGGCTTGTCTTCGTGAGAATGAAATCTCTCCGCGGCGTGTGCGGGCCTGACACCCGGTCTACGATCGCGACAACCTACCGCGCATGTGCGAGAGTGTTTCCATTATTCAAAATTTTATTCTCCACCCTAATTAGTTAGCTGATTCTAAATAATTCAATTTTAACGTTAAAATTCATTTGATAACTAAATGAGAAATTGTAAGCACTAGGAAAATCTAAATACAAATGAAAAAATTGATAAATGAAACAAAACAAGAGCGTAAAACCGAAATATACTTGTATGCATATTGATATTAATACTTTAACGTATTATAACATATTTTCAATGTATGGTTTTAAATTATTTAATAAGAAATTAAATATGCATACAATTTTTGATGCCTTTTCGTGAAAATCAGACAAAAGGCGATAGCTATAGCAGCAGTGAGAAGTGATCCACCTCTTACTAAGAACCGTTCTATGAGTGAATGATCCCATATGCGTTCTTCTCATTCGCCGCCAGTTTGAATTTTTTTAATGCTACATAGCAACCGTGCCCCGCTACTGTGCTACATAGATAAAAATAAGACAATACACGTCTGCCAAACAAAATTAACAGTAGTGTGATGGACCTGCTCGCGCCTCATAGATCTGCATAAAGAAATACTTAACAACCATATTTATTTATATATTTATTTGTAACTATATAATACAATGTAAAAATATGTTTATACTGTGCCCGTCACACGAGAGAAATTCTGTGTCGAGACGGGCATATGTCAATATATGAAAAAACTTTGAATACAACTACACTATCGCCAACTATGGACTAATTTTACATTAAATATTGATAATTACAGGTCGTAAGCCCTGTAATTACCCATACTTCCATTAAATATAATAAAAAATAGCTTTGTCTCTATGAGATTTAATTGCTTAAAGATAAATTATTTTAAGTTTTTAAATAGTTGTGGCAGGTATGCCAATAATTCTGTAAACGAATCGATACATTTCATGGTAAAAACGTTTATTTCCATTAGAAAAATATTAAGTAAATGGTTGCCGTGTGTAGTCGATAGCCCATTTGAACGTAACCTTCGTATTATTCTAGCATTCTTATCTGGCGGGGACTTGCGAGAAAAATCTTGATGAATGGCTGTAATCAATTCAATTGCGGTCCCCAATAAAAATGGAAATTGACAATTTGCTCCGGTTCCGGTGGAAAAATGCTTTGTTTATTTTTTGCGAGACTTTTTCATCCCGTTTCGAGACGAGAACGATCCGTAAATATTTGTGCAAAAAATGTAAATGTTAATTAAGTTTGAGTCGTGTACCCTCCGCCTGTGTGCGGACCCGAGGTCGAATACGAAATAATGAATCGGTTTTTAAAAGACAAGAAAATTACTCGCAAATTCTTCCTCGCTTTTTTTGTTGCCTCGAGGAGAGAACATAAATATTTATTATTTTCAAAGATGTTGAAATCGTGAAATTACTCGGAAGTGATTACATAAAATTGATTGGATGAATCGTATTTACATTTCGTAATAGGAATGGAATAAATACAAATCTATTTACTGGAAAAATGAGAAATATCTTCAATGTCGTTTCAACAAGGGTCTGTATTTAAGTAGGTACATTTAATTATTTATCTTATGTATACATTGAATAAGAAAAAAAAATCGAGTATTTTCGTCAGCTACAAGTGTAATGTAAGAATGTCATATTTTATTGTGACTTACATAAATAGATTATTATCGAAGATCACCCATATATAGTCTTCCATAGGCGCATTGCTTATTATTTGGATTAAAGAGATGTACCGTGGACACATTATGGTTTTCTCTGAGTTTAGATACTATTTATGTTTTTAAAACTTTTAGAGATTGACAAAAGTGTATTGCGTTTGTCTTACAAGTCTTTGTCTTATTGTTTTTATCTAGAAAACCTGATTTTATATCCGATAAATATATTATTTTTTTATGAGTATAAATGACAAGCGCCTGTTTCATGCAATCTGTTTTACACAAAGCGTTGGTGACATATAACACAGGCGCTTGTCATTTATACTTATAAAAAATATTTTATTTATAAAATCGGAATTTATAGATAAAAACGATATGACAAAGACTTGTAAGACAGACGCAGTAAATTTTTGTTAATCTCCAGAAGTTTAAAAAACATAAATAGTATTCTGAGACATCTTCCTCTTAAGGCAGCTCGTCTACTTATAAATGTATTTGTGGTATCACGTGTGGACTATTGTAACACCATCTATGCTGGCCTGCCAATTTTTCAGCTGGATAGCCTTTATTCTAAATGCGACTGCACGGATAATAAATATATGGAGTTTCCAAATTCTCTCATATAACATCCCTTTTATATCAGCTACATTGATTGGCTCCGATTCCTGAAAGAGTTAAATTTAAATTATGCTGATTGATGTACAAGGCGACACATAACATGGCGCTTTTGTATCTTCAAGAACTTTGTATCCTAGACAATTTTAATAGTAGATATTAAACTCTCAGGTCAGCCTCTACTTCAGCCGCAGGAAGAGTTATAGAACCGCCCAACCGTTGTCAGAAATCTAAATTTAGTGAACGGGCATTTGCAGTGGTAGACCCAAAAGCGTGGAACTCATGCTTGAACTCATCAGTTCATCAGAGATTTTATTTAAGAAGAAACTAAAAACGCATCTTTTCAAAAAGTCATTTCCATAAGCGAAAATAACAAATTTTAATCTTAAAAACAAAAATAATTGTAGAACTATAAACAGTTTACGTGTAAAGCACTCTTGAGGTGAAAGTATTTACGAAAATGGCGCTCTACAAATTATCCATTATTATTATTATTATTATTAAATAGTGTCTAAACTCACAGAGAAAAGCATGATGTGTCCACGAAACCTACACAAACATATTATTATCAAAGGTCACCTATAATATAAATGAAAGATATATTGTGTTATCTCCAAATTTCTTACATATTGAAAACGTATTGTATGTTTCCCGAATATGTTCTAACGAGAGAGTTGTATACAAGTCGCAGCATATTGTGTATACTTTTACTTTTCTTCACATTATTGTCATTCTGAAAGACGATACTATCTGAAGACATCTTAAAGCGGGGTCCCTATCTGCGTTGTTAGTAGATTTACGAGTATTGTCATTGTTGCTTATAGCATTAACGATGATGAATGGCCAGACACTAAAGGGTTTCCTCCAATAGCCAAAGCGACCTTTCCTCGCGTTATTATTGAAATAAATATTTTCTCCAACAAATAAGAGCATTTTCTGCGTACATAAATACTGAAATGTCACAAAGAGAAAAAGTTACATTATTCCTTATCTATTAAACCAAGAGATTGCTCGAGCACCAGCGTTACAACTATTTCATTGTCACCGAAACGTAATCCAGATTTATAGTTCTTATGTTATATTAAATATTGCAACATGCGGCGTTTTGAAGCTGTAGTCATGATTCTCACAAAAACTTTCTTAACCAAAGCATTAAAATATGTACTCGTATTTAAAAAATCTTGGTGATATTGCTTGGGGATGATGCTCCCCTACCCCACCGGTGGAATGATTTGTCTACTCCATTCATCAAGCCTTACATTTATAAAGTTTTGACATTTTTTCCCGCGTGCTTAAATATGGATTATATTAGGTTGTATTATTTTCAAGCAAAAAATTCGGTCAAATTTATGTTACGAAGTAAATTCTTACTTTAGAAAATGTCTTCAGAAAACCTTTCGTAAGCCCTACAAAATTACCAAAAATATGTCCTTGAAGGATCTAAAAATGTTTTTGAAAATATTTCCGGATCATTTGAACATTTCCGATATGAACATGTATTAGCCCGAACATAAAAAAATGGACGTAATAATCTTTTAAATGGTTTAGGTTTTTATTTTAGTAATAAAATGTAATTGAACAATTTAGTTAGATTGATTCCGAAAAGTTAGTTAAATATACCCGCTTTTGCATAAATGTATTTTGCACAAATGAGTTTTGAATCAGTATACTTAATTTGTATAATAAATAAATGAAAATTATAACACATGTCTAATATTTGTAAGAAAATAATTTCAAATTAAAGTTAAAATTGATTGATTTGACCTGACTTGAACTGAATTTGACTTGATTTAGAGAAGAGGCGTGGTAAGGATTTTTTTTTTTTTAATTTAAAATTTATCACCTTTTTGTAACAAACCATTCTTTTGACATTAACTTTTCCTCTCCGATGATGTAAACTGAGTTGACATTGCCTCTAATTATGTGAATATTCCTGTAAATATATTAAATACAGAATTCACATTTAAGGCATTCCTTCATAATACATAGTACAGGATAAAATAATTATAATATATAAGTATTGACCATACATAACAATTAAATAAGTTTTCTTGAAGAACCTGACATGATTTGTATATGTAAGTGAGGAAAGGTACGGATGGTGCAGTGCGCGGTGTGCCGTATGCCGATCGTCACTTTAGTTATGCAAGCAGTCTCGGTTTCTCTCGCCGTGTCTCGGCACGAGAATGTACTGCAGCTCTCGGCTTGCATCGCCTATTCTCGTATCGATACGGGTCGTCTCGTGCCATCTCGCTTTGCTTCGCATGCCTTGCCTCGCCTCGTCTACGCACCGCTCCGGTCGGAGCGACGACGAGGCGGGGCGAGATAAGGAGCCTCGGTGAGAGTGGACAGCTGGCATTAGTGGCAGATCGAGAGCGTACGTTAGCTGAGTTAGATGTGTCTTATACGTCTTTCTGCTGTCGTTTCTTATGACTAATGTTTTTTATCATTCTTAGCACTTTTTCACAATAATTGATATATATATATTTATTAACTATTATTTTAATGATTAATATATTTAATAAATGAAAAATATTTATTTTTTATCCGACTCAAAATTCGCAAAAGCCTCCATGTACACTGAGTTTACTGCACTGGAGCGCGCGTTATTATTTTAGCATCGTATAGGAAAGATTAACAAGGTTTTAAAAATTATACATACAAATACTAGGGGTTTACAGATAGATAAATTAAACATTTTAGAAATAAGAAAAGGTGTTAATACCAAAATAAATATTATAAATAACCAAATTCTTTTAACAAATAGTCACCTTTTAAATTTGTTTTCACAGTAGTTCCTTTTAGTAGTATTTTTATTTTTATCCATGATTGCATTTTTAATTTTAGTATTCATTGTTTCCTGAAGAAGATACCACAGGTCGAAACATATTAATTTATCAATATATAGTTGTTTAAACAAAGTATTTTATCTTATTATTTATATATTGATTGTTTAAATATTAATTAAATTATATTTTTTCAAAATATATCATGTATTTTATTTTTACTGGCACCAAAAGCAGCACAGCACACTGAGTAAGTAGGTGCTTGTCCATCAAACAGAATTTTATGAGTAAATACTTTTTTGAGTATCGTAAAGCCTTTAAAATGTACTTTCATTTAAAAATTGATATTCGTCCGACGAACATAAAATCATTTGAAAAATAAAACATATGTTATAAAAAAAATTATCAAAACGAATGTAACAATCACGTTCTCAGGTTTACCTGAATTATTCTGAAAGATCGTGTTTACACGGTCTTTCAGAATCATCTGTGTGAAGTTTTCTGGAATATCTTGTCGTGTTTTTAATTGCATTAATTAAACATTTTAATTCATGTAAGAAATATGATTGATTTTAAGAAATAATGTTTTACTCTGTTTTCAAAAACGCAGATATTATAATTTGTTTATAACATACATGTAAATGTTTACATTTATTAAATAATAAATATAAACAATACAATATCGATGAACTATTATTGTTTTATTGTTATATTACTGACGATCGCTCAGTTCACAAGTTTATACATATTATCAGAAGAATGTTCCGAAGAGTATTGAGAAAGAAAAGTATCAAGAAATGACGGACTAACCTGATAAATATGCGAAAAAATTAGTCTCATTAACTGAACTAAAGACAGTACCAAAGAAGATAGAGTTATCCAGGTGTATAGGTAGTGTATTCTAAGAGAAAAATCTAAACATACAGAAGTCGCAAAATTTAACATTATTGTGACAGGCGACCACAAAATGAGACATGAGGTATATCTTAAAAATTTAGTTGGGATAAATATTGAAATTTTGATAAACTTGAGACTAGTAAAAAAAATTACTGAAGCCCGATAGCACGACTCTAGACTAAGTCTATAATCAAAAACCGTAAATACCTACAACTGTTTATTACGAAAAGTTAAATTAATATAATAAAAATAATTAACTGCTGCTGGGAGATTCAAATTCACTCAACTGAACAGAATATAAATCGGCAATGGACTGACATTTGACGTACAACAAACATGAAGTGAGAAGCAACACGGTGACTACGAAAGCTGAGACTTATCTCCAAAGAGTTAGTTCTATAGGAACGAAATACGTGACATGGACCATTAGAAAAAATACCCTTTTGACTAACACACGTGCTTTAATTACTTTGAATAAAAATAAGTTTTCATCGTCATTCATTAGGTTGCGGTGACACATATTTTATGAAAAATGATTTAATTTCTATTCAAAAGTTTACATCTAAAATAATTAAACGAAATTTATTTGGCCAATTTGAACTCAATGGTATTAAAATATTATGTCGCTTATCTGACACGTCACTTGTGTTCAGCAGTGCTCCATTCACAGCGATACATTTTGTTAAACGCAATTGGGCCCATTATTAAGAAATTGAGTTTATCAATTATTTTGCGTCACATTATTTTAAATTAATATAATATGATGCAAATGGTAACAAACGTGAACTTTTTTATTTCCTAATAAGCTATCTACATGCAACATTTATATGTCGAAATAAATTATAAATCTAATAGACTGAATATATTTTTAAATGTTGTGGTGTGTAATATAAAAATATATTTTAATCAATTCAAACGCAAACCTTTAAATATTTGGAAACAAAATAAATATGACTTAGACTACTTTTATAATAATGGGCGTAATTAAAAAACAAAAGTATTAATTGGTTTTTACAATAAGTATACTTTTGAAATGAATGTTATTGTTCATTTATTTATTTAGGAGTAGCTTGTTGGCGTAGCGATCAAGGCGTTGGCCTAGTGATCTAGTGGTCGAGGGTTCGAGCCTCGTTCCAGGACACCAGCAAGTTAGTCCTATTTTCATAGCACAAGCGTTTAGCTTAGTTTGAAAATAATAAGAATATTGATGTAACATAGATTCAGTGTAAAAAAAAATCTTGTTGCTTAAATTACGACTTCCATAGATTGTATAAAATAGATAAGTAATCATGTGACGGTACTAATTCTTACTGTAGTCGTGGTAATTAAATTTGTGAGTAACCAATAACAGCAAAATATTAACTTTAATAGGTGTTTAGGCGGTTTAAACTTCGCTGTGTAGGCCTGGTATTTAATGTTTGAATATGTGCATTCTATTTGTTTAAATTAAAAACAGAAAACAAAATCGAAACTGCTTCTGTTTGGTGACGTCGTCGAAGACGGTTGTGTGTGTGCGGTGGCTATATAACAAACATATTTGTGTATCATATTTTTCGGTTTGTCAATTGTGTTAAAGTTTCAGAATATCAAAGACTATCTGCAGAGTTCGGAGCATCGTAGAAAAATTGACGATTAAGGTCCCAGTTATGCAAAGGTATATTGTTTTTTTTAATTTATATCATTTGAATGGGCATATTCAAACTAATAGAAAATCCAGAATTCGGCTCTCGAAGTTAATTACGGTAACAATAGGGAATAAAGGAGAGCTATTTAAAAATGTTTTTAAATAAATACATAACACATTTCAAGAAAAACATTATTTTAAATAGCTGCATGCAAATTTTCTCAAATGAATAAATCCATATAAATTAGCTGTACATTGAACTAATGAAATGACTTCATTGCGTGTATTTTCTTTAATTAATAATTTACGCAATTCTTGATTTAAAATCACGAAACCCCAACAAATATGTTGTTCTGCTGGTTAATGGTTAAACGAAGGTACACCAAAAACTTTTTACTTCTGAAAGCTTTGACGTAATTGAATCCTCTGAAATTGACAAGGTTCCCGTGTTTGTCAACAACTTCCAAAGGAAAGTTCTATAGCTATTTGTAAAATGTTAAATTTGGTGTACTTTTTGCAGTCAATATTAACAAAAATAATTCAAAAAAATGTTTATAAAATATACAGGTTAAGAATACACTTACATATATTATTGAATATAAATAATTTAAAATTATGTAAATTTTTCATTGTGCTGGATTATTTGATTTTATATTTTATAATATATTGAAAGAAAAATATAGAGAATATTGTTGGTTCATTAACCGTTAATTTATACAGTATTGCATT
Organism: Eubasilissa splendida; assembly: GCA_031772225.1. NCBI lineage: Eukaryota > Metazoa > Arthropoda > Insecta > Trichoptera > Phryganeidae > Eubasilissa > Eubasilissa splendida. Next base: position 16,078,376 of record CM062861.1, on the reverse strand, counting down.
ATATCCTCACTGCTTACCCCTTCAGCGAAACGATTAGATGGTAAATAAATTAGTCAGCACTAATAAAATAAATTCTATAAAGAAAGAAAATATTTGAACGTTAAAACATGTCATTAGGTTTGTGTACTTCTTAGTCTTCTAACTGGAGTCACATTTCAGGATCTTATTTGCAGGGTATTTCGTTACGGCTAGATATGTTGATGCACCAAAAATGACCTTTACTATTTGAGGATAACGAGTTGTTTAAATGCATTAATTCATTAGTGAATTTTTATTCAATCCGATTCATACATTAAAAAAATGTTTGTTCGCGTATTCTCTAAACAGCTCAAGACTATCTACATTGGGATATAGTAGAAGGCTATAGTAGTAGGAGTATTGAACGTAACATTTGTATTCATGTCAAAGTCCTGCAATAACACTGCTATTTGAACACATATTATTTTTCCATGTAAATACTAATTTTAAAACAGAAAAAAAACAATCAACCTCTATTTTATTTGCATTAATAATTTGGGTTTACTAGCAAAACTAACAATTTAAGTCAAACTTTTCGACGAGAAATTTTCTGTAATTTTATTCGTCAATTATCAATCGGCCGTTAGAAAAAATATGCTTTAAGGAGACAAAATAAATTATGTCTAAACCACCTTAACAAAATATATGCAGTAGTATTTCGCTTTTAAGTTCAGCTAGATTTAATTATATATTTTTTTCTCTCAGTCCATTGTCTTGGGAAATAAGAATTCAATTATATTTAAATGTTTCTTAACAATTGCTTTCTGAAATGAAAAAGTTCAATTGCTTCTGTATCCAGATGCTTCAAGTTTTTACATTTCAACTGAGACAATATAAACAAAAAAAAGAATTTCTCGATGATTACAACTTATTCAGACATTTTATATTCTGTACACTGGAGATACTATCTAAAAAAATAAAATATATTATTACTTTGATTGGACTGGTATTATGACGAGTGAATGAGAAATTTATTGCTTTCGGATTCAGCAAGATATATATATATTGTACAGCTACATGTTAATCTGATTTTAACTCTACGAGAAGAAAATGGAACAAACATATAAATAAAATTAAAACATTACATAAAAAAATGTATTTTCATTATGGCTACCGACGACGTGACGTACCATATTCTATCTCCGCATATTATTTTTCCATTAAAGTTTGTAGAGGCTGCTCAACGAATCTGTTAACCGTTTAGTTATTAATTTCTCTAAAACCGTTATCGTTTTTAAAGTTTTACACAAACATACTAGTGCTCAATGCTCTACTCATTTTATTATTGAATAATAAACCACTTAAAAGTGTATCCTACCGTAGTATGTTAAAAAAATCTTTGACACGTAATTTAATCATTTTACTATCGTAGAAAATAATGCAAAGAATAATAGTTTGTTAAGTGAGTAATGATATCAACTAACTTTTCATATTTACGAAAAAAAACATTCCTAATCACTATAAATCCAATGTTGACATAAGGTGTGATTCCAAATCTATTATTGATGACGTCTTATTTAAGGATAGTTCCAAATAACAATTTTATGACTATAAAATTGAAAAATAATGTATTACTTTACCATAAATACCTTACGTTACATTTTTAAATCGTAAATACTTAGACCAGAAGTTTTATTCCAAATTACCATAAATTACGATAAATAATTTAGTCATTAAAGTTATTTACTTACCTATCACTGTCAGGTTGACTTTGCTGTTTCTCGTCTGCGCTATCTTGAAGTCCACTCTGCATCTGTACAATCCCTGATCAGTTTCTCTCGCCCTATCAACCCCCAACTGAGCAGGCCTCCTCTCAGGCATGAAGTACGCTCTATTTGCAAACACGCCTTCGTCTGACCATCTCTCCGCAATAGCGAAGTCTCTCTCTCTTGCGTCAACACTGAAAAATAAAAAATAAAACACATTTAGATAAAAATAGATAATTAAAAAAAGAGAATTCACAAGATAACAAAAAAAGTACAGCAATAGAGTTTCATTGACCTAATAATTATTAATTATCTTAAATATAAGTACTGTATTTTTTATGAGTATAAGCAAAAAAATACATGATTGAAAAATCTAAAAATGAATAATATTCATGACCATTACAAAAAACTACAATAATCAATGGTTTCACTTAAAATGGAAATTGAAAATATTAAACCAGTCTACCGACACAAATATCTGGGTTCTGGATGAACGATAACAAGATATCACAGCCAGAATAGAGATGACGTGAAACGGTTCTTTCAAAATACGAGATGTGCGTTGTAATTTAGACATATGAATACGCAATTTTCTATATTATACCTTCTCTGTATTTCTTTACAAAGTCGAAATATGGACACTACAAAAACAAAGCCACGATTAAAAAATAGAAGCATTCGAAACGTGGTACTGTATGAGGATATTAAAAATCTCCATGGTAGACAAAGTGCGTAACGATAACGTTTTGAAAAGCACGAAAAGAGAAAAAGAAGTGCTAATATCTATCTAGACAAGACAATTTTAGTATGAAGATATGTATGACATGGAAGACATGTAGGTATGACTAATTCAGAAAAAAAATTAAGGAAACGCGTTGCTAGATAAAGAATAATCTCCTGGTTGAAGAATTTTCATGATTGGTTCCATTATAATTATCAAACTCCACAGAACGTTGAAACTTTAAAGTAATTCAATTAAATTTAAAAAAGAAGTATATGTTAATAGAAATAAAACCTGTTACGTTATGACATTTGATGAGTATTTTGCAAAACTGACTTATTTCACCTGAATACTTTGTTGATAAATCGCAAAAAACAATAAGTTTCTAAAATGTATTTTTACGGTATTGTTTTTTTTTTTACATTACATTAATAAATAAAGAGGGGATCATAAAATTTAATTAAATTTAGAAAATTAATACGATATTTACAAATTTATGTTTGGAATAAGTCTGTTTTTCAAATAACTGTCTTGGAATAAGCTGCGTTTGAGACACCATTTTGATAGTCATTAAAAATAAAATGTTACCGTTATATCATAAAAAATAACGTGAGCAGATATTTAAAAAAAATCATATTTCAAATTCATTTTTGTATATCGTATGCGTAGAATATGATATATTATTAAAATCATTTTACGTAAATTGTGTTCAGTCAACCGACAGCAACTTCCATGCAAATCAACTACGCGGCCATTTTATGATGTGATTAAATGAGCCGTTCCTATTGGCTGAAATGGAATAAGTCAGTTTTGTTGGGTGGAATAAGACGAATTTGCAAAAAGCATTACATTTTTAAATATTGTTTCTCTATGGGAAAAAATTACGTTTCCAACTTAATTTTGAGAAAATATTGTGTAAAAAAATATTTAGATATTCCATTCACAGGTCACATTTGATAAAAACTGGAATAAGTCAGTTTTGAAAATATACTCCTGATATATAAGATATTTTTATTTATTATAATACATGCCCAACAAACGTTAGAGTATGTGTAGGTATCCTAAACTTACCGTTAGTCGTTACGTAAGATGTTTTTCAAATAACTATGTAGCTTAGATATGTTATCCACTTAAAACTTTGCAAGTATCTGACAAGTTTAGCTACCCCTCAGCCTGCCAGGGCGTCGTAGGCTTTGGCGTAGACACATGTTAGCCTCGACATAATTCTATGTTTGTGTCTTTCAAAGATTCGATTATATATTTTTCTTCTTTGTCGCTTCACCAATCACTTAAAAACAAGTAATGTAAAAGATAAAACTTTAATTTTGTTGATGCTAGTGGTTTACAGAAAACTTGAAGCTGAAGGTTTTTTCAGTTTTTATTAAAAAAAAGTATATAATCATTTCGCAGTGCCACCGTGTTTGAAAATTGCTTTGGAACTTTTAATATTACCATTTCAGCATTTTTTTAAAAAAATCCAAAAATACTTTATTTAATCTTTTGTCTATATACTTACATACGACATTTCATTTTTAGTATAATATATAGAAAATGTGTTAATGCGTGACAAAGCTTCGACAGAATATAATGTTTATATTTTTAAAATAAATTATAATATTTTGGACACAAATGTTTATTTGTAAACACCATAAATAACTTATGGAATCTTTGTAGATTTTCAGTAATATTATTGGAATTAAATACTTACTCTTAATTGTATGATAGGTACCGACTTTGAATGCCATGTAAAATATATGTTAATTTACCTAGTGTAAATTATAGATGAAATATAAATAGTAAACTTATATTATACTGGTAACTGAATAATAATCGTCAATGTTGCTGGTTTCATCTCGGGTTTTCATGGCATTGCTGCAGTAATATCTGCACATCTCGAATAGCCATTAAGAGTTTCGCCCCTTGAAATTTCCAATAACACAGATTGGTCATTCATAATTTCTAGAATTTCATTATTATCTTTATTCGAAATACGGTTTTAATTAAAAATTTCCCCATTTTTTATTTACATATGTATTTGTGTCTACAGCAGAAAACGCGAACTTATAAAGTTCACGTTTGACTTCGAAATTCGGCTCTCAACAAAAGAGAGTTTTTAAAAAACTTACAGTAACACAAAAGGGCATAGAAATATGAATTTTGGACATCATATGAAAAAACAAGAACAGAAAAGTGTACAATACGCCAAGAACGATAATATGATACGAATGGATGAATAATAATCATTGGACAAGCACATGTAGGTATAACACAAAAAATGGCATTCATAATTTAATTTTGAAAGTGTCAAATCTATCATATCAAACAGATAAAATCATTTATTTTCAATAAATGAATATCAGATATCTCATAGAGACGATGCTATTTTTATTATATTTTTAATGGAAATGATATATATAGAAAATATGGGGAGTTATTACAGGGCTTGCGACCTGTCTTCCGGCTGACTTAAGTAATCACTTTATATATATATATATATATATATATATATAACGTTCAGCAATTCTCACCCCTCAAATGAATTAAATATATTAATTAGAAAGATATACATATAAAATCAATTTTATCGAAAAATATTATTGTTGCGCCACCGGGATTCGAACCTGGATCTCTTTCCAAACCGGGGAAGGTACATTATCCAACTATGCTACAGGGACAAATTTTCGACCCTATATGTTACCTTTTTGATATTAATACATTTAATCGTTCCATTATTTGTAAGAGCCATAGACTTTATTTTTACGGAATCTCAAATACCTTTGAGTAATCTGATAGCAGATGCCAGACATTCAGGTTCGAATCCCGGTGGCGCAACAAAAATATTTTTCGATAAAATTGATTTTATATGTATACCTTTCTCATTAATGTATTTAATTCATATTTAAATATCACAGACCTATGTTCTGAATAATTACAACTGCACAATAGGAATGTGTTATCCTAATACAAGTATTTTTATTAATATAAATTAAATATATTAATTAGAAAGATATACATATAAAAAACAATTTTATCGAAAAATTATTGTTGCTACCGAGATACGAACCTATATCTATTCCTATCCGGGTAAATTGCATTATCCGCTTATGCTACGGCAATACAGTGCATTGACGACAAATTTTCGAACCTATATGTTACAATTTTTCAAATTGATATATATATATATATATAAATATATCATTCCATTATTTGAAATAATTATTATTATTCCAGGCTCGAATCCCGGTAGCAACAACAATATTTTCTATAAAATTGATTATGTATGTATATCTTTCTAATTAATATATTTAATTTGTATTAAAACAAAATATCACAGACCTATGTTCTGAATAATTACAAATTCATAATTAGAATGTGTTCTCCTTAATAAGCATTTTTATTTTCACGTGGGTGATAATATAGTTCTACAAACTTACCCCCGAAACAATAAATATCGAACTATTCGTTATCTGTTATTTGCCTATAATATTTTTATTGAGCATATGCTTATTTTCTTTTCTTCTTTGTGTGTGTAATAATACTACCGTAGTACATCGATTATAAGACGCACCCACATTTTTCTATGCTAGAAAGAAAAGAAAAAAGTGAAAAACACATATGGCTTACACAATATGTTTTCGTTTCAATGCAGCATCATGGTGAATTGTTTTTGAAGACATATTATGCAACAGTCAGGGGCACAATTTTATTGAAAAATGATCGTGTTCGACCGTCACCGAGCTACAAATGTATCCCAACTGTGTATCAGCGTCAGTGGCGGCCGCTAGCTCACTAGAAGTCAGCAAATGGGTTCCAAGGATCGTCAACAGCAAGTACATTTTTGACAGCGATTGTAAGACGCCATCAAATTGTAAGACGCCCATGAATATAAAGATATCAAAATGGGAAAAAACATGCGTCTCAGAATCGATGTAATACGGTAATAAATGTTTAACGCATAAAAACAAGAGCTTAGAAAAAAAATATATATCGGGATACTTTGCTGAGTAAAACTGAAATAGAAGCACCGGCACCTCAAACAATTTCATAGAAGTGATAAGGCCGTTCAATATAGACAATTGCGCTAGTAATCTAAAGGGTGTTTCCAACAAGAGCGGAAAATTAAAATTTTTAATAAAACATAGTTGAGAAAATATCTAATCATAAAGTAGACATGTGTAAATTATGTATGGAACAACATATCTGATAAATGTCCTCCTCGGCTTTGCTGGCACTTATGAATTCTTTTGATGAAATGTTCATTCTCGGTTTGGCATAACTGTGGCTGGGTTTCTGTGATCTAGTTTAATCTCATCAGTTTAATCTAGTCTAGTCAGTCTAATCTCATCAGTTTAATCTAGTCTAGTCAGTCTAATCTCATCAGTTTAATCTAGTCTAGTCAGTCTAATCTCATCAGTTTAATCTAGTCTAGTCAGTCTAATCTCCTCCGTTGAGGCCTGGGTGGTCATTGGTTTATTAAAATGAACTATTGATTTCAAAAAACTACAGAGATAGAATTTTAAAGGCGTTAAATTGAACTATCTAGGCGGCCAATTCTGGTCGCCCAAATGGGAGATTACACGATCAGAGAATGTCTCGTGCAATAGTGGCATTATTTCTCGTGATGTGTGGCAAGTGGCACCGTCCTGTTGGAACCACATGTCTTCGAGATCCATACCATCCATGAAATGTTCAATTCTTGAGCATGATGCCGAATGGATGTTCCCGGACTCTCGGCCACATTCTGATGAACAGCCTTGATGTATTCTGATGAACGACCTTAACGAACACGTATCGATGGTCTAACATCAGTAATAGACCCAGTTTTTCACAATTTTTGAAATAATGTTTAATAATACAAATACGTTATTGCGTCAAATAGCGATCCCTTTTTAATAATGGCAGACTATCTAACATCGAACTGTCAAAGCACAACTGCAAAAATGGCGCTAAATTTTTTTTTTTATATTTTGGGGATATCTTGTATCTTCAATAGGTGCAAAATTTGTCACGTGTGCGTCAATGTGTACTAATATTATTGGCGCTTTATGAAATAAGTATTACAGATTTTAAATACGAAGAATAATTAATGAATTATAAGAATAAAATTAATACCTAAAGCACTGATCGAATCAATGACAACGTAACAAAACGAGCGAAAGTTCTCACACTCGTAAGTTAATTCATTCCCATACACCAATATTTGATATTTGGTCTTTGACAAATAGCATTCCAAAGAAGCCCCCCGCTCCGCGGACGAGGGCGGAAATTATAGTCGAATAGCAAAGAAAAAGCTACAAAGGGAAATGGGTCGTGGAGACGGAAGCTTCTCCCGTCCCTCTCTCGTCGAGCGTTGAATTGATTTCGATAAATTTCTTTGGCAGCAAGTGACCCAGAAATATCACATGTATATTGAAAAATCTGCAAAGTGCCAGGCATAAATAAGGACCACCCGAAACAGGGTTTCTATGCGATGTTTGTTTGAATTCGATAAACTGCCGATTTGGGTTGAGATGAATATATATTAGTGTCGAAGTTTGTCCTCGAATATTTGTCACTCCCGGGAAATAAATAGTCGAGTGAAGACGTGGCGGATAGTTTTCTGATTTATAGAATTAAATTTTTACTTTATTTAAAAAAAAAAAAAAAATTAATTATGTATACACAGTGTTCTAACTTTTCAATCACAAAAAAATCAAATGTAAGGTTTTACTTCTTTAACATTTCAATATGTTTTTAAATGTTTTACCTCAATTTGGTTTTTTCATGCTAATAGATCCACCTTTATATGAACTAATTGTCTATTCTACCTTTACATTGTATTTAATATGTCTTTGTAGAGATATTAATTAGAGTTAATGAATGTTCTGTTTCAGTAACATAAAATAAAATAAATATATAGTGAAGTATATTAGCACTAGTACCGTATTTTATAAAATCAAATATAAATATGTTTTAGTGTATATCAAATTCCCTGGGTTTAGCGACCAATATACAGTGTCACGTAATTAGTTTAATTAAGACCCTTTTCTCTACAACTACTAACGTAACTTATTGGATAATATTGTCAAAAGAGTGGAGGTAAATGATAAAATAGTGCTTTCGCCATTTTGTACTAATAAAACATTCGAAATATTTCATATTATTTATTTAAGGTGCTATAAATATTCCCGTAAATTTTTTTAGCATGTTTTTATTATGTTTATATGACCAAAATTAAACAATTATAGTAGTAAACAAATTAGATAACACGAAATTTGATTTCTTATTGGTTGCACTTTAGAAATATTTACAATTGGGTTAAAATGAAACTTGAAAAAATTAACGATACATTCGATGCTCAAACTCGCAAATCGTGTCGTTACGATTTGATATATAATATAAATCGCATTTGTAATAATTGTTTAATAATATTTTGCGTGTATTTAATTATTTATTACTATATCAGTCGTCAGCGTACATCATCCACAAACCATGTTTATATTTCATCAACCGTCATTTCCGTATCGGGAGTATTATTATAACATTAACGTTTGTAGAAATATGTCATATGTACTTGTAAATTACACACTGTATTGAATCCACAAACAAGCAGAAAACCTTGTACCATCCAAAGCCCATCAAACTATTAAAAAACCACACATTAGCTTTTTTTACGAATACATTTTTGATTCTAAATCAGTAATAAAGTAAAATTTATTTACGGAAAGATTTTTATTTATATGGCGCATATATACAATTTTTAATCGTTCAACTATGTAGTTATATGTCAAAATTCTATTGGATAATATGGTAATGCGCATATCATCGATACGATAGTTACTCGATTTAAAAATAAAGAAACTTTATCTATTGTCTTTTGACAAAACAGTTGAACAACTATCGGTCGACATCTATGTACATTGCCGTTCATTGGCGTGCGCACACACTACTAAATAGTCAATCCGCGACTGTTCAGTTATTTGTACGGGAGCACGCACACAAATGTTGAGAGATCTTATTGAGGGGTCCATCGATTTTGACTCAATAGTTTAGTTGCGGTAATAATCGAGTGTATGCGCCTACCCTACCTACCTTACCCTTAGTGTTATTGAATTTCAGAATTCAAGTTAATTTATTTTTTCTCGTGTTCAAGAAGATTTTTGTAATTTATCTTAATGAGTGAATTAGGCTGGATTATATTATTTTGGATAAAATGACAAAAATATAGACCACTTGCCACAATTTCTTTAAAATCTTAATGATAGTCACAAAAATGAATTTTCTATAAATTGTCTTGACGATGATAAGAAAATTTAACATCCTTCATGTAGCAGGATCAATAAAAAGTCTCAATTATTTGGCTTTCGAAGTAAATCCCTGGTTAGAGAGATGGCTATTTCTCTTTGCAGAACCTATTGAGGTTCAAATAGCTAATTTGCACATTCATATTCCGTATTTGTAATAACAGTATTTATTCGTATACGGGTGTGAGGCATAAAGTTTAATAGATAAAGAAAAGAAGAGAAAGCAAATGAAAGATTTATTTGAAAACAAGATTCACCGAAGAATAATCGGGTCATTGAATGAAAGTAACCGGTGAACGAACCGAAAGAATGTGAAACTGTATAAATATACAACCAGCTAACAGTAATGCTGTACTGAAGTTCACGAGATTAAGACGGACACATCACGCTGCTCGAGCGAAAACTCCAAGGAATTAAAAGCATAACATAGGGAAGTGAGGTGGACCGACAATGTGCGATGCAGCAAGATTGAATTGTTGATGTTTATAGCGTTAACTTTGTGGTTAGACGTAATTAAGCTTTATATAAAACACTGTGAGCTATTTTTACACCAACCAGTATATCGATATTAACGTATCTTCATCAGGACTGGCGTACAACTGATCTATTCCATAAAAATAATTAATTAAAAGGACATAAACCAGTTGATGTAAAAATAACTCACAGTGGTTTATACAGAGTTAAATATACCTGCATACAACTTTTAGTGGCTTAATTCTAAGACGCCCAGGGAGCAGTTGTGAAGTTTTGGATTTTAATGATCCGTAGGTTTTCGGATAAACTTAATAAACATAAATTCATTAAAATTCCAAGTCTCTCCGAGCGTTCACTGTCATCTTATGCAGTATTATAATAAATTCCTATTATATTTACCTGTAGATAGGGGTGCCGAGGTCTTCCCTATACCACAGCACAAGGAGAACCGCATCCCCATAGTCAGTCGTTGAGATGTCACATGGGAGGTATACAGGTTCACCAGCTACAGCAATCACTTGATGTGTTGGCACTGAAATGGACAAAAACAAACATTTAATAATCAAAACTCACATTTTTTTTATAAATTAAAATAATTTCTTAAAAATTTATTTTAATTTTCACAACAAAATTTTGTACTGAACACATGTTAAGTTTTTGTCACAACTATTATTACGAGAGTGTAATGTTTAGTTGTGAAAATTAAAATTATCATGTTACACCACAAAGTAACCGCCATGTCAATTAATAATATACTTAAACATATATTTTACAATAGTAATATATTATTAATATTAGTAATGGTATATTTGAAGTATATGCCGGCTTTAATATTTTTTATTGTAAATTGTTACTTATCAAACAGAAATTGAAAATAATACAATTATATTATATAATGACGAAAATGAAAATTTGTTTATACCTATGTATATTTTTAAACACGTCAAAAGTAATGCCGATAACACTTAAGCAATAATATTGTCAAAGAGTTAAGATATGTAATATATACACTATTTAAGTGTTATGTTTGAAGTAATAAAGAGAATCAATATTTTTGAATAATGTCTTCACGGGTAGTGCATAAGTCGAAATTAATCATTCATATTACAATAATTCTTCGAAGTATATATATATAGTCATAGTTTGGACAAATTCTCGACCAAAAATTAAATAACATACTTAAAATGACTGAGTTTCTCAATGCAGTCGACTCCGTTTAATTGGAACACATCGGGACCAGGAAGTTTGGCCCAATTAAGTGGCTTCCCCAATTAACCGAAGCGAGCTTAAAATTAAATGATAAATATTTTTCTTTAAATACGTAGGGCTTCCTACATAGCAATTCTGCATAAGATAACGCTGTAACCCACCTATAATTTTTTTTTCTCCAGGTTACTTACAGTCACAGTTGGATATTTGTCCTCAACGTCTTCTTCATCTAATTTTTGATGTTTCGATTAAATGCTTCAACAATTGCATCCTCATTCTTTATTTTCATCATAACATGGTAAATTGTTATCTATTGTCGAAAACTCTTGATAATTGACAATTAAACTTCTAACATATCTTCATTTCCCTAATTGCTTAAAATTTCGGAAATATCTAAAGGTTTAAAGACTTTATATGGTGTTAGTTTTTATAGCTCGCCAACTGTCAGTGACAAACTGTATTGCTTGCAAAAGGGAAATTTTTGCATAACTCTCTGGCTTTTGGGGAACTTATTAATAATTTTTAAACTTATGTATTATATAATCTTAAATTAGCTGTCTTAATTACGCAAAATGTCATCCCAATTAAGTGATGTAAATTACTATTAGTTCCTTGGTTTGGTTTCTGTTCCTTGAGATTTGGCCCAAATAAGCGGCTGCCCCAATTAACCGGCGGCCAAATTAAGCGGAATCGACTGTATTTTTAATACATTTGGGGAGTAAATTTTATAACTTGGATGCAACAAAAATGTTTCTTCGACCTATGTAGTACGCTATTATGAATTGTTGAATATTTTTCCTCTAAGATTATTTTTGTTGCGATGCATGTGAACATAATTGTTTATTAATTTGTTGAAATACGTAAATTATAAACATTTTTTCTTCTATTTATGTTATTAAAATTTGTAATAAGCAGTTCAAATAAATTAATTAGATTAATAAAGATGTCAGATAAATAAATTTGTTATATTTCATCAGCTACCATCATTTGTTAGAAAATATTAAAATCGTTAGAACTCAGTAAACTCATTTCCTGAAAGGATATAATATACTGCAAGGAAATAAGTATACTCACCTACTTACTAATTCATTCCAATTATTGCTGTAGCGGTTTACAAGCTGAGGAAATTAGGTATACAGTACATTTATTATTTTGTGAGAGAATCCGCGATTCAGTAAAAAAGAATCGCTTTATGAAGAGGAACATCAAGATTATATGAAAGCTCTGTGAATATATTTTTAAACTATTTGTGAAAGAAATTAATAAATGAATGCAAATAGTTTAAAAAAACATAGCCGCCACCGGGACCATTTTGTAGAACCTTGGTGATTTCATTCCAGGCGATCGTTTAAAATCAAATCACATCCATTTATAACGAAATAATATTCACAATGTTCGCTGTATTATCTGCAACCAGTAGGTAAACAGGGAGGAATGCCTAATAGCCCGTGTTGATGAAATGGCACGATGAGATAAATCTCAGAGATTTATTTGACATAAATCTAATAAATATTGAGAACTGAAGACAAACTTAGAAACCATGTTGAGAAGAGAAGAGAAAAAACTCAAATCCCTGTATATGACATTTGATTTAATAAAGAGCTCTACAAAGGTGCATAAACATCACCTAGAACCAAAGATATAATTCAGAAAAGTTAGAGAAGTTGCTTTGAAAATAAAAATTTACTCAACTGACGAAAGGAACATCATTGGTCGATGGCTTGACATATGACTGACGTTCGACGTATTATAAACGTGAGACAGAAAATCTTTGAGAATTGGCGTGTATACGATAGACAACGAAATCCGAGAGTTGTCTGCAAAGAATCTCATAGGAGCATATCTCCGTCTCAGAGATTGTCTCTGGCTGATAATCTCACAAAAATCTTATCCGTGAACACGAGCCATAAGGATGCCATGACGACGAAGATATATTTATGAGCTTTATAAGCTTCCACTTCCATACTAAAATGCTTAAGACATCATAGTTTTTTTCTACGTATTAAAAAAACACTATATTTGATAGAAATAAATGTATGTAAATTTTTTTTTTTTTCATAGAAAGCAATCACTTTAGGGTTTAACGTAATAAATAAAATAAATTACTATCACTTTGTATAAAACCATGACTTTTATTACACGCAAACCTGTTTTGCTTAGCTCAAGCTTCGTCAGGGCGTATTTAAAATTAGCATTAGTTTTAAATATATTTATACGTTTTATTTAATCCAAAATAATAAGTTATAAATTGGAAAACTTTCATCTTCGAATTTTAAATGAATAAATGGTGTAAATTCATTTCTTGTTAAAAATAAATACATTTCGGTAATGTATTTTGTTTTATGGAAAACGTTTAGATTCCCGGCCACCACGGACAAGGTAGAGAATTGCATGTGGAAGGAATAATAAAAAGGAAATGAATGGGGAATTACCTAATAAGTATGCAGAGAACAGAATTGAGTGCTCGGAGAGAAATGAAGCAACATAAAAAATATACTTGAATATCAAAATGAAGCCAATGAACAGAATGACATAATTTTAAATTACAACTGAAGACATATCAAACGACAAATTAAAATAAATTTAAACATATTGAATACCCGAATTAGGTATGTGAATTTGTGTATCCGATAATGAACCGAGACGCGAGTGCAGATAAAGTATTGAAGTGTGCAAGCGAGACGTGAACATTGGATGCTGGAACTCCCATAAATTAACGCCAACGACGCAGTACTCATAATAAGTGAGAAAACGTGGAAAGCGACCAATCGCACAGCTAACAAGGATTTTCAATTATTGAAAAATGGTTAGACATTAATTCCATAACACTGATCTTGGACAAGACTTACTTACTACTTAACATTCATCCTAAACGATATAATCACTCCCTCTGACATAATCATAAAAATTCATAATTGTGATTATTCCAAAAATTGTGTATCGTTGTCAATGATAAGTACCATAAAATATTAATCAAATTAATAAAACAATCGGTGGAATTGGACAGTTATTTTACATATTTATAAAATTAAGCGACTAGAACAAGAACAAGAATTATACAGGATAGTGAGTAGAATGTACGACGTATGCAAGGAAAGCGACCTTATCATTATGAATGTCAACAAGTCGATAGTGATGGTATTCGAGAAGGAGGAAAGCAAGATATCGTGCAAAATACTTAATACTTATTTGGAATTATAGCTAATGGGAACTTATTAACTGAGGCAAGACTAGCGGTTCACAATGGAGTCCTGGTACCGACACTGATGTATGGAAGTGAGGCTTGGAGCTAGCAGAAGAGAAACGAAAGTAGACTGAATGCAGTGGAAATGAGATCACATAGGCGTATATGTGGCAGATCCATTTATGTCAGAGTAAAGAATGAAGAAATAAGAAACGAATGTAAAGCTGATCTTAGTACAGTGAGTAAAATTAAGAATGGATCACTTAGATGGTTTGGTCATATGAAACGGACGAATGAGAAGAGAATTATGTCAAACTATAAAGCTAACGATATAAAAAACAGAAACATTAAGATTAACTCAAGAAATATTTAAAAAATAACCTAAATAAACCAAATTATAACATTTTTTTATGTATCTGATTACAACCTAAACAAAAAAACTCATGCACGAAATTCACAGATTATCATTACTCATTTAATATGTAAATCTAGGCAACACAAGCAACGCCTTGTTTAGGGAAACATGCAAATGTAACGAATATTTTGGAGGGTACGGTATAGGCCTTAGGGAACATTGGTATGGAAGCAACAAGGGAACGTTGGTGCAGAAGTGACGAGCGAGGTCACGTTCGTTTACAGAGTTACAACGATTTCAAGTTTCAGGATCTGCTTGATATTTTTACGTATGAGTAATATCAATTTTAAATACGTGCAATATAAATTGAAATAAGTTTTGAATTTATTTTTATTAAATCATCGAGTTATAGTACAATAAGCATTCTAATGGTAAACATAAGTTGTGCCAATAACTATATTAACATTTCGATACACACACGCAATAACATTTATTAAAATTTTGAAAGATAGCAAACACGTTGTGGCTTGACATTATAATAAAATACAATAATATTTTAGTTTTAAACCACATTATTATACACATATACTAAAGTCAACTAGTTTCAGTTGGACCCAACCTTCTTCAGGACAATATAGTAACGTAAGTACAGATATTTAAATTGGAGGTAAAGAAGACAGAGTACTCTGTCTCACACTGATATACTGTTGCTCTGTCGTCTTTACGTCCTATTTAAATATCTGTACTTAGGTTAGTTAGTATATATGCAATATTGTCCTGAAGAAGGTTGGGTCCAACTGAAACTAGTTGACTTTAGTATATGTGCATGATAAAGTGGTTTAAAACTAAAATATTATTGTATTTTATTATAATGTCAAGCCACAGCGTGTTTGCTATCTTTCAAAATTTAAATAAATGTTATTGCATGGTGTGTATCGAAATGTTATTTTACCAATATAGTTACTGGCACAACTTATGTTTACCATCAGAATGCTTATTGTACTATAACATGGTTTTATTTAACATTTTTTTAATACACACATAATACGTATAGCGAATTTACTAATATTTACAAGCATTACCTGCCTCGCTAGATAAATATATAATACCTGTTCTGAGGCAGGTAGAAATTTTTGATTAATTAGATTAATACAAGATGATTAAAATGTTTATGAATTATTTTTTTACTAAATTAAATTATTATGACAAGGATATATTTAAGTATATTATGACAAGGTTATATTTATTTATATATTTTATCGGAGATAAAATAACTATCTAAATTGAGAAAGAATAGAATAAATCAATTTACGTAAGAACATAATAAAAAAACGAGATAAAAAAGAATAAATGTGTGTATTTTATTTGTATAGTTCATTGGGAGGGAATAAAATTTTTGTCAGTTTTTAATATCGTTTGTTAGAAAACGTTAACCTTGCATTGTACTTTGCGTTAGTGTATTTAAATTTGAAGTACCCACATCATTATCAGTAATATTTTAATATGTATCAAGAATACACAATTACTGCATTTTTACCTACAAAGCAACTGTTATTAAACAAATATCAGATATCTCATAGAGACAAAGCTATATTTTATTATACTTAATGGAAAATATATGGAAGTATGTATAACATATATGCTATTTAAAATAAAGGGAAAAAGGAATTCTCAAATTTGGTCCATTCGTGGCGATGGTGTAGTGATACTCAAAGTGATTCCATATACTAACATATATACAACTTTAAAAAAATTGATAAATGTGGAGATTGAGGGGTGAGAATTGGTGAATGTTATATATATGTTTCTATGAGATATCTGATATTTGTTTGATCTAGTATGTTTCTTATTTTTGCCAACCAACAATTTTCTATCTTTTGGAAACAATTTAAGAATGGTTGTTTGTTTGTTGTTTAATGTTTGTTGTTTGATAATCCGATACTCTATCAATGGTCGATGGATCAACATTTGATGTTTGACTTACAACAGGTATAAAGTGTATATGACAAATATCTGAGATTTATTATATGCACGATGGTCTACAAAAGCAGAGAATTTAAATAATTTTTAAAGAATCTCATAGAAGAATAATCCCAGTCACAAAATTATACGTTATACTGCTAATATCGATGGTGCAAAGCGATGAGTATTATCATTAGAGGTTGTATTCATCATTCACTCTTTCAGGAGCATGTTTTCGTATAAATATACCTGTGTGAGTTTACTATTATTCTTAGAATATTATATATTATAAAATAATACCACGATTAAAGTGTATTGGAATGCATACAGTCCAGTGCGCTTTTAAGATACGCTTGTGGCGTTTTGCAACACGTCTGTTAAAGCGAAGACGTGTATTCAGACCACCGCGCGGTGCGAGACTTGCGTTTAGTTCGTATACGTCTGCGACAGCAGCACATGCGCAGCTTTATGTGTCAATTTTAAATTATATCTTTTTTGATTGTAAAGAGTGCACATCTCTTACCATAATGATTGCTAGTTGTGTAAAGTTATTTTTCATGAAATTAATTTTTAGATATTTCACTTGGGAAAAATTCGAGTTCTTCTGTTGCAAGAAGACGTATAATACATTTACACATTACAAAATCATTATTTTTACATACAATAGTTTGTTCGACCATTCGTACTGCCGGCACTAAATTAACCTGGACACCTTTTGTTATTCTTTTAATCATCACGATGTCGTGTTTGCGGCATAAAATCACAGCAATTTGGATTCAGCAAGTGTGCGGGTGCGGGCTCATTAATTACGCGACGAGTAATGAACCTCGTTTTTGATTATCATGTGTGGGTAACTTAATTACTTTCATATCACGCCGCAAAGGACGAAGCTAACGTTAAAAAAATCACGAGAGACGCCGCTGTTTTACTCAACCAACAGGTCGTTATACCGTTATTTGTCAAAATTACGTGAGAAAAATGTAATTTGATCCGCTCGTAAAAAATAAGAGGAGTTTTAAGCGAGCGTGGAACTTTTTTGGTTTAGTTATGAACGCCCTCGGTCGCGTGCCTTTTTCTAGGCCAAGTCTATCGGGAAAACTCATTAACAATATATTAATATCGACATTTTAATTATTATACAAAAAATGTGCTAAAAATTGTTAAGTAGGTCTATGAAAACAGCTGAAGTAAGCCTGATATTCAGAAAGACATAAATCATCATCCACGTCATAACTGACGATTTCAACCATTTGGGTTCGGGGTGTCAAAAATTCGGAAAATCTTACTGAACTCTGCTGACGTGTCACTCCCCCCCCCCATTCCCCCGCCGCTCTCCAAAAATATTGTCTGTTTTACATGTACGCAATGTTGATCTTTAATTGAATAATTTAGAATCATTTGATATAAATAAAGCGTGTAAAATTATCCAAAATATTATTAATAACTAACTGCATTTAACCACAAGACCTAATAAAAAAAAATTAAAAAATATTTTATATCATTAAGTCAATTTCCACATCTTTCATCGTCGTAATAATTTATGTTAGGTACAAGATTTATTTTTAAATAATAATTATTTTAATTAATTTTTTTTAAATACATAGATTTTTAAAAACCTTGGAATAATGTGACATATTTGGTTTTAGCTAGTTGATTTGACATCCCGATGAAGGAAATGGTATTATCGAAACCGGTTGATATGTTAAAATAATAAATTAATTAAGTGGTTAAGAACAATGTTAAATAATCTATTTAAAAATTATTGAATTGCTTGTTTCACAAATTGAGACCCAGAAGAGATTGATACATATGTAATGGTGTGATAAATTTGAACGTTGTTGTAGGGTAGATGTCTGGTGGTGGGACACATGTTCTTTGGTAACTGATATAAGAGAAAGCTGGCGTGTTACCCAGAACGCTGTGGCGTGTCACCTTTGACACGCGCGTCATAGGTTTGTCATCACTACTCTAGACTATACGTCTATATTTATCTTGGCGTACTGCAGATCTTAGGGTTGTCACCAGGGAAGGGCATGCTGCCTTTTCTACTTGGTTGCATCAATGGGTGGTGTATTTTCCTCTTTTTCTTTGTCTTTGTTCTTTGCCCAAAAAATTGAAGGACTCATCTCAGGCAAATAGTTGAGAGTCTGTTCTTGATTTTCAGTTCCTGCAGAATGGAGACATTCGTGCGTCTCGCCGTCCATAGTATGTGCAACATGTGTCTCCAGCAAAAGCTCAGAAAAACATAGGAAATTCAGTACATAACTCTGATAAGGCTCTGTGCTTACCCATGTATCAGAAACCTGGACTCTAACAAAGAAAGATAAAGGAACTTCAGGACCACACGTAGGTGTAGTTATATAATAACGTAGGCATTATTTACAGGAACTTTACAACGTATATAATGGGCTGAATGTCAAAAAATCATAAAATTAGAGAAGATTGGATAGATAAGTCATGTAAACTGTATGGATGAAACAAAACCCCCGATATAGCTACTTAATAATAAACCTAAAGGAATATTAAGAATTAGAATAATTTATTATTATATTTATTATAGTAGTGCAAAAACCGATGGAAATGATTTTTAAGGAGGTCATGACTCAAACCTGGTTCTACAGCCAAGTATGATGATTATGACTTAATTAAAGAATAATATAAATAATAAGATTAAACACTTTATTTATAAGACTACTTATTGATAAATCAATATGTTTCGATACGATGGTATCTTCTTCAGGAAACAATGTATACTACTAAAATTAAAAATACAAACATAGATAAAAACAAAACTATAAAGTAAAAGTGATGGGTAACTAAGTAGGAACAACTATGAAAACAAATTTAAAAGGTGACTATTTACAAAAAGTATTAGTTATTTATAATATTTAGCTTGCTATGAATAGTTTTTCTTTTTTCTAAAATTTCAAATTTATCTAACTGTAAACCCCTAGTATTTGTATAATTTCTAAATCCTTGTTAATATCAAAATAATGGTTTGTTTCTAAAAAGTGATTGAAAAATTCAGAATAGTTATTGCTATTTAGGCATCTCAAAGGCTGATTATTATAACAAAATTCCTGCAAGTTTTACCTATATAAAAATTATTACAATCGTTGCAAATTAATTTGTAGACCCCCGATTTTTTTAAATGTCATCCTTATTTTTGTTATTTAGTTGTAAGTTTTTGTGTAAAAAAACTGGTTGTATAGAATTTGGGATATTTTATATAATTAAATTTGAAGTATTATTATTATTTAAAAATAAGTTTTTTCTCCACTGTTTGTATTTTTAATTTTAGTACGTTCTCGGTTAACGGTTGCCACTAAAAGAAATGCTGTTTGAAATCCATAGGCGACTTACTCGGGGAGGTGGCGCCATTCCAGACAGCTGGTCCGGTCCCTGGCCAAGTTGGTGAGGCGACGGTCGACGGGAGACGAATGACAGGCGCAGCGGTGGAGAAAATATCTCGATGTCAATTTTGGTAACGAACGCTGGGTGTAGACGCAACGTGGTAAGCGCTGTTCTTATCAGGTCCGGCGCGCAACGGCGAGGATGTTGTGTCGGTTTTTTTTAGTGATTTGTAAGTATCCGCGCCACAATTTATGTATTGAGAGGGATACGCGTTCACGCCAAAGATGCATGTACCCACAATCCTTGACCTCGCGTCACTGACCTTTCACTTTCTTCAACGGGCGCGCTCGCGCTTGGGCACGTGACTGATTCACGCCTGCGCAACAGCGCGATCGTCCAGACATCTGAGCGCTGATGCTTAAAACTGTTTCATAACAACCTTTATTTATTACAACTATTACATTTTACGCAGTTCTAAATATTTATGCTATGTCTTACATAAAATAAATATTCTTTATCATCAGTACACGCATAACCTTCATAATACCTTTATTTAATTAATTGAACATATTTTAAAAGTTATTTGTAAGGGTGGTATTGTTCTTTACATTATCAATATGAACAATCTTACAATATGTGTAAAATTTATTGTCCTAATTGTGACGCTTTTAAAAAATTATTACTAAGTTTACGATAGGTGTTCATTACTAACACACAGCTGTAAAAAGTACTGAATATTTTGTATGACGTTAATTACAAACTATAGAAATGATTTATTTAAATATTATTTAGTAACAATGGCACACGTAAATATGCTCGAGGATAAATATTTAATATTTCTATTTTTAAAACTGATATATAACTTATACAGTACGTAGCGTATATCAATACTGCTAGTTTTTTTTTTTCTTCTTTCTATGTGTCCTTTGGGATTTCCCTGAAAATCTTAATAGTACTGTACATCGATTTCTGTGATTTGGCCTTCTTCTTAAATCTTATTCTGTCTCTTCCTCCTGTATTTATTTTAAAAAAAAAACTTTTAACCGCGTTGACGCAGCAAGCGTCGATGTTAATTAAAATGGACTTAAAGTTAATCACGAAATTTTTGAAATATTATTAATAATTTTATTACGTAAATAAGAAAATTTATTTAGCTGTTGTGTGACCGATTTATGGCACGACATAATATGTACACCTCCCATATATTTTCATTCTATCACAATTAATCAAATTAATGACGTATATTTAACTCATAGGAAATAATTAAGATAGTATGTGAAAAATTGTTAATGGTCGGTATAAAGTTGTATTCTATACAAAATACTGCGTATAATAATTTTTCCCTAAGTTTGCTCAACACAAACAAATAAATAAAAGCATAATGGACCTCAGACCAACGTAAGTTGGCAACATAAATGAATTTATACATATTGTAAGGCAAGCTTTCAGAGACCACCTTATGAGAAGATACATATCCATGTATTCATTTATATAACTTGTAGAGCTACTGCCAAAAATTCAATATATATTTGAGCCATTTCAAATGTTTGGGTTTCAAAATTAAATAAGAGATTGTTATTAATGTAACAAACTTATCTTATATTTTTAGCAATAATCACTTAATTTAATTTTTTGAGAGTATTTAATGTTGATATGATTTATTATATAGGGTACTTGTAACTTTCCAGAATACTTCAGACAGGAATTGATTCGTAAAGGCGAAATATCAGAATTTCCAATTGTGATAGTTACAATTTCGTAGTCCAGAATAAAACTAGAAAGGTGCTGAAATATTAAAAGATTTTATTAATAACTAATTCAATTAACAATGAGGCAATTATATAATAGATTTATAAGCGGTAAAAGTGGCAATTTGCGATACTATGATGACATGGCAATGGTTCTTAAACGAGAAAATTGAAAATGTTTAAAGGATTTATCCTAAGAAAAGAATTATTGTTTCTAGTTATTATTTTTTATTAAAAAATATAGTATTGTGTAGAGCAAACAATTGAATAATGTTAAGATGTTATTGGTCGATGATGAATAAAATATTAACAATTTATTGTATCTATTTTTGCAATCATCAACGCACACCGTCATCTCTTAGCGAGAACCAAAACACATTAATTTAATATCATTTCTTGACGTGGTAGTTACTTTTCGGTATAACATGATTATTTTAATTTAATTTAATTTTTACTTATGTGCAGTACAAAGTTTGAAAATTAAAATACATATTAAATTAAATTTAAAGTAAATTTCTAAAGCTTTGGATAATATCCAATCAATCGATCAACTGACTTAATTTTTTTCTGATTAATTGGATGCAACAGATTGGATAAAGACTGCTATAGATCAAATATGATGTATTATACATTTCATGAAATTATGTAAAAATTTAAAACCAGCTCTCACAAATTCAGAAACTTTATGTGTACATAGACTTTGTATAAATTAAGCCGTGTTTATATACGATATGCTATAAAATTTATGACACAAAATTAGGATTCAGTAAAAATGGCACGGCCTATCTCTTGAAATCCAAACAGCACTAAACAACAGCTGATTTAGTAGCGTGGAGAATATCCCGCTTCGTGTTTATTTCATTGTTAATCCGAGTGTTTTAACAGGGCCAGGACATGATTCACCCTTTACTCGACTATTGGTGTGGGGGTCCCGCCCTCGTAAACTCTTCAACCGGCACAGATAAGGGCTGGAAGTTTGAACAGCGCCGTTTTATTTCATATTATATATTTTATTTTACAGCTACCCTTAACCGGGGTTCAGTGTCACGATGCTTCAGACAGACTAAACGCAAATTTTTACAGGTTTAAAAACGTGTGTTTGTAATAGATATTCAATAGATGTTTATTACGATTAGATTTTATTTGTACAGTAGGCATAGAAAACCTGGCGATATACAAACAAAGTTTGTGTACACCACGGCGAACAAGTTAAACGGATGACCGCACTCAAATGTATTTAAGACAATAAACGAAAGTTTTGATAATCAAATATCTGAAACTAAAAATACGTGCGTAAGAAAACAATAGTAATTTATGCTATCTTTAATTAATTAGTTTAATAGCTGAGCGAAAGCAGAATTATTTTTGATCTAGTATGTCTATTTAAAATTTTGCATAATAAAATTGATAGCCCTGATTTATTGTAGTAAATAAATGTTCATGTACCTGCCAGAAATACTAAAATCATTTTACATTATTATTGTAACAATACTGGGACGGCTGCTCAGTTTGATTCTCCATTACACAGAATTCAAAACATGGGAAACGAGTATATGGATGTTCCATAAATTACTGACATACATAGAAATTCTTACATATCTGTTTATAACTGGCAGATCGGAGAGACTAATTTGAGACCAACTCAAGCTACAAAAAATGAAAAATAAATATTTACGTTTATAAATAAAAATTTTGTCAATTTTTTCTTATGTATATTTAATAATTATGTATGTAAATAGGAAATTGATTTTTAAAGGTGGTGCTTGACTAAATTTTTATGCTTTATGTAATTATAATTTGTAAATTTTATATAATTTTTATTTTCTACATTTTTTTACTGTGTATTATTTTTACCATGTATTTAATGATTTTAATTTTTATCCTATATTTTTCGTTTTTATTTTACTTTATGTATTACTGTAATATATAGAAATTAATAATAGTTTAAAAATTATTAATAAACTAAAAATATTATGTCTAGTGCAAAAGGCTCAATTGGAGATGTTAATTTAAAAAATACGTAGAAAAAAATAGCCCGTATTCACATTGAGATTTTTAAGAGATCTTTGTCTCTGATACTGAAACTCTGAGACAATCTCTAAGATATGGATATTGTTCCTATACGATTTTTTATAAACAACTCTTAGACTTTGTAGTCCCCGTGTACACACCATTTCTCAAAGATTCGCCGTCTCGCGCCTTTTTTCACGCTCGTCACGTACGTCAAACGTCAATTGTCATTGTCGTTCGTTAGTTGAGTGATTTTGAATCTTCCCAGCAGCACTTAAAACTGAATAAATGTTTATATTTAACGCCTTATGTTAATGTTTAATTACTTATCCTAACTGGTCAACATAGATAATTGAACGGTTTTATGAGACGTTTGTGTGCACGTATTAAATCTCGCTGTCAAATCGAACGTACACAGGCTTGATTTTTTGTGTATTTCTACTACTCTCAAGCTGATCGTTGAGATTACCTTCAGAACGAAATCTAAACACGTATACATGGTATTGAGATGTATCTCAACTAAATCTTTGAGATAATCTCACCGTGTTTCTGTTTCTGTTTCTGGATTGAAATCATATCATTTTCTAGTGAATTAAGAGAAGACCAAGTTCATGCTAGAGGGTCACAGCCTGCATATTAAGCCAGGTTCTTTACTTACTTTCAGAAATTACACCTTTGGGACGGTTAATAAATTTACATATCTCGGATCGGTCATAAACAAAACTGACAATGAGATAAAGTTTGTATAGTGAGTAATGTTCCCTGTAAGGTGTGCGGATGTGCGCGCGTACGCAATTTATCCCGTATAAGATCAACAACATTTTTGACAGTGAATCACTTTCTAAAAATATGACTGTATTACTGACAAATTTCTGTAACACATAGTGAAGATAATCTATTTCTACGTACGCCTCTGCCTTTTCTCATCATTTTTATAATAAGTTGTAAAATATCATATTTTACATTGCGGAAAATGTATAAAAAGTTTTCCTTGACAGTTGTTATTAGTTTTTTGACTTATTTATGCATCTTATTTGTAATGTGGTTAACCAATGAGATTTTTAGCATACGTCAATAAAGCTACAATACACTAAAATTACTCTACCGGTAGCCTTATACTGGTAAGATAATGGTTTTCTTATTTTTTGCTCCAGTGTACAAAGAATAACATTAGTTCTTAAAATTGCACAAAAAAAAAATTATGTTCCAAACTAAGAGGAAATATTGATAGCGAGTGCTGATTTTTACTACTTCAGATGCAAAAGTTAAGTCGAGCATAATGTCCAAAAAATTAAAGGTCGTGCTACGTAAAATTTTGATTAGATCAGTGCTTACCTACGCGTCAGACATCTGGACTATATGACTACGATAAATGAACACATATATTTGAAGGATTCTCAGTAAATAATTTCGGACCTATTAAAGAAAGTGGAGTTTGATTATAACCAGGACCGTTACGACTTTTATGATGAGTCGAATGTTACAAAATTAGATCATGTAGAACGTATTAATGAAACGCAACCCTTGAAATGACTGCTCAATAATACATAAGATGAATATTAGATAGATTCAAAATGAGGTGGCAAGATATTACAAATAAAGATATATCCGTTATTGGCGTTACTAATTATTGACAGGAAGTAGCCAAGTACAAAGACTGGTGGAGGTGTATTTTTAAAGTCAGGATTCGTACTGGAATGTAAAGCCAGTAATGATGACGTTTATTAAAAATATAATTTTATTGAAAATTTGTTGGATGAAAATTTATGGACAAAACTTTAAAATATATCATGACTGGTGTGCTTTGGAAAACAAAAAGTTTGTTTATTCATTGCAAAACCGTATTACGTGTAATATTAATTAATTAAGTGAAACACAATAGGTGCAAGTATGTATATGAAATATTATAATTTTACCCTTTTGTTACTCGCTGGGTTATATTTTAAATAATTTATAGTAGATATATATGTACAATGTTATAGTTTAAACACATAGAATAGAAATAATAATAAAATAAATTATTAAATAAACCAGATGATTATAGTATCACTACTATTGTTTTCTTAGAATAGATGAGTTATAATATTATGTTACATTTAAGAAAAACTAAGTTAATTATTTATTTGAATTTTATAGCATTTCTTGAAAAATTAGTTTTTTTAAAAAAAAAACGAAATGTGTTACTCGTATATGTTCTTATTTTGTTTGCTGCAATGTTTTATCCTTAATTTTATTACAATATAACACACTGTAATATGAATCGAAAAATATTTTTTTATGAAAAAATTTTAATATGTCGTATGTAGGTATATTATATATAGTATATTTATTAAATTTTAATTACACCATTTCAAATAGGTGTCTAAGAATTTGAGTTTTTAGTTCGGAGCTAACGGCAGAACTGCCGCCTCCCTTAAGGGTGTAGCCCACCCCAAGTGACCAATTATAATGTTAAGGCAGAAAAGGGAGTAAGAAAATTACAACGACGTGGCAATACCTGTTTATATTTTAAACAGCCCTTTATAATGTACGTAGAAAGTTTATAATTTTATTACAAGGCCGCAAAAACTACTGCACATTATTATGGTTATTGTAATTTTTATGATTCGTATAATTGGCTACCCCTCTCATCCATTGCATATTTGAATGGATTGATTTTTGAAAATTATTTATTAATCAAGTAGGTAAACATATTTCGATTCTGTTCTTTGACACAGTGTGTACTGAACTTCTGACATCACTATTTTTTTTTGTTTTGTTGACATCACAGCATCAGACAATGAACCATCACTTTGTTTTGCTCCCCGGCCGCCATTGATTTTTCTCTAGTACGAGCTTATTATTTTGTGTTTGTTTACAAGGCATGAGTTTATTTTTTTATCATTACTTATGATTTATATCTATATATAAACTAGACGCAATATAAACAAACAGTAATAAAATATATATTTTTTATATTTTCTTTTTATTTCAATCAATTTCCCTTTCAAATAGCAAATAGTTGTTTGAAATATATCACTTAGAATTAATGATAATTTAATAATTTGTTCACTTTTTTATCGAATATCAAGGTACATTATATCAAAACAAAAAAAAAGGTCGGGATTCAAATTTAATTATAATTAAAGAATACGTCGTCCTAATTATTTTGTGTGGTACATAATATTTTCTAAAAATACCAGGACACCCACAATAAATATTCTGGAGAAGTAATATTGATGTGAAAACCTTATTCATGTTCAACGAAATTAGTCACAAAAGTATCACCGTTGATATAAAACTCATCATTCGGCGAAAAAAAAAACCATTTTATCATTTTGATAATTTAATATCAAAATATATTTATACCTGAAATATTATTTTGGTGACTTTATATCAAAATACTTTATGGCAATATTCATCCTAAGACAAGCGCGAAATTCGAACATAAGACTACATTAAATAATTACCTACTCACAGTACAGTAACCATTATAGTATTCCAAATTTCAAATTTTTGAAAGTACAAATACACTTGTTTTATTTTTATTTGTAAATTCCCATTAAAAATCGAGCCTCGTTCCAGAAGATCACTAAGTTTAGCTTAATTTGAAAATAGTAACTAGTACTCCTCGTACGTATCTCTACTTTTTTTTAAGTTTACGAATCCACTTAAATCGTATATTTTAAAGTAAATTGAGACTTTAGACCAATGTAATGGATTAGTTTTCTTTTAAAATTTTTGTAGAAAAATAAGAACATCAATACATATATCGCACACCTAGATCAAAACTAAAAAAATACAAGAATTTTAAGTTATTATTGTGTTCGGATACTCTGTCACATACGCAATTAACTAACCCCCAGGTTCTCTAATAGTGTCATTTTAGGATAAATTTATGAACTAAAATGTTATTTAGTTTCATTCCTTTAATAACAAAAAATTGAGAAAAATGTATTTATTATTTTTCTATTGAAAAACAATTTTGATCTAGGTGTCCAATATATATATATACGTAAGATGAAATATATAAACATATATATATATATAATATTTCTTAAGGACATTTAACACTAATATTATATTATTATTCATTATTTATTACTAATATTATTATGCAGTTGCCTCAGGTAAAAGCATCGATTAAATTAATCTTGCAGAGAGAAGATAAATTTAATTATTTAAAACTTATACCTACATTTGGCGAAGATATTTAAATAATTTAGCAGTTCATCGCAACCAATTATTAATTCAAATGAAAAAGAAATTTCGATGAAAAATTCACCTTGAATTTGATAATTTCCTGTTTTCTAGAAAGCAAACGAAAAGAAAAAACACAGAAAAATGAAACCTCAGCACCACGTATTAGATACGAGTTTATTTTGTAGTATCATTTTTATCGCAAATATTCTATTAAGTTGCGAAATTGAAATTCTTACATTTATTTTTATAACTGCGATGAAAAGGAAGGAATGAAAAGGAAAATAAATAAAAAACTGTTCCATATTTCAGAGTTATTGAAATTAATTTAATATAAAACCATTGCTTTCAAAATTTTTAACGAATGAAATGTTTTTGTACTCCTGTGTCGACGTCTATTCGTTATTTACATTTATAGATACAAAACATTTTATATTAAAACTGTGACGTTTCATATAAACATAGTAAATATTTATATTTATTAATTAGGTATATAAAATTATATTAGTGTTGCCTTTTACCCGTCCTAGGACAGATTACATCTGGAAAGTTGTTATATACATAGAAAAAAGCAAAAAAAGCTTAAAAAAAATTAAGAAAAGTAAAAAGACCAGCATATATTGAACACTGGACGCAGATCTCCAGTATAAGAAAATTTTAAAAAAAATTACTAAAAGATTTTAAATGCAAAATAATTTTTGTGACTTAAATATCAAAATTAACGCAGCTTGCTTGTATTATGACGAGTAATTGCTTTTAGCTTTTTAATTCCAATTTAATCGATGAAATGATTTTCATAAATCTAAATAAATTCAGATTACATAGGTGCCTAAAGGATGATAAGAAAACAATGTTGATCTTTCAATATTTCACATAGTCAAATAAACATAATAGTTTATAATGTTTATATTATTAAAATAGTCGGTATATTACTTGCAAAAGAATACACGTTTACATACTCATACAAATACAAAAATATAAAATTATACGGGAACGTGAAATCAAATTATAATTTTGAAACTTCTGACAGAAGACAAAAATAATCGTTATTTTAATTAAAAAATATATCTTCTGAGCAAAAAGATAACGGTTTTACATAATTAAATACCTGACTTCGATGAAATGTCTGAGATTTTTATATTTATCAAGAAAAATATAAACAAAAGGCTCAACGTTAGGTATTTATTTATATTCGATATATAAAAAGTGGTCAATCATTTGAGTTATTCCTATCACTTCAAAATACTGATTTAATTAAAATGTTGTATGTAATATACAAATAAATAAAGGTAAATATTTATTTAGATAAGGATAATATAAATTATTTTGAATACGAATAAATATTTAAATTTAATATCAAAAAGCACACATCAATTTTTTTATTCTGTGACGATATATAAAGTTAGAAATATTAGAAATCCAGTTTGTCATAAAATATTTATGCGGAAATCATTAAAAACATAATTCCTCACATGCGTGTTTTTAATACAAAATAATTCAAGTATGAATAACTTTGTGCGAATTTAATCAACAATAAATATTTTTCTCTAGAAATGCATCCTGTACTGGTGTATGATGTCTTTATTAAGTAAGAAAAAATAACCAAGTAGTGTTTCTTTCTACCAAATCTAATAGAATGTATCTCTATATGTAGATAATTTTCCAAAATGTACCAAAATATGTTACTTATTACCCTTTAACTAGTTTTACAACACTCTCACTTCGTATATAAATATAAATTTATTCCTGTTGAATCTTTATCTTTCTTGAATTAAATAACACTACAATAGCTCGAAAAAAACTGTCTACTTTAACACAGACGGCAGTCTAGCAAAGTAGCCAGGACAATGCTGTATATATCAGAGGTGGAGTCTACTCCATCCCACACAATAAATTACGAGTATTCACCTCTGTTACAACAAAAACATGTATGCCACTTAAGTCTAATAAATAAATAATTTTCAATGGCGTTCATTTAATAACAATTTCATGAAAGGTCATCTAATGAAAAAATAATTAGAACTGTCAAAAATAACATAACGTCATCTTTCAATAATCAAAAATTTTTTTAAATATATTGCTTCTTCAATATTTGCAAAATTACTTTGTAGCCTCATTTTATATTAATAATTATACAAAATACTTTGTATAAACCACTATTTACTAATTATTCTACATGTTTCGATACCTATGGTATCTTCTTCAGAAAACAATGTATACTGAAATTAAAAAATACAAGCATAGATAAAAACAAAACTTTAAAACAGTGAATAAGTAAGAACTAATATGAAAACAAATTTAAAAGGTGACTATTTGCAAAGAAGATTTGGTTATTTATAATATTAAGCTTCCTATTAAAAATTTTCTTATTTATAATATTTCAAATTTATTTACCTATAAACCCCTAGTATTTGTATGTATAATTTTTAAACCCTTATTAATATCAAAGGAATGGTTTGTTTCTAAAAGGTGATTGGGAGATTCTGAATAGTTATTGTTATTTAGGCATCTCAAATGCTCTTTAATTCTAATATCAAAATTTCTGCAAGTTTTACCAATATAAAAATAATTACAATCATTGCAAATTAATTTAAAGACCCTCAATTTTTTTTTAAATATTGTCGTTATCATTGTTGTTTAATATATAATTCTTTAGTTTGTTAATAATAATAATAATTTTATCTGTATAATCTCAAATGCTTAAGGACGGTTGGGTAATCAGTAGTAACTTTTTACTAAGGAGAACATATTCTTACTATGAAGTTGTAATTATTCAGAATATAGGTCTGTTATGTTTTAAATACTCATTTAATGTATTAATTATAAATATATACATATAAAAACAAATTTGTAATATTTTTTATATTTTTAGACAAAATTGATTTTATATGTATATATTTATAATTAATACATTAAATTAGTATTTGAAATTTTTTCTATGGTATTTTTTTACTATAGTAACGTTTTACTAACGTCCGTAGTTAAAATCCTTTGTTGTTGATACATCAAATTTACTATTGTTAAAGTATAGATGGAGATATCTATAGGTGCGTCGAATAATCCTGAAATAAGCTACATTATCAATGGAGTTTTTCACCTAGGCGTTCGAAAATTGGTCACTTTGGTGGTGTCACTCTTTTCAGGCTTTGTAAAATAGGGTAGGTATGTGTTAAATATAAGGTGATTATTTCACGAGCTTAAATTCATTAATATCTTATTATTACTCATGTACGACAGATCGTATTAAAGAGTGGAGTGAATGCCACTCTACGTCTTGCTCGTATGACTGTATGCTTTCTCCAGATCAACAAAAGCGCTGACGATTTTCCTCCCTTCAAAACTTTTCCGTCAGCATTCCTAACGAGAGGATCTGGCCCGTGACATGATGTAGAAAGTTATTGTTACGTGATGAATTTCAATAAGACTAATTGTGTACTTGATACGAAGATCTAAGTCTACATTTTATTTCTTGAAACATTAACGATATATAAGAGAACGTCGTTCATCTTATTTCTTGTTTTTGGCAGTAATTTAAGAAAGTATGTGAAAAATAAAATGTTGTTGGTGCAATCGCACCTTAGGTGCCTGAAATACAGGAACAGGAATAAGGAACTCACTGAATTCCACCTCATCTAGGTCTTTCATCACCCCCGGATGCAGTGGAATGTATATAATTATATTAATATTTCGCCAAAGGTCGACACATTGACTCACAGACCTTCGAGGTTGATAACAGCGTGAAACCGTTCCGATTCAAGGTCGCCGATCGACAGACCGATCGGTAGCGGCGTGGAAGCAATATTATCAAAATAAACACTAGCGTAATACCGTTGAACGTCGTAACAATACACTGAATATAACGTTTCACAATTGTAACAGTTTGCATCATATTACTCATGTATTAATTAAAAACAATGTGACGCAAAATTATTGATAAGCTAATTTTTTCAATTTCTTGACTTAGACTACTTTCATAATAATGGGCACATATATAGCGTGGGTACACTATCATATAACTGACAATGAAATTTCTCGGGCGATAAGAACATGAATACATAACTTAGTTGCATGTGAGCAGCTAGTGGAGTGCTTCAATTCCTTTAACATTCAGGGCACTGTGAGTAAAAGATACAACTATGGATAAAAATGTGCAATTTGCATCTATAGACACGCTAATGGAAAAGCTGGTGTATCAGTACTGACATCAGAGTCACGATCCTTAGCAGCGAGGATACGGCTGAGAAGAATACATACAATGGATCGAGAGAACTAGGTCGAGAAGCAACTACAGAGATGAATGGCAGAAACGACTCTCTTGGATAGAATACATAATTTTTAAAACGCAGAGTGTCTTCATAGAACTGAAGAACCTCAATCATAGAAACATTGAAAAGATAAACATTTTTTTTGTAAATACAAATTAAATGTATTAATTAGAATGATGTTTATCGAATTTATTTTGTCGAAAAATATCGTTGCTGCTATCGTAATTCGAACCCGGATTTATTCCTATCCTGGTAAATTGCATTATCCGATAATGCTACGGCAACACAGTGTATTGACGACAAATTTTCGAACCTATATGTTACACTTTTTCAAATTGATACATATATCGTTCCATTATTTGAAATTATTATTATTATTATTATTCCAGGTTCGAATCCCGGCAGTAACAACAATATTTTTCGATAAAATTGATTATATATGTATATCTTTCTAATTAATACATTTACATATATTATATTTAATAAATATCACAGACCTATGTTCTAAATAATTACAACTTCACAATAAGAATGTGTTTTCCTTATTAGTTAAATAAACGCTAAACCAAAAAAAAGTAATAAGTTAAGAATTTAAGTAATCTTTTGTAGCAGATGTGGGTTTTTGACAGTGGCGTAACTATGCCAATGTCTGTGAATTGGAGCCCACGTTAGATAATGACCCAAAAAATTTGCGCCCTATTATCCATTTGCATTGATATTTTTGCGAGTATCAATAGCTTTCCCAGCTTTAATAATAAACCATCGCTGTAAAGTGAAAAGTATTTTTTAAATTATAAATGTTATATGTCTAAGAACACTAATATTTTTGAAATTGTAAATGTTATGAGACAAAATACTAATTTTGTTCTTACTATTTATTGGCTAGCATTATATTGGCAGCTGTGGATAGAAATCTAAATATTTATTAGGAGTAGGGGATGTAGATCATTATGTCGGTGATACATAATACAACTGAAGGTACTAGTTGCAAAATCAGCAACCTCCATTTTTATTTTTATACTAACTTTTAATGTAGTTAACTTCTCAAAGAGTTTTAACATATTGTATTAAATTATTAACCAGTCAAACTTATCTTGATGTAGATTGATCATGCAAATTCAGTTGTAAAATCATGCAAAAGTGAAAGATTGTAACCATAGTTTCGCATATTTTTCACGAAAAGTGCAGTTCTGGCTCCACGAAATGGGGAGAAACTACGCCCAAGAACTTTTAAAGGTCTAAACATGAGAATAAAAATGCTACAACAGTATATTGAATTACCTAATTGCGTGTCTTGATTAACTGTTTATATATATATTTTTTGTACATTGATTAATGTAATTTGCTTACTGTTATACCGGAGGAATACCGTCTGCTATAATACAGTAAATTACTAGTGTCAGGGTACCCAAATATATATCTTAATTTCTTACTGAAAAAAAAAAGAAGAAAAAAGTTGCTTTTATCTGCTATCATTTATATTAGAATTCAACCAATATCAGTCTTCGCTACTCTGGAATTTAAATGACCGCCAATATGGAAGAATGTGCTATTTATTGTTTAATATATATATAAATTGTATATTAAACCAGATTATAGGGATTATCATTCATAAAAAAGTGCATTAATAAATATATCTTTCTAGAAGCTCATATTAGTTTGATAAATAAAAAAATATAGGGTATGTTGAGATTATAACTAGTACCTACCCTCAATTACAAAATTTTAAATTTGGGAAATATAAATCATATTAACATTACCTAAGAGACTCGTATCGAATGCTCGTAATTTATTTATTTACTTGTATTTTAAACTCGTCCTAGGTCGTTAAAGTGTCGTTTCATCTGAATTGAATCTTCTTTTACATTAATTAAACATCATAAATAATCAAAAAAATAGTTTGACGTCTATACATTGAAAAACGTTATATTAAATAATAATTTTAATTAATTTAATTAATCAATAAAAAATATTTAGTTGCTACTGGAATTCGAACCTGGACCAAAAAGCATGATGTACGTAAATTGATGAGGTAAGAGTGAAAGTGTGTCAGGATAAAATAGTTATCTATCCTCTCTGTTTATCCCTACGGCGAAACGGCGTGATGATAAGTTAGTTAGTTAACCTTTTCGTCACTAAGCCGCCAGAACTTCCGTGTGGTCCGAAGCGGGGTATAGAAACACCCCAGATCACATTCATACAAACGATAATAAAAAGTTCATGACAGGGGACATGGTCCCAACCGCCTCGCCGGACGTCTCTTGTCCGAATGCCGCGAGTCGCGATAAGCGATATAGCTGTCTCCTTCGTTCGCATCTGTGGTATGGAATATTAATTAGAGTGAAACAAATAATAAGCACAATAACTTAAAGATAAGACATAGGGGTATGGTATCGACATGCGCAGGTGTATGTACCGCGCGAAGATCACTAGACCGAAAACAATATTTTTAAATATTGTTTTCGCTTAAAAATTTAAAAAACAAAAAATGACAAAATTTTTGTGACTATTTCCGTGAAAATTACAAAAAATAAGAATGAAATCGTTTTCATAATTATTGAGTTATCGAGTTTAAAGCAATCTATGGGGAATGTGAATACCCCGCTTCGGAAAGGCAAGGTTAAATGGTAATATTGTATAATATTTTGAAAAAAAATAAGTCGTATAAACCAATTTGACAATTATCTTCAATGAAATATATGATTTCCCATTCAAAATTAGATTTATTTTGAACAGATATTTGTGTTCAGACTTTCGAATATTATTTCCGTCGTATAATCCGTCAATAATGATGAAAAATTAATAGTTTTTAAAATCTTAATTTTTTTTTAAACAACTTATATGAAACAGTAAATTAATACTAGTCAAATGAATCAACTAAAAAGATTAACAAAAAATAATGTATTTATCGATAAACTATTCCGTTTCTAGTTATTTTGTGTTAAAATACCACAGAGCTATGTTATGAAAACGCAACTACACAACAAAATTGTGTTCTCTTTAAAATATAGTAAGTAAATAATTTAGTTTGATGCACAATTTTATGTGAGAGAATTGTTAGCAAATATGGTTTGCTTTATGCTTTCATGCGGATAGACATTAACATGTATGATATATATTTTAACATATAATTTTTAGTATATCTTTCTAATTTTATAACTACTAATTAAAAAAGTTTAATTAGTAGTTATAAAAGTAACGCAGTTTCTTCGGAGGGTAGGCAAAAATAGAGTGCCACACTTTTCTATTCTGACATGTTATTCTCACCTCATCCATATACATGCTAACATACATGTTCTCATGTATGCTCGTCGATTTTTGACGTCTTTAACCTTTCATAATGACCTCATAATGATCATCATCATAGCCGGTTGAGAGAAGCTGAGATCTGCGAACCACCCTTGTTTACATTTCCTGTACAGAACGGGCATTAAAACTAATAAAATATTTTTTTTCTCATTTAAAATGCTTATAAATTACACGTTCCTCATGGTAACACAAGTTGACATTATGGTTGCGTACGGGTATTTTCTATCATTGTATATTGAGAGTTAACATCTCTTTGATTGTTGATAACAATTTTATATTTTTACTCATTTTTGGTATCATCCAGTACGTCATTTGCACTCCTTAATACTTGAATGAAATCAGTATTTTTGCTTATTTTGCACTGGTAAATTTCGAAATTAACGTGAATTAATTCAATTATAATATTATAATTCACGGCTGTAGGTACTTACAGCAACAAGATTAGGTAAAACAAGCATCGAAGACTTTGACCAAATTGTAAGCGCTGGTGAACGTTGTTTGATTAATTCGAGGGAACTAAATACAACATTTAACGTCTGTAGCGAGCGACTGAGTTAGTACATACATACATTAAAACTTGGGACAAAACGAATTATCAAAGTTTATCTCGGTTTATTCTCTTTATGGTATATTGTTTACTGCCTAAGACATTTATTTACAAAGGTTTAGCATTAATTATTATAATAAACATTTCTGTTGTTGATCTTGATAAAGAAGCATTTGGCTTGAAGCTAGTTAGTATTTGGTTGGAAACAAATGTGTTTCTACTTGGTAAGACAGACTTATTACTTTAATACCTTAATACCTTTCAAAACACATCACGACGCTAGACATTTTTAGACACCTAGGAGACAGTAATTAAGTTTTTTTTTTAAATTAAGTGCTAATACCATATAAATACATGCGAATATGTTCTAAGAAATTGTTTTATTTCTTAAGTTTTTAAACTATTATTATCAGATCGAGTCATAAATAACCTACGGTGTTAGAATCTATTATTTGCATTTACTCACTATGAGTCAACGGGACAAACGATTTTTTGCTTTCACTAAAGTTCTGTTAGTCATTTGACAACTGTTTTGTGTGGTGTACGTTGTATTAAAGTGTTATTCCTGACCCTTAAAATGGAGAATCAAAAAATGCATATTCGTCATGTGATGTTTTGGAATTTCAAACAAGGCAATAATGCTACGGCGACAGTTGAAAAAATAAGCATTGTATACGGTGAAGGATAAATAACCGATCGGGCACCCTACCAGATCCAAAAGCAAACATTCATGGAAAGAAGATTTTATTGTGTGTATGGTTGGATCGTCGAGGTATACCTCAACGATCCAACTTGTGATGGATTATAATCCATCACGAGTTGTTGAATGCGAGACCCCATACAGCAATGGTAACTCCAGAAAAAAATCTTAAACTTGGATGATTTATTTCATCACATCCACCTTACTCCCCAGATCTTAAAAAACTTCAATACAGAAGAACAAATTAATCAAGCTATTGAAAAATTCTTCCAGTCTAAACTTGCTAAATTTAATGCGGAAGGAATTGATAAGCTACCAGTAAGATGTGTGAAGGTCATACATAAAAGATTAATATAATTTTGTTATTTTATGAAAGCAAAAATGGAAGTTATTTATGACTCGACATTCAATCATTCATCTTGAAAGACTAAAGAATTCTTGTACCTATTCATTTTAGTTCATTCATTATTTGTGTGTTACACAAACGTATGTGATCACATTATATAAGTATACTAAGCGACTGACGTGAGGTTTGGCAATCGATCAAGTATGTAACCGTAAATACACGCCCGTGTCATTGTACTGCAGAATGAAATCTACCTCATGATGTTTCCATATCTTTGTCCTTGTACCAGAACGGTGTCGAAATTTGTCAATACTGTGCGACTTTGGTCTGCCACGTGGTCTCCTTCTACCCCGTGTGTACCACTGGAGTACATGATTCGTCAACGATCGTCCGTTACTCTGGTGTTATATACACATCGCATCCTTAGTTAACGAAGTACAAAATGTGAAAAACCTTACCAAGTTTCTTCTCAAAAAGTATTACAACTCAAAATAAACCATTCCAAATTTAAGAAGCATTAATTTAGTTTAAAAATATAAGAAATTATATAATTTTTTAATTTTTTTGGATTTTCAAATAAATATATTTTATTGTATTGAAAAAAAAATTAAAGAGACACTACCAACATCCTAGCTTTTATTCTTCTTCTATGGTACTACATTCCAGAGTGAGATGTGTCTTTCTCCACAAGTGTTTTCCACTAACTTCTATCCTTGGCCATTTGTGTCCAGTTCTCAGACCTTCCCATCCTATTCCGGTTCTCTTTCGCACAGTCAGCCGATCTCTTCATTGACCTGCCTCTAGGTCGCTTCCACTGGGGTATCCACTTGGTCATGATGATCTTTAGTATCCTATCATCTAGCGTTCTTTCAACATGGCCATAGCCCATCGCAGTCTTTGGGACCTTAAGAATCTTACAATTGTTGCACAGCCTTTCTACGAGTGCATTAAAGTCGTATAGCTCAAAAGTACATTTTCTTAATTGTTATAAATAGTCTTCTCTGTTATAGTCTCGCACGTTAGTTAAAAAACTAGAGTGCGATATATATAATATTTTTTGTATTGTGAAATGATGAACATTCTTATAAAATAAATCTGATTCAATATAACTTAAAAATTCAAATAGTAACGCGCAATGGGGATGTAACATGTGGCTTAATAACTGATAGTTGTTAACCCTTCATTTTGTTTATTCTAGGATTCGAAAACGATTTTATTTGATAATTCATAGGATTTAGGTAATTTATATCATTAATATTTTGATGACTCTAATGTTAAAGAAAGTTTCATTTATACTCTATAGTTCCATCCACATCCAAACATCATCAGCTTCTAAAGATTCTGACATTACTATTTTTAGAAACTTGTTCAATTTGATCACGCCAAAACTACTTTAGCCCAGAAAAATATCTCCTTTGTCAATAAAGGACTTACAAAACAGGAGGGTCAGCTTTACATAATTAAATGATTTACCTGAA
Source organism: Eubasilissa splendida (assembly GCA_031772225.1). NCBI lineage: Eukaryota > Metazoa > Arthropoda > Insecta > Trichoptera > Phryganeidae > Eubasilissa > Eubasilissa splendida. The sequence continues at coordinate 16,039,528 of CM062861.1, read as the reverse complement.
ACTCGAGAACTGGAGTTGGAAACTGACAATTTTAAATCTGTTCGTGAATAAGAGCGGCGGAACCGGTGGGGAAGACGCCGTCTAAACTAATGACGTAGTCATTTTTGGGTAATAGTGTAATTTATCTAATGACACTCAAGCTTCGGGTGGCTAAAAGGCACTTTGCCGAGATTGACAGCGTAGTTTGCCAGGAGACATTTATGTACTATATAATTAAGTTGAAGCGTTTGGATACTAACGGGTTAGCTTAATTCAATCGCTGGCGTCACACATATACACAGACTACCTACGTACATACTTGTACACTTAGAACAGCGTAATAGAAGAAAAATAAAATTGACTGGTTACATGGAAGAGATCTCTTTTATTTAAGTAATTTACAATGCACACGGTTGTTTACATCAAACATACTTTGGAATGTCGAAAATATAATTTATTATTAAAAAAACTTTATTATGTCTTGGATAAAGGCCGCGCAAATTAGACAGATGGCAGATATTCAAATATTTTCCAGTAAGAAGATTTGAAACTGATTTATAAAACTGTTGATGTTGAATTTTTTCTCATTAATTGAACCATCTTGAAATGGTTGCCCACTCCCCCCCCCACCCCATGTAGTCGATAAAATGTCGTCTAGTTTAAAATTTTAGTTTATTACTGAAGACGATGCAGTTAGCATCGAAAACGTTTTAATTTAAGTGTTATAGTGTGAAGTAAACAACGTTACTTTTTCTTTAATTAATTAATTATTTTTCCTAAAAGCAAATTTTTGATCAGTTATTAAAAAAAATATTATAATAATTATAAATAATCAAATCCTTTAAATTTTTTAATTTACTTTCACAGTAGTTCCTAATTAGTTATTCACCACTTAAATTTATAGTTTTGTTTGTATTTTTAAGTTTAGTAGCATACCTGAAGAAGGGACCATTGGTCTTGAAACATGTTGATTTATCAATAAACAGCGGTATAAACAAAGTGTTTTTGTTTATAATTGATATAATATGTTTGCCACAAAGTAACTTTGCAATAATTGAAGAAGACAGATAAAACTTTGCTACATTAATAAAAACAAACGATCTCATCAGATTCAATAGAAACGCTACTTTGGTTTTTTTCTAGTAATTCAGTACACCGCCACCACACGCGTTTTTGTCATTTCACAGGATTAGCTCGAATGACATAGCATATTTGACCGCGATCCTTCAATCTTCTAAAAGCGGCAATATTCACACACATAAAATGACCAATACCAATCAATAAGGATTTCTAGGGGTACCTGTCGAAGGAAAAAAATATGCGTAAACAGTAGTGATAAAATACCGCATATTTATACTTTCCCACAATAACTAAGATAGGAAATAATATAGCGGTATACATATTCTTCTTCATGTGCCGCCTTCTATCGAAAGTTGACGACCAAGTTGCAGTATGCTGATTTATCCTGTGTAAGATTACCGGCAATCTGCTGTCTTTTTTTCTTGCATAATGAATTGCTTATAAATATGATCTGGACCCTGGAGTTCTTCAGCTTACATCGGTACAGCTACATTTCAAATGCGTCAAAGTTTTTAATGATAACATTTTTCAACATCTTGCCCTCGACTTTATAGAGCAGGATAGAAAAGTCGGGAATTGAGCAAGATTAAATTACTGATTTGATATTTTAACAAAACTCTAATAAGGTCTGTTTGAAAATCAAATAATGGTTTTACTTAAAATTAACCGTCTATATTTTCTTCCGACTTTCTGGATGTGGCGTCAGTGGCTACTATTTTAGTGATATTTGCTTTGATAGGCTGTAAAGTACTTGCTTAAACGGCCAGGTCTGTGAGACTACTGTCATCGATAAAAAAATCATCTTATCATCTCATCTGTCTCATAGTCATATCACCTCGCACTCTATGGTTTCTTTACTTATCTACGTCGCTGTCAAATGAGACATTAATGTTTTGTTCATATTTTTCAAGTACGTAAGGATTTTTGCATTGAAATATAGATTAGATCTGTTAGTATTAGTTTAATAATTGCATTGATGGTAAAATATATCTGTTAAAAAATGTATTTGGAAAAATCATAAAACTACCAAAACATGCATATTTAAGTAGTGTATATTATATTGTATAATAAAATTTGATTTTAAGCTTACTGAAATCAAAGTAAAAGACATTTATTGTCGATGATTCAGTTTAATGGCGGCATTCACCCGCACCCCGAGGCCCTTGCTTTAGAATGCATCTTGGACGAATTTATAGCTCCTTAAAGTGCATTTATCTCCAAAAGCTCGGGGCGATGGCGGCTGCAGCCGGGACGCCTTAAGCCGGCTCTGGTCTCGCGGGAAGGATGCGAGGGGATGGATTAGGGCGGGTAACGGGCCCCCTCTGTTTGTGGTTTGATTTATTGGTTCTAAATGGTGCGACCACGTCAAATGGATTTATTGATTTGAATGTAATCAAAGATTCATTTTGGAATATTTTTCACTCTAGTTGTCTGGGTATAGTGAAATTCGTGAACCATTATTATATTGTATACACCAATTTTATTCTAATAACTTTTACATTTCTATATTTTATACTGCGTTAAGAATAATTCACAATTCATTAGTAATTTTATTACAGTATTTTTTTTTATGAGAAAATCAAAATTATAATCAGATCGGTACTGAAATGTAAATAATATAATAAAATAAGAAAAAATTTATAATGGCAAACAATAGAAAGCAGCAAAAATCTACTTGTTATTTGCTATCGGGATTTTATAATAGTTTAATTTAATTTGTATTAAAATATCACAGATAAATATTCCGAAATTGAAACTTTACAATAAAAATGTGTTTTTATTAAAACATAAAAATTATACATTTATTCCAAAAACGTACAAGTAGATAGATATTTCAAACCAAAAAGAAATAAAATAATAAAATTGAAAACAAAATCATTGACAAGAATACCACATTAAGGACTTTTTTTCCAAAATATAATACAAAATTTAAACTATTTTACACCAGAAACAATATTAATTTAAAATTTTTTCGTTACAAACATAATTATTATTTTAAAATATTCTAAATAATATAAAGTTATTTTTTAAAATAAAATATTTTCTAACTAATCCTCGCTTTCTGTACGTGTCGAATCTTTTGCAGGGAGTGAGAAATTCAAACCAACCGAAAGTGAATTATTACTGCATTTTCCGCGAGAGGGCTCTCAACACAACGTATATTGTGAAAAAATAAGTGTTGTGAACTTGGCTAAAGTGAAAAGTTTGTTTCAGTATTTTATCTTTTCAGAGAAAACTCTAACAATATTGGAATAATATCTGTATAAAATGTGTCAATCTGCAGATACGAGAGATAAAATGTGATTTCTAGTTATATTTACGGAACGATAAAAAATGGTGCTATTTTGTTCGAATTAAGCACGGAAACGTACATTGTTTTGAGGTTTTTGTGTAATATTTGTTGACGGATAATATATATAATAAAAATTTGATGAGTGTTAAAATTGTTTTGTGTAGTTTTATATATTTTCTGTGGAAGTCCTGTGGAAGTCAATTCTAGATTTTACAGATTGAATAATAATGCTGTATTTTTTAACTTTATTTTATTAAAATAAGTTGAATCTAGAATTATGTAGTTTCTATTCTGATTTCATATCTGTTTCGTTTTTATCTACATTGTAAGGTTTTTACACAAATTATTTTTAAACTTTTATACAAATTCGCTTGCTTATTATAATTGAATAGTATTACATCATAAATGCATAAATGCATTTAAAATTGCTAATTAATGTGAAGAGGGCAAAATAAAAAGTAAAATTTCCACTAAAGAATAAAAGTTTTAACATAGATTTTAACCATACTGATACTATACAGTATATAAAAAAAAACAAATATGTAAAAAAGAAAAATAATAGATAAATATGCCAATTTTCCTCCATTACAAGCTGATTTTTTTTTTCTCAGGTGGATTATATTGGTAAAACGGGTAGAAATTTTAATATAACGGAGTATTTGAGATACTTGAACATGAATTTGCTAATCATTTGATAAAAAATGATTATGGTTTTGATAAAAAATTGGGATTGTCAATTTTGCATGTAAATGGTGTTGTTCACAAATTAAATAATTTGGAATCGTTGGAGATAAATAAAGTGTGTAAAACTAATCAAAAAAATATAAACAACCAACTAAATTTAACTACGAGTCCCATTCTAAATTTTTTTTTTTAAATTATTCGAGTAAATGTAAGTACTAATTACTTACATACTTATTTTTTAAATAATTGTTGTTTTTTTTTAAAAAAAAATAGATTGTGGTAAAGAAACAATAACATATATTTTTTAATTAATGTTGACATTAACAATTTTTTGACAGATAAAATATCTGTAAACTTCATTTTGATACTGTTACTGATATCTTCCAAAACAATTCAAATTTTGGACTTAACTTGAATGATATATTTACATATTTACTGTTTCCGAGGTAAGTTTGTAGAACTTCATAATCACATATGCGAAAATAAAATACTTGTTTTTTTATTCTACTCATTTAATTTACTTGAGACGCGTTTCGCCTTGTAAGGGCATTTCCTTTTCTACAAATTGCCCATGATAATAAAGTATCATTAGTGTTGAGACTAAATGGTCACACATAATAATTAGAAGCATTCAAAATGTATGGAAATCCTCTGAATTCAAATGATTAATGTTATTTATTTTCACCTTATGTAAATAAAATTATAAAGCTGTCCCCAATTATAGTTATAAATACAAGTTGTTGAGTTAAAGTGTTACATTTATAATGCCCTTACGATTTAATTAAACGAGTGTAATAAAAAAACAAGTATTTTATTTTCACGTATGGCATATATTTATGTCTTCTTTGTTGTCGTGTTCTTGATGCTGAGCATCGTAGCCCCTAATCTGTTTGAAATTTCATGCAATGTTTTCATTCTTCTCGGTGTTGGGCCATTTTCTTTGCAGCGTTTAACCTTTCCTCTTGATGATGTAAACTGAGATGACATTGCCACTAATTATGTGAATCTGTGTAAATATACTAAATACAGAGTTCATATTTTAGATATACCTCCGTTATTTATGTAAGTATTGGATAAAATAATTAACATATATAAGTATTTACCATACGCAATAATAAAATGTTTTCTCGAAGAACCTGACTTGAATGTATACGTGTAGAAGGCACATTGCGCGGGGCACGGGTGTCGAATGACGCATACCGATCGTCACTTTAGCGACAGAGCGTGCGCTGGCCGAGTTAGACGTGTCTTGTGCGTTTTTATGCTGTTGTTCCTTATGATCGATGTTTTTATTTATTTTTAGTTCTTTTACACCATAATTGATATACATACATATACCAACTATTATTCGAATGATTAATATAAGTAATAAATGTAAAATATTCATATTTATCCGACTTAAATATCGCAAAAGTCTAAACGCGCGTTTTTTATTTTAGCACCGCAAAGGAAAGGTTAAAGAAAATCTTGTTAGCTCTTACTGTAATTATAAGTTTTTCGAGATTATCGTCAATCTCTTTGGCAACACGTCCAAATAATGCAATAATCTTTCTCCTGCATGTTGCTGAAAGTCTTTCAGTATTCATTAATTATTGGAGGATACAGACATTTATGAGCCTTGCGGTCTACCATACTTCGAGCATTACATCACTACTATAATACAATATTGAAAATGTTATCTCCTTTACCTCCTGAGTTGGGGTTGGGTGGTGGCGAGATGATACGCGGATGTACAATGTTACAATTCATAGTATTTATTCCCGATACAAGATTACAAATTATTTTACATCTATCTACGGAAAGTCACGCGGAGCAAAAGGGACCGAGCTTGGTTGCTGGCCCTACTTATACATGCTCCCCTGACATGCATCTTCATGCTTACACACACGCGTTTGACCCGAACGTGCAGGCCCTTGTCACTCATTCATCCATCCACAGACATTACGATCAATCAGTTTCATCCATCCACAGACATTACGAACATAATTTTTTTTTAAATATATATTTTTATTAATCTGTTATAAGTATAATGATACAATACAATAAAAAAAAAATTCGTGCTACACGTTTCTAAAAAGCACATACTTGTGCAGAGAAGTGGAGTGTATATTAATAATCATTGTTTACAATAACTAGCTTATAATAAAATAAAATATAATAGCAATAATAATATAATTTCGGGGTACATGTTTATCTTAAAAGTGTTTTTTGACAGCATTGATTATTTCTTTATCATTAATCTTCCTGATATTTTCGGGTAAGCAGTTAATTTTATCTGGGTGCGTTTAGTGGTATTGTGAAAATAATGTGTTGATTTTTGAGCATAAAAATACAAATTCGATTTTCAGTAATAAATGTTTTTTTTCTTTTTCAATTTAATATTTTAAGAATGACATTTCTTTTAAATAGATCACAAAATGTTAGTACTTTGAATTCTTCAAAAAGTAATTTTGTCGAATAATCTTTTTTTTTTTTAATACTACTTTTATAAGTTTTTGTACATTTTATACTGGAATCAGGCTGATCCCCAACTAATGATGGCATATTGTAATATGAATTGAATAAATGCATAATATACTAAGTACAAATATTAATTTTCTAATCTTTTTATGACTTAACAAATTTGATTTTTCTATTTAAGATTTTTATCGTTGATTACTCCCAAGATATTTTATTTTAGATATTGTTTTTAAAATTGATAAGTTAGGGAGACAATAATTTTGATTGTGTGTTGTATTTTGTGTGGAGTGTTCGTGCATTATGATGTCGAGTTTTTTCGTTTGTTTTGTTTACGTTCCGATTCTAACCTCTCATTTTTTGTAGCGTTTCTGAATATTCGTTTTGTTTACGTTCCGATTCTAACCTCTCATTTTTTGTAGCGTTTCTGAATATTCGTTTTGTTTACGTTCCGATTCTAACCTCTCATTTTTTGTAGCGTTTCTGAATATTCGTTTTGTTTACGTTCCGATTCTAACCTCTCATTTTTTGTAGCGTTTCTGAATATTCGTTTTGTTTACGTTCCGATTCTAACCTCTCATTTTTTGTAGCGTTTCTGAATATTCACCTTTCTATTTCTGTTTCATAGCTTTTTTACCGTTTATAGATGATCTTAGAAGTAAAATATTTTATTAATTATTAATATAATATATATATTATTAATATTTTCTTTTAACTAATATTTTGTTCGAAAATCATAATAAGCTTCTTATCTTGATTTAAACATACACAGGCAAATCCATTAAACAAAAATTATCTTCCTTATAGCCATTAGCTGAACAGCCTTTTATAATATATGTGAGTAATATTTCATTTACTTTTTCAAAAATGTATTTCTGATTACCTACTAATAAAAGCAAATCCTTCTAATTTCCTTTACTTCGTGATAAATTAATTTCTTAGTGAATTCATTGGGGAATAAATTGAAAGTATATCAACACAAAGCAGGGAAATCATTAGTTTCTTGAAAAAGGTTTCAATCCAGATAAAATAAGGTAGTTCTTGAGGGAATAGAGAGAAAAAATGTTTTCAGGAAACTTGTATTTTCATTGAATTACCAAAAATGGTACTCGCAAAATGTTTTGGTACCCGGACAGGTATAACATTCGCCCTCCATTTTTGTAAAATTAATGTATTTCGATTTTATTTTCGTTCTTATTTTTGTTTTGTATTAAACCATTAAGAATATATGATACGTATGAATTAACTACATATACGCTGAAAACGAACTACGTACATCGTTTCAGCTTGGAAAATATTTATTATATATTTTCGGAAATATTTATATTTAAATCATTTTTCTACTGGCCCAGAATACTGTTTGGTGAAAAAAAATTATGTACGAATATTTAAATAATTATAATTGCCAATTATTATTATAGAAAATACCAATAAAAATAATATTTTAAAATATATTGTTTTACTCAAATGCTACAAACACATTGAGTAACTATCCGATAAAGAATACTCTGACAGTTATCGATTACTTGTACGGTCTGGTGAAGACATTTGCCTAGTGACGCAGTGGTCGAGGGTTTAATATGTGTCTCAAGAGACCACCGAGTTAGTCCTATTTTAAGGCGAAGATGGTTGTGAAAAACGAAAAGAACACATTTTGGTGGGGAATAATAAAAATAAACTTTAAAAATCAACACGGATATTAAATAATATTTATTTTCATTTTGTACTAAAAACGCACTTTTTTCTTCGAATTCGCTAACCATATCATTGATACCATCCATTATTTCGACAGCCACGTTCTAAAATTACTCCAATCGGTACTATAGTTGTATAAGTAAATAATAATGGATAATCTTGAAATAATAGAAATCCATAAAAATTTTAATTCCGAGAAAACATTATTGAACAATATCACATTTTCAAATCCTTCGAAACAATAAAATAACTCTTACCCTTACGTGCCCCACTGCCCCAATAGCTAGCTGTATTTAATTTTTGTATGTATGTGTGTAGTATAAAGTGATTTTTTTAAACATATTTTTTATTATCAATGAGGATTTATATGTTGTTATATAATGTTGCATTATCTATTCTAGGCCTTGAAGATATCTGCATTAGCAGAATAATGGATATATATTATAAGATAAGAAGATAAAGAAGTGAAGAAGTCAATGTTAAGCTACATTAAACAATTTTTAAAGGGAATTTAGCCTGATCCTCGGAAAACTAAGGAGATGTCCAAACAGAACACATACGCGGTTATCAAAGGAAAATGAAATGAAAAATGTTAAGGAATATTTGTACCTACATAGATTTTTTTAACGTTGGATACGGAAAACCAAACAAGCGAAATTGAGCAAAGCACAAGACAGGAGTGGGCAGCATTCGAGAAATTCGAAAATAAGATGATTCCACAGCATCTCAGAACATGTGTTTATGATCAGTCTATTCTACCTGTTGTAACGTATGAATCTTTACGTGGAAAATTGTGTGACAGCTACGCAAAGAATCATGGAATTTCTCCTTGAGTGACAGAAAAGCAATGAGTGGAAAAAATAAAATCTAAGATTGCTGACATCGTATTAACTAAAATGGGACTATACCAGAGACGTAGCAAGACCGACATATGAGCGATAGAACGATGAAATCTTGCAGTGGCATCTATTGTTGGGCAAAATAAGAAGAAAAAGACCGACTACACATGCGCTCGACTGGCGATATAAAGAAGAATGGTAACTGTTAGAGGGGCGCCACTCAGAACTGGGGATGGAACCAGGCTAAAGAAAAAATGCAGAAAAATCTTCACAAGAACATGTAATGTGAGAATTATTTTTATCTAAACTAAAACAAGTTATGTTGTAACCACTGTAATACATACCACTATAGCATATTCACGAAACAATGGCATGTCAATATTAACGAATAAAATAATTTAATTAATGTACAAACACAAAATATAAATTTTGCATATAATAGTGTTTAGTCTATATAACACAGGCCAAACTAGTGTATAACTTCTGATATAAATGAATAATAAAAACACACACATTTTCGAAAAATACCCAAAATTTTTGAAATATCATTGAAAGTAGCCCCTTAATGCTTCTTTTATTCAGACAACGTATTTAAGAAATGTATGCATATTATATGACCTTTATCTTATAAGTATTGAATTAACATAAAGCTTTTACTTCCAAGATAATTCACAGAAAATTGTAAAATTAAAATTAAAAACAGAGATATTTCCTGGTTTTATTTCTACCATACAAGTGCTTGGATTTTAATATTGTTCTCAAATCTGATATTTGTAAACATTCTTAAAGATTCGCCCCATCTCAATGTTTCCCTTCCAACAATAAGCCCAGTATTACCCCGCTTACCTATATACTTTATCGTTCATTTCCTTTATCTGTCGAATGAAAAAAATGAGTCCCACGACCTTAAGCCGGCATATAAATTGTTCTGTATCCGCGGCTTGGATTATTTCGGAACATTAAACTTGCGGCCCGGGGAAAAAAGTGTCCCTCGTCGTATTTATCGCCTATTAAATGTAATGTCGACCGAGATATTGACAGGACGACATTCTAATGACCTTATTATTGGAACATTTAGGACATTCTACAATTCTCACGACCTATGCATTGACGACTCAGCAAACCGTTAATGGCTTGATATCTCCAACTTGATATTTAAGTCATGGATCGCCTTTGTGTCAACACGAGGCGGTGTATGATAAAAGCACAGTGTATTAAACACAAACAATTAGGAGATTTTAAAATAGGTTCATGAAAGTATTTTATCTACTGAACGCATCATTTCAGTACTGTGAATAATAAGTTAATCGTTCAAAAAATATATTGACGACTGTCGAATTTAAGATATTTCTTTAAAATTAAAAAAAGTTTTTAAATATTTAAAAAAAAATCTGCTATAAAATTTTACCATTGAAAAATATATTTATTTACACCCTATCCCAAATCGTTTTAAAATTTTTTACTCTCGTTTCGATTCGTCAATATTACTTTTTTTTATTACATTCAGTTAATATCTTAATACCATCATATGTTGGCTCTAGTATCATCAAACCAGAGCTATACCAGTACAATTTGACGCGACTCTTTATCACATTAAATTCAGAGAGAGGCTATAGAAATTATTCACCTCCAAAAGAGGAGAGTGGACGTCACATTTATGTGTTGCAGTCGCAGAACTCGCTCACAGTCCGGCAAAAATTCACTCTGTCCAGGTCGCAAGAGGTGTCAGGAAGAGCCTGTAGAATGCTCCATTGAAAAAGTCAAATTTTATTGAATAACTTATCATCACTCCATTTTCTCGCGGGTGTATGTAGAGAGGATAAAGCACCACACTTTTCTATTGTGAAACACAATTCTCGCCTTATACACATTGATACATTTTATTATGCAAGCTCTTCGAGGATTCTAACAGGCATATCTTCCAGTTTACTTGGTCATGCCAAGCCTTCCGCGAATGCATATTTAGATTATTATCGTTCATACTATCACATATTTGAGTTATTCTTCTGTCCGTTCCTCCCCTAGTGTTTCACACACTGTATATTTCGTTTGATACACTAAAAATTGACTCAATTATTTATATCTTGCATATCATATAAAAACTATTCATTATGATGTGTTTGATAGAACAAATTAAGCTTATTTTCAAGATTTACTTTGCTTTATTATTACTTTAGAACATTCTAATGTATTAGCACAATCTTTCCAAATAGAAGTGTGTACCATTGTTCAAGAATAAATATATTTGAGCACGCTGATCACTAATACTGGTGACTGTGGGTGGGAAAATTGAAGACAGGTCCAGCTAGCTAAAGTTCCTGTGAACCAACAAAGACAAAGGCATCAAATAAGCAACTGAAATTATATTAGTTCACACACCTTGTCTTTCCAATATTCATGTATACGGCAGAGGTTTGGGTAGCCTTCAATAGCGACACATATAAAACGGACTTCGAAATACTTACTTACTTACCATCACGCCGTTTCTCCGCGAGTGTAGGCAGAAAGGATAGAGCACCACACTCTTCTGGCCTGACACACAATTCTCGCCTCATCCACATTCATACATATTCTCATACAAGCTCAATGATTATTTTAACAGGACCATCCTCCAGTATCTGGTTTACCGAGTCGTGCCAAGTCTTCCGCGGACGTCCTCTACTTCTGGTGCCATCAACACTTGCGTCATATATCTACTTACCATTCTCTCCTCATTCATCCGTTCCATATAACCAAATCACCTAAGTGATCCTTTCTTAATCTTACTCACTCTACTAACATCAGCTTTACATTCTTTCCTAATTTCTTCATTCTTTACTCTGTCATAAATGGATCTGCCACATATACGTCTAAGTGATCTCATATCCACTGCATTCAGTCTACTTTCGTTCTTTCTCTGCCAGCTCCAGGCCTCACTTCTATATATCAGCGTCAGTACCAGGACTTTATTGTGAACCGCTAGTCTTGCCTTAGTTGACAAGTTCCCCATTTCTATAATTACATTTAAAGCGCCGTTCACTTTATTCCCTGCAGTCACCCTCCTTACGATATATTTCTCTCTCTTTCCTTTTCTATCGAACATAATTCCCAAATACAGAAACTCATCTACTTGTTTCAAACACTCATTACCTACAAGTATTTTGCACAGTATCATGCTTTTCTCCTTCTCGAATACCATCACTTTCAACTTGTTGACATTCATAATAAGGTCGCTTTCCTTGCACACATCGTACATTCTACTCAAACTACTTTATCAACAATAAACAGTATACAATCAAATCGCCCATTTTAGCTCATATATTTATATATTCTAGTTCTTTCACACAACTATCCAAATACATGTTGAACGGTTGGATACATTACACGACCCTGCTTAACACCCTTTGTAATGTCAAACCATGGTGTGAATAACGCAAAACTTTTTTCATATAGGGATGCAATTGCGTGTATAAGTTTGCTTTTCACCCTGTAATCAGAGAGTACCTTCCATTACCTTTCTCTTATAACTCTATCATACCTTCAAAATATACTGTGGAAAATGATGATACGTATCCATGGATAGCACGATGCATGCAAACCTCAATTCTAAAAAAAATCTTACCACAGTTAACTCTATCTACGATGGTAAAAAAGATTATTTTAATTAGTTACAAATTCATAGATGTGTATCATCTGCCGTGTCTTATCTGGTTGAGGTCTCTATATGACTGCCTAGTAAAGAAAATTGGATGCAACTTTAGATGGATGAATTGGATCTTTAGATGGATCTTATGGATGAGTTACATCTGACCGGAAAGACCCTAGAGTCAGCTGTGAGACTGACCAAGGACCGAGACTCGTAGAGGTGCATCACCTGCCGTGTCTCATGGTTGAGGCCACTAGATGACGAAACTGACTTGAAGAAAGAAAGAAGATTATTATACCATTAATTTTTATTCGTTATTGTATTAATATAATTATTTATACTGTCTTATTATTTTGTTCTGGGTAAGTAAAATGATACATATAATTATAATCTGGATTAGGGAAGCTAAATCGCGATTTCAACTGTGATTGTGAGATTTGCGTTCAATTCGTAATTCAGAAAGCAATTACTGGTTTAAGTAGAAACAAAACTCCGGCAGTTACCAATCATCGTTATAATCAAATACTAATCATAGTCACAATAACTTCACTAATCTAAAAAAGTAAAATAATGCCAATATTAATGCATTATTTTGTTTACTCTTTCTTACATATTTATAACCTATAACCTGCTTCAAAATAGAAATGGCGCGAAAAATAATTGTAATAATCAAGGCTTTAACAAATTTTTCGATCATGTGACATCGCGACAAAAGGGAATATCGAAAGCATTGACCTAATTCGGTAAAACGATAAATTCATATCTCGTTTGATATTCGAATTGGTTCGCGGCCGAAATAAATATTATTTTACTTGACCATTTCCCGCGGATGACGTACTATTTACATTCGCATCACAGCAGTATGAAACAAGCGTGACGCAAGCATGACACGGGCACGGCACGAGCGTGACAAAGGAATTATACAACGTGCGTTAAAATTCCCAACACTCCGCAGCTTCGTTCCAAATTTGACAGACGCGCTCCCGCCACAGCTGAAATAATGGAAATTTTAATAATCAATTTATGTCGCACAAACGAAAAGGTAGTGGTTATTCGAAATTTAAACCCAGTTATGTGAATTAATAATTTTGTTTTTCAAACAATGTTTACGTTTGCCAAATTTTCGGGATGTTTGAAGTTTACACCAAGAGAAATGTTTGTAAAGTAAAGAAACAGGGTGAACATTAATTTTCTTTTACATAAATATGATATGATGAAGCCTCAAAATCTGTTACCATCCGAACCATCATATTAATAATATAATATAAAGTAGAAGTTTTATGACAGGATTCGTGGAATGTAAAGATGGATGTATTTGTCCAGAAATGGACGCAATCACACTGAAGAAGAAGAAGAAGAAAAACTTTCAATGTAAGTGTCTCTAAAATGTATTTAGAATCAGACATTTTTACAACCCAATCGATAGATTTGGCTACCATTAATTTCAACTTATGTTTAAAATTATGTCAGCACGCATACTTCGTTTAAAATAGAAATGTATACGGAAATTATAGAATATTTATAAAATAAAATTCCAAGATTTATTGTTGAGCTCTGTTCACATATTTTGTTTTTACATTTCTTATTTCAAATAAGGTTCTTTTGACCACGACGCGACGCCGACGCCGACGGCCCGAAATTGGGTTTGGCCATTCGTCAGTGTGGTGTTTATCTGGCAACCTTTTCCGATCGATTAGCCCGCAGCCTACCCGAGGCCTACAGCGCTCCATGGCAATACATTAAGCCCCTACTCACGTCCAATTCCATAAGATTAACACGCAATTAAACTTTTCAAGATTTATACAACCCTGCAGTTAAGTAAATGTTGTGTTATAAAACCTTGTGGCGCAGAATCTGTACTATTTGTTTCTCGAATTAAAACATAATTCATCTATATTTGTTGCTTTTTAGTTCATTTTTATCGGCAATAAATAATATAAATAGTGTTTAACTAGAATAAAAAAATATTTAAGTTATCGATCGCAGCTATTAAAAGTATTTTTTGATCATAAATCATAATTATTTAACATGCATCTTATATAATTTGATGAGCTATAGAAATTAAGATTATAACTATCTAATTTTTGTGAAAGGTAACGAAAATGATTTATATAGCTGGATAATACACTAGAAAAAATGATGAGAAATAATAACTCGTGGAGGTCTACTGCCTTCAGTGTCATCATTACCGCCGACGACCCTGAATACACCTTGCATATATCGGTGCGTAAAATAAAGCTCGTAACAGTCATAAACACATCCAGTACCGACGTCAGGCAATAATAATCATGCGACCAGCAGCCATCTGGAAGACCATCTTGCAAGTAGCACTCTCCTCGCCGCTCTGTAACTCTTCGCATATGGAGATTTTATTGCACAGCTTAACCACTTTTATAAACTGCTTAATAATAAATAAAGTGGTTTATGTAAATAGATTTCGTTTTCTAACTTGCTCTAGACATACATACAATACATTCCGCGATCAATAACTACAGACACGTGCACATATAAGCAGATATATTCTTCTGATTCACAACAATTCACTAAATTCTTTCATAACCTCTCTTAATAATCTCTCCAAACCCCAAAAAACTCATTAAACCTTTTATGTTTCTAGCTTTTGATTGGATTGATAGGAAAATGTCTCAAATCCATCGACCAATTAGTTTTTAATTCTTATATATGAAAAAAAACCATATGTTTCAAAAACAAAACGCAAGCAAGGTAGTATGGAAAAAATTCAAAGGTTGAAAATATTATAGTACATATTTTATTATATCGTTTGGGTTTTTCTTCTGTGGGTCAGCTTTCATCGTAACTGATGTTCGGGACACATTTTAGTGGTCAGCATCAAGTCCGAAGCCTAACTAAAATGTGACTCGAAAATACGACCCACGACAAAATAACTTAGAACAGACTAAATTGTTTTATGAAGGGCCGTAAAAAACATACAGACCTTTTTTCAAAAAGCACTTTGCACACATTTCTGTTGAAATTTTATATCATTTTGTCCGGAGTAAAGGTATAATTTGATTCAGAAGTTATTCTTTAATACACTTGAATCATTTTTGATATTACTGTACTGGATGTGTAAAATTTATCCACAATTCTCTGGTAAATATCAAACGGATATTTTGGACCTTTGACGGACAACATGGTTTTTGAAAGTATAATGCAAATAAATGTTCCTGTTTCTAGGATAGATGTTAAATAATAACAATACATAAACTATAAACAATTATAAAATCCCGGTAGCAATCAAAATATTTTTTCCGTATATCTTTTTAATTGATACTTTTAATATGTTTAAATATTTTTTTCAGTTTTGAAACCACTTGAAATTATCTTTCTGTTAATCTCGGGTAGGTTTTATTTAATAGCCATCGACTTACTACAATAAATTCACTGCACATTTTCAATTTTGGCCTCTATGCTTTAACGATTTTTTGTTCCGTGGTTAGCACGAGCGCACAGCACTACTGCAAGTCGAACCATATTATATGAATATATTATATGAGCACAGCGCATAACTATTATTCAAAATAAAGTACTTTTAAATTTTTATTATTAACCCTTCCCAAACCATGCTGTAACACAGGTCTACCATCATAATTAAACCTGTAATATTTCGGTAAATACATGCAACATAAAATTAATATTTTAGATAATCCTAAAGAAAATATTAGCGCTTAAGAATGACTAGTGACAAACTATTTATGAAAAGGAAATCGTACAAAAATAATTATTTTTTCCATTCAACCCGTTGTAAAGTTAATACGTTGGTAAAAATACAATTTGTGATATAAAAGACAGAGATTACACACTATTTTCACAGTGAAAAGAACAACAAACATACAAATATAATTGTCTCTTTCTCACTAATTAAATGAAGAGAGATAAGAAGGAAGGACACATTGTATACGATTTAATGAATGCTCTAAATTATGTTATTATTAATTTTTTCAAAATTGAATGCTCAATATTTAGAGTAAATTCGTACCATTAAAGCCATTTAAGCTAATAAAAACATTTTTTCTAACTGTTATTTACGGTAACACGAGTTGACAGCATGGCTGCGTTCGGGTATTTTATGTCATGGTATGGTAAAGGTTAAATTAAAATTTTGACGTCAAAACATTCAAACGCACAAGACTAAAAAACTAGGTAGGTGGTGACTTATCAACTACCCAAACTCGACTAAATAGTCAAGTCTATCTCATTATCAAGTGATAACTAAACTAAAAACATATATTCGAGTAGAGTGGTATGGGAAGGGAGTGGGAGGTTTCGATCGTTAATGGGAATATGGATAGTAGAGTTGAAGTGTTAAGGAATGTGTTGTTATTAATTAGTGTTTTCTCCGAATTTAAATTCCTATGCATTTCGTCGGTTTCTAAATTGTTAATTATTAATCATTTATAAGGTACCGAGTGCAGAAGTATTAGTCTGGGACTATGAAAAGAATGGTTTGTTTCAATTATATGATTAGATAATTCCCAGAAGTTGTTATTTTTTAGGTAGCGGCGATGTTCTTTTATTCTCGTATTTAGGTTTCTCGCGGTTTAACCTATATATTTTTAATTACAATGATTGCAATTATTTTACATATTCTGTTTTTTATAATATATTAATAGTAGATATACTTATTAAATAAAAAGCATTTTATCGATATTGTTATTGATTTGATGCGTTGGGAAATCATTAGCATCATAATTTTACATGAAATAATGATAAATGTAAGAGTCAAGTTACCCATTTCTAACATAGATAAGTATTACATTTTATAACGCAATGACAAAATGCGAGTTTTTTTCTGTTTAACCTGCGAATTTTATATAAGATATTTTTTTTAGTAATTTTAATCATACGAGACTTTTCGAATTCTGAAACTACTCTCTTTCTCAGGTGATTTATCTTCTTAAAGACAAATGATGGCAAGATGGATGAAGACTCGAGACCGCTAAATTTTTCCTCATTTTCTCCGTGTTTCCGCGAACACCCACATTATCTTACGTTTTCGATTTTCTCATCTGGAAACAATTTATATTTGAAGCTTTCGGAGGCTTGAGTTTGCAGTAATTTAGAAATTAAATTAAAAGCCGTCAATAGTGCTCATGATCGATGTTCTTCAAGGCAGGATAAATCTTTTTTATGAAAAAACCAGAAGAATTGTCGAGTATTTCATTGGATTTTCAAAGTAATTTTTTTTTAACATTATACTTCAGAAAAAAAAAGTTTCATTGAAATAAGACATTTACATAAATCAAGCATATATTTATTAATTTATTTATTGGTAACTATATAATGTAATGTAAAAATATGATTGGACTGTGGACATATTATTTAATTTCACAAAAGGGGTCGCGTTTTAGTCAAAACCACAATATTATTGATCAAAATATTTCAAACACGGATAAAGAGTTATATGAATAGAATGTAAACAGGATTGGAACTCCCAATCCAATAAATATAAGTCTCAAAATTTTCATTCCAAAAACATCCAGTGCACTCATTATTCTGAGTCAGTAGTCAGTACTCATGTCTTACATGCACACATGTAAGGACTGATCTGATAACATACAAGTACTTGTATAATATATATATTTTTTATTTATTTATACATTTGACAGTCTAAAAAAACAATAGAGTTTATTTATACATTAAACAAAAATAAATAAAAATAATAGTTGAGTTATGCACCCCCAAATAAGAAAGATCTTGAATTATGGGGGTGGCTATAAACATGTATATAATACAAGATCAAAAATATACTGGATGTAAGAATGTGTTTACAACAATTAAAAAATATATATACATACATCTTTAATAGTACAAAACATGAAAATTAACAGGTATTATTTTTTCTAATCATTGTAGTTGAAAACCTTTGTATGTGTTCGTAGATCGTCTCTATGAAATAGTTTTAAGCATTACCGATCAAGTAAAGATCATTCCATTTTAGTTTGTTTATAGCATGAAGTGACTTTTCGGAATTAATTTTTGATTTGTACAGGGTTTATTAGTTATTTTGTAGTTTTAACATATATTTGATAAGCCTACAGGGAAATGATCAGTAATTTTTTGAATCCAGTATATATGGTTTCAGATATAGATTATTGTCTGGTATTACACCATATACAGTCTAAACATGTTTTATAATTTATTTCGATTTATGTATACGTATTAATGCATGACAAGTAACCGTGTACAGCTATGTTTGTTATTGTAATTTATATTATTCTACTTGAGTTCCATGACCATTTTCGGCAATATTGATATTAATGTCACCTAAAATAATTTGGTTACCAATATTTTTATTATTATTCAAAAAATTATCTAGAGATTTATTAAATGCGTCTATTTTAAGGTTCCGTGATCTGTATACTGTAGTTATAAAAAAAATTAGCTATGGTATTGAAATTTAACTGTAATACTATACTAATCTGAAATCGGATTACGTTTTATTGGGTACACTAAACGAAATATTAATCATGTTATAAAACCTCTTGAAAACTCTAAAATATCTATTAATCATAATTTATGACTAGTTGCAAATAAAATACGTTTTCAATAAACGAGCGACATAAATAAATAACTCAAACTGATATCTTAGGATTGAGATTCGCATTCGGGTATCCAAAATCCAGGACTCCAGATTGAACCAGTAGGTTCCCGACGTAGAGAGAACTTGGCGGAACTCCAAGTGACTTTCTTAAATCCAATTTCCATTATAGATAAAACAACAATTCGAAAATTCCTTATGAAAGCACTGATGGAAAATGGCCGTGCGTCAGGAAGTTCCTGGAAATAATAAACTTCCGAAAATTGTTTTATGAAACTCGTGATAAAATTAAAAAGTAAATATTTCAACTTTGATTAATACTTTAACTAGTGAAAAAGCAGTAAAATAAAATAGGCTAACGTTATTATTGTTAAATGAAACGGTTTGTATAATTTGAGTATAAATTACATTAATAATGAACTTTTTCAATCTTTGAATTTTTACTGTGTGTTGATATTCTATATATATATATACAGGGTTTAACATATCTATTCCACAATACTATAGATTACTAAATAAATCTAGAAGAGAAATTGTAGTGAAAGTGGACGATGAAATGACAACGCGTAGAAGTCGGGGCAAATTCAACCATATACAGAGTGTAACGGATCTAGTTCACAATACTTTGTGGGCAGATAGATACCTGACTAAATTACGAACAAAAAAAAAATTAAAAAATTCAAACAATAATATTTTCCATAACAGTGCAGAATTTGCACATATTCCTTGAAGATTTTTGACTCATAATTTAGTTAGGTATCCACACATAAAATATTGTCGACTAGGTCTGTCACGTCTGTATATAATATATATATATATAGGATAATTTCTTGCATAGTAATTAAACAAACATTATATTTAGTCGCATGGCAACATAAAATAAACAATTTCTGCTGTCACTTATATCGCGTGAAAGTACACGAATATCGCACCAACAAAATTTATTATAAATACTAATTTAATGTATTAATTATAAATATATACATATAAAATCAATTTTGTCGAAAAATATTGTTTTTGCGTTACCGGGATTCGAACCTGGATCTCTATTTCCAATGCGGGTAAGTACACTACCGATTGTGTTATAGCGCCAGTATTTTGCATGACAAATTTTCGAACCTATATGTTACACCTTTTCAAATGAATACATGTGTCGTTCCATTATTTGAAAGCCATCTACATTATTATATTTATAATTAATACATTAAATTAGTATTTAAAATATCACAGACCGTCTGTTCTGAATAATTATAACTTCACAATGAGAATGTGTTCTCCTTAATAAAATTTATTATGCTATTGTATTTTTTTTTATACACATCATTAATTTTATCTCAATATTGCCAGGTTACTTTATATTTAGTAGGAAAAATAGAGCAATTTACATACATAAATGAGGTATTACGGCAAAATATATGATACCGTATTTACATATCTCATAAAGATTAGATCACCTACATTACTACTAATGGAAAGCAATTCAAGAACTAAGTATTATAATTATTACTAACGTTAAATGTAATAATTTTTTTTAACCATAGTTAATAATTTTTGTAATAACCTCCAATACTGTGGCATATAAAAGTGTTAACTTTAATCTGGTTTTAATCTTACATAAATGAAGACGTTCTTAATCAAACTATTGTACGTAATTTCATAACCGAAAGTATTTTAAATTCCATAACCAGTACTATTACCAATATTTTTAATATATCCTGTCAAATTAAATAAAGTGATTTTTTACTGTTAGTCTAGCGATAAAATATTTGTCTAGTAATCATGATTATTTTTAAGGAGAACACATTCTTATTGTGTAGTTGCAATTTTTCTGTGATATTTTTAATACAAATTAAATGTATTAATTAGAAAGATATACCATATATATAAAATCAATTTATTGAAAAAATATTGTTGTTGTTGTCGGAATTTAAACCTGGTTCTTTTCCTATTCGGGGAAATGCATAAACCGATTATGCTACACCAACACGGTAAGTTGACGACACATATCCGTAAAAGATAAAGAAGATTGCTTTCAAATAGTGCAATGAGAGATGTATCAATTTTAAAGTGCAACATATAAGTTCGAACATTTGTCGTCAATTACTGTTTTGGTGTAGCATAAACGTTTAATATATTTCCCCTGATGGAAAGACATTCAGGTTCGAATCCCGGCAGCAACAACAATATTTTTTCGATAAATTGGTTGTATATACATATATTTCTAATTAATACTTATTATTAGTATTTGATCTGTAAATCACCCCTTCCTTTCATTTTCAAATAGGTGCATTATAAAATATTTTAATACTATAATTTAAAAATTATTATTTATTATTAATTATTATAAATATTTTTTAAAAAAGCATTTATAATAAAGATAATAATTTGATTTTTAAATATGTTAATGGTAATCATTTTTAATATAAAATTTTTAAAGATTTTTTAAATTACAAAAGTCAGAATTAAATAATTCTAAAATATTTTTTATGCGAAGTTAGCTTATTGACTGCTGAGATCCACTTATATATAAAAGTTATAAATTTTACAAATATTATGTTAAATAATTAAATAAATAGATGGCAATTACTTTTCCTCTTTGCAAATATTTGGGTCAATCGTTTAGTTTAGAAAGGCCCCAAAACGATTTTTAAAAGACATTTAGATAGTGAGAAAAAGTGATTTCTCTAATGCTTCGGGATTTTAATGAAACTCAAATACCCACCATACTCAATGTTTTCTGGGTTAACTGGTTAATGTGGGTTTTGATAATGATCATCTGACTGTTGAGAGGATTTTGTTGCTAACCCTATAGACTGGGGTGATTTTCGTAACCATCTCAAAAGGCATTTTAGCAAGAGCCATACATACTATATTTTTAAATAAATATAATGGAAAAATTGTTAGAAGTATTTGAAATTATGAGTGATTAAAAATAAAAATAAAGAAAAGAAATGTCTAGAGCGATTTATATACATCTTTTCATTTTTATATACAAAAAAATATAATCACAGTTTATTGTAAAGATACCAATCAAATAATACATTAAAATTTATTTTATACACTACTAGGCGTTCGTGTAGTTGTAATCTTACAAAATAAAATATAAAAAAACGCTATAAAACCAGTACCTGTCGTTTGTTATAAAATCTACAAATAAACATTTTCATACTCTTTCCAGTGATAGCAGTTTTTATGGGTCCATATTTGTATTTGTTTCAAATACATGTGTACTTTGGTTTCACAGAAACGCACAATACCTGCGGGACCTTTAATTAAAAGCAATCAACTTCATCTGCATGTTATTTTTTTTCTGTCCATTTGTAATATACCAAAATTATCTTAAAGTCAGATCCGTCAAACCTTTGTGGGATGTTTCGTTAAAAACTTAAAAAAACACTTATATTTTTAACAAAGAAATTAATACAATATTAAATAATGTTTACAATTATGCTTTTTTAGGATTTCGTATTTTAATTATGTACCTACATTGTGGAAATACACACAAAATAAATAGTAATTTTTACTAACAAATACCATGTCCCAAGTTTCGAACAAAATATTTCATTAAAATTTTTCTATATCCTTTATAAGTCACTCATCTAATTTGTTAAACATATAACTATATACGAGATGTGATTTTTAAGAAAGTACGGGAGTTTTTTTTAAAGAAACATTATCATTTATACAACACTTTACTGTCATACCTTAAATTACTTCATCATTATTAAGGCACTTGACATAACGGGTCACAAATTTTGGTATACCTTCATCGTATAACGACACCGCATGTGATGAAAACCATATCTGTACTTCGTTTTTGAGTTCATCATCGTTATCAAAACACTTGCCATCAAGGAACCGCTTCAGATGAAAGAAAATATGGAAATCACTTGGCGCTAAATCACACAAAACAGGACACACTTGGCGACGAATGTCATCTGGTTTCATGTTTCGTGTAGTCATGAAACGAATCACGGACTGTATCTTATAGTCGGCGGGCTGATTTATTGTCTTGAACGTCTCAACCACTCATTACAAGATGGCCACATAATATGAATGTCTCTAACGTTGTATGTGGCGAGTCAATAGATGAATAAAGCCATTGAGCATGCGTCATCGTAACCGCAGTGCTACACCGAGAATATCCGGCAACGGTACTTACTTAAAAAACGCGCCCTGTATTATGAAGACCATAAATATTTTTTTCCTTCCATAAATACGAATATCTAATATTATTTGAATGGCGCATAACATACGATATTTAAGATCCATTATTTTTCTGATTCCTTTGACATAGATTAATTTTTGTTCGTCCATTTAGGACATATCCTCGGCAGATTAAAATTGAATTTCATTAATATTATAAACCATTCAAAAAACCGTTACTATATATCAATCTTAAATAATATTTTTTCTTTATCACAATTAATTTTATTTCAAAATTATTTCAAAAGTACTTAATTATTTAATTTATTAACTTAAAAAAGTACCAAATTTATAAAATCTAATAAACTTTTCTATTTTGGGAACAATTTTAGACTTGATACAGCGTCACATGAAACATATTTCTGAGCTTTTATTATCATTACGAGATACGATGTCATGTAATTTTTCAATAAAAATTTTATATTGTCATCTAAGTGCATCACAGTTTCCTTAAAATACTATTTGATATCTGTAATAAATTACACTTTAGGCATAAACATTTTCTGGCTGATCTTAAAATAAGGTTCGTGAAATATATATCATTCCTATCGTTTTTAAAAATCATACTCGAAAAAAACTATACATATTTTTATTCGTTTTAATAACATCATCGTTCAGCATTATCAATTGCTATTTATCAAAAAATTTGTTACTAGTGATGATGGCGTATAATAAATGTAATATAATAAGCGTTTTGGCGGAATGTTCCCAGCTATTGAACAAATGTACCAAATATTTCAAAATTCTATTAGATTTTTTCAGCAAAATATTCCCCTAAACTCGAGAAAAAGACGTAAAGCTGTACTCATTCATATCTGATGTATCTTCAGAGCAGTGAATTTATGAGGACGTGGAAAAATCGGGGCATGGCAGTAATACATTTCTTCAAGCAATTTTACGATGGAGGCTCTGCTGACGTCATAATCCGTCTTCGGCACAGTGTCGGCCAACTTCCGACAAGCGAGCGGATCACGTGTGAAATGGGGAGCGAAACTACACATCTGACCCCGGTTTTTGGACGATTCATCTGCTTTTTTATTAACCTACAAATACAAAGTGTGCCTACAGTAAGAGATATAACTTTAGGATTCAATACAAGATGCCAATCTAAAAAATAGTAGCCGTTTCACTACCCGTTGTAAGTTGGTCTGATGTATTGTTCTTCTTGTGCCCCGAACGGCCAAAATAACGCACTCTCGGAGCTACTTATTAGGAGATGTTTATCTGGTGAGATATCAACCGCAATCATCGCTTCGATCGTAGTATGACAGCGATTTCCCAGTTTCAGAAAGCGAAGATCTTCATACTGCACAGATCAATCAAACCAACAAAAAAAAAAACAGGGGTGCTAGTCGAAGGAATAATAAAGTGCGTAAACAGCAGTGGCGTACAGTAGGTAATAGACTTAGGTTATGGTGTTACCATGATATTATAAAATACGATATAATATACTATGTTACATTGTACACAGGTTTATGAACTTTCGTTTAACCGCCTTTAAGCAAAATTAATCGATCATAATAAAAATGTATTATCTTCAAACGAATAATCATGAAAACAAGTTGAGTAAAGTAGTAAAATTTGAGAATCAGTAAATAAAGAAGTAGGTGTAAGCAGCTTTAAGCCAAGTTCAAAACCTGACCATGTCATTCTGTCACAAACAGCATAAGTAAGGACTCCGTACAACATGAATCAGCTGATTCATTTCTGATTGTGCCGAGTGGAATTTTCAATTCAATAGGTAAGAATTTTATGGCTTAAATAGAATGATAGATTAAAACAGTGGCTAATAATTGTAGTAGCAATAAATGAAAAATAACCCAGTAGAGGACTACAGTACTCCAGTGGCGTCGTGCGGTAGCATCCAGAACTACGTAACTAATAATTAAACTAATACACGGTGGACGCTAGCGTAATTGTAACATACGGATTATTTAATTTATATTTGTTTCCCATAATTTTTAGTAATACGCAGCTTTTTTGTTTGTATGCAGTGCACACTCCTAGTAAAGTCACCTTGATGGCTATAGTTTATATTTACAAACTGTGGTTGAGCAGTTGAAAAAACACCTTTACTGAAGGTTACCCACTAAATTATTCGTCGTATAGTACTAAGAGCGTCGAGATATTTCTGTATCATAAATGCAAATTATTTGTAAGACAGTGTACGATTTGTCATTGTTAATATTAAAAGCAGAAAACTTAATTAACGGCATAAAATTAGTTGCAGTGCAAAGTAGGACTTCAATTGGGGTAGCAAAAATAAAAATAAATCATCCCTGGGTAACCATTGTGCATTTGGAACAATGACTATAAGAAACTAGGGAATCTCTTAATTCAAAATTTGGCGGTACGCGATGATAATGGAAAGTAATATTGGGTTCTTTGTTATAACTTGGGAATGGTTGCGATTGGTGGGATCGTGCTGAAATACAAAGTGATACTAAGAGTAAAACTTCGGGAAAGAGACCAGAATCAATATTTATGTGTTGAAATCCCAAATAAAAAAAAAAAACAAGCATTGTTATATCATTCAAATTTAGTTTTTAATTTTAAATATTTTCCTGACTAAGTATTGAATATATTAATTTATCATTTAATTGTTCCTGCCAACTTCATTTAAAAGTTAAAGTAATATATTATTTTGTATACACACGTGCCTAATCAGAAATATGATATCTAATTAAGTTTCTTGATATTTAAGAAGTTTCATAAATATTTTACGGAATTTTTACTACCTTTATTCATCCAAATTTATATTTAATTTTAATATATTTTCAGCGAATGAATCTCGTTTTACGGAATCATGAATGTATTTTAATAATAAATAGTTTAACTTTATTTTTAAAAACCAAAATGAGATATTTATATTTAACAACCGGTTTCGGAAAATACCATTTCCTTCATCAGGATGATAAAAAAAAACTAAAATCACGTGTCAAAATGTTCTTATATTTTCAAATTTAATTGAAAACAATTTATTATAAAATAATTTAAAAATAAATCTAGTACCTAACTCAAATTGTTAAAACAAAGTTGATATTAAACTACTATTGATTATTAAAATGAACCACAGTGTTTGCGTTAAATATTAAAAATAATTTATAAAAATATTATTTTGCCTACGGTGTTAATATAAATGGCGAAATGACTACATAATAAAAATCTAATGGAATTGGTGAATTAAAAAGTAGTTTTATAAAAACATAAAAAACACAAACAAATTTTCTTGAATGGATTTGAACATGTAATCTCATTACATATGTGAAAAGTACTTTACTCCGACATTCAATCGCATATTATAGTTTTACTCCAAGGTTAGCTGACTTGTGAGCAAAATGCACTCCAATAAACTATGCAAAATCCAACATGGGGATCAGTATTATAAATTACGTTTCTGTTTTGTAAATTTTTCCAAAATATCTCTAATGTAAAATATGTCAAATCAACATTATATGTTAATAAAAATATATATTTGTTATTTTTATTGAAAAGATATTTCATTGTATAGTTGCTCTTTCTGAATACTGTAAAACAAATTGAACGAATCAATGAGAATGAATACAGAAAAATGAATCTTTCGAAAATATATTTTTATTAAAGAGAACACATTCTTATTGTGAAGTTGTAATTAGTTAGAACATAGGTCTTTGAATAAAGAAAATGGCTTTCAAATAATATATTTATATGAAAAGTGTAACCTATAAGTTCGAAAATTTGTCAGAAGTGATCCAGGTTCGAATCCCGGTAGTAACATCAATATTTTTTAGATAAAATTTATTTATAATTAATACATTTAATTAGTATTTAAAAAGATTTACATATAAAATCAATTTTATTAAAAAATATTGTTATTGCGCTACCGGGATTCAAACCTAGATCTCTTTCCAAACCGGGGAAGGTGCATTATCCAACAATGCTATAGCGACAGTATTTTTGACGACAAATTGTCGAACCCATTTGTCACACTTTTCAATTTAATACATCTATCTAAAATTTGTGGCATTGTTGGATAATGCGTCATGGAAAGAGATCCAGGTTCGAATCCCGGTAGCGCAACAACAATATTTTTCGATAAAATTGATTTTATATGTATATCTTTATAATTAATACATTTAATTAGTATTTAAAATATCACAGACCTGTGTTCTCAATAATAATAACTTCACAATAAGAATGTGTTCTCCGTAATAATAAATCATTCGGTCAGACTACGATAAAGCGCAGTGGATCCAACTATATAATAATATTTTACATCATCAGTTGTTTTCACATTTGTATTATTTTCACGACACACAAATATTCATGTTGAGGTTTATTTTATATTAGCTACCTGATAATTATATACCATATGAAAAAACATGACATAAAAATGAAATATTTGCACGATTTTGTAACCTTTTTCGAGAGATTAAATAGCTTTATTCTCAAAAATTTTGTCTCATCTTTAACGCATTTAAAAATATTCTACCTACCCCCACGGGGGAACGGCATGATGGCAAGTTAGTTGGTTAGTTATTATTATCAACATACAATTTTCTACTAAGACGAGATAGGAAATTTATTTTTCCTCGTTTCACGGAAAACAAAAACTTTAAAATATAGCAAACATGACTTGCTTATCCCTGTTTAAGGTTTACGCCAAATCACGACAAAATACCCTAACAAAAAATGGCCGTTTTAAAACATGTAATTTTCATGCATATTCGTTCCATTTGAGCGAAATTCTCGCCCCCATATTTTCTTCTGAAAGCAGTCTGGTACCTGGTAGCTGGTACGGGGGAGTCGGGGGTCGGAAATCTTATAAGAAGACAAAGTAAACATGTGAGATATTTTACGGCGGTACGTAAATTAAAAGAAAATACAAACACTTCAATGTTTCCCCAGTTTAAAAATTAGGTATTTTCCTTTGTTAGGTGTTCTACCGAAATATTTAGAAGGTATTAAAAAAATATAGAATTAAAAATGTTGAATTTAAAACCATTATTGAGGATATCGACGTGAGACAGTGTGCATAGATGATATCATATAGATCAACAATAATTCGCCCCCAAGTCGGCTTATTACTCGTGTTGACGTATTTTTGTATTCACCTTGATTTACTTGCATGAAAGAATGACAAAAATGTACCGACAATGGAGCAGATTGAAACAAACGGTATTTATATGAGAAAGCATTGAGTATTACGTTTTACGATGATTCAAAATATTACGCAATAAATATTTATGCAGTGAAGTGTTAATACAGACATTGGAAATAAATGCTGTTGATCGACTCAGTATCGGCAGAAGTGTGGCGGTTTGGCGCAGACCTGTTCAGTACTTGGGTTGCGGCGTGTGGCTGTGGTGGCTTGCACGCCACACAGTGGTGGTTTGGTCTTCTTCAGTTTTATCACTAACGTAGAAAATTATACTAATTATCTAATGTAAGTTTTTTTCGCAATATGTACTAAAAAATATTTTTGTTCTCTGTTCGCACCAACACACATCCAGAGCTCTCACTCGCATCATTCTCTTTTCTAATTTATTTGTCATCATACGAGTATATGTTTATACTCATGATATCAAGCTTGTGCTAGAATAAGATTAAATTTTAGCATGACTTCTACTATCTAGGATGTAGCAGAATCATCATTTAATATTGATCAACTGCTGAAATGTATAAGTTAATGGGAAGCTTACACGACTTACGAAATATCAATAAGGTGTTACGAATTGTATTGTTTACAGACTCAAAATAAAACAAAATTTATCCAAATAAACATTTGAATTATTACTGTACAATGTACGTACATATTTTACAGTCAAAATTTTAATATTAATGATCGAGGCTCGTACCACATACTTTAAGTATTTATTAGAAGAATTTTACGATTTAATATAATTTTATTTTATTTGCAATAATTGCTTAAGATTGATGACTTTGATATGTGGTGCCGGAGACACATGCAGTGCATATCATGGATAGCGAGATATATAATGAAAAATATCTCCATTCTACAGGAACTACTAGCATAGACTCAGCCATTTACCAAAGATAAATCCATCAATTTATTTGACATTTTGTGAAAAGAAAAGATACCTTGGAGCAGTGGTGTGCAGTAAGTATAGATTTAGGTTATACTGTTACCGAAGATATTATACAATTGTATATAATATATGTAATACAATAGGAGTATGAACATTAATTTAACCAACGTGTTTAGACAAAAAGAATCCGTCGTTTATATGACCCTACCATGTACTTACTTGTAATTTTATAGTACTATTAATAATGTTTTTAAAGTTTAAGTCTTATCGTAAAATAATACCTTCTTATTCGTATATAAATCAATTAAAAAAATGTATGGACGTTTTTATGAAAACTTTATATTACTGAATATGATTATTATATTGTTTGAAAATCCTTCACGTAATAACTAAAGGAAATAATTATTTTTATTAAAGGTTAACGTAGGAAATAGTTCTACCAATTGCTTTTTGTTTTTCCCAAATCAAAAACAAACCCATGCATCAAATGCAAAGAACTATCATGAAATCAACACATTAAAAAGACAGTAAAATTCACGCATTAGTAAAAGAGGAAGTAGGCACTTCAATGATTTGCACGCAGTTGTAAGACTTTCAAATGTTATTCTGTAAAAAAACAGCATAAGTACCGACTCAATACAAAACGGATCAACCAAAAAGAATTTTCAATTCATTAAATAAAAAAATTTGCTTAAAAATAGAAGATAGTAATGTGAATAGCTACAATCGACGCATTGTAGCTACGGCTACAGCGGTCGGTTGTCATGGTAGTTTTTAGAACTAAGCCATTAAAGTTTCTACCGGAACACATATTATGCTATTAGTTTGCTTCCCAGATTTTTAAGTAATACACAGCTTTTTTGCTTGTATGCACTGCACACCCCTGTCTTGGATAGGGAGGTAGATTCATATCCCTTGGAGTGACCAAGTTGAAAAAGCAACAGGCATTTCTCTGGTTACGGTCCTGCAATCTTCGAGATGCCGAAAAAAGTGGAGGAGCATAGTCAAGAAGACGAGAGTTTATGAAAATCACGATACTGTTCTGGACGGACCGATGTGGGTGAATGTAATTGGTTAAGGGTAGGTTGAGCTGTAGTGGACCACTTTTTTGGTAATAAATTATGTTTGAAAGATTGAAAAAAAGGTCTCACACAAATACTGACCGCGATGCTGTCATTATAGCTATCCGCAGGGCTTAGCAAAAAGCAATCAGTTCTCTGCTTATATATTTTATTAACGATATGATATTTTGAACAGTATTCATATTACAAACAAAAAAAGAATTCATGAGCAACCAGTTTATCGAAATAAATTGATTTAAAAGATAAATACTGATTGTGAATTGTGCGTATGCTTTATAAAAAGTTTTCCAAAAGATCAAGATGATCATGAACACTGGTAATAGTAGGCAGGAAATTAGAAGAAATTTACGAAAATATGAAAAATCGGTGATGTCAAGCAACCAACTAAAATTATATTGATCAACACAATAAATCAAACACGATTTATTATATTTCATCAATTGATAATGGTTTAGACAGCCGAAACGATCGTCCAATTATTTGGAAAAATTAAATATAGAACAAAAAAATTGTGTTTGATTTATTGTGTTGATTAATAATGGAGTTCTATAAAATGAATACCCTCAGTATTAAAAAAAAATATGATTCATAATTATATTGGTTCACACTCTTGTCTTTCCAATCATTATGTTGCAACGGAGACTTGGACATTCCGTAAAATAGACGCTATCGAAATGTACAGTTGGAGAAGGATGTTACGTATCAACGTACAAATGACTCAATTCTGCAACATATTCAACGACAGCAAGCCATATTAATAGCAGTAAACAAGAGATTCTTCACCTATGTGTCAAAAAGGAGACTATTCTGGGCACAAATTCGGGCAGCAAAAGACCTGGAAGAGTGCCACAAC
Source organism: Eubasilissa splendida (assembly GCA_031772225.1). NCBI lineage: Eukaryota > Metazoa > Arthropoda > Insecta > Trichoptera > Phryganeidae > Eubasilissa > Eubasilissa splendida. The sequence continues at coordinate 16,008,144 of CM062861.1, read as the reverse complement.
GGTGGACAGAAATGTCGCATCTGGCTGGAGATACCTTGGAAGCAGATGTAAGGGCGGCCCAGGACCGGAACTTGTGGAGGTGCCTTATGAGTCGAGACTCATATTTTTAAGTATATGATATATTATTACTGACATGAAGATGAAAAGAAGAAGGAAATTTCAATTAAACAATCTCATAGAGACAAAGCAATTCAAAAAAATTATATTTAATGGAAAATATATATGAAAGTATTGGGTAATTACAGGGTTTTACGACCTATCTTTAGCTGGCTTGAGTGATCACTTTATATATAACGTTCACCAATACTTATAGCCATACTTCCATATATATTTTCTATTAAATATAATAAAAAAATTGCTTTGTCTCTATGAGAAATCTGATATTTGTTTAATAACAGAGACTTTGTAGGTAAAAATCCAGTAATTGTGTGTTCTTGGACGTATTCAAATATTGAAATTTTAATTGTTTCATTTGTGATAGTACTAGGTGACAAATTACTTGAAATTCTCGATATTTTAAAAATAAATTGAAAAGCATGTAACACTTAATAATATATAATGATAATGATCAACTGTTCGCTTATTTTTCCAGGGCAACAAAAATTGTGTTTATCATTCTTTAAGGGGGAGCTAAAAAATAACACGACCAAAGCCGGGGTAGACGTGGGTAAAAAGAATATCATAATAAAATATGGGGAAAGTTTGTAATACCCAGCAGCTGAGTGAATGGGGAGGGACCAGATTTTAAGAGGAGGCAACTTTTGGTTTATCGACTTCCACACCGAAGCTTTGTAGAGCTTGCATCTGATTTAGTTGGTGTTTTTACTTTGAATTTATTCTCCGCCCTGATTCTCAGAGAGAGTGGGTTTGTTTATTTCGCAGATTAGCGTAAATGTGAATGATTTATGAATTTGTAATATCTTTAACTGTATCGTTGCAAAAAGATTTTAAAAGAAATGTGTTTTTGCGAGACATTTATTATCAACGTTTCTTATTTAAAATATTAATGCCATTTGTTATCCTGATTCTGGGACAGTTGAATGTATCTGGGGGCTGACTAACCTAGATTCGATGAAAAGTTATCGCGATAGTTTCTGGCAGAAGATATATTATATACTGCGGACCTCTGAAGTTTAATATCAATGTTTTTTAACAAAATGAGTAAAGCGTTTGTTGTAGTTTTTTCTTTCTTTTGATATCATTTTTTTGTGATTTAAGTGGTGTGTGCACTTTATTTTTACCTTCCGAAAAAGACATGAAAAAAGAATAATTGTGATATATCTACATTTCCTTAAATTGTAATAATAACCAGCTGCAGCAACTTGCGTTACTCTGCGGTACGTGTTTGTCAGGTGAAGTTATAGAGAACTAACATAATGATATACACTTAATGCTTGTATTACACCTCTAAGAAGACCCGTCGATAAGAGACCGATTTCAAGGGCGCGTCGCCTTATATCGGCTCTGCTATACACACACAAACACACACATCTGTCAGATATCATCGCTGTGCGCTCTCTCTCACATACATACACACACACACACAGCGGCGTGCAGTAGATGTAGAGTTAGTATACTATATACTACATTGTACATAGGTTTATGAACTTTCGTTCAACGAACGTCTTTAACCCTTCCCAAACCATATAGTAACACAGGTCTATCGTTCTAATTAAATCGGTAATATGAAATAAAATATTTACGCTTAGAAATGACTAGTGAAAAATTAATTATGTAACGTGAATCCTACAATAATAATTATTTTTAATTCATTCCGTTATAAAATTAATACGTTGACAAAAATACTATTTGTGGTAAGACAGAACGAAATCACACATTAATTTCACAGTGAAAACAATAACAAACATGCGAATATAATGGTCTTTTTCTCACTAATTAAATGAAGATAGATAAAAAAGAAGGTTGTATTATACAATGCAACCTCATATACAGAACTTGATGAATGCTTCGAATTATAATATTACATTTTTTTTAAATATTTAATGCTCAATACTTAAAGTAATTATGGCATTGACCATTTTTTCACATTTTAAAGGCTAATAGAAATCTAATTTCTTACGGTAACACGAGTTGACATCATGGCTGCGTATAAGTATTTTATATCACGGTATGGTAAAGGTTAAGCAAAATGAATCCATCATAATAAAAATGCATTATCCGCCAACGTAAAGAACAATCATGAAAACAACACGTTTAGTAAAGCGGTAAAATTTGCGAATTAGTAAATAAGGAAGTAGATGCTTTTATTATATTAGCTCTAAGTCAAGATCAAAACCTTTCAAATGTCATTCTGTTAGGAAACAGCATAAGTAAGGACTCCGTACAACATGGATCAGCTGATTCATTTCTGATTGTGCCGAGTGGAATTTTCAATTCAATAGGTAGCAATTGTAAAGCTTGAATAGAACGATAGATTAAAACAGTATCTAGCAATGGTAGTAGTAATAAACGAAAAATAATCTAGTATAGAACTACAGCGCTCCGATGGCGTCGTGCGGTAGCATCTAGAATTACGCAACTAATGATTCTACTGAGGGTTCTACGGTGGGCGCTAGCATAATTATAACATATGGATTATTTAATTTATATTTATATCCCAGAATTTTTAGTAATGCACAGCTTTTTTGCTTGTATACAGCCCCTACACAAAAGTAATGGATATCACAAAAACAAATTATATTTAAATGATGAGATCATTCAGTTTAAAATTTTCAACAATCTTGAAATATAAGGTATTAACCCAAAGCTACGTATTCTAAGAATATAGCGAAAGGTATAACAGACCTTACATCGGTAGATAACTGACTTCGAGTCGAAAATGAAAATTCTGCACCGTTACAGAAAATATAATTGATTTAAATTTTTACATTTAATTTACATTGTTAAGCTTTAAGTCTACGTATTTGTGAAATTTATAAATCCATATCTACTATTCGGGCCCTACATCGTTTAACAAAAAATAGTCGAGCCACTCGAAATTTGATGAATTTTATTTTTTCTATTCAATATATAATTTGGAATCAAAAAAATATTTCAAATAATCGAAATAATTGCATAATTACGATTTATTTGAAATGCTTATATCTCTGATATGGTTGATGATAGCCGTACATTCCTTGAATATTTTAGACACGTAATTTACTTTACATTCATAAAATATTGTGGACTAGGTCTGTTACACACTGTATATAATCTAAAAGCGAATGCTCACGCTTGCGCTATTATGCCACTCACCTTATAATCTAGTGGTCGTGGATTCGAGCCCCGTCCCAAGAGATTACCAAGATAGTTTTATTATTCATAGCCCGACCGTTTAGTTTGGTTTAAAAATGATAAAAATATTGATTGTGGCGTGTATTTTATGTTCTCAAAAAATATATAATATATATTGGAACTAATAAAAGCTGATATTGGCTTGGGTAGCATTAAAATATTTTTTTCATTTGATCTGTAAAAGTATGATGTGAATACTGTATCGTTCACGTGCGGAATGAAGACCGCATCGGTACGGTAACAGAATAATCATTGCATTCTTATGAGAAGAATACAACCTACTAAATCATCGTTAATCTATAATAGTTGTTTGAAAAAAAATAAACACATTATTAGGCAGTACATTCATTTATATGATTCCACGGAGAGATATGTAAAACGATACATTTTGAAAAGAAACACGATGTTGGGGAGGAGTGGGAACAATGAGACGAAAAAATTGAAAATCAAATTACACTTTAAAAATATATATACATACCTTATGGTAACAATGTATAATGTGCATAAGTATGCGTAAAGTAGTACAATCATATTTTATAGTATCTTTCTGTCTCGTGAATTTCTAATAGAACAGTGAGGCAGTGTCTGAAATCCTAGCGAACATCATAAAAAAGCAAAATTGATACAGCCGATTGTTTTGTCGTTTTGTATTGCCATGTGCTGTAGGGTTAAGCGATAACATTTTTATACATATTTTGACAATGAAAAAAATATAAGTAACTAGAGGCATCACAAATTTGTTCTCGAGTTTCAAACTTTTCCTGAGAGACGTCACTTCATACTCGGGTGACTCAACTACAATTGTAACGATTTTTCCTACAAAATATATTTTCATGTCTCATGTACTCATGTCTCATGTACTCATGTCTCAATGTTCCCAATTACAGGCATTTTTTTAAAATGACTCCAAACATTCACAAGTGACAACAATCATTCAGCTAAGGTTGTTGTGTTGCGGAAAGTCAGTATTTTTGAGTGATTAAAACTTAGTAAATATTTGATGGTCTACTCAGAAACCAGCAACTTAAATATGATAAAAATTTACTTTTCTTATCTCTGAACACTAATATACTGATAACTAAATCACAAAGCTGAAACATAGAAATCCACAGAGTAAGTGATAATGGTTACCAAATCCACAGTAGGTACCAACAGCTGAAACCAAAATTTCCTAGATAAAACTAATGTCTCACTATTTCCACTGTCTCACTGTTCCCTCTCCTCCCCTATATACCAACATCTTAAATATACACCCTCTAATAAAAATGATGATGATGATATATTAAGTGGACAAATAATGTAACGAAAAATATACTGGCGTATATGTGGTAGTCTATTTATGACTGAGAACAGAATGAAGAAATAAGGAAAGAATGTAAAGCTGATATTAGTATAGTGAGTTAGATTAAGAAAGGATCACATGGTTTAGTCATATTGAACGGATGAATAAGAAGAGAATGGTAAAAAAACATATGGCACGACCAGGTAAACCAAATACTGGAGGATGGTCCTGTTAGAAGCCTTAATAATCGGCGAGCTTATATGAGAAGATGTATGAATATGGATGAGGCAAGAATTGCGTGTCAGGATAGAAGAGTGTGTCGCTCTATCCACTCTCCCTACCCCCGCGGGAAAATGGCGTGATTGTACGTTAGTTAGTTAATATATTCGTGTAAATAAATAAATAACGCATACCTATATACGGACGTTTCTTATAGTTTTAAATATCTAAAAAATCGGGCAAAGTACAGTAAAAAGTTAACGCAGATTTTTCGGTGAAGTTCTTGAAGTTTTGCAGCCATCTTATGATCTTATGAATGGATATGTAAAATACGTGATAATATGAGGTAAGAATTGAGGGTTTATGGAAATTATTATAGTCGAGATGGATGTGATGAATAAAATGAAGAAGGTCTGTTAAGTTTTGTCTACGAAGCTAATGTCTAATGACTAGAGAGTTATGTACATTCGACTCTCGGTTATTCGGAATAGGGAAAAAAAATTTCATTCCTCATTTCTTTTCTTAAAACGGGAGAGAGTTTACCTGTATAAAAATACCAAGGTGATTGACACCAAAACTACAAAGAGTTAAAAATTACCAAAAAATATTAAAAACTGAACCAAAATCACACAGCGAAAAATATATAAAACATGTGTTTAAACAATTTAGTTACACAGCGGCAGTGGCCTATCTGTACATTGATCAAATGGTGTATTAATATCATTATAACTATATAGTGCTACTATATATCCCTCTAAATTATACTAAGCCATAACAAAATAATTCATTTGGATCGGTGTAGTGTAAAATACCTACTTCCTTCCCTTTCACCGGCTAGACAGTGTAAAACATAAGATCCGCATTTCACCTCATTTTTGTCACATTCTGCCTTCATCTTTATCTGGAAAAAAATTATAATAATACCTGGAGGTGATAAATGAAGATGTTAGTCATTAGTAAAAGTAAGACATCTTATCAAGAAAAACACAAGACTTCAAGAAATAAAATAAAATCCAGACTTCAAATTCTCATATCGTCGAGTTGGGCGCGAATTTGATGTTCTTTTTGTATGAGACACCAGATCTCTTGGCATCACATCACGTTTGGCCTGCAGCATCCAGACTGACGGGATCAGATTTGTAAACGTGATTTGTTGTAGATCATCATCATAAAAAATGACACTTACAATGAGGTAGAAATTAGAGTTAAAAACTCGGGGCAATGACCAGAAGCAAAAACCAGAGAGAAATGTCTTGTTTCCTGTAAAGATCATTTACCATGCGATTAGATTAACAATTTAATAGTAAATTTCGCACTAGTGATTGAACAATAAAAAATACTTACCCTCTGGGTATAGTAAATCACACACAGCTACATTTTAGTCGGACACCTTTGGCGATGGTTTCAAAATGAACCATAGATGCAACCGTTTTTATAAGCTGAGACACCGAATGTGATTCCAACTTGAGGGTAACTATTTGTGTAATGTCAAGGTGCTTGACAAAAATAAGTGATGGGGCAATTTTGTACGCGACCCCCATTTTTCACTCGGATCACTCACTCGATCGGTGTGCGACTCAATTAAAAAAGAACAATAATAATAAATAAACCCCTATACATTTTAAATTAACAATTTGATGTGATGCACTCGTCCGCTTGAATCATAAGTAAATATTGATTCAAAGCGTGCCTAAATAATAATTTTGGATCACGTCATTGACTAGTACTTCGGGACGATCACATTATGTAGTATAAAGAAACATTATTTTTAATTTTAAAGAATATTTCGAAATGTTAAGAAGCTAAATAGGTGTAGAATAACCGACATACGTGAAAGTGTGGCACTTTATCATAGGCGCTACTCGTCGAAATAATGATCTGATATTGTGTGAGTGTGTTAAAAAATTTACACACACACATATATTTATTATCTGGAAAATATCTAAACTGTGACAATAGAAAAATTATATTTATTGTATTATACCATTTCCTGTCAGACTTGTACTGAAGGCGTTTAAACATTTTCAGGCTTTAAATTGTGAAGCAGATTAAAAGTATTCGCAGACATTTCCCCCCGCAGGCAGCCCGTCTACTCATGAGTGCAGTTGTAGTGTTACGTGTATTATTGTTAGGAGTACTATAATAGTGTTTGCGCTGGCCTGCTATTTTCAGCTGGACTGGTTATAATAAATTTTTAATGAGGCAGTTTGGATAATATATGTCTGAAAAAGTATTATTTCAATTGTGTTGGTTGATAAAGGCGACAAGTAACGTGACACCTCTGTATTTTCAAAAGATTTCTTAGATAACTTGAGGATAACCAACAAACTCTAAAGTCAGCCACTAGAAGAATAGTTGTAGAGCTGATCGGCGATTTCCAGAAGACTAATTTTAGTGAAGATTTACTGTGGCAGGTTGAAAAGATACCATGTAAAAAGAAACATGGTATCAGAGTTTATTTATAAAATAAAATAGCGAAATTTTACAAAATAATTGCACTCATGAATATGCTAGAGAATTTCTAAATTTTTAATACTAGTGTAGTTTTAAAGAATTTTTATATAAAGCGTTGAATTTCAATATTAATATTGTTTATTATTAAAAGATATTTATTTATTTTAGAATCAATATAAATTAAATGCATCAACTAGAAAGATATACAGAAAAAAATAATTTATATTAAAAATAAATAATAATTTATTTATGTATATTTTTCTAGTTGAAACATTTAATTTATATTAAAATACCACAGAACTATGTTCTGAAAAAACTGCAACTTCACAATAATAATGTGTAAAAAATGAAAAATATTTTATAATCCTTCATTATCTTTCTCGTCCCTCTACTAGTAATCACAAAGTAGTATATGCGAAACACGAATTGAAGTTTCAGGTTTTGCTACTGTAACCCGACAAAAGATGGAAAAAATTGCAAAAAGATTTTTTACGGGCTTGGGACCCGCGGGTGACGTGTGTACATTCGTCATTCCGCGCGGGCGGCTTTGTGAGAATTGAAAAAGTTTTTTTTGTGGGCTAAGGAAACTATAAATTTGAGTTACTTTATCATTTATTATATTTTTCTGATCGAACATTTCTGTTACACAGATAAAGTATGGAGAGAATTTTTAAATCTCGCGAAATATTTGCAAGATGATCGAATAATTACATACGATGTTTTGACGTGATCGATGACTAACATTTGATAAATGGTTTAGAATTTACGAAAAGAAAATATCAAAATATTAAAAATTTCAAAGGGTTGTAAAAAATATATTTTAACTTGAGAAAATAATTTATTTACCCGTAAAATAAGTTAACGGTGTAAGCTGTAACCTTCACCAGAATAAAAACATGTATAATTTCTCATACCACAAAACTAGCACGACATGTACTGTCAGTAACAGATATTTGACTAGTTTGACAGAATTTAGGCAATACGGTGATTTTAAATACTTGTAATTGATTCCGCCAAGTGTAGTTCACGGTCATATCAAAAATAATCTACGTCAGATTCAGATAGCTTTGGTAAAAGCATTTGGCTGTATATAGGCTGTCCCAGAGACAGAAGTCCAAACGGAGCCTAGTCAGTAAAGTTCAAAAAAATTATAGAATAGAATTTAAAATAACACTATTTGACGTTTATAGGTAACGAGTGATGTTCCCTTAACTCTATCTCTGTAATATATATTTGATTCAAAGTTTCCGTTAGTTTGCAGGTGTATTTCTTGAGAAAAACTAGACTGACGCTTCGGCACAGTGAAATATCTGCTAGGGTTTCCTCAAACCATCAGTACACGGAATCTAACCCAGAAGAGATACCAGTTACATATACATACAATTGCCTGCTGAAACCTCAAAATATAATATTTCAGGTAAATTCATTCACATAAAATTCGATAGATTTTTAAGGGAAGACAATTTTAGACAGATGACAGATCATGTTTTGGGGGAAGATATGCGGTGGGATAAGATCCCGTGGACTGTATCGATTGTAATAAGGATTAGTTGATGCAACACAAAGTGGATTCAAGAAGGAAAATAATGGCAGATGGATCTGACCTACCTTGCTCTAAAGTCCTGGGTTGGACGTCGTTTTCACCTCCAGTCAACTAGCACGTTTTATGTGAAGAACCTAGATATCACTGCACTTTCGGAACTGTTGAAAACACACCTTATTCATGGTCCGAGCACGGTGCTGCTCTCGGGCGGCAAAAAAAAGAAAACACAGATCTCGACAGTTTGGTGTCAGAAGGCATTCTGGTCCCGCATTCCTTTAAAAATTCTTAAAACTTATTCACTAAATTTAGTACGTGTGCGTGATATCTACCATGAAATTTTAATAAAATATATCTGAAATATTTTTAACTATTTTTATAATTTAAATCGCACTGAAGTATCGTAAGAAAGATAAAACAGATTTCAGTTATTATGTACTTTCAACAGATTTTATGACTAGTTTTAATACGTCATAATAACAATTTACACGGAGCTGGAAAATGCATTATATTTTTGATACACACATTGCACCTCGCCTTTATAACTCACCTGATATTGCTAGCTTAACTTATTCTCTTTCTTACTGTATGACAAATAGTCCAGATGGAGCGAATTTATATTGGCCATCCTCCTACATTAGGTGGTGTGTACCTGATTCTAGTGGCATTTTATTTTATTGCCCCTCGGTCCAGGCCGAAGCTGGGGGTGATTTGCGCCCAGATTTTAGCGCACACGGCGCAAACATATTTAGTGTGGGATAATTCCAAGGCACGCAAAATACCTGAAGGGGTTAGCTAATGGCCACTAGGAACACCGTGTAGAAGTTTAATTTTATTTTTATGTCGTAATGCTTGTGGAGCCCAGCGCCATCTAGATCGTCAATCGACAACAGTCAACGGCGGCAGTATGTTCGCTAGCTCCGTTCGCCACTTTAGTTGACTTCGGTTCCATGAGCAGCTACACCTGCCACTCCATACCACCGTGTTAGTTAATTGGTAAAATTGAATTGTTGTAACTTTACAGTGAATAGATTCAATGTAAATCGTGATTATTTCATTTTATGTTACACACACATGTATGCAATAACTGTCTATCATTCCCTTACATGAATAACTAACTCTATATACACTTTCGATAAACCTACATCTAACACCGAATAGATACCCGATATTAGAGGCTTCACATCTGTATTTTCATCTTCATCTTTACTTCTGACATCATTCTAATCACAGGTCACACGTATTTCATTTTATTAGAATCAGCATACTTTACAGATTATGCACTCACTCAGCATACTTTATAGATCGCATACTCACTCAGCTATCACTCAGAATACTCTACAGATCACACACTCATTAATCTCTCAGTCACCATACTTTACAGATTACTCAGATAGTATACTTTACAGATTATACACTCAATCATCTCTCACTCAGAATACTTTACAGATCACACATTCACTTAGTATACTCTACAGATCGCACACTCACTTAGAATATTCTACAGATCACACACTCATTAATCTCTCACCCAGAATACTCTACAGATCACACACTCATTAATCTTTCACTCAGCATACTTTACAGATCACACAACCACTCAGCATACTCTACAGATTGCACACTCACTCATCTCTCACTCAGAATACTTTACAGATCACACACTCACTCACTCAGCATATTTTACATATCCCACACTCATTCGTCTCTCACTCATCATACTTTATAGATTATGACAGATTGATACCAATACATCCACTTCTAAACTAAAGATCCACTTGGTCCATCATAGCTGCATGAATCATACCTTTAAATACCTAACCGGGGTGTATTCGTGCTATATGTATGGTTACTACTTCATCACTAGGAGCAAGTACTGGTCTCGATCATCTCCTCTGTCTATGTGAGATGACGAAGATGCAGAATTCGTCATGGCTCCATTCGCGTAGTCGATTGTACTCTAATCATTCTTTGCTCAAAAGTTCTTGAACAGCAATTCTTTCGCTGGAATTCTTTCTAGCATATTGAAAATTTTTTTTTTTTTGATAAAATGTCCTTTCACTTACACATGCATTTTTACGTATTGTTTTATATTTTTCCAAAGATATTTTATATTAAAAAAATTAAGGACTCATTATTTCATTAACTTATATTCCTGTTTTCAAAAAAAAATTTCTCATAATTGAACCTACTGTAAAAATCTCCTTCACAGTAGTTTTGTGTATTATTAAAGCGTGCCCATTGTATGCAGAAGTAATAATTATATCAAAAAAATACAAATTTATTTACAAAATATATATATGTACAAAGAATTGTAATAAAATGTTATAGGTGAAGAATGTATCCGATGACAACACTCTAGTGTCAGATTAGCTGGAAATATGTATTGATATGGTTAGTACTCAGGTATTCGTGGAATTTTTTGTAAACAAGGGATTCTTTGTTCTCTTTACGCTATACAATCCGACATAATATTTTTCACTACTTGATATCTAAATACGAAATAACTATGGTTAACCTACTATAAATGTCTATGGTTATAAGAGCTATATAAATCGACTTTTTGCTTCGCTAAAAAATGGCATTGACTGCAGATATAATATCCAAAATATAATCTAAATTATTACTATGTGATATATTAAGTATTTTTATTTATATTTATATTTATAATTATGTTTGTGTACTTCTTTTACATCTTTTGTTCTGTACGAACTACTTTGTATCTAATACACATTTATGTGATAGATTGGGCCTCATAATACATAAATGAATATCTGTAGTATTATTTCGATTATTTAAGAGAGTTAAATACTAATTTAATGTATTAATTATAAATATATGCATATAAAATCAATTTTGTTGAAAAATATTGTTTTTGCGCTACCGGGATTCGAACCTGGATTAATTATTAACGGATCTATGTTCTGAAAAATTACGACTTCACAATAAGAATGTGTTTTCCTTGACAATTTAAGAGAGTTGATAATATATAGGGTACGGGCTGGTATTACCACGTTGGATGTTTTGTATTGCCATATCACGTCAAAGAATTTTCGAAAAGCATGCAAGTGAAAATCATTCGTATTTATTTCGCGTTATCCGTAGTTTGGGTACTTTGTTGTAGAAGAGAATACTAAATCTGTAACTTAGTACACTAAGATTTTTAAATTAATGATAAAGTTACATACTAAGTAAGTAAGAAAGTATAAATATTATTTTGCTAAACTTTTCCTGAGGAGTTGGTCTAATCATTACATATTACAGTTAAGGGATGAAACTAGTTAAAAGTAGGCAAATAAAATAAATTATACTTACTAACAATGTCGCTGAGTTTAGTGAATATGTAATCACGAATTTAACTGGCCTCTAAATATAAACTCAGTTTAAATTTGCGTAAAAGAATGCTGAAAGCTACCTGTTGACAGATAGACTTCAATCCCTCGAGAAAAAGTGAGTGGGATGGGTCTATTTTCTCGAAAGTATTCAACGGAAGGTGTACGAATTTACATATTTGATTCCTTCAGGCCCCATCTTTAGTAAAGAAATGCTACGTTTTCATTCCCAGGATCCGTGCATGATTGAAATACTTGGGCAATCCGCAAAAACAGCCTTTGTCCAGAATGAAAGGTGTATCGATCTGTTTCGTCTTGAAGCTAGACCATAATTTATTATCATTATTATATCTAGGTAGCAGAAATCAAACGGCTATCGGTATCTCCGGAATTGATAAAATAAAACAGTTTACTGATGTTTTCTGTGTCTCTTATACAAAATTTTGAGAAAATTGTAAACTAAACTAAACACAAAATACTAACGATTTACGACAGATAATATGAGATATAATAAATTTGAAATCCTTCGCGTCTATTAAGCATTGTCATAGGATAATTTAAAGTATTACATTGTACATTTAAAAGATACTATTTATGTAATCTTTGCTATCTATAATAGCCAGGCTACTCTTCCAGCAAGCATGAATCTATTGTTCTGCCTTTTATGTTGTTTCAACCTCATACATGCGCATATCAAATCATGAACGAAATATCCTTAAAATCTATAAATCAATGTTAAACCATTTTTTTATTTTCAACCAAAGTGGGCCACGATAGTACAACCAAACTTTACTAATTAAAGTATATAAATCGCCATTAAAACATATTCTAAACACTACCATAGAACATCAATTTGAATAAGAGCACCAATCAGCAGCAAAATCGGTCTCACGGATTTCGCGCCCGTTGAATGAAATTTCATGTTAAGCACGTGCCTCGGGCGTGCGTAACCTTGGCTAAAATACAAAACTTTAAAATAGTAGTTGAAGCCCCAAAACGTGCGAGTAAATACAACGTATAAATAAAAATCGGCAGTTCATACCAATTTAAAAACACGTAAAAATGAAATAACGTCGTGCGAAGAAAGCTAGCAGTTAATTATAAATTGGAATATTTTTTAAATAACCGAAGTTCAAATATATTCTAAAAATATTCGCATGGAACAAATAAAAACAAAAGAACTCGAATGAAAACAAAAAAAAAACTGTTATTGTGATTGATTGTGAAATTGGGATTCGATTATAATAATTGGTAAATGCGATTTAAGTGTTCCAAATTCAGTTTCTAGTGTAGCAGTGATTGCTCGCCGAATTACGAATAATCATTTACCAATAGTTATTACAATCGAACACAAATCTCACAATCTCGGTCATACTCATGGTTAAAATAACGATTTAGCTCATTACTAGAGTTATCCGGTTTACTGAAAGCGAATTCATTGGTAAAGGTCTTTCAAAATTTCTCAACGAAGTTTTATAATATTTGTGAAGTTTAAAAGTATTATTTATTTATTTTCTGATATAAATGATTTACAAAATTGCACGTCACAATCTATTGCATCCAATCAACGCCCTATTTGTCTTTTTATTATGACACGATTAATATATTTATTAATTTATGTACACATATTTGTTTATGTGGAAAGTCAAAATATTATTAGTGTAAGTTGGTCAATTTACTGTAATTAATTTAGTAGTTCTCCAAATATAATCTAGTTTCATTAATAAATATAATGTATAGGTGTATTACTGTTTTTGATAAAATGAAAAACACCATAATCAATATAAAAACAAGTAAAATATATTTTAATGAGTCATAAAAAATGTCCAATTAGAAAAACATATCATACGAAATACGTCATCAAATCAACTCGCACCGCTGAGCATCAAAAACATAGTTTGGAATATATTATCTAAAGAAAAATTAAACTGAATCTTTAATGAGTTAGGAAAATCAATTTAAGTGTTAAGAAGCCAGAGTTATCTGGATTGTTTTACAGGGCCATCCATTGTCCTCCATCGTTGGACCTCCGCCAACCTCCGCGCCCCGGTCTGCTCGCACCCCTTCCCCAAACCCTCTCAGGAGGTTCACATTACTTGCCGGCTGCGTGCCCGTAGCAAATTACCCCAATTCCGGTGAAAGCCTTCGTCGGTATAAAATCACGTTTTTTTCAGAGCACCGTAGAAGTAGGAACAGGGCAGTCAAAGTACTGCATAACGATTACTGATTAATTAAAATAAAAAGTATATATATATATATATTTATACTTTTTTCCTTGGATTTTTTGGTAAAAAGCATTTCATTAAATTTGTATTTATTACTGTCTAAGCAAATGCATGGGCCTAGTTTGATTAGCAATTTAATACTATAATTTAATGTAACTTTACATTCACACATCGAAGTTATTAAAATTCAGCGACAACTTCGATGGATTGGTCTGAATGTCTGAAACCAGGCTACTAGAGAAGAAAAAGCTAAAATAAAAAAGCCTTAAAGACTTTCTGAAAGTAATCCTTGGAAAGTCCAACATTAGGAACGATACTTGGAAACTAGCTGCAGGAGACAGGTATGGTATTGAGTGGTACCCAATACTTCGAAGTAGAACGCCAACAGAATGCTGCAAACAGGAGAAGAAGATCGGGGAAGAACAAACAGTGCGCGGAAGTCAGCCCGCAGTTGCTGTTTTCCCATGCTCAAGATACCCCAAAACTTGTGGATCCAAGATTGAATTTTTCAGCCACCCGAGAACCAATAATTGTGAAGGAAATCTTCTTCAGACACGAGAGAACCGATGATGATGATGACTTTCATGTATACAAAAAATAATTTTAAAAATGTATTTTACATATATTTACACAAAACTGTAAGTTGTCTACATGTATCGGTTAACTAGTTAATTATAATAATATAATTTATTCTGCAGTGGATTAACATGGACTGATGATGATTATTTATATTAACCCATATTTTATACCTTTTTGTCAAGGTTAATAATGCACTATTAGATTATTTTAAATTGTATGTATGTACATTATTTTCTCAACAGATTTTTTTGTTTAAATCACCACCTAGTATTTGTAAATGATTATGATCAGCTATACAACATTTTGGTAATACACAAAACATTTTTAAAACAAGATAAACAAATGCATCGAGACAATTCGAAAACGGGCATTGACTTGCAGAGAATTCTGGGCATCCAGTTATTATATTTTAGGAATACAGAAAATACAGCTACCCCTCACTGCACAAATAGTTTATAACAGACAATTCCATTGACCTGGTTATGTTTCAAAATGAACTCCATCAGAGAGAGCGATAACAGTGATTTTTTTGAACTAGGGCGATATCCATAAACAATGCGCGTATGCAGTAGTGTAGTGCTAAAAAAATAAGTATCGGAATACTACTCTCCTTTAGGGTAGTATCGTTCCAGAAAAATCCATACGGAAAAATAACGTACGTTTTCTATTCTCGGGCATTGATATGTATTTTTCGTATATTAATTAATACGCTAGTATCTCTCACAAAATCAGTCCACAAAAAATAACGAAAATGTATTTAACCCTTCCCAAACCATGCAGTAACACGGGTCTACCATCAAAATTAAACTTGTACTATTTCGGTAAATACATGCAACATAAAATTCATATTTTAGGTAATCCTGAAGAAAATATTAGCGCTTAAGAATGATTAGTGAAATACCGATTATGAAAAGGGAATCGTACAAAAACAATTATTTTTTCCATTTAATCCGTTGTAAAATTAATACGTTGGTAAAAATACAATTTGTGACATGAAAGACAGAGATCACACACTATTTTCACAGTGAAAAGAATAACAAACGTACAAATATAATTGTCTCTTTCTCACTAATTAAATATAGAGAGATAAAAAGGAAGGACACATTATATAGGACTTAATGAATACTCTAAATTATGTTATTAATATTTTTTTCAAAATTGAATGCTCAATATTTAGAGTAAATTCGTTCCAATAAAGCCATTTAACCTAATAAAAACATTTTTTCTAACAGTTATTTACGGTAACACGAGTTGACAGCATGGCTGCGTTCGGGTATTTTATATCATGGCATGGTTAACATAATTAAAAAATTTTACGTCAAAACATTCAAACGCACAAGACTAAAAAAACTAGGTAGGTGGTGACTTATCAACTAAACTCGACTAAATAGTAAAGTTTTCAATTTTGGCTTATTGAGAATCAACACAATATAATGTGAATGTATATTTCGAATGAAATTACCTACTGTTATTTGTTGATCAGCTTAAAATTTAAGCTTTCTTGGAAATGTGTCGTAAAAAGAACTAGTATGATGACACCACTATTCCTGGAATGTACGCAAACACACACACACACACATACATGTTTGTTGCTAATATTTTGTTCTAACAATTCGTACCGGAACTTCGGAAAAGAGTACCACAATGATATTCCGGTGCGATCCAGCCACACTACACCATTGCACATATGTATATACACAGGCTGTGGAAAGTTAGGGTGAGAGTAAAGAGAACGTAGATTAGTTCTCCGCATTTAGTCAAATTCTTATATTCAGAGCATCCTTATCTGATACACGACGCCATTTTTTTCACATGTCAACAAATTTAATTAAAATAACAATGTATACATCTTAGCAGAGAAAAAAGAATTTTAGCATCAGATTTAATTATTTTATACTCACTTAAAGTATACACATCATATAATATATGAAGACGTTAATTCAAAAAATATTTTTTATGTATGATAATTTGATTATTTTAAATGGATCACAGTATAAAATGTACTGTTAGAATTTTTAAATAAAAAAAGGTTGATTTTGGCTCTGAGATTCTTGCCTACCTTTTTAGTTATTTAAACACAAAATAGATAACTTAATAAAAAAATTGACAGTACTGTTTTAAGTTAAATATATTTACTGTTTCCGAGGTAAGTTTGTAGAATTCCATAATCACATATTTGAAAATAAAATGCTTTTTTATTCTATTCGTTTCATTTATTTGACACGCGTTTCGCCTTGCAAGGGCATTATTTATCTAACAGATTCAACTCAACAATTATAGATTTACCAAGAATGTGGAACAAGATTACTAATTCGACATTGTTGCATTCATTTAAAAAAATATCATTCTTGTTGTACTTAACTATTTCCTAGAATCATGCAAACATAAAAATTCCAAAATACCAAAAATGTCTCTCTTGCCGTATCGTCTTCTTAGATTATAAAATTATATCTCTGTCCTTTTTTACGAATTACCCATAACATTAAAATACCATTAGTGTTGAAATTGAATGGTTACTTGTAATAATTAGAAGCATTCAAAATGTATGGAAATACCCAGAATTCCAATGAATAATGTTGTCCCTTTTCATCTTATGCAAATAAATGGTATAGTTGTGCCCCATTATAGTTAAAAATACAAATTGTTAGATTGATAATTCCCTTGCAAAGCGAAACGCGTCTCAAATAAATGAAACGAGTATAGTAAAAAATCAGTGTTTTATTTTCACATATGTAAATATATTTATTGTTAGCATTTTATTTGATTTAATTTATATATTTTTACGTGTTTAGATAGCAGTCACTGAACCAGAAAAGTAACATGGAAGTTGTGTATAATAATAATATACATTAATTGGTGTCCACTAAGAATGAGAGGTATCGAATTTGGTCATAGAAAAGTATTTAATAGTTTTCAGGAATATATATTATTTTCAGCAACGAGTGTAGTGTATTTTTACTTTTGTGCGTTTGTGGGCCCTGTTCCAGGGACCTACGATGTGGACTCTGCGCCGTGCCGTACCAAGGAAGGAAGGTAATGGCAACGTATTTAACGTGGGCGGAGTGGGTCTACGGTGATTTGGGATGAACAGGTAGGTACTGACGAAAATATAGTGAATCGTAAAACAAGCGAAACGGACGTGCCAGTATCACTGATATTATTTTATTATTTTATCACACAGCGAATCAAAAGTATTATTAATATTTTATGTATTAATTTAAGCAGGTGATGTGTACATTTGTATCATTTTTTAAATGTGTGAAATTTGCACGGTTTATTTTATATGACGTTTGATGTATAAAACATTTAATAAGCGCGGAACCTTCGATCACAGCCCATACTGAAAAGTAATATAGAATCTTTTTGGAATAAATAATCTGTAGATACTATATTATATAATATAAATAATTTATTAGTTCTTTAAATTGAGTGTAGAAACAAGATGAAACATTTGGTGTGGATAGTCGTAATAATGTTGAAGTGAAAAATAGTGAGAGCCTTTTATATATCTTTTAGTATCTCAGTTCTCGGACAGAAAAAAGTTCCCGGTTCGTATCCCTGTTGTTTGTTTATAATCTCTAATCAGGCACTAGTATAGACGTTATGTTTAGAATAGGAGATATACAATTTATTAAGGAGGACAAATTTTTATTGTGAAGTTGCATTTTCAGAACATTTGCAGTTCTGAAAATGCAACTTCAGAACAAAAATGTATTAAAGTTACCAAATTTAATGAAATGGATTAATTCATTTGATTCTGGCGTCTACTATCGAGTTTTACTCGGAGGTATTTGAGATTCACCGTAATATAAAGTTGATTGTTTTAATAAATGGAATGGTAGATGGAAATATTATAGATAGGAAGAGGTCCAGGTTCGAATCCTGGTATTACTAAATATTTTTTCGATGAATAGATTTTTTTCTGTATATCTTTTTATTTGATTAATTTAATTTGTGTGAGATATAAAAATGATATTAACCAACGTTTTATTTTATAACAAAAAATATATATCCCCGTATTTTTAATACACTGTGCCTTTTCTATTTCAAAAGAATCAAATCCCGCCAGAGATATGAAAAACACATCAGGCCGACCACAAACCTTGTACTAAAAATATCGTAAAAACACAGCCTCTTGAAAGGAGTTAGGTCCTTAAGTGGTTTGTTGCTGGCTTGCTCCGTCGTATACAATATTGTCTTTAATGCTCTCAACATCAACCCTTATGGAACTTCAGTGAACTCTAGATATGGAAAAGTTATGTTATTACTGCCGCTGGACTTTCACTGCACCTCGAAAAACATATTTCATATTTTCTAAGAGAGGGAATTTTTGGGTTATTAAGCGAAAACGTTCGGGTTTAATATATGATATTTATTTTATTTATTTCAAAATATAAAAGTACATTAGATTATTTGTAGCGTAGTTGAGTAAAAGGAATTTCAGTTAACTCTTGATATTTTATTAGGAAAATTTAGTTTTACAGTGATAAATAAACGATACAAATATATACTTCCAAAAATTAAGCCAATCACATGTTTTCACAAGAATTTAACGATGAATGTAAAAAAATACGAGAGAAATATTTACAGAGGGAAAAAAATATTTCTTGATTTGGAAAAAAAAAGTTAAATATTTTTAGACAGAATGGGTGGGAGAAGGGTAAGAAAGATTAGATGGGGATTAAAATCTGTATGATAGTAATAAAAAATGTGAGAGGTATACGTAAACAAAGCGTATTTTGATCTATATGATATAATTCATAATAATATTACGTTTCCCTGTCTAGATCTGTGACTTTCTGGATGCCGGCTTTGGTAGGGTAATTATGACTGTTTAGTGCTTGATTAAACTGCCAGGTCTGTGAGACGAGATAATAGTATAAAATAGTATGTTTTTAATATCTCTATGTTAAGATTACTTCAATGTTTTATCTTTTATATATTCAATAACAGTACGCAAATATATATTCAATTTAAAATTAAGTATATATTGTCTTTATAACGAGTAAGAAAAAATATACATGATATCTGTCATATTTGCTTATCTATACGTACTGTCTATGGTATACCATACAATTAAGCACTTTCCAAAAAATCAAAATAACTGTTATTGTTTGTTTTCGTTCGATTCTAAATAGCATTTTTGTGTTTATTATTGTCTATCCGCGAACAAAGGTGGAGTATGGTTTGTTTTGGGAAAGCTCTATTATTGATATATATAGATTCTACGAGAACAATTTTAATTACATCGAGATTTAATTTACGTGTGATTTGTTTTGGAGAAAGCTATATCATTAAAATATTGATTCTATTGAGACCCTGCTTGCGCAGCGGTCACCAAAGGCCACATAGCGGCCACTATTAGCAGCAAAGTGGATACAATAGCCGCCTGCAGGGCCTAGCAGCAAGATACGATATCTCAGATACTGAAAAAGTCTAGTTCCTTAAAGTATAATTTACAATACACGGAGACTCGGTAGAATAAAAAGATTTTTGGCATTAGTATTTTAATGTGTGTGAATAAGACTAAAGGTTATATTATTGATAGAATCGGCATTAACTTTGTAGAGTTTTATCATAATGGATGGATATAAATAAAGTAATGTTATAACTCTACTTGAGTTTATTAGCACAACTCGAGTTTGTTACTTGTACTCACAAGTAACAAAGTGACGGCTTAGAAGTGATCCTGGGCAAAACTTCGGGCCGATGAAGACTGGAAGAGTATCAGAGTGGTGGATAGATACTTTGTGTCTGGCTGGAAAGATCCTGGAGTCAGTTGTGTGAGCGACCCAGGACTAGGTTTTGTGGATGTGCATTACGAGCTGAGTCTCATCTGATTAAAGCCATTACATTTCAATACATGAAGCAGATAATAATAAAGTAGAGAGATAAAAAAAAATAGAGATGCGCACAAGGAATACATATAACACTTATATTCTTACAATTTTCAAACTAATCTAAATGCTTGTACTATATTGATAATAATTATTTATTTATTTGATTCTTAGTACAGTGTGTTATATTATAATAGGATAAACATTTCAGAAAAGTAAGAAATATAATTGGTTGCCCTGCTTGCTACACTAGTAGTTTACTGTATTATAGCAGACAGTGTTCTTCCGGTATAGTAGTAAACAAAATGCAATGATCAATGTACAAACTTATAAATATATAAAGAGTTAAACAAGATGTCATTAGATTAGATACATACTTTATGAAATGCATTCTTCAATGTATAGTATATACTATATTAGGAGAACACATTCTTATTATGAAGTTGTAATTATTTAGAACATAGGCTTGTGATATTTTAAATATATTAATTAGAAAGATATATAAAATCAATTTTATCAAAAAATACTGTTGTTGCGCCACCGGTAAATTGATTTTATATGTATATCTTTCTAATTAATATATTTAATTCATATTTAAAATATCACAGATCTATGTTCTGAATAATTGCAACTTCACAATAATAATATAGGTTCGAAAATTTGTCGCTAAAAATATTGTCGTTGTAGCATAGTTGAATAATGCACCTTCCCCGGTTAGGAAAGAGATACAGGATCGAATTCCGTTGGCGCAACAACAATATTTTTCTGTGAAATTGATTTTATATGTATATCTTTCTAATTAATATATTTAATTCATATTTAAGATATACTATATGATATATGTAAAGAGTAAAGTAAGATGCAATTAAATAACATATAATTATAACGTAAAACTTAAAGTAAGTCCAAGGTTCAGTGTATAAAAAAAACGCATTTTATTAAACGCCAACCGGTTCCGCTTAGCTCAAGCTTCGTCAAGGCGTATTTAAAACTAACAATAAATACAAAAAGAGTGCAATTATATATACATAATGAGTGGTTTTGTATAAAGTGGTTATGTTTTATTTAATCTAATATGTCAAACCACAAAGTGATTGCTTTCTACAAAAATGTAAAGTAATATTGTAAAATAGTAGGTGTAAGCATATAAAGTGCATCATGCGTACAATCTTAATTGTTTTAAAATATTTTTCAGATCATATTTAAAAAAAAACACCGACTGTTTTTATTTTATAAAAAAATACATATTACCTACATTTTGAAAAAATATTAACCGAATCTAGAAAAATCCGCGCGTACGAAATGCCTTTATTGCGAAACCATTTCAGGAACGACTCTAGTCACCAACTTGATATGTTCAAAGCGCTAGGAACCTATTGTGAGGACTCAAAGCCGTACGTTTTATGGAAAAACTTGTATTCTTTGCTTTGGACTAGGATCAAATCTAAAATACATGCATTTAACATAGAGATATTTAAGCGTGTGTGGAAACTCCCTTCACGCTGTATGGTGTTTTGATAGTTTTTAATAATAATATATTATTTAGTATTAATTTATTTTCTTTTTTGTGGGGTACATTATGATGATTATTATTACTAGGCATTCTGTGGTCTCAATTTTTTTAAATTCCCGCGACTCGAGAGTCAACATTTTCAAATCCTGGAAGTTCCTATGAATCGAGACCATGAATTTAAATTAATTTAAAATAATAAATATTTTAATAAATAATCATATGTATAACTGTTTGATGAAATATTTACTGATTCATAGCGCGATAGTAGTTTTTTTTAAATGAAATTAAGTCTACATAGACATTGGTTACGAAATCCAAAAACATGAAAAGTTTAAAAAAAACATACGAAAAAAAACAATTAATAAGGAAACACCTTTTAAGACAATAACGTACGTATTTGGCAACTGAAATCCCGTAACAAAGTTTTTCAAATAATGTCATCTTCTTTCTTTAAAAGATGACATAGTTTTATATTAAATATAAAATATCACATTTTACAAGGAAACAATCCGCTATTTGAACAAACCGACAAAATCATTTCCTTCAGATTTTATTTTGTTGTCAGGGCTAATTTTTGATGAGAATTAATTAATGAGAAAAAATGCTACTTTTGACTCAGTGGCATGATTGTGATTGATATTCGATAATATCAGTAATTTGAAACTGTGACTATGATGTATTAGTACCCGTGCGTCGTACGATATCACAAAACATGAAATAAATAAAAAAAAAACATAATTTTGAGCGTATTTACTTATATTATTCAAAATTCCTTTAAGTAAAAAACCTATTTTAGCATGTATAATTAATATATATCTTAATTAATATCGTCACAAAGAGAATGAAAACCCTAAAAAATGTGTGTTTATTTTTCGGTTCAAATGCGTAAAATGTTTTGACAAAATCTACTAGATGGCACTTATAACGAATTATAACGTCATTCTTTCATGAATATTTTTATTTCATTTGTACATGCGCCGAATAATAAATCAATAAACAAAAAAAAAATCATGAACCATAATATTCCCACATATTTAATCACTGATAGTGAGTGTGACTCAAAGATATCAGTGATTGACTCACTGTTCGTGATTTTGAGCTCATCACTACCATATACATATTTTGCATTGTTAGTAGTTAGACAAGAATTGGAAACTTTCGTTTGTTTATATACTTAAACATACACCGGTCGGCGCTGGATTACTACCGGCTATATTACAATGGTCAGATGGGATTAACTTAACATGTCGACCCCTCAGAATAACAAGGTTCCATCTGACACTGACACTGTTTTGAGATAGTGAACTCAAAAGTGTTGATTGAATTTTAACATATATTCATGTATATTTTGTTTTGAGTATGCACATATGATCAGTTTTAAGTTCTTAACTTATTTTCAGTATTATCAATGACCACTAAGAAATGAGGGTAATTAAAATTTAAAGAAAAACATTGTAAATTAACATGATGATCAATAAATTTAAATAAATAACTGATGCAGTTAGAACTGTGCAAGGATTGTGCTGCATTTTATATTGGTAAAACGGGTAGAAATTTTAATAAAAGAGTAATGGAGCATTTGAGATGTTTGAACAATAGTGGGTTTTCAGAATTTGCTAATCATTTGATAGAAAATGGTCATGATTTTGATAAAAAATTGGGATTGTCAATTTTGCATATAAACGGTGTTGGTCACAAATTAAATAATTTGGAATCGTTGGAGATAAATAAAGCGTGTAAAACTAATCAAAAAATTATAAACAACCAACTAAATTTATCTACGAGTCCCATTCTAAAATTTTTTCCTAAAAATTATTCGAGTAAATTTGTATTAAGTAATGATTTGAGTTAGGTACTAAAGATAAATAGATTTTTTAAAAATAGATTCTGTCAAAGAAACAATATATGTTTTATTTAGTTATGACATCCTGAAGAAGAAAATGGTATTTTTCGAAACCGGTAGATGTATTTAAACTCATTTTAGTGGTTAATAAAACAAAGATAATAAATAAAAATATGAATCTTAACCACAAAGATAACATTGCTGATTTTAAAAGTATAACACTAAATTAGTTCAAAATGTTAGTTGGAACCTTGTTATTCTAATAGGTCGATGTTTAAAATGAATAATTTCAAAAAAAAATAACGTGTCGAGACCCGATTTTTTTTTTAAGTCCCGTAATTCAAAACAGCAAAAAAACATGGGATTCCCGGGTCATCTTGATACAGAAATCCCTAAGTATAATTCAGAATATCCTTTATAAATTAGTAAGTTAACAGGCATAATTTAGATATTATGCTGCTTTCATTTGAATCATTTACGAACAATGCGCATTCATTCATTTGTCTTAACGAATGGGTTGCGGCTTTTACGCTGATAAGCTTCTCCAACTATCCATTGCCGTCGGTACCCACTTCCTCCCGCCGGTAGATCCAGCCTTTGTTCGTAAAGCCTCGTCATTTGCGGAGTCCGAGTATAAATTGTGTGTCTAACGACTATAATATACAAGTACTCTTCAATTAACTTCACACATTGCGATCTTGATATATCGTGCTCTTGGAACATTTGTCATCGACACCAAACTGATATACTGAGCTTCAAGTTTTGATTAAAAAATTTTCAATATTTGAACATGTACAAAGACACACAATTACTAGATTTTCACCCACAAAGGTAATGTTATTAAACACATAATAGATATCTCATAGAGACGAAGCTATTTTTTATTAATGGAAAAATATGGAAGTATGGGTAATCACAGGGCTTATGACCCGTCTTCGGCTGGCTTGAGTGATCACTTTACACAATATAATGTTCACCATTCCACTCAAACAACCTCCTATCATTTTTTTAAAAATACTGTTCAAAATAAGAAAATATATAAAAATTTAAAAAATTTACAAATGAAGAATATTGCTTTAAATAATTTCAAAAAATAATTAGAACCTCATTGTGACATGTATGCTGTTTCAGGAAAATAAATATCAAATTTAGTCCATAGATGGCGATAATGTAGTAGTATTCGAAGTGATTCCACATTTTGATAGATATGGAGGTTGATTGGGTGGAATGATGAACGTAACATTGTGTAAAGTGATCATTTAAACCGGCCGAAGATAAGTCGTAAGCCCTGTAATTACCCATACTCCATGTTTTTCCATTAATAAAAAATAACTTCGTCTTTATGAGATATCTATTATTTGTTTAATAAATTTTCAATTTCTTTCGCAGAGTTTCGACATTTTGGTTAATTGGAATATCCGCCATTGATAGATTTTTTCTGTATATCTTTCTAAATGATTCATTTTTATTTATATCAATAAATTATTATTCTTCTTGTGGTGCCTTTTTTATCAACCATCATCATAATCTAGCCGTTAGTTATATCATTGCTATTATTAATGAACAACGTTAATAATATTTCAATATATTAGATTGCGTGCAAACCGAATGATTAAATGCGCTGCCAAAATTGATTACTTACTATATTGTTTTCATGAAGTAAAATTTATTATTCGAAACGTTCTAGAATGTCGCATTGATACGCTGAATAAAAATTGCATCTTCCCGCGGAATCTGCACCAACGAATGAAGGAATTATTTTTTCTCGTTTTAGTGCAGCCATACATAATAAAATCCTCGCGGAAATGGGATCCCTTCCGCTGACAAAGGATTGAAATTTAATTGGATTCAGATTACATTTGAGGCAATGGAATCTTTTTTGCCTGGCAGGGTGGCTCAATATGACGGCCCGAGAGCACAGTAATATGATTCGGGAAAAAAGTATTAGGTCGAATAAATTTCAATTTGGTTCAAGTTCAAACTCTACAAAAATGTGTTTTTTTATTGAGAACATGAACCTTATTTTGGACATTGTATTCGACAACATATGTTTATGTACAAACATATTTAATCAAATTATTTAATCTGTTGTGCATATTTACTTTCTTGGCAGTTTTTTTGAGTAAATAATCGACAAATGCTGCATTGGTATAACATACCTCTATATATCATATTAAATCAAGATTTTGTTACATATGGATAGCACATACAATCAAAATATTTTCGTGCCGATAGCTATGCATAATTTAAAAATGTCGGAAATGTATTTTTACGTAAAAAAATATGGCGAAAGGCATCCCGCCAGTCGACAACATGCAAAAGTCGCATCTGATTGAGTATTTTTTGCATTAATCGTGCATTAATACTGTGGTGTACAACTTTTCTTTGTTTGATAATAATTAACATTTCCATTATTCTAAGGCCTGTTTATGTTATTAGTTCGAAAATACTGGCTACGCAGCGGCCACCACTACTATAACCACTTGCAGGGCTTAAAATATAATAAAATAGTCTTTCAATTATAGTTTTACACATATAATTTAGCATGCATTATGAAGGATAGTGGAAAAGGAAATACAAAACGAAAGAAATCTTGCCAAGTATTTAAATGTGAATAACGGTATTCTTTAAGATTTATTTATTTATCGTGGTCATGTAGGTATTGTTCTACAGAATGAATATTATGTTCCAGGCTGATTTTGTATGAACGCCATTTCGATTTGGAAAATATTTGTTAATTCGAACTTAATAGTCGTAGAGAGTAGTTGATTACAATTTATTATAGAAAATCTAACGCCTCAACAATGTGTTAAAGTTATTAAAACATTGTATCTAAATAATAATGGCAATGCTGTAACCATTCACACATGTTGTAAAATTTATTGGTAGCCGAATCGGGTCAATTAGGCCTACAATACATGTAGTTTCAACAGGATTGTATCACCTCATACATAGCCCGAGCTACGCTTGAAATTTGACGAGAAATTTTTCCCGGCCGCATAATGTCAAAAAGTGGTGATATCGACTGGCCTCATCGATCACTTGATTTCACTTGAAAGGAAATGTCTACGCCAATAACAATTCCGATGCTACAGGACAATATTCAATATGAAATTACTGATATAACATATGTGTGTGCGAGAATGTTATGAAAAGTATAGTTAAAATAGCACGCATTTGCGCCGCTGCCAAAGTCAGTCACTTGGCCAATATCACATTCCATATGTAATTGTAATAAACCAAATGATCGATAAATATAAATTAAATATTTGATTTTCTAGTTATTCTAAAACTATATCGGCCTGGAACATAATATTCACCCTGTACTTAAAATTATTATTCGAAAAGGATATATGAAGGTCTATCACTTAAACTGTCATCATCACAGCCGACGACCATGAACACACTTTGCGTATACCGGTGCATAAAACCAGAGCTCCTAATAGCCATAAAAACGCATCCAGTGCTGACGTTCGGTACCATAACATGCGCCCGTAACTGTATAAGAGAGCGGTTCTCTAGGAAACTAATCTCCGTAGATTTTTCATTGTACGAGTATACCTCTAATGCTTTAAAATAAATGCAATGACAAACGTAAGCAATTTTTGTTCTCCAACGTGTTCCAGCCATACTCACTTATCCAATACATTTCGCAATCATCATTAAACGAACATGTGAGTGATGGATGGTTATTAGGGTGCTTACCATTCACGCATCAGCAAATCCTTCACATGTACATTCACAATCTCGTGAAATAACCTTCGCTCCAATCCTCATAAGCATATTCGGTTAGTAATTTTCCTCGAAAAGCGTCCATTACTAGACAATCAGTTAAACCACAAATAATTTTAGCCGACGTAGTCTAAGTAAGTATATAGTTTTACGATTTAGAATGATAGTTTGGTTTATATCTTTCATTGTTTTTTAAATTACTTTTTTATTTTCATATTATGATGCGGACTGTTAAGTCGAATAAAATAATTGGTGTAACGTTATTGTTTTAAATTCAAATATATTTATTGTAATGTTAGGAACTGGATGCCTTGAAATTTCATTTTTTTTATAAGGTCCACATTTCAAAAATATTTTTATAATGGGAACACTATTACGTGTGCGCGATCGAGGACCGTTACGGCAGGACATCTAGCGGGCAGCGGCGGTTATCATCCAATTACTTTCGAGCGAGCAGCTTAGCAACGCCAGGGCGGTCGGCCGGCAGCCGACCGCCGCGTGGTTTCAATTCGTTCAATTTTTTGATATAATACTGGGTAAGATATCATATTTTTGAATACTAGTGCACGAATATTCAAATATAATATATTCCAATTTGCATTGTACCCTTTTCTCCTGCAGAAATAATAATTTTCCCCTTGGACGCGGGATAAAGGAACCCTGCCAATTTTGCCACGGCGTCGAATGCGAAGTAAAATGAAGATGACGTTTTTATCATTTGAGAGGAAGATTCGTTTGAACAAGGACTGATCCGTGGCCATCAATAATCATCTGCCGTATCCACTCATAACGCGGTGACATAATGCCAAAGGATCAATTTGAATGCTGGGAGAAAATGTATCTCGAGTCTAAGGTCATGTTTCTTTTACCAATGTCAAATAATCGATTTACCATCATTATGGGAGTGGTTAATTATAGATTTCACATAGGATTATTTGCGGGCTGTGTCCATGAGGAATTGCTGGATGAACTTATTGTTTAATCTTTTAAGATTATTTGATTATATTTTCTACATTGGTTGTTATTGTAAGCCTAATCGGGTGATTAGTGTAATTTAATCTAGACGATTCCTTTTTTTATAAAACAAACCATGACAAGTTAACCTCTTTCATTGGCATCTCATAATTCCTCTCTACATTGTCATTTGCACCACATAATTATAAATGTATATATTAATGAGTTGGATGATCCAGCATATTGGTAAGTGAGTAAAACCGATTCTAGACAACACACATTATTTTGATTTATACTTTTAAAATCAGCAATGTTATTTTTGTGGTTAAGATTCATATTTTTATTTATTATCTTTGTTTTATTAACCACTAAAATGAGTTTAAATACATCTACCGGTTTCGAAAAATACCATTTTCTTCTTCAGGATGTCATAACTAACTAAAACAATGAAACAATATATGTTTTAGTTAGTTATGACATCCTGAAGAAGAAAATGGTATTTTTCGAAACCGGTAGATATATTTAAACTCATTTTAGTGGTTAATATAATAAAGATAATAAATAAAAATATTTTGATTTATCACTGAATTACCGGTGGAGGATAGAACACTTGTTTCCCCCCTCACAATATGTAAAACAAATTATCAACACAAATTAAGGTTTAAATAAAGGACGAAATAGACCGCATTTAACGTTAGATGGCGTATCTTGCATGCATAATATAAAAAAATATTTGATTAATTTCCATGACTGTTTATTCAAGAAATCCACATCACAAAACACCCATCTGCAATCATGAAGATTAAAATTCTAGAAAAAGAAACCATAACTGAACCGAATAAAATATGATTTTTTTGGACAAAAAATCCTTTCTCCAACATTTATACTTTAATATCGTGCCATCTTCTGGTATTCTTTAGTTCAGAGGAAATCATTTTTGAGGATCCATATTTTTTTTATTCATTTGCAAGAAAAAATGTATTAATAAAAATAAACAATGAAATTCTGATTTTAAAATGCATATTAATTATTAAGTCCAATTGACGATAAATTAATATAATATAACATAATTAATTATTCCCACGTACATGTGCCTAACGTGTTCAAAATAACTAATGCCGATGCTGAATATGAATTATATTTTCACATTTCAAATATCATTATAGTTAATTTAATTTAAATAAATTACAACCTTAATAAATTAGGTACATACAATAATGATTATATTTTAGATTTTAACGTGTTTACAAAAATACAAAATGTCAATTAATAATTTGTAAAATTTAAGTTGTTTTACCATTCTATTTAATAATAAATGGACACCGTGAAAAATAAGAGGAATGTGACGATTGAGAAATGTGCGAAACTGTAAAAGATGATCTTTTTTACCAGGTTAGTGATCCTAGATAAATAAGTAATATATACATATATATATTATAACATTACGTTATTGTACCTACCCGCCGATAGTACTGTCTATGGTTGCCACATAGTAGCAATGGCAACACTACTGCGCGAAAGGATCTTTGTCTAAACATTTCCGCTGACAGAAAGCAGGAACACTGTCGATATCTCGTAGAACGTAGTAAATTACAATCATGTGATTCAGCACTTGAGGAAGGGTAAGAATATCGAATGTTAGACATCTGTGTTAAGTGCGTCGTGTTATATTAAGTATGTAGTATTGTATTTGTTTTCTTACAGGATGTAAATCTCTTCCCAAGTATGGACCTCCACATTGGGAGGCGCCATCTCTGGATGAAGTTCCGCTAAGCTGATTTTTAATGCCTCGGATGAGATTCATGGAGGATTGCCCATGAACGAAGAAGGATGACGATCACGATTAGGATCCATCTACTCTAATCATCTTCATATGGAAAAAAAAACCATTTAAACATCACGCCGTGAACGACGTCAATTTACAAGTAATCCCAAAACTTTGATATTCATCTGGCAGCAAAACTTATCTAGTGGCATTCTACCTGTTGTCCTACTAAGCGAAATTTTACCATACGAGGATTGCTCCTCGATCGGTGACCAATTTTTTTACCTACCGGCGGTATTGTCAAACAGGAATGAAAGTTGATTAATTTAGCTGTGTTTGAACATGATGAAAATATTCCATTCATGCTGCTAATGGAAGTTACTTTGGGTATTAAAATGTAATTTTACGGGGTGATTTCTCACATTAATTTGGGAACGTTTTCTCTTTGTTTATTTGTTTCAATTGTATTATTTGTGTAAATTATAATGTTGTAAAATATATTTTTATTTATATTTACTTGAGAATGACTTTCGGAAGTAGGTGGGAGGTAGAATAGCCAATTCTGTTCATAGTGCCTACAAGTCTCATGTTATATCTTGGGTGAAACCGGTGATGCGCTGACGCTCTGTCGCGCACGTCACAATATATATATATGTATACATTTTATCTCATGGTTTATTACCTTAATTATTTGTAGAATTTTTATTAACTATATGATTTATTAGTAAAGGTACTTTCGATTGTATTTTTGAAAAGGAAAAAAATGTACTTTTAGATTATATATGAGTAAAAACGCGCTACACAAATATTATTTAAAAGAAAAAAGGAGCTTTTAACGCAGACGTAAGTGAAATAAAAAATAATTTTATAATAAAATATTCCACTGCCCTCAGTAACCTATCTTAAAAGATTTATTCATATAATGCATACGATGCTTTAAAACATAATATAACATATTAAAAACTTGATAATAATACGGAAATATTTTCGACGAAAAATACAAATAATATTTCATATACCGCACTTAAAATTATTCATCCCTGGAGAATTTTATTCTAATTCGCTATTTCCACATATGAACAAGTATGCGAAGGTTGCAATAGCGGGGACTGCTTTATTCCAGAGCTTTGGAAGAGTCGCGGGATCCCTCTACCGGCACCCCAGCAAGTTCACGGAACCAAATAATAAAGTACAACCTGTTTTTCATTATGCTTATTACCGTATTCAATTTAATATAATGAATGATGCTATAATGTATTTGGGCGATGTTTAATGTTTATAACCAGAATTACAACACCGTTTCAATTTTGAAAATCTGTTTATCACACAATGTGATCTCGAGAGTTTTTACTGTTTTCACGATAACTTCTCCCGCGGCCCGAGGGTATACTGATAATTAATTACTCACACATAATAGCTCAATCACTGAAATAATATTAAGCCAATACTTTAGTAAGCATTTAAATTAATTATTCTTGTATTCCAACAAAAACCGCAACATAGAAGTGACACGATGGTCAAAGGTTAATTTCAATTCGGAAATGAGCCAGCACAATAACAATTATTTTAACATTCATCATTCAACTTTTAAAAATGATTTTGGCATTCATTATTTAATTGATAACAAGTATACTTGTATGAATAATCAAAAATATAACTTTGTAAAAATTTCAATATGATTCAATCTTTTAGTAAAATGTAATCTTTTTAAAAAAACAAATGTAATTAAGTAAAGTTGGATGAAAATATTTGGAAAGCAAAAAAACATATCTATTTTTATATTCTTAAAAAATATATTTGTATACATTTCATTATAAAACTTGCCAAAATGATTAGTATTATTTTTATAAGTACTTATAGGTATTTTCTGTATAAATATTTTGAATAATTAAACTACTATACTAGGTTGCTCTAGTATAGTAATTATCTGTATGTTTAGTAAAATTATACCAACAAGTTTTTTATTTTAGATTTCAAAATTAACTTAAAAATATACAATAAAAATGGACATACAATTCTCGATGCTGCACCTTCTCGATGTATATTTATTACATCGAGTATTCAACACCGCTTCGAAAATTGCATGCAGTGTTTTGTCTTAGGGTTTTCGTCTCATGGGGATTGACTACCAAATATTCACCCTTACATAGGTAAGAACCTACTCCACCGTAAGACGGAAGCCTTTCAATGCCACCTTTTATGGCGAAAGATCTCTGAAAGGTGTTTTATACGGTTTTACGCGAGATGAAAAACTCACCTTTTGTATAAGTTATCCACATCCAATAACCCAACGTGTAAATAAATATGTTTTTAATATTCCAGAAGATTCTACTACAATAGGACTAATTATTATTTTTTTAAATATTCGCATGGTCTTAGTTTCTAAACTGCAAAAGAGTTAAGTTGTAATATATATCTTTCAAAAGTTTTCATGAATCTGGAATACAGAACTGAAAGCGACTCGCACAATTTCAACAAACTCTCGGGAACTTCAATCAAGTTGGCATTAATAAAATATTGGGTTCCAGCGATGGTAATACGTTGGAAAGGCGTTGAAATAAATCTTTAGCCCAATTTATTATTCAAATCCGTTTCAGACTCCTGGTCGAAGACCGAGAAAACATTCGCATTATAAATTGAACAGACTGCACAAAATCCAAGTAATCCGAGATATCAAAAATTTTCTGAGATAAACGTTTAATTGAATCTGTAAACAATTCATCTCTGTTTAAGATAGGATTGCCAATGAAATTCACTCTGTCGTTTATTTCAATAATAATTCAAAAAAACAAAAAATCTAGAATGCAACGAATGGTTTATTATAATGTCATGTTTTTGTATATTATGCAGCTTAATTTTCCAAAATTGATAATTTATACTATTTGATATTGTTTTCTAACAGTCTATCTGCTATGACTTACATTAACAAAGAACCAATTCCCTGTAATTGAGTCGTTCAGCGGCACAGTGGCACATCTGCAAAGTGATCAAATGGAGATACATGGAATTAAAAGACGACAAAGTTTCATATTTTTATAAATAATAAAACAAAACAATTTGTTTAAACGACTATTTATTGATAAATCAACACTTTTTATTATTATTTTAATATTAGAAAATATAATACATTTTAAAAATAATCAGTAGGATATATATATCCATTCTTTTAACATTTATTTATTCTCTATGAGAGTAAGACTCGTGTATAGAGAAGGTACATATTTTTTTTACTTTAGATACAAATTTATAGTAGTCTGTAATTTTTCTAATTGTGATGGGGAGATTGTTAAAAAATTTGATGCCTTGATTAATATGGTGATTTTGGGTTGCGGTATATTTTAGTTTTGGAATATCAATTTGGTCTCTAAATCTTGTAGATCGGAATTTGCTTCTAATATTTAATGATTTTTAATTTTGAAAATTTGGATTATTGAATTCTTTTTGTACATATCTATTATTTTTGATACTTTAAAATCTGTGAAGAGTTGCATACTTGGATAGTCTTTTTTTTTAGAATAATTTTTATTATCATTTTTTGAGTGATTTCTAATAGTGATATTGAAGTTTTATATACTCTTTTCCATTCAATAATACCGTATTGAAAACGTGAATGTATAAACGCGTAAAATATCAATTTCAAAGTTGTAAGTGATAAGATGTTTCTGAGCCTTAAAAAAATGTAGGCAGTTTTCCTTATTTTGTTTGTAAGATTAGTAATATGATCTTTCCATTTGAGTTTGTTATTTATTATGATTCCTAGATACTTGATACGGTCTTTTTCTTTGCTTGATGAACATTGGTCACAAAAGTTTTCTTGAGTACATGCTTTGGTGTACACGTTTCGATATCTATGGTGTCTTCTTCAGGAAACGATGTATACTAAAATTAAAAATACGAACATAGATAAAAACTAAACTGCTACTATTTTATATGTATACCTTTCAAATTAATACATTTAATTAGTATTAAAAATAATACAGACCTATGTTCTGAATTATTACAAGTTCATAATAAGAATGTGTTCTTCTTAAAAAATATTATTCTTCTTCTTGTGCCCTATCCTTTCAATGGACGTTAGCTATCATCAATTTGTTTATTGCGGCCCGGAAAAGCTCTACAGTAGACTGGCTATTGCCTTCAGCCGTAAAGTTTTCCTATTTTCAAGGCCTCGAAGCAATCATCAGTGAGCAAACAAACGTTGTAAAAACAATATAGTAAACATATTTAGCTCAGAAATACGCTGAATATGTATTAAAAAACTGCCATTTACCTGGAATTCTGTAAGCATTTTTGTAAATAGTTCCATATTAGAACAATTTCTAAATGATCTTTGAACAATTTAGGCAATATTTTATTAATCTGAGTTATTCTGAAATATTTCATTAAATAACTACAAATCCTTTGTTAATAAAAATATACATTTTACAAATAAATTTAGTGTTCAGAATTATTACACTAGGCGAATACTCAATTTCTAATTATAAAATAAAAATAATAATTCATCAATCTCTTTTATATCCTATAAAACTATATTAAATTGTGAATATTAAGTTGATATATTTGGAAATGAAAATAATAAATCTAAAAAATAATTCTCATTTAAAAAAAACATATTTTTATATGTTTACACGAGGGGGTGGGGAAATAAGAGATGCAGAATGGGTGGAAGAAATTCGGGAGAGGGGCAGGAATAGAGAACAGGTACTTGCTGAAGGACCATCCAGAACCAGAAAACACGACCGATCTGTGAAACGCTACTTCTGAGATTTTCTTCCACTGGATTCACAGGTCTTCCGGCTCCAGGACATGTACAACGGTTTTCAGAACGAAGTACATTTGGACATATATACTTTGGTGGTAGCGCGAAGTGTCAAACAAGTACGATGTATAGCACTAATCGAGTCGCACGGTAGCGATAACTCGATTACACACAGAGAGTATTAGCCCCACACAGCAGGACGAACTTAGCGGCAAATTAATGCACCCAATGGTAAACGCTATCTGGACAGTTCAAAAGTTTAATTTTAATTAATAAAAAAAACCATAGAGAGTATACCACAGAAAGGTCGTGTTCTGGTACAGAAGAAGGGCGTAGATAGTGGGTAGGTACTGGATATGAGTTATATCTACGTCACGCTCATTTTGTGTGCATACGGCAACCAGCGAACGTTGGATAGTCATGAAGATCGAATAATGATACTTATATAAGTCTAAAATTTGTCGGAAACTTAAATAGTTACAGTGGCGTAATATAAACAAATTCTCTTAATAAGAGGACTATCTGCGTTCGTTTTTCGGTAACCATAAAAACAAAAATCTTTCAATTTGTTTCAAATGTCATAGATTTATGTTATGTTTTAATATTACAACATAGCAATAAATTATTAGGTCTTAAAATGTGTAAATATAATACAATGTATTAGTAATATAAAAAATAACATTCGAAGAAACGTACGAATAAATCACGCTCAATCTAATACATAAATATTTTTTACGAAATTTAATAAAGTTTTTATTTCGCATAAGAATAATAAAATTCAAAGTCAATATATGTTTTTGCCGTGAATAATTTATTCGTCGGATATTTTTATATCAGTTATGTATAAAAAATGTCTCCCGACCCTTTCATAATGTAAACAAAAATCTACTAAAGGGTTCTCGTGAATAAACAAACATGTTCAAAAACAAATTATCAAAAAAATAACAGAGTATCTTTCGAAAACGATCCTTAATATAATATAAAATAACCCAGTTGTACGCTCCAGATGGTCCGACAGAACAGTGGCGCGGAACATTGTTTCTATCTCGGGTAAAACTCGAAGCATTTAATATTTTTGTGGAGTTTAAGGTATTTTAACGATGGTACTCTTTTATGATAAAACCGCAGAGACTCGCTCGTAATATTTTGAGATCATGTCACGTGTGTAGAGGTGTGGTGTGATTTTTGTATTAATATTTTAATTAATATACTTTTATCTAATGTGTACTTCTCGCGCGAAAAACATGCACAATTATAATAGTAATCATGACTAATATAATTATTTTGGGCAGTATAAGTTTTCATTATATAAATTCATATTTAGTTATCTATGTAACATTTCTAGATTGTTCGTTTTAATTTAAAACACCTCCTCTCTTATTTTTAACAACTCTATATTATTTTAATAAGAGAACACATTCTTATTGTGAAGTTGTAATTATTCAGAACATAGGTCTGTGATATTTTAAATATGAGTTAAATATATTAATTAGAAAGATATACATATAAAATTAATTCTATCGAAAAATTTGTCGCTAAAAATATCGTCGCTGTAGCAAAGTTCGATAATGCACCTTCCCCGGTTTGGAAAGAGATCCAGGTTCGAATCCCGGTGGCGCAACAATAATATTTTTCGATAAAATTGATTTTATATGTATATCTTTCCAATTAATATATTTAATTCATATTTCTATATTATTTTCTTTTATGAGTATTGTAATGTATTTGGTATTTTCCTATACACATACATAATTAATCAATTTATTATTTGGAACATTTTCTGATCATATAATAACCTAGTTTTGAGTCTAACGCTTTCTTATATGTACAAACGATATTATTACATTGACGTGAAGTGTTCATTTTCTTTGAAATTCGAATTAATCGGATGTGAGTTTTCTTTGTTCTGAAGATATGAAGGATTTTTTTCTATTACTATAAATTTCAAAATTAAAATTTGCTTCTCAATTTTATAACTTAATTTTGGTTAGCAGGCTGGCTAACAGAAAATAATATCACAAGCTGCTATGTAATAGGTAAGTACAAGAGAAAAATATATCACACTAATCATAGAAAATAGGCATGGAACATGCATTGTAAATATCAGAAAAAAATATTATAATGAACTTATAGAGATGAAAATGAAAGGCAAAGGAGGAATTAATTAACGATGTAGGCGTTACACAGATAATTGAAAAACCTGGCAGAGAAGCATGATGAACAGTAATTAAGGTAACCAACCCTTTAATTATATGCCAGTAAGAAGTATTTGAATCTTGTGACATAACACAGCTGATTCCTATAAATGATTTAATATATGTAATACATGTACGTTTATTTACTTATACTATAAGATGTTAGATAATGAAATATTACTTCATTATAATATAAAATATAATATCAAAAATGTCGTACGTACCATACAGGATTACAAAAACTTATTGTATGATTTTGGAGCTCATTAAGTAATAATTTATCTTCATGGAAGACTTTATTTTGATTAATAGACACAAAAAGAGTGGTGCCAATTATTTGATAGTTAATTTTAATATTATATGGAATTAATTCATTAGTAGTTTCATCTAGGGTGAGATACACGCCTCGATCAAAAGTTCGAGGGTCTCGAGACCGATCCACATCCTGAGAGATGAGCGAAATAGTTATAGTTTACATAAAAAGTGTTTATTTGACACTATCATTATCACCGCTGGCGACGTTGAACGCACCTCGCATATACCGGTGCATGAAACAGAACTTCTAATAGCCATAACACATCCGGTACTGACCCCGAGCAACAATAATCATGCGATCTACAGCCATCTGGAAGACCGTCTCGCTAGCTTGACTCTTCTCGCCGCCGCCTTTCCAACTACAGTTCCAAATACCTCTTTGTAACTGTTGGCGTGTAGAGATTTTATTGTTTATCTTAACCCCTTCATGCTTGTAAATTGTGTCAATAAACTAATGTTAACCGTAAGTAGTTTTCGTTTCGCCACACACATACATAATTCATTCCGTGATTATTACACGGACTGATAGGTGAATATCGGGGCATTCACCAGAAAGTGTTGAAACATATGGTGAAAGTAGTTAAGTTCCATAATACGCATATAGCTCTCTTACATAAGCTAACAGGATTAGAACGAAGGGAAAAACTGAGATGCATAAAAGGTAAGTGAGTGGAGTGAAGGAACTGGTGGCGCTCTTTAGTAACTGCGGTCATGGACTTCCAAGACCCAAGAGGCGGCTAAAAAAGAAGAATATCTATACAAATCAATACTACAGGGTTATGGACTCAATTTCATATTGCTATATATATTTCCAGAATTATACTTTACGCGTGAATGATCTACATAGCAATTGATAGAGAAGGTCCGAAAGTTTCGAATCCCATAGCTAGATCGCTCATACTGGCGCCGCCATTCTGTCATTTTGCATAAGTTGTGAGTAAAATGGCTATTATGCAGCACAAGGTTTTCTGTGTTCGTAAGTTCAGTAGAACTGAGTCCGGAACTGTAATGCAGCGTGCCTTTTGTCTCCATTTTAACATTAATTAACCAATTAGAGCAATCTGGATGTCTCTATAGAAAAAAAAACCCTAACCTACCGCATGCATCAGAAGAGAATTTCGTGATTAGCACAAGTAGAGCGAAGAGAGAACATGGATTACCTTAACGATTACGAAATTAAATTGAGTCCATTATTTTGAATAAACCTTTATTACAACATATTTCAGTATTTAAATCTGTTATTACTTACATTCGTTATAATATTAAAATATTTTTTAATATCATATTAAAATAAAAAATAGAACGTCACGTCAAACAATATTAAACTTTCAAAAACTTTGCACGGCAATTCTTCTCTGTAAACTCCAGACTCACACATTCGCGGGAGAGTCGACAAAAATATTGCGTGGCTTATTAGATCACAGAAAAATCAACCGACATTATGTTGGGAAGATGTCTGAAAATAAGCCTAATACATCTATGCCGTAAAAATAAATTACCGCGTCACTGTAAATCGGGTTTACCGTAGTATGTAAATCGAATGGGCAACTAAATTAGAGTGGAAATGAGGATAATAACGTACCTGTTGTAAATTTTTAGTAATGTAAACTATGCCATGTGTGATTTAAAACTTTGTTTACTTAAATTATTTTCAACGCTTTTAAAAAAAAATACGCTATTTTCTTCATACTACTTATACAGAGAAAACATATTCCTGTCATAGTAATTTGATTT
Organism: Eubasilissa splendida; assembly: GCA_031772225.1. Taxonomy (NCBI): domain Eukaryota; kingdom Metazoa; phylum Arthropoda; class Insecta; order Trichoptera; family Phryganeidae; genus Eubasilissa; species Eubasilissa splendida. The sequence continues at coordinate 15,968,572 of CM062861.1, read as the reverse complement.
TAATATAAGAGTAATTAAGATTTGTAATACTTGGCACTCACAAATGTATTATTATATTTATATTATTTAGTTAGAAATTATGCATTCAATATTATTATATATTCATGTACTTTCAATTTATTACATATCTAATAATTGAGATATTATGTACGTTATTAGGTTTTTACCAATGTTTTATATTTTTATAAAATATATAAAACAGGATGCTCCAAAGACACTAATCCAAACAGAGCCTAGCAGGGAGGATATTACTAGCAACCCATTGAGCGTCAAACAGGGTTATCCGGAATTCAACGGTTCAGAAGTTATTCGAGCTCTTGTGATTTTCAGTAAAAAATTAAAATAACATTTTTTAATTGGCCATTAACAAAAAGCGTGCGTGGTAGCTACATTACCATACATAGCATACGTGTGCTAAATTTCATCATAATAGATTGAGTACTGATGGCACAGCGTTCATTTTTGTAAAAATAGGTTGCAAATTTCTCAATAATAAAGACCTTTAATTTTATATAAAAGAGAACACATTATTATTATAATGAGGTAGCAGTTTTTTAGAACACAGTTACAGTAAGTACAGAATAGCTGTATCAATCTGAAAGAACTACAGCATACAAGTTCGAAAATTTTTCGTCAACTTACTATATTAGTGTAGTGTAATCAGTTAACGCATTTCCTCGGATAGGAAAGGATCCAGGTTCGAATCCCGGTTGCAACAAAAATATTTTTTAGATAAATTGAATTTTCCTGTGTATCTTAATATATATATATATATTTTTTTTTTTTAATTTGGCTTCGATTATTATTTATTTATTTTTGATTATTCTAATTTTTATATCTGTGATAAATTTAATATAAAAAATTTCAACTCTATAATAAATATATTACTCTGTCTAATAATAATTTATTTGTAATAAAAATATTTTGCATTGATAAAGTATATCAACGTTTTACATTGAACGCGTCTATTGTTTTTTTTTCTTGAGTTGGCATTAAGTTAATTTTTGTTTTTTTATTTTGTATATTTGCCTCTCTGACTGTCAAAGTCTGCGCTTTGTTACCACATGTATTAAGCATTTGTTTTTTTTTAAATTAAACTATATTTTGCTAAGTAAAACTGTGTTTTTTATTTAACCGCATCACGTTCCATGAATTTAATTTTATACATTTTTAGAATTGCAATTTTTATCGCAAAACTCTGCTCGCGGCATTAAATTTATTGATATAAATTCAGATAACAAAATTGCTTTGTCCTATTCTACAAACCTGGATGCTGCATCTTTCTTTCTTCTCCCTCCGCACGTAGAGCTACCCATTTTTATAAGCTGTTTAAAAAATGGCGCAATTGCATCGTTGAATATATGACGTTATTGTACTGCGAGAATTTTCAACCGAATAAACCCGAAAAGGCAAATCGAATGTCCGGAAACGACCCAATTCAAGAGGTGAAACGTCACGCGGCTTGCAGTTTATGGTCCATTTATTCATTCATCGAAAAAACCATTTTAACCCCTGATTGAAAAAATAAAGCCTATCTTTTTTGAAAACAACATTAACTCTTTATAACCCAAAACTTTTATATACAAAATATTAAGTAAATTATGAAAAAATATATACACTTCATTTGTTATAAAACCTTCAATTTCATATGACTACTACCTTCAAAATGTCGTTAATTTTATCTTGTAAAATTAATTATTTACAAATTTTTTAACATCAACTGCTCATAGAACATACTAAAATGTTGTGAAGCTAGGATCCATTTCAAAATTATAACGAAAAAATGTGTTTATTGGTCTAGGGATAAGACCAACGCTGGCGCTAGACTTTTTTCTGTCACAGGCAAGATTGTTTTTTCCCGTCCTAGCAACGTAAGTGAAGATGATGTTTTCAATTTTTGTAAAACCATCCCCATAAATCACACATATCAGGGGCGGTATTTGTTAGGCCGGCATTTTGAAACTCGCCCAAGGGTGGCTTTTTAACAACAGATGTTTTGGTCATTAGTATTGATTACAAACTTTATTAGGAAATTACTATAATGTTATTATTGGATTGTTTATACCTGGATTATTTTTATTACACACTTTCATTGTTTTGCAACATGGGATTTTGTTTTTCAATTTGTATATATTTTTCGACCGCCCCCCGTTATTTCCTCCGCTTGTGCCTAACTCCGGCGCTGGATAAGACACGTACTGATTATTGACGTATTTGAGTCGTATTCTCATAGCACAAGTAATAAAGTTAGTTTGAAAATGGCAAGAATACTAACATGACATGTACACTGTTTATACAAATCTATTTAAAAAAAATGATATCTTGAGTTCGAGTGCTTTAAAAACCACGTGATTCGGAAAAGGTTAAACTACAATATTCATACGAATTTTACAAAATATCATAATATATTTTTTTTTAAATGTTCTAAATTCATTTCTCGTTTTAACATATCTCCATTACCAATGTAAATTATTTTAAAAAAAAATTGATCTTTTAATAACTGTTCAGAGGTTTTTGGTGAAACTTTGTGGAATTCCGTGATTGTTTTGTAGATTGAGTTATTACACTGTTTTATTCCACTATATTTTATTATATTAAACGTTAGAATGTTTTCAAAGAATAGGAAAAAGATTAGTAGGACATAAAAAAGCAATAAAAAACTTCAGTCTAAATTCCGAAATCGCTGAACATGCAGGAATGGAGGGCCATTTATTTGACAATAATAATTTAGAACTTCTACATAGTTGCGCCAAAGAACGAAAGTTAGACATCTTAGAGAAATTAGTAATTTTGAATAATAAGAACAACAATAATAAAATAATAAACATCCAAACACCACAATTTACACCCCCTTTCTTATCCATTTTAACATCACCCCCACCCCCACCACCCTTAACTCTAAACACACCTTTAATTACTGTCTGAAAATGTTTTTAATTTTAGTTGAATTTTATTATTGATAATGGAAAGATGTTCCCGAAAACGTTCTAACGTTTAATATAATAAAATATAGTGGAATAAAAAAGTGTTTCAACTCAATTTACAAAATAATTGACCTTTCATTACAGATTTAGGATGTTGTATAGATAATATCCCAACGTCCTTAAGTTGGTATGACACGCGTAAGTAAATTTGAATTGAATTGAGTGAAGTGTCAATTTCCTTATAATTATAATATATCAATCAGGCATGTGATCTTTTTATTCTGATGGTAAATTTATCAAATAGAAAACAATTTTGTTCAAAATTTGAACAATGGTAAACTATATTCCTAGTGTAGGTAAGTAATTCTTTAAAGTATGTCCTATATATGACTTTTTTGTCCTAAGACATGTTTTAAAATACTCGTTTTCAAATGAATTTACAATACGAGGAAATTAAATTAAAATACGTATGTCGGTTGGTTTTTTAATTACCATGGAAGTGGACAATTACTGACCTGAAGATGGGGTATTGTTGAATTGTTCGCATTTGTGTGTTTTTTACCCTGTGTTTCCATTCGAGTTGGGTAAGATTTCTCTGTACTGTGTGAAATGTCCCCAATGCAAACATTTGTTTTCGCTGGAAATGTCAGCGTCTGTACCAAGTTTACGCCTTGCCACGGGTTGATGAACTGTTTCAAAAATATTAAAAATATATATATTTTGTTTTAAATTTATTTGAATATTGACCGTTTAATTGGCGTGCAATCAAGTTTTTTTTTATTGAACATAATCATTAGTTATTTTTCATATTATTAAACAACAATGTAAAACTTACTTTTACGATTTATGAGTGCACTATTTTTGTATTTATTGTTAGTATTAAATACGGTTATTAATATTAGTTGGCGTTTAATAAAATTCGTGGTTTTATACAAAGTGATTGTATTTTATTTTATCTTATATGTCAAACCACAAAGTGATTGCTTTCTTTTTGTAGATTGTTATTGTTTTCTTCGTTTAATTTATTTAATGCATACCTAAAGTATATAGCTTTAAGCGTGTCTTAAATTGGGCATATTTTCAATACATATTCATACTAAAATGAAAAAAATGTTCGTATTATGGGAAGTCATGAGGTGAAAGTAAAAATGTAAAACAGCTCGTATTATCCAAATTTGAATAAATTGAGTTATAAGCTACGTATCTCTAGATGCTGGTACACATATACGCGAAAAAAATATTTGTAATGAAAACTGATACCAAAAATCAACAATGGTTTTATTCTCACATTATCCATAGGATTTGTGATTTTATTACGCAATATTGATTAAAATTTGAAGTATGCTGTTGTACTTATTATGTTTTTGGTTTAACTTTGCTTATTATATTTTAAATTATTGTTATTTAAATATATTTATCTTAAAAGAAGAAAACGTATTACCGTGCTATGGTATAATTGCGTTAATACAGACGTGAATCATTTATCTCAAATATTACTTTAAAAACACTACAGGGTGAGCGTGGAAAGATGTGTCATTCGTTGTGTCATTTAGAGCAATACGCAGAGCAAAAATACCGATAGGTGTCACCGAACTTTGCCGAAAACAATCAATTTAGAAAGTTTTATTCGTGTGCACGCACTTTAATAACAGAGAGACATCGTAATATATCATATATGGGCTGCTTTCATAGAAACCGATGCGCTGGTGAGATTTAACTATACTTTGTCAACATAAAACATTGACTGAAAGTTATTTAAAATCAACGTTATTTGTGATATAAATCTGAAAAATGATTTCTGTCTTTAGATGTATAAGTACATTTTTAATTTACTTCACAGTCAAAGGTCAGAAGCGATAAAATAAGACTTATATGATATTACAATTTCTTATTCATTCCACCCAGGCTTAAATAAATCTTACTGAGATACAGTTACTGAAATTGATATATTATAGTTATATAAAAAAAATGGCGGCTTAAAACTAGGTTATTTTTTGATAATAAAATTACTATATCATTAATATCAATTTAATTAGTTAATTATAAAGATATACAGAAAACCGCTCATGCTACCGTGATATTTATTTTGGATAACCAATATTTTTTCGATACATAGATTATTTTTGTACATTTTTAAAATTGATTTATTTAATTTGTATGAAAAATACCACAGAACTATATTCCAAAGTTGCAACTTCATAACAAAAATGTGTTTTCATTAAATAAAAACTAAATTAAAACGCAAACCAAAGATTTCCTTAACATACAATGGAGGTATTTATATTGTCGATAAGCTTCTTTATCTCCACTAAAATTACAATTAATCAAGTAACAGATTATTCTTTTTTTGTATTTACTTATTTATTAATAATTATTATTGGATATTTACTTTTTTGGCTAATTTATCATATTACCACGATTAATTATTTCTGATTTAAATTTAAAATATTTTCTTTGACATAATCTTTTGCGTCCAGTCTGACCATTATGGTTGTTTTTGCCAAGTTCAAGGGGACTCACATAAATTGCCACTCAACCGTAGTGAGTACCTTGAAAAATAAATACGTTATATATATTTTGGCTAAAACGGCTTGTACCATATTTTTTTGTTCTCTTTGTGGTGTTGCTAGATGGCGGAATTATGCAGAACCGCCCCATCAGATCTGGCCTCAAAGCCTTAAGGATGATGACGACCAGGTGTGGCAATGGCCAAGGAGACGGAGGGCATCAAGTAATGTCCCATTAAGGATCCAACGCGCTCACAGCGGAGCAGCGATACACATAATATATTCATATGTATGTATAATAATATACATACGAACCATTGCAGAGGTATACCTTACAACGTTTTTCCAAAGTGATGAACTTAATATTATATATTTGTATAATTTTACCAAAGATAAAGCTGTTTGCGACAATGGTAACTAAATAAATTAATGTTTTTTTTTATACATGATGTAAAAATAAAGTACTCGAATACGCGCTATAAATGTTTTAATTAATTAGATAAAGCGATTCTAGCTAGTCAAACCACACCGAAACAGTGGCAGGTGTAGACAAGTTTACGCTTTCTCCAGGTTTATATTTCTGTAAATTATCGTAGTATTGTATGTAATCTTAGTACACCATCAAATCAACAACTTTATAGGAAAAAGTAAAAAAAATAAAATGTAAACTCCAAATTGGAAATAAAATTAGAATTGACATTAAAGATTTTAAGAGGGATGTTGTTGCAATTAGGAAGAGCAGATACAGAGAGTAAACTTTTTTACATAATGAAATAATTATTAGAACTACTTTTGTGTGTTTTGGTCTTGCTTATTTACATCTACCTTATATGTGCTTACATTACATATTGTATTGTATTACACATTGGTATTTTTTTTCTCTTTTTTATACTCTTTTTTATATTTTTAAATATTTTAAAGTTTACTTGCCTTGTATGTTATGCATTCAATCTTATTGTGTTTTGCATTCAATGAGTTTTGGTTTTGTAAAATGTATTTGTTTACCAATTTGCCCTAAAACAGACTTGCCTAGCATTTAAATGCATTTAAAATGTGTGTAAAATACATGTTACAAATTTAAAAAAATAGGTTTATATTTATGTTTCAATTAAGCGTAGTTTAATTGGTAGATTAATTCATATACTACCTAGATGTATTATTCTCTCCCTTATAATAAACCGCATTAGTAATTGTATTCTAATTAAATAATTATGTATTCGAAATTTTTCTTATTTCTCAATACCTCAGTATTTTTATAAAATATTATTTTGTTTTTAAATTTCACATTGTATTATTAGATATCTTGTTCTTGTTTTATATAAATGTCGATAGCCTCCCCTATAATTCAAGATCTTTCCTATCGGAGGTGCATAACTATATTACTGTATTATGTTGTTAAATGTATATATATATATAACTCACACATTACATTTGTATTCAAATCAATAGTAAATTAAATAATAAATATAATTTAGGTATATATAGTATTATATCAATACGCTTCTCATACTCTTAAGAAAAATCTCTCTGTATCAGAAATGGAGAGCTGTACAATTGTTGTTAAATAACTTACATAATGCGTTGCTAGACTAGTTTCTCAATCGTTATATCTACTGAGAACGATACATTTAATTGGAAATCCCAAAACGTTGATAAAGGGAAGCTAATCAAGTTACATGAAGGGCAAATCTTATTAACGATGATCGATCACCCACGCCAGTATTATATTATGTACAACATCCACTCTGCACCAGGGAATATTTGGATGCTATTTAGCTCTGATGCGATTAGTCGGGTCAATATTGATACTTAGTTGGCGTCAAGTTAGGCCCAGCCTACCTACAGCCTAGATGCCAGCTCTAAAATGGTCCAACGTCTTATTGAATTGCACAATATATAATTTATTTGATTATAAAATAAAATTTGTGAAGATTGGTATTTTATAAATCTCTTTTAGGTAAAATATGTTTTTAAGAGGTTTGTTTTTCGAATCGGTAACACCGAAGAAGATGTTGCTGCAGTGGAGCGTAATATTGAGGAGGACCCGAATGAGTCGATTCACCATCGAGAGCGCTATAGAGCCATAATTTCTGAGTTTTTCGTTCCTCGATTGAATGGAATTAATATGGAAGAGCTATGTTTTTAACAAGACGGTGCAACATACCACACAGCGCGCGCCACAATCAATTCATTGAAGGAAACATTCGATGAGCGCATAATTTCGCATAATGGATTTGTGAAATGGCCTCAAAGATCGTGTGATTTAACATTTTTGGATTATTTTCTGTGGGTATATATAAAGTCGCTAATCTACGTCAATAAATCAAAGATGATAGATGACTTGAAAGCCAACATTCGTCGCGTTATTGCCGATATACGTCCCCAGCTGCTCTAAAAAGGGTTCGAAAAATGGACTTTCAGATTGCGCTTTTTTCGAGCCAGCCGCGGCGCCCTTGTATATAAAATCATATTTAGATACCAATGAAATAAAATTATCTTTCTAATAAAGTCAATACCATAGCCATTACTACGATTTTTATGTGTTTTATTTCATTCTAAAATTCTATACCTCTAAAAAAGACATCGTTTATAAGACATTCATACCATTTTCGCCGATATGATCTTCATATGACGTCTCATAAGCGAGATTAGAGGTGTATAATAGTTCTGGTACCAACACTAATGTATGGACGTAAAGCCTGACATTGGTAAATAATCGTAAACAGCGAAAGTTGAATATAGCGGAAATACAAACTCTCTGGCATATGCGTGGTAAACCTATGTATAACAGAGTAAAAAATTAACAAATTTGCGATGAATTTAAAATACCTTTGAGTAGTACACGCTAGAATTAGATATTTTTTCGGTAAATACTTTTTTTCTGTGTATCTTTCTAATTGATTAATTTAATTTGTATTTAAAATACCATAGTGCTATGGTCTTTATTTAAAACTTTACTATTACATTGTGTTTTCATTAAAATAAAAATTATGATACGAAGGCAACATGAATGTTTGAAAGTGGACGAGGTAAAAGTGTTACCCAAAGTAAAGAAGATTATTGCGTTCTATCCTGCGGAGTGAAATGGAGTGGGAAAAGTAAGTTAATTTCATACTTTTTCTTACTTTGACAAATATTAACAAATGTATAAAGTTACATCAAAATTAATTTTGAGGTATATTTAAATAATAATAATATTGTGTTTATTCCAGCGTGATAGGGTTGTTCAGGGAACCAGCCTTCCATGAGAGCGCCGCTTGCACTAGAGAGCCCGCAACTCGATATCTCAGAAGCGGAACAAATTCACACACAATTCCGATTCAATCAACATTGGTTAAATATGTCATTCAATGCCAAATCATCAAATTTAATTTGGAATTAAAATATCATATATTATTTAAATTACATATATAATGCTTCCATTATTCTATTATGCTTACTTAATATCTGAATTTCAAATGTTCAATCAAAAATCTCATTCTATAAATTAATTATTTTATTAGCATAAATATAATAGTTTTATTTTAAATATTAAGAATTACTTGTTTATAAAAAATACTGCAATTGACATAATTATTTCAAATAAAATTGATTAAATCAAAAGATTGCTTGAAAAAGAAATAAACTTTTGGGGCGACATCTATGTGGTTAAAATGATACGACCGCAGAATCGACTTTTCAAAGGGAATATTGATAAGAAGTTTGGTCTTCGTTTTCTAATTTGAAACCCAAAGTCTAAAAATTTATTCGATAAGTTTTTCGTTAACTATTCTGAGAGCAGATAACATTCTGGTCCTGAGTCTGTGCGATTGGGGGAGATGAAATGGATTATCAACAACTTTGTCAAGCATCAGATTAAGAAAAACTTGAAATATTTACCGTGTCAAGGTTTTAGTCTCTTTAAAGTAAGTTTACAATTATATTATATTTATTTTGTAATAAGATTGGATATTTATTTTTAGAATAGGTATGTATTTTATTTAACACAAGTCAAATTTTCAAGGTGCCATACAGCATTAAATTTTTTTTTTCTTTGTTTTGCTCTCAATGAGAGCAGTCGTGATGATGGAACAGCGGCTAATTATTGTGGATGGCACGGATGCTTTATTGCTACCAGGGGCGTGCCACTCACTTATTCACCACTTTAGAGTTTTGTTTTTATCTATGCTTGTATTTTTTAATTTCAATATACATTGTTTCCTGAAAAATATATCATAGGTATCGAAACATGTAGAGTTTATCAATAAATAGTGGTTTAAACAAAGTATTTTGTCTAATTATTAATTATTAAATATTATGAAATATAAACCACTCTAAAATATAAAATGAAAGAACACATTCTCATCTAATTATGTGTTTCCTTCATTGTATTTCATTTTAAAATATATATATTGATAAAAACTCTTTAATTACCATATGTAGGGCAAAGATTACCATAAAAGTGTCATACACATAATTTTTTTTTTATAAATATTAAAAAATATAATGTATATAATAAAATTGAAATAAAAAAAGTTTAATTATAGCAATGAACTATATTACTAAAAAGAAAGGTAGTTTAAAAATAACGCATCATTTTTCTTGAAAGTAATATTGAAAAAAGTGCTCAAATGGATATTACAGTTTTCGGAACCATTTAAATGTTCAAACTTTTCTGGTATAGTCACCTCGTGAATTTATTACGGGGAATAGTGAAAACTTGTGTAAGTGTTTGTACTTTCCAGATGAAAAAACTATGAGAACGTCCTTTTTTTACCCGTTTATGGAAACGCTGTAATGTTGTAAGCCAATGTATTGGAAAAAACTGGTTCTACCGTTATTTCCAAGTCATTGATTTTGCGTTGTACATTTTCGTATCAGCTTTGTACTTGTCAATTTTGACACGGACGCAATCGCCGAGACATCGCCAGAAAACATCTCACTTTTCGTGTCCATTTGAAGTAATGTTTTAGAAAAATGTTCCATTGAAGCAAATTGTGCTTTGTTTAAAATTATTTAAAACAAAACACTTGATACTGTGGTTGATAAATTCACGAAGACGAATTTAAAACATTTTAATTGATACATATGTGAAAATAAAACAATTTAAGAATGCAATGCTAAGTTAGATAGTTACGGCAATACAATCTTAGATTGTAAAATTATATAGTTATCTTTTTCTACAAATCACTCATGACATTAAAATACCATCAGTGTTGAAACTGAATGGTTACTTGTAATAATTAGAAGCATTCAAAATGTATGGAAATCCTTAGAATTCCAATTAATAATGTTGTCCCTTTTCATCTCATGTAAATAAATTGTATAATTGTCCCCCAATATAGTTATAAATACAAATCGTAAAGTTAAAATGGTTAGATTGATAATGCCCTTGCAAGGTGAAACGCGTCTCAAATAAATGAAACACGTAGAATCAAAATTAATACATCTATCGTTCCATTATTACTTTTGTTTTTACGGAATCTCAAATACCAATTAGTAAACCGATAGGAGACGCCAGAATTAACGATTAATTTTTATTAAACTTTGGACCTATTGATACAACTTATATTAAGGGGAACATATTCTTATTGTGAAGTTGCAATTATTCAGAACATAGGTTTGTGACATTTTAAACACCACAGACCTATGTTATGAATAATTACAACTTTACAATAAGAATGTGTTCTCCTTAATACTAAATATTTAAATTGTTCTTCAAATAATCAGTCATCAAGACCTACTTTATATCATTATCAAATCGGCATTACAAACAAATTTAAATCCCTGTTTTAACTCAAAATAATATTTTTCACACCAAGAATATACTCTCAGTACTTTTCGCCTGCTTTTATATACAAATCTAACATTTACAGAAGATGTAGAAAATTCATTTTCCGAATTGGATTTACGTCTGGATATTTTTTCTTTTTTGCATGTTTTCCTGGGAAATACTTTAGGTTTTTTATAAGAAAGATTCTAAGAAAAATATGAAAGTTCTGCTTCCAATGATCGGTTCATCTTCACTGGGACAGAACTTTAATACCGTTCTTTATATCGCAACGTTTTATTTACGATATATATATTTACGATTTCTTTTCGTATGACTATTATCAAAATAGATATCGGAAACACATTCATATTTTTATTTAAAAATCATTCAATAAATTGTATCAAGTGTTTAAGGAATTAAGCATATTGTTTATGTAAATGCCTTCGATGGGTGGTTCCCAGGTTTCCGATTAACAATAAGCACACATATGATATGTGAACTGCACTAACCCTTTTATTTTTTTTCTGTCTTTCTAGTCCGATGTTGTTATTTTAGCAGGGTTGTTTTCTTTAGATTTCGACCAACAGAAGCGCGCACTGGTGATTTATTTGGACCTCTGAACTAGCCAAAGCACGGGACGTAATTAAACCGCCTGTCGTTTACTGTCTTCTTAGCTTTCCGAAAAAAGGGCGGCAATACTCTCTCACACACATATGTAATATTAATATAAACCAGGAAACTCAGTGGTGGTATTCGAAGTAACAAGGCGCGTAAACACGTATATGGTATCAAATTGGGTAACTAAGTAAACCAACAGAATCATCTGATCTGATGGTGGACTTTTTGAAAAACATTTAGATTTTTCAAGGCATCCTATACTCTAGCACTAATAGAGTCCAAATATATACCAAATAATCGATTCTGCAGTTTAATTTTTAAAGCATACATTATATATAATTCAATATTTGATTCATCAATGTGATATTTCATGAGCAGATGAAAATTTGCACAAAACATTCAAAGAAAAACATATTTCCAGAAAGCTTTCAAATATCTAATGCGAGAAATAATCAAATAGATATATACATTTAGTCACGTATTTTTCAGACGAGAAAATTTAACGTGAATAAATAAAATTTCTTCGCTTCAATATTACAGAAAATGTTGGATTAAAAAATATCTTCTTAGAATTAAGGCGTATTTATACGGTCAGACCCTTCCAGAGCATGGCGAGTTAATTTGAAAGCATAAATAAGGTTTATCATTGACGTGCAAAAACATGTCATTGTTAATTGTGACAACAGAACCAAAAACGATGTCAAGAAGAAAATATCGTCCAAAAAGTTTATTTTTTTAGGTAAAAAAGTTTTATCGCATCGATTCAGCAAAATTTTACTGGTTTCAAAAACAGCTGACGAAATTTCGCCTATTTACATATCCCTAGAGTTTAACGGTGTGGTATGGGTTTGAAATGCTGGAAAAATATCGGAAAGATTACATGTGTTCTGAAGAATTATGCCGAATTGGGATATAAAAGTAAATCGTCTTTATATTATTGTTGGATTTTTTTTTAAATAGGATTCTATTTATTTTTTACACTTCAACTTAATCTACTAAATAAAATGACTCTTTTTTTCAAAACACAACCAATTTCATATGTTCAGATGTTTTGTGAAGCCAGATGCGGTAGAAAGAAGCGTAAATATAATATATGTGAGGCGGACAGAGAACGGCATCTAGCGCCGAGTTCTCCATTTACATAATAATCAACCTAAGTCCGTCCATATATGTAATGTAATTTTAAACAATAATAAGAATACTTTATTTTAAATAATAGAGTTTTATTTTGAAATATATGTGTTTTATCTTTCAAACTGCCAGTCAAGGCGTCAATATTTTTTTGTTGTCATTTGATCACGCTTCTATATGGTCAAAAAGTTTGACCAGGTTTCATTAGATAAGGAGCTCATCATAATGGTTATAAGCCTGACTGCAAGGGTTATAAATATTAATTTGTTTTGATTGAAAAATATGTCTTCTTCTTCTTCGGCAGTCCCTCATTACGAGGATGATGACTGCCATGGTTTTTTGGGTTAGCCGCGGCAGAAGTCTCTGTTTGGATTGTTTAAGATGTAGGTGGTAGTGCACAGTAATATCCACATGCACTCTTGGAATAATGGAGGGCTTAGTGCAATGGCAAGGGTGGTCCGAGACGACTGGAGCGCTCCGATATTTTGCAGCCTTTTCCGTATATACACAGGACTTTGTACAGACTACAGTACAGTAGGGTTCCAGATGCGACTCCAGGGTAGCACCGGTACCAATAGCAGATGCGCAATAATTCATCATTTAATGAAGCTATTTTGATATAAATATAATAATGAAAAATATGTACCCACGTATATTTACGTGTTATTTTTTTATAGCAATTTTGTACTAGTATAATAAAATTATAATTGTCATCTGTAAAATTTAAATCTTGAAACAGACGTGAAAATAAATAAATAATTTATTATTTCAGGAACTTCAGGACAATTTTAAAGGAATAATTCAAGTAAGAAAAGTGATTAAACGCGTACTTATGGGCTTATAGTACAAAAGGTTGTCAGGGCTTACAGTAACATAATGTTAACAGGTAGATACATTTAGAAAACGTAAGTAATAAAACGCATAACAAAGATACATAAACATGAATAATACGTACTTAATGAAAGTTTTTAGGCCAATGAGGGTCTCGGGTACCATATATTTTATAACGAAATTTCATCTGTTTTAATACCCTGAAACGGAGAAGTATTAAAAACTTTATCCTTGCTCCGTATCCTTGAAGTAATATAATATTATAAATAATATATTCTCCAATTGGTTTGAAGAAGTTTATAAAATAAAATGGTTTACTAACCTACCCATTTTTAATAACAATCCACACACCTTGAAAATCATTTCGATACAACATTGTAAGAAAATAGAATAAGATAGTTTGCAATGTTATGTGAAAAAATATTAATATTGCAATAATTCAAACATTGTAAATGAATGGACATAATATGAAGTATATATATATATACAAGAGAGGGGTTTGGAACATTATTTGCGAGATGACGGGCATTCTACACACATTTATCTAACGAAACATAAATCCTATAGATTATGACACATTTATGGAACAGTACTCTTCGAAAATTTAATATTTGTGTAAACAAGACGTATTTTTTATATGAATGCATATTATATTGTCAGCGTTTAAATTTTTGGTCCGATCGAGTCATATTTTTAAAATAAGTCACGGAGCTCTTCGATTGCGTGAACGGCACCAAAGTGATCGCGTGGACGACGAGACGAGGAATTTGCGTTAGATCATGTTTATTTATTTGGTGGTCTGTATAATAATTAAATACACCAAAGCATTTGTTTAGTAGCGTTACATATTGAATATGTACCGAAACCACTTTGTTTCATTGAGTAAAACTGATTGAGATATATTATACGCGTGTCGAATAATTAAATAAATAATGTTGATTTTTAATTTACAAACGTAAAAACATCAGATCGTTTTATCAATGAATCAGTGACTATAAGATTAATATTTAAATGAAAAATGAAATGAATACAATAATTATGCAGGTCGGCACTTACATCAATTCCCACTGAATAGATTTATATTATAATCTTTTTGATCTCTTTAAAAGTTGTATATTTAAAGTTTTATTCTCGAAAGGGCTCTTACCTTCATTGACACTTATCATTTTTATGGTTTCATAAAATAACATCTCTCCAAAGAACTTTATATCTCCGCAGAAAGTACGAGTAAGTAGTAAGTACCAGAAAATATGTCAGGTCGAACCTGCCTTGCGCAGTTGTATTAAAGTTTTTTTTAGACAAGTACCTACTTGATATACAAGTCATTAGTTGATATTGGAATAAATAATGTACCGAATGATTTATTATTAAGGAAAACACATTCTTATTGTGAAGTTGTAATTATTCAGAACATAAGTCTGTGATATTTGAAATACTTATTAAATGTATTAATTAGAAATATATAAATATAAAATCAATTTTATCGACAAATATTCTTGTTGCTACCAGAATTTAAACCCGGATTTGATGAAAATGAATTGTTAATTCTAGCGTCTCCTATCGGTTTACTCAAAGATATTTAAGATTTCGTAAAAACAAAGTAAATGGCTTTCAAATAATGGAACGATAGATGTATTAATATGGAAAGTGTAACAGATAGGTTCGAAAATTTGTCTTCAATCCACTGTGTTGGTATCGTATAATCGGATAATGCACGTTCCCCGGATTGGAAGAGATCCAGGTTCAAATCCCAGTAGCAACAACAATATCTTTACATAAAATTGATTTTATATGTATATCTTTCTAATTAATATATTTGAATGTATTTTGATGATTTATATTACTACATTAATAACTACAGAAAAACAGATTAAACTAATAATCTCAATTCATAAATCTAATTTCGTAAGAAAGCGAAGATTAAGTTTAAATCAACATCCAATTATAACGTTTTATTTTTAGGAGACACATAATTATATTAATCATAATTTTTCAAAAGCTAGTATTATTACACGTATATAGGTATACGACGAACCAAATATCGTGGCTATACTGACGATCGATCGTTTGTGCTGGGCAGATATCTCAAAAGATACCTTCTCTATATAATATTATATATATATATATATATATATACATTCGATGAAATGGCACCACTGTAAATACAGGAAGAATACTCCATAATCTGCATAAACGGCAGTTAATTAATTGCCTGTCTTTATAATGGCAAACAGAGCCAATTACTGCAACCCTGGGTTCGAGATGGTATTGGAATAAGCTCTTACTTGAGGTACGACCATTAAGTAGATATTGTAAAATTTATATTATAGGTACATAAAAGTTTATATATGACAGTTATGATTTAACAATCGAAACTGTCCCTAAAAATATCATTTTATTCACTTTATTGATACTTTTATTCAAGAAACAGCACACATTTTATATGTTTTTAAAGGCACAAAAGTCCAGAAGAAGAACAATGCACTTTTCAAGTATGCACATTACGTGTATAATATTGTGTAAAAATATTAATTATTCTTCTGCTAATACTCTGAGTATTATAGATTGTGCAGTTTCGCCTCGTATAAACTTGTACACTATTCACAGTACACCCTGCTGGATATCATACAACGCACCTAGCGCAGGAACCCAGCAAATGTTTCCAATTTCCCAGGATAATTAATTAACTACCCCGAAGCCACCTCCAGCACTTAAGCTTCATACAGGCGCAGTCAAGTTAGTCGTCGAGCAACACCGCACGCACGGAAAAGTAACATTTTTAATCTCAGGATGCAATAGTTAATAATACATTGATCCAACCTGTATATATAACACATCTATCTCTGAAGTAGATGTTTTTGTACGTATTTAAATTGTGTTTTGAGGAATACAGATTATTTTTTAAACAATTTCAATTATTTTTCTTCTTATTTGACAATAATTACAAGATCGAAGTTCTATTTGCATCATTAAAAAGACGAGCTGTATACATACTTATTTAAACCTTTAAAAATCGTCCAAGGGCGGGCTATGTGCTATAAGTATGATTAGTATTACTACTTTTTTTTTTCTTCCCTTACTAACGCCTTTTCTATATAATATTAAAACTGAGTCAAACCATGAAATATATTTTACTTATGAAACTCTGCCAAATCTTAGTATTATATCATCTCATTACTTATTTGATAATAATGAAAAAAATATTCAGTTTCCAATATTCAACTATTTAAAACATTATTTTGGTCACAAGGTGACAAGATGGTAAAATATTTTTCTTCTTTTTAAATCCATTTGTGAGATGAACTTCCGAAACCTTTTGATCTGGTATATCCAAACAGCTCTACCTTGCCTCATATTTTATTCCAAGCAACCACCATTATTTAATTTTGCCGACTTCATCTTGTCATCCCACTGATCTGGTGGTCAGCCGTTTGGTTTCACCAAGATAATCTATTTTGGCAATTTATTTTCTGGTATCTGCAGCCCACTTTCGAGTAACATATCTGAGATCAGGGAATTTAAAAGTAGTCCTTTCTGGATATTAATATTTTTTGTGTGGTCCCATATTGTCATCGAATATAAATATTTAAAAATATTATCAACTTTATAAATAATCTCGTTTTGTATTGTTTAATATATAATTAATGTTAACAATTCAATATATAATTAATGTCATGAATTCCATTAGAATAAAATCTCCCTTGGCTTGACAGTTCACAAATTATAATGTATTTTTACCGATTATTGTGCTATTGACACAATCATATCAGAATATTGTTTAATATTGGTTGTTAATTTAACTTTCAAATAGTTATTTCATTATATTATTTTCATTCATATTTTCTGTATGACCTTTGTTAATGAAAGTTTTCTTAGAAATACAATTTTCTCTAATAGTTACACTGTTTCTTTTTGTTTTTTTTCTACATTTTCGATTTGGAATTGATATTCAATTATATTATATAAAGAGAACACATTTTTTGCTGTGAATTTGCATTTTAAGAACATAGATTTTTTTCTGTATATCTTTCTAATTGATTAATTTAATTTGTATTAATTATATTTTAATTTATTTGTTTTGTATAGCTATCTGAAATCCTAACTCAACAAAGGCTTGGTAAATTGGAACCAAAATTTGTTATGTAACTACTTTGTTTGTTGTTAAAATTCAAAAACATTATAAAGTGCATGAAATCAATCAATTGAATAACCAATTACATATATAAATATTATGTAATAAATAAATGAAATACAATTTCGATGTTTTTAAAAATATTTTTTAACATGTTCTAAGAGGGCCATACGCATCGTGTTTGATGCTTTCTACGGGGTACCTCCTTCATTTTGGCTCCTTACAATTTCACTTGACAAAGTGTATTTAGGCCTTGATTATATTAAGGCCATGGGAGGGTGTGAGTGCTCCTTTCTCCAGGGCTCCTTTTAGATTCACTAACATCAAGTTATGTGAACAATTTCACTCGCATTACCTTCTCTTGGATGCTGATGACGGCGGAGGAAGAGCAGTTGGGTTCCTAACATTGAGAATTCCGAGGGGAACCCTCGCTCCTAATTTAAAATTAAGTAAAAATGAGATTCCTTCGGCAGTGGGAGTTTCAAGGACGTCAAATTATAAAAAGCTCGTTATTTTATCTTATTAAAAATAATTAAATACAAAGTCATACCTTTCTGTATCTCAAACATATATAAAGCCGTCAGAACAAACATGCATTATTTAGTAGTTTATGAGGATTATTTTAAGAGGATTAAGCGAAATTATTATTTAATGGCATTTAAAATATTTAAAGGTTGAATTTAAGAAATACTAAAAATTCTTATAAACTAACTACTTTATTTGTAAAATAGATAATAATCTCACTACTTTAGCAACAATTTTTTTATCTATGATAAATATAATTAACTAGTCTCGTTAGTTGAAGACTGACACAATCTTCTTGATCGCTAAGTTAGTCTCTTGCTTCTATATCCAACAAACATGCTAGTATTTTTTAAATGTTATTGGTAATTTTTCAAATAAATAAAAAAAATGTTATGTATCTCTGTATTTCGCAAAAAGATAAATAAACATTACAAACATTAATATATATGTATTTCCTGTATTATTATATTTATTTTCATTATTTATATGTACCTAGTTACTAGTTTTATATAAAGTTTTAGGTAATAAAGGTTTATTCTTTCCCCGTTGCTTCTTTTATAGTTGTCATCAGTAACTTCAGAGAGGATCCAAAATTTCAAACAGCCGTGACTCTGAGTCACCGCTCCCCTCGCTATATTAAGATTAGCATTAGTAATGATTAGCACCATATTAACAAAACAAATGTAATAAACAAATAAATAATTAATTCGTTAAAAAACGTTTCTTAATAGGTACGAATGACTACGAGCAGAAGTGAAACTTGGATTGAAGTAATTTGGTTGTTCAGAAGAACGTCAGGAGAAAATGATTGCATAAATAGATTATAAATAAATTATGCATGAATTAAATATCATGGAATGAATTACTGATTAGTCAGATAAGTACTTAAGTCGAGAGTAATGTGACAAGAAGTCAATCACAAAAATCCTGGATTTACCGAAAAAAAAATTGTGAGAGAGGTGTCAAAGGCCTAAATAAAAAATTAGTGTCTATATCAAATAAGGTCCCTATTTTATTTTAAATTTCTGCCACGTTTTTTTCTGCACGATGGCAACACAAATATTAGGTATTGACCAATAGAAGCGCGGTGTGTTTTAAAATGGCGAATTTTTGACGTTTCTGGAGGAAGAAAGTAATGACAAGCGGTTGGCGAAAGCCGCGCGTCTGTCACTCTACTTATAATATGAAATCTATATCTATCCGGTTTGATAATAAAGGTAATTTTGAATTTTTACAATAAAAATTTTCATGTCCATGTGTCTAATGTGTACATTGTTAATTACAATGAGAACATTCTTTGTTCTAGAAATCTTATATTTTATTTTTGCGATTATGTTACATTTATGTGGCAAATTTTGAGATTTTAAAATACCCTGAAGCATGGACATGGAGTCTGCCCGTGCAACTACAATATGGACTTGTTTTGATTTCGCGATTTTAATGGAAACTACATAACGTTTTCCTTCAATTTATTTGACCTCGATGTGTAACTGTACTCTGATCTATGTATGAGAATAGTCTCCACGTCCACGAACGAAGATGGGTAAGTATTATGTGAAATCAGATGTATTATGTGACTAGTAATTTTGAACATTAAAGATGGGTAATTTTTTTAGGCAAAATGAATTCAAAAATTGTTGTATATTGTGTAATAATCTCTCATGAAAGTCATTAATTCATTTAATTATTTTCTATTTTTTGTAATAATATATTAATTTTGTGAAGATAAATTTATTTAAATTTTTAGTATTTGCTATCTACCGCAGAGTTAAATTTTTTTTTTTCACAAGTGAAGGAGAGAAATTTTGTTGTTTAAAGGTGAGTAAACAATTATGACGTTGGGAACCCATTTTTTTATGGCTAAAGCAGTTGGTGAAGATATCGGACTCCTGTCTCACCCCATACAATAAGCATATATTAAAATCAATATCGTAACATACTTGTTATGTTGTTTTAACCTTGAGAATACCCTACATTTTACACGAGCTGTTTTGTTTTCGTGGTATAATTATAAAATTATTTATAATACAAATATCAACAACACGATGCTACCTATAAATAAAATATAATAGGGTTGGGTAAAAATGATATCGGAATCGTTTAAATGTGACATATTATTAGAAAGTAAGAAACTGGTTAAACAAATAATTTTAAAAAAAGACGAAAAAAAAAAAGTAACGAGGTGCACTACATAAAAATCTGTAAATGAATAAAACATATTTTTTTACAAATACTAACAAGCACTTAATAACTATAACAATAAGTTAGTATAAAAAATTAGTTTTTTTTTTGCAAAAATGTTTTTATTGTGAAATTGCAATTTCAAAACATAGTTCTGTAGTATTGTTAATACAAATTAAATTATTCAATGAGAAATATTTACAAAATCAATTATATCAAACTAGTTAAATGTTTACAAAGCCAAATAAAATTATAAAGTAGTTAAATATTTAAAAACAACAAATATGTTACAAAGGTGCAGAGGAAGGATTGAGGAAGATTATTGTTGAATTAGTACAAAGTGCTAATGGATCACAATAAACATTCCAAATAAAAGGGATGTGAGATAGTTTATGAGGCAATTTATTTGGGCACGCTGATCACAAACACTGGTGATGGGCAAGAAATTGGAAGACGCAAACCACTAAGGTACATGCGGACAATAAACTCTGACGGGTAATAAAGCCTAAGAAGCAAAAATTATATTTAAAATGCACTCACACACACAAACATGCATTAGGTGTAATCAAGTTGATTCCAGATCGCGGCCTTCCGGTATCCCGCTGCCCGTCGCCAGCCAGTCGCCAGCAGCGTGTTAATTCTGTGAGGAGAGCGCGCGCCAGTAAAATAATAAAAAATTGACAATCGTAAGCAACTTTGATAATATTACAGTAAACCATGTAATTGTGTACTATATGTCTTCTGTAATTCATGCATTTTATAATTCTAGTTGAATTACTTAGATGTTACAGTCAAATTTCTTATCTTTTAAGATATTTTATAATTTTCGTGCCTGCGGGCATTAAGGCGTATGAATAATAAAAAATGTGCAACATCCGATACAAGAAAGGATGCTGATTCTTCACATATGAAAACGGAATGGTATCGTCATGGTTATGAGGAGGATAAGATTGCCGATATGAGACATAAGTACCAGATGCTGCAAATGGTATCATGAGGAGTGTTTTGGTTTATTAACAGACGATCTTGAAACCTTTGAGTGCTTTGATGGTTGTTGAGTAAAACAAATTGTCGTGTTTTTTAATGATTGCATTATGTAATAATAGTTATTATTTTATTTTTTATCTTAAGTATAAAATATAGTTTGTATTTTGAATGTTTATATATGTTACAGCCATAGACCTTATTACCCTACCAAAGTATAGGCCAATGTGCATTGTTTTTGAAAAGGTTTAAAAAAACCCATTTTGTATTATAATAAATAGGTTAATATATACACACAGAAGAGTTAAATTATAATACGGTATGTGTATACAATTAAGGAAATACGGGAAATATTAGGTGACGCCAACAAATATCATACTAATGTATGTTTATATTATATAAACAAACTCAGGGAAAATTAATATTGCGTAGTATGATGTTTATTAATATTAATTTGATTAAAGTAGCGTGTGTTCATTAAACAGATTGTTTACTTTATTGCTATAGTAACCGTTCAGGTTTTTAAGGTCTCTAAACTGCCCTCCGTTAAAAAGTTTATCTCGATCCGGTAAACATCACAGCCAATAATAACAAATAAACTTTTTAAAATGAAATTTCAAATGGTTAGTGGTATAAGTAATAATTATTTATAACGAGTAATACTAGTTATTTTGCGTGTATACTACGGATATATTAATATTCTTATTATTTTCAAACTAATATAAGTGCTTGTGCTGTGAAAATAGGACAAACATGTCTCCTGGAACGAAGCGCGAACTCCCAACCACTTGATCACTATGCCATCATCTTAATCACTAGACCAACAAGCTACTCAATTAGAATAATGATGTGCAGGACCAGATTCTTGGGAAAACGGAAGATAGAAACTCGGTTCACCTTGCAAATGATGACCTTTCTACAAATAATCTCTTGATGAAGTACTCAGGATAACTAATATGAAGCAGCCTTGATCTTCTCTCATTTCTCACCACGACTTCGGCACCGAACACCATATTTACTTATTAATTCAAGATAATGCACACTAATATCCAAACACACAACTAGTTCTTGAACAATAAGTCCCGTGATCGATCCAACTAAATGTATACGACTGTCCGATATCGTAGCTGATTACAAATCTCACCTTCGAACGGCGGTGATAGAACTTCAACTTTCACGTCGAGGATGCAAATAACAGGAAGGGAAGGAAAAAATATGAACAACAATAATTTCACGGACACCCATTGTATACAGGGTGTAACAGACCTAGTCCATAATATTTTAATAATATAACAAAAAATAGTCTAGCTGCTCGAAATTCGATAACCTTTATTTTTTTGTATTTAATTTAGAATCAATTTATCGAAATAATCGCATTATTACGATTTTTTTTTTGAAATTCTTATATTTCTGATATGGTTGAGGTTAGGCACATATTCCATGAAAATTTTCGACTCGTAATTTAGTCAGGTATCCATCCACGAAATACTGTGGACTAGGTCTAAGACATAAGTGGCTTTATACATTAAACAGTAAGAATAAAATTGGTCTCATATTTCACATAAAATTCACATTTTTATGAAAACAAAAAAGAATCTGTGTTTGTGAGCATTTATTTGCGCCCGCAACTGAAAAAAATCATTGTCTTGCTTCACGATGATTTTCGCTTGGCAGCATACCCGACATAACGGAATACTACTCTGTACATCGATAATATTTTCGGAATATATGTGATAAATTATTTTTAAAAATATTAGTCCGTATTAGAGGTGGGAAAATAATGTATGATGCAAACCTATTAGATTTGATCGATTTAACGTGTGCTACAAGGCATCGTTTTGGAATTCATACCAGTGCAAAAATTTAACACTAAAATCATCATTGTGTTGTTTGCGTCACGAAGTGGTGTCGAGTTATCCTTCAGACGCGCTGAAATGGGAATACGTGGCACGTAAATTCCAGGGTATTAAGACTCACACCTTTCAGGCGGAAATCCATCCAGATCACAAAGGGGGAGCTCCGAGGTTCATTATTTCTTACCTCGGCTTTATTTTTTTTAAATTGAAAATCGGGTCCGAAACGACAAAACCCAAAACGAGGAGAACCACGTACGGAGTGTAATTTAAAGGAAGAACACGGAAAGAAATAAGAAACGGTGACGTAGTTGTTTTACTAATGATTTCCGAGAATTTTAAAGAACGTGGACTACTTAACTTGTACAGTGTAATAGAAAAATCTTTGAAACATTTATCTGCAATAAATGCAATGTGATTTCTCAAAAGAGGATTTCAAAATCTATCCAAATGGGTAATTTTTCGGAACATTGAGTATCTTGTACAATATAGAACTCATATCAATATTCAAATATAATAGACCATAATGTAAAGAGAAATATAAACCTTATAGTCATGGATGTATGAAATCAAAAGGGAATGTAAAATGAAATTATAATATCAAATTTTACTTAAACCAATTAATAATGGTTTTTAGTCTAATGAATTTGTTTTATTCTGACATCTCTTCTAATGACAAAGTCAAGTATAAATTAAAATAAAATTTTGATGAATAATTTTTAACACTCTTTTAACACAACTGAGTTTCTAAATAAAATAAGATCGAAACTCATATTAAATTAATCATATATTTTTACACAAGGTCGTGGGGTGAAACGGGGTATAGTAAAGGTGCTAGGAATTTGGTAGAGGGATACAACAATAAATGCTGAAGGATTTACCAGGAAGAACACGACTTACCTGGATATTTTTTTACAGTTTGCACAACTCTCCCGAACTTCAGGATACTTCTTCAACGATTAGCACGAAGCACTCGATGATTAGCACGTCGTTTTGGCACACAATATCACTAATAACTTCAAGTCAGCCATGAGCACGAGCAGGGCGTTCACTCTTCTTGACAGTTCGAGTCATAGATCACACACAGAAATAGTAGTGCTGTGTGTATGGGTAAAGGGAAGGGGGACAGACAGATAGGTATAGTAAACCTAATGGAACATCCACACGCGCACGGCGACCAGCGATCTGGTCCTATCATAAATACGAAACAATATTTTTAAATCTAACACAAACATATTTTTGTAATTAAACCATACAATTACCTGTTATATCAATGATGAGATATTTTTATTAATTTTTTTTTTTGTATTTCAATCATGAATATTGAATAAAATAAAAAAAACCTCGTATATTTCCTTAATGGTTGACATTTTAATCACAACTAAAAAGTGTAAAAATCTAGATAATTATTAATTTTATTATATTTTTACCAAAATTTATATACATTAGTGATAATTTTAAAAAAAGTGACACCACTTAAATAATCATGACACCGCAAAAACACTTACTTATTTCTATATTACATAATTGGTAAATAAGTCACAATTCAACTGATTTAAAATGGCTTTTAATCTTATTCATGTGTTGGATGCATTTATCTAAATCAATTTATGAGAGTAAACTAATGTATATTTTGAAATGATTCATACAACTGCATTATGTGCATTCATATACTGCATTATAATTTGTAATTTTATATTTTTTCACTTAGCTTTTCTTTGCATGTGGTTACATTTTATTTATACATAATGTATTTTTATTCTCTAATTTTATATATGTTCACTTTTACTTTGTTGTGTATGTACATTCATTGTGTCTTGCGTAGTATTCAATGAGTAAATTTGGTTTGTAAAATATTTTTTTTTTCCCAATTTGCCCTAAAATAGGCTTGCCTAGTTGGACAATACATTTAAAAAAATATATTTAATAAAAAATATAAATCCCTTTAATAATCAAAAAGTTTGATAAATGACCAAAGTAGCTATACAAAAATCTAACATATTCAGATGATGTAACTTTCTAAATGCCGTGTTTTTTTTCCTACGTAAAAAGCAACTAAATTGATAAGACGAGCCTGCACAGCATTGATGAAATTTAAATCCAGGGGCGAGGGTGGGTTTATTCCATTAAGACATGACTACAGTGTGGATTCCAAATTCAATATTAGGTGCTTCCTTTAGGCTTCTTGGATTCTTTAAAATATCTGGATATATAAATGAATTATTTTATTGGTATCTATTTGAGAAAATGAAAAATTACGTGGATTTTTTTAAAGTATATTATATCATATTTTCTTTAAGTCCGATCGATATGAAATCTTTTCCACGGACTCTTGTCATTTTGTTGATGAAATTGAGTTTATATTTTTGTAGAAAGCAACCACTTTGTGGTTTGACACATTATATTAAAAAAATCACTTTGTAAGTAACCACGAAATTTATTATACGTCAACTGGTTTCGCTTATCTCAAGCTTCATCAGGGCGTATTTAAAAACTCATAAATATAAGAAAAAAGCACTTATATATACATAAAGAGGGAAATAGAATATAAAAATACTTGTGAAGAAGTGAGACAGAATACATATATAGTTAAATTGAACAACAAGGGAGACAGAACATAACATTATATGCAAAAGAGAAGAACAGAATATATATACAGATAGACGGAATATTAAGGAAGGAGAAAGTATAGTGTTGATGGCTATTTAATTGATTTTAAAGGAAACATACCTAATATGGGGCTAATGGATAATTAAAATCAATTTAATATCCATCAACACTGTATTTTTCCCTCCCTTAATGTTTCGTCTATCTGTATAAGTATTCTGTCTCTCTCTTTCACATGTAATTTTATATTCCATATCCCTTTTTATGTATATATAAGTGCACACTTCTTGTATTTATGATTAGTTTTTAAATACGTCCCGATGAAGCTTGAGATTAGCGAAACCGGTTGACGTATAATAAATTTCGTGGTTTTACACAAAGTGATTATTATTTTATTTAATATGAAATTAAGTTTGTTGGAGGTCTATAAAAACTGTAAGTAATATCTAATTAAAAATAAGTAATAATTAAATAAAAGTTAGAGCATGCATCTAAATTACAATAATTATGTAGCATAGTGTGGTACACTCATTACAGTGAGAGAAGGTTGTTTTATTTTTCAAGTAAAGTTGTCTCAGTCTCGGCAAGCTCTGTCAAAACTAATTACAAAAAAAAATCTGTCTTATGTCAACGGTAAATTTAAATAAAAATTAAGTACAACTTTTAATCTAGGCGTTTGGTGCCCCCAGTAAATTACACTACATTACATTACATTATGTGTGTATGTGTGTGTGGCTAAAGCAGGTTGAACAACAAAAACTACTTACAGTTGACAGTTAGAAGTATATGCAGAAAAAAGCCTATAACTAGTAGCATTTGTTTGTGATTTTGTTGGGAAGACGGCCGTGAGAGCCGGCTTCGCGAGCGGCTGCCGACGCATATTATTGTTGTCGGTAAGGCGCCTCAGCGAGAATGGACTGCTGGCATAACATACAATTGTAACCCGAGAAGTTTACCTACATTTTAGATCTTATCTATACGAAATTCAAATATCAACATTTGATTTATCTAAAAGCATCGCATGTATTCAATCGCGATTTAAATGTTTTACTGAGCGTTACTCAACCAAACTATTGCGAGCAATGCACCGCAGTATTCTCAACACAGTGAAGATAATAAGTGAAGGGTATATGCAGTAAAACTGGCAGTTATTTTCTTATTACCCGTAATAAATGGTCTTTCCTTGTTATTCTTGTAAATAAAGCGAAAAAAATATGAAAGCTAACACCGACTCGGATTATAAAATAAGGGCATAAACCCAATCTGCTGATAGTTGAGAGTTTAATCAAGCTGAACATAATATATAAAATTCTCGACAGCGATAAAATATTATTTCTTTTGTTTCGCGTGACAACCTTCTGAACCGTGTACAATTTAATGAAACTCGACAAAAATAAAAATAATGAGATGTATCAGCCAAAATAATGTGAGACATAATTTCTTCACCAAATAATGAATTTGGGGTTGCCAACAATGTATTATACAAAGAACACAAACTTGAAACTTTACCCACTATTTTCAAATTTTAATACAGATTTTGGAAGTTGCCGTTCTAAAATCGAACATGTCTCGTTCCAAGAACTGGAAATTATTGATAGACTTGGCTCATAGCAAGATGGCTGGCCTCCAAACAGTTACCATCAAGGAAAAATATGATTGTTTCTTTATTTACACTTGGCAGATCGCATGCTGGTTAGGTTTATTTTTTTACAGAATAACAAGAAAATAACTTATATACTTAACATATCTTTTGCCTCATTCACAATCATACATATTCTTAGGTATGCTCATATGTTATTAAGGCTTCTAACAGAACCTGATTATTCTAGCGACGCCAGGTCTTTTGTGGAGGTTCTCTGTTTCTGGCGTAATTTCCATATACGAGGTATAATATTTTATTACCTACCTACCTGAATAAATTACGAGTCGAAAATGTTCAACGAATATGTGCCTCATCTAAATCATGTCAAATATATAAGCATTTCAAATAATATCATAATTATGCAATTATTTTGATTAATTAAAATATTTGATTGATTCCAAATTACGTATGTAATCATAAAATTTAGAGCTGCTAGACTATTTTTTGTTAGATAATTTAGGGCCTGAAGCAAAGATATAGATTAGTAATGGAACAATTTTGCAAATATTTATTTCTAAGTACACTTTGTAACTTAACATGATTTTGTAAAAAATTCAAACAATAATATTTTCCGTAATAGTACAGAAATTTAATATATTCCTTGAACATTTTAGACTCTTAATTAAGTCAGATATCCACTCATAAAATATTGTGGACAAGGTCTGTTACATTCTATAGTATAGCTACAATCAGTAAATCAAAATTAATTGAAATAATTATAATTTTTAATATAATGTTAATGTTTTCGGAAAGTTTTCGGGAAACTTCTCTGTCTGTGTCTGTAAATAAAGTAATGATAATTAATAAAGTACTAGAGTTATTTATAAGATGGCCCGTAGGTATACGTGAAAAACACAATATTTACCTATGTTCTGACAAAGAAATAATAATAAAATACCATTTATACGTGCAAAATTCTTGGTCCAATATGTTGAGATGTGACTTTAAAATTAACCATCCATATCGAAAATCAAATGGATTCAAACGTATTTGGGAAAAACACAGGTTCACCAACTGCACAACTAATTCATCAAACGATTAAGGAACTTGTGACCGCTGAACCCGAATCACTTCGCTCCCCCTTCCCGCATAGACATACCCCTGCATTAGTCATCCACCTTCAGGTTGCATTTTCATTTACATCAATCACGTGATTTCCGTTTGAAAAGCAACACGGCCAATACTTCCGGTCTACGAATAATGAGTTTAAATAATGTATAATCGCGATTCGAAGAAAATAGAGACTTTAAGAGATTAATTCAGTTAATGGAGGTAAATATTGTATTAAACCATAAATCATTTGTGTGCTCAAGTTATATTATGATAAACTGTATCTGAGAAATGAAGATGTGAATAAATAACATTTTTTTCTAATCTAGAGATATGATCGCAAAATAAACTTTGTTTATAAACAATACAAAAAATTATCTGTTTAGTTTTGCAAAGTTTGGTATGTTTATGAGATTTTAGATATATTATCATCGCTTAATAAGAATAAATAAAAATCTCAACGTTTTTGAAATAACCTTTTTCTATTTTCTTGGACACCTGTCGCCATCCAACTACATATGACGTACACCAAACTAAATATGAATTAACACAGGGGGCACCACATGAAAAACAGAAGTCCGTGGTTCCGTATTTACTTTACTTAGATACGACTCCTGGGGCTTAGGCGAACGTCTGCAGACCTGCAATCAACCTTACGATTTGTTGATATTTTTTATTTCACTGTCCACAGCGTTTGTACCTCGTCCAATACTTGAAATGTATATAAATTAACTTTATGTTAGACTCAATGTAAAATAAACGACAAGATGCTTTAAGTACAGTAGCCTTTCATTCCTTATTTTACTTGACATATTTTATACAAAAAATACACCTAGAATTTCATACACTATATGAAAATAAAACTAGTTTAGTGATTTTCTAAAATGAGTCTCGATTCACCATCCATTACGCGAGTATCTTATCGCTAGATCAGACAAGCACATTGGTTACCTACTAAAGCTATTTTATTAGTTTTTTGATCATTAACGCCAAGGGCTGTCGCAAGTCACTAATTAGATTTCATTATCTTTAGAACCTACGCACTCTTGTGGAATAGTTATAGAAATAGTTTATTCTCCAAAATTACTCAATACTAATTAGCAACATAATTTTTATTTTCAGCTTTTATAGTATTTTCATTTTCTTAACCGTAAAAAAGTATATTTTGTTATTAGCAAAAAAAACATTTATTTTAATTCATTACAGTGATTTTAACTTCTCAACCATAAAAAAAGTATATTTGGTAACACATATTATTCTTAAATTATTAATGAATACATTTAAATGTTTTTTCTTATCGACATTTATGAACCTTAATGTCAAACTAAGATAATCTATTGTATACTTATTACTCTTAATTAACAACCTGTTGATAATCTTTGTAAGAAAAAAATATTTTATAAATTAATCTAAATTATCATGAAACTGGAGGAAATTCTCTGTGGCATTCATTCACTATATATTACGGTTTTAATTATTTCTCTGTGAAAACTTTCATTTAGAAGTTAAAACCATTGTTTAGACAATGAATGGGGACACGGGATGTAATGTACACAATAGTAACAGTAACTGTTCAATCATACATAGAAAAAGTCGTGCTCTATGGTATGGATTAAGAGGGGGGGAGGAGGGCAGATAAGTATAGTAAACCTAATAGAGCAACCACACGCGCGCGGCGACCGATGATCTGGTCCTGTCATAAATACCTAATAAATTATTATTTTTGGTTATTTTATATAATTAAATGATTATTTAATAAATAAGCATTTTGCTTGTAAAAGACTACGCGGCTCATAGCTAATAGATTTAGCAAGGAGTAAAACCATCTTTGAAAGATATATTATAATGCAATATCAAAAGCAAGAGTATTTTCCGTGCCTAAATTCAATACCAATATGGTGGATTGAGAATTGCACGTGACTAGCATCTGGCAGATGAAAAAGAATGGTTTGTGCGATTCATTTTATGTTAAATCGACCGTTTGAATCGATGGCAGGCCTTGTCTCTTTAAGACATGGGTCGCTAAATCCATCCAGCCTCCCACCCGTCATCTCCCCGGCAGTTGAATTGGGTCTTACTAAATTAGTGTATTCTGGAGAAGCAATATATTTTGTATTAATAAAAAAACACATTGAGATGCGTGGAAGCATCCCCGGTATCAACGTGTCTAGAAACCAGAAATTTATAAAAATAATAGATTTCAACCCGAAACTGGAAGGCTTGTGCTAACGTTAATCCGCTATTCTATACAAATACGAGTATGTCAATACTTTATTTAGGAAAAAACTAATTATTCTTCGCATTAAGCAGATCCACATGTCTTTTAAACTATTATTCAAAACCTTCAACACCCCTTCTATAAGCCAGGAAAATTACACTTTTAAATCAAACAAAATTTAAAACGCAACAATGGGTTTATAATAAGTTTTAGGAATATATCAAACAATACAATTAAATAATGTTTAAATATAAATTAAATATATTATTATTAGAAATATATACATATAAAATCAATTTTATCGAAAAATATTGTTGTTGCGCCACCGGGATTCGAACCTGGATCTCTTTCCTCTTTCCAACTATGCTACGGCGACAATATTTTTAGCGACAATTTTCGAACGTACATATTACCTTTTTGTTTAATTTTTTATTTAACTCATATTTAAAATATCACAGACCTATGTTCTGAATAATTACAACTTCACAATAAGAATGTGTTCTCTTAAAAATAATGTTTACCTTGACGGTGACTTCAAAATGGTTAAAATTAGCTTTTTTACTTTTTTATTAAATAAGAAATTAAAATATATAATTTTTATATTGACTTTGTACTATTCACACACAATTTTTGAGTTAATATAATTATAGAAACTATCCGTTCTTACGGCAGCCATGATCTAAAATTACTCCACTCGGTACCATATAGGAGAATAATAATGAATCATTTTTAAATTATAGAAATCCAGAAAATTTTTAATTTGGAAATAACATTAATGAATAGTATTACTTTTTTTAAATACTTCACCGCTATTATCGATGTTTCTGAGAAACAATAAAGACACCTCCACCCTTATGGCCTCTATAGCCAACTGTATTTATTTTAGTTCAATTTACACACGTGGACGGGTTGGACTGCTCTTCCCGAAACTATTAGTGATATTAGCTCAAAAATTGTGCGTGTATGTAGTACAAAGTCAAAATAAAAATGATATATTTTATATATTAAAATGTTACACCGCGAAGTAACTGCCAAATCAATCAATGATATCAACATATTAATGTTAGTGTAAAACTGCAATAAATTCAACCATTATATGGTTTTTGGTTGCTGCCGAGATTCCAAAGAAAATACCGTTACATATTTATTTTATCTTTATTTTAAAGGTATATCGGACCATCCAGAATCGGAAGGACGCTTCTATTGAGTACGTCATAGTGCCAGTTCTGATGGTCGCAAATTATCCTCTATATTTAAACCGACAATTTTGGAAAATACAAAAGTATGTCACACTCTTATTGAAAAGGTCGAATAAAAAGACCATGTAAACCGGAAACACTATAAATGCAAAAAATACTGTTGTGTTGAATCAGATATAATGAATGAAAAGGTAGTTAAGACGGTAAAATAAGGTAATGACAGTATTATATTCTAGATTTCAATGATAATATAATACGATCAGGTAAGTAATCAACTGTTAATTTTTTCATGTACAAATATAATAACAATTTTAAATGTATTTATTAGAAAGATATACATAAAATTTAATTTTATCGAAAAATATTGTTGTTGCGCCACTGGGATTTGAACATGAATCTCTTTCCAAGCCGGAAAAGGTGCATTATCCAAATATGCTACAGCGACATATTTAATGACGACAAATTTTCGATCCCATATGATACCTTTTTTAAATTAATACATTTTGAATAGTTCCATTATTTGAAAGAGCCATCTATATTGTTTGGAAAGAGATCCAGGTTCGAATTCGGTGGCGCAACAACAATTTTTTCGATAAAATTGATGTTATATGTATATCATTCTAATTAATATTTAAAATATTACAGACCTATGATTTTAATAATTACAACTCACAATAATAATGTGTTCTCCTAATAACAATTATATTAGATTATTTCATGTTATTTGTCATATCATTGCCGATTTATAGAATCCCATAAAATAATAAAATTGAGTAATTAGAAGCGTACGTATTATAGTGACAATTCATACCTAATTTAAAACTGGTTATAGCATTGTTACTATATGAGACCCCATCTGTAATAACACTAATTAGTTTTTACAAATAGGTGGGATAAGATCCCGTGGTGTTTTAGTTGATGTAACCCGAATTGGATTTAGAAATGAATAATGGCAGATGGATCTAGCCTACCTTGATTTAAGTCCTGGGTTGGACGACAATTTTCATCTCCACTTGACTCGCACTTTAGTAGTGAGAACGGAGATATCAATTCACTTCCGGATGGTGTAGAACACCGCTTCTTCGTGGTCTGGACACTGCGACAAAATTTCGATCCACAAAAAAAGTATGTTGACAGCTCGGCGTCGAAATGCAACCTGTTCCCACGTCGGCGAAATCCCTAAGTAAATAGTTAGCCAGAGCGGGAAAGATATATTAAAGTTAATTGGATTGACGGAATGCACAGGGAGTCTCGACTTGCGTCAATACAAATATTGATAAGAGACGGTTGAAGGACCGTCGGCCATCTTGTTTATATATGTTAAGCATTCATGTAGGTATACTTTTATTTTGTATTGCAATATGTTCAGATATTAAATAGTATAACAGCTTATACCTACTGTAGTATACAGAGGCGTAGCCAGGGTATTTGGCGCCCGGGGGCGAACTATCCAAATGCCCCCCCCCCCCATTTTATTTTTATTAATGATATTCCTAATTTTACCCCATAAATATTAGGCTTATATTTTGCCTTATTGCCGTTGTTTTCCAATTGATGGTAGACAATACAAATGTTTAAATCTGTTTTTATTAAAAGTACTAGGTCAAAAATTGTAAGGATTTATTTTTTGCATATATACATTTTTAAAAGCTACAATTAAGATTTATAGCTATTTACAGCACGAACGGTTACTTTCAACTCGTAATCCGTCTATCTGGAAGGATCGAAATAAAAAAAATCGTGCAATTGTGTAAAATAAAAATAAAATATATTTACACACATAAAAATCTGTTATTTAAATGTGAAAAATTAAAACTATGATTTTATGTGCGAATTAAATTTAAAATATTCAAATTAAAAATTTCACATTTCGTTTTGGCGCCCCCCCTAGTCTGGTACCCTGGGACATATTCCCCTCACTAAACCCCCCTAGCTACACCACTGGTAATATATGTATGCTACGGTACACAGTAATTTTACTTTTGTAAGAATTTTGATGATATTTATTTCATATTAAAAATTTTATTGAAACTCGTTTATTGCGTAACCATGTTTTGTTATTAAACTATTATGCGCTGTATATATTTAACACGATTACGAAAGGATCAGAAGTGACTTCAAAAATAAGAAAAAATATTTGCTAATGGTATAAGACATTTGGGTTAACCAGAAATTAAATTTAATCCTGAGAACTTTTAATAAGACATATGCATATGGATAATATAGACAGAAGAATATGGTGATATTCCTTGGTAGTAAATTCAGGTAGCTAAACAAGAAATGTAAATGTTACCTTGTATTTAATACGTAAGTGTTCGTTTATTTTTTCATCCATTAGTATAACAACATTTCTATTTGATTAGTCCAAAATAAATCAAGTACATAAATAATGGCATTTGTTTGGCGCGCTTATAATAAAAAGTCAATTCTCCTTTTGCCCAAATACAAATAAAGACGAAACTAAGAAACCAATTGCTGTTCGTTGAATGATAAATATCTTGTTAATTTTTCAACATCGGTTGACTTTGATTTATTGGTCGGCAGCATTCGGAACACAAACATACCGACCAATCGGGAGAAAGCATCCCCAGCGGGCCGTGGCTTCCCACTCCGTATTAATAAATCAGAACTATTTAAAAATTGAACGATTCTATATCGGGAAAACCGAATACCTACGAACTGCGTGGATGAATAAAGAAATTGTTCTTACCTACAATGATTAATTTACAATACTAATTGTAATGCGCACATATGAAAAAGGAAAAACGAAAAACATAGGTAGGAATAAAATTCATCGGACAGCAAGCATTTCACTATAATTTATAATGCGTGATTTAGTCATGGTCCGCGCGCTCTATAAAAAAATTTACTTCGTTGCTGCAGCACTGTTCAGAAGAATAATCATTATTATTTAGGTTACTATGATGCGTAATATTTTTGTTTATATGGTGATGAAGTAAAAATTTTGCTCCGCAATCGATTAAAAATTATACCTAAAAAGTCAGATAATACGGCTAAAAACGAATAAATTCACTAAAATAAAATGATATTAAAATATACTTGCAACAGGGAAACACCAAAAAAACATAATCTAACTTAAAAATAACAGTGTTATTGATAGATAGACATTGATTGTCAAGATGACAGTTTTAAATGTTTTATAAATATTCTGTCTTAAATTAAATAAAGTTAAAACATAATACTTATAAAAACGCTGTCAATTTATGATAGGAGCACAATGGCGGTTGGTATCTCGCCAGATAAACATCTCCTAATAAATAGCTTCGGTAGTGCATTATTTCGGTCGGTTGAAATAATATCCGGGGAACGGGGCACAAGAAGAACAATACATCGGACCAACCTACGACGGGCAGAGAAACAGCTACTATCAATCCAGGTTAGTGGTAATTTTTCATTCTGCATAAGTAATCATATTATCAATAGGAAACCCGGAAATAACAAGCTGTCGAAGGAATTCACTGAAACAGTAGGGGAGAAACGTGAAAAGTGTCTAATTATGACTGACGAAGCTTTTCCGAAGTTTACTCGGTATACAATATATGGAGAAGAGTGATGGTATTTTGTACTTCGTTATCGAAAATAAAAACCTTAAAGAATTAATTTACGTAAAATAAACCTAAAATTTATAAACTTTTAGATTCGGTACAGGGTAATATTAGTATTAGTGTTTGAGAGTTTTACTTATACAAATTAAACGTATAAATTATAAGGATATACAGGAAAATTCAATTTATCGAAAAAATATTTTTGTTGCCACCGGAATCGAGCCTGGATCCAATAGCTGCAACATATAAGTTAGAAAATTTGTCCACTACTTACGAGGCTGATGTAGTGTAATTGGTTTAAATCCGGGTGGCAGCTAAAATAGTTTTACGTTAAATGGAGTTTATCTGTATGTATATTATTCTAATTGATGCATTTAATTTGTATTAAAATATAAAAAATTACAACCTCACAAATAATAATGTGTTATTATTCTCTTAAAAAAAAAATTATTTACTCCATTGCAACATGAATTGATGAAATTCGTGAAAATTGCAAAGTTGGATGTAATAAGTGTATGTATGTAGATTAGCGATGAAGTATACCATGATTATAACAGTGATTGCGATTATGATAGGTGTGAGTGGTATTCGATTGTAACTGGTACTAATGATGATTAGTAGATGAGTCGGCGTGCAATCACCGATATACTAGAACTTAAACCTCTAGTCATTAACTCACCGTTAAAATTGAACACCAATCACAATCACTTACTTACTTACTTACCATTACGCCGTTTCTCCGCGGGGGTAGTCAGAGAGGATAGAGCGCCACACTCTTCTGTCCTGACACACAATTCTCACCTCATCCACATTCATATATATTCTCATACAAGCACGCCAATTGTTGAAGCTTCTAACAGAACCATCCTCCATTAACTGGTTTACCTGGTAGTGCCAAGTCTTCCGCGGACGTCCTCTTTTTCTGGTGCCATCAACACTTGCGTCATATATCTTTCTTACCATTCTCTCCTCATTCATCCGTTTCATATGACCAAACCACCTAAGTGATCCTTTCTTAATCTTACTCACTATACTAAAATCAGCTTTAGATTCTTTCCTTATTTCTTCATTATTTACTCTGTCATAAATAGATTTGCCACATATACGCCTAAGTGATCTCATTTCCACTGCATTCAGTCTACTTTAGTTCCTTTTCTGCCAGCTGCAGGCCTCACTTCCATACATCAGTGTCAGTACCAGGATTCTATTATGCACCGCTAGTCTTGCCTCGGTTGACAAATTCCCATTAGATATAATTCCATTCAAAGCGCCGTTCACTTGATTTCCTCCAGTCACCCTCCTTTCGATATCATTCTCAGCCTTTCCGTTTCAATCAAACATACTTCCCAAATATACAAACTCATCTACTTGTTCCAAAGATTCATTACCTACAAGTATTTTGCACAATCACAATCACTGTGTATCCTATCACTTGATAATATGAATGTTTGCTTGATATAAGACTAATCAAGAGAATACGGTGTGTGAGGTACTCTCTGAAGAAAATAATACGACAGATATACGCCTATAACTAAAGAACAGGAATTGGATATGATACATTAGGTTAGCTCACTTAGTGAAAGAACTCTATGCCTACCTCTTGAAACTGGTTCATTCCAAATATTAAAATATGTACTTTTATCCCTGCGTTTTGGTGTTATTAGTTATATGTATGTAAATGTCGAAGATTGTGATAAATATTTTAAATTGAAATTCCACATATACTAATCATTAATGGTATAAGTAATATTTTCTGATACAATTCAAATGAATTATTCACTAATCAATTAAACCATACTGTGAAAGTATTATTCCGGTGATATAATATTGATTACGCATCAGAAACACGAACCCCTGCAGAATACAAACTGTGGGTGGAAATGACGAATAATGGGTAATATTTTTTATTTTTACAAAAAAATACTGAATTGATAAAAAAAATCTAGCGAGATGAGTTGAGTATGAGAAGACGAAGATGATTTAGTTTATTATATTACACGAGAGGGGGGAAACATCTTCCCGTCCGCTTCGTGGCCCATCGCGTCATACTATTTCTCACGCTATTTTCACGAAAATTCTGAAATGATTCGGACACGATCTATGCGTTTGCAAAGTGCGGTTGTCATATGGAATGTCGTAAAAAAGGACCGCTCTATACTTCACTGGAATATAGCGCGACACGCAATCACTGATCACTCCAGTTTGTGTTCAAGATTTGATCCATTTGTTAAAATCAATCTTAAAAATATTAATTTTTAATTGATGTATGATAAACAATGTGTTGTAATTGAATCAGTAAACGAAAATTCTCCCAACGATAGCGACGCGTTATTATTGTTGTATAATAGTATAATAATGAAGATATACTAGCAGCCGCGGCCGCGGCCAGTGTTTCCGTAAGATGTTTTTTTCAATGTTCACATTCCGACGTATTCCATACAAATCCATTCAATGTATCACTAGTCTATTATTAATTTAAAGAAAACATATAATTGATTTAATTTATTGTTACACTTATATTACTATTTTACATTTGATTAACTGTTTGTTTGCGTCACATTATACATGCGTTATCTTCAATGTCCAATTGCTCACCGTAACGCTGCCCGATTACAGATAGACAATACAGAGTATACAACACTATGTTATACCGTATTTACTTTGTAGCATATTATAATAATATAATTCCAGATATGTTAAGCGTTGCTTGCCAGAAAATTCCTTCTATGCAGCACTATTATAGCGCGTAGCTTTAAGTGATTAACTAAGTACGCACAGTGAGTTATGAACCCAATGCGGATTCGGTACAATAACGCGTAAGGCACGGTGCTCAGGCTATCTCAGTACAGCGCCCTAAGTATAAGGCTAAATTCATGGCTCGGATGTCTTTATGAGGGTCTAAGAAGACCATTGCTCTGGCGGCCGGTCATTGGTTCAATTCACCCCTCCACGACCACAAATAATAACCACGGCCCACCGTCATGTTATTATATATATTTATTTTTGAATAAAGTATTTATAATTTATCATAAAAAGTGTTTAATTATAATTTACCAATTATGGGTTCAAGATGCACACATAACTAATACGACGTAGATGACGCCCGAGATAGATAAAGATATGGTAAAGATTGGTGAAGATTGACAAAGATATGGCAGATATTACTGAAAATTGGCTAATATATGACAAACATTGGTGAATATTGACAGAAATATGGCAAATATTGATAAATATATGGCAAACATTGGTGAATATTGACAATGATATGGCAAAGATTGGCCGATAACATATAAAAGTCACTTGAGTCAAGGAGGTAATGCAGTAGCAATCCAATTTAGAATATTTTTTCAAAACAAATTTATATCTTATAGTATACGGCAAATTTCATAATTCACTCATCACAAATCTAACTTTATCATAATTTATATAATATTTTTTCAACAACTGATCTAGTTTAGGTTTTGCAATGAATCAACAATTTTCATTGTACACCCAATCAAAATTAAACAATAAAAAATATTATTAATTATTTAATATCGTGTATTTTCACGACGGCAATCGATAGCATTATTCATATGTTTGTGTTTTAGATAACAACATTGACAGCTATTTCTGTCAGATTTTCAATCTTACTAGTCGAAAGTGAATGTAAAAGAAACATCCATTTGCTCAAAATAAATGGAAAATTATAATAGATACATTTATTCTCTCAAAACACGAAGTATACAATAGTACATACACATATAACTTATTTAATTTATTATGATCTATAATAGTAGACTGTTCCAAGCGGCTCTCAAAACGGCTTTTTTCCGTTTACTTATAATTTAATAAAACAACAAATATATTGAGAGAAAACTATAGCTTTTTTACTAGTCGAATTCATCTTCATTTAAAATTAAATATTGATTTACAGTAATACTTCGTGTAAATACATGAATAATTTTGATTTCGATATACAGCCTCTTTGCTGTTTTAATACTTTATATCAGAGTTTTCTAAAGCAAATGCATTGTGATAATCTAGATCTAAGTATACACAAATACCTTACTTTTCTTCTCTTGAAATATATTTTCAACTTATCATCCATACGCTTTCGTGCCTCTAACCCGTGGCTATTAAATGAGCCATACAACGAGGCTTTAATTAGATTCATAATTTAATAAGATATTGTGCTGAAAAAATATTTTAAAAAGTGCGAGTAAAAAATATTTTTAATTTTTTTTTAAAGCTTAAATTAAATGTTACGTTAGTAGTCGAGCCACGGTACAATTCCGCAGTTTAGTGTTCTCTTGCAATGCGCCCCGGGGCAAGTTGCTAATCAAGTTTGATGTGAGCTCTTGCCCATTCTAGGTCCGGTCTTGCCTTATTGAGTGCGTTCGCCTTTGCCCAACATTTTTCCTCCTTTAGTGAGAAAAAAGATTTTCCTCATTTTCGAAAATGTTCCTCTCGCAAAAATCTGGCGATAAATTGTTTTCAAAGCACCGTAAATAAAAGTGGTCTTAACAGAAAAATGATGTTTCTAGTTTAGTTTGCAATTTACAAATTAACTAGCTGCTGTATGTTATTGTATGTATATTTAAAAATTGAAAAAAAAAAATTCTGTATTGTTTTTTTGGCTTTTCTGCCCTATGTATCCGACTCCTGAAAAAAAAAGATTTTTATTTATATCATTAAATACATAACATTTTACAATCACTTGATAACTTAAATACTTTAAATTAGAGACTTTAGCTGAGAAAGGCAAATTTTACATATTAAACACTTATATAAAATGTAAAAAATGTAATTTAATAAAAAGGCACTAGTTAACTTAGTACTAAAAACTTAGTATTTCAGATTTAAATCTATTAGGTTATCAATATACCTACTTCTTAATACCGACCGCTTGCCGGTATGGTTGGAACTTCCTATTAGCCAAGTGATTATATTAAATTGGTTGTGTCCAGATGTTGTAATAGCTGTCAAGATACAGATATCCCCAGATTAATCACTAATTAACAACCACTTCTTACGTAACATTATTTTAATTTTACATTTATTTATTTATATTATACTTACGCCCTTTAAGGGTTTTACAAATTATTTTATTATTATTAAAACAAGCAATTATCCGTCCTATACATATGCAAGCCTCATTTGGGGTTCAAGTAATACAATTTTAGAATCCAAACAAAAGTACATCTTTCGGAGAATCACAAACTCACCCTGGTTTGTTAGAAACACAATAATTCACAGAGACTCAAACATACTCTCACTCAAACAACACATACATGATTTATCTTTTAAATTAATTTCCATCCCAAACCCTTCCATAAACTCCCTCGGCCTGTATGATCCCTCATCCGATCCCCATCATCTCCATCGCATTTCACTTATTTACCCTTTTATTAACCCGATTGAACAAAATTTATAAAAAGATTAAACTTCATTATAAACTTTCACTAAAACTAAAAATAAATTACAAAAAAATAATGAATAAAATATAAAATTAAATAAATTTTTTTTATAAAAAACTTTATTAACTTTTCTACTACTTAATACAATTATATACAAAGTTGAAACTACCAGAAATTAAAAAAAAAAACAATTTCAACATGTTCCCTGTCAATAGGGTCTCTCCCAAAAAATCTTTCGCCATTGTTGTTACCTCATATGTCGGAGACAATAAGGCTCAGGCCTTATCCCTCCCTCCTTTAACAATCGAATCACAGAGGGAAAAAATTGAATTTTTACCAAAAATATAGATATTTAAATTATGTTATACTGTCCTTAAACTTCTTCGTTAGATATTAAATTGTGCTGTTCAAATTTAGAAACCCTAAATGTAAACACTTCTCCGGTGACGTCAGCATACTTGGCATATTCGCGATGAAGTTCAAGTCCAAGCGAAGGGCCACAGCTGATAAATCAGTTTAGATTAAACGATCTGATTCGTGACTTGAACCTTCCGAAAATAAAATCTAAGCGATGTGATAACGAAGGGAATATTCGTTGACCCTCAAATCAGGCAAATTTTAAAGAGACAAAAAACATCCAAGAAATTGGTTATTTTTTAATTTTCTATCTATATTCTTATTTTATATTTCCATAAAATATAATTTATTTAAATATATATTTGTAATTAGTTAATAAATAAAGAATAGCAATAAAATTCAATTAAAAATGTTTAAATTAAAATTTTTGGTGTATAGCCTTTTTTCTCGAAAAAAATGGCGGAAATTATGAATAGATTTAGAATTAACACTTTTGAATCAATAACATTTCATTAAATTGTGGTGGTTTATAAAAATAACTCTTTAAGCGTAGTAAGGCTAAATTTGAAAAAGTCAATTTCTGTTAATTTCTCATTATGGTATTTGCATGACCGGTGAATGAATGAATTTTGTATATAAGATGTTCTACTTCTAGGAATGTGGAAGACTGAGGACTGCAAGGTCGACCTAGATGGTATGTGGAGAGATATTAATTCTGATTTGCTGGGACAGTCAATATGGCCTTGCTGTAGTTTGAAGAGAAGTATTTGGTCAGTACGTGTTTTTTGATATTCCATGGTTTTTATGTTGTGGAAGTTTGCTGCATTTAAATAGGAGTTGAATGATAGATTAGAGCTAACATTAAGATATCGAAGAAACTTACTTTATATTCGTAATCTGCCATGGGTTCCAGATTTAAGATACGTACTCTAAGTGACTACGAACGAATGTGTAATACAATATTTTGAAGCAATATGGATTTTGGAAGTGTTTGCAGGTTCAAAGTATGAATCGTAGCATTATATAGGCCTTGGAGGTAATTTGGTCAATGTGATTCTTGAAAAGAAGTTTGCGATCGAGGATTATTCCTACATTTTTTAAAACATTTTTTAACATTCAGGAAGAGTTTGTTCACCTTGCAGTAGGGTGCAACGCGGGTGATATCTTGGATTTAATGGCAGTCATCCAGGGAGCTCACTTTGCTTTTATATGCTTTATTGTATTAAGCTTAACTAATCTTTATGGTATTGTAGTGTATTTAATGACTTTTGTTTTATATTTTAATCCCAATCGGTTTCGTTAACTTTAGTTTCATCACACTATCATGATTATGGAACAGATGTTCTGAAACCATTAAAAGATGAAGAATCAGTATTAAATACAATATCCTCTCTTATTATATTTTCAGTACTAACATGTTTATGTATCTACAAATTATAAGAAATATATATGTTACGGACTGAGCTTAAGGTCGGGTATTATGCGTAGTACGTGAGTATTATTTATTACGCCCGGGTATGTCATAAGTTAGTCAGAGTCATAAATATGTGTTAATTTATCACTCTGACCTGTTATTATGCATTATTCTACATACTATAAGAGCAATGTAATTTTTAAATTTAAAAAAAACTATATGTTTTCATAACATTCATCCTAACCTAACCTAATCTTGGCCTCCAGAAATCGATGGCATTTTTGCACATTATTTTAAAGTCGGTTGTGTGATCGGTAGTAACTTTTTACTATAGTAAAAATTTTTGCGAAAACGGGTTGTTTGAACGTTAGTAAAAATATTTTTTCTTCTCGAAAGTACATCTCGTAGTAAACTCATTTTGCTCTGCGATATCGGATAGTAAAAATGAGAATCAATAGTTAAAATATGGCGGACTTTTCACAGCTGTTCCAAAAGTCATCTGACATTGATAC
Organism: Eubasilissa splendida; assembly: GCA_031772225.1. Taxonomy (NCBI): domain Eukaryota; kingdom Metazoa; phylum Arthropoda; class Insecta; order Trichoptera; family Phryganeidae; genus Eubasilissa; species Eubasilissa splendida. The sequence continues at coordinate 15,925,170 of CM062861.1, read as the reverse complement.
TTTGAAATTTCAGTATACGACAATTAATCATTAAATATCTCGCTTTTTAGTGATGAGAGTTCGTCCAATGATGATCTCGTTGTTTAATATACATTATTACACGTAATACGAAAAAATTTCACCACCAAAGTGATATATTTATCTAGAACGCCTTGGCAAAAAATCCATAGAAAATGCATAAAATAAAGCATATTTCATGATTATTTGTCACACCTATAAACATCTGCATCTATGCTTTGACAATTGTAAATTTGACGTTCGAACGATATTAATCACGGACGTTAGTAAAAAGTTACTAAAGTAAATATTTAAATAGTTAAAAAATACTAATGATCACACGATCACACAAGCGGCCCTTTGAGAAATTTCTAGACCTAACTTATATCTTTTCATTACCAATAAAATTTTCTTCACAGTTAGTAAATCGGTTTGTTGAATATATTATAAATACTATTTTAAAGTATTATTTATAAATATATACATATAAAATCAATTTTGTCGAAAAATATTGTTTTTTTGCAACCGGGATTCGAACCTGGATCTCTATTTCCAATCCGGGGAAGTGCACTACCAATTGTGTTATAGCGCCAGTATTTTTCATGACAAATTTTCGAACCTATATGTTACACTTTTTCAAATTAGTACATCTGTCTTTTCATTGACCTGACCTGAAGCCGACTGCAGACGCCAGAACTATCAATTCATTTTTATTAAATTTTGGACATATTATAATTAGTTTAATTTATCTAACTTAGTGCCCAGATTATAAATGATTTTCAATGATCAGAATGATAGCTACTTCTTTCTTTTTCTTTGATGATCCCTCGTTACGAGGATGTCGTCTCCTATGAGTGAGACTAGGTATCCCTATTCTCGAACCGCGCACCCTTGTGCTATTATTCACATTTTTCATACCATATACATTATATGGTGCATAGTTTCAGTGAATATATCTAATTATCGAACATTTTTCCAATCTGGTAATATATTTCATTTACAAATGCGTGTCTGTTCTGAGTAAGTGACTAAAATACATTTTATTTTAATTGACGCGTTTTAATTAATATTCTCTGAATGAGTGATCATAAAATATAATCAAAGTGAAACAGTCAATTATCGTTATGTAACTGAATAATAAATGAAACATATTTAATTCAGCTCTAAAAATTATTAAACTCATGCAACATAAGTATCTACAACTATAATTTTAAAATTGTTATGTAATTATTATTCTGTTCAAATAGATGAACATCTAGTTAGAGAGTTGACATGCAATGCATACACATGTTTTATACATACGAAATAAATAAAATAGTAGTTAATACAAATTAAATAAATGAACTAGAAAAATATACCGAAATAATATATTCATCGAAAAAATATCTAGTCGCTACCAGAATTTCGGTAGCAACCAAATTGCATAAACTCCACAATAAAAATGTGTTTTCATTAAAAATAATAGTTATTATTATAGTGTTTCAATGGTTTGATAAAAATATTTATTTTCCTCCTAAGCATTTATACCATTTCAATATAGAGATATTCAACAGTGAGTCTATATAATGTTTATGTAGGTAGTGAGTGTTTCATGATTCAATTTAATTTCAAAGGTTGATGATAATTTGAATTTAATGTTGGGATTTTTCCGTTATATGGTGTTAAGCATTGTTACAGGTATTTTTACAATTTTAATAAACTAATATGATACTATCATTACATTATATTGGATATATTAACGGAGACTGAACACTCGATCCTAGTTGTCTATTCATATTTTATTAGTTAGCCAATTAATTTCTAATGACTCTAATCTACCTTTTTTTTCTTTATTAAAAACATTGAAGATTTTAACATCTTTATCGAAGGAGTGTTCGTTATTTGGTAGGTACATAGCGACGTTCGATATTTCCCCTTTGTTATTAACTTTGGCCGTGACAAGCTGAAACTGCTAATGGTCATAAAACAATAAATAGTGGAAATTTAATTAGATCATTAAAGTATAATTTCACTAAAAATTAACAGTTTCAAAATTAAAAATAATGAAAGTGGCTATTTTAATGGAAAATTTAGCATTATTGATATAAAACTTCACAAATTCGAAATTTGACAAAATTAGTTAAATCAATATTAAATAATTGCAACTCACTATTTTTATTAAATTAATTAAAATTGATTTGTATTCTCAATTAATGTATTATATTGTGACAATAATCTCGATTACTTAAGGCTTTTCCTGCATAAATAAAAAGTACATACATTTAAAAGAAATAAAGAACATACCGTCGTTCATTCCTTATTGCTATTCAACGGATATTGTGCACCTATCTGATAAAAACAACATCATACGAACTGATGATCCTCCAATTCATTTTGGGCGGGAAAAACATTGATTTTCCCGCCCAAAATAATTTGGATTCGATTGGAGTTCCCGCCAAAAGGACGCGACTAAAGCCACGTCCATACTCCTCAAGATGCACTCAAATCCCCGCGACACCGAGAAGAAAGGGACGAGAAGAAGGTAAACACTACGTTTTCAATGATATCAGGAATAAACAACTTTGCTACGGATACGTAAGATGCTCAGAAGGCGAGCTGGAGAGTCCGCGCTTAAGATGGCCGCCGGCCGTGGAATAGCTACACAAGCAATATCCACAAATCCGGGAAGATGAAGCAAAAATACCTTTTTCTTATCTTGAGCACATTTTTTCTCCCTCTTTCCTTACTTTGCTGTAGTTTATTATGTTGGTACATTTTTCAGGGCTGGAAGGCATTCCCGGAACGTACTAAATCTATTTTTTGTGTATTTTACTCGACATATTTTATTAAGAACAATTTTGATATTTTTATAATATACCTACTCTATATTTTCACTTTCATTTTCATTTATTTTCTAGAGATATATATTTTATTAAATAAAATAACAATCACTTTGTACGAAACCATGAAATTTATTATTCGTTAACCGGTTTAAGTTATCTCAAGTTTCATCAGAACGTATTTAAAACTGATCATAAATACAAAAAGAGTGCACTTATATATACATAAAGAGGGAAATATAATATAAAATAACACATGAAAGAGAGAGACAGAATACATACATAGTTAAATAGAACATCAAGGGAGACGAGGGAGGGAAAATTATATGCGAAAGAGAGAGACAGAATACATATACAGATAGATGGAACATTAAGAGAAGGGAAAATATGGTGTTGATAGATATTAAATTGATTAATTTAATCCCGTGATGTTCTATTTAACCATATATATACTCTGTCTCTTTCTTTCACATATCATTTTATATTCTATATCCCTTTTTATGTATATATAAGTGCACTCTTTTTGTATTCATGATCAGTTTTAAATACGTTCTGGTGAAGCTTGAGATAAGCGAAACCGGTTGATGTATAATAAATTTCATGGTTTCATACAAAATGATTGTTATTTTATTTAATATAATATGTCAAACCACAAAGTGAATGCTTTCTACGAAAATATATATATTTTAATACCATACAAGTTAACATTTTATTTAATTAAATCATAAAAAAATACAGTAGGTACCGCAGTAATATTAGTTATAATTTAAGTGTTAGGTTGTAATAGGTGAAAGATTGTAATATTTGATGAAATGTACCATTATATTGACTTGTTTGGTGCCTAAGTGAGAGTAAAATCCGCATTTATTGAGTTATTTACAGTAGATCAACCTATCTCTGTGTACAGTAAAATTCGGAATATACAGCTATGTTATATCTTCATAAATAGGACAGCTATTTTAATATTTTCTTTGGTATTCGCTATAAAGGATCAAAAAATATATTATCTCTTTATATTTAAAGTAATTCTATACATTATTGTAACATTAACTGATATTTTTTCTGATCTTCAGTTAAAAAATTAAATTCTATCTAAAACTTTCTCCATCACCTGTAATTTTTGAGAGAAAAAAAAGTTTGGTCAAAAAGAAAATTTGCTTTTTACTCGGGTGTTAACAAAAGAAGTAGCAAAAATTAATATATCCTGTATAAGGCCTGTAAATATTTCAAAAACTTTCAAATGAGAAGACATTCCATTAATGCTCATTGTATCTGATTTTAGCTAATGATAGCTTCGTGTCTTTCTTTCTTTCTTTCTCACATATGTATTTTATATAAATTGTTCACAAACCTAAATTGAAAATAAATTTTAAATTTCCGACACTTTTTTTGTAATACGATACATTTAGTCGTTTATTAAGTTATTTTCCAGTATCATAAGTCACGAATTAAATTGCTTAATGAAGATTGATTTATCAGCTGTCTCTTTATTTGGACTTGATCTCGAACATGAACGGACCAGGCGCCCTGGCGACACCCGAAGAGTGATTGTGTTGACTCAAGGCTTCGTATTATTTTTAACAACACGAATCAAAAGCTCATGACGAAGTTAAAGAGCAGTCAGTACCTATCATGATATTAAATTAAGTATTTCGGAATTTAAAAATAATAATTTCTTTAATCATTCAATGGATCGCATCAATGATCGCGTCCCAAAACTTGTCGCTTTTGTTTATGAAGAAAATACAGAATTATAACAAAATAACTATTTTTTTAAAATTATTTAATTTTTTAACTTAATTTTGAAAGACTTAATGCAATGTTTTATTGGTTTATTGAGTGAAGTATTAACTAAAAATAATTTTTGAATTTGTATTAAAAATATTTCGACTGACTTACGTCAAATTCGGTGTGTCTACAAAAAAAATGAATAGTTTATGTGGTATCAATTTTTTTTTTTTGTATTTTTTCGTTCAAAGAATTATGCCAGATGTACGAATTTATAGACTGTATGTATGTACTTACATTTATTTTTTAAAAGGAAAATTTCTCTAATGATTGTGTATTTTTTTACAATTCTCAGATACTTGTATGTTTTAGCTAAGCAGTCGATATTTAGGTTTACATGTGTTAATAAAAAATACTAGAGTATTTTCTTTAATTAATTATCATTTTAAAAACAAAATTTTGATAATCGGGCATTTATATTACTTAAGCATAGTAAAAAAAGTATCTTGTGATAATATAACAACCTTACACATTAAAACAGTAAATTGTTTCCAGTTTGTAACGTAAATCGAATTAATTGATTTTGTCGAATTCCTTTTTACCCACGTCTAACGCAGACCACAAAACGGTATAGACACTAAAGGGCTACCCATTCATCCCCTTACAGGGCGGGTAACGTCACAACACTGCTACATCTAAGTAGGGTTGCTTATCTCTTGTTTATTTATAAATTACAACAACATACAACAATAATGGACGTATAAATCATAGCAATCTAAAATCATTAATTATTTAATTTAATGGTTTCGTTTTTTTATCTAAGTAAAAGCATTATCACTATTGATCTTTAATCGTATACATACATTGAAGTAAATTGAACATAATTACAATTTTAATATTATAATTGTTCAAAAAATCTTTTTGTGTTGGTTTTTCGTTATTTTGTTTATTGGTTACAAATAAAATATATATATAAATATGAAACAATATAATAAAGATTTTAATCGTCTTACATAATATATATTTAAAAGAAGAACTTCCGATATTATTTTTCGTTCATGTCCTAACTAAAGACCGTAGTTTAGATTTATTGGTATCATGTGGATTGATGTTAATTTCTTATCATGTTTACGTAATAATTGTTAATATAATAATTCCCATTATAAATAAATATCCAATAATAATTATAATAGTTTATTATGTTGATGATAATACACAATACAATGTACAGGTGTAACAGACCTACTCCATAATATTTTATGGGTAGATATTTGACTAAATTACATGTCGATAATGTTCAAGGAATAACACAATAACAGAATTTTTTATGTTTGTTCACAACGTATCAATAAACTCTTAGAATGTTCTATATGAATTATGAAAATTAAAACTGAAACATTTCCGTTAATATTCATATCAGTGATAATATCACAATATATAATAATAATATAAAAGTTTAATTTAATTTCATACAACGACAACTAGGCACGGTAATCCGAAAATTTGGTAAGCTCTTGATCAAATATTATTTCAGAGCATTATTCAAATGTTTGATTAGGTTGTATGGAAATTATATGTGCCCTTGAGCTACCTTCTAATAAAGCCGTGCTCAACCATTTTTCTTCGGGCAACATACGTATGTTACGCGGGCCGCCACATTATATTGATACGACGAAAAAAAAAATAGGAAAAACAATATTGGTTGAAACCCGTTTGATTCAAAATTAAGACGCCGCCACTTGATAAATCAACAAATGTATTTTTTTAAATTAAAACATAATGATAATAAAACTTATCGCTTATCAGCATACCAGCCGATACCAGTTCAAACATTAACAACAGCGTATTTTCCTATATGAAATTTTTTTTCGTCAAATCTTTATATTATACATCAAAATAGAATAATGAAAAAAAATATCTCAAAACTAAGGTGTATCCAAGCATTTATTTTAGACAAATCGGGTTTATAATTGCTTCATGCTATCCTCAATACGTCATCAAGGTGATACGTATATGTTTTTCGCATATTTTATTTTGAAATACAATGATTCACAAAGATACATTGATGCGAACAACGTGAGCAGCAAGGGAGGCACATTTTTGCATAGTCTTGTATTTCTCAGGGACTAATTTCCAAAAATCGATGTACTCCTTTCTCTCTCTCTTTTAAAAATAGCTTTCAGATTAGTATCGTTCTTAAACTCGATAAATTCATTAAATAGCTTTGTTTAATTATATATAGTTGCTGTATTAGCTGTATAGTTGCTAATATTATATATAGTTGCTGTTTCTAGGTGCCAGGGATTTTCTATAAGCAACAAACAATTCTTGATACAACGTAAGTCCTGAAATCTGCTCTTAAACTTCGCTAAGGCAGTTAAATATTTTTATAATATCGTATAGCTTTAGTGAGAAATATATAAACCATCTTGTAAAGCTGTTTTACAATTGGAAAGCTACGCGATACTTAGTTTGATTGTTCGCGCGAATCTCAAGATATTCAAAACATAGAATGCCAGATTTTTAAAAAATAACGTTACTGATAACAAATGTGTTGCTGCTTGGTAGGCCGCAGGTGGAGTATAGCTGCTCTAATACTAGCCTTGTGCAAGGGCTAAAGAGTCTCTTTGCTTGAGTCGAAATACGCATTAAGAGAAAAATAAATAAAAATTCAGCTCTTTATCCAAAATGTATATTAAATTAAATGTATAATGTATAAATTAGAAAGATATATATATTAAATCAATTTATAATCACGGCAACTTTACAATAAAAATGTTTACTTAAAAAAAATATGATGTTTTTTTATTTTATACAGGAATACTTTTAAACAATTTTTTTACACGAGTGTTTTTAAACCTCATTTTGCGACTGTATCTAGATTCATTAAAAAAAAACAAAATACACTGCATTTTTAGATATCACAAATAAATTGTACGTTTAAAAAGATTACGAGTACATACATATATTATGTTTCAAATAAAAAAATTGTATTGTGATATAAAAAATAAACAGAAAATAATACATACAATCAGTAAAGGAAAAAAATTATTTGTCATTAAGTTTCGATTAATTCCTTTATTTCTCATAAAAAAGTGCACTTTACGTGTTACATTCGAAACATTAGCAATAATTAACGTACTAAAATAAACGAATTCCTTTTATCCATAACAGTATATAAAAATATGATGTTATTTTGGGGTAATTCAGTTACCACACATCGAAACAAGTTGTTTTTTTGACACCATAGCGGAAAGATTGATACAATTTAAAAATGAAAAACATTTATTAATCATGGCACTCGTTTAAGATTTATGAGTGCCAGTTATTAAAACCTTTTTTTTGTGAATTCGCCAAAACAAAATAATCCTTCACGTGCCAGCCCTGTGTGTGACGCTATTTGTAAATTTGAGAGGCGCTTCTAGCCAGAGTGTCTTTTTTGTATCTACCATAGTATCGAACACAGTACATATCGAAAATGTTTTGTTTTCGTGTAAATGAATATTGACAGCGACCGCTTAATGGTGGGACTGGGTAAAACATTATTTTTCAGAATTTTTCAGCGTTCTTATTTTGTTCGAAAAAAAAAACTAATAATTGGATTGGAAATTTAAACACATAATGAAATTTCATTTTTGCTTCAATTTAAATTTTGTATAAAGGTAACAATTTTGTTTTGAAAAATTTAAACAAAATGCGAAAAGAGTAGATATTCGATTTAGCGTAAATATTTTTTCTATTTCTATAGTGACCTTATCGAACTTATGGAAGTAGGTACATAACCGTAGTCACAATACGTACCATCCATTTTATTTTCCATATTAACACTAATATTATTTGATTCATCAATATTATATTTTTACATACATTTTTTAAGACTTTGACACAATTCTCTTTTACATCCCTAATTACGTTTCTGTATTAAAAACCAGTTAGTTTAACCAAATAAGAGATACCAAATAGAGACGAAGCTATGGAAGTATGGGTATTACAGAGTTTACGACCAGTGTTCGGCTGGCTTAAGTGATCACTTTACACAATGTAACGTTCACTATTCAACCCGATCAACCTCCACTCAATCCATCAAGACTCACTACAAAGTGTTAACTACAACGTCACTGTCGCCATCTACTGTGTGGTTGTTTCAGGGAAATGAATATCAAATTTTCACGAAGACAGGTCATAAGCCTAGTAATACCCATACTTTCCATATAATATAATATAAATAGCTTCGTCTCTGTGAGATAACTATAATTTGTTTAATAACAACGCATTTGGAGGTAAAAATCCAGTAATTGTGTGTTCTTGGACATACCAGTTAGTTTAACAATAATATATACTTTTCCCAATATCACAACTCTTAACTTGTTAGTTATTGACAAAGTGTAATGATACGACTATCGTTTATCGTTGTTCGCGTATGTTCAAAAAAATAATATCGTACATTTCATCAACATTCATATACATTTTCACGAATGTTGGTTAGGCCTCTGGCATAACCCTCCCTCACATCCCTTATTACATATCTGTAGAAAATAAACCGATAAATATATACTTTTCCTAATGTCACATCTCTTAACTTGTGATTGCGTGAGCGCAATGATACGATTATCGTTACCATTGTCCGCGTATGTATTAAAAACGTGCCTCAATTCAAAATTTTCGTATTAAAAGATTTAATTTGTATAAAATATCATAATTCGATTCCTTCGGTGCAATATTATAATGGTTTATTGAATATAATAGATATATTGAAAAAAAATACTCCACTTATAAATTTATTTATAACATTGATACATATACTGCAACTTATAAAAGTAGTAGTATATGTATCAAATAAAGGCTGTTTTTTTGAGGTTTGTTTTTCGAATTGGTAACACTTTTTCAAGCAACATCCAATTTGACAGCTGACAACTAATTTGTGCTTAGTTTGGTTTGCCATTTCACTGTAAATAGATTACTGCCAGAATAACGCTTGGAAATTGTGCTAATTTATTTCGAAAATCGTGGTTCAGTTCGCAAAACTTACCGTACACAACGTCCATTTTACGGTTGACATAATCGTTCATCCGAGCTAGTAATTCGAAAAATCATGAATTGTTTTCGCACCACGCATACTCTAATTGATAATACGCATCCGTAGAGACGTCGTACAGTACGCACCGAATAAGCTGTTGCTGCAGTGGAGCGTAGTATTGAGGAGGGTTCGAATGAGTCTATTCGCCATTGTGCACAAGAATAAATTTATGATTACTGACTTTTTCGGTTCCCAATTGAATGGAATTAATGTGGAAGAGCTGTGGTTTCAACAAAACGGCACAACATACCACACAATCAATTTATTGAAGGAAAAATTCGATGAGGGCATAATTTCGCACAATGGACATGTGAATTGGCCTCCAAGATCGTGTGATTGAACACGTTTGGATTGTTTTCTGTAGGTATATGTAAAGTCGCTAATCTACACCGATACATGACTTTGAAGCCAACATTCATCGCGTTATTGCCAATATATGGTTCCAGCTACTTCGAAAATTAAACTTCCAGATTGCGCTTTATTCGAGCCAGCCGCGGCGCCCATATGCGCGAAATCATATTTAAACACTAATGACATAAAATTATCTTTATAATAAAGTCAATAATATGACTGTTATGATTTTTATGTGTAAACAAAAATCTGATAGCTTATGGCACAGTGCTCATTTTTGTAAAGACAGGTAGCAAATTTCTCAAATATCACAAATGTTCGAACAATTTCTATACCGTTTAATTTCAGATAACTCAATATACTGTTAGTGATCTCCCTTAATCGTGGGGTTTGTTTAGACTACTATCTCTTAAACACCCTGTAGTTTGGTTTCTTCTGATAATATAAGGATTGCAAGGTTTTTCCGGGACTATACCATCATAGCAATTCTTCAACTGACAACGAAAATATCATTCCAATCTACATTGTACTGAGATATATCATATGCACAAATATATTTGAGATCCAGAATCAAAAGCAGACATGTCCACTAGTATTGGTAAACGTAAACGTGACTGTGATTGTGTCGATGATTGGTAACTGAGATTTAACGATGATTGGTAATTTTATGTATGTATAAAGCAAATGAATGTCTATAAGACATGTCTATCAAAATTACCTAAATATCACCATTAGTGATGGAAAAATCGTTATTAAACCGGAGGCTTATTTTCTAGTGTACCAGTCACTGATCGAAGAATTACGTTAATCAGTTATCAATTATCGTTACAATCGAACACAATCACAATAACAGTCAAAATAACAGTTTAAATAAATAATGCCCACTTTACTTGTTTTCGAGTAAAATGCAAAAATATATTGTACCACAACTGTCACATTTGGAATCATATAGAAAATGACCAGTGACCACAGGTCAGATGTCTAAACACCGTCGTAGTATTGTCTGAAAACATATTTGCCTGGATTTAAATTAATTATATATTGGACATGTCTGATATTGAAGTAACGAGCAAATTTTAATTATATATTTATACGAATTTCGGTGATATTTAGCTAATTTCGATAGACATGTCTTATTGACATTCATTTAATTTATATTAAAACACACCAAACTCAAAAACTGTACAAATTGGACATGTCTGTTTGATTCTATACCTCACGTATTTTAAAAAATATGTATTATTTATAAAGGTACCTACTAAGAGTGTATTTAGATTAAAAATAATATTTTTGCTACTTTAAATATTTAAATACGTGCATTATTTTTACTCCGTTCGCGTATAAATTATTTACAGTACGTAGTGCAAACAAACAGTGCTCACTGAAATGCAATCAAATATTTATTTATGTTACACGACCCTCGTTTTAATTGGTTTCCGTGTACAGATTCACTGATGGACGAACGCTGTGAACTTGTAATCTTGCAGCCGGTCAGAGCAAATACAACCAAAAACCGTTACAAGATTAATGTGTAATTAATTATTATATTGCGTTATTATTATTCATTTCACGTAAGCCGATATTAAATATTGCTCGGTATGAAAATTTGATGTTAAGAGTGTATAAATATTAAAGCAACTCAAAAAACAGCATTATTTACTTACATAACAATTAAACTTCGCAGTCTCATAAGGGAATGGTCAAGATAACAATGCACTTGATTAGGATGGCAGAGGTACCAGGATCGATACTTGTCGTCTCCTAAATCTTTGTGACTTCAAAAAGATCATCCTAGTATTATTTTTTTTTAATACAAATAAGTTCTCTCTTTTATTATTCCGCCCGTGGATCTCTTGTCTCTTGCTACTGCGTGAATATGTATGGAAATATATTATTTGCTGTACACTTCGCGTAAACTATGAAAATTTCAGTAATTTAGCTAGTGGTGAGGTATTTTATTGTCAGTCTCTTGTTGTGACTTCCACTGTCGGCGTCCGATTAGATTACATGACGTAATTTGAATAATAATTATCAATATAGAAGTTGAACAATTAATTTTATTAGGAATATAGTTTCCAAATTACTTTCAACTATTCGAATGGCGAATAGTAAAATATAAAATTCGTAATATTATTAAGAATCTAAAAAAACAGTTTGAATAGTGAATATATGTAGTATTTCTGTTTAATAAAAACCAACTAAAATACTATTTACTATTTTAATTTAATCTTTTCCTTACGGAGCTAAAATAAAAACTCGCGGTTTGGTGCTATAAACTCAGTGTACATGTAGACTTTTGCGATTTTTAAGTTGGATAAATATGAATATTTTACATTTATTACTAATATTAATAAATTAAATAATGGTTGATATATATATAAATTATTGTGTAAAAGTTCTAAAAATGAGAAAAAAACATTGTGCACGCTCTGCCACTAAACTGACAACCGGCACCCCGCGCCACACCTCCTCAAGTATACATACACGTATTGACAAATTCACGTCAGGTTCTTCGAGAAAACATTTTTTAATGTTGCGTAAGGCAAATACTTATATATTATAATTATTGAATCTAATTCATAAATATATTACGGAGAAATATCTAAAATATGAACTCTGTATTTAGTATATTTACAGATAGATTCACATAATTAGAGGCAACGTCAACTCAGTTAACATCGTTGGAAAGGAAAGGTTAAGAAATACATACTGAATCTGTCAGTTGTGAATGTGTGTGTCGCGCGGCGGGACAAACGAGTGAGGAGTCTGAGTGTGAAGGTATGAGCTGATGAGCAGGCGCACTCGTTGAGAGCGCTCCGTTGTCTTTGTTTCTGAACTCCAACGTGTACGAACACTACAATATTATTAAGTATACATAACTGTGTAAATACCTACTCTGTAACCATTTTAGTAATAAATACGTGCAATCGTCTGATGACTAATGAGTATTATTCCTCCACCGCAAAGCAATGCAGATTACTGCAGCCGGTCAAAGTAAGGACGGCCGTAGTACAATAAATTTGTGCAGTCAGTAGTACTGGCGCAATCTATTACACATATTTTGAAAATAATAGTGCATTAAAAGAGTTCTGAATTCATAAAACGATTCGATTCAGCCGCAACCGTTGTTATTGACACAATTCCGCACTCAAATTCCCATCCATAGATATCCTCATGCTCGTCTTGTTAATGTGAATTATGACCAGTAGACGTCAACTTGATCAATATTTGTTTGATCTTGATATCGCGATAGCATTCGCGGTGTGGACTTTTAGCTCCAGTACACCAGCACTGTATTTTTTGATATTGTGTTTTGATCACGTATTGTTTGTGCCGTGGGTGAAATTGTGATATCACCATCTTCAATTGGAAGTAGAGAGATGCCATTATGTGATTACGGAGACGTCATATACAAGGTAAGGCGACCCGTCCTTCCAAATCCCGATTCCCGAGATCACTAGTCCTTCGACTAGAACCTCTATCCCTTCACCGACCTCATCCTCTACCACGGTTCTCTACTTCCCTCTCATACCTTGCGGTGATTCTGATTTACGACCGGAATTGTTCATTTCCTTTCTGTGGGACGTGCGACTCGGAGATTGCGCAATTCGTTCATTTAGATCCTATCGATCCGGATTTACAATTCGAATTCAAAATGTTTCGAACTTTAAATTAGTACGAAGATTGGTTTTAATTATTCCTACTATCGAAAAGACTCTTTCAGTTGCTGTTGATGTAAGCAATGTACTGCACGAGATGAGCAATTTATCTGTTCTTTTTTAAAATGCATCTAAATATCTAAAATCATTCTACATTTCAAATGTTAAAATTTTTACACACGAACATTAATTACTCCACAATTGATAAAAATATATTTTGTAATTATTATTGTTGAATGAATGTATAATTTTATAACATATTGTATATTTTTTTTCTTATAGAATTTAAATGATATCGCTGCGTTTTTGTTGAATATTAAATATTTTCCTTAGATGCAAGAACATCTGCAGTTTGGAAATAAATATAAACTGTTATAAATATTCCATCTCGGCATTCAGACTGCCTTTTTTCAGTGCTAGTAATAATTTGTATACTCAAATCAGTGATGTACAGTGCGATGAAGGTTTTCACTGAAATGCCAGATGATATAAAAAAGGAGGAGAAACTACATAGATTCAAAATGAAATTAAGCAAATATTATGCAAGATAAGTTTTAGTAAAAAATAACCCTTTGATCGTGTTTATATTAGAGCATATATATATTTACATATGTATCCACTATATTATGAATAAATAAATAAATAAATATCATCATATTTCCATATAAAAATTTGTGTATTCTCGCTGTTATTTGAGTAACACTATTTTAGATGCAAACGAGTCAAAGCTTCCTCGGTAACTGATTTAAAGCCTCGCACACAATAGGCAACTTTTTGCCGAAACATCAAGACGGAAATTCCGCCGTGAAATATATAAGAATTAGTTCAGACTATTTTAATTTTATTTTATTGAGGAATTTTGACAGTGTCAACTTTTTGTAACTAACATAATATTATTTAATATGTGATACTATTTATGAAAATTTACAGAAATGTTTAGGTATATAAGTATGTATAAGTGCAGAAGATAAATAAAAAGAAAAAAATAGGGAGAAAGGGCGGAGAGGTTGCAACTATTGTTGTCGTAAAAAAAGACCAAGAAGTATTAATATGTAGAATGTGTGACCAAAAATGAGATTGTGGTGGTTCATAAAAATAGCCCTTTAAGCATAATAAGGTTGAAAAAGTTAATTTCTGTATATTTTTCACTATGGTATTTGCATGACCGATGAATGAATGAATTTTGCATTCTAAGAATGTGGAAGAGTGCGGATTACCGGGTCGATCTAGATGGTATGTGGAGAGATATTAATTCTAATTGGCTGGGACAGTCAATATGGCCTTGCAGTAGTTTGAAGAGAAGTATTTGGTCAGCACGTGTTCTTCGATGTTCTAAGGTTTTCATATTGTGGAAGTTTGCCGCATCTAAATAGGAGTTGAATGATATATTATATCTAACATTAAAATATCGAATAAAGCTATTTTGTATTCGTTCTAAGTTCGCAATATATATAATATGCCATGGTTTCCAGATTTGTGATGCGTACTCTAAATGACTATTTTCTGGAACATGACTTAATGTACTGTCATAAATATTTAGGTGAATAACTATCAATGTTATTGAAATACGCTCCGAGTGCAACATTTATTTAGAAATTAAAATTTTCTAAATATTTCACTGCAAATGTAAACGAATATTTGGCCAAATATTCTAATATCGAATAATTTAAAAATAAACCTTGACCATGGGATCTGAAAAAGCTCTGAAAAGAAAGGAAACTTGCTCGAGACTGTTTAATTACATTTTAAAATTTGTTCAAAAGATACAATGTACGTAAAGATTTATTGGCTTACAATAAAGAAATAAAATAAATATTTATTTAAAAAATTCGTAAAAGTTGTCGTACTTTTTATGTGAAAAAATAATATACCAAATAGGATATCAAACACTTTGAGTCATTGGTGTTGAATAATAAAAAATAATCGGACACGAAGCTGTAAAAAGCAGTGCACGCACGAAGTGACCCCTCAACCGGCCTGGGAGGAAAACCTTCACAGCCAAAAAGGAGAGGCGTAAATCTCCATAATTGCAGTAAGATCAAATTTATAACCGCTAACCGGAGAGCTTTACGACTCCTTAGACCTGTCCTCACATACTCGCCGAATAAAAAAAACACATCAATAATGGACTACCCACCACGTAGTTTACCGTAAAAACGAAACGTGAGTTATGGCAGTATTATGCTGACAAGTCGCTTTTTACTATCGGCAATAAAACTGGAGTAAAAAAAGGAATGACGCTACCCCGTCGAGGGGGGTGGGTAGGGGATGCCCCCACCCCGCTCCACGAGCGATGAGAAACAAATTTATGCAAATTGAAAGGTACACCCATGGAGAGGATGCGGGCCAGGTTCGGGAGGGGCTAATGAAATACGCGGGAGAACGGCTCTGAAATACGCAGGTGGGCGGAAATGTGACTGGCGGGATATTTAAGCGAGTGCTCGCTGGCTCATTGAATGATTCGATAAGACTTCAGAAGCCAGACACTATTGAGTCTAGCACGTATTAAACGCATTATAGAGCAATGTACACACAATATGATCACTCATCTTAGACTTTGAGTTAAATTTATTGAGAATTAATTAATATAATAATATCCTTTCACGGCAGAAAAACTTATACTATAATATTTTATAAATTTTAAACATTGCACATAGGTACAGAGTTTCTGATGATAAACAGTGAGACTTTTTCAGATTTTTTATAAATAATTTAAAGTTTTGTTAATATTCGTATCTTAAATTATTGTTACGTGTGCATCATAAAAATATTTTTTTTTTTGAAGAACACATTTTGGTTGAGAATTTTCGTAACATAGTTCTGTGGTATTTTTAATACAAATAAAATTAATCAAGATATACAGAAAAATCTATTTATAATTTATACTATAATTATATTTTTTTGTTAAATTGATTTCTCCATAGGTACATCTTTCATCAATTTTATTATATTAGAAATAACACGCGACATGGTAATTAAACACATTTAACAGTGACACTTGTGCCTTTGGAATAAGTTATCTGCCATTTACAACAAACTTACTTCAAAAGATATACATATTAATTTCTCGATTCGTGGTTCATTGGGTGAATTTTTTTCACAAAAATGTCCTTTTATAATTTAGATTTATATATCTACATATAAATACCTACTGTTAGTCTTGAATTAAATAATTTAGATTTGTTTTAAATTAATAAAGCGTGTAAAATAACCAAAATATCATAAATAACCAACTGAATTTAACCATCGGTTAATTAAACCATTCTAATATTTTCGGAATATTAAGGTCATTTTGGTCCAAAACTAAAATACTGGTTGTGAATCACACTAATGCATCACAACCAACATCGCAAATAGAAGGATGTAAGGTAGTTCAAGAGGTAATTTATTTGGATGCACTGATCACAAACACTGGTGATAGTGGGCAGGAAATTTGAAGACTTAATGTTGCTATGAACCAATTTAGGGGAATATATCATTAAACAAATAATAGTATCTCATAGAGACGAAGCTATTTTTTATTATATTTTAATGGAAAAATATAGAAGTATGGGTAATTACAGAGCTTACGATCTGTCTGGCTGGCTTAAGTGATCACTTTATACAAATATAACGTACACCATTCTCACTCATGAATCAATCTCCATATTTATCAAAAAAAATTGTAAGTTGCATATATGTTAATATGTGGAAAATATGTAAATTTTATATTCATTTCCCTGAAACAGCATATATGTCACAATGAGAATATAATTATTTAAAAAAAATATTTAAAGCAATATTCTTTATCTGTAAAATGTTTTAAACACATTATATTAGAATACGCCTGAAAAATCAATATTTTTCAATTATATATTTATATTATTTTTTATTTTTCCATTAAAATATAATAAAAAATAGCTTCGTCTCTATGAGATATATATTATTAATAACAATGCCTTTTTAGGTGAAAATCTAGTAATTGTGTGTGAAAATGTGAAAATCTAGTAATTTAATAACAATGCCTTTTTAGGTGAAAATCTAGTAATTGTGTGTTCTTGGACATATTCAAATACTGTGAATATATTTATTTAGTCATTTATTTTTATTTATTTTACATTTTTACAATTTTATATAACATGAATTAAATATTTTTAATTTTTTAAATCACATGTTTTTTTTTCGCTTACCTCCCCAAAAAAGAGATAAATCATAATTGTATAAAGACAGTGACATCTAGCAAGCAACCAAAGTTGTACGGTTTACACTTTTCAATTTACACGTTTGCAGCCGACATTTGAATAATCTGTAATAGTGACAAGCGTAAAATAGACGCCTTTGAAATATATTGCTGGAGGAGAATGTCACGCATCTCGTGGATAGTATGACGCGCAAGAATACCTCAATCCTGCAACTATTCTTCGGCCACATTATGCGTCAAAGTGGCACAACTTTGGACTGAAGAAGACCTGGAAGGGAGCCACATAGACGCGTTTCATTTAGCTGGAGAATACTGGAGTCAACTGTGAGGGCGACACAGGACCGGAATTTGAGAATTTGTATTACGAGCCGAGTTTCATCTGATTAAGACTGCTCAGTTGCATGCAGTATGCATAAACTTACGTTATACTATTACCGATAATACTTACAAAGTATACAATAGATGTTTGGGACATACGTTTATTTGCATACATATTACATAAATATTTCTTTTAAACGAAAATAATGCACCGTGCATTCCCCCCATTCCTTCCCTCTCCCGGCACGCCTCCGGACCAGTCGATTGGCGACCTTGAACCGGTGCGGTTATACGTGAATCAAAATAATTCGTTTCGGAATTTTTCCTCGTCTAAAATAACCTAAAACGAAGGTAGTGATTAAACATACAGTCTACATTTTCGAGATGCCAGCAGAATCCGGATTGTGTTGAGTGCCAAACTCCTTCCGTATCTTAACTTCTTCCGGCATCTATGCTTATAAGCGACAATAGGTATCATAAAAAAATTATTCAAATTTTCAAAACAATTTTATTAATTTAAATTTAGTACATTAATAAGAATTTATTACATTAAAAAAAGCAAGTTCTTTTAATGCTCGGTACCGTATTCTGCTCTCGATTTCGCTTAAAAGACTACAATTTCTCCTTCGGATAACGGATTTAAAATGTTTCATTAATAATCCTCAAAAATATATATTGAAATAATCGGCTTTACAAATTACCGTAGCCGAAACTCATAACAGAAATATATTTTTTAAAATCAATAATCTATATTTTCATAGAAAGCTAACACTTTGTGGTTTGACATATTATATTAAATAAAGTAACAATCACTTTGTATGAAACCACGAAATTTATTATACTTCAACTGGTTTCGCTTATCTCAAGCTTCATCATGGCGTACTTAAAACTGATTATAAATACAAAATGAATACCAAATTCAGTCAATTAACTATCTTGTCTTGTGCACCGCGTATATTTAACAAATTGCCATTAGACCTAGGGTAGAGTCTAAAGTGATTAACGATTTTAAACCAAAAATAACAATGCAGTTGCTTGGTGTGTGTAAAAATTAAAATGAAACTAATTTGTCATTTGTGCTTACCTAACTGCCTACACATTTTTGTCTCAAACTATATTAAAGACAAAAATATTTTTATAACTTTTTTTACATAATTTTTTATAACTTACTTTACATTATATTTTACTTACGTACCTTACTTTATAACGATTGTACCTTAACAATTACAACTTTTAAAAACTGTAAAAGTGATTGATTTAGAATAGACCACGTCTAGTAAAGTAATTACCTTTGTTTTCATATGTACTATTTATGCTACAAAAATTTAAAAAAAAAAAAAAAAATGAATAACCCACAGTTGGGCAAAAGTTCTGGGTTATGCTATAGACAAGGTTACGCTGATCCGGGTAATAACGGCTAAAATTTTACATTAAAGATAAGGATTATTTATTTTATTTTTATTTTCCTGTAGTTTTAGTAATGCACAGCTTTTTTGCTTGTATGCAGTGCATGGCCCTGAGGTCCCTGTTAAAAACGACACAAAGGAGAAAATAAGATGATCAATTCCACACAACTTTAATTATTACACTAATTTTATATTTTATTAAGCTAGGTATGTACTAGAATAATTTCCTTAGTATTACTTTTTAAATATTTTTGGTTATTGTAGATTTATCTGATTTGTACGAAAATTCAACGCCTCAGGGATTGCCCTGTGGACCATAGAATCAGCCCACAGGGAGAACGGATGGATATGCACTCAAGATAAGCTCTGGTCCCGTGGTAAATTCGGATATCCGCACTCACATAAGCGCTGCTCCTTTAAGCCCTGTTAATGCATCGGATAAGCACGTCAGTTTTGGAGCAGCGTCTGATGCAATTTATATCATTCCTTAGCCTCCTGAAACGGTTAAAAGTAACCTATTTTGTCGTCAGAGATATCAATTTTTTTTCACATCTTCATTCGGTCATTCACCTCTTAATTAGTGACGTCGCTACTGCTTGAGTTTCGGGACGGGGGGAGGGAATCGCAGAATACAAAAATTGAGAACCCCTCTGCAACATCACTGTATCGCACAGAATTGCGAGGTCGCAGCGGA
This sequence comes from Eubasilissa splendida, assembly GCA_031772225.1. NCBI lineage: Eukaryota > Metazoa > Arthropoda > Insecta > Trichoptera > Phryganeidae > Eubasilissa > Eubasilissa splendida. Next base: position 15,904,941 of record CM062861.1, on the reverse strand, counting down.
GGCGCCATATAATCGATATGATAACACACGTGTCAGTAATTTAAAGGTGTAATCATCAGCGTGGCGCCAAAAAACCTGTGGGATAAATTTTAGGTAAACAAAGACTGGTATTCTTAATAAAACTTCACAGCGGTGACCTGTCGCTGAGTAGATACTTGCAAGTATGACTATGTATTGTTATGTATCTGAATAAAAACAGAGTTTTCAGCAGGCGGGAAGCCATTCTCAATTGTGTCGTGTCACCGTAGTTTACCGATATTGAACATCTTTTATGTTTCATTTCTTTCGACCTCATTATCATTTTTAGAGAAGCTGAGATCGATGAACCACCCTTGTTTACATTCTTGTTTGCTGTACGGAACGATCACTGTATATCGGTTTTTATAAATGTTGATAGATAGACGGAGCGTTGGTCATCTTGGATAATATTCAGTTTTGTTACAAGTAAAATCACTTAAAAATTGTGTATAATAGTATTTGTATTATATTTATTTTATATGGTTATTTAATATGCCATTCAATGCCAAAGAAGATATACAGCGCGTATGTATTCATAACTCAGATATTCAAATTACTATATACCTAAATAAATATCAGATATCTCATAGAGACGAAGCTATTTTTATTATATTTAATGAAAACTATATAGGAGTATGGGAGTAAATAGCTTCGTCTCTATGAGATATCTGATATTTATTTAATAACCTATCCTTTATAGGTAAAAATCTAGTAATTATATGTTCTTGGACATATTCAATTATTGCTAAAACTATATACCTACCTACAGTGTTGTTGCAGGGATGATTTTAATTACAGCATAGTTTAAGTAATCTTAGTGATAAATCAATATGTATGTAGATAAATCTTAAATTAAAAGATAAAATAATTTCCTGGTACCATCGCATAGTTTTAACTCCGTACTAGAGAAACAAGGTTTAGGATACCCAATAGTAGGCAGTAGAAGGTTTTAAGATAGCTATTTGTACATAAAATAAGAAAATAATTTTATATTTATTATTTTCTACTTTAAAAAAAGTTAAATGAAGTGTGTTATTGTGGTGGTGGGGATAAAGGGAGTGTAGGTCTCCCGGTACACATGTTTGCCCAAGAGCCTGGCAATTCGTTGCTACGTTACTGCTCTTAAATCATTTATCTGAATTTGAACAGTAATGTTTCTTCTTTTAATAGTTAGTAAATGTATAAAATTGCCATAAAAAGGAAACTGGTTGTCCAGAACATAATATCAAGTAGCACAGCGACAAAATATCACTTATCAGAATTAATAATGTCTTAGCGTGTCGGGTTTTACACTCATGTCACGTATATAATTTATAGTGTCCCTCTATTTTTATACATATCTTTATAAAATGTGGCAAAATTTATGGACATAAATGTACTTTTTACATTTTTTAAATAATCTGGTTAACCATGAATTTGATCAATTTAATGCAGTATTAAAAATTAAGGTGAAAATTAACTACGTGTATAAGGACTATTATATTTTAAAATAATATTGCTACGTACCTTTTTATATAGTTTTCACAGGCTTTTATCGGCGGCAGAACTTGACAGATACTTGGAAAAATAAATAATGCGATCCGTGTCTTGTCTAAATACGCTGAGTGTACAGCACTATTTCTGGTGTTGAGCGTTATATGATTAAATCAATTAAATTTAAGAATTATTGTAGGAAAATTATTTATTGTCTCAACAGATTAACTTAGTTAACTATATACATATTAATATATTTTAGATTTAAAAAAATATATATGGTTACATTAGTAAATACTCCGTTTATGATTATTGTGAATTTGTAATTTTTATTGCAAATATACGATTATTAATATACAATTTTCAGATTAAAACATAAATACCTTGTTTGAGACGGTCCACCTACTAAGTGATGCTGGACGCTCCTCGCCGGCTAGACAAGGTAGAGCATGAAGTGAACGTGAGTTCGATTCGAGATTCAGACCACCTACTCACCTCTTACTTCATCTGCTGGTCATCATCGAAAGAATGTGTAATTATGTCATTTAAAATATGAAGTGTGATGTGTAGTTTAGAAGGGAGGTTTCCAGAATGAAAGCAGACTTTAACCTTAAATAAAATTACTATTTATTTTACACACTGAAAATAAATAAATAAAATTCATCGTTCAGCCATTTATAAACAATTTAAACCATCGCCTTCTAATTCTTTGTATACTAAAATTTAAAGTCAGTTCGCGGGAAGAAAAATCTGGTAGCAGTGCACTGCTCTGCTATCCTTGCGGGTAGCTTACGAGTTCAAACCCACTCGCAAGTTCTGGGATCCGAGATACGGAACAAAGCATCACGTCCGTCAGGGTAATATGGAAATTATCGTCCTTCATTTCATTTACATGTGCCAGGTCATTATTAAATCGTCCATGTTGGGTGCGTTTACCTCCAGTGGGTTGGCAAAATATAACGGGGGACAAGGACAGTGTCTATGGCCGCCTCGTAGAATCCAAAAACCATTGCGGATCAACTCCATGGTTCCCGCAGTCTAACATTCGGCCGGGATTCAAAACATCGAAATCCTTAATGTGAGAACTGTCACTTTTATATGTGTGTGTGTCAGATGAGTGGTGGGGGTCATGGGATATAAGAGGCTGTCACTGGGGGAACGAGTCTCTTTTCCATCGTTCCTTCGCAATAGTAGTAATCAATATCTGAGTTATATAATTGCACATTCTGTAAATACGTTGTTGTAATAAAATATAATTGTTACACATATCTACCGAGTTTCACTTACAAGGACTCAACTCGAGAGTATACAATAAGAGGATAGAACTCCACGGGAATTTGGTGGCAATTCCAAAGACTCCACACTGGCACAGTCAAATTGGAAAGTCACCATACTTAATTAATAAAATAAAAGTTGTCACAACAATAACTGGCCCGAGTACCGGACATTTTTAGGGATTCTAATCACATCCCGCCACAATTGAGTGGGAGCATAAATACCACCCACCCTGTTGGGCCACCAATTGACGTCTGCCCTCTCGGAGCGAGCGCTCCCTGCGGCCGAATGCCGCATTAAAAGCATAGATTCAAATTTTACAATAATGATGCTTACTAGAAAAAATAATCTCATAATTATGACAGACCAATATTAATTTTATAAATGCGTGACGGTACTTTGTAATGTCATAACCTGTATAGTTCGCATAATATTTAATATAAGGGATACATAAAACTTTTAAAAATACAAATGTCCCCGTGATATTTTAATATGTATTTTACGTGTTAAACAGAAAATATTCGGTATACATTAGCAATATTTAAATGTGTCCAAGAACACACAAAATTATTGGATTTTTACCTACAAAGGCACTGCTATTAAACAAATATCAGATATCTCATAGAGACAAAGCTATTTTTTTATTATATTTTAATGGAAAATATATGGGAAGTAAGAGGTAATTACAAATTACAAAAACGAAAAAATGAATCATCAAATTTGGTCCATAGATGGCGATGGTGTAGTGGTACTCGAAGCGAGTCCACATACTAACATATATACAACTTTAAAAATTTGGAAAAATGTGGAGATTAAGGGGTGAGAATTATATATAACATAATAAAGTGATCACTTAAGCCAGCCGAAGACAGGTCGTACGCTCTGTAATTGCCCCATACTTTCATATATTTATTAATATTATATATCTCTATCATATTTTCACATCACGTTTACCCTCAGGGATCTTCACTGGCTCAGGGTCCAGAAATAAAAAATGTGTATAAAAATATTCAAAGGATTACCTACCTACGACCGCAGGAAAATAATATAGATAGCATATGAATGTACACAGTTGAACATTCTTAAGGATTTCGACAAAAAAAGGCTTTGACTCAAGTCTGCACATATATATGTTGTAAATATATGCCATCTATAAGTCATCTTGCGTCGAGGTACCGTGACTGAGCATTCTATGTGACTATACCTGCAACTTAAGTGAGGCTCCCCATTGAAATTTGAAAGAGAGGACACATTAAAGCTATGAAGCTACTCAAAAAATGCTTAAAGATATTTCAGATTTAAAAAAAAGTATTATTCATTTTTACGTTTTATAAAAAACCTTTGACGTTATTATATCAATAAAAGCTCCAAAAATATTGCTAGATACATCGAATACTGATATAAATTTAATAACTGGGTTCATATAATTGGAAATAAATTCAATTTGTTCACATTAACAAAACATCAATATATTTTTAGAAACCTTTATTAAACTTTATTACATTATTTACATATATTCGACGTGAAATTTGTATATTCATTTATAAAATTCGTTTTTAGCTTAATACTGAGTAGTTGTAGAGATGTGTATTATATGACGACGAAGTATCAAGAAGTATAAAGTTTACCAATCTGAGGTGTGATAATGTATGTTGGACTGAATCCTACAAAAATGTGAAAATATCGGACATGGTATTGAATGAGTAAAAGGTACTTACGGTTAAAACACATGGTTTATTCACAAACGTTACAATTTAGTAAATAAATGACTAGATTAAACGCGATTTTACGAAACGAAGTTCTGCGTTGACAGTGCTTGCGGCACGAGATGCGATGATAGAATAACCTCGAATCAATGATGCGCGCGGCCGTTTGTTTGGCGGCGCTAGCGGGTTAGCCCACCATCGCAGCGAAAGATAGACAGTTTTTCCAATGACGTCGATCTATTTCCATTTCACAATAGATAAACTTAAATGATCTTAAACTATAATAAAATCTATTCGTGTATATAAACTACCTACACTTAAATGTAAACATGTGAACTTAAACTACACATAAATCTACACGTGAACTTAAACTACATGTAAATATACAACTTGAACTATATAAAAATAACATTAAAGTTAACGCGTGGAATTATTCAAAAATATAGGGAACATTCGATAAATATTTACAGACACAGTAACATTTATGGTCAATCAAAATCATTAGCTGTTCATTTAAATTTGCCTAATTTTTCCATAAAATATTCAAAATACATGTCGTGCACGCTGAGCGGGTGTAGAAAATTACCTGAAATTGTACTCATTATGAACGTGGTGATTTCTTAAACCGGTGTTTTCTCCGTAGCGCAAATATGCAAGAACATTTTCATTCTAAAAACATCATAATCTCGTCCAAAAAAACACAAAACTGGTTTCTCAATTTATATACTCGATTACACCATCATTTGAATAAATAATAATATGTCCAAAGAAACAGAGGAAATTTAGAAATAGATCTATTACAGAATGTTAGTAGACAAACTGCAAATACGGGTATTTTTATTTTTAAAAACTACTTTATTAAAGCAGGTCCATAACACAGTGAGAGATGAAAAAAAGGAATCTTGGAGTCAAAATGAATCAGATTACAAGAAAGTAGAAAATAAGAGAGACCAAATTGTGTTACTCAATATCCTAGCAATTGCACGTATAGATAACTTGGAGTAACGATTTTTTAAAGACGCTTTTCTTCATCCGTGAGGCAAATTTCTCACGACACTTTCCATAGAAAAAATAGTAGAAAATTTTTAGACCCGAGAAATAATTTTCTCACTCCTAAGATATTTGTTTAAAAATTAAATAAGTACATTCTAAGATAGGTTATACCAGGAAAGTTGTTGGACAAGCAAGACCTTACACTTGAACCTTTTTAATTTTAAATCATCTTCGACCAATTTGCATCCGGTGTTGAATATAAGCTTTCCTTTTTTCCTTGCGCTTCGTTTCCAAATTTACTTAACAACTTGACTGCTGTTATAGGTATTTAATGGTCAAATAACAGCGCGCCTGTCTTAGACTATTGCTGAAGCTTCCATTTTAAATGAAATTAACTGCTTAGAGCTAAATAAATCTGTGATAAAGGTGTAATTATTACCAAAAAATATCAAAAAACCATTAAACATGCTAAACATGATCGTTTATTATGCTTATATTATATTATTATTAAATTATTCGGTACCTAAAAAAATACAGTCAAAGGTCGTAATAATATTATTTGTAAAATCCAGAAACATATTAAAACTTTTAAAAGTCATTTGTTATTTGGTCAAATATCACATATCCACTAAATTGGTATTTCAAACTACACTTCACTGTAATGTGCGTAATTTATCAAATTTAACTTCAAATTTATATATAAATAAGATAGCGTTACGTGCACACTTATGATAAATATATTATTAACAAGTTGAATCGCTCTTCTATTGTTCAGTTGAATCCACACTAAATTACAACAATGTTCTAATTAAATTGGTCAAAAGTGGTCACATTTGCGAATCGTAAAAAAAATCTCATATTTCAGTAATTTGAAGTATTATTATACATTATAAATGAGTAATAAAAAAGGGATTGATATTGACAGTACATTTGTCAAGCTCCATGAATAAATTTAAAACTTTTGTACCAAACACGGTTTTTCCGAAAGGAAAAAAATAACATAAGTTTTCTCTATAATTTTGTGTAGTTTAATGCTACGGATATTACGTGACAAAGAAAAGTAAGGTTTTGAAAAATGCGTGGAATGCTTGGAATATATTAGAGGCTGTTACATCGTGACGAGGGACCGAGGACTTACTGATGAAAATATAATATTTCGTGTACGGGTAGAATAATTGGGGGACTAGGGTTGACACAGAGTTGCCTTACTTTGCACTGTCGGATATGTCTTTTGATCAATTTTACTGTAGGTACACATTTTTTAAATTTATTAATTTTAGTATTTATTAAGACACTACCTGAATTGTTTTTAATTTTGCAATTAGGTATTCTCTTATTTTTATTTTTAAAAAATCACATTTAATTCGATAATTAAACAAGAAGTAGGTGTTCATCAGTAAAAGTATTAAAATAAATTATAAAATAATTTAAATGATGTACGGGAAATTGATTTTTAATTTATGGGTATTTTTATTTTATTTATGTAAAAAAACATTTTTAAACAGCTATCACTTATTTGACACTTTAGTAGCTTATTGTGAATTTAAATCTAGCAAAATAGATCGTCAATGTGAGTAGTAACAAACAGGTTATCAAATATTGTATTATAGAAGCAAAATCTCGACTTCTCTTGGTATACCTAGTATTCGATATTTATGACAGATCCACGTATCGCCGTGCGCGTGTGTAGATGCTCCACTATATAAACTGTATCTATCTCTCCCTCCCTCCTCATACCCTACACCACAGAGCACGACTTTTCTGTGTGTACCTATTATTCATGACTTTTGATCTGTCAAGAAAAGTGGACGTCCTGCTATGTACTCGTCACTAACATGAAGTTTTTGTAAAGTTATTTGTTGCTAGTGTATTCGGTTCCTTGCGTGTGCGTGTCAAAACTGCTATTGTGGACCACAGTTCTTCGTGCTGATCATTGAAGAAGGTTTCTGAAGTTCAGGAGCTGTGACTACAAGAGAGAAAATCCAGGTGAGTCGTATTTTTCCTAGTTGGTCCTAGAGTCTATATTATCCTGGCCATGTATTAAAAATGTAATTATGAATACTGACACTCACCATAGCTATAATATATTTTACCAGATCATCGGGACGAACCATGCGAGTACCGATCGCAAACAATGTGTACAGTGAGAGAACGAGAAAATGTATTGTGCAAAGAATTTTTAATAAAATCAGTAAAGAATTTTTGAACATTATGAAAAATAAAGATATATTAGTGAACACACTACAATATAAAGTCAAAAAATTATTATATTAATTACTTTAATTGAAGAGCAATCCTTGCCATAAATATGCATGAAATAAAGTTGTAGTAAAACAAATATACATACATTATATTATAATCACACGTGAACTTTTTACATTCTACATTATTTTTTCCCGTTATTAGTTTGATTTATTATATTATATTATTGCTATTTATTTATCAACTTTTTGACGGTTTTTTTAACCATTAATTAAATATATTAACATTTCTTTTATTTTTATGGGTAATCCGTTCGCCGACAGGTGCGGGATAAATGGGCGCTTTATGTAATTGAATCGAGTGGAAAACTATAAAACGCCTCTGCTTCCACGGATATGAATTATGTGGCAATATATTATATTTCCATAATGCTCGGTTATATCTGTACGCCAGATGATGCAATCATTTAAAAAAAATTAAATAATCTCAATGCATCAATCATACTAGGGGTAACGTCAGGCTGAAAAATTCACAGCATCAAGAAAAACATACTTTTTATCAATTATTTGTACCCATTATTATGAAAGTGGTGTAAGTCATGTTTCTTTCGTTTAGAGATATTTAAAGATTTGCGTTTGAATTGTACAATGTTCCAAAATTTATTTAGTCTACTATATTAATAATTTATTTCGACATAAAAAATTTACATCTAGTTTTCAAGGAAAAAAAAAATTAAGGTTGAAATGACTTACTCAATTATCAAAATAAACACTATCGGAATAACATTAAACGTCGTAACAATACATTAAATGTAACGTTTCAAATGTTTCATAATTGTTACAATTTGCATAATATTATATTATTTTTAAATAATGTGACGCAAAATAATTGATAAACCCATCTTTTCCAATTTCTTGACTTGGACCATTTTCATAATAATGGTCACCTTTTAACCTTTTAAGTTCTATTGGTAACATTTCTTAGAATTTTTGTTCACTTTTAACAGCTGTTTGAATTTAGTGTTTTTGATATTTTTAGAGAAATGCGTTGTTTTCAGCTGCGCTTCGTAATTACAAATATTTCAAAACAGTTGGAAAGAAAAGTACAAAAATTCTTCTTCAATATTTGCAAAATTACTTTGTGGCCTCATTTTATATTAATAATTATACAAAATAATTTGTTTAAACCATTATTTATTAATTATTATTATTTTATAATTAAATAACAATAACTATTCAGAATTTTCCAATCACCTTTTGGAAACAAACCATTTTTTTGATATTAAAAAGGGTTTTGAAACTATACATACAAATATTAGAGGTTTACAGATAAATAAATTTTAAATTTTAAAAATAAGAAAAAGTGTTAATAGCAAGCTTAATATTATAAATAACCAAATCCTCTTAGCAAATAGTCACCTTTTAAATTTGTTTTTATATTCTTACTTATTCACCATTTTATATTTTTGTTTTTATCTAGGCTTGTATTTTTTAATTTCAGTGTACATTGTTTCCTGAATATGATACCATAGGTATTGAAACATGTAGAACAATTAATAAATAGTGGTTTAAATAAATTATTTTGTATAATTATTAGTAAAAAAATATTTTCGGAGTCAGTATTCAATTGTTTAAAGGTGGGCAGCCGAATTTATTCGCGGACGGATGTAAAGACGACTCTTCCAATGGAAGGCCATCAACCGCAATAATTCGAGGAAACATAAACAAAGTTATAAATGTTGTTTGAAGAGTTACTATTAAGGAGATTGCAGAGGTTCTAAAGCTCTCACGTAAATTAGTGATATTCATCTCAACTTAGGAGTCGCACTCGAATAAGCTTTTTACTCGGTGGGTGCGAATACTTCTGACGCCGGAACAAAAAGTTTTCTCATGGAACTTTACAGCCCCGTTTAGCTTTATTTAATGCTAATTACGAGAATTTCGAAGACAAATTTGTAATTATGTATGATACCTGGATTCATCAATCAAAGTCTAAATAATAATCGAAACATGAATAAAATAGCGCTTTACCGCCTTTAAAGAATGCCAAGTCAATTTTGTCAACTGGCAACATGTGTTTCCTTAATATATTGTATAAGTGAGAATTTAATATTAAACGAACAGTACTAAGTTATCCTCGCAATCTAATTGACAGAAGAAAACGCGACTAAAATACCCGGAATATAATACAGATGTCGTTTCTCATCATGACAACGCGCAGGTTCACACAGGAGCAGTTGCAATGGTCGCATCGCCACTGTCTTTCAATTGATAAGTCATCTGATATAGCATCGTTAGATTTCTAGATCTTCTCTTACCCACCTCAAAAATATCTCAGGGGGGAAAATATTCGTAAGCGACGATGTCATACAGTATGGGGCAGGCCTGATAGCGTGGAGATGGTTCATTTACCGTAGAATTCAAAAATATTTCAGGTTTTTCTTGTGAAAAAATACCGGATCGAATACCTATTGTGTAAATAATTTTAAGTTAAAAAATAAAAAAGAGTACTAACCTGTTCCTGGATTTTGAATATACTAAAATAATCACCAATTGGTAATTGGATTTTTTAAAATGAATGAATTAATGAAATGTCAATGCGGTAGATCATACGCACACAGACATCCATAAGGATGATATATACGAACATATACGCGTGACGAGGCTAATGCAGTCCGGTGGCCTCGTCACTCCACCGACTTACGTCGTCCACACCAACAGATTCTGAGTCGCCTTCGATCTACGATACATAGTTTGCGCGCTTATATTTACAACTCAACCTTTGTAATAAGTTTTCGTCAATAAATATCTTATACACTTCGGGATACGAACTTGAGAGTAGCGGTTGATTTATAGGGCAGCCATACCATCACACCTAAACTCAGCTGAGTTTTATATTCAACACGAAAGCATAAATCATCGGTTTAACATTGATAAAAAAATCACAAATACGTTTGCAATTATTGTTGATGTTTGTGTGGTAAGACATAATTTAAAATTGTATTTTGGATACTAACTTATCTTCGTCAGGACTGTACTCTCAATTTCAATGTTCCCCTGTCAATCACTTCCCCATTCTTACCAAGACTCCGCCTACATTCCGCAATGGATGTCGTTTAAATTTTATGGAATAGTTCAGTTGTACGCCAGTACTGACGAAGATACGTTAGTATCAAAAGCGGTTGACAACAACACAGTGGTTTAAACAAAGCTAAATTTAAATACAATTTTTAAAGAAATATTTGTAAATTTAACAAAAATGAAAACAATTGTTTACGTAGCGCACCTTTGAAGGTGTTGAGGTAACCGTACTATTTACCTTAAGTGCAGCAATGCAGGTGGTTTACAGCCAAGTGGTGATGGCAAGGGGCGTCACCATTGCCTGATAAATCCGAGGATTACACCAGATATCCCTGATCGCCGAGCGGAGATGCTGGCAAGAATCTACGCTTACCTTGGCACCCGAACACTTTTCGTGCACAATAAAATCCCAGATTTATTTTCTACGACAAATTGTCTGCCATAGCTAGAATTGCAATGTCTGTATCTATATATCCAAGAATGTATATTATCTTAGCCTTTCACATTTGAAGCAGATCTAATGAAAGATAAAAACTATATAAAAATAGTGACCAGTTGAAAGCAACAAAAAGGATACCTACCTATTGTTGCTGAAACATCGAATTAAATATATGATAAAAATTATTATTCTAGTCAGATTATATAATAACATTGGAGTATATAATACAAACTATATGTTATATATTAATTACTGCCAATATGGTTTATGTAATATTAACTTGAAAAATATTATATTAACAAATATTGTAAATTTCTTTACTATATATGGAACGTACTCACTGAGATTCGGAAAGAATTCCAGGTTCGGTATCCGGGTAGCACAACAACAATATTTTTCGATGAAATTGATTTTATATATATAATTAATTAATTAGTATTTAAAAGATAAGTTATTATTTTTAAACTATTTAATTTAATCTTGTTTTACTTTTGACACCGACAATTATTAAAATTTTCGGAGTTCAGATTGAGTTTTAATACAATTATTAATAATCAATGAATCTGGTGTACTATTTATTATTTATTTATTGAGAATTTCACGCCCGCATTTTGTTTTTACGTTTAAAAATATTATGGAATCGCATATAAAAGGATTCAAAGAATCAACTGGTTGCGGAAAGCATCCGGTGCATCCGCAGTAACTCAAACAACTTTCCGTCGTTGCAAAGGGTTCAAAAGGCGAGGCGTGGTACTGTAAGGGTGCAGCCACGTGAAGGCGGAGCGTCACTACGCTACCCTCCGCATTCTGTTGCACGGCCGTTATTAAAGGCGTAGATAACACGTAGAACGTAGACGCATAAAGTTTAACGTAAATTTTGCCTTTGGCTGTCTGGCGCGAAAGAGGTACTTTACAGAGAAAGGGGAAGGCTTTGCAGTTGTAAACTTTTGTCTGATATTCGTGTCGTACTTTAAATGACTAAAGTACGTTTTGAAAACTAATACAAATTATCGTAAAATCTTAATAAATGTGATCAATTTCATTTACGAAGTAAATTATCTTAAATTTTTGTAATGGTTTATGTAAATAATTATACCGTGGGTAGGTTTCAGTGTGACCACTTAGACCACATCGGAACTGATACATAAAACTGACGAATGTTTCTATGGTCACAAAAACAACTGTTCAAATAACAGATGCTCGTTAAACAATACTCCAAATTAACTTCAACGGGCGTAAACAACATCCGTCCTAGCGTGCGATTAGTCGCCAATATTAATGTATGTTAACAAATTTGTTATCCTGATGGTACATATACTTTTGTTTTGCCTTGTCAATCATCAAAATCATCTTTTTAATTTTAATTTAATTTTTTTTTTAGGAATGCTAGATCATCCCCTTATATACTTAGGAACAATTTACGTAGATATGATGACAGCATGGTGTCAATGCAGTTTCAATTACAATATTATTTGTGTTTTCTCTTTACATTTATATTAGTTTGTAATAAAAATGTGAGTAAAAAAAGCATTTTCAATCAGTATCCTGAATTTTAAATTGGATCCTTTGTACTTGGGATGTTTTTGATTAATTGGCTTATTAATTAAGCATTACAGCCAATATTCTCAGAATGTATATCGGCCGTAAAGTGAGGTAATATCACAAAGTAACTAATGCATGGAGTAACAAAATAGTGAAAGTTAATTATTTCATAGTTATATTGCTAAAGGTGAGTTAAATGTTATATAATGATAAATTGGAGGACAGAGCGACTTCCACGTTAGATTTTCGTTTAACTTGCTAGATTTTCGTGTTTGTCAAAAAAAGTAGGGAAATAAGATATTTTTGTATAGTCCTGGAATCAAATCGTCATTCTTATATTGACTTTGATATATTATATTTAATCAAACTATTACGTCGATATAGATACAGATTATAAATTTTAATTTTATAACTGTTAGATTTTCATACATAATTTATATTGTAGGTGCGAACTACGCCTGCCTCGTAAGAATAATCTGTGTGTGCGGTGTGTGAAAATAACCGTATATATTCTACTATATTTCAACCTCTTTCCTCTAACAGCATGTTAATATATAAAATCAATCGCTTCTTGATTTACAATAGCGCCTCGAGATCGAATAGGATATTTCAAATATTAATATTAAAATAGAAAACGAAATACTCAAATTATTAACCGAGTAATCTTAACAAGATGACGATATATTATATGAAAATTTAAATAAAAATGTAGGCTTAATTTTATATGTGTAATGAATCGCGGGATTTTGGGATTAGATTTTAATGAACCAGAGAATAGAAAATATCCATTATCTTAATAATTTTAAATTTATTTACAAATAATAAATTCATAGATTCCTTATTTACTTAATTATGTTAGTAAGTACCTAATAAAGTAAAGAATCTTTGAACAAAAAACAACGTAAATAATAATGAAAGATTGACAAATAAACGAAATGTAAAACAAATTTAATATTATGAATAATATACTCAAAACAATAGCAACATTTCATAATTCAGTCTAGATCTAATTAAGATACTTCCAAGTGTAATCTAAAATATTAATTCCGATTGGAGACTTAAGAATTTTCGATCATGTATACGAGGGCGAGTCAAAAATTATCTACACTTTCGCCATAACACACCTTCAAGGTTCTTATTCTGCCTTCTGTGTGCTTAGAGTTGGTACGACTGCGATCATGTGTGCGAAATTTGATTCTGATTTCTCTGGTCAGAGGGTGTGAAAGGGGTTGAAATTCATCGTAGACTTTTATCACAGCACGGAGATGTGCTTTATCACATGAAAAACACCGGACGAGTGTGACGCACGAAGCAGGACGTCCGTCAACCATAACCATAGGCCTCAAGGTTCAGTAAGTTTAACATATGGTTTAAAAATATATTACCTATTTAGATTACACATATTCTTTTAGCAGGATGTAGTTTAGGTCAAGAGTTTTTATATTAAATAAAATAACAATCACTTTGTATGAAACCACGAAATGTATTATACATCAACCGGTTTCGCTTATCTCAAGCTTCATCAGGACGTATTTGAAACTAATCATAATTTAATATTTTATATTTTAGATAGTCTTATAAGAAGCTTTAAAAATTAAGTAATGTCTACGAAAAGGTATGTTAAGACCGACCCTGTAAATAAATAGCGTTATTAAAATTGAGTGAGATATTATATTTTTTGCATTAGTTATATAGGATACTAACTTATATACCCGTCATTGGGCGGGTAGTAAATTTTAACTTCAAGAACCTTGAAAATTAACTAAAGCTCCTAGAAAACCTATTATATAATAATTATCTAAAACTTTATATTATTATTATTATTATTACTGATAAGATAAACTCCCGTGGACTGTATCGATTATAATAATGATTAGTTGACGCAACCCGAAGTGGATACCTTGCCCTAAAGTCTTGGGTTGTACATCGTTTTCACTTCCAGTTGACTAGCACGTTTTTTGTGAAGAACCGAGATATCACTGCACTTTCTGAACTGTTAAGAACACAGCTTTTTCGTGGTCCGAGCGTTACGCACAGCGCTGCTTTCGGACGGCAAAACAAAAAAAGAATAATCTGTCCCTCCATCGGTGAAATCCGTAAGTCATTGGTTGGCCAGAGTGGGACAGGTATATTAAAGTATATATCATGGTTTATATTGGAAGGACAAATGCACAGGAAGTAGGTACTCAACTTGCGTTAACAATTAGGTACTATTATTAATTATTTCAGTAACCCTTTCCAAAGGACTCCACTCTCCAAGGAACCATCTACTTGCAATATGTTATAAAAGTAAAACTAACATTCAGGCTAAAAAATCTTATCATATATCTTCGGTAATGGTCAGAATCTGTATGTGATCCTGTATTTCTCAGACCCTAGCAAAAGATTTGTCTTCTGATAGGCTTAAATTATCTGCTCTAAAAACATCCTTAGTGAGCCCTTTACGGTTCCATTAGTACAAATAAAATATTATATTATAAAAAATACAAGACACGTGACTAAAAAGATTACTAAAAAAATCTCACTTCTGGGAAAGATCAGAAGATTCATAAGTACTGAGTCTTGTAAAATTGTATTCAACTCTGTTATTATTCCTCACATCAACTACTGCTGCAGCATTTTATTTTTGACTAATGAAAAATAAATACAACCGTACTGCAAAATAAAGTTTTGTAAGTTTTATCAGTACTGCAAAATAAAGTTTTGAGAATAATACTATACTTAGATCAGTGCAATGCTGAATAATATATATGATGTATTTTAAGCAGAAAATATATTTCAATGTTATGGTATTTATTTAAAAAAACCTCACTAAAAAAATGTCGGGAGAATTTTTAAGAAAAATTGACATAAATCAACAAAGAGAAAAAGATAGACTGAAACTGTCATTAAACAGGAAGAAGGCTAAATCTCAGAAATCGGCGATGTACAGAGCGATGAAGATCTTCAATGAAATGCCAGAAGATATAAGAAATGATGAAAAACTATGTGCATAGATTCAAAAATAAACTAATTTGATCTTATTTATGTTAGAGATGATACCTAACACAATATTAATAATAAATTAATAAATACAAATATTGATCGTGATTCGCGAGTTCTGATTCTTTGCAAACAAAATCAACAGCCGGCTTCGAAGAAATATAATATTACTTACGGCTGTGGCGCCCGCGTCTCTTCAGCAAAAGCAATAAACACGTAGTCTATTAGATTTTATGTCACGTATAACCATACTCGGAATCTTTCTACTTCGTACTTCATAGAGTATTCTAGAAGATATTCACTGGGCGACGATAGCAGGTGCTTTTTGCAATATCAAGAGCCATTACCTTTCCCTTCGCAGATGTAAATCAAATAAATTATTAGTACATATGATATTATTATACAAAGAGCTTTTTTTTTACTTTATAGCTTACTGCGATACTTATACCCCTTATTATTGGCATTATTGATTATGAGGATATACAATCGGTGAGAATAAATCAACAACATATGTTTTGCTGATGACATCACGCTTGTAGCCATTATGGAGATTGAACTGAACTGGAAAACATATTATAAAATTTGAAAGTAAGCAGTACGGTGTAGACATAAATTGGTCTAAAACAAAAATATTGGTTGTAGATCGTGCTAAATAGGGATTCTGAATTCTTGACTTTTTTCAATTCCCGAGAATTGAGAACATGAATTTTATTTAATTAAAAACAAAAAATATTTGAATAAATAATTATTCATAAGTATAATGTATCTCCTGTACATCAGAGTACATTAAGAATATATTATTATCTGTGTAATAAAAACATACGCTTTATATTAATTTATTAAAACACATAAAAACTGTTTGATGTAATACTTATTGATTCAAAATGTGTTGGTTGTTTTTAAAATAAAAATGGGTTTACATATTATATAATTACATATTTAAATAATCACAAAACACAAACAATAAAATAAAAACAAAATAATAATTTTTATGAATTATTTTTTTTATGTCACATTTTACAAGGAAACATAATTATTACTTCAGATTTTTTTTGTTAGTAGCAATATTCGTATAAATGCAAATTTCTATGGCTGACCGTATAAACATACTTACACATGTACCGCTCGTTGCTGGATCACCACCTGCTATATGACAATAGTCAGATGGGATTAACCCATATAACATGTATAAAATGAATAACATGAAAAAATCGAGTCTCGAGTCTCAACTCTCGGGATTCGAAATAGCCATAAACCATGAAATACCCGGGTTGTCTCGACACAGAATCCCTAGCGCTACACCGAGAATATCCGACAATGGTACTTTCTTAAATAATGCGCCTCCTATATTAAGGTGGCAAAATTGTTAATATATGTACCAGAAAATTTGAACATATTATATCAGAAAATAAAACTAGCGAAGTTGATCATATATTATGATATTACAAAGTGACGTCATGCAATTTTGTTGTTCAAATTAATTTAGACAGATCATGGTATCATCATTTTTATTTTTTAGTAAGGCATTACTAATCACTATCTATGTAAAAATTTAATATATGCCGGTACAACGGCAGGCGGCCGGGGAGAGGAGATCGCTGCTACCGAACAGACGTTCATGGGAGGCTCAGCCGAGCAGTTGTCTTTTAATGGCAACTGTTCTGGCCGTAGCGAGGAAGTAATTTATTTAAACACGTAAAAGTATCCGATACTCGGGAGAGAGATTGTTGTCACGAGCCGGCACTGAGATTTTTATTGTAAATGTTGAATTTCGAAGTTTAGAATCGCAGCAGAACCGCGGAATTGGTCCGCTAGTATTTGAAGATTTACAAAGCGGGCATATAAACTGTTCCTGCCCAAATTATATTCGAGTCCGCTTAGATTCAAGCATTCGATGCAAGCGGGCGGATATTATGCATTACATCAAATTGTCAGTTTTTTTTGTGACAGAGAATTTTTTCCCTTACCACCCTTAATAATCGAGAATTTGTTGTATAAACTGCACTTATTTAAATATTTCGTTTAATAGTTTATAGTTTATGATTAAGAATAATAAATATATTATTTTTAATACAAACAGATCTTTAAATTTCATAATGACTCGGTGCACAAACGCCCTGTTAGGGTGCGTGTACATGGATGAAATTGTCTCAAATCTCGTGTAAAGTACAGTGCAGAACTAAAGTAGAGCGAGCTGTTATTCATTTTGTATTATATTTTGTATACGAAACAAAATAACACCGTTGTTTACCCCCGAAATATACAAAACACGAGAGAAATGTTTTATTCAGATACACACACCAGTAAAGGAGTCGCCCCTGTTTGCAAGAACAAATTTGATTAAATTGGCAAAGAAATACGTACCTAGAAGTATGCAGGGTTGTTAATTTATCACAGCCGATGTGTGATTTCTTATTCCCAATAAATCTTATTTTTGGCACGAAGCCATGTGAAAAAAATATACGTATCTAAAAAAATACACGCTGATTGTTTATATAAAAAAATAATTAACCTCTAAAATTATTTTTATCTGTAGATGCCTCTTTACAGAATGTTGAATTAATTAATGTTGAAACTTTTAAAATCATCAATGTTATCTTTGTGGTTAAGATTCATATTTTTATTTATTATCTTTGTTTTATTAACCACTAAAATGAGTTTAAATACATCTACCGGTTTCGAAAAATACCATTTTCTTCTTCAGGATGTCATTACTAACTAAAACATATATTGTTTCTTTGACAGAATCTTTGACAGTAGATGTATTTAAACTCATTTTAGTGGTTAATAAAACAAAGATAATAAATAAAAATATAAATTAATGTTGAATTAATATTTCAAGTTTTCGAATATCAACATGTCAAAATAATTTTTATATTCAATTTGTAATTAAAACGTGTAACACAGTTCAACAAGATTCTCAATTATCTAAATCAACCTGAAATATATTAAAATTCGTTAGTTAAAAACCTATTTTTTCTTTCACATCATATATTTACACGTGCACACACGTGTAAATCTAACTAAAGTATAATTTGTAAATTGAATACAGTATTATAAATGTTACACTGAACAGACTCCAAGTCAGGGAAAGCCAGTTGAGGATTAGGCAGAGAGGATAGAGCGTCACAATTCTCGTCTCATCCACATTCATACATCTTCTCATACAAGCACGTCGATTGTTGATGCTTCTAAAAGAACCATCCTTCATTATCTGGTTTACCTTGTCATGCCAAGTCTTCCGTGGATGTCCTCTATTACTAGTGCCATCAACATTTGGGTCATATATCTTTCTTACCATTATCTCCTCATTCATCCGTTACATATGACCAAATCACCTAAGTGATCCTTTCTTAATCTTACTCACTATAATAACATCAGCTTTACATTTTTTCCGTATTCCTTCATTATTTACTCGGTCATAAATAGATTTGCCATATATACACCTAAGTGATCTCATTTCCACTGCATTCAGTCTACTTTTGTTCCTCTTCTGCCAGCTCCAGGCATCACTTCTATACGTCAGTGTCGGTACCAGGACTCCATTTTGTACCGCTAGTCTTGCCTCGGTTGACAAATCCCCGTTAGATATAATTCCATTCAAAGTGCCGTTCACTTTATTCCCTGCAGTCACCCTCCTTTCGATATCATTCTCAGTCTTTCCGTTTCTATCAAACATTCTTCAGAAATACACAAACTCAACTACTTGTTCCAAACATTCATTACCTACAAGTATTTTGCACGGTGTCTTACTTTCTTTCTTCTCGAATACCATCACATTCGACTTGTTAACATTCATAATGAGGTCGCTTTCCTTGTATACATCGTACATTCTACTCACTAGACTCTATAGTTCTTGTTCATAATTCGCCATTAATTATTATAATAATTATATGTAATTATCTCACTTAATGGTCTCCAGAATAAAGTTTTATGCATGCACCAGATCATTGAGGAAGCATAAAAAGTTCAAAATCCATACTTACTACAGTAACATCATAAAGTTTAATCCCATTTCACGAATGTGTAGATTGTATAATGACAACTAACATAAAAAATTAGATAAATGTATTCTCCAATTCATTACTAAGCTATACAAACTATTGCTCGATACTTTCCAACAAAATGTGTTTGTACACGTTGATGTTAAATATTTGTTTATATAATTCTTTCTATGTTCCTGTGTTTTCTCCGTTATCTATATATGTGCTCATTATTATGAAAGTGGTCTAAGTCAAAAAATTGAAAGTGTATTGTTACGACGTTTAACGGTATTCCGCTAGTGTTTATTTTGATAATACAGAAAGTCATTTCAACCTTAAATTTTTTATTTCCTTATAAGCTACATGCAACATTTGTAAGTCAAAATAAATTGTAGATACAGTAGACTAAATAAATTCTGAGACATGGCGTTGTGTAATATAAAAATATTTTTTAATCAATTCAAACGTAAACCTTTAAACAATCAATTGCAAATTTCTAAAAGAAAAAAGACTACTTTCAAAATAATGGGCACATATATATTAATCATTTAATTTTGCATTTCAATTTGATCAGACCGTCGCTATTATATTTTGTTTTTATATGTATTTATGTAGTTGTATTTGCAGGCATAAATATAAATAGTAATACAATCGTGTGATGAGCACTTTTAAGAGATTTTATAATCACATTTATACTGTAATAATCTATTTTCTATGTTATGTCATCAAAATGCTGTTTACAATATAAAATAAAAATGTAAATGCAAACCCGTGTTTTAATGTATTTATTATAAAAATGTCATATAATTAACAATTATCAAATCAATTATATCAATCATTTTTAAGAATCAACTATTTATTAATTATTATATTTTATCCACGAGTGAGATGGAAAATAACTATTGATTTTTAATATCTGTTGCAAATTGAACTTTGTGGTTTTTATTAATTTTGGCATAGATTATTTAAGTTTGTTTTTAACCATTCAATTAGTTATATATAAAACACCAACCGGTGTAGTTAAATGTAGAAAAACACATTTTAAAAATTATTCTAAATAAAAAAAATTGTATTATTTAGGCAATTTCCACATCTTTCATCAGTCATAACAATTTATGTTAAATACTAGATTTATATATTTAAAAAAATATTAGAACAACTGGACATAGATGGTTTTAGTTATATTAATTAATTGAGTTTATTTAATTTAAGATCCTGATCAAGTAAATTGTATTTTTCGAAACCGGTTATATTAATATTAAAATAAGAGGTTAAAAACCAAGTTAAATAATCTATCTTAAAGAATTCTATTTAAATAATACGGTTAATATACTAAAATGACTAATTATTCATTATACTAAAACGGTTTTTCAATTCTTGTTGGAATCAGGATATTTTAATAGCAGTGGGCAAACTTAACGTATCATTGTAATTGGTTTATTTTACAGATTTTCAAGCAATTAACAATTTAATATTAAAATAAACTTTGGTTACACAAAAGAGGTTATGTTTATTGTTTTACATTTATTAATTTTATTTGGAGCCTTTAAAAAGCATAAAACGTACCTACACAATTTTTGGCGAACATGCCCTGTGATGCTTTCCGTATATGGTTCGTTTATTTAAAATTGTGTGGTGTTTAGATAGCGTTTGTTGGTGCACTCGGTAAATTGACTGTGACTAAAGGCTTCAACTCCTAACTCCGGCTAGACGGCGACGCTTGGATTGTCATTGATGGAGGAAATATTCATGAAAGGTGGTGAGACGTCATGATTCAATCAGTGTTCGTTGAGCACTCTAGTTCTTTGGGCGATTTACATTTTCATTATTATATTCTCGATATTTTGTGTAGAGATATTTCAAATATTTTATTCTGAGTGTGCATGTATGTGAGGATCAAAATGCTATAACAGCAGATAAAAAGTCTTCCGTGACACAATAAAGTTATCAGTTATTTGATTAATACCACGATTAACAAACGGGATGTAGGAAGGGTGATAGGAATATGGAATAGGAACAGGACAATAAAAACTCGAGAACCAACCAGGAATAATACGAATCACATGGATTTTTTCTCCCCTGTAGATCAGGAACCTTCTTCGACAATCAACACGAAGCACTGTGCTCCACAATAATGGTTTCGGTACGCACACGCGAGGAACCGAATGCAGTAGCAATAAGTTTAAGATAGTTGTTCCATAGCAGGATTCAGTTCAAAGTTCATAAACAATACACACAGAAAAGTCGTGCTCTGAGGTATAGGGTATAGGAGGGGGGCAGATAGGTACAGTATACGTAGATCCGTGGATCTAATCTTCGACAGTGAACTTGGTGTACCTATATTATCGAAAGCATTTTAATTATTCACACTATCGTTCGTTTAATCGGACTTCACTAAAACAATCTGCATTGTACGTAATCAAAAGTTCGTTTGAACAAAAATAACATTTACTGGCACCAGGCCGATGGATTTTTTGCCAGCCATTTTCACAGCGGATATTCGGGCCTAACGACCGCGGAGGCCGCATTACAGAGTTTCCATTATGGAATAATACTACATTAGAATCGCAATAATTGGTGATTTTATTGATATAAACACAACTGTTTAACTGATTCGATCAATTATTGATAAAACTAATACAACCATTAAAACAACTGTATCGCACAGAATTGCAAAGTCGCAGCAGAGGCGCCGTATAATTGATATGATGAGACACGTGTCAGTAATTTAAAGGTGTAATTATTGGCGTGGCGCTAAAAACCCGTGGGAGAGATTTCAGGGAAACAAAAATTATTATTCTTAGTAAAACGTCACAGCGGCGGCCAGTTGCTGAGTAGGTACTTGCAAATATGACTGTATGTATTGTTATGCATCTGAATAAAAAAAAGGTATTCTGCAGGCGGGAAGCCATTCTCAACTGTGTCGTGTCGCTATAGTGTACCGATACTGAACATCTTTTGTGTGTTCATTTCTTTCCACCTCATAATCATCATCATCATCATCGCCGGTTGAGAGAAGCTGAGATCGGCGAAGCGCCCTTGTCTATATTCTTGTTTCCTGTACAGAACAATAACACTCATAGATTGAAGTTGTGGTTATTGATAGAGTACTTATACGTAGAATATTAGAGTAAACCATTAAAAACTTTATTAACTAAAACTAAACTTTAATTGAGAACTCACATATAAATATTCTATTTTGATAATCAATTCTTTTTATTTATTCTATATTTTGATCCATTTTTTTAGTTATGCCACTATCAATGACTTCTTTTAATTTAATATAGATAATAAAATAGTTCCACTATTTTTCATCATTTTAACAGGCAGATGGGAACCCAAAAACTTATATTCAAGACTCGGTTTTCGACTGCTATTGCAATCAATATTATCTGCATGAATACTCACCATAATTACTTTTGTAATTCTCCTGCAATATTCAATAATCTCTTTAATTAACGCCTTTATTCAAATAGCACGCGTACACTCGAAGCGAGTTCCATTGAAAGTTTAAGAGGAAGTATGCTTTAGGACCTTAATGATTCACAAACCTCACTGTAATGAACCAGCTGATTTATGTCGATTTTATTCCCTTGCCATCTTTTCCAAGGATTTCTAGAAATTGCGAAAATATTTCTACGAAATGCGTGCCCGCAGTTAAGATTGACTTATAGGTAAAAATACTATCAAAGTAAAAATCGTAGAAGCAGGTGAAGTATAAAATATCTGTGTTTATAATACAATACGTAGTGTATTAAAAAGTTCACCTAAAATTATAATAAAGTTATAGTTAACCCTTGGTATGCCTGGTGGATTTAAATTACACCATATGCCTGGTGGGTCTGATGGACCCGTAATTGAATATCATTTTTTAATATGAAATAATGTGCTTGGAATGTTAAATATCACATTTTTTATTGTTTTTAGTATTATATTTATCGGAAATAAATAAATATAAAATTATTGATTTATTATTAATGTTTATTATTTAAATGAAAATATTTCTTACTTTAAGTAACTAAAAATAGGCTCTCGTGTATTTAATTAAAAACTTACACTTAAGATAGAGACAAAATCAGACTTAGATTATTTGAAGGCATCTTTGGATAACAATGATAATTTAGTTATCATTACAGCGATAATTTTCGGCCCGCATACACTTTACGCACGCACTACTCGGACGCGAACGCGCTGCGGACTGCGGTAGGAGCGTCAAAGTGACCGCTAGTCTATGACGCGAAGCTACTCAGGAGCACGACTTGGTAAGTTTCAAATTTCAAAAAATATCGACAGTTCTTCAAAGTGTTGGGTCTGACCGACCCTACCAGGCATGTCAAGGATTAATAAAGTAAATAGTTTCATCGTAGATGACAGTTCTGTCGAATAAAGCTTCGGGGTCTGACAGACCTTACCAGATAATTATTAATAAAATAAATAGTTTCATCGTAGATGACAGTTCTGTCGAATAAAGTTTCGGGATCAAAAAACTAGGCAAGTAAATGATTTTCAAGTAACAGTTTTGGCACCCATCGCAATGATAGTTGACTAAAATTATTTTTTTATTCAAAAAATATTTTAATAGTACCTATCATTTGCTCTGTTATTGGACGATCTTTTTCAAATAGTGAACGGATACCAATAACATTTAATTTCATAATCGATGTTGATGGTCTTTCAAAATGACTGTCGTTAATATCGTTTCGTAAAACGATCAATCCGTTCGTTTATTTGACATATTATCCTATTAACTTCGACTATTGCGTTTATAATACCACATATTTTCCAAATAAGTTTAACATGGAATTTAATGATCGCTCTTATCTTAATTTAGATAAAATCCTTGTTTTTATCAGTAGTTACATTTAAACTGATAAATGACTATGTATGAAGCACTGGCGCAAATAATAACAATATATTTTATACATACATTTTTTAAGTATTTACTACAAAAATATTATATGATAAACTTTGTATCATTTTATTAATAATATGTATATTTCAGATATCAAGTATACACTGATATTATCAAACTTGGTGCATTGCACAGCGTTAACCAATTAAAACTATTTTCCGGGATTTTTTTAATGTAACACCCTTCGCAGGATATTGTTTGTAAGAATGTAAGAAGATATTGCATTGAGCATTAATTTCTATTACTTATTTTGAAGAATATATTCAAATAAAAATTTCCAGGAAGTGAGGAAATTAGATACCCAGCTAAACACAGTGATGTGCAATTGGTAAAACACTTAAGTCAACTTCACTACTAACTCCCTTCAAACCTCTTAATAAGCGAGAAATACGCAGAGACTAGGAACGAATCTTGTTTTATATAAGGGATTTTTTCGGGTATGGGTGACTTGTTGGAGGTCTTTAGGTGGGTAGTTAGGCCGGCCTACGTGGGTGGGACTCCATCTACGCGCCTACCTCTCAATCTCCATACCTCGTGTTTTGCAACTTCGTTAATCTGTCCGTGTAAGTGTGATTCAATCCATTTTGTGTCTCGTCCACAGTCCCTCTTTTGGAAGTGTTTTTGTTGAATGGATCCCTGAGTGTCTGCCTTGAACTACTGCACCTTTATTTTCCATCTGTATCTGTAAGTTCTATGGATTTATGTTATATGATTTTTTATGAATAAAGACAGCACTTTAGGGATGCTGGAGAGTCTAAATTTTTAATCTTAATTGCTTATAACCCCATTGACTTTCTTCTCCTTTTTCGTTTTGTTTATTCTTAAATACGAAATTGAATTAAAGTCACGTATTTGTATTAGCTTTGATGATTGGGACCGACAAGGAAGCCCTAGCTTCTAAACCAGTCTTGGGAAAGGGTGAGACCCCTTTCTCTCCAGCTGTTTTTTATAAAAAATGAAAAACATACACCATGATATCGAAGCGTTATCTCGATTTAAATCCCTTAAGATCTTACACACCGAGAACAATGACTGCATCTCATGCTAAGTCCAGAATAAACGAGAAAAATAAACAAGATATTGCGAACCTGACGACAAAACAATCTGTTTTCAACTATCCTAGCAAGCATGGAGTGAGGAGTTACTCAAACAATGGAATACATCGTGAATACTTAATATCAAAAATCTACAAGGTAATCCCAGAGACGTTTAACCGAATATGCTACTTTTAACAACCGTTCCACCATTCACATAAGAAAAATAAAAAATAAAGAATTTACTGAGACTGAATTTGTGATCTAAAGTATCGTAAGCGAGCCCTTCTAACCATTAAAAAAGATAGGTTTAGATAAACATAAGGGTGAGTACTTTTATATTTAAGTACTGTCCTAAATACATTTACTAATGTACACATTTTCAATTATCACTAGGGTGAATACAAAATTATTTTTTTTCGTTTTCTAAAATATTTTATTTACCATTCATTCATGACTGTGACTAGTGAATCCAATCCTGTGTCAAATTTAAAATACTGAGATTTCTGAATTTGATTTTAATAATCCCGGAATCCTGGTGGATCAGTTCCGAGTTTGCTGATTTAATCATCAAATGTTATATTTATTAAAAAGGTCAGAATAAACGCATACAATTTACGTAATATATTTTAAGTATGTAAATAATTTTTAAACAAAAAATAACGTAAATAATAATGCAAGATTGACAAATAAATATTTTAAAACAATTGTATTATTATGAAAGAAGCAATTGGAAAACATTAAGTGATTCTTTATTTTGTCTTGATATAATATGAAATTAATTCTGCATGTTTCAAGATATTGGAATTCATAAATACTATTAACTAGTCCAAAAATAAACTATGTAACAAGTATTTTTGTTAATAATTTTGTCTATTTCTATATTTAAGAGAAAATAAATAATGTTATGTGTAATTCCTGAGTCTATGGGCCCTCTTTATGAAATGGGGACAGGGTAAATATATATATGTTATATAAGAATCTCACATTATATAAAGTTTCGGCTAGTCAGCGGATAGTGAAATTTCCTATCTTATAGGGGTGTGGGAAACAGATCATATTCAAGTAAAGGGGTTCCAATGAAAGGAATATATGAATTATTGACTAGAGAATTTATTCATAAAAATGCAAAGTCATTGGTAAGTTTCTTATGACTAAGATGAGATGAAATTGTTCTTATATGTAATTTTACAAAACGTATTGTTTCTCAAGGCAAACATTAATGATCAACTGATCTGACTATTATCGGCACAGGTTATGATAGTTATTATACATTAATATACTAATTAAATGTATTAATTAGAAAGATATACATGTAAAATCTATTTCATCGAAAAATATTGGTGTTGCTAACGGGATTCGAATTTGGATCTCTTCCTATTCAGGGAAAATGCATTAACCGATTATGCTATACCAACACAGTACATTGACGACAATTTTGAATTTGAAAGCCATCTTCTTTACATGTGTTCTTCTTAATAATATATAGTTTTATCAATGTGTCAAAAATTGAATAAAAATGAATTATTAATTCTGGCATCTCCTATCGGATTAAGTTATTTGAGATTTCGTAACTATAAAGAAGATGGCTTTCAAATTATGGAACGATAGATGTATTAATTTGAAAAGTGTAACATATAGGTTCGAAAATTTGTCGTTAATGCACTGTGTTGGTGTATCATAATCGGTTAATGCATTTTCCCCGGATACGAAGAGATTCAGGTTCGAATCCCGGTAGCACCAACTGTATTTTTTGATAAAATTGATTTTATATGAATATATTTATGATTAATACATTTAATTTGTATTTAAAAAAAATATATCACAGACGAAAAAACGTATAAATTATAAATATTATCTACTGAAAAGTAACAACGAAGGTGAAAGTCTTAATATCAATTCAATCACACAAGTTATACACTGTTTGATTTGGCAACATATATACCTCGATAATTGTACGAAGTAAATCCGGGTAGTAGCGAAGAGACGACATGCACATAGGTCTGAGAGGATGCGACGATGGAGTCCAGATAGACGGTGTTCATCGGTGGAGCAGGAAGAACATCAATGGAGTGGTAGAGTAAAAAAGCAATCAAATCCTTTCCCCAAGAAAAGAATGGGGTGAACCGGGCCTTTGGAGAACGCGACGGTGGTCCGATAGATGTAACAAAGATATGATCGGACAATGGTAGAGATGAACTGCATAATCTACTAGAGATATTACACGTCGGCACAATACGCACAGCAAGATGAAATGTTCACTAAATGCAATATGTATTAATGCTCCAGTATTATATTCAAAACGTGGTCTTCGAAAAAGTTATGAAAATTGCGAAATTGTAGATGACGTCCGTTCGAACAATCCGCGAATATAAATCGCGACAAGATATAAATAATGTCGAATTCTCGAATACCAACACACGAAACAGGGTGATCGGGAATATTATTCTTGATTAACTGGACTACAATATTAACTGTATTATAAGAATTTTTGACGTATGATTCTGTTAAAAGGTTTTTTACAATCGAGCCGGTCACTTATAGAAATTATGACGCTGGAGACCGTTGGCTGTTCGGGGTTCGAGAAGAGTCTAATTTTGCGGAGGTCTGATCGACGTGAACTACGAGGTATGTGGAGTGGGAAGAAACGCGGGTCTGCAAAACATTATGATAGAGGTGAGAACTACTGGTACTATAAATTATAAACAATAATTTTAATAAAAAATTTTGAAGGTGTTTTATTGATTAAATGTGATTTTTCGCATGTTGTAAGCAAACATATTTATTGACATCACCATACCGCCTTATATTGACGGCTAGCAATAAGTTCATAAATACTGTGGCTTATTTACCGAATAGTATTAAATCTTCGTCGAGAGCGAGCGCGATCCCAGCTCTAGTCGGTAGTTAAGTAAGGCCGTTAAGGCGTTAAAAGCTGGCCGCCGTGGTCTGGGCGAGTCAGCGCTGAAGGGGTAACGAAAATGCTGCTACGATATCACGCCATGTTTTTATTTCGAGTTCAAGTGTTTTCCGTTACCGACGAGATAGTCAGAAAGAGAAATAATGTTGTTCAGTCGTTATCCATGGGTTATTGCCCGGAAAACTATTTATTGCATGTTTTATTAGCTGTGTGGTTTATTCGTAGAATATTTTCGGCCGAGTTTCGAAAAGCACATTGTATCCATGAAAAATAATATTTTTTAAATTAACTTGTTTTTTATGATATGATACTGTATATCTATAAAGAAAAATACATTTTATTGGCGTATTCTATTGACAAGGGAGACGTGAGCATGATTTGTGGTACCACAGATGGTGATTTAGGAGAATTCTTAAATATTGGAACAATTTTTTTTCGGGTTCGAATATTCTTTTAGCAATTACATTTTTTTTAGGGATTTTTGTAATACAGTTTAAACATAATTGGCGATATCTTAAAGATTCGTACTAGGAATCTTTTTCATCACGTGCTCAATGCTGTGCATCATGGTTCTCTGCTCAGTCTGGAATTTGGTGCACATTCTCCATGAATGTCTCTTTTTTTCTCGGTCTTAAGCCATGATGGTTGCAGCGTTTAAATACTCCTTTATTTGATCTATCCATCTTTTAGGAGATCGTCCTCTTGCTCGCCTTCCCTAGATTCTCCCTGTGTTTACGAGCTTTTTGAGACTCTTATCTCTTCTTCAGGCAAATTTTTCAAAATACACAAGAATCCTTCTGCCTGTTCTCGACATTTTTTCGGGAATCTTTAACTTCTAGAAAATAGAGACATTTGTGCGCCTTGCGGTCCATGGGATATCCAAAATTTGCCTCCAGCACCACATCTCGAAAGCATCTAATATGTACCTACTTGAAATATTTAAAAAAATATACTCTGGTTTGCTAAAATATCAACTGAGTATAGGTATTCAATGTGAGATACTCATATATATGTACCTCCTAAAACTAATAAAAAAAAAGTGAAAATATTAATAAACATTATTCTATCTATTATCTAGTTATTTGGAACGAAAATAGATGGCAGGGGTTACATGTTCGCCTGGGGATCCGTCAATTTTTTGTTACACCTCTGATTATAATGTATGCTTTATTATTGTAAAAATAATTTATATTAAAGGGAGAGTATAGAAATTAAATTTTATCGTCTTTTGAATGAAGGAAATTTGTAAAAAAGGTAATCCAACTAAAATTCAAGAATGTTTATAATACTACACTATACGATAGATATTATTAATGAATAATTTAGTAATTACTTATATTCTTAGAAACTCGATTATATATTTTTCAACAAAATTAAATTGAAAGTACTTACTTTAAAAAAGTTACATGAAAATTCATATCCCTCAATAATTATTTTATTTGCTTGTACTAGAATATTACAATGTACAAATTATTATTTAAAATAAACATATAAACAATTTATCAATTGGTTTTTACAAAATTGTCTGAAAAATGATTAATTCACGTATTTGCGTTTATATGTAGTTGTCGGTAAAAAACTTTTTTTTTTTCACAAACGAAAGAAAACTGTTTATTTCCTTGCCGTTCTTAGAAAGGAGAACTGAGTTATTATAACTTGTAGCGGAGTGACCGTCGTTAAGGGTTGAAACGGTGGTCGTTAATATTGAAAACTACCTGAATACTTGTCATGTACTAGGATGATAAGCTTTTATGACAAATTTGTATTTTGACATTTGATTTTGTAACGAAATAGTAAAGAAAAAATGAAATAGGGGTGCGACAGGTATTTCAGGAAATAATTTATTATCTTTCTACATGATTTTGGGTAAAAATTATATCAATTATAATTAAATATTTTAAGTAGGTATGAGGAATAAGCATTATTTGTTACTTGAGATGTCTTATAATTTCACATGATTAGATGCATCGTATTATTTATATTTAATTTATACTGTGTTTGCTCGAAAATTTTGTGATATGTACTTACATTTGTTATAGGACACGAAATTTATAGATATATGTAAACTAAACTAATTTAGGTACACATGTACTGTATTGCACGAATATTTAAAAAAATTGTTTTCAAATTATTTTTTACTATCAGAAAGGAAACAGCTATATCTGACTCTATTATGATTGTTAGGCCCTGCTCTGTAGTGGTTGTTTCGCCGCCAATGATGACTGCTGCGCGTACACAGCCTTCATTTCCGTAATTTATAATAAAAAATACGATACTAATTAAATGTACATAATTAGAAAGATACACAAATAAAATCAATTTTATCGAAAAATATTGTTATTGCGCTACCGGGATTCGAACCTGGAACTTTTTCCAAACCGGGAAAGGTACATTCTCCAACTATGCTACAGCGATAATATTTTTAGCGACAAATTTCAAATTAATGCATCTATCGTTCCATTATTTGAAAGCCATCTACTTTGTTTTTACGGAATCTCAAATACTTTTATTTACCCTACGCAGCCGTGCTGTCAACTCGTGTTACTACAAGAAATTTGAGTTTTGTGAGCATTTTAAATGGGAAAAAATGTTTTTATAAGCTTATATGACTTTAAAATAGTTAATGTCATAGTTATCATAAACATAATGAGAAATGATAAATATAATAATTTAATACGTTAATTTTATTCTCAAACGTTATTCTTACAACGCATTCATCAAAAGATCCATCTAACATGATCTTCAACTTTATGTATTTTCATTTAAAATAATGTGTGATCTTTTTCACGTAGTGCAAGTGGTATTTTTAACGCAGATAGCATGCAACGTATCAATTTTTGATTTTCCACTAGTCATTTCTAAGCGCAAATGATTTTTTTATGACTAGATAAAATGTAAGTTTTACATTGTACATATTTATAGAAATACGATTTAATTGGCTCGGTAGACATGTGTTACTGCGTGGCTAGAGAAGGGTTAAATATCACAGACATATGTTCTGAATAATTACAACTTCACAATAAGAATGTATTCTCCATAATAAAAAATAAGAGTTTACGTTGTGTCCATTATCTTATATGCAATGTTATAACCCATTACACAGTTATAAGACATTGTCAAGGCGGTTTCATAACACCCTGATCAAAATATATTTTACGAATTAACTAACCCGTAAAACGAATTATTCATCATTGAAAATATTATTTATTATCAAATAGAATGAAGTTGTACATACATCATAGTATAACCTTACACAAATAATACGCAATCAAACATATTCTCAAAGAAGTAAATTAAAGTATTATTATTTAAATACGTAAAGTGCCATTCGCGTACTAACGTAATGTACTTAACATCTTGTTTGACGATGACGTAGTTGTGGAATCTGATGGAACTATGTGATGATGTGGTTCCCGTCGGATGAACCAAAATCTTGAATATAAATCAAATATTTTAATCTGTATTTCTCAATACATCATGAATTTCCCATCATAATAGTGAAACGCATGCACGCTATCAGATATTACAGGTTTATTTATACAAATATTACGCAATCTGACTTGAAGGTAAGAGCGATATCGGTGTTATATACATGCATTGTTACTATTTATTTTATTACACAAAATATATTTTATACAAATTTGTTAACGTTAAAGTAGTTACCTTATGTTTATGTATAGCAACTAGGGGTAAGAAGCATCAATGAAAGGAATTATTATTATAATTTTAATTTTTTTTCGTAGAAAGAAATCACTTCGTGGTTTGACATATTATATTAAAGTAAAATAACAATAACTTTGTATGAAACCACGAAATTTATTGTACATCGACCAGTTTTGCTTAACTCAAGCTACATCAGAACTAACATAACAACATTAGTCCTGATGTAGCTGTTATTTATTATTATTATTATTGTTATTTTACTTAATAAAATAGATTGGTCAACTTTTAAGCATTATTAAATAAAAATATAGATATAATAAACCAATTTAGTTTCAAATCAAATTAAAAGATTCATGTTTAAAATCACTCTGAATTCAGTGAATTTTAATTAATAGTCAGAAGCCAAAAAGACGTAAAGAAAAATGAACAGTCTTGTTTGAAGCTTTAAAAACAGACAAACAAATATACAAGTACAAATTAAATGTATTAATTAGAAAGATATACATATAAAATGAATGTTATCGAAAAATATTGTTGTTGCTACCAGTATTCGAACCTGGATCTCTTCCTATACTGGGAAAATGCATTAACCGATTATGCTACACCAACACAGTGCATTGACGACAAATTATCGAACCTATACTTTTCAAATTGATACATCTGTTTGAAAGCCATCTTCTTTATATTGACGGAATCTAAAATACCTGTGTTCTTCTTAATAATATTTCATTCTTACTTAATAATATTTAATATGTCCAAAATTTAATAAAAATAAATATTAATTCTGGCGTCTCTGATCGGTTTACTCATAGGTATTTGAGATTCTGTAAAAAAAATAGATGGTAACATATAGGTTTCAAAATTTGTCTTCAATACACTGTGTTGGTGTAGCATGATCGGTCAATGCATTTTCCCCGGATAGGAAGAGATCCACGTTCGAAAACCGGAAGCAACAACAATATTTTTGGATTAAATCGTTTTTGTTTGTACATCTTTCGAATTAATACATTTAATTTGTATTTAAATAAATATCACAGACCTATGTTCTGAATAATTACAACTTCACAATTATATATTCATATGTTATAATTAATAATAAAATATACAAGTCTCTACGTAGAAGTCAAAAGGAATTTTGGATAGATACATGTTTTCCATTATCTTTTACTTCTACCATTATATTACGGGCATACAGAATAAGGGTATGTGTTAAAGTAACATCGTGTGGAACTATTAGCAATATTTTGATAAATGAAATAGATATTCGAATTGAGAAACTAATGTGCTTTGGCTTTGCCGACTTGCCATACCAAAAGTTGACGATATAGTCCGAACAGTTGATCATCCTATTAAATTAACACTATTTTCATAGCATACTGGGGTAACGCTGGTGGCTGGTTTGAGGACTGTAAGAAAACGCTTAATGTATTAATCCATGCCATATTACGAAAGACACCGTTTGTTGTTGTAATAATTGAAGGTATTTTTCGAAAGGGGTCTTTATAATACGTTCGGTGAAAATGTGTTTTTATTGTATAAGAAATATCTATAAAGTATGCATGACAAAATATTATTTTATTTCATTAACACATTTGACACAATCAGTCTTGCTAACTCGCTTATCTTGTAAAAGATGTCTAAATGTGTGATAATTCTTAGATTATCTTCAGATTTCCTTGGAGTTCTATCCTCTGATTACTATCCTATGATTACTATTACTTGGGTCCCAATTCCTTCCAAGTTATCTCAGTCTTTCCAGGTAACAATATTATACGTTTATTACAACACGTTATACAGTAAATATAAATTATACATTCAGAGATAGACTAGTTATTCAGAAGAAGATGTAATTGATGAGAGCTGTTCCCCCAGAGACGGTCTCTTATAAGGTTCGTCCCCCACCACTCATCTTCTCACTTTTATTACACACACATACATATTTACAAAGTAATAGTGCTCACTAAATACTTCCGATAATTCCAAGATGACCGACTCGCGGTTCGTTGTGTTGACATCGGCGTCTCTTAAAACGATATATAAACAGCGAAAACATAAGTTATATGTTTATAATTGGCAAGAAAATATAATAAAACATCAATGACATAGTCGTGAAGAATATGTAAGACATTGGATACTAAATCTGCAAAAACAAAACCAGAAACAGTGAGTAATAAAGGGGTCTTCTTACTTGCGATACGTATAACAACATTGAATCAATATTGATTATTACCTGTTTTTAGGAACGCGTGATGTGCATTAAAAATGGTGCAAAAAGAGAGCATACTAGACATTACTTAAAACAAAATTTTATTTTTAAAAATAATATTTTAATAATAAATTTAATTTTAGTGAACAATCTGCCATTCTGGCAAAATGCCTTAAAGTTCGTGCTTCTCTTAGACGTGCACCTGTGAAAAACAAGGGGATGTCTCGCAGAATATCCACATTCTTGTTCCATATTCAAGAGACAAA
Organism: Eubasilissa splendida; assembly: GCA_031772225.1. NCBI lineage: Eukaryota > Metazoa > Arthropoda > Insecta > Trichoptera > Phryganeidae > Eubasilissa > Eubasilissa splendida. The sequence continues at coordinate 15,870,247 of CM062861.1, read as the reverse complement.
AATAATGGTACGTAATAAACATTTTGTAATACATTTTCCGTACCTTATAGAAGAATCCAGAATATTGAAACAAAACTGAAAACAGGCCTTGAAAAACAAAGTAATAGAGCATTGCAAGTATCAGATGAACTTAAGCAGTCATTTAGAGATCGTTTATTTTGTTATCCAAAAGAATTGATATGCAGCAAGAAGATTTTAAAGACTTTCCATCGATCAAAAACGTGTTAAGCAAGATTAAAAATAAAGTTATAGTGCAATGTTGATTGAAATTTCCGGTAACAACTCTAGATCCATCAAAGTTACAAAATATCATAACATTATTTAACACTGGATTTTTAGAATGCTTAAGCTCGGAAGCAACATATAGCCTATAGTACTTTCGCAAGAGATGGGTCATTTATACTCTGGACCCTTAGGTATTAGAAGAAAGAAAGAGCTGATGCACATTTGTCCATGCAAACTATTGGAACATAGAATATGCCATCGAAACCTTGCAGCCATTGATTCAATTATTGTTCAATGAGTACACGTCCTTACTTCAAATATACCCTTTTACACTTGTAAGAAATGTCTCACATATAGACCCTTTTCTATTGAAAATACATATTCTTTGTTACACATGTTACTTTTTTCAATAAAAATATTGTGTATTTTCAGATATCAAAATAATATTTCATTTACCTAGAATTCAACCCAAAAAATATGTGAATCGTTTTATAATTCTCATGTAAATTTTTTTTTTTTTTATGTAAATCGCTTTTCAAGGGGTGCTTTTAATTATTATTTAATGTGTGAATTTTATTTACTAGGCTGATTGTGAGGTTACTAAAAAAATAATTAATTAATAGTTTATTAACATTGTTTTTAAAAACCAATAAGAGTTATTTATATTCACCAATCGGTTTCGTAAAATACATTTTCATTCATCAGGATGATTAAAAAACTAACTAAAATCAACTTGTTGCGTTAAATATTAAAATATATATATATATGTATATTCGATAGTCGATATAGATTGAATATTCAGAATCACTAGTAATAAACCTTATTGATTAGACTGATCGGAAATAACTATAAAATTAAAATTAATAAGAAATGTCGTGAGAAAAAAAACATAATATCTTTTTTATTACAGGGTGAATATTATGTTACAGACCAATGTTGTTTTTAAACAACTAGAAAATAAAATATATATTTTTAATGTGGTTTTTATTTATTGATTACTTATTTTATTCCAATTATGTATGGAATATAACATCGGCCAACTGGCCGCTTCTGGCAGCGGCACAAGTACGTACTCTTTTAACCATATGTTTAATAAGATTCTCGCACATTTCGCGCGTTATTTCAGAAATTTCATTTCGAATATTGTCCTGTAGCATCGTTATTGTTGTTGACTTATTAGCGTAGACTTTTTCTTTCAAGTACCCCTACAGATAATAGTCGGGAGCCGTCAAATCAGGTGATCGAAGATACCACTTTTTGGACATTATATATATAAATTTCAGCGTAGCTCGAGCTGTGTGTGAGGTGGTGCCGTTCTATTGAAACCACATATGTTGCAGGCCCAATCGACCCAATTTGGCTACCGAGAAGCTTTTCAACATGTGACGATAGCGGTCACCATTAATGGTTACACATTGCTATTATTATTTAGATAAAATATTTTAGAGACTTCAACACATTGTAGAGACGTTAGATACTTCATAATAAATTGTAATCAACAACTCTTTACGACTACTAAATGCGAACTGATAAATATCTGCAAAAACAAAATGACGGCCAAAGAAAATCAGACTGAAACATAATATTCACCTGTATGTAACATTTAAGAAATATTGAAAAATGATTCTAAACAAAAAATTAAAATAGAAATAAAACTTAATATAATTATATGTTGATATTAAAAAACGAGTGCAATTAATATAATAATATTATTATTAATTATGTACATACATCTAAAATATATGAAACGTGAGAATGTAAAAATAAATTATCTTCTACTTATATATGAGGGGCATACAGAATGGCGGTGTGTGTTAAAGTATCTTTGTGGGGAACAATCAGTAAGATATTGATAAATAAAATAGAAAAAACGTTCGATGAGATACTTTCACATAAAATAAATACGATGCCCTTTTATATCAATACTGTGTATAAAAATAAATATAATCATTTTCTCTACGCAGTAATATTACGCTATTTTCCATGCAAAAATACTAGCAAGAATACATGGCGTGGTCATGCCGTTAGAAAACCGGTAATTTATCGATAAACATAGCCAAAACGCAGCACCATTCAGCGACCAACCGAGAACACGTGTATAACCAGGCAATTTGCACATTAAGCTTACCACCTTACCTTGTAATTTATGCCATCCTGTTAATAAATACTGGAGCAATTACACGCGTCTGAATACACTCCTGCCTCTTATCTGGTGGGTCATTAATTACTGCTTATCACGGCAGGGCACTGAGAAATGCACCGAATCGTTGACTATATTTGTAAGTAGAGCGAATTTGATAAAAGTGTGATTGTGATATATATGTACACATGTCATTATGTTTTAAGATACAAATTAAATTAATCAATCAGAAAAATTTACAGAATAAATCTATCTATCGAAAAAATATTTAGTTGTTACCGGGATTTGAATCAGATCACTTTTTCTATCCGGGGAAGCGTGTTCTTCGATTTCGCAATTTATTATTTAAATATTTTTTTATTTTTGAGAGAAAAAAACAGTACAATAATATAAATGATATAAAATACGATATATAAAAATAATATCAGTAAGGTTTCTTCAGAATTAAACACGGAAGAGTATAATACAAACTAAGAAATAGTACATAATAAACAAAAGAATAGTACATTTTAACAATCTGATAAACGAAAAGTGTTTTACACTAAAATAAACTAAAAAATAGCATATATTAAAAAAAACTGATAAAAAATAGTGTTTTTGCACTGAACATATAAAGGGTAAAAAGGGGAGGGACATGGGATCAATATATATATATATATTTAAATATATATATACAATTCATGTCAACAGTAATTAAAAAAACGGCGTAGTTTAATTTTAAAGGAAAGAAATTTGTCGTTGACAACGTCCAAGTTATTAGAAGAATTAACGGTATTATATTTTGACGTTGAGCGGGTCACAAAACAATTTTTTAACTAATTAGTTCTGCAAAAATTTGGCTATGGTACCCGAATACGTAATCGACAAATTTTGACCTTATATTTTGTATTATTTCAAATTTATACATCTATTATTCCATTTTTAAAAGCAATCTACTTTATATTATGGATAATATCAAATACATTTGAGTAAAATTCGATAGGAGACGTAATAATTAAATTATGAGGTCCAGGTTCGAATCCCGGTAGTAACTAAATATTATTTCGATTGAAAGATTTTCTATGTGCCTATGTCTCACTAATTGATTAATTTAATTTGTATTATAATACCATAGAACTATTTTCTGAAAATGCAACTACACAACAAAAAACGTGTACTTCTTAATAATATAAGTCGTGTCGCCATTGAATGGTGGTGTTGGGTCATATGCTTAGCATGGCGTGGATTGCGAGACAAACGAGTCTATTCTTTTGAAAACTCATACTATAGAACGTCTCTCCGCAACATACAGGAAAATGTTTTTTTTCTGTGTACAGTTTTTTGGGCTTATCTACGGTGTTTATCTAATGCGACCATATGTCTCGTTCTAAATGGGACCATCCCTTTTTAAATAGCCTATCCCGTTGCCCTCAAGAACAGCTCCGGGACGCCGAAATGTCCCGTTTTAAGAAAGAGAGCAAACCCACGGTAAAAACTTTAAAAATACGTGAAAAATAAAAAAGTCCGACTGTAACGCCTAGTAGCGCAGCGATGACGGCATGCTCAATACGTCTCACGTATATGAAAATAGGTCAGAACCCTGCTAGCTTCTCGGTTGCGAGTACACGTGGACAACTCGCGTATCTTTTTTGACAATTGATTATTGTTTTTTTTTATCGACGTATGTTATTGTAATCTATTTAAATTTCTTGTACGCAAACCCTTAATTTTAACAATAATGCGAGTGCATTTTTAATGTTAACATGCAAATTTAGTACCCGCTTATAAAGCAAATAAGTATTTCATCGGATGTCAAATGTGAAAAGTAATCAAGTGGTGAGGGATCTATTTAAATGTAATCTAAAATATGATTTGAAAATAATGTCTAGCATGTCAAAATCTTATTCAATAGTATGATTGTAGTACAAAGGGCAGGTATTTACATCAAGATACCCAGAGCCCGGTGATAAAGTGTACGAGATAAATCCAATCAAGTGCACCCTTCCACCGGCCGAAGGCTGTCTCGTGATTTATTCACGTGGATATTATTTTATTTCTAGTTTCGCCGCAGCGGTGGGCCGTCACGTGCGGCTCGCCGCGTCACGTGTCCGGCCGCCCGGCCCGCCGGTGGCGTGACCACCTCGCGCGCGCCGCGCCGACTTGTGACGAGCGGCGGCGGACCCCGGCAGTGACGCTCCAGTCACGCAGTCACGTCACCGAGAGGCGTCTTTTGTCATTATTATCCTTTTCGCCATTTGGTTTGTTTTTCTAATAATTCGTTCAGAATATTTCAGTACAAATTGATATAACCATTTATAGTGTACACATTCATATAAGATGCGCGATAGATATTCTAGGAAATTAATTTAAAAATAATAAGTTTAATAAAAGGAAGATCAACATTGTGAGAAAAGTAGGCACACTAGAACTAGTGATGGTAAAATCGTTACTTAAACAGTAATTGTGATTGTGTTGATTGTACCGATGATTGATAACTGATTAACGTGATTCTTCGAGCAATGACTGGTACACTAGAAAGTAAGCCTCCGACAGGTAAATCTTACTAATCAATCATTGTTAAATCTTAATTACTAATCATCGACATAATCACAGTCACATAACGGTTTACCATCACTACTTAGAAATAATATCACTTTTAAGGATGTCTACAATATTGGGGTAGTCGAAGATTAGCTGGAACTGGTATTACTAAAAACAATGCAGTGTCTATCGAAGTTATTAAAAAAATATGTGTCCAATATATGATATAATTGGGTAGCATTGCTATCCAACATTCTAACATAATCATTATACAGTACTTACACTAATAATTCACTACTTCTACAACACTCTCACTCCATTATTTTTTGTCTATTTTTATTTTTATTCCTATCGAACCTTTATCTTTCTTGAATTAAATAACACCACAACAGCACGAAAAAAACTGACTACTTTAAGACAGACTGCAGTCTAGCGAAGTAGCCATGACAATGTTGTATATATCAGAGGTGGAGTCTACTGCATCCCACATACTAAACTACGAGTATATATTATAATATAATTATATATTATATTATAATATATTCATCTCTGTTACAACAAAAATATGTATGTCAATAATATTTAATAAATAAATATAAATAAAACACCCACAAGAAATAAAACGTACAAAATAAACCGATCTTTATATCTAAAAATGTACACATAAAACTAAGATGTGTAGAAATGTAGCTACAAAACATTTTAACTATGAATTAAATATATTAATTATAAAGATATACATATAAAATCAATTTTATCGAAAAATATTGTTGTTGCGCTACCGGGATTCGAACCTGGATCTCTTCCCTAACCGGGGGAGGTGCTTTATCCAACTAAGCTACAGCGGCATCATTTTTAGCGACAATTTTTCGACCCTATATGTTACCTTTTTGAAATCAATACATTTAATCGTTACATCATTTGACAGATTTACTTAAAGGTATTTTGAGATTCTGTAAAAATAAGGTAGATGGCTCTGTCTCTGTATATCTTTATAATTAATATATTTAATTCATATTTACAAAACATTTGTTAGTATTTGTATAAAATTGTAATCTGCGAAAATATTGTGGCGTATCTAAGGAAGTAAATTAAGGAGTGTTGAGAAGCTGATACGACATCGATAATTACAGCAAGTAAAAAGGCAGAAAGGTGATTTAAGAAAGCAAAACGTAACATAATAAACGTAATAAATAAATAATTGTAACACTATGCCTCATAATAGTAAATAATTTATTGTCAAATTATTGTTTCAACTAGACCCGCGCTTTGCTTTAGAAATAGAAATATTCAGAAGAGATATTGATATGGGAGTAACCATTCCCATAACAATTCCGGATAAGGGTGGGTTTATATCACCAATGAGAAAAGATTAATACACATAAAAATGCTTCATCTGAAATGAGTGTAACATCATATGACTGATTGAAAAACACCGAAGAGATCATAAAAAAGGATACCGAAAATGGACAGCAAACGACCAAAAATTATGGAACCGGGATTCGGGCTGTAATGTCGATAAAGAAGAAGAAAATTACTATCGCTCTGTTCATATTTTAATCTTTCTTTTTATTGTACGATAGAATTATTTAGTTGTGTTTTATTTCCAGAATAATCTAGTAGCACGTAGCATATTCGATTGTACGGACTGCACGCGACTGCCGTTTAGCCACGTAGCAATAATAAGTTTTTGTTTAGCTCGTTAACTAAAATACGAAACTAAATATGTTAGTAAATTGTATACTCAGTGAGATTCTTTTTTTCAACCACTGACTACAAAATATATAGATATGAATGAACGTTAATTCCTTGTTTCAATATTTGTATTTTGGTATCACAAACGTGATCACTTTGGTACCACTTACGCAAGCTTTTTAAATATATAAACGAAAATTTTAACGCCGCCCATATGATATGCATTATTGTAAAAAATACGTTTTGTTTACACAAATATATAATTTACAAAGAGTAAATATTTTTACAGTTACATAAACTATCGGATTTATATTTCCACAAATAATGTTTGTAGAATGCCCCTCGTTCCGCAACTAATGTTCCAAACTCCTTTCCTCTATGTACACTTTATTTCATATCTATTCATTTACTGGTTTGTGGTTTCAACCATAAAAATGAAGAGTTTAATCTCATAACAGTTCTTCGGAACTAAGTTTATCCGGATTGATTACGTGGTATACTACATTTTGAATGTTGTGAGATGTTAACGGTAGCTAGGCAACTAAAACTATAATTTTAGTTTGTACCTATTAGAACCAACATGAAGTTTTATGTAAGAATTATTTCGAGATTTATTTAATTGGTTTACGTTTTTACTTTTTTTATTTTACAGAAAATTTGTAGTTTAATGGTTAAAGAGACAGGAAATTAAACTAACAATGAGCTTTTGCTCTAACGGATAACATTGTCTTGTACCGTAACGGAAACTCGAAAAGATGTGTAATATGAAAGAAAAATATTTAAAAAAAACAGAAAATGTAATAAGTTTTATTAATACGAAGGATAGAGAAAGTTGCGAAAAGAAATACGTTTTGAAAAATAAACATATTTGAATTAAAAGTAAACTTCTGTACTTGCATAAATATATGCTACATATTTTATAAATATGAAGATAAAATATAAATCATTGCTAATGTAATGAAACATGTATTATTATTTATGAATTTGTATATCGTTTAATTATATTTTATTGTAAATATATATTTTTATTCTGACATTACGATTTTTTAATTTACATTTAAAAAAGTCATAAGTTTGTACTTAAATGTAAGAACAATTATATATATTTAATTTAAGTCAAACTTTATAAATTATAATTACATATTAAATTAGGTTAAATCTGTACTGAGACAGGCAACTTATATTCTCACTATATTAACGTGTTATTTTAGTATAGCAGTAATATATTCGTTATGGCGAATAATGAACAATAATTACAGATATTAATAATATTAATATTATGAATGTTAACAAGTCGAAAGTGATGCTATTCGAGAAAAATGAAAGCATGACACTTGTAGGTAATGAATGTTTGAAACAAGTAGATGAGTTTGTGTATTTGGGAAGTATATTTGATAGAAACGGAAAAGCTGACAATGATATCGAAAGGAGGGTGACTGCAGGGAATAAAGTAAACGGTGCTTTGAATAGAATTATATCTAACGGGAATTTGTCAACCAAGGCAAGACTTGCTATGCACAACGGAGTCCTGGTACCGACACTGATGTATGGAAGTTAGGCCTGGAGTTGGCAGAAGAGAAGACAGCTGCAGTAGAAATGAGATCACTTAGGCGTATATGTGGCAAATCTATTTATGACAGAGAAAAGAATGTAAAACTGATCTTAGTATAGTGAGTAAGATTTAGAAATGATCACTTAGGTGGTTTGGTCATATGGAACGGATGAATGAGAAGAGAATGATAAGAAAGATATATGACGCAAGTGTTGATGGCACCAGAAATAGAGGACATCCGCAGAAGACTTGGCACAACAAGGTAAACCAGATACTGGAAGATGGTCTCCAGTTAAAAGCCACAATAACTGACGAACTTGTATGAGAATATGTATGAATGTGTAGAATAGTGCAGGATAGAATAGTGTAGCGCTCTATCCTCTCTTTCTACCCCCGTGGGTAAACGGCGTGACGGGAAGTAAGTAAGTAAGTATTCACCTAGTGACTATGTTGTCAGGTCCTTGATCTTTGTTCAGAATAACAACTAAGTTAGTTCTATTTTTAAAGCACAAGAGCTTTGCTTAGTTTGAGAAAAATAATAACGTAATGTTTGCAACTATGTTTAAAAAAACTTACACTTGTTTAGTTACATAGTTTTTCGTCTACGATCGTATGTTGTAATTATGTATAAAGTAATCTAATTTATTTTTATTTATGTATTTTATTTAGAACTCTTACAATATATTTCACATTATGTTGAAATAAAAAAATGCCAGGTATAAAAGTTTGTTGCCCGATAGGAATCCACTTGATGATAAGTACAATTTTAATTATATTTTAACGTTACAATCATGTAGGCAGTGTGCATTTAAAAACACCAACCATTTATGTAAATATTACATTTTAATTTCCGGGATCCTGTTTGATTTATTCCATCAATATTTGATTGCTTTTGCATAATTTCCGCGACTTAAATGCCCATCCCTGCTGCGGCACTGCCATCTATCAGGTCACTACAAATTACAGCTTGTTGTTTTTTAAAAATGTACCAAATTGGATAATTATTGTTTTTACACTTTGACGCGAGTCGTTGAACATTTGATCCCTTTGTTACCCGACTCAGATTCGCGTAAGTAATTTAATACAAAAATTGCGTTTGACGTGATTAATAAGAACATTTTTAATATTAAAAGAATAGCCTGCAAAAGAGGGAAAAAAAAACTACTATTGTTGTCGAAATACAAATATTTTAGTAGACAATCAGAAACGGATTAAGTATGAAATCAAGGGAGTATTTTTATTATAAACCATCACACCCTTTACATGTGATATTTTAATATAATAAAATATATGGTAAAAATATTTCATACAATAATCTATGAAATAACATAATATCTAAGCTTGTGTTTACGAAAGATTCATAAAAAAAAAAATTACAGCAAAATTGAAGTTAATCAAAAATCTATGGGTATTGAATATTTTTTTTGTGAGAAATAAAAAATAAATATATTAAAGTTTGAGCGTTACCACTATTTAGATTTTTTTTTTAATTAGACATCGTTAAATAACGGAAACATTTCTAGCGGTAATTAAGGCTCAGTATTTTCTGGCACTTCATTGCTGCAATTTCAGAATTTTGCAGGGGACTGTCCGAAATGTTATATAACTAAAATTTAGAATTCACAATAATTAAACAGTTTCTACTTATGTTATATGAATTAATAATGAATTAAACAATATTTTGGATCTGATTATTTATTCAGAGATATTTTTTAGTAAAGAAGTTATCAACGTTTTTCAGGATTGGAGAAAAAATTCACAATCGTGATGTACGTTATTATAAAAAGTCTATCTGAATTTCAACGTTATTCGTGTGATTACCGATTACCTAAATAAATCCATATACATTTTGCAATCTATATTAAATTCTCAGGAAACATGAAGATTTTTCTGAAGATTATTTCCGTAATGATCATTCAAGTGCAAAACTAGCAGCGTTTAAAAGCATTATGGATTAATTTTGTACAAGCACTACAAAAAAATCTCAATTAATTAAAGAAAATAATACTGTAAAATTTGAATTTAAAATTTAAATCAAAATCAAGCATATTTGTATGTACTTAGGGATAAAATATTTCAATAGCCTCCCTACACAAATTAAAGAAATAAAATACTTTAAAGAGTTTAGAAAGAAATTAAATTAACACTTCAAAAGCACATAATTAGGAAATAAATAATAATATAGAACACTTCAGAAGCACACAAATAGACAATAAATATTTATAGACTATAAATGTGTAACTCTCTATATAAAATTATTCTAATGTAACTCCCTCTCCAAGCACAAGAGCTAGTCTCTTACGACCATGTAATTTTAAATATATAAAATACTTAATTCATGTTATAAAAAAAATTGTAAAAATGTAAAATTAAAATATATATATGATTCATAAATGGAGAAAAATGATTAGATTTGCGAGTTAGAAACTAAATATATATTATCACAATTTTAATTATAAATTATGTTATAAGTTAAAATAAGCCTTTATTGATTTATTAGTATAATGATCTAAATCGTCTCTAAAAATGATTACATTTTTGTAATATTTCATGTACACAAGTTTATAAAATCACATTACTGTGTACGACAGTTTCTATAATCACAAAAAAATAATTGAAGTGGGCTCTTGGTGAGCTATAATAGCATAGATACTAAGCATTTCCCCGTTATTACGGCCGATAATTGTTCCCAAATATTCCACCCATTCAATTTATACACATACATACGTACACAAGAAATACACAATCTCGTTGTTTATTATAATTATTTTTGTGTATTTTAATAGTTGTACCGTTTGGTAGATACTGAGAAATTAATACACTACAGATAAATATACTAGTTTTTTCTATTCAATGAAAGTAATCTATAAGGATTTATTTTAAATACATATATAATTTTCCACTTCTCCGCATAAGTATATGCTTTTTAGAGAAGTGTAGCACAAAAAAAAATATTATTATATTCTATCATTGTACTTATTAATAAATAAACATATGTAAAAAAATATATAGTATTGTAAGTTCATTAAATATATTTTTTTAACGAAACCTTATTACTTCGGTCCACTTTAACGCATGGTTATAAATTTCATTTAGTTTGGTTCATAACATTACTATTTATTATATATTTTATTTTTATTTACTATCTTAAGCGTTTCTCCTCTTTTACGTGTGAATTTGAAGAGGAAGAGAAAGGTGTGCAAGAAAGATGGTTAATTTAATTTATACATATTTTAACATTTACATAAAATCGTATTTGAAATTATTACGTAATTTTTTTTTACTGTGTATATAAAAACAATTCACTTCGTATTTTAAGTTTTTAATCATAAATTAATTATTAAACAAAAGTTTTTCTTTGAAGTATCTATTGATAATTTAGCAAAAAGTGACGTTATTTTTTCAAATAAATGGAAAAAAAACTTATCATAACTGAGTTATATATAAACTTCTACTCAAGTTTAAATTATGTACTTCTAAAATTTTTTCTGGTTTCTATCAATATTAAAAAATATATTTTTTTTATATATATACATAGGTATATATAGGATGTAACATACCTAGTCCACAATATTTTATGGGTGGATACCTGACTAAATTACGAGTCGAAAATGTTGAAGAAATGTGTGCCTAAACAACCATGTCAAAGATATAAGCATTTAAAAAAATGGTAATTTCAATTGTATTTCAATTTTAAATTCCAAATTATATATTGAATACAAAAAAATAAAGGTCATCAAATTTCGAGAGACCAGACTATTTTTTGTTAGATGATTTTGGCCTGAAGCTAAGATACAAAATATTAATGGATACAATTCGCAAATATTTATTTAAAAATACATAAATGATGATTTAGATACATATTTTTTGTAAAAAATTCAAATAATAATATTTTTCGTAATGGTGCAGAATTTGAACATATTCATTAGACAGGTATCCACCCATAAAATATTTTGTACTAGGTATGTTACATCCTGTATATACCTATGTATATATATAAAGAAAAATAATTTATAATATTGATAAAAACCAGAAAAAAAAGAAGTACATAATATTAACTTGAGTAGAAGTTTATATTTGAATAAAAATAAGAATGAAGCTCTAACTCAGTTATATATATATATACATCTACTGTACTATGGTATATTATTTAGTACGAGCTGCATATGCATTTATAAATAATTTTGTAAAAGCCGCGTAAATATAGGGTGTCCAGCGGAAAAAAATTAAGATTAAATTGTGATTGCTCCAATTGTAATGATATTGTAATAAACCATCAGGGTGAGATAAGTGGTAGAGGTATTGTTCGACGCGCATGATTTTCTGATTTATTAGTCGCAATGAGTCACTGGTCGGGAGCGCACCGCGCATTTGCGGTTGAGCAATATTTAAAGTGCGGTGATTTATTGATTCGTACGCATCGCGCTTTTTGTACTCACTTTAATATTCGACGAGTAAGTGATGGGCCGAGCACACAACTTATCCGGTGTTGGGTTCAAAAGTTCAGACCAGAAGGGATAATGGTTACCTTATATTGTGCGACTTTTTTTGTGGAGATACTTTATATCGAGAATTTACAGCAACAATCCTCGAACAGTTCAGGCCCTACTAGAAAATATTCGCCGTGAAGTTGCTGCCATTGAACCAACACTTTGCTCTCGCGTGTTCGCAAATTTATTAGTCCGATTGCAAGAGTGTCCTGAGAGAATTGGACGGCATTTAGACAATATTGTTTATAAAACGTAAAATCAGCATTGTTAAACTCCATTTTGTATAAATAAAATATGAGAATAACATTGTAGTTTTTATTTTTATTTTATATTAAAAGTGAAAAATTACCGCTGGACACCCTTTATAATATAAATAAATACAATAAAATGAATAACGTCAAAATAAATATTCTTGGGTGAAAGCAAGACCTATTATTTCTTATTTCAAATATTATAATTTTTTGAACGCCATCAAAAAGACTACCGTTAACAAAAAGTTACCTTATTTTTCATTTCCTTTGCACCCCGTAACTTTGAATCGTGTGTATCGGGTCTTACGTTCCTGAATCAATTATTAATATCCCTTGACAAAACTCCCGACCAAGGACAAAGTTTTGCATAAAGTGGAACTTTTTAATTTATTTTACTATCCTTCTTCGTCTTTAAACTGAGACTTGGCGTTAAAGTAGCATGAATAAGGAAGAAGCCTTTAAAGTTTTAAGTGAGCGAAAAATCTGAGGAAATATTTTCGATTTGATTCTAAAAGTGTAATACTTTTTTCGACCTATCATCTTAAATTAATGCAGAAGACTTAAAATTATTATGATTTTATGTTAGTCCAGAGTGAAGGATGAAAAAATTAAGAGCTTCATTCAGGATCACATGGCACGAATGAATGAAGAGAAGGTGATAAAAAATATGCTAGTGATGGAGTTAAGACGTAATCGTAAATGAAGGAAGTCCGCAAAAGACTTAACTGACTGACATAACCGGATCATCCAGATATTTAATATAATCGAAAGCTGCGTGAATGTGGATGATTTGGCTAGAATTGTGTTCCAGGTAAGAATAATGTATTTTTTATTTTTAATACAAATTAAATTAATAAACTAGAAAGATATACAGAAAAAAAAAAATTAGTTGCTAGTGGGATTCGAACCTGAACCTCTTCTTACCTGGGGAAATATATTTTTCTAGTTGATTAATTTAATTTCTATTAAAAATATTCTGAAAAAGCAACTTCACGACAAAAAGGCGTTTTCCTTAAAAATATTATTAATATATTTCAAACTCCTTTCTTTGTACAGTAATACCATGGATCACGAGTGACATAGTTTGTGAGTGTTTTGCAATACGAGCAGTACTTACACTTTGTCTGCCGTGAGTCACGTGTTCATAACTGAGCAGGAATTGCGAGCGTATACTGTATACTATAGTGTTGTGATCACGTGTATGCGTAACCTCCTCCTCTCCTCTCACTCGTCTCCCTCGCACCAGCTACGTTAAATTCAATCAATGAATTTGATTACTATATATTCATTTAAAAAAATTTTTAAATATTAAAAAGTACATATTTGTTTTGAATTATTTATTATTATTATTTAATATTTTTGGGTTGTAAAACGAATCATGTGAAATCACACTATTACTTGTGCGGAATTTCGCTTTGATATACGCTTTGAATTGCGAACATGTTTACATAACAAATTATGTTCGCAAATCAAGGTTTTACTGTATTGTGTTTTTATAACATTTTTCTTTAAAAAAAGTATATAACAATACTATAATAATAATTAATTATTTTATAACGTTTATAACCTTGTTTACTTATTTTTTTAATATTTCTGGTTGAGAATAATTGCCTCACATTTATATTGTTAGATATAACGGATGATTCTGTCTCCTATAGCACAGATTTCGGCCTAAACATCTCATGAGTAAACATCTCTTACATTATGAAGCGAGTCCACATATTAACATATACACAAGTTTTAACAATTTGATAGATGTGGAGATTGATAGGGTGAGAATGGTGAACGTTATATTTATAATAAGTGATCACTTAAGCCAACCGGAGATAGGTCGTAGGCTCTGTAATTACCCCATACTTCATTATATTTTCCATTTAATATAATAAAAATAGCTTCGTCTTAATGAGATATTTATTTAAAAATAGATATGTCCGAATGTTCGCTTTATTTGTATATGTACAAGTGAATATTATATTCCACACCGATTGTGTTTGCCCGCCATTTAGGTTTGACAGACATTTATCAGTTAGCATTCGGCTGGCATAGAGATTACTTGATTATAATTTATAATGGAACATATAACGTCTCAACAACGTGTTGAAGTCATTAAAACATTTTATCTAAATTATAATGGCAATGCTGTAACCATTAATGGTGATCGCTGTCGCAACACATGTGATTTCAACAGAATGGTGTCACCTCACACAGCTTGAGCTACGCTTGAAAAGTGGTGATATCGACTAGCCTCCTCGATCACCTGATTTGAGGGCTCTCGACTACTTTCTGTGGGGATACTTGAAAGGAAAGATCCACGCCAAAAAGCCAACAACTATTCTGATACTACAGGACAATATTTGAAATTAAATTGTTGAAATAACACGCGAAGTGTGCGAGAATGTTATGGTTTAAAGAGCACGCATTTGTACCGTTTCCAGAGGCTGCAACTCAGCTACTGATAAAAAATTGTGTTTTGTTTCCTAGATATTTAAAAATAACATCGGCCTGGAACCTAATATTCACCTGTATAATATTGAATAATTTATATGAAATAATAAGTTATAAATAAATATGTTTCATCGGAGTGGTGAAGTAGCTTAAAGAGCAATATAAACATTTTTTTGTAATTAAAGTAGAAAAAATATTTCGGTAGATTTAGTATACGTCGGCGTAGTTATGAAAAGGTCACCTTCATAAATAGTTTAATCAAAACCGCATACAGAATTATATTAATTTAGACCAGAATATATTCTCTTCTATTAGATAAATCTAGTAGTACTATTGTAGTAAAAGTTATTAGCATTACATTGGGCCTTTTTAATTACATTTTTATTAAATATTCATTTTAATAATCCATAGTATGTATACTCTTGATTTGTACTTACGAATCCAGAATATATGGTACACACACACGCGCACACTTGCACATATATATACGGTATATCCATTTATCCATTTTTAAAATTGATTGATTTAATCCTAGCGACTCCTAGTATACGTCACTCAAGATTTTTGTGATTCATTGTAATATAAAGTAGATTGATTTTAAAAATGAAATGATGCATATCATTTGTTAAAATTACAAAATATATTTGAAATTTTTTGAAATTTATTTAGTTTATTTAGTGTTGTAGTAGCATTTCCCAGCACAGCGCAAGTTCTGGATTCGTATCTCGGTAGCAACCAAATACTTTTTCAACAGATTTTTTTTCTGTATATCGTTTTAAATGATTCTTTTAAATATCACAGAACTGTGATCTGAAATTGAACTTCACAATAAAAATGTGTTTTTATTAAAAGTATTATATTTTTAACTTTTATCGAAGTAATCCTGCAGATTATGTCAATGTACATGAACGATTTATCATTATTTTCAAAGAAATGACAAGTTTTAGTAAGAGCAAGCTTTTAGAAAAAAGATCCTACACAAAGTCACGCGGGAAACGATATCGACTCATCGTACCTGCTATTTACCGGAAAAACCCATAAATTACTCAAAAGGTTCAGCATTACTGCGAAGAGACATTCAGGCACGCACGTATTATTGACTGTATTATTTATTACTGAAAGTTCAGAATTTATTGTAGGCACTCACGGTTTATTTTCCTTATTTGGTGATTTTTACATTCTGCTTGTATGTATTATATTGCCTTATAATGGATTAACAATTATTATGCATTTTTGTACACATTTATCTAATAATAAACATGAGTTATATTGTATTTTCCGATACCGGTTCATATATTAAATTCATCTCTTAATGTTAAAACAATTAATATTAAAATTTATCTCATTGTATAACTAAGCTATACAGCTATACAAATTATATTTTCATATAATATGTATTTGATAATATTTAATAAATATCTGTTAATTAAATTAGTATTAATGAGAATACATTCTTATTGTGAAGTTGTAATTATTCAGAACATTGGCCTGTGATATATTAAAAACTAATTAAATGTATTAATTAAAAAGATATATATATATATATAAAATCAATTTTATCGAAAAATATTGTTGTTGCTACCGGAATTCGAACCCGGATCTCTTCCAACCCGGGAAACGTGAATTATCTAATTATGCTATACCTATACAATGGATTGACGACAAATTTACACTTTTCAAATTAATACATTTATCGTTCCATTATTTAAAAACCATCTACTTTGTTTTTACGGAATCTCAAATACCTTTAATTATAGTGATAGGAGACGACAGATATAATAATTTATTTTTTATTAAATTTTAAAGAAAGTTAAAAGTGTAACATACATGTTTAATTTGTATTTTAAATTAAATAAGTATCTGATTAGATTATAAGTATATAGATAGAAAATGGCGGTATAAAAATTATCTAATGTTATAATAGTAAATTTATTTCCTTTAAACTTGTATTATCTTAACTCGTTTTTGACAAATATTTGAGGACGTACTAATACTCTGAAATGTAACTTATGAGATCTTATTTCTAAATAAAGATCGTTAAACCGTTCTGTTTCTGAGTGGGTGGAGTGGTGTTGTCTTAATTTTTTGATTATACGTATTAACGTATTTCCCTAAATCACTTTTTTTATATTCTGTATATTTTATTTGTATTCCACAAATAATCAATTACAAATATAAAATCTTTTTGAATTTTTTTGTAAATTTGTTGCACCAATTTACAAATTGTTGTTTCTTATTTTATTAAGACAGTCCACTATTCTGTAGTGATTTGTAAAATTCGTTATTACATATTTGAAATGTTCGCCAAGAGCAATAGTGAGCCGGAATACAATACCTCCTATTTTGACATTTGATTTTAGTAAGTCGTGTTTTAAAGCCATATTCAAGCAACAGAAATGAAAACTACGAACGACCAACCAGCCATAAAAACTTTACCTAATTTGACAATTAACATGGCTAGTTGATATTTAAAGACTAATAAAAAATATCATTAAACATAATGCCCAAAAATTGTAGGTATTTCTCAAGAATGGCCGCGCTTGGTTGACGGCTCCGGCTCGTGTCTGCCCACTATAAATTCTCACGAACATCGGGATAGTTCGCAGATGGAATAATGCGAATTTACGCAATTAAATTACGAGAATGTTCGGTTGAGGTCGAAAGTCTCAACATTTTAAGTGCGGCAGCCTCAAATTACAATATTGTTTGTTCAAATTTTCTAGCGTCACGGTTTTTAACAATTATTTCACAGGACGACCTCAAAATACAATAATGTGTTTTATAACTTTCTAACAACGTAGATTAGAACAATAATTTCTTAATCTGTTTTGTTTCGGAATGAAAACTTTATTTTTAAATTATACGAGACAGCTATTTATTTAGACATTATTTTTACATATTTTTGATCAATATTTCATAAATTCATAATCAATGTTAAGCACATTGTTGCAAAAATCAAAATTTAGTACTTATAACTGAATACTTTTTATTAAATTAAGAATCTTTGTACTGTTTCTATGCTTTGAATTCCACGTGACAGAATGAACGTTTATTAAGTATAGCTAACCACCAAATATTTGATCTTCTACCGATTTAATACCAAGCCCATATTTTATGCGAATCTATTTAAAATTTATACCTACCAAAATTATTAATTTTGTTGCCCATAGGTTCGATTTGATAGTAATACTTAATTATTGATTGTGATTGAAATATATATATATATATATTGTTGTCATTTATTTTACAAAATAATTAATTTCAATGGATAAACTACTGAACAAATAAATAGTGTTAAAAAAAACTCGTTTTGAAAAACTTCACAAAACCATCAACACTACATAACATATACATGTATTAGTTTAATACATTAAGTGTACAATTGATGTAATTGTACACTTACATGTAAAATAATTTAAACTAAGTTGATGAATTTTAATTTGTGGTGTAAAGAATGATGATGAATTGATTACGATGAAAAATAGCATCGTGAGGTTAAGTGATACTGTTGACAAAAGCAAAATAAAAATGTATTGTTTATATTGTATTTATATTTTCTATTTATTAGACTTTATTGACATACATTTTTTTTGTAGTAACAGAGGTGAATATAAAATATTAAAATATAACATGATAAACATAAGCTAACTCCTAGTTTATTGTGTGGGATGGAGTAGGACTCCACCTCTGATGTATACAGTATTATTCTGGCTACTTTGCTAGACTGCCGTTTGTATTAAAGTAGCCAGTTTTGTTTCGTGCTTTTGTGGTGTTATTTAATTAAAATTAGATAGAAAATATTCGAAAGAAATATAAAAAAAATATAGAGAAAAAAAAGTGTGTTGTAAAACTAAAGTTAATTATTCGTGAAGGTATTGTATTGTGATTATGATGGAATGTTGGACTGCGATGCTTCTGATTGATTTCTACCCAATTGTATCATATATTGAGCACATATTTGTGTAATCTTATTGAAAGTGAACGATTTACAGTTAGTGTTGAGTGTGTTGTATAGTTTCGGAGCTAAAAACAAGTTGAAACGTTAATAGAATGTCATTCTTGCTTTCGGAACTGGTGTATAGATGTTCGTTCATTGTTTTGTGTTATGACCATGATTTATTACTTGGGGTGAGTTGTTGTTAGCGTGAAAATAAATATTGGACGATACGAGAAAGAAACAAAGTATTCAACAAAATTATGTTTATTTGTTGCTAAATAAGAAATTATTTCTGTTAATTAACTAGCACAAACTCCGTTTATTCGTATTGATTGCATACATATCGTATGCATACTTGGAACAACAAGGTATCATCTTAAAATCAATAGTTTCAAAATTTTGAACACCAATTTTTCGATTTCTTCACGGAATGAAATTTATGCAAAAAATTAGAATAATAAAATAAACTTTATATATATATATATACCTACATAATGTAATGTATATATTTTTTGTATTCAATTGTTCTTCAAATTCTTACAAGGTTTATTAAAATGTAACTTTGTGTTCTTGTTATTTTCTAAATTACTGTGTATTTATGTTTATGTTTATAATTATGATACAAAAAAGGCAATTTTGACCAAAATTTTAAATGCTACTTTGTTGTTCCAGGATCATAATATATATTAAAACATTATAACAAACCTTTCGAAATAGTACGGCCGTCAATGTAGATAACAAAAGTAGCTAACCTGTAACAAGGAAAAATATCACATTAAAAAAGTTTTAGAAATATTTTAACTATGTTTACATATTTATATAGAGAACGCTCCGTCATTACGTCATTTTAAGAAGTTTTTCAGTTGAATATAAAAGGAAGAAAATACCGTAAAGAATTTCAGTAAAATCGACAAACATGACGTCTGGAAATGTTGTTGAAACAAAAACCTTTAACGGTCGTAAAGCTCCCGGCTTTACTTTTGACAGGCAGAGAGGCGAACCTTCAGTCTTGATCGACAGCTATTCGATTGGCAACACTTTTCACGCCTAATTTACTCCAAATTACAAAGGCTCTCTTATTTATGAAAAATAATACAAACAGTATCAATTTTACGGAAAACTCTTCTGAAAATAAGAACAGGCTTAAAATAATATTTTGAAGATTATTATTATGTAAACCTCTCAAATATTTTAAGGCGCTTTTTTCTTACTATATACAAATCCAAAAATATTTTCGCTACTGGA
Source organism: Eubasilissa splendida (assembly GCA_031772225.1). Taxonomy (NCBI): domain Eukaryota; kingdom Metazoa; phylum Arthropoda; class Insecta; order Trichoptera; family Phryganeidae; genus Eubasilissa; species Eubasilissa splendida. The sequence goes on along the minus strand of CM062861.1, from coordinate 15,849,747 downwards.
AGCTTGTAAAATTACTTAATATTCCGCACAATTGTCATGTAATATAAAAGAGTACGTAAAAAAATGGACAAAATATTAGGGACGAAATTGAAGCAAGCGTATTTTTGATTATGGAAAAAAGGTCTAATAAATTTTTCTTTGAATTTCGAATGCTTTGTTTCCAATAATAAATTAAAGATTTTGGACATTAGAGATAATTTTTTATAGTACTAGATAACTTTACAGCTCAACCATAGCTTTCTTATTTTAAATATAGACTTTGAGTCAATTATATAATAAAACTAATTAAATGTACTAACTAGAAAGATTTACAGATAAAGTCGAAAAAATATTATAGTTGCTAATGGTAATTTGTATTAAAATACCACATAACTATGTTCTGAAAAACCTGCAACTTCACAATAATAATGTGTTCTCCTTAAATATTATATAATAATGTGTGTACGTTCATCCTGAAGAATATACAATAGTACCGAAACTGGTCAATGTAATCAAATCTACGTAGTTAATACAATATTAGTTATTTAATTAATTATTTAAATTAATCATTATCATCATCGGCATGTGTATCTCTTGAATGTTAAAAATAAACCTTCCAAGGATTATTAATTATTTTTGTCTTCAATATTTTGTATCAATATATTCATCTGATATTCGAGCTTGAGAATGGTCAGAAGATATTTTTTTAAAGTCACAATTTTTATGAAAAAATCAAGTTCAAATGTTAGTCACAAAAATGAGATAGACTTCAACATCACAACTATAATACATCTTCTCAGTCGTTATGGTTCTAAATAATATTAATAAGATCTGGAATCGATCACTGTCTCCTGAAAGAGACAATAAAAATTATCGTCATGTTAGAAAAGAAAAAACATACGAGGATAAAATTTAAATTCTTCAAAGAATATCTAGCCTCACTTACATTATATACCTTACTTCAACAATATAGCTTTCATATGAAACTGCAGAATCAATTTCAACTACTGAAGTGAAGACATTGAAGTGCATACATATTTAGAAGTTACGCCTGCCATACAGCAATCAAAGTATATAAAAACATATCCAATTAAATAGAGTAATCTAACAAGTTACCTATACCAAAAATATAACGGAATTAACTACAAATTACCCAGTCCCTCACTGTTAAACCAAGTCATAAGACAAGAAATCCGCCAATATTATATTTGAAATGTGTTTATCTTTATGATAGTGCCTTTGAGATGTGGTGCTGGAAACACATTTCACATACCGTGGATGATGAGACGCATGAATATCTCCATTTTTCTGGAGCTAAACATCAAGTACAGACTCTCAACCATTTGCATTTGAAATAAACCTTTAATTTTTTTAGACTTCTTGCGAGAAGTCAAGATTTCTTTGAGAAGCTTGTTGTGGTGGGGCACATAGAATATCCTCCCACATCTCTGGTGACAGTCTTAAGATCTGCAGGATGCTGGGAGAATAATCGGAAAATAGTAAAGAGTTCATGAAGATTGATGACGTGAGAGATGTGGGTAATGTTGATGACCTATTTAAAATATCTCACGTTAAGATCTTTTACATTATGAATATATTTTCAGATAAAAATGTTGTTTAAATAATCATAAATCAATTAAGATTACTTAAAATTTTGAAGTAAACCGACTCTAAAGTAATTCTCACACGCCACTATTCGACAATGGCGAAATTGAATTGGCTTTCAAACAACTGAAGAATAATAAAGCACCGGGAGAGGATGAAATTATAAGAGAACTGTTGACAGCTGGAGTAAAACCCACCCAGATGGAACTTTCTAGGCTCTTTAACGAGATTCTTTATTCATGAATAACATCGGTCATTCGGGTAATGCTATTCTTTAAGAAAGAAGGCAAAACTTTATTAAAGAATTTCTATAGTCCCATTTCACTCCTGAGCTATATATACAATATGTTCACCAGAGATTAGTTGCGAATTTACAATGAATTGACAACTTCCAAACGAGCAGGGTTTCAATACAATTAACCCTTCCCTAGCCATGCAGTAACATAGGTCTACCGAGCCAATTAAATCGTATTTCTATAAGTATGCACAATGTAAAACTTACATTTTACCTAGTCCTAAAAAACTCATTTTCACTTATAAATGAGTAGTAGAAAACAAATTATGTAAAGCGAATCATAATAAAAAGAATCATTTTTGAATTCAATGCTATAAAAAATTGTTGCTTTGCATGCTATCTACCTTAAAAATACCACTTTTACCACGTGAAAAAGATCAAATATTAATTTGAATAATAAGAGATATAGATGAAGATCATGTTAGATGGATTTTTTGACGAATGCGTTACAAGAATAATGTTTGAGAATAAAATGAACGTTTTTAATTATTGTATTTATTATTTCTTATTATTATTATAGTAACTGTGACATTAACTATTTTAAAGCCATTTAAGCTTGTAAAAGCATTTTATTCCAATTTAAAGTGTTAAAAAAACTCAAATTTCTTGCAGTAACACGAGTAGACAGCATGGCTGCGTAGAGTATTTTTAGCATGGTATGGTAAAGGTTAACAATATTCACAAACTCATGCAAATTATATAAAAAAATAGAACTTGGTTTATCTAGTGCGGACTACGAGAAGGCTTTCGACTATAGCAATCTAGGCAAGTCTGAACTCCCTAATAAAAAGCAATATCAACTATCGATATATCGAGATATTAAAATATCTCTAAACATTATATAATATCTTATTTGTATACTTACATTTCTTTTTTTACATATTTTAAAAGTTTCATCTCCGATTGTAATAAAATGTGATCGATTTTCTCTATGACGCACATCTCAATCTTATAATTTTGAGATGTTCTCATTATTTAGTCTGTCAAAGAAAGTGTATCTGACCATTTATCTGGGTAATTCAGCAATGTCAATCAATCTTCTTCCTTCTTTTGGCACTTAGACCATTCATTACGGCCAAGATTACTGGAATAATGCTGTTATCCACTTTTTCTGTAATTGCCGGATAGCATAAGTAGCTATCTCTCACGGAATACGTTGAAAATATAGGAATTGCAAATAAAATGTCTGCAAGAGTATACAGATCTCATAAGATTTTGGTCTTGAAGAAGAATTACAAATTAATGGTAAGATGTTAATACAACCCGTGTTGTTTTCTTCGGTACACATTTTTTGAGGTTTTAATTATGTTTTTCTATTTAAGGTTTTATTACCTTATTATCTAAGGTTATTTGGCTACGTGGTGATAAATATTGTTAAGAAGGATTTGCGATGTAAATGTTGATGGCATTATAGAGAAACATCGCAAAAGGTTCGAAATTTACAGATAAACAATATATTTGGTATTAGTTAGGGAGATCAACGTTCTGGGTGTAATATTTGATAGTAAATTTTCATTAATTCCTCACATTGATTCGATAACTAATAAAGGTTTCAAAATGCTGTGATTTGTTTTACGGACTGAAAAAAACTGTTTAGACCTGCACACTTATAAAGTCCTCTACATTTCTCTAGTCAGACCTCAGGTAGAATATAATTCGGTCGTATGGTCGCCACACTTCATTGTTCACTCGACGGCGGATAAAAGAATCCAGAGAAAGTTTCTGAGATTCAATCATTTTAAATTAAATATACGCTCTGAGGATATCAATTATGATTATCTCCTTAGCCGTCTGAAATTGTTAAAATTATTAGTGAGACGTACGATGACCGTACTTTTTAAAATCTAAACTGTAGGCGATTTATATCTCCTGCGAAAAAGTACAGTTTTACCGCAACTCACGGAATCCATCTACAAAAAACGTGATCTAACCTAGATAAGTCTCCAATTCTACACACTAACGTTCGCAGAAACCTTAAATTAAACGTATATACATTTATATATGTTTACCTGTAAATTGTATTGAAAGTTGATCCTATTGAAGTCTCAACAATTATCGACCATACATTCGAAGTTGTAAGAATTCATTCGAGGCGAAAGTGGTATTTTATAAAGTAGTTAGAAATACTCACGTACATCTTGAATTATATTAAGTGAATTTTGTTTTACGCGAACCTATAATGAAATCACTAATCTGCCTATTCGTCGAACTGATTTAATATTTAACGTATTGATGCGTCGTATTATTGAACCCGCATTTATTAGTCATGGATGATTGTATTTCCAATTCATTAAATTACCTTTCTTTTGTTTGCTACATATACAATGTATCGAATATTTAGATCTCAGTAATGTTAAATTGCTTTGTCATCATTATCACCATCCTAGCTCTAAAACCTGGGATGGTGATGACGCTGACGAAACAATTTCATGACGAATCAATTATGGATCTTGGCATCTTCGAGAATACATCTCCATCAGTCTCTGCTCTTGGCTGTTACAGTTCTTTATTTATGTTGTCCTGTCATCCGTTTTTGTCTCCATTCGTCGTCTTTTTTCAGGTTTATTAAGCAACTATTTCAGCGGTTGCACATAATTTATACGACGTTTATGGCCAAACCATCGGAGCCTCCAAAATTTTATAAGTTTTGTGACTATATCAGCTCAGAATACGTGTAAAATTCTTACTGTAATAAACGCCTCACCTCATTCCCTTTAACAGCTCGAAAAATTTTCTCGAGATATTTTCGAAATCTTTTATTTTGAGAATTCTTTCGAATACATCTTATTTGTTGTTTCATCTTTTTTATTGGAATCCAGCTTTCCGACGCGTAAGTAAGCGCTGGTTTTATCAGAATTTTATACAGCACTATTTTTTTTCTGTAAAACATGATCGACTTCATGTGTTATTGCAAGCCGAAGTAACAATAATTAGCATTAAATAAACTTGTTTTCATTGTAATTATTATAATTATTTAAATTGCTTCTTTCGAATCTTATTTCTGATAAAGATCGTGAAAAGAGCTGCTTAAAATCTGTTTTATTCTAACCTTCGTGAATATTGTTAATACTATATTGAAATATTTCTTCATGCTCTCAAGGGGACTCCAATGTTTCCAGGAAATGAATATTGTGGTCCAAATATTTGAGATCGGACATCCTAAGTCGGTCATATAATTTTATCGAACCTTTCGGAGAGCTTTCTCAGAATTAGTATATAATTGATTTGTTCCTTCTTAAAGGACAGGTTGGCCCAATAAAAATATATGTTTTCTCTTTATAAGATAATATCATTTCAAGCGGTTTATTATATTTATTGTAACTGAAACTGTTATTATAGTAAAGAAAATTTTCTCTTTTTAACCATTTCTGATATATTATTATTCTTAAAAGCGCTCGATGGTTTTCACGTTCATCAGATATAATACAACTTCGTCTGGGTTAGTCTGACGCGGGTCAATTTTTATCATAGTTGATGTTTTGAGACACGTGTTTATAGCCATTGTCAGGACTTATTGCCATCACAATCAGTGTCCAATATACTACTATTATCAAATACTTATTGTAAGGCACACAGAGTACCAATATCAGTTTTAAAAAAATAAGATTCAACAAAAGTCTGTAGGCTCGACGAAACCGTTATTTATTTATTAGTAGTTTTTGTAATCTTTAAAGGATTTTCAAATAATAAAATTATTACATACCTATGTGAAAATAAAACACTTTTTTTTATTCTTATCAAGATCGCCAATTCGGCGTTGCTGTATTATTTTAAAAATGTCATATTTGTTGAATCATGCAAACATTATATAAATTCCTGAATACCAAAAATGTCTCTCTAGCTGTATTGTCTTCTTATGTTAGTTATATAGCTGTATTTTTTCACATATAATCCATGACAATAAAATACCATTAAATTTGAAACGGTATGGATACTTTGAATAATTAGAAGCATTCAAAAATGTATTGGAATCCTCCAATTCTAAAAATAATATTGTCCATTTTCATCTCATGTAAATAAAATTGTAGCTATCCTAAGCTAAGTTGTTGAGTTTAATGGATAAATTGATAATACCCTTACAAATTGAAACACGTCTCAAGTAAATTAAACGAGTAGAATAAGAAAATATGTGTTTTATTTTCACATATAGATTCTAGTAAAGAAACAATAATATATGTTTTAGTTAATTATGACATCCTGAAGAATAAAATGGTATTTTTCGAAACCGGTAGATGTATTTAAACTCAATTAAGTGGTTAATAAAACAAAGATAATAAATAAAAATATGAATTTTAACCACAAAGTTAATATTGCTAATTTTAAAAGTATTAATATTTTAGATACATTTCAGGGTTCCAAAATATGATTAAGACTAAATGATGAAACACTCGATGTATTGTAATTGCTTTGGGCATATTATTAAAATTGTTTCACGTTTAATTATTACTTGTCAATCTTGCTTTATATATATCATTTTTCATTTCAAATATTCTTCACCTACTAAAATATACATTTCAAATAATGTATTTGTTTTTTCTGGTCTTTTTTATAAATGTAATATTATTTAGAAAATGAGCACATTCTAATCTCGGGATCGATCTTGGAATCTTGAGAATATTAAAATCTAATGCAATTTTAGTTCGGGATTAGATTCGATAATTGTAAATCATCGGAGTTGTTTTTTAGTAAGTAAAAGCAGAATATGTCGATTTTTTAGTGAATTGTACCAGTTTTTTTAAAAATACTAATTTAATGTATTAATTATAAATATATACATATAAAATCAGTTTTGTGGAAAAATATTGTTTTTGCGCTACCGGGATTCGAACCTGGATCTCTATTTCCAATCCGGGGAAGTACACTACCAATTGTGTTATAACGCCAGTATTTTTCATGACAAATTTTCGAACCTATATGTTACACTTTTTCAAATTAATACATTTATCGTTACATTATTTTTGAAAGCCATCTACATTATTTTTACGGAATCACAAATACCTTTGAGTAAACCGACAGCAGACGCCAGAATTATCAGAATTAGTGTTTTTTTGTTGAATATGTTGTTCATGGATCTCTCAATGTGTGTTTGGTATCCGAGAGTCAGTAAACCTAAGTTGTATAGTGGATACGTTATTTTAACTCAGTAGCAAAACATACGGTGTTTTGATTCATAGATCGCTTCGTATTGAACTCTGCACCGTTCTTTATAGCACATTCGTGTATAATCTCTGAGATAAATCTCATCCATGGACACGTGTCGTAATAAAATAAATAAATAAAATGGTCGCTATAATTAATGTAATTTAATTATCCATTCCACTTTAACGAACACATTTTCACGTTAAATTTTTTTCTCTTTTTTCGTTCGTAGCACCCAGATTACTAAAAAAGATTCACTAAGTAAAACGCATATTCCAGTTGAAAATGTAGCTCAAAGCACACATGTATACAATATGCACTCTCCCAGGCGCGATGCCCATCACCATTTTATATTTATAGTATTGTTCGCACGCATGTGTGTCCGCTTGTTTCGTGTAACGTTGCTTTTGGTAATTATTTTCTAATTTTGAGTGTTGTATGTATTTGAGTTTTACGTTTGTATCGATTATACTTTGGTTAAATATTGGTGGCTCACCGCTCGGGCGCACGTTTAGAGTAGCCGTCATTAGTGGGGACCGCAATAATTTTTGTTTGTTATTAGATTGTTTAATAATACATTATTAATTATACGTAAAACGTAAATATGACGCTGTGTGTGTAATACGATTGAATTATAAAACTGTTGCTAAGCGATATTTTCTTTATGACGAAGGCACAGCGGAAAAATACTTTATTCTTAAAAAAATTTATGCTTTTTTAATATTATTTAGTAAAAATGTTATGGTTAACACCGCAAATTAACTATACATGACCCTAGTCACTCATGTGTCCTAAGCCTGAAAATTAAAAAAGTCATTAGATGAGATATCCACCAATATATATATGAAACTAGCGTTTCTTCTAGGTTAGAACAACATTTAATCCTTCCATTATTTGAAAGAGCCATCTACCTTATTTTTACGGAATCTCAAATATCTTTGAGTAATCTGAGAGCAGACACCAGAATTATCAATTCATTTTTATTAAATTTTGGACACATTGATACAACTTTATTATTAAGAGAACACATTCTCATTGGGAAATTGTTAATATCAAAAAGGTAACATATAGGTTAGAAAATTTGTCGCTAAAAATATTATCGCTGTAGCATAGTTAGATAATGCACCTTTCCCGGTTTAGAAAGAGATTCAGGTTCGAATTCCAGTGGCGCAACAATAATATTTTTTGATAAAATTGATTTTATATGTATATCTTTTTAATTAATACATTTAATTTATATTTACAAACAAATCGCCCATTTACGAAATATACGAAAATGCATAAGATGAAGTACAAACGTAAATAGGGAAAGAGTTGTCAGAAAATAAAAATGGGGTGTTTTATTCATTATGCCGCATAATTAATAAAATACAAACATGTAATTAAATAGTTAGTACATAGTTAGTGTAACATAAATAAATTACAATTTTTATAATTATTATTATTGTGAACAAATTCACGTGTTTTAGATGGAAAGATGTATTTAATGTGTTCCGAGGTATTTGATGAGAAAAGTTTCTCAGCTGTGCTCTGCGTACCTTTACGATCTTATTTGATCACCATGATACGTCGGATAACTTTATAAAGGCAAAAACTCCATCTCATTTGGCCGGAAGCATCATTTTACGTGATAAATATTTGAGAAATGAAAAATAGGTAATACCTACACAATATTTCTTTTTGAGGTGTTTTACAAATATGAAAACATAAGTTTTACTTCCAGTACCTTAACATGGAAACAAAAATTCTTTAATTTATCAGTGATTTATATATATTCCTCATCAAAGTAATATGATATTTTATATACATATATGTGTGTACTTGAATATTTGAAAGAAATATTAACATATTGAAATATGTTTTATTTTAGGAACTCAGAAATTTAAAAAATAATATTATGGCAATTCCCTATTTAGGCTAGGCCTGATTAAAAATATTATAAACATGAACATAGTAGATATAAATTTAAAATATAAATATATATAATAAACAAATAGCAATAACAGAAGAAAAAAACATAATAACAGAACAAAAGTGTCCTTCTTTTTAAATCACTTTGGTATATAAGTACTGGAGCAACTCAACGGTTTCTCAGCCGTTCAACAACTTTATTTTTGAAAAACTCAGGTGAATTGGACGAAGGAAGAATTGACTTTTGTTAGAGTATAAAATGTTATAAAGTTAGAGTCCAAATGTAAAAATGGAATAATAAACTTATTCATTATAAAAAAGATAGAAATGTTTGAAAATATATAAAAAGGTTCTAAAATTGTCGTAAACGTAATCGATTGCTGAAGTGGAATGGCAACACGTTTCCTCGGATAGGAAGAGGTCTAGGTTTGAATCCTAGTAGCATACAAGTATTTTCGAGATAAATAGATTTATTCTGTGTATATTTCTAATTGATTAATACAATTTGAATTATACTTTTTTGATATCTCACAGACTTTTCTCAACGGTTTCGCAAAAACACACCAGAGTTATAGTTTTCTGCGTCGATATCATCAGTGGTCGTTCAATGAAGTTATTTCCTCTATAGAAAGATAGATAACAATCCTACCAAATATCCGACCGTCCGTTTCAAATTCCAGATCGATCACAATTATTGGAACTAGATAGGCGATTGAGAAAAAGTTTTGTAAAAAGACTTATCTTCTTTGAATTGGTTAACGAGAAAATATTATAATATATTTTGTACAATTAGCAATGTAAAAATTGTAAGTTAGGAGATATAATAGCTGATAGAGATATAATCAAAACAATACCTCAAATTCACTCCCTGTCACGGCGCCATAAACATTTTCGTAGCATCGCGTCGGTGCGTCAATCTCATCGCACAGTAGGCACTAAAGCGGGCTCTGCAGACTGGCACTTTAGCAAAGTTGCCAACGTGTAGTAAGGTGATCGTAGACGATAGCGTTAATAAAATTAAGAATGAGATACCATAATGAAAAAAATAATCAGAATTACTAATAAATATAAATTAAATATATTAATTAGAAATACATACATATAAAATCAATTTTATCGAAAAAAAATGTTGTTGCGAGATCCAGGATTCGAACCTGGATCTCGTTCCAAACCGGTTAAGATGCATTATCCAACTATGCTACGGGCGACGATATTTTTAGCGACAAATTTTCAATAAAATTGGTGTTATCTCTCTTATATATCTTTATAATTAATATATTTAATTCATATTTAAAATATCACATGCCTATGTTCTGAATAATTACAACTTCATAATAAGAATGTGTTCTCCTAAGAATTTCTATTGTTTCTGAAAGTATGGCTGGCGTTTTAGTGTAATTACGTACAATAATGTTATGATTGGTCAAATCCAAAGGAAATTATCGTATTGCAGGAGGTTTTGTGGCAAAATGTAGGAAAATACTTTTTTTTTTAATTTCTGTATCAGCTTTTTATTTAATTAAAAGTTCCATCTCGGATTATTCATTTTATATTATGTAATTTATTGATATTAATATCATTTTTAATACAATTATTTAATTAAATTATTATACAGGGTCAAAGTATACAGAGAGTTCGGCAAACGGATGAACACACCTAACGACGAATTGGAATACTACACGACGTAGATTGAATCATACAATAACCTTATAGCGAGCGTAAGAGCCTTTGTACCGTTGTCAGAACTGTGAGCAATGATAAAACAGAGATTCTGAAAACATTCACGTAAAAATATTTTTTTAATATGAGTTGTTTGATGGACAATGATTATTGAAGTAAGATTTTTAAAATTTCTGATTTGATCTAAATATTTTTGAAACACATCGTGCGTTTAAATTATCATAAAAGGCTTGACCTTAGAGGAAAGATTTTCAATGAATGCGTACTACCTGTTTTTGCAAATGGCATTGAAACAGCAGTACCAAACGGTATACGTACAATATACGGTATACGCACCTAAGTAAAAGTAATCCAGTGAACAATAGGAGAAGAATATTAGGCATGAGAACGAATATGGCAGAATGAGCAAAAGTGGAACTAGGTGATAGATAAATGAGGCGTACGGATCGACGCTGGGGAAAACAACTAGAGTGGCAACGGAACACATCATCAAACGACTTGAAATGTATTGTAGGAAATCACTGGAGATGTCTAAAACCTAATATATACTAGAATTTAGAATGCTCAGATGCTATATGTTCTCGGTATTATTGTATGGAACGGAAGCATGGACACTTGCCGTAGAAATGATAAGGCGACTAGGAGCATTTGAGAATAAATATAGCTTAAAATTAGCTGGACGGATAGAGTTACGAATGACGATACTATAGTTTGGATGAATAAAGAATAAAAAGTATTTAAAAGCAATAAAAATTCGAAAACTGCAATATTTCAAACATGAGATCAGTATCAGAAAAGTATCAGATCCTGAATCTCAAAATTGCAGCCTTGTAGCTTATACTGCCTTGACCTTGCAGCCTTTAATACAGGGAACGATTACTGAAAATCGGGGCCCAGAAAATAACTATATTTTATTTATTCTTTCACTGTACACATTGTCTATGGTGGGTACTCTCATGATTCGACCCGTCAATCGGGTTTAATAATTATGCATTACATACTTTTTGATATATAATATACTTTTCCTATGTTATAGATAATTTAATTGAATACAATGTTAATTTTAAATATGAATTAAATATATTTATTAGAAAGATATACATATAAAATCAATTTTATCGAAAAATATTGTTGTTGCATCACCAATGTTCTGAATTATTACAACTTTACAATAAGAATGTGTTCTCCTAACAATGTTAATTGTTTTTAAATATTTTCAGATTGTATTGATGTATCCAAAATGTGTATATGAATTAGTGATGAGCTCAAAATCACGAACTGTTAGTCAATCACTCATATCTTTAAGTCACACTCGCTATCAGTGATTGCATATCTGAGAATATACCGTGATTCGTGATTCATTTTTTTATTTTATTTATTTATTTATGATTCAGCGCATGTGCAAATGAAATGAAAATATTCATGAAGGAATTACGTTATAAATCGCGATAAGCACCATTTAGTAGTTTCTGCCAGAACATTTTACGGGTTTGACTCGAAATGCTGAGAATTTGACCCGAAAAATAAACTCACATTTTTTAAGAGTTTTCATTCTCTTTGTGACAATATTAAATAAGATATATATTAATAATATATGTTTTTTACGTAAATGAAGTTAAAATAATATAAGTAAATACTCTCAAAATTATGTTTTTTGTTTATTTCGTGTATTGTGATATCGTGCGTCGTACACGTATTAGTAATGAAACTGTGATCACAGTCACAGTTTTCAATCACTGATATTATCGAATATCAATCACGATCACACCAGTGAGTCAATGGTAAATTTTTTTCTCATCACTAATATGAATCATTAACGTAGAATAACACAATAATTTGATCAGTCTACTATAGAGCTTTTCCAGGCCGCAGTAAAGTGATTATAGCCAACGTCCGTTAGACGGATAAGGCACAAGAAGAAGGAATATTGAAGGCTGATGATGAAGTCCTTATGCGTGGGTTATCATAAGACTAGTTGGTCCAATGATATTAAATGTGTTGTGAGGACTCACTGGAGATGCCTGCCGCTAGATTAGGATGAGATGAAAAAGATAAACCTTTGTTCAACATTAAAGTATTGATTATGAAGTCCTGATATCTATTTGTTATATTACGGGCTCTAAATTAATTCCAGAATACTAATTGACTTATATATCGAGAACTGTAATTATTATTTCAAATTGTAGTAGTGATTTATTTTCTCTATTAAAAAAATTAGTATCGGTGTTTTTCAAAGAATACAATTATTGAGGAAAAATAAGATATGCGCCAGCATTTTTATAGAGACTCATTTTCTTAAAATTACGTGTCTAATCACTAAGAATTAATGACCTTCAAGAAACACGCAGGAAACTAGACGGGTACGCTTTGTGTTCAACATGGTAGCTGTTGCGTAATGAGTTCGTGGAATTGTATGATACCAGATTAAAATCTCTGCGAAGTTTCGAATCCTTTAGTTCTGCTATTATTGCCTTATTGATTGGGTTAAATCGCAATTAGAGATCTATTTTCGGATTAATTGGTTGTGTAATACCAGTTATAGACGTAAGGATGGTAAATCTTCTCAACAGTTCTTTAAGATGGCTTGCATGCGGCTCGGACGGCATGCGACGTAGGATGACATTTTCGAATCGCCAAGTCGATATTATTTTTTTTACTTGCTGTTAGCTAAATGGTGAAATTTTTTTTAAAAAAGCTGTAAAAATATATTTATATTAATTACATTACGATAGAAAGGCCAGCAATACAAGTGGCGTTGCTCTGAATTGCCAGCAAGGTCTGTCGCGTCGCACTAGAGTTGGTTCTCGGCTATGAAACATGACTGGTGCGTGTCACCGCCGGAAATATCCATTGAATTATGTTTTAAATACTAATTTAATGTATTGTAATTTTTTGCGATACCGGGATTCGAACCTGTAAAAGTAAAAGTATAACATATAGGTTCAAAAATTTTCCATGAAAAATAGTTGCGTTATAACACAATTGGTAGTGTACTTCCCCGGATTGGAAATAGAGATCCAGGTTCGTATATCGGTAGCGCAAAAACAATATTTTTCGACAAAATTGATTTTATATGTATATATTTATAATTAATACATTAAATTAGTATTTAAAACATCATAGACCGTCTGTTCTGAATAATTACAACTTCACAATAAGAATGTGTTCTCCTTAATAATTGAATTATGTATTTGAATAATTGTAAAAGTTTATCGAAATAAGTATTATGTTTGCATAATCGGTTAAGTTAAATGGTGTCTACTCTGGTAGACTACTTCTCTGTATTGAAAATGAATTGTGATTGTTTTCTTCTAGTTATAACTAATTAAGCTTAGTTAATATTTGATAAAAATTTTTCGATAGATTCCCACACATACATTGTTTGGGTAATTTTTTTGTATTAGAAAATAAGAGACATAATATTGAAATTTATTAGGTTCTGAATATTCTGCTGGTTTTCTTAAAATACTTGAGGAGAATAAAATGTAATTAGCAAATATTAAACGAAACCGCTTTGTCGTTTTTTGAAATTTTCTCATAAGCTTGTTGTGAATCTTATATCTGAAACAAATAACCTAGTCAAAAGATCGCTCAAGTTTGTAAACTAACTCCATACAAAATTATAACTCAATCGAAAGAAGTCTTCGAAAGAATATAACTTTAATTATTTTCACAAAACAATAAATAGTTCTATACTATTTGCTGACATTTTTGTAACAAAAACTTTGAAACACTCACAAACAAGAAATTTAGAGCCAAGAACGGTATTCATATAGAGTTTACCAGATTTACTCTTAAGACTCTGAAGGAATATCAACATTATTGGGTTTTACTTTATGTATTTATGCTAGTAATAAACAGGGTGTTCCAGAAACAGTAGTCCAAATAAAATCCACGGCTAAGGGACATCACAAGTTTTTCGAACTTTGTTATTTTCTGCAAAAAATATATATTTTTTTTAATTAGCCGTTAACAAAAGTCTGGTAAATTGTGTGATATGCGTGCTAAATTTCATCACGATTGGGCAAATATTTATTATTTATGGCACAGCGCTCATTTTTTTAAAGATAGATTGTAGATCTTGAAAATCACAGAAGTTCAAATACCTTCTGAACCGTTGATGATTTTGGATGACTGCAGCTCGAGAAAGCTCTACTTGACTAGACTAGCCAAACCATTGCTTCAAGTTTTTCAGCCATCTATTTTTCTTCCACGTCCCTGATTTCCAGAAATCTCTCCTGCGTTATGAGATACAAGATGCAAGATGTCCGAAATATTAAATTTTTCGGAGTACTTTTGTTTTGAATACTTATTTTCCTTTTTTCATACGAACCATAACATCTTCATTAGCAACTCTATAAATCCAGCCTCTGGAAGAAGATGAACATTATGGCTGAATAACCTGAGGTAACGGTTTGTCCAATATACTGTAGAACTTTTTAAGGCCGTAGTAAACAAGTTAGCCAAAGATTTGATGGCAAACCATGCAAAAACAACAATGTTATCATTAAATGTATGTGAATATTTCTAAGTAGATATTAGCAAAGAGTATTTTTTGTAGGTAATTTGACATTTTCAATAAATGTTTCAATTAGTAAAAATACTTCTAAATACATGATTACATTTTAACATACGAGTACCATAGTTCACAAGCTAAACTATACAACCATACATATATAGCAGTGTGAGTCTATATTATGTACAACATATGTGTGTGTATTTTGTAACAACGAAAGTTCAGAGTTCGTTCAATCGATGCTATTTCAGATTAGAGAAGACCTGTTGTAGATTTTGTTTTCAATTTGCTGTTCACAGCTCGCTCTGGTTGGATAATGATTGTTTAGGAGCGATGTTTTGTGCTGTCCGAATCCATTTGCAGTTAATTTGTTTCGTCTCCCACACTATATTCAATCCGGTGAATCTGCATAATTATTGTGCTCGTGTTTCCGTCAGTAGTTTTTGGAATCAATTACTGAATAAATGTTTATGATATCTATAAAATAATAATTACAAGAATCGTTATTGATGAAGCGATTTTTTATTTTTTTATTACCTTTTTCATTTTATTTATACAAAATGGAGTTTAACGATGCTAATTTAACGTTTTACTAATAATATCGTCTAAATGCCGTCCATTTCTCTCAAGACACTCTTGCAATCGGACTCTTAAATTTGCAAACACGCGAGAGCAAAGCGTTGGTTCAATGACAGCAACTTCACGGCGGATATTTTCTTGTATGGCCTGAATTGTTCGAGGATTGTTGCTGTAAACTCTCGACTCATAAAAATAAGTCGCACGGTGTAAGGTCTGGTGACCGAGGTGCCCAGGGTATATCTCCGTACTTGCTGATTAATTTATTGGAAAAAATTTCACTCAGCTTCTCCATTGAAACTCTAGCTGTGTGTGGAGTGGCCCTGTCTTGCTGAAATTGTGTATTGTTGTTGAATCCGGGAAACTACTGCAGTTGCGGTATCAATAACTCGTCGATTGTTCGGCGATACACGTCAGCAGTGACTGTCTCTCGCTGGTTAAAAATATAAGGGCCAATTATCCCTCAGGCAAAAATTTTTGAACAATGCAAACATATTTGATGGCGTTCCCTTAGGTTGTCGGAGTACCAGTATCTTATGTTCTGTTTATTAACATAGCTATTGATATGAAAATATGGTTCGTCACTAAAAAATATGTTTCCAAGCGTTCGAGCTGTTCCAAAATGTTCTAGTATCGTTCTTGCTAAGGTTTCACCTAAATAATAGTCATTTTCGTTGAGAAACTGCACAATTTGCAATTTGTATGCGTGAAACTGTAATTTTTTTTTTTAAAATAACGTAAACTGTTGATTTTTTCCTATGCAGGCTGAAATATCTCTTATCGATTTATGCGGATTGCACATAATTTCACGTCGAACTTGAACCACATATTCTGGCGTCGCTGCTGACGTTGATGGTCCCGGAGGAGTTTGGTTAACCATTGTCTCTTCTTGTCTGAATTTTTAAACCCAACACCAGATATGTTGCGTGCTCGGTCCATCACTTACACGTCGAATATTAAAGTGAGTACAAAAAGCGCGACGCGCACGAACCAATGAATCACCGCACTTTAAATATTGGTCAACCGCGAACGCGCGGTGCGCTCTTGACCAGTAACTTATTGCGACTGGAAAATCCGCAAATCACGCGCGTCGAACAGTACCCCTTCCACTTACTCACTCTGATAATTCACAAGCAAGTACAATTTAATCGTGAAATTTTTCCCCTGAACACCTTATATATTATTATTATTATCAGCAATTAATTAATTAATTATATTTATTTCCTAATTGATTATTAATTCACTGAGTACATAAATAATAATTAAACAACCTCACAGACACACATTATTCAGTAGGTACTCCCACCGGATCATTCCATTATAATGCCGTTTGCAGAGAATCAATTAGACAAAAAAAGAGCCTCCAATTGAACAAATTCTCGGTTGGCATAATAATATTCGAGAACTCTCAATAACGGTTACAATATTCTCTAGTTGTCATCTTTTGATCCTAATTTTTACATTCGGCATCTAACGGCGTATTGAGCAAGTAGAGCGCGCCTATCCAGAAAGCACACCAAACCAGGTGGAAACTCGCGAGCGGTGCCGGATAAACAACGGGAGTCTCGTGAACGTAAGACAACAGCTAGAATAGGGGACACGCAGGTCCATGAACGACCAGCAGTCGCGGCTTTGATTTCCTTTGACGATATTTCTGACTGACATCAGATCATAGCTTTTTTTAGTTTAATTACATTCCAAGTTTGTGCCTCGTGAAACTCTTAACATTATTCTTATCTTAAGTAGGTACCTAGTAAACGTCCAGGTACAAGTACTCCAGCCATTCATTTATTATATTACTTACTTGACCTCTGTTTAGTCCCTAATTAAACCAGACGTCAGTCTTAGTATAGCAGATTTAATCTAATGCTTTGTACCCTATCAATCTAAACGCCATGAATGGTCAATTGTGGTGAACCCAACGTGATTATCCTAACGATTATATTATTTAGTACGTGAAAAAGTGATTTTTAATACAGAATAAATTTTTTCATAAAAAAAAGTACAAGATGTAATTAAAAAGCCAATCAAAGATGAGAAAATATGAATGCATATATCAGTCATTGCTTCAGATCAAAATGTATTTCTTAGTAAATATTTGGGCATTGTTCGTTTAATAACGAATGTATTTGAAGGAGAATATTTAAAAATTACAAAGTTGTTTCCTAGTTAGATTGTCAATCTAGATCAAGACTCGAAAGCAATAAGGAAAATCAAAAGAACATTTCATATTGTCTGCTTCGTCGGACACGGGTGCAGCGGAAAATTGTATTTAAAACGAAAAACTTTAAATAATTTGTTACGAAGAAAATTTTTTGTCACTTTTATGTAAAAGTATTTCAATTATTTAATGCCATTTTTATTAACATTCCTTTAACGAATGAATTTAATTGCGTCTCGTTTAGTATCAGACGTTATTATTTATATATGCATAAGTAAACTGAATTTTATGTAAATTCAGTCGCTTAGGCATACGTATTAAAAATCTACGCATAACAAATCCAATGTAGAGCTATTTGTAGCAAAGTCAATGTAATTAATAAAGTGTTGCTAAAATGGTATGGTTACGTGGAACGAATAAGCGAGGCAAAGATGGTAAATAAAATATATGAGATGAGTGTCGAAAGCAACAGGAACACAGGGAGTCTGCGAAAGACCTGGCATGATCAGATAAACCAAATATTAGAGAGAAGCCCTGTTAAAAGCTTCAACAACCGAAGAACATACATGGAACGATATGTATGGTATTCTATCCTCTCTCCCTATCTCTGCGGTAAAACAGCATGATGATAAGTTAGTTAGTTATGAAGTAATGTATTGTCGAATCAAGAACAATTTGCACAAAATGATCAATAATTCAAAGAATTTCAATTAATGATGAAAGTATACAAAATAAAAAATGTAGTAATGAAAATATGAAAAAAATACTAAAAATTAAAAGCGTACAATCAAAAATAATACTTATAACTGATGTGCTTATTTGGTCTAATTGATGATACACAGCTACTGATCTGGAGGTCGGAGGTGCAAGCCTTGTCCCAGAAGACCACAAAATCTAGTATTATCTTCACAGCACAAGCGCTTAGTCTAAAAAATATATATTAATAATATTTATGTAACACATTTTTCTTTTTTAGTACACATAATATTTTCACAATAATAATATTTTTAAGGCAAATTTATCACATAGGCTACGCCTGATCTAGGGAAAGTGCCTCACAGTTAAAAGTAAGTAAAAAGAGTGAGTAAGATTAAGAAAGAATCAGTTCGACGGTTTGGTCATATGGAACGGACGAATGAGGAGAGAATAGTAAGAAATATATATGTAGAAAGTGTTGATGGCACCAGAATAGAAGACGTCCGCAAAAGACCAGGATAGTATTTTTTTTAGAATAATTTTTATTATCATTTTATGAGTGATTTCTAATTGTGACCTTGAGGTTTTATATGCTCCTCCCCATCCAATAATACTGTATTAAAAATTTGACTGTACAAATGGGTAATATATTATTTTCAGATTTGTAAGATAAGATGTCTCCGAGTCTTAAAAATATGTAGGCAGATTTCCTTATTTTGTTTGTAAGATTAGTAATATGTTATTTCCATTTTAGTTTGTTATCTATTATGATTTCTAGGTATTTAATACAGTATTTATCTTCAATTGATGAACATTGGTCACAATAGTTTTCTTGAGTACTGGCATTGGTGTAAATTTTAATATTAACTTCCGTGTTATTTTTCTGTTGAATAGCAAAACGTAGAAAGTATGTTTAATCAGTATTAATTGATAGTCCACTTTTTTATGGTATTAAATCCTCATTTGCAGATATATTAGCGTTATTACAAGTGTTTTTATTAATTATTAGATATATATATTAAGATATTATTTTACCATGTAATTTAAGTTTATAGTGTATAAAATAAATAACATTGGTCCAAGTACCGTACCTTGTGGTATGCCAAAGTCAGTGGTTTCAGATGTGCTATTGTGTCCATTTATTTTTACATTTTGTCTCCGGTATGTTAAAACAATGTCATCAAGGCCAATATTTTTAAGTTTATTACGTAGTTTTTTGTGTGATATGCTATCAAAGGCTTTTCTTAAGTCTATAAATGTATTATTTTATTTATATACATATACACAAAATAGCCGCACCGAAAATATACAAATGTGTGTTCATAAATTAACATTATTTAATTTGTCACGCTAGAAAAGAAATGTGTAGTGATAATTAATAAACATTAAAAAAAATCCTATATAAAATATAAAAAACCCACTTTTCTTTGTAAAAATATGAAATATTAATTGTCTTGTATGTAACTTTAATATTTCGTTTAAGATCGAAAAAATAATATAAACATTTTTCAATTCAGTCGCTAATTTGAATTCCCATTCGTATTTTCTCCCAAATATGCAGCAGCTTATTTCATAGCATAGGAATATTTTCCGGTTTTCTTCCCCCTCCCCACTACTACCTTATACAACCCCCATCCCTCGACGTTTTCCTTGATTTAACGCACTTGTTTCACCCCATTTTCTTTCCACTCAGTTGGTTTGAAAGATTTTGGTTTAAGATTTGGCGTCGCTCGGGCCTTGTATCCTGAAATAATAAATATTTAGTATGCACAGCATATTCACGGTTACGATTCGCATCTCCTTGTTGTATTATCTGCACTTTACCTGACTTCTCTTTTGTGTGTTTCTTCATCGTAATGTTTTGAAAACATATTATAAAAAATAATATTTTAAATATTAATTAAATATATTAATCAGAAAGATATATATATAAAATCAATTTTATCGAAAAATATTGTTGTTGCGCCACCGGGATTCGAACCTGGATCTCTTTCCTAACCGAGGAAGGTGCATTATCCAACTATGCTACAGCGACAATATTTTTAGCAACAATTTTCGAACCTATATGTTACCTTTTTGATATTAATACATTTAATCGTTCCATTATTTGTTATTCCATTAGGTTCTGAATAATTACAACTTCACAATAAGAATGTGTTCTCCTAAAAATAATATTATTTTTGATTGCTGACTAATGATAATCGGACCAATGTTTGGCTTAAATAACTGTTACCCCACAATTTTTCGCCTGGAAAATTGTTCAAATATATTTAGAAAAAAATTATTTCAGACAACTGAACACTTTTATAAAAAAAAATATATATTATTTTTGTACAGGGTGAATATAATGTTCCAGGCTGATGTTATTTTTGAATAACTTAGAAACGAAACACAAATTGTTTATTTAATTTATAGTCATCGATTACTTAGATTATTACAATTATGCATAGAATATTATATCGGCCTAATGGCCGCCATTGGTAGCGGCATAAATGCGTGCTCTTTTAACCATATTTTTTACAACATTTTGCGTACACCTCGCGTGTTATTTCAGCAATTTCATTTCTAATATTATCCTGTGGCGTCGAAATTGTTGTTGGCTTATTGGCGTAGACTTTTTATTTTAAGTATCCCTACATGAAATTGTCGAGAGCCGTCGAATCAGGTGATCGAGGAGGCCAATCGATATCATCAGTTTTGACATTATGCGACTGGGAAAAATTTCTCACAAAATTTCAATGTGTATGCTGTGTGTGAGGTGGCACCATCTTGTTGAAATCACACGTATTTCAGGTCCAATCGAACCAAGAATTTTTCTAACTTATGACGATAGCGTTAACCATTAATGGTTATAAGGAGCATTGCCATTATTATTTATATAAAATGTTTTAATAACTTCTACATGTAATTGAAGCGTTACATGCTTTATAATAAATTGTAATTAACTACTCTCTATGATAACTAAATATGAACTGACACATATTTGCCAAACCAAAATGGCGACTAAACAAAATCGGCCTAGAACATAATATTCACTCTGGTTAGCACTTAATAGTATTTGAAATAAAACACCTATTAATTAAAAAAAACTCAAATAAATTAAGCTATTTAACTATAATAATATTAATAAGTTTATTCCAGCGTAGTTGGGTTGTTTGTGCCAGACCCGATTTGCCATATTATATATCTATAGAGGATAACCCCATAGAATTGGCAGTATCGGTCAGAAACTGTTATAGACAACCAATAAAGATAACGTTAGTGAAACAATCTATATATGCAGTACACTCGCACAAGTTATTTGTTAAACATCAACTTGTTAATGCGTGATTATTAATATATTGGCTGATAGGCCTTGAAAAAAATCTTAGAAACGGTTTTTTTTATATATGAATTAAATATATTAATTATAAAGATATACATATAAAACTAATTTTATCGAAAAATATTGTTGTTGCGCCACCGGGATTCGAACCTGGATCTCTTTCCTAACCTAAGGTTTTTTTAATCTATAAACAAACTATTCTTCAATGATTAATTATATTCTGGCAACATCTTTCAATATCAAAGTATAAATTTACGAATTGAACACAATCGGATCAAAATTTCTGCACCAAATAATGATATCGCATCGTGTTATCAATTTGATCGAATAAAGGGAGAAGTAAATTTTATATAGGCAGTAAATTTCTGATACATATTTATTAGTTGTGTAACGTTTCACCTCTGTAGCGAAAAAAAAAGTTAATTAAAAAGCTTCCTATTTAATCCAGAAATAATTAGACTTACGTAAGTTGTCCTGCGTGCTTTGTGAAAAATAAAAATTAAAAATAATTGAGGCTTTTGTTACATGAAGGTGAAATAAATCAAATCACCTTCAAATCATATTTTTTTGTATAAAATACTCATGAATTTTTCATGTATACGTAAAATAATAATTTAACCAAAAATCTTAATATACCAAATAGTAATTTTATTTTAAATTAAGTCGATATTTATATTGTTTCATTTATAGGATTTTATTTTTACTAGCGTGTATTGGTGATGGCTATATATGTATATAAAATTCCTCTTTTAAAATAATAGTTATTTGAAAGAATATTTAAGAAGTATTTTAATCAGAGACTGGCTAAACATTTTTGTCGTCAAGTTGCATTTTCAGAATATAGTTCTGTGGCATTTTAATACAAATTAAATTAATGAACTAAAAAGATATACAGAAAAAATTTATCGAAAAAATATTGAGTTTATACCGGGATTCGAAAGTTGACCTCTCCATATTCACTATTTCGCTATAGCAATCGAATACATTTTCGTCCTGTATTCTGTTACCATTTTTAAAATGGTGAACGCGCTTATAATTAAACATTTAGTAAACAATATTTATAAATAATTGCTACCGGTAGCAACTAAATATTCTTTCGATACATGGATTTTTTCTGTACATACGTTTAGTTGATTAATTTAATTTGTATTAAAATAAGTAATGAATTTCAAGGCTGTTATTAATCTGTAATATGAATAATGTAAAAAGAAGATATTATTAATTTTTCTACAACTTCTTACTGAGTCTACTAATTAAAATTCATAAAAACCAGAATAATAAAACTTTATAGAGTCAATAAAACAGTTCTTAATTAAACTTTTGATTAACCATTTAAAACAAATTAATGTCGTAGATGACTTAAAAATCATTTTATATTAACCCTCCCCAAACCATGCAGTAACACAGGTCTACCATTATAATTAAACCTGTAATATTTCAGTAAATATATGCAAAATAAAATTCATATTTTAGATAATCCTAAAAAAATATTAGCGCTTAGGTATGACTAGCGAAAAACCAATTACGAAAAAGGAATCATACAAAAACAATTATTTTTTCCATTCAATCCGTTGTAAAATTAATACTTTGGTAAAAATACAATTTGTGATTTGAACCATGAGATCACACACTATTTTCACATTGAAAAGAACAACAAATATACAAATATAATTGTCTCTTTCTTACTAATTAAACGAAGAGAGATAAGAAGGAATGACGTATTGTATAGGACTAATGAATGCTCTAAATTATGCTATTAATCATTTTTTCATAATTGAATACTCAATATTTAGAGTAAATTCGTTCCATTAAAGCCATTTCAGCTAGTAAAAACATTGTTTCTAACTGTTATTTACAGTAACACGAGTTGTCAGCATGGCTACGTTTAGGTATTTTATATCATGGTATTGTAAAGATAAAAAATTAAAACATTGCTTATATAAAATATACAAAGTACTTAGTAATATTTTTTTCTCATTTGGCTGATATTCTCAATTTAAACATTGTATTTCTCCTATCTTTATTCTTTAGTTCGTGCAAGAAAATCAGTGATATGTACATATCGATGTAAACGCTATCTTGTTTCGCAATTTCATGTCAGACTTTTATGACTATATTATGTTAAAACTAAGTGACAACATCTGATATTACAATATTGTTATATTTGTAAATTTGTGTAATATGGAGTGATAATATTACTAAAATATTCTCGAATCAACCAGACTTTTTTTTAAAATTATGCTGGATAAACATTTTCTTCACCAAGTACAGAGTGTGCCAAAAGTCACGTTTCCATTTAAAAAAAATTTACCTTTTCGTATTTCATTGATTTATTCTGAATATTTTACCTACATAAATATTTTTATATATCTTTCACATATTTGTTTAGTCTAATATTGAATCTATGTATTTTCTCCTCTTTATGTTTTCTGGCATTTCATTAAAAATCTTCATCGCACCGTACATCATCGATTTCTGAAATTTAGCCTTCTTCCTGAATGGCAGTCTCAGTCTATCTTTTCCTATTCTTGTATGATATTCATGCTCATGTTGATTTGCATCAATTTTGCGTATAAATTCTGCCGATATTTTCTTAGTGAGTATTTAATAAATAAATACAATTACATTGAAATATATTTTCTGTTTAAAGGTCATCATATTCAGATCTTTCAGCGTTGCACTAATTTGAGCATATTTTTTTAAGATTGTCTAGTGTTTCTTTACGTGATATTTTAGATAACATGTATTTTTATTACTAATACGTGAAAAATAGTATTTTGTTAATGACCTCCATTATCATCTTAACAGATGAATTACATGTAAATGTAAAAAAATCAGCATCATGTTAAAGAAGAAAAAAATTATATTCTTTATTTCTTAAAGTTGGCAGAAGAGGGACGAAAGTAGACTGCATGTAGTGGAAATGAGATCACATTGACGTATATGTATCAGATCTATTTATGAAAAAATAAAGAATGAAGAAATAAAGAAAGAATGTAGAGCTGATAAAATACAGTGAGTACGATTAAGAAGGATCACTTAGGTGGTTTGGTCGTATGGAACGTATAAATGAGGAGAAAATTGTAAGAAAGGTATTATATGATACAAGTGTTGATGGCACCAAATATAGAGGACGTCCGATGAACACTGCACAATCAGGTAAACCAGATACTGGAAGATGGTCTCCTGTTAGAAACCACAATAACCGGCGAGCTTGTATGAGAAGATGTACGAATGTGGATGGGGCGATAATTGTGTGTCAAGATAGAATAGTGTGGTGCTCTATCCTTTATTCCTGGTTGGTAACTAAGTAAGTAAGTTCTAGTAGTTTTTTTATGTGTTAGTAAAACAGTAATAATTTAAGGCTGACGAACCATTTAAAAAAATATATTGTTGTCGTTAGTATATAATTGCGTCAAAATTCAAGCCGAGGATGCAATCACGGCAAGCTGCAGGTACAATTATTTTAGAATGTCGGTATAGTACCAGTTTCAAACTATAGTAATATATTAAATATGAATTAAGTATATTGATTATAAAGATATACATATAAAATCAATTCTATCGAAAAATATTGTTGTTGCGCCACCGGGATTTGAATCTGGATCTCTTTCCTAACCGGGGAAGGTGCATTATCCAACTATACTACAGCGACAACATTTTAAGTGACAAATTTTTGAACCTATATGTTACCTTTTTGATATTAATACATTTAATCGTTCCATTATTTGAAAGAGCCATCGACCTTATTTTTACTGACCTATGTTCCAAATAATTGCAACTTCACAGTAAGAATGTGTTCTTCTCATATAGTAATATAATTTAAACATTAACATATTGGGATGTGTTTATATACCAGCATTTTAAATCATTTACAAAAAAATACATAAATCAATTAGGTAGGTATTTACTAATGAAAATTATATTTAAAAAATCTTCTACATTCTTGTCCATACGTTGAAAAAACCAAACTCTATTTAAAAAGCTTTGTTTAATCGACTTGTTTTTAATTATGAAAGGAGTTTCTGAAAAAACACTCGCTCCTAAAATGATTTATGAATGAATAAATCAAACAATGAATATAAGACCGCCTGAAAATCCCAAACAATGCTCTCCAAAGCATTCCATAGAACTTAATATATTGCAGAAAAAACCTCTCTAGACGGGTAAGTGAATCTTTCGTATTTAAAAGGATAAGAGATTCCCTTAAATAATGTATATTATACATTAAACCCCATTCATATACACGTTAATATACCCTGTTAATATTGAGGGGAGTTTCTATTATACGCTCTGCTGAAAATGCGTTATTTCCTATAACATTCTACTTAGATATAGCATGCTTTAGAATTTCGAGTACAATGTATAAAACCATAGCTTATGTACGTTCTAACTATGAAAAATGAGTCTAAATACTCAACTTAAATCAGAAAGACTAATGTATTTCGCAATTAAGGTGTATTAATATACAGTCATGAAATGTGTATTAACACAATTTAGCTAAAGTATTATTAATTTATTTAAAATAAATTTCAAAATCTCAAAGAATATGGAGACTGTGGGTAACATAAATCTTCTTGAATCCACTCACCCACTCATTGAAGGGGTGGGAAGCTAATTGGCTGACGAGTAGCTCTACCTAATTAGATAAACGATAACCAATTTGAGAAATACCGACGTTAGGTAAACTGCATAATAGTTTACAGTTCATAGTATATTAAAAAATATAGTACAAATTAAATGAACCAATTAGAAAGATATACAGAAAAAATCGATCTATTGAAAAAATATTTAGTTGATGCCAGGATTCGAACCTGGGCCTTTTCCTATCCGGGGAAGCGCGTTCTCTGATTTGACTATAGCAATAGATAATAGATACCACAAAACTATGTTCTGAAACTTCACGGCAAAAAATGTGTTCTCCTTGATATATTAATTGAATTAACATTTCCAAATTTAATAAAATGAATTAATTAATTTAATTATGGCGTCTCCTATCGGGTTTTACCTAATTCCCCGCAATATAAAGTGGATTGCTTATAAAAATGTAATAATAGATGCATCATTTGAAATGTTACAGAATATAAGTTCAAAACTTGTCGATAATGTATTCAGATGCTATAGCAAAATCGGAGAACGCGCTTCTCGGATAAGAAGAGGTCCAGGTTCGAATCCCGGTAGCAACAACAATATTTTTCAATAAAATTGATTTTATATGTATATCTTTCTAATTAATACATTTAATTAGAAGAATTTAATTTAAAATATCATAGACCTATGATCTGAATAATTACAATTTCACAATAAGAATGTGTTCCCCTTAATAATGAAAAATATCTTCCAAACCAAAATAGCGGCCAAACAAAATCGGCCTGGAGCATAATATTCACCTGTATTTGTTCTTATTCGGTCATATGATGATGGTTCCCGACTTATTGTATCTTCTTCAAAAATCCACTACGCTATGAAGTTTGGAAATCATTAATACTATTTGGATGATCTGCAATGGAATCAGTCACGCAAGTATTTCAACTAGAAGAAGCGCCTTTTTTCTGCATTATATTCCTCTTGAATTATTCGATAACTTCATATTTCTCTCATCTCAGAATATTCTAAAATGTTATCTTTTTAATAGAATTTTTTCATTCAAATGTTTCAAAACATCATCGGTTCGCACATTGTCAAGCCAGGAGAATTTTAATATACTTCTTAAGTAACACATTTCGAAAGTCTCCATTATTTTATGGTGGCTTGGAACATGTTTCCATCACATAAAGAAGTACTAAGAACATATAGTATCGTAAAATATAGATTCGTATGTCTATATCATTGTATCATACTTTTTCGGATTATGTTCAAACAATTTTTCATCATATGGCATATAGAGAAAAGTAAATTTTATCAAACAAAAAAAATTATCAAATTTAAAAGTTTTTAATCAAAACTATTATTTATTGCAGGACCTAAATTTATTTTATTCATAGAAAGTAGCTTGATTACTTTTAAATGGAATCGACACGTGTTACTACGTTGGAACCGTTAATGCTGCTGTTTACTGCGGAGAATAATGAATATTTGGGCTGATCCATAGTGAGTAATTACAAAGGCTTATGCATTTCAGTCGGCTTCGGCATGATCAATACCAACTCGTGGTTTGACTCTTTACAAAAGGTATAATTTTGTTGGATGTGAATTATCATGGATTGGTTAATAAAAGACGTACCTGTGGTCTAGTCGAAATGTTTATTTGCACAAGCACACAACACACTAAGTAGTTGATTAAAGAGTTAAATTATTAGGTATAAACATATTTTACAATGTGAAAGTGTTAGCTGGAACAGTCGCGAGAGAAGAATGTTCGAGAATCCGTTCCTCGTTCTTTCCTAAACCCACACTCTGCCGACGGTCATGTCAAGCTCCGCGACCCTCTGGCGGTAGCTACCGCAACCGTCTCGGTATTAGACGTGTTACCGAGCCTGGGCTAACCATCGTAAGGTGGCACTATCAGTCCACCTTAAACAAGTGATCCCGTCAAATAAAAACAATAGCATGGAATTTCTGATTAAAATAATAATATCGCCCATCTTCGTAAGATTACATATTTTCCGTAAAATAATATATCAATCTGTCTAAGAATGGAAGCGAAACTTCTTTTACAGACACACACACAAACAGACCGGTCACAAGTAACAATTGCTGCACACAAACTTATAGAATATTAATATAAGTATAGAATATTAATAGAATATAAGTTTACAATAATATCAGTTACATTAAGCTATTATAGTTACATTAGGTTATTAAATTTAAATTTACAACAGCAGGATAATAAGCAGTTGACTGGGTGTGCACCAGTCTTGTGGGCATTTGCAGTGAAATCAATTATCCTACTATTTCAATATTTTAATTTGAGTGTTAATGTTCTACGACATCATTTATGTACAAGAATAGAGATTTACAACTAAAAAAGATTGCTAAACCTTAAAAATAATATATTAATAATTTTACATATTTGTTAGATTTTATATACACTTACATATATATATATATATATATATCTTTATGAGTGGAAAACTAACATTAAAACTATTTTTATGGGGTATAAAAAATAACTTTACTTCATTATTCCGAAACAAAACCTAAAATAGAAAAATTTGACTTACTATACATATTTATGGGATACACGATATGCGTTATGTTCACCTCAGTTTAAAATGTCTATATAACTTAGTTTTTGCTCAATGAATTGAAGAGTCTTCATATAAATACAATATTCTTAGTAAAGGGTGTTCAGCGGAAAATTTTCAAGTTAAATATAAAATTTAAAAAAAAACTACAATGTTATTCTCATATTTTATTTATACAAAATGGAATTTAACGATGTGGATTTTACGTTTTATAAACAATATCGTCTAAATGCCGTCCATTTCTTTAAAGACACTTACAATTAGACTCTTAAATTTGCGAACACGCGAGAGCAAAGTGTTGGTTCAATGGCAGCAACTTCACGACGGATATTTTCTTGTAGGGCCTGAATTGTTCGAGGATTGTTGCTGTAAATTATCAACTTAAGGTATCCCCACAAAAAAAATCACATGGTGTAAGGTCCGGTGACCGAGGTGCCCAGGATATATCTCCGTACTTTCTGATTAATGTATTGAGAAAAATTCCCCTCAGCTTTGTATTTTGTTGTTCAACCCGGGAAATAATTACAGTTGTGGTACCAAAAACTCGTCGATCATTCGGTAATACACATCAGCAGTAACTATCTCTCGCTGGTTAAAAAAATAAGGACCAATTATCCCTCGGACAGAAATTGCACACCACACTGCCGTTTTTGGACATTACAAACATTTTTGGTGGCGTTTCCTTGGGTTGTCTGGGGACCAGTATCTTATGTCCTATTTATTAACAAATCCATCGATATAAAAATGTGGTTCGTCAGTAAAAAAAAATTCTAAGCGTTCGTGCTATTCCAAAACATTCCAGCATCGTTTTCGCTAAGGTTTTACGTAAAAAATAGTCATTTTCGTTGAAAAACTGCATGATTTTCAGTTTTTGTGGGTGAAACTGTAGTTTATTTTTCAAAATAACATACAATGTTTTTTTTTTATACCAGTAAAGGC
This sequence comes from Eubasilissa splendida, assembly GCA_031772225.1. Lineage (NCBI taxonomy): Eukaryota > Metazoa > Arthropoda > Insecta > Trichoptera > Phryganeidae > Eubasilissa > Eubasilissa splendida. The sequence goes on along the minus strand of CM062861.1, from coordinate 15,819,738 downwards.
TACAATCTTCCTTATCGATTTCTTTCGTTAACCATTGTCCCTTCTTGTCTGAATTTTTGAACCCAATACCAGATAAGTGAGAGCAAAAAGCGCAACGCGCACGATTCAATGAATCACTGTACTTTAAATATTGCTCAACCGCGAACACGCGGTGCGCTCCCGACCAGTAACTCATTGCGTCTGGCAAATCAGCAAATCACGCGCGTCGAACAATACCCATCCCACTTACCTCACCCTGATGGTTTATGTTGGCAATTACAATTTATTCTTGAATTTTTTCCGCTGGATACCCTATATTTAGAGTTTATAATTCTACTGAATTAAGTACTTTGATCATTCTCCCGGCTGATGAAGCGTGTCATTGCTGGTCTGTGTATATATCAAGGAATTCCCCAATTAATTGTTTAGTGAATAGCTTAATTACTTACTTACTTAATTGCTCAATCATTTCGTAAAATAAACAGTGTTAATGTTTATAGCCTAGTGTTAGTAAATATCTAAGTCCGAAAATCTTTGACACTTTGCTATGGGCCGCAGGTAAATGTACTACCATCGTACAATATTTTCGATAAATATCATGAAACATTCTGGTTATGCTCTCAATTGTAATAATTGCAATGCAATAATTTTAACATTACAGTAACTGTAAACTGTATATTCTCTAGAACTATATTAGTATGTTTAATTTTTATTAAAGAAATCAAATCACTTTTTTAAACAGATATATGGAATATAAGTCACTATTGTTTTAATGTATTAATTCAAAGTTAAGTTAAGTTCCATTAACGTAATGATACAAATATGCGTCAAATCTGGCTCCTTGAGCTGTATGTATGCAAAAGTAACATAAAAGTGAATAATGTACAATTTGGAACAACTTTTTTTTTGTGGTAAAATTCATTATTTTTATTTTAAACTTTATTTTATTAACCACTAATTGAGTATAAATACATAATAATAATAAAATTGGGATTGTCAATTTGGCATGTAAACGGTGTTGGTCATAAATGAAATAATTTGGAATTGTTGGAGATAAATAAAGCGTGTAAAACTAATCAAAAAAATTATAAGCAACCAACTAAATTTAACTACAAGTCGCATTCTAAAATTTTTTCCTAAAAATTATTCTAGTAATTTAGTATCAAGTAACAATTTGAGTTAGGTACTAAATTTAATTTTTAAATAATTACTGTTTTTTTAAAAATAGATTCTGTTAAAGAAACAATAACATATGTTTTTCATTAGTGATTGACATCCTGAAGAAGAAAATTATATTTTTCGAAACCGGTAGATGTATTTGTATTCAATAAGTGTTTAATAAAACAATGATAAAAATAAGAATAATAACTTTATTATTCATTTTAAATTTTAAAAAATACAGACGCGTATACAAAATAAATATCACATCAACATGGTGCTCTCTAAGGAGTTCCAAACTCCGACTACATGACCACTAGGTGAGTGTCTTACTACAAAATAATACAAGCTATTAATTAATCTCATCTCCATAAATTAAGCTTTATTTTAAAATGTAACGTATTATGTAAAGTGCTCAAAATGAGTAACAAAGAAAAACACCCTATTCGTATAGTAGCATAAAGAAAAGTCTTTCCAATTTCTACCTTATAAGTTAACGTTCAAAGTTCAACGCTAGGCGTGTTGAACATTCAAATATTAACCTCGAACTCGAGGAAACTCAAGCGTTTGTTGCAGTAATGTATTTTCCCATAATTCTGTTAGCGAATTGCACATCAGGCGCTCGTAGGGCAAAACGCTTTAACGTGTCTTAAGGGCAAGTTCTGCTCAACTTTGCTCGCGGTTATCAAATAACACTATCTAGTTTTAATTGTAGAACGGAGTACCTACAACACTTAAACAAATAATAGAAACATGTTCAAGCGCATTCCTGAAACACGATTATGTGATAGTTGAACATACTGGAAAATTCAGTTTCTTAGAGAAATTCGTGCAGACAATTCATCTTCGTTTTATGCATTTGTAATATAAGTTTATTTTACTCAATTAAATCGCTAAAGAATTAATTGTAATTGAATAAATAAATAATAGTTTTATTCAACACATTATTATTGTGAAGTTATAATTTTTTATGAACATAGTTCTATGATATTTTAATACAAATTAAATGTATCAATAAGAATGATATACAAATAAAATCAATTTATCGGAAAAATTTGTCGTCATTTTACTATGTTGATATAGTGTAATCGGTTAACGCATTTCCCCCAATAAGAAAGGATCAAGGTTCAAATCCCAGTAAAAACAAAAATATTTTTTAGATGTATAACTTTATTTTCATACATTTAATTTGTATTAAAATAATAGTTTATTTAAGTTGTAAAAAATTTACAAAATAAAAATTATTTGAATTGTTATTGTCATTGAGATTGACCCGACATGAGTTGAGCAGCTTTACACATACTCAGTAAATTTTCTATAAAAATTGAAGAGTTACTTACATATATAAAAATAAACGAAATAGATTAACGTGATATAATTTGTTTTTATTATTTTTATGGAGGAATTAATGTTAAATATGATTATATGTTCTATTATTATTACTACTATGATTGCAATTACCTTCGCTGTACTTAGGCGTTCAGAAATCATTATTATATTAAGAGCTTAGACTAATTATAATATTGACTGAAAATATTTATAAATATTAATTAAATGTATTAATTAATATCTAAAATATCACACACCTATGTTCTGAATAAATACAACTTTACATTAAGAATGTGTTCTCCTAATAATATAATATATTTTTATTCTATTATTAATTTAAAAATTAAATGACATTTTGATCTAATATACTATGTAATAAATTTTCTAGATTCAGAAAAACATGATATCTTAGGTTTCATAAATATTACATATATATATACACCTAAATTCAATAAATTTTTGCATAAAATGTAGTGATTTATTTAACGGTGAGATAAAAACCTTGTTACCATCATCTCGAGAAACCACCAAGTTGGTTCTATTTTCACAGTATAATCGTTTAGCGTATATTTTTTGATTTATCGTTTTTAATATTTTTTTTATAAATATTATATTGTATCTTTTTTATTACAGTTGGATGGTGCATCGTTATGTAATGTACCCAAAACAGGGGATATTATCCCGACAACTCTTCACTAAAAAGGATATTTCACCTATTTTGTCATTCATAAAAGCTTTAGATATGAGCATTACTGTAAACAGGGGAAAAATTTGGAAGTTTCTTCAGAAAATATTTAAAAAAAAATACATCATGTGAAACGATTTTTCCCAGAATTGTTTGTAGAATTATTCAGTTATCCTCTGAGTTTTCTAACAATTTTGTGAGACCGAATATAAGACGGTTAAAAGATCAACTTGATGTTTTATTAAATTAAAAATATACATATAAAAATATGTAGTACCTATAAGTTTCATTTAAGGATTCCGCAAGCACTAGTGTATAGAACAGGCATCTCTTCTAGGTTTAATCCCGTTTTTTTGTATATGGTTTCACTGAAGAAGTATTCTAAAATTTTAAGAAACGCCTTGACAATGGCAATGGTTACCGTGACGAAACGTCGGCCTAAGTTTTCTCTAGAAAACCATCGACAAAAATACCACCTAACCTAGATGAGAATTTGATGTTTTCACGGGTTGAGTATAATGTTAGAATATACGTTTTCAAATACTAAATTTTAACACAAAACGGTGCGGACATCATCTGGATCTGATTACGGAAATGTCAAATTTCGCCATCTTACCACTCGCCGCGCTCCCGTTAATCGAGACTGGGGACACCATTTAATGAAACGGGTAGCACACACCAAAAATAAATAAATGACAGTACTTTTGTAACGTCACAACATATATATATATATATTTATTATAAGACATTTCTTGCGACTGGAAAAGAAAGTCGATCGGATTCGCTCTTTCTTTTACTTGTCAAATAAATTATTCAATTCACGGCATTAGAATGATATATCAAAGAGGTCCGCCTTTAAATGTGCATATTTACTTTAGAAGCTTTTGTCTATGTAACATAACCGGGGTCCTGGCAAATAAGACGGGAGGCATTTGTGTCCTTGCGTGGAATTGAATTCCGAGAAAGTTCGGCTTGTAAGGGAATATTGATATATGGCAAAGGGGTGAAGCTTCCCTCCGACGTTTCGTACCATATTTCACAAAGTGGTATTACAGAATCCACATACGATTCTCATCTTCTATTCGGAGAAGATGTTTTTCAGTTTTTGAATTAAAGCTTTCGTTATTTCAGCTCATAATCATGCCAACTCACCTGATTTTTTGTCTATCAATTCATCAATTTTTCCCATATCAATACCTTCATCTATAAAGCAGCTAACTCAATCTTTCTAAAATATTCGGGAGTAACAAAAAACTGTTTTTGTAATTAAACGAATTACGAAAATTCCAAAACACACATTGGTAGATTGTTTATGCAGCAATAGGGTGGCTGAGAAATTTAATTAATATTTTCATTTATCTCGTAAATATCGGGAATATTTGGAGTTAGCTTATTTTCCATAATAATGTAGTGCAACCATTATGATTTCCGCGGACGTCCTCTATTTATGGTGCCATCAACACTTGTGTCAGGTAACAATTTAAGGTTTTTGCACGTAGTACTTTTTTATTATTTTAAAACACGTGATTTTACGTGAAAGGAAAAATTGAAAGGAAAATGATGCATTATCTTGGAATGAGGTGTAAATTTTCTTTACAATATACAAATAAATTGGATACGTGATGTTTTATTTTGAAGGTAGATACATATTTTAGGTTAGAAATTTTTAAACTGGAGTGCAAAAACCGTACATTACATGTTTCCATTTTAGAAATGTCCTGTTCATAACGATCGGATGGTTACGAGGTTAATAACTGTAGTCAGGGGCATGATCAAACAAAATTATAACTGCTCAAATATAGTACTCATGTCAACAGAAAGGTCATTATTACTTTGAAAGCATAAAGGTATTATATTCACAAATCTAAAACAACCGTTGTATTTTATTTTATTATGAAACCATTTATAAAAAGGACTATCGCACCAGTTCTATGACTGATTTTAAACACCAGTAAATATAAAAGAGAACTCTAGATTTTTCACAATATTTTAGGTTTTGAAATCATTATTTTCGATAAGTTCAAATCTTTTTGCCAACCTACTAGATACTATTTTTCTATCTTTCTTATGAATTAAATCAAATGTTACAGTGCTGTTAACAGATGTGAATCGTAATTGTACCAATTTATGACGTACGTGTTTGAGACGATCAGAAGTAAAGGATGAATATTATGTTAATATATATTGTTTCATTGATCAAAATTTCAAGCGTAGTTCGGGCTGTGTGTAAGGTGGTACCATCCTGTTGAAACTACATTTTTTGCAGACCCAATAGACCCAATTCAACCACCAATGAGTTTTTATAGCATTGCCTCTCGCACCCTGAAAGAAATACGCACCATACAGTAACTCTGCGTATGTATAAAGGTCGTTGATAGAACAATTGAGAATTTTTAGTGCTCCAATAATTACTGTTTTGTTTATCAACAAAACCTGAAAGTCGAAATGAGCTTCGTCGCTAATGATAATTTTTTTCCAAAAATTGGGTGTGTTTTAATGTTTTAATTAACACGTTGTTAAAACGTTGGATACTTCATTATAAATTGTAATCAACTTGCCTCTACAATTATCAAATGCGAACTGACAAATGTCTGCCGAACAAAATCGGCCCAGAATATAATATACATCCCTGTGTAATTCTCGTGATACCTATTTTTAATGTATTTTAGAAGCCACAATAATCGACGAACTAACATGAAAAGATGTGTGAATATGGAGGAGAATTGTGTGTTAGAATAGAAGATTGTTTATATCTGCCTACCCCCGCGGAGATACAGCGTAATGGTAAGTTAGTTAATTAGTCACAAAAATAATAAATTGAAGATACGACTTCCTAATATATTTTTTAACTTAAATATTTGTCCTTTGTACATGATGTATTGTAATAGAAGCTCCATTAAGCTCTCCGAGTTATAGAAATATGCGAGTTCTCCCATCGTAGCAAGGTTATATATAGTCTAGGGGAGGGTTTTGAAAAAGCCAAATTAACGAGTACCAATGCCGTTATCATTCACTTGTCAGAATACCTGAAACCGGACTACCAAATAGATAAAGCAATATCAGATAATGCTCACATGGGGGCCGACAAAAAAACGCTTAAATTTTTCCTTAGGGCCAACATTAAGAGCGATACTTTGGAACTACCTGCAGGAGACACTTAATTGAAAGGCAATTTTGTACAGTGGTACCCAATAATTCGAGGCAGAATACTAACAAAATGATGCAAACAGAAGGAGAATACGAAAAGATATGGAAGATTAAATAAATCATAGAAATCAGCCAGCAGCTACTATCTTTCCATTTCCGAGATGCAATAGAACTCGAAGATCTTGGATTGATCTGTTCAGCTACTTGAGAATCCACAATCGTAAAGGTCTTCCTTTTTGATCACCGAATAGCACATCGTTAATAAGATAGTGTGGTGGTCCTGCTCAAGCCTCACAGTCATGGCCGCGTTAGGAATAATATGACAGCCATATAGTGCCGAAACGCAGCTACCAATGGCAGATTGTGTCAGATGAGTTCTAGGAGCTAGCCAACCACTTCTCCGCAGGCCATTCTTTCGTCAACATCTCATGCGAGCCTCTCCAGTCTTTAATTTTATTCGCGCGATTAACTCGTATCTATAATATCGTATCTGCCATTGTAAACCATCGCTCAATAAACGCCAACTTTTGTAAGTTATGTTTTATTTAAATACCTCACAATAAATATACACTTCGACATGCACCAACACGCGTGAGACTAGAAGATAGGGGCTTCAATATCACCATGCACAAAACATTCTGATACAATCTCACAATTAAGATCCTCACAAGTTAATAATAGTCTACAATGACAGCCTCTACAATAGAAATATGTTTAAATTGGGTAGACGTAATGTGCTTAAATTTAATATTTCACGCTATCCTTTCAAGAGAAACCTTAACTCCCACTCATTGGTTCGTGCGTGCGGGTTGGCTAAATCTCTCACGTAAAGCAAGCCACAAGAATTTTGGCGTCCGGTTTGATTATAAACTTACATTTTGTACTCATATAGAGGTGGTATGTATTATTTCGCTTATAATATTGGGTTTTGTCCTTCGTTGATGTGAAGAGTACTTCGTATCCATGTATTCAAAGTGTTCTTCAGTTCATTGGTGCGATGCGGATTCGATTTTGGAACCATGATATGATAATTATGGGATATCTTTACCTGAGAAAGTATGAGTACTTAGCCTTGGATTTATCCCACTCACTTCATATTTGGTATGCTTTGCTATAATAACTAACGGAAACAGAGAATATTGTTCTTGATTATATAGTTCTTTAGTGAGCTGGATATCTTTTCGTTCTCATAAATTATTATGTCTCTTTGTTACTTCGTCAACATGGATTATTATATAATACATTTTTTCAATGGTTGCGCCTACTACGAGAGTACTTTTATTATTGAACTGCGTCGCTTCGGGTATTCACATATTATATTTCACGTAAATTAAAATCAGTTGAATATTATTCTAATGGTTCTTGTATACGAGGGTGGTTTTATAAGTAACATGGTTCGAATACTAATAGATAGTGCTAACGTCATCTGTATATTTATTAATTTACGCCCTTATGGGCTGTTACAAAATTGATTAGGTATTAAAAAAAGCAGCTATACAAGTAGCATAGAATATATATATAAATAAAGTGATAGAAAATATATATAAAAATATAAATTGATTGAATATGTATATATATATAAAGCTTTACAAAAATAAATAATAAATTGAAAAGTAAGCAAAAAAAACTATAAAAATTAAGACAGAAAAACATAAAAAATTTAACTTTAACATAGAATGGCTGAGTATCAAAACCGATTGTATCATTGGCTCAGAACAGTATCAAAAACATCACACTTTAATTTTAACATTGTGTTTACGCGCCTTGTTACTTCGATTGGCACCACTGGGTTTCCTGGTTTATAATAATGTACGAGTATTGCCACCCTTTTTTTGGAAAACTAAGAAGACAGTAAACGACAGGCGGTTCAATTACATCCCGTGCTTCGACCAGTTCAGCGATCCAAATAAACCACCAGTGCATCGTAAATCACAGTCGGTCGGTCGAAATCTAAAGAAGACAATCCAGCTAAAAGAACAACAACATTGGACCAGAAATACAGCAAAAATAAAAGATTAGTGCAGTTCATATATCATGTGTGGGATTATTGTTAATCGGAAACCTGGGAACCAGCTATCGAAGGCATTTACATAAACACATTAAAATTCGGCATATATATATAATTTTTAAATTTTTTATTTATTAATCTGTTATAATTACAACGAAACAATACAAAAATAAGTTTTTTTTAGTTCTACGACTTCTCTCTCATCTCATTCATCATCAAGACTAATATCGTTTCCAAGTCTGTGAAGTCTTTGTGTGGGTGCATTCCTATTAAAATGAGTATATGATGCATTTACATAGAACGTCGCCGCCGATCATAAATTTTCTTTCTTATGAATAAATAATCTATGGTCTCAAGTCATTCTGACAGTAATTCGTTGTTTGAAAGTTGCTTAACCTTTACCATACCATGATAAAATATACCCAAACGCAGCCATGCTGTCAACGCGTGCTACCGTAAATAACAGTTATAAAAATTGTTTTTATTAGCTTAAATGGCACGAATTAACTCTAAATATTGAGCATTCAATTTTGAAAAAATGATTAATAACATAATTTAGACCATTCATTAAGTCCTATACAATGTGTCCTTACTTCTTATCTCTCTTCATTTAATTAGTGAGAAAGAAAAACTTATACATGTATGTTTGTTGTTCTTTTCACTGTGAAAATAGTGTGTAATCTGTGTCTTTCATATCACAAATTGTATTTTTACCAATGTATTAATTTTACAACGGATTGAATGGAAAAATAATTGTTTTTGTACGAGTCCCATTTCATAATTGGTTTTTCACTAGTCATTCCTGAGCGCTAATATTTTTTTTAGGATTATCTAAAATATGAATTTTATAATGCATGTATTTACCGAAATATTACAGGTTTTGTTATGATGGTAGACTCGTGTTACTGCATGGTTTGGGAAGAGTTAAATTTTTGGTGTTTCGTGTAACAGTGAAAAATAGATGAAATTTGAAAACGTGGTGTGATTCAATTCATTTTTCTGGAAGGAAAAACAGCAAAGGAAATTCATGAGAGAATTATACCTAGATTAGGTGACTCATGTCCTTCTTATGAAACTATTCAACTTTGTGTAAATAAATTTAAGAGTGACAGAACAAACATTAAAGATACACCACGTTACACCCGAAATCATCGATAAAGTCCGTGATTTGGTTTTAGCCGATAGACGAATGAAAGTGCGCGAGTTAGTGAAAGCCACAGACATCTCAACTGTGCAGGTTTACTTCATTTTGCATAATGAATTGCATGTAAAAACTTTGCACAAGATGTGTGTCGCGTTTACTCATTCCAGAGCAAAAGCAAATTCGTATGCGAACATCTGCTGAAAATTTTCAAGTATTTGAGAAGAATCCAGTAAAGTTTTTGCATCGTTCTGTGACAATGCATGACACCCGAATACACCACTATATCCCGAAAACGAAACAGCATTCAAGACAATGGATCGCATATGGCAAACCGGCTCCGAAAAAGGCCTTCGATTTGCTAGAAAGGTGGTGGCGTCAGTTTTTTTAGAACGCAAAGAATTATCCTTATTAACGACCTCATAAAGCTGAAAAAGATTACCGAAGAATACAATGCATCAGTTTTGGACCAATTAAAGGCGGCATTAGGGGAGAAACGTCCGGGAATGGCCAAAAAGATGCTGTTACATCATGACAACGCACCATATATGAATATTGGCCAAGCTGCTATTTGAACTGCTTCTTCTGCTTTAGTTTCCTCGGACTACCATTTATTCTCAAAATTCAAAAATTTCCTGGCATAATTTACTTAAATTTTAGTCAAATGAAGGTGTCATACAGGAAGTAAACGAATATTTTGAAAGCCTCGAAGAAACTCAATTTCGCGATGGCATCGTGAAACTGAAGAAACGTTGGAATAAATACGTTTAATTTCGATAGGACTACATCGAAAAATAAAGTACCTTACAAAACTCGAATTATTTTCTTTAATATAAAACCAAGTTACTTATCAAACCACCCTCGTAGGCCTATTAATTTTTTATGTGTTTTTCGTGTCATCACTTACGCAGCAACTCACACAGGCCTTGTAGGCAAATACTTCGGCCGAGTTTCTACACTCAAGTTTCTGTAAAGATGTGAAAAAAGCAAACACAGAGAGTACTTATAATAGCTTGGAGTTTATTGCACTGAAGTTACAGTTTAAAAATAATCACAAAATGTAAAACATTAATCAGGTGTACTCGCGACAAAAGTTCTATATGAGCCCGTGTGACGAGTGGCGTGAGAGGGCGCTTTCGACGCTTGAGGTTGCTGCTTGCCTCTTTAGTCCTACTTACAACCAATCATGCCTTACCACGCTGTCGGTGTGCAACGCGCCGCCGCTAGATGTCGAGCTATCACCACAGATAGCTGGGGCGTACTTTTATATGCCGACGTAAACATATATATTTGTTAAATATTTACTTTTACTATTGCATATGTGAATTTTAAATAAATAAATAATAATTAAACAAAATCAAGCAGCTTGCAACGGTTCTCATCCAAGTCATTATGAAATTCGGAAACCATCTTATTAACATTCACCGTTTAGCTTCTATAACTTATCATCTGGAAATATTATGGGAGAGGGCTGTATAATTCTAAAAACTAATAATAAAGTATATAATAAAATAGTGAAAAAATGGCAGAAACTTATTTTAACACTGTACAAACTAGTACTTTAAGATTTTTATATAACTGGTCTTCACCGCTGTCGAACAAAAACATAAAGTGTGACACATAGAATGATGATGGTAGTAAAATTCCAGTATAATTCTATATTTCTATGCATTTTCGAATTTATTTTAACATAATTTTAATTAAATACTATAAAATTCACATTTTTCAATAATATTTGTGATTGTTCTATTTTTATCGAAATAAAGATATTTAGGTTCCTTAGTATTTTTTCATATTTTTAAATATTTTATATTCTTTAATTTAGATTGTGCTTTTCTCAGCAATACATAATATTCTCAAATAATAAATATTATTTATTATAATATGACTTTTAAAATTAATGTACGTAAATCAGTTCGAAATTTGATGATAGCTTTAGTGTATTAGTAAAATAAATTTCAAATATATTAATAATTTTTATAAAATGTGAAAGATGATATGTTACTTACTGAAAATATAATTAAGCATAATTCACGCAAGTTGTTTGGAGTAAGTGGGTCCTATATTGATAAGATATTATTAAAAGAAGTTAAAATTGTATAACTAGGTATAGAATAATGTAAACAAACCTAATTTCAAAACTGTCACACCTTAAAGCTTAAAATACTTTTTAATAATTTAATTTAATTTGATAAATTTTTTTTTCACGTAATACATAAATATTAAAATATATGGGATATTATTGGATTGTGGATTGCTTTACCTAATATACCATAGTAACCGTCAAATTTTGATCTCACTTTTTAGTGAAACATACATGTTGATACAATGTATGTTGTATCAATGTGTCCAAAATTTAATAAAAATGAATTAATAATTCTGGCGTCTGCAGTCGGTTTACTCAAAGGTATTTGTGATTTCGTAAAAACAATGTAGATGGCTTTAAAATAATGGAACGACAGATGTATTCATTTGAAAAAGTGTAACATATAGGTTCGAAAATTTGTCATGAAAAATACTGGCGCTATAACACAATTGGTAGTGTACTTCCCCGGATTGAAAATAGAGATCCAGGTTCAAATCCCGGTAGTGCAAGAACAATATTTTTCGACAAAATTGATTTTATATGTATATATTTATAATTAATACATTAAATTAGTATTTTAAAGACATACATGTATTTCCGTTGGAATAATTATTAAACTAAATTATTTTAGGTGACATTAATATCAATATTACCGAAAATTATCATAAAACTCAAGTCGACGAATATAAAATAAGCTTAGCTATGCGCGGTTTCTTGTCGTGAAATAATATGTATACAAGAATCGTAAAAAAATCTAAAACATGTTTAAACCATACATGGTATAAACCAGACAATAATCTACATCTGATACCATATATACTGGATACAAAAATTACTGATTATTTCCTTATAAGTCTATTAATAGATGTTTAAACAACAACAAAAAAAACAATAAACTATCTACAAATCAAAATTACAAATACTAAAATAAATTCTGAAAAAATATTTCATGCTATAAATAAACTAAAATAGAATGATCTTTACTTGATTAGAAATGTTAATTTTACTGCAAAATATTTTATAGAGACAATCTACGAACACATTGAAAGGTTTTCAACTACAATGATTACAAACAATTATACCTTAGAATAATACCTGTTAATTTTCATATTATTGTATATATATTTTTTGTTGTAAACAAATTCTTAAATCTAGTATATATTGATCTTGTATTATATAAATGTAGATAGACACCCCCATAATTCTAGATCTTTCTTATTCGGGAGTGCATAACTCTACTATTGCCTTTTTTTTTGTCAAATTTATACGTAAATAAATAAAAAAATATATAATAATGTAAAATTTGACCAAGCCCTTGAACTGTGATAAAGTTGCTTGAAACTATATTTCAGCAAACGTACAATAAATAAGTATTTTAAGCACTTTAGGTCAACTTAATTTTAAGAATATATTTGACAAGATATAAATACATTATTAAAGAATATATGACACCTCTTTAAAAAATACTTGAATTTGAGTATTTTCGTGTAAGCTGAATATATTACATCGTAACATATACTTACCGTCATTCCATGTTACCTGAAACGGAATCCGCAGGGAGGTGGGTAATATAAAGGTGGTTAAAGGGTTGCAGGGCGTATCAGCTAAGGGAGAAAGCTTATCCATAGGACCGGAATCAAACCCAATGCTTTTCCTTGAATGCTTTGCGCAAACGTGATCCTATTTCCCTGCTTAGCTCTTACTGAATAGAAAATGTTCGGGATTTGGAAGATTCGTTATATATTTTAGTATACATTTATTAAAGCAAATTGACAACTAGAATCTGGGTTCATCAACTTAAAGAAGAAGCACACTAAAAATACAAAATTATATATAAATTTTTAATTTCTCATCACGATGATATCCGTTAAAAATTTTATAGCATCTTTATTTTTCATCTAAGGATAACTAGGTACTGTTTTGTATTTTATAAGTTTTTATATTAACGAAAGAGATTAATTTTAACAAAAATATTTATTTGTTTATATAATACGATTCAATAAATCTGTAAATAGCTATTCAAAATAATATAAATGTTTGATATTTTTGATAACGCAAATATAGTTTGTATATATTTTATTAAAGTTGCGAACCTGAAAGAAATAATTTTCTGATTATTCTGGATCCTAGTAGATCTACGATGGATCTACGTAAATATAGACCCTGGCATTTTCCAAAAAATTCTGTAACAATATTTTGGACAACAAATTATGTAACAGCCGGTGTTATATAAGGCATACGTGTGTTTGTTATTGCACGAACAAAGTTAATTTAACCCTAGAATTTGTATGGAATATGGAATATTCCTGGTATTATAGTTCCTAGGTTCCATCCTTTGGGACCTAAATTAACGAGGTCATACTTTGAAAGTGAAGACATATTATTATTAATATCCATATGAGTATAAATTTAGACTTTCGGAGAATTTCCATTTTGATATTTATGGACACGAATTATTACGTAATAGTGACTCAAGATCCTAATATTCCCTACTGAGAAACCTTTCGAGTGTATTAACGAAACACATATAATTAAAACTTCTTTGTAACAATGATGTAGTGACTATTAAAAGTAATAAAAATAGCATCAGTAAATTCTGCATTTGTATACGCACTTATATATTTTACTTAGACGCAGTGAATGTGTCATTTTTCAACTCATTATGGAAATAAAGAAATTGATTGTCTTGGCTGCGTAACCTCAGTAAGTTACACAGTATCTAAAATGTTGGTCACCTTATATACAGGTGAATATTATGATTCGGGCCGATGTCGTTTTTGAAAAATTATAAAATGAAGCACAAATTTTTAATTTGGTTTTTATTTATCAATTATTTGCTTTATAACTATGTATAGAGTATGATATCGGTGAAGTGGTCGCCTCATATTTTTCTAAGCATTCTAGGTTACTTCGCGTGTTATTTCAGCAATTTCATTTCGAATATTGTCTGTAGCATCGGAATTGTTATTGGCTTATTGGCGAAAACCTTTTATTTCAAGTACCCTAACAGAAAATAGTCGGGAGCCATCAAAATCAGATGATCGAGGAGACTAGTAGATATCACCACTTTTTGACATTTGCGGTCTGGAAAAAGTTCTCGAAAAATTTCAAACATAGCCCGGACTGTGTGTGAGGTAGCACCGTCCTGTTCAAACCACATATGTTGCATAAAATTCACAGGATAAATCAGTATACTGTAGCTTGGTCGCCAATTTTCTATAAAAGACTGCACACGAAGAAGACGAAAATCAAGATTACTTTAGAATTATTATTAAGCTATTTATATTTTAAAAAATTTAAAACTTGACAAATGACAATGTCAACTATTTTTCCTAAAAAAAATATTTTCTGAATTTTTGAAACACTTTATTGATGTCACTAAAAACTATATTTGATACAATTATTTGGTGTTCTATGCTTTTTAACAAAGATTTCACTATTATTGAGGAGACGGGTAAATATTACGTAAAAATGTATCGAAAATAAAGCAGATACCGTGGGACATGCCTAAACTGAAAGCCGAAATCTTGATCTGAAAAAAAAAATTGTTGATTAATGACCGCTTTGACCAGTTACACATAATGATAACGCGTTATGTGATCAGTAGTAAATTTTGACCATGGTAAATTTTTCCTATAGTAACTTTTTACCTTAGTTCGTGGTATAAAACCTTTTCGGGTTGTTAGTACCTCAAATTTACTACTGTCAAAGATAATCTCGCCTAATAGTATGGCAAGACAATCATCAAATATCTGAGTATGTCATAAAATTGATTTATTTTCAATATTCACCATTGCCATACAATGTTATGCTTTATCTATGGTTTTATTCGCACTAGCTTTCGAAATCTGTCACTTTGCCGACAATTTTTTTTCGATCAATGCTCTAATATGGCAATAACAACCAGATCATTATCGGACAAACTCTCATCATTAAAATAGCGGGATATTGAATGATTCATTGTCGTACACTGCAACTTTCAAAGAATCAATGTGAGATGACTTTTGAAACAGCTGTGAAGGGTCCACCATTTTTATTAACGATTAATGATTCTTACCTTCCGATATTGGATGTAAAATTAATTGTTAATGTTTATAGCGTTAAATTTGTGGTTAAACATAATTTAAAATTTTAATTTTATTATTTTTTACCAACAATCGAGCAACCCGTTTGCGCAAAATGTTTTAGTGAAATTTGATTTTTTTACTACAGTAAAACATTATCACCGATCACATGACCGGCCCTTGGAAAATGGTAATATGTTTATGGATCAATCCTAAATAACTCCGCAGACGGTAATTTATAAATGTCCCCATTATTATGA
The DNA here is from genome assembly GCA_031772225.1 of Eubasilissa splendida. Lineage (NCBI taxonomy): Eukaryota > Metazoa > Arthropoda > Insecta > Trichoptera > Phryganeidae > Eubasilissa > Eubasilissa splendida. The sequence goes on along the minus strand of CM062861.1, from coordinate 15,803,881 downwards.
AAGTGGTCTAATTCATGTTTCTTTCGTTTCGAGATTACATTATTATTACACAACAAAATGTTTCAAAACGTATTTAGTCTACTAGATTTATAATCTATTTCGACATATAAATGTTGAATGTAGTTTATAAGGAAATAATAAATTTAAGGTTGAAATGACTTACTCTATTATCAAAATAAACACTAATGGAATACCGTTGAACGTCGTAACAATACACTGAATATATCGCTTCAAAATTTTTACAATTGTTTCAATATGCTCATATATTATATTAATTTAAAACAATGTGACGCGAAATAATCGATACTCATTTCTTTTAATTTCATGACTTAGACCACATTCATAACAATATACACAAATATGATATAGAAGCAGTATGGTGAAGAACGTCATCAACAATATGGAAAGATAGAAGAATATCCAGATGGATCAAGATCAAAGATCAAGACAATTGGTGTTATGCATGTTCTTACAGGGTACAGACTCGTGTATAATTAAAGCGAAATGGAAACAAGACTGAGATGTGTACTTAATATTCCAATCTTTCACCGGAAAAACAAACGTCATCATCCTTCAGGAGTTTCAAATTGAGACACAAATCTCAACTATACGCCTAAAAAGAATAATGCAGTTTTTTGGACGTTTTTAATAACAAGGTGAATGAATCTAAAGAGACTTAGAGCTAGCGTACATCGACGACTTTCTGTCGTACGACAGTTCTATCATGATGGCGAAGGCTATGGGAATGTATGGCAGTGCGCACACCGACGACTAAATTTCCAAACGACAACCCTCTGCAGCGCACCCGAACAGGCCCCCGACGGTTTTGTCGGGCACCTCACTAAACATACGAGCGCGCGCACACCAACGACTAAACTGTCTTACGCACTGGCACATTCTGATCACGTGATTAAATTTGTAATTTATAAATTGTATTAAAGTTTCCAAATTTAATAAAATATATTCATTTTGGCATCTCTTATCATCGGGCTTTACTCAAAAATATTAAAAATTTCCGGTAATATAAAAGGAATTGCTTTTAAAAATAAAATAGAAGATTAGAATTGGAAATATTACAGAATATAATTTCAAAATTGATCTAAAATGTATTCGATTTCTATAGCGAAATCGGAGAACGTACTTTCTTGGATAGGAAAAGATTCAGGTTCGATTGCCGGTAGCAATTAAATATTGTTTCAACAGATTGATTTTTGTTGTATATCTTTCTAATTGACTAATTTAATATCTATTAAAATACCACAGAACTATTTCTTATAACGCAACTTCACAGCAAAATTGTATTCTCCTTAATTAATTGATCATTTTCATAGGATATTGCCGGCCTTATTAAGCGTAAAAACTCATCGAATGTATATACATTAATTTTAAAACATGTAAAAAAAACCTTTCTAGGGTGATCCCGAAGACTTTCATAGAGTATATAAAAATTGCCTTATATAATTTTCTCGTTGTATATAGAATGCACCCAACATCGTATTTGTTTTTATATTTTGACCATATGACCAAAGCACACCCTGTGTTCTCTATGAAATCCATTTTCAGACTGATAACAAATTATTGTCGTTGAACTGTCGCGGGTGTTACGACCAAACTGTTCTGTCGTTCAACTGTCGTATATTTAGTCTGACAACGACCAAACTCTCATACGACTGTTGTCTTCAGTGTGCGCTAGTTCTTATTATATTTGAAGGAACTGAACGTGAATGAATGCGCTGATCACAATAAGAGAAGAAGAACATATTTCCACAGACAACACAGACCGTAATTATAGCATCTTAACAAAAGGTTCAAGGTAAAACTTAAGAAAACGTAAAAGATTTAAGAAAACCTATAAATACGAATAGTTTGTTTAAAAATACACGATCTTAAGCAGTCAAATAATTAAAATGGACTAATTTAATATGTATGATGTTTGAGTGGAAGTTTTGAAAAAACTTGAAGTTTTATTAATATTTTTTTAATTTATCTGACAGTGAAATAGAGCAGTCCCATGAAATGTGCGGGCGCCGGTCGCCGCTAAACTTTGACAACTTATTGAAAACTCACTGAAACATGATAGAGTTCTGGCTCTGAAATATACGCTCGATTTAGAACCATATTTCAGAATACGGGGGTTTTATTTCATAATACAAATTCGATTTAGATACATGGAGAGAGATTGAATTTCCTGGTGAACGATACAATTCACTTTATTTTTGAAAAATGAAAGTTTAAAAATATTATACTATGAACATGATGTATTGCTTTATTTATATTTTATTTTGAGAATAGTATTTGTTTACGAGCTTTGGTTAAGTGAGGTTGTACTATGGTAGACCACTATTCTTTGTTTAATAATATATTTTTATTATTTATTTACTCCCTATCCCGAATCGTTTTGAAAGTTGTTTACTCTCGTTTCGATTCGTCAATATTACATATTTTATTTTTTTATTTCATTCAGTTATGAACATCTTAATACCATCATAGGTTGGCTCCGGTATCATCGTACTAAAGCCATACCAGTACAATTTGACGCGAGACTCGTGATTACATAAAATTCAGAAGTCCACCAGAGAGAAGCTATAAAAATCATACGCCCCAAAAAGGGGAGAGTAGACGTCACATTTATGTATTGCAGCCGCAGAACTCGGTCACACAGTCCGGCAGAAATTCACCCTATCCAGGTCGCAATAGGTGCGAGGGAGAGCCAGCAGAATGCTCCGTTAGGTCGTTCTAGCCACTGCTCTTCCCGCCATCATCCATCCTAGCAACCCCCAGCGGGAGACTTACACCCTAATAAATTTCCAGAAATGTTCGAGATTCCTTTCATTTCTTAATAGAACATCATTCGGGGGGATCCGATGACCTATCCTTTCTAATCCCGCAATAATTATCTCACGTACATCATTCATTATCACACAGTCCCAGAGGATGTGCTTCGGTGTCTGCCTCGCCTGAACGCAAACACACCACGGTTTACGGACAAGTCCTAAGTCGAAGAGTTTATTCATGAAATGCCCATACCCCGAGATCTTCTGCATCTCTTAGTGGTCCAGCACTGAAGGATCACTCTCACCTTTCATTTTCACCGCCATGAAGGGGAGAAAAGAATCAGCTATCGCCGATTACTTTTCTATTAGTGCAAAAATATGCGATATTAATTAGCATTCTGTATTCCTATCCTTGGAAATGTATAAATGGTGTTTTTATGTATTAACTTTGAACTTAAAAACATTATTGAAAAATACGAAACTGACCGTAGAGTGTGACGTCATATAATCATGAGACATAGATGAGATGACAAGATAACAGATGCTCAATATATTTGCCAGCCGTAATACGATTTCGCAGATAAATATTTACTTACTGTTATTGAATATGAAAAAGATAAATCATTTAACTTATCTTAATTTTACTCAAAAAACACGTTCGTTTTTGCCTCGCTGACATCTCACATACTTGACCATTATATAGCCATAATGACACTACATCCTAAACATTCTAGACGTCCAGAAAGACATAGAAAATAGACGAGAAAACGTATTATTATTATGGATTATGTTTTCAACATTAATCACTTCTGGTAAAAATTGGGAGATTCATTAGTATGGAGTCTCGTAATATAGTTTACTATTCTATTATTATTTCTCATATAAACTACTGCAGCAGCATTTTATTTTTAAAATTCAGTATCTACTGCAAAATAAAGTTTTGAGAATAATATAGAGAAAAAATAGATAAATTCGTTTATTTTTAAAATCCTCACTAATAAAATATCGGCAGAATTTATATGAAAAATGTTGTCAAATCAAAATAACCACGAACATCATACAAGAAGAAAATATAGAATGAGACGGCCATTTAGGAAGAAGGCTAAATCACAAAAATCACTGATGGACAGTGCGATGAAGGTTTTCAATGAAATGCCAGATAATATTGGAAAGAAGAAGAAATTACATAGATTTAAAATTAAACTAAGCTTATATGTGCTAGATAAGTTATAGTAAAAAGTAAAATATTCATATTGTTTATACATATTAGAGAATATATATACACTCTATTACGAATAAACGCATTACAGTAGTCTAGGCCTGAGTGTTGAGACTAGCGCAGCTGAATCAAGAGTGCTATATAAATGTGTAAGTTGAATCTTATTATTTATTTTTATTATATTTTGCATGAACATGTTATTTTTCTGTTTTATTTTTTTCGAAAATACTGGCCGTGGCAGCAAAGCTAAGCTAAGCGTAACTGCTAGAATGTTATTAATTTCATACAATCGTCTATAATTATTACTTACACAAGGGGTAAGGAAACGGGGTGTAGGAAGGGTGGTAGTAATTTGTTGTATGGACAGAACAATAAAGGTTGAAGAACCAACCAGGATGCATGACATATCTGGATTTTCTTACTGTACTCACAGCTCTCCTGAACTTCAGGAAACTTCTTCAATGATTAGCACGAAGCACTGTGTATCACCCAATAATGATACACAATAATAATTCAAGTCAAGTGTGACGAGCTCGTAACATGACCTTCACACTTCTTGACAGTTCACAAGCGACAATATAGAAAAAGTCGTGCTCTGTGGTAAGGGTCAGGAGAGAGGGTGGGAGGACAAATAGGTATAATAAATCTAATAGAGCATCCACATGCGCACGGCGACCGGTGATTTGGTTCTGTCATAAATATTGAAGAATTATAAAAAAATATTTGATATATATAATCGGGTTATACGCGAGAGTATCTATTCAACTCAGCATTATGCTGCGCTTGTAAAAACAAGATATTGACGATAAAACATGTAATAATTCAATCAAATGTCCCAACATTCTTTCGGCAATTTTCTCCAGCGAGACGAATTTTTGTCATGTTATACGTATGTGGCACAATGGCCTAAAAAATGGTCCCACATATACCCTCCGTCCCCAGGGTCAAGCGGTACCCTCCTATATAATTCACGGCGCGGGCAGGAGGGGGCAACTACAGGCCACTCTTGGCATCATAAAAACTTGGGTTTGGTGTAAGTTTTCACAGTTTCAGACATATTTCACCACGAGGAGGCGATATTTCACAATGTTGGGACCCTTTCACGCGGGCCACTTTCGTGAGGGCCATAAAACAATATTCGACAGAAAAATTTTAATGGAAAAAAATGAATTTATACTGGGTCAGCGAAAAAATACTCGTTTTTTAAAGATATATTAATGTAATTATGCAAAGGTAATTAATTATTATATTTTAACTTGCAAGCTGTTAAAATATATTGTAGGTAGACATAAAATTATATGAAATTCTTCTTCTTCATCATCATGTATTCAATGCCGACCATCGTGGTCACCTAATCTGAAAAATAAAATTTCGTCCACAATACGTCTCTATTCACATATGTATGTGAAAATAAAACACTTGTTTTTTGATTCAACTCGCCTTGTCATTATCAATCAAACAATTTAACTCAACAACTTGTATTTATAACTATAATGGGGGATAGCTGAAGATTTAAAAAATATATTATTCATGTTGAACATAAATATTTCCTAGAATCATGCAAACAATATATAAATTCTAGAATACCAAAAATGTCTATCTTGCCGTATTGTCTTCTAAGATTATAAAATTATATATCTATCCTTTACTACAAATTACGCATGACATTAAAATATCATTAGTGTTGAAACTGAATGGATACTTAGAATATTTAGAAGCTTTCTAAATGTATGGAAATCCTCAGAATTCCAATGAATAATGTTGTCCCTTTTCACCTCATGCAAATAAAATTGTACAGCTGTCCCCCATTATAGTTATAAATACAAATAGTTGAGTTAAATTGTTAGATTGATAATACCCTTACAAGGCGAAACGCGTCTCAAGTAAATTAAACGAGTAGAATCAAAAAACAAGTGTTTTATTTTCAAAAATGTACCTTCAGATTTTAAATATTCAGATTTTAAATGTAATCGACTCTTGATGATGTCAGAAGGATTAAGGTTTGTACGAGTACCTCCTCATTTCAGACACCCTTGCGCTCAGGTGTATCGCGAAGAGTATTGTTTGAAAGGTAACATATGACAATGAGAGGGTTGCAGGGATGATGAAGATAAAATGCTACTTACGATTGACATTGAGTTTATTACAAACAATTACATTTGTGACTTGACCAATCGCTACAGTGAGATGCAATGTGTTACACTGACATTGAAAGAAAGTGTGACGCTTGGCGCGTGAGGTCTGAGCTAGGTCGCAATGTATTCATGTATTGATGTATATCGGCGTGTGAGTTACCACGTAGCCGGGTGCGTTTAACGATGCGGTGATCGCTCGGAACCGATCACCACAAAGACCCTGTTAACTCCTCTATTTGGTCTAACCCTTGTCACCTTTCCACTCTTTGCTTTCCTTCAACTATCCCTGTAATTATGAGTTTATCGAAATATTCTCATTCTTTCCGGTAACGTGTCTAAAAATATCCAATGATATTTTTCCTACATATTGTCGATACTCTTACAAAGAAAGTAATCATTAATTGTTGAGGATAGATACGTTTATGCGTCTCGCGGTCTACGGAATGCGTAGCATTTGCACCTCGAGGCCATCCAGCAAGTATCTTCTGATCTTTTCAATGTCTATGTTTCCGTTCCATACAATTCTTTGGAGAATAGTGGAGATGTCATGAAACGGTGTTTTATCAGAATGAAACGATTTTATTTTAAAAATTTACTAACATCACCGATTTAAAACATTAAACCTATTTAATTTGCGTTCGAGAATGGCAAAAACATTTAGTATTAAAAAGTATCATTATGACGTCACACATTCCATTATTCAGCTCATTCAATTGTTAACCTTTAGGATTTGTTATCACCAGACATACCAAGTCGCCTTTTATGACTGATTTTGTGTACTCACATACGAGTACATGAGAATAACATTTTTAATAATATTTTTCTGTATATCTTTCTAGTTGATTAATTTAATTTGTATTAAAATACCACTGAACTATGGTCTAAAAATGCAACTTCACTACAAACACATGTTTTTCTTAATTAATTAATGAGAATAGCACAATCACTACCATTTGTTTATGTACAATTTTTTTTTGATGAAGCACAAAAAAAACCGACGATTGTACAAAATTAGATACAGGTAACCCTCGTTGATCGCGACCCCGGCGAGTGCGGATTCGTTATATCGCGATCTTATTGTGAAAAAAAAAACTGTCGCGACACTTGTCTGACTTTAACTTATGCCAGGAATCGTCATAAAGAGTGGTTGCACGTGCGTGCTACCTTTCTTTCTCGTTTACTCACGTCATACATATATGTGCATATACGTAAAGTTACAAGTGTGAGTGAGATAAAAGAACGCCGGAGCCAGGTTCGGTTGATCATTAGGGTCTATCCTTCAGTATAATCTTAGCTGCAGTGTCAAACTCACACTAATTAAATTGACTTACATATTTTTTATCCTTCCGTAATTTTTAAAATGTGAAAAATCGGTCGGCTGCAGGAAATAGACTGCCATACTATATCTCAAGAAAATGTCGTATCGGAACTTGGCCTTTCACTTCACAATTAATGCTAGGAGTTATTAGAAGAAAACAACGAAGATTAAGAGCGAGTGAGTGCTATTAAGTTTGGTTGTAATGGATTATTTGACAGTTATCTGGAAATTTTGCATAATAAACGCAGAGAGGCCAAACAACGGAATCAAGATTATTTTTTGTAACGTGAAATAAAATGAATGAATTACATGTTTTATGACATTTTTATTTTTAGTGTTTTTTCGAATTTTAAAATGATTATTTTAAATCTATTTTTTAAATTTTCACTTATCGCGACCATTTCCAGAACGTATCCCCCGCGATCAGCGTGCGTTATCTGTACATATATGCTCTTGCTCTTTTGCGCTTTTGCAGCACGTTATCTTCTTTGCTGAATTATTTATGCTTACCTCGAATTGTTTTCTATCATAACAGTCGTTTTGAGATAAACGTCAATACTTTAAAGATGATTTTAGAAATAATAGCGAACATGAAAAATTGTTGGCAATATGATTTATGACCGTCCATCATAATAAAACATAACAAATCAAAACAAAAATTATCTTTGTTTAGTATTTATTTTAATTGCATCCCCTATTACATAATATCCCTTCAGTAATTCGATGGGATGATGGAGTATATATGGGATATCGTCAGATATTATCAGTCAACAATGTAGGGTCGACTGACTTAAGCCATATTTATTAAGGTCCGATGTTTTTGTTTCCCTTGTGTTACGTAATACTGGACCTTTGCGGAGGTAATGTATTCCACTATACAGCCTATACCGTAACTAAGTAATCAGTTTAATGTTGTGATAACTTTTTTATACGTTTGCCATACACTGAACAAGCAATGGATATATTTTTATGCACACCATAAAAACGTCTCCAACATTTTACTCCACACCTTGTCGAAGATTTTTATTTTTTTATTAATAATTGTATTATTTTGGTAAACCTTGGAACAATCTGTCAACAACGGTATATTGTTTTAATGTTTTACTTAAAATATAATGTTAATAACGAAGCATATGTCGTGTTCGAAATGGTCTCTTGTCTGTACGAGGTGTCTTCTTCTTCTATATTTTTATTTTTTATCTTTGTTTTATTAACCACTAAAATGAGTTTAAATACATCTACCGGTTTCGAAAAATACCATTTTCTTCTTCAGGATGTCATAACTAACTAAAACATATATTGTTTCTTTGACAGAATCTATTTTAAAAAAATCAATTTCTTTTTTTTTTTTTAGTACCTAACTCAAATCATTACTTAATACAAATTTACTTGAATAATTTTTAGGAAAAAATTTTAGAATGGGACTCGTAGTTAAATTTAGTTGGTTGTTTATAATTTTTTGATTAGTTTTACACGCTTCAAAAGTATCTTCTTCTTCTTCTTTTAAACAGGCAATACACCCTTCAAGAGTGATTTGTGCCATTAATCAAGTTAAAACATTATTTTATAGATAGAAGTGCAACAATATTATAAAATAGGGAATATTATATTACAAGTTGATACCATTGTAGTTCAAGAAATTTGCTACTATATAAATAGATTAAATGTGGTGAGTTAAGGGAAAAAAGATGACACTAGTTAACCGGGAGTTGAAAATTACCATTAACATGATTATTGTAAAAAAAACCTGTGATTCGCAATGGACAGGCAAAAAAGATGCGGTCAAGCGTTTCCTTCTCGGCACATCACTCACACATTGGGGAATCTATTATGTTCAATCTGAATAAATGTGAGGCTACCTGGCAATGCCCAATTCTCATTCTAGAGATATTAGATGTTGTTATTTTGGAGACTTTCCTGTTGGAGAACTAAGGGGTGCGGGAAATAGATCTTTGGATTATTTTAAGCCGATTAACCTTGTGATTATTTGGATCCATCCATTGTGCAGTCCAGATAGAATTTGTACGTTTTTTTACCATATTAAGTCTGTCATACATCGGGATATGGAATTAATAGGGGAAAACTCCGGAAAGAGTAGCCTTCTTGGCCAGTTTATCAGCATATTCATTTCCATGAATTCCCTTATGTGCAGGAATCCAAACGAATGATACCTGTTTCTTGTTGTTGTACAAATTAGACATCTTCTGATGGAATAGATTATCTCATTGTCTAGCCAAACTTTCATATTAGCAGAGAGGGATTTAAGAGCTGCTTGCGAGTCGGAGAATATAACAGCCTTATCGACGTTCCGGAGTACGCAGATGTCCAAGGCTTCTTTAATTGCCCAACGTTCTGCTGAGAAAACCGATGAATCCGCAGGAAGTCGAAGCTTCACATTTATTTTTAAGTACGAGGTATTGTCGTGTATATATAGTAATAGTATAATTACAACATGATAGCTAGATGATGCCCTGCGTCCGTTTCACTATACGTTCGTAAAATTCTATTCCGTTCTGGTGAGTAATCATCCAGTACGGAATAGAATTTATATTTTACAAAGATATTTGTATTCATGACGACTGAGCTTAAATCCAATCAACGGTGGTTTTAATTACGGGTTATCTTAAAATCGCGTAGTAAAAACATTTATCAGGTACCGTCTTTCTTAAAAGCAATCTAAAATGTTTAAAATATCCACCATTCTTCAAAATATGAATTATAATCAAATAAATGTCGGTTAATTTACAATTAATATTTTTTTTAAAATACATATTCAAATAATGGAATTAAATTAGTGCATATTTTTTAATCACTAATAATAAATACATATCGGGTTGATCTTATTAATTCATAATTTTTAAAAAACATGGTATTTCATAGTTTTTTAAAACACCCTGTTCTAAACTAATATAAATTTATTGATATTCACGGTAAACCTTGGGGTCTAGTTGAGAGGTACCCTTGTTAATTTGTTAAAAACCGCAAGGACTTAGGGCTTAACCACACAGCGGTCATCTTTTACATTCTCGCTACACAAACACGAACATTTTGATAATATATTACTTCGGGAGAACATTCCAAATAATAATTTCTCTAATTTTACATTTCGTTGAAAACACATTTTTAAATGTTTCTATAATGTAGGGAAGTTGAAAGTTTATTTTTTCACAATAGCTGTTCGGCTATTTTTTCATTGTGTATTATATGACGCAGGTGTGACTTTGAAGACATTGTCAGTCTATCCCTGTCCCAAAGCTCTTTCGCCATATTGTTCTTGTGTTAGCTGTCTCAAAACTCTTTCACCATATTGTTCTTGTGTTTAGCAATGATTTCAGTGATTGCTGTTTGATCGTCTTCTCCACATAGTTCAACTACCGAAGTCTTGCTATTTTAATAAATACCTAAATAGACACTTATCTCATTAAACAAGTTCAGCGTTGTAGCATCTATGCCAAAATATATAAATACAATTATTATGAAACCAAATTCTTAAAGTTGATCTTTTCTAACAAGATACCTAACAATAAATAAATAAATCGCAATATTACAGATATAATTACGGAAAAAGGTAATATTTTTAAATTGTGAAGAAAAATGTTGATCGTTAATGTTGACAATAAATTCACCACAGCTTCTAACAACAGAGTCTGAACATAAAATAACATGTACGTTTTTATATCATAATTTCATACGTGTTTTTATACTGTAATAAATTTCACGCCGAGTTTTTAAATGTCCATCACTAGACGTGTCTCTTTCGGGAAAAAGTCTATAGAAAAGTTTTTCTCGAAGGAACGCCAACACCTGTCGATTGTTTTTTTGCCTCCCTTGAAAGCACTTTATTTTTTTGTCATTCAATTGTAGATCAGTGGCGCCCTCCATTATTGGACCTTGTCCTCTCATTTTTTACCCTGAGACAATGTTCTGCGGACCCGAGAGACAAAGGAGTTCTCTCAACATTTTCCGAATACAAAAAGAGACAGCTGTGCTGTTGTATTGCGTCCATTTCTCTTCTTATCTCCGCACGGCCCCATCTGGACGTCCCTTCATCTTATCTGAAAGCTTTCATTCGTTTCGGAACTATCTGAACGGGAGCTTTCAATCCGGACTTATTATCCGAACCGCCAACACATTTTTCAAATATTCTTAAAAAGGTATCAAAGCTATATTGTAAAGCGTAATAAATAAACACTTACCAAACGATAACATTTAACGTGAACATTTTTTTCGTATATAATTGTACTGGAATAAAATATATTTTCAGTCTGGTATTCAAGTAACACAAAAATTTCAGAATCCAAACAAAACTACGTCGAGATTTACGAACTCACCCTGGTTTGTTAGCAGAAGAGTTAGCAAAATATAAAATAAATATTTTATAAAGAACTTTATCCATTTTTGGTACTACTTTATACAATCATATACAAAGTTAAAATTACCTGAAATAAAAAAAAAACCAACTTCACCATGTTTCCCGTCAAAAAATATCACGCCATTGTTGTTATCTCATATATCGGAGACAACGGGCTCAACCTTTACCTTCCCCCTTTAACAATCGAATCATCATATATTTTCAGAATGCGAAGTTTTAATAAATTAACTAAAATGTGAAATAAAATATAAAACAAATTAGATAAAACACTGTGTTAAAAATATATATTAACCATCGGAACTCAATCTTGGAATATTATCTTGCTAGGAGAAAGCATTACCAATTACAAAATTATATTTTTTATTTGTAGATGAGAACAAAGAAACAGCACTTATTTGTAGATGTGAACAAAGAAACAGCACTTATTTGTGATACGTTAAATTTATTAACCAATTGTGCGGTTGTGAATAATTACGAGACTAAAAGTAAAGAAAAATATTGAAGCGAAACGATCTTGTCAGGCATAGGTGCGGTAGAGAAACGATCGTCCAGCGGGGCGCTTGGCGCTACGGACCGCTAATGGCGCTAGCTGCCTCTGCTGCGCCGTCATACGGAATGTGACATGTTGATGCTTGTTGACGTCGTGATGCTATATAGTTACGACGTGATCGCTGGATGGCGCCCTGTATCTATTTCACCATTGTTGCATTTTAATAATTATGACCATAAACATTATTATTTCCAATAAATATTAATAATCATAATAATGAGTTTATTCCAGCGCGATCAAGTTCTTATTTTTTAACTCGATTTGCCATAAAGATAATACATATAATTATGTTAAAGTTACGAAACAAATATAATGCTATGAAAAAGAAAAAGAAAACCAAGGAAAAAATTAATAAATAAAATAAAAAAAGTTCACACATATACACACAAAATATAAATATTACATAAATAACTACTTCAGTCACAACCATTGTTGTATATATATGTAGCTATTCTGTAGGCGTTTCCACTATTTGGTCAGGGAACCAGCTTTCCATGAGGGCGCAGCTTGCACAATAGAGTTGGTGCGGAGCACCAGCCACAGCTTTACGCCCGCAAGTCGATGTCTCAGAAGCGGAACGAATCCATGTACACGGCCTTCGGTAAACATTGTAAATGCGCTGTAATAACGCGCCAATCCGAACAGTATTCTGTATGAGTTGTTGTACTGAATTTAGAGACGGTTATACGTCACTTGCTTATATTTCGACCAAAGCTCACAGGTATACATGCTGGTAAAGAACGATTTAATGTACCCAGCAATTTATTTAGATATCACTTATGCTATTTTATTTCTTGTTTTCAATATTATCATATATATATCAGGATAACTTTTTAGCTATATTGGTACATTGATTAGACGTACTGATTATTCCTGATACAGTACCGGTTGAATATTATGTTGCAGGCTGATTGTTTTTGAATAACTAGGAAATAAAACATAATTTTTTATTTTGGTTATTATTTATCGATTATTTGATTTATTACAATAATGTATGGAATATGACATTGGTCAAGTAGCCATTTCTGGCAGCGGCACAAATTCGTGCTCTTTTAACCATATTTTTCATAACATTCTCGCACACTTCGCGTGTTATTTCAACAATTTCATTTCGAATATTTTCCTATAGTATCGGAATTATTGGCTTATTGGCGTAGATCTTTCCTTTCAAGTACCTCTACAGAAAATAATCGGTAGCCATCAAATCAGGTGATTGAGGAGGCTAGTCGACATCACCACTATTCAAGCGTAGCTCGAGTTGTGTATGAGGTGGCACCATCCTGTTAAAACCATATGTATTGAAGGTTCAATCGACCAAATTCGGCCACCAAGAAATTTTCCAACATGTGACGATAGCGATTACCATTAATAATTACAGAATTACTCTTGAGGCATTTGGTACTCCATAATAAATTGTAATCAACTATTCTCTACGATTACAAAATATGAATGAATTAGTTTTAACCAAATCAAAATGGTAGCCAAACAAAATTGACCTGAAACATAATATTCACCTTGTACATGTTACCATATTCTGAGGTAAAAAAAATTTTTTTCTAAAACGTAAACCAATTTTATATGCTGGTTCACCAACTACACACTAGATTTAATTCAATATTTACGTAGTTTAATATAAATATATATTTTTTGTATCTATATATTAATTTACAACTTTGTAACTTCCATTGTTAGATATCAAAATTTCAATTTATTGGCTGGAGATTTACGTTATTAAATAAATTACTTCCAGCAAAAAAATCTATTAGTTTCCACTGTCGAACTTCAGTCCCCTCGGCTGGAGCTCGGCATAACATCGGCTTTAAACCTGCCGCGTAATTGTAAGTAGTCGTACTTTGGCCAACTTGACTTCCAATCCTAGATGTGGTTGAATAAAGCCATTAGTCTCTAAGAATAATGGTGAAAGAGGAAGAAATTAAAATGAATTATGTTCAACGAAAAATAATAATTGATCTTTTTATTTTGTAAAACGGCCACAATTTTCGCCAGTTAAAAATAATGCTCCTTGTCCCGACATAATTATCTGTCAAAAACAATTTATGACGTAATAAGTGAGCGCAAATGTTAACGACGTTTTCCCACGTTACATTTCTCTAGTCTTGTGATTTCGCCCAAAGTTTAAAGAATTTTTAAAAATAAAATATTGGCCATTACGTGGCACACAATCACAGTACATAATATTAAAATCATAAATCAAAGTAATTATGTAATTAATAAAGTGTACACAGTATTGTTTTTTAAATTAAATAGCTTCACCGCCGGGACTTAACACGAGTTCTTTTAATCGCCAGTATACAGGTATACCGCTGAGCTAGGTTTGACTTGCACCTAATTTATTATTTGTATTTTTCTCCATTTCAATCTACTAGAAAGTAAATATTTTATTGAATGCAAAGTTTCTTAGACTTAACTTTCAACACGAAATATTGATGGCGCCAGGATTCTTGTTAATACAACGATGGTAAATTCAATTTAATACTTATTGCTAGACGATTATCCCATGCTGTGCATGTTTTCTATGTTTAAATACATTTTATATGGATTTCCTTATAAAAAAACTCATTATATACAAAAATACCTCCTTAAGAGCACAATGTCGAAACTATTAAATCTTTTTTCGTAGAAAGCAATCACTTTGTGGTTTGACATATTATATTAAGTAAAATAACAATCACTTTGTGTGAAACCACGAACTTAATTGATGTCGACCGGTTTCGCTCAACTCAAGCTACATCAGGACTAATCGTAGATACAGGAAGAGTGCACTTATATATACATGAAGAGGTAGATAGAATATAAAAATACATGTGAAAGTGAGAGATAGAATACATATATAACATATTTTTATATTCTATCTCCCTCTTCATGTATATATAAGTGCACTCTTCCTGTATCTAATCTCTTCTTGTAATAAAATAGAGATGCGCACACTGAATGTATATCAAATCAATATTCTTATTTTTTATTAAACTAAACTAAACGCTTGTACTACGAAAGTAGTGCTAACTGGCTGATCTCCTGAAACTAGGTACGAACCCTTGATCACTAGATCATTAGACCGGTGTCTTAACCACTAGTCCAACACGTTATTTATCTAGTATCTTATCTATGTACCTAAAGTTCTTTGTTATCTTTTTAGAATATAATTATTCTAATAATATCTGAAATAAGTTAAAATAACCAAAAATTCTATGGAATAAAATAAATACAACGTTATTGTTTATATATTTATGAAAACATCTTATATAATTTGAATATATATAAGTTTTCTCAAAGTAAACTATCTTCAAAAACGCGATTAATTGAGATCGCTGGGTAGTTACCGTGTGAGAATGGTCTTTCACGAGTTAAAGAACATATAAGTACTCATTTATGACTCTGAACATGAATAAACTAGTAGTGTTTTTTTTATATTTCTGTCAACTGCTACCCTTAAAAATATAAACATCTAAAATATGATTCCTGTATAACAGTACCGGTATGCGTGGCGGTAATTACCTAACCTTTTGTGCAATAAATTTCTCAAATTATTATTAACGTGAATATGTTCAGTCGTGACGTTCATTCATTATGTTCGCCCTCGCGGCGAGGGATGGTGGGGAGAAACAAAGCGATTCGAAATAAAATGAACATTTATCATTGACTGAACAATTATCCTCAATGGATTACCATTGCCCTCTTTATCTTCAATCGGCGTCGCAGGCTTTCAACATGGGATACAGGAATATTAAATGCATAATGCACTGCGGTTACTACCAGTGTAATTGAATCATCTAGTTTTAATATTCTATCATAAAATAAAATAAAACTCACGAAGCTAATGTGCTAAATTGATTTGAATAGTGTAAATGTGACCTTTCAAATAAAACTCTTTTTTTTACATATTTACAGAAGCGATGTAGAATATGCGTTTTTGAGAACAAAATAAAAAAGGCGTTCATGAAAGTGTGTTCATGTGTTGTACGAACGTATTGAATTTAGATGATCCATGTGGCGCTTATATAAAGATATGTTCATCAATTGAAGAAAAATACTGCATCAAGTACCTAGGAATCATATTAGATAACAAAATCAAATGGAAAAAAAAATATTACTAATCTTACAAATAAAATAAGGAAAACTGCCTACATATTTTTAAGACTCAGAAACACCTTATCACTTACAAATCTGAAAATAATATATTACGCATTTGTGCAATCACATTTAAAATACGGTAATTATTGGATGGGGAGGAGCATATAAAACTTCAATATCACAATTAGAAATCACTCAAAAAATGATGATAAAAATTATTCTAAAAAAATGACTATCCAAGTACCTAAAATAATAGACACATACAAAAAAATTCAATTATCCAAATTTTTAAAATTAAAAATAAATTAAATGTTAGAATTTTCGATCTACAAGATCTAGAGACCAAATTGATATTCGAAAACTAAAATATACCGAAACCTAAAATCATTATATTTATCAAGGCATCAAATTTTTTAACAAACTCCACATCACAATTAGAAAAATTACAGACTACTATAAATTTGTATCTGATGTCAAAAAATATGTACACAGAATAACTATAACATAAATTATACACTCTCGAATATACTCTTTATCTATCTATACACGAGTCTTACTTTCATTGAGAAGAAATACACATTAAACAATATATATATGCACTGATTATTTTTAAAATGTGTTATATTTTATAATTTTAAAATAAATATAAAATATATATATATAAAAATATACATATATATATCCTGCCGATAGCTTACAAGTATATTAATTTATTTTATGTATTTCATATGTTATGTATTGGTTTAGTAAATATAAAATTAAGAAAGAAGAAAATAAGAGAAATAAAAATCATAAATAACAAAAGAAAGAAGGAAATGATCTAATATTTATACATGAAAAACATATAAAACAATACTTGAAATTTGTAAAGATAATTCACAGTCATTTTCAACGAGTATTCAGTTAATGACAGATGTTCTAGGCTGGTGAAACACACACAATCAGGCCGCTAAACACTGATGCTAGGGCTGAGGTCTTGCCGTGCTCACTATTACACACATTTCTTTTAGAACACATATTGTGGCGGCGTGTATTCGTAAAGGGCAATATGGCAAAAGAAGAAGATAAATACGATGCTGCGGAATCACATCTATTACCAGAATATTTAAAAATACAAAAAGCACTTAATTTCTCAAATAAAAGTATAAAAAAATAGGTGACAGTAAAATGTTACATATATTATAAAACATCCATTAAGATTTACGCAGGTATAGCACAATATAACAGATACACATTAATAATAGCTATCTTATGAATTTTTTCGATGTATCTCAACTTTCTGTGCACGTTGTTACAAATGACTGTACTTTAAATTAATTTTATTAGCCAAAAACATTCTTATATTATTTTGTTTATGTTTTTGATGGTGAAGTTGGAAGACGGCTCTATTATAAGCGTCGGATGAGCGAACGAGAATATGCGGTTTACTAGGACAGAAGAATGTGACGTTCTATTCTTTCTGTCTACCCGTGCGTCGATACGGCGTGATGGTAAGTATCATATGATATTCTTATAATATAAAAAACTTATATATTACATTAGTGACCACCTTTTACAATGCGCATTCTTATACAAATGAAGTGTGCAAAATGAATTTCTATGATTTATTAATCATAAAATAAATTATGAGATTAATTATAAATAACAAGAGCAATTAAATTAAATTATGATTTTTTTTCTTATGTTCAACGAACTTTTTAAAGCTGAGCGAAAGAATAATTATTTTTGATCTTGTATTATATTTAATAGTGCATCGAAGACTTTATTTAAGAAGAGACTTAAAACGCACCTTTTCAAAAAATCATTTCCATACGTTAAAAAAACAATTTTTAATTTTAAAAACAAATATAATGTAGGACTATTAACAGTTCTTGTATAAAGCGTTCTTGAGGTGAAATTATTTACGAAAATGGCTCAATAAAAATTATCCAATTTTATTATTATTATTAAAGTTTTGCATCATAAAATTGATAGCCCTGATTTATTGCGACTAATCAACTTGCCAGAACTACAAGAATTATTTTACATTATTATTGTAACAATATCGAAACGGTTGCTCAGTTTAATTCTCCATTACACAGAATTCAAAATATGTCTAACGAGTATGCGAATATTGCTGATGTATGGAAGTATTACCAAAATACAGAGAAATTCTAACATGTTTATTTATGACTGACAGATCGGACGGACTTATTTGAGACCAACATAAGCTACAAAGAAGGTTAATTAATATTTACATTTATAAATAATAATTTTTTCGATGTTTTCTTATGCATATTTAATAATTATATATATAGGTATATAAGAAATTGAATTTTAATGGTGGTTCTTGACAAAATGGCAATACTTTACAAATTTTATATAATTTTTATTTCCTACATTTTTTTACAGTGTATTTGAATGATTTTTAACTTCTGTTTTATCCTATATTCTTTGTCTTTATTTTACTTTATGTATTACTATAATATGTCATGTAAAAGGCACAATTGGAGCCGTTTATTTAAAAATAAATATATGAGGTGTTTAAATGACGCCTTTTTAAGTATCATAATAAATTTACGTTTTTAAAAATACTTTATTTATTTATTCGATTTCATTAGTATACTATTAATATATAATACACCGCGCATAAAGAAAATAAAACAAAACAATAAAACTTATACACAGGTATGTTATTTAATCAAACTATAAAGATTTCCATTATGGGAATTTCGAATACCCACGTGGGTGGCTTGATATGAGAATACCTTTATTGTATTTTATTTTTTAAGTCTAAATTTTCCGTATAACGAACCATTTCAGAGCGTGGGTGCGTCAACTAATTGATATAAGAGAAAAGTTGTACTTGCTAGTTTTTATATAGCACAACTGTGTTTATTAAACTTTGTGAATTCATCATCTAGAAGTATTATTTAAGTGTTTTTTGTTACTTTCATTCACCTGAGACTAGTCCCTCTACTTTGTATTCCAACCGTCCTGGGACACGGTCTTGCCCCATTCCCAACGCAGTGATGAATACTTTCCCATCTGTGATCCACTTGGAATGGCGGATCTTCACCTCCCTCCCTCTTATTTATCCCAGTTGATGGAAATGGCGAAATAATTACGAAAGCTTAAAGTCTTAGCCAGACATCGTCGGGGGAACTGTTTGGGAAATAAATTGCAAAAATACATAAAGTGAAAAATCACCTCTGCGATTTGGAGGCAATTTTACCCCTCGTGCTTGGATGAAAATCCGTTGCTCTGATTGGTTGAAACAGTGAAGGCTTAGCAAGGGAGCTGACAAAGACTTTTAATAGAAAAATAAATCATAAATGTACACATCTCAATGGTGAGAAGAGAGAGATATTGAACAGAACTAAATAGTAGGTTAGATCTATTTTTCATAACACAATTCCCAGATGAGTTAAAAAAATGATGTAATGATTCTAAATATTCATGGTACCGGGATACTATGTATTTCATGCTATATGTACATCATCATTCCACCACTCTTATATATCCTCAGCTGTTTTTTTCTAATTTGTTTAACCTACGGCAGACGCGTTCTGGGTAACGCCATCCAGCCACCGTTGCTTAGATCTTCCAACGCTCTAATATCATTGATTGATTTGGCAGTTACTTCGAGGTGTAACATTTTAATTTAAAAAACGCATCATTTTTATTTTCACTTTGTACTACATTATACACACAATTTTTTGACTTAATATCACTACCAGAAAAATATTAATTCGGAGTCATTAATGAATAATATTCACAGACAGACATTAAGTAATAGAAGAGGGGTTTAGAACATTAGTTGCGGGACGAGAGGCATTCTACACACATTCTCGGTGGAATCATAAATCCAATAGTTTATATCACATTTATGCAACAGTAAAAGTATTTACTCTTTGAAAATTAAATATTTGTGTAAACAAGACGTATTTTTTACATAAATGCATATTAAATTGTCTGCGTTTAAATTTTCGCTCCAATCAAGTCATATTTTTAAAAAAAGTCGCGGAGCTATTTGATTGTGTAAGTGGTACCAAACTGATCACGTGGGTGACACCCAAATTAAAATATTGGGATAAGAAATTTGCGTTAGTTCATGTCTATATATTTGGTAGTCTGTAAATAATATGTTATTTTGAAATACTTCACTGCTATTATCGATGTTTTCAAGAAACAATAAAGCCACTCCCACCCTTACGTATTCCACCGCCCCATAGCCATATCAATCTTACTGAACGTCATAAATTTAAATCATTCTTACTGAACGTAATGAATTTAAATCATTCTTACTGAACGTAATAAATTTAAATCATTCTTACTGAACGCAATGATTTAAATCATTCTCACCGAACGCAATGAATTAAAATCATTCTTACTGAACGTAATAAATTTAAATCATTCTTACTGAACGCAATGATTTAAATCATTCTTAACGAACGCAATTAATTAAAATCATTCTTACTGAACATAATGAATTTAAATCATTCTTACTGAACGCAATGATTTAAATCATTCTTAACGAACGCAATGAATTAAAATCATTCTTACTGAACGTAATGAATTTAACTCATTCTTACTGAACTTAATAAATTTAAATCATTCTTACTGAACGCAATGATTTAAATCATTCTTAACGAACGCAATAAATTAAAATCATTCTTACTGAACGTAATGAATTTAAATCATTCTTACTGAACGTAATAAATTTAAATTATTCTTACTGAACGTCATGAACTTAATTCATTCTTACTGAACGTTATAAATTTAAATCATTCTTACTGTACGTCATGAATTTAAATCATTCTTACTGAACGTAATTAATTTAAATCATTCTTACTGAATACCAAGCATTCAGATTCGTATATATGAGAACTGGTGCTATGGGTACATGACACTAAATATTGGTGATGCTTAAAACATTTATTATTTAAATCGTTATTGTAACTGTGATTGTAATAATGATGTAACTGTTTATTTTCAATTCTTAGAACAATAACTGGTATACTAGAATGTTAATCTTATTTACCAATCATCTTTAAATCTCAGTTACCAATCGTCATAATTACGGTCACATAACGGTTTACCATCACTAGTAAACATACATTCTGTATTTATGCCCATTTTATAAATACATTATTGTATTGTATTATACCCATATTATAAATAACTAAAATAAATAAAAATACGATATTGTTGGATGTGCATGTAACGCACTAGTTCGCATTCGTTGGTAGACACATCTGAGTAAATACTTTGTTTTTAGCATTGTACATAATTGATATCTATCCTATTTTCCTCTAGAGGCACCCCATCTACTTATAAATGCATTTGTTCTGTCACGTGTGGACTATTGTAACAGAATTTATGCTGGCAGCATTCAAATTGCGGCAGCACAGATAATACATAGAGTTTCCAAATTCTCTCATATAACATCCCTTTTTAATTCAGCTACATTGGCTCTGATTCCCTGAAAGAGTTGAATTTAAATTGTTCTAGTTGATGTACAAAGCGACACATAACATAGCTTTGTATCCCAGACAATTTGAATGGTAGACGTCAAACTCTCAGGTCAGCCTCCACTTCAGCCGCAGGAAGGGTTGTGAAACCGACCAACCGTTGCCAGAAGTTTAAATTTAGAGAACGGGTATTTGCGGTGCCAGGCCCAAAAGCGTGAAACTCTTTCCCCTCCGTCATAAGAAACAGTGCATCCGAGACTTTTTAAGACTATTTAAGAATAAAAGAAAAGTACCTTTTAAATAGTTATTTCCATAAGTGAAAAATAACAATTTTTAATTTTAAAAACAAAGATAGTGTAGAACTATAAATAGTTTATGTCTAAAGCGCCCTTGAGGTGAAAGTTTTTTCGAAAATGGCGCAATACAAATTATCCATCATTATTATTATTATTCGTATGTTGATTATACAGCTTTTTATGCATTAATAAATAAATGCCAACTTGTCCCAAAACAGGCTTGCCTAATGGGGCAATGCAATTGTCATTCAGAAATGTGATTAATATAACTATGTTTAGTTTTATGTATGTATGTGTGTAATGTAAATAAATAAATAGATGAAAAAACTTTAAAAATCTTTTTTAATAAATAAGAAATAATTTATAAAACTAACATTCAATACAATCTTGTTACCGGAGAACTTACGGCCTGAAATGATTCATAAAATTGTTCACTACTTTTGTAAACTTTTCAAAACAATTCACATGGTCCTAGAAGCTTTTTCAAAATTTTAAATTCATATAAATCATACCTACTCGTGTATGGGCGTGGAACAGAAATATTTATCAGATTCCACCCGAGTTTTCTTAGTATGGCTCAATACATAATTCATTTTGTTTTTTAAATTGTGAGTCTTGAATTTGAACGCATAATAAAATACTTTTTTTTACCATATCTTTATCATTTCTTTGACATTAAAATTTTTTATAATATTCAATCTAAATACCTACTTATTATTAGTGTCAGTCTATACATAAAATATGTACCCATTAGTTTGTAAATAAATCCATTTTGAAAAAATAAATCATCATCATAGTTATTATACTTTCTGATTCTGCAACAATATATGATTGTTGCCAATTATAATCCTTTACCTCAAGTTTTTTTTATATAAATAAGGTAAAAACTTGGTCTATCAAATTATTTTGGAAATTTCACTAAATTATTTTGAAGTATACTTTATCTATTGCAGCAAAATATTTAGACAAAAATTTTGGACCAAGTTCATCCTCTGTTTAGATAAAGGACTTGGTGTAAATAGCATCTGGCAATATTCATACACTGCTGCAGAATCACAAAGCATCCTTGGAGGTAAAGCAAACTAACTAGAGCGATAAATATAAAATGATCAACTTAACATGAAGCTGAAAACATCTAGATGAGCTTATTCCCGATTGCAATTCGATATTGGAACCGATTAGCATTCAAAGCTTATATTCTCGGGAGCAGAATTACAAAACCTCTATTGGGGCGGTATATTGCTCAACCATTTGGACACAACCGCATCAAGAAAATCTTTAATATCAAATATAAAACAACAAGAAATTGCGTAAAATTATTTAAGAATTAGGAAAATATTCCCCACATGTGACAGCATTTTAACAGTTAAGATTAGTAGATGATTTTTCAAAACGATTTGCTATTGCATCGTGTGGTTAGAATACACGCCACTAATGATAGTGGGAGTTTTGCAACCCACTAGGTCATCCAAATTAATCCTATATTCATTGCATAAGCACATAGCTTATATTTTTAAAAAAAAAAGTGAGTGAAAATATAGTGACATGTTATCTTCATTTAAAAAAATAATATTTTAAATTCTATTTTTTAGGTAATATAAAATAATCCCACCTTGATACGGACCTTGGTGCATTGTGGATGTCTGGTCTACTGCAACTGTAAAAAAAGAAGAAACATTAATAATAACAATATTACAATAAGAGAAAGCGGAGTTTAAAATATTATTTTTATTTATTTGTCGTAAACAATAGTCAATTACAATTTATTATGAAGTATCGAACGTCTAAAAAACTTGTTAAAGTCAATAAAACGTTTTATCTAAATAATAATGGCATTGCTATAACAATTTTGTAATGTTGATCGCTATTGCCACATGTTGGTCAAATTGCGTCGATTGGACCTGTTACATATGTGGTCTCAACAAGATGGTGCCACCTCATACATAGCCCGAGCGACGCTTGAAATTTTGTGAGAATTTTCCTCGGCTGTATGATATTCCATGAATAATTGTAATAAACCAAATAATCGATGAATATATACCAAATTTAAAAAAATTGTTTTATTTCCTAACTATTCAAAAACAACATCGGCCTGAAACATAATATTCACCTGTAAAAAAATTGATAATAAAATGCACATAGATATATATTTTAAAATTTATAAATCATTTTTATTAGCTAGTTTGCTTCAGTGTTCGCTAACATGAGACAAAAGTTTATTCGTTATCTGCATGCAACCGCCCATCGTTATTTGTTTTTTGTTTTTCTTTGGTGTAAGACCACCACTCGGTATCGATTTTTTTTGCTTGCCATTAGTGTGTGTTTCGTTAGGTATTTTGTTTACGTCTTTTTTTGTCCATTTAAAAAAACTAAATAAATATAAAAGTTCCGTTACTGCAGGTGCTTTAACAATTAGGTTAGATAAATACAATTTATAGTAAAATATGTAAGAACTTTTTTTTTTGTTTTTTATAATAGTTATTAAAATAAAATGTACAATAAAAATGATATGTTAAATAGTCTGATTATATAATAAATTATAGTAATAAAATATATATATATATCATTCAGTTGTTGTCGGTAAACCTACTTTTGCAAACGTGTTCTAATTTTTATTTTAATGAAGAATCAAATACATTTTGGATTTTAATTACACAATTGACCTCAAACATATAGTAATATTTTTGGGATTTTATGTTATAAAAGCGGAATATTATGCATTTTGATTATAAATCGTAGCCCCCTTGTACTTTTAATCTAGAATTCTACATGTTTAAGTGATAGATAGATTAAGACAGCAATATTCTGAAATATGTATGTACATGTAATAGTATGACCTTTATGCTTATTAATTCGACTAGTGACGTACATGTATAATATAATTCTTAAGGTTCATATAGGTACATTTATATTTATTAAATCTGATTGCGCAAGGGAAATAAAATAATAATCTTTAATGAATTAAAGTTAAATAACTTTGTTTAGACCACTTTATTAGATATCTCCATGTTACATAATCTACTTCCTATATAAGGAAGATAACATTGTTCTCGAAACATTTAGATATTATATCTAATAAAGTAGTGTTAACAAAGTTATTTGACTTGACAAAGTAAAAACCTACCCTTAAAAGAACTAATTTATAATTTGTGTTCGTTTTTTTATTTAAATATAAGAAAATATCACACATTTTAGAATTATCAGGAGGATATATATATATATATTTCATTTAACATTTATTTCTTCTCTAGAAGAGAGTAGAACTCGTGTACAGAGAAGGAGTATATACGAGATAATTTATGTTTCAGTTAGTCTGTGTGTATATTTTTTTTTACTTCAGATACAAATTGATAGTAGTCTGTGATTGTTCTAGTTGTGATGGGAATATTGTTAAAAAATTTGATGCCTCGATAAATATAGTGATTTTGTGTTACGGTATATTTTAGTTTTGGAATATCAATTTGGTCTCTAAATCTTATAGATCGGAATTCGCTTATAATGTTTAATTGATTATTAATTTTGAAAATTTGGATTAGTGATTTTTTTTTGTATATGTATATTATTGTTGGTACTTTGAAATCAGTGAAAAGTTGTATTCTTTGATAGTCGTTTTTTTTTAGAATAATTTAATTTTTCATTTTTTGAGTAATTTCTAATTGTGATATTGAAGTTTTATATGATGTTCCCATCCAATAATACCGTATTGCAAATGTGACTGTACAAAGGCGTAATATATTATTTCCGTTCCACTTAAAAGTAGTCTACAGTTTCACTTGCATATAAATATTCATTTACCACTCTATAATAACATGTGTACATGCCTGCAAATTTTTTTTGTAAATTCTATTAGTTATGAGATTTAATTGGAGTAGGTTTGTTAATATTTATATGAAATTATAATTAATATCTCAAAACTATTGTAGACGCACGTGAGTAAACATTTTTGTATTCAATCCATTCCAAACGCTAAATATAGGATTATCGGAATATTTTTCTTTGTGTAAGAAAGAACACTGTTAACAATAACACAAAAGTAACGCTACTTTTGAAAATCGTATAAAAAAACCTTTATACGTACGGTGGGAGGCTTACAAATGCAACAGAACCGTGTTGCCGAAGTGCGTGAGGGTTTGTAAGCCGTGCCGAGTGCTAATCTGCGAGGATTCGGGGTAAATGTAACTTTGGTATTGAGCACAGATGATTTATAGCGGCGGAAGCGAGCGGTTGGGGGTGGGGGTGGAAAATAATAGCTAAGGAGGGTGGGCGGTTTCCAATAAGTAAAACTGGCCGATTCTTAATTGGCCACAAGAGCGCAGGTCTCTATATACCTACATTAGTGCCAGATTTATGAAACTGTTAGAGCGGTAAATCAAAAACGTTATTAGAATACCTAGTTCGCACCCAAGGCCGATGTGTTCCGAGAAAGACATGCCTTGATTTTTAATGGTAGGCTGCGTTTGCGCAGAATTTGGATGTTTGAATACATTCCATTATTGACTTTTTAAAATTTAACATAGTTCACATTCAATATTTTGTAATTTTACTAAAAGTCTTGATAAAAATATCATCTCAATTTTATTATAATAATTGTTAGCTATTTTATTTTAAAATAATTTGTGAAATAGAATAGCAATGTGAATGGCAAAAATCTATGTAATGTTTATTTACTTATTTAATTACGGATATATCCCGGTAGTAAACAAACATTTTTCCTGTATACCTTTCTAGTTGATTAATTTAATTTGTATTAAAATACCACATAACTATGTTCTAAAATACAACTTCACAACAAATATGTGTTTTACTAAATAAATTATTAAATAATTATAGAAATGGCAATAGATAATTTTTATTCAATGTTGGATAAAAATTATTGATAATTTAATTTATGTAAAAAAAATTTTTGTCACGAAGCAAATATGGAAATTCTAAGAAAACAAACTTAATTATCTAAAATAATAACACCCATCGTATATTTTAAAAATAATTATGAGTTAATTTTTGGGTTACACCCACGTTATCCTACAAGAGATAATTAAAATGACATGCTTCTATTAATTAAATAACAATTGTTTAATATAAATTAAATTTATCAATTGGAAAGATATACAGAAAAATATATTTATCGAAAAAATATTTCATTTCTACCGGGATTCAAACCTGGACCTTTTCCTATCCAGAAAAGCGCATTATCCGATTTCGCTATAGCAATCGAATATATTTACGACATATTTTGAATTCTATATTTTGTACTATTCCATTTTCAAAAGCAATCCCCTTTATATTACGGAGAATTTCAAATACCGATAA
The DNA here is from genome assembly GCA_031772225.1 of Eubasilissa splendida. NCBI lineage: Eukaryota > Metazoa > Arthropoda > Insecta > Trichoptera > Phryganeidae > Eubasilissa > Eubasilissa splendida. The sequence continues at coordinate 15,776,362 of CM062861.1, read as the reverse complement.
GAATCGCCGGAATTAAAAATAATTAAATTAAACCTTGACACAACAAATATATTAAGGAGAACACAGTTTATGCTGTGAAGTTGCATTTTTAGAACATACTTCTGTGGTATTTTAATATAAATTTTAATTTTAATTGTTTTAAATTACCACAGAACTATGTTTTTACTTCACACCAAAAACTGTGTTCTCCTTAATTAACATTATATAACAATTATACATGATTATCGTGACTGACCGATACTGACATACATATTTCATCATATCTCCGAATATTAGTAAAAAAAACTCTTAGATTGATCATTTAAATGAAGTTCTCAACGAAATGTGATGGGCAACAATATTCTGCCCCATTAATTGCAATATTATAATGGGTTACATTTTTGTTGTTCAAAAACCAGTGAGTGAAAAAACTATATTTTTTTTAATTAACGATTACAATTTACTTATATTAATTAGGTTACGATTCTTTAGGACGTATGAATTTTTGATAATTAACTCGAAGTTAATATGATCCAATAAAAAATCTTACTATAATTAAGAGTAGAAATTAGTTTAGTTACGTTGTTTTTTTTTTGAAGAATGATTAGTTTGTCATTAGAATTTTTCAGGGACGTATATATTAAACTTGGGTAATATTTTTTTTGTGATAGCCCATACATCTGATCATGTTAAAGTGCGATTAATTAAGCTATAATAACAGACAAAGATACCAAAATAAATAACATTCGTGTTATATCATGTTAACAAAAATCACTTAAAAAAAACCTCAGAATTCCGATAAATAATGTTGTCTCTTTTCATTTCATGTAAATAAAATTATATAGCTGTCCTTTACGATGGATTAACATTAATATAAATACAAGTTGTTGAGTTAAATTGCTAGATTGATAATGCCCTTACAAGGAGAAACGTGTATCATCAATTAAATTAAACGAGTAGCACAAAATATATGAAAACTATACAATCTTATACTTCTGTATATATATAAAAGTTATAATTCTTATATGAGGAGGATTTCATGAAACATTAAACAAATTAAGAATATTTTTTATCTGTGTAATATTTTAGATAAATATTAATATAACTCAAAGAATGTACAATAAAACTACACAATACGTAGAAAAAATATTGAATAACATGAATAAATTAATCACGTTACATCATCTTAAAATAACGCATCGTCATTATTAGAAGATTTCAAAGGTCAACTTAAATCTTGCAAAACTCACACTTTTCTTATTAATTCATCAATGAATTCTTATTAATTCATCAATCACCTGATGTTATATCGTGTGCCTATTTGATACCAATGATGGGTAAGGTTAGGTGTAATAATATCCGGAAACAGCTCACATTATATGTATATCAAAGTCATTAGTAAGAAATTAGTTCCAAACTCTTCTCGTCCGAGCGAAAGTTATCGCCATTTGACCGAATTAGGAAAAGCCAGTGGGGAAACTCTTGCTGCCCAAATCAGTCATCGGTTGATTGCGTGTCAAGTTTGCAAGGATTTCCACCACGGAAAACCTAAATCAAGCAGCCCTGCCCTTATTCATTCTGGCATATCTCTCCAACAAGGGGTTGAATTCAGGATGTATGTACATATATATATATACTAATGATGTTGGAAAGATGTTACTTTATTACTAGACTTATTATTAAATACTTTTATTACTAGATGCTAAGTTAAAACTGCATCATTATTACTAGAACTGTTTTTTTTTGTATTTTATACTTTTCATTGTACTTCAATTAGTAAAACAAGTATTATTAAGTGTTAATATAATTCTGTGTTATCATAAACTACTAGTTTATTTGTTGGGATAAAATTGTTCAGGTCAGAAAAATTGACAGTAAAAATTGCGAAACCTTAGATGGTAAAATCAGTCTCTTTATTTAAATTTAGCTTGATTAAATTCTGTCTTGCTGAAAAGAAAAAGAACAATCTACAATATTGAAAAATCTGACAAATATTACAAAATCGAATATTACATTTAATTTTGTTTATCCAACCTTTTACGTGTATTTTTTTATGTACTTTTGCTTATTTTTTTTTTATTTGGCTATCTCCGATGTACGACTATCCAATATTACTGTAATCTCTTGTAATTCAAAGCATTTTTGCTCACCAAAAATAAATGTACTAATGACGCAAATCGAGTACCTACTTCCTATGCATTTTGTTCTTCCAATATAAACCTTAATATATACCTGTATATATATATACGTAGGAACAGATTGCCTTCCAACACCAAACCGTCAATATATTTTTTTAACGTCCGAAAGTAGCGCCGTGCTTAATACTAGGACCACGAAGATTCGGTGTTCTTAACAGTTTCGGAAGTGCAGTGATATCTCAGTTCTTCACTAAAAAAGTGCGAGTCAACTAGATGTAAAAACTTGACGTCCAATCTAGGATCGAGATTAAGGTAGGCCAGATCCATTTGCCAATATTCCTCTCTTGAATCCGATTCGGATTACGTCAACTAATCGTTATTGTAATCGATACAGTTCACGGGATCTTATCCCACCAGGCACTATCTCTTAAAATAGATAACACAATAAATGAACTATTTACAACACTAAGTACTTAACTATCAGTATCACTCTCTCACTATACTCCTGCCACGTTAAGAAACTCGTTGGACGAATACCTGACGGCAACGCGATCGTAAATCGAATCCTTTTATCATGTTATATGGCGTCGCCTATTAATTTTCCCGCTAAGTAAATTTGTTTGTAACTAGCGCTATCTATAAAAGCATATTTTTTATACTATTTGGCCCCATTGATTAACAGACGTACCTCGGTGGAACCCAGTAAATGGTTCAATATCTAGATCGTTAATTTGTATTTGATGGATTTTTATCAAACATAATAATTATGGGTACTAAATTTATTATTCAGATGCACACTACTTAAAAAATATATTTGTCTTTATAAAAAAATAATTAAGAATTAGTGCGTAATATATACATCATATACTTTATGTACGATTTGTTAAATTAATCTTCTCCACTAATTGATTCCTTTCATCTTTTAAATTTTTAATATTTATATAACCCTACGAACTGTACAAAATTGAGTATCTAAATAATAAATTATATTATTCGCCACTTTTATAATATTGATTCGTATATATGGAAAATACTTCATAACATAAGTCTATCCAGATGAATTAGTGGAAGTCCTTTAGAAGTTATCGTACATGGATTCTGAACTAAAATTCTTTCAAGCGCATAGGCGCCGGACCTACTAGCCATTAAGATTTGGTCGGAAAGACGGATTTCCGTGCTTTTCAAAAATCTTTTCAATTGCTTTTGGCACGAGTGTAACTTCTGAATTTTCTTTTTCTCATTTTTTTGCACACTAGGTGTTAGTGCACACTATAGTGTTAATTTTCACCGTGCATTTCATACCTGCAAGTAATTTTTGTACTTAATTATTTAATACTTTTGTGTTGTCACTTCTTGGTTAAAAGACCGCATGATCTGAAAGTCTCGCAAGAAAGAATAGAAATTCTGGCGGAGATGGGAATGTACGGAAAAGTGGACGAGAGTGAAAAGATAATCAGAATGTGATTCTATCAGGAAAGGGAATGCAGATAATAAGGTGAATTCGGACGATGATGGAAGTAAGACGTGGAGAAAACGCGGGTAGTGGAGTTTTTTTTTTACATTAAGAACATTAAGTCATTAGTCAGGTATCCACACGTAAAATATTGTGGACTAGGTTTATTACACCCTGTATATATAATAAGATTTAGATTAGGATGATCATAAACCTATATAGATCAAATTAAAATGAAGAAATCATTTTGAAATAAACATATTTATTAAAATAGGAAACATTGGATTAAATAGTAGAAACTAAATTATGCTCTAAAAAATGCACGAATATGAAATTAAATACATATATAAAATAACTTAATATTTTATATATTTTTATATTAACATAATATATATACTAAAAACGTTGCAACGAAAAATCTTTCGATAATAAAAGTGATTTAAAACCTTCATTTGTTTAATCAACCAATCAATTGACCATGTTCGTCCTTTAATATGAATCAACAATATTATCCTTCAGTAATTTGTATATTTTTTTATAATGATGAGGGAATATTAAAAAAGGAATGAATTGTATTTATTTTAAAAATCTATATATAAACGAAAATACATTTCCACTAGTATATTTGGTAGATTAATGAAAATTTTGCTTAGTATGAATATAAATAGAGAATTTATATCAGTTGTATGTTGTTTATAATGTAAAAAATATAAAAATATTGTAATAATCAGAAAAAAGTTAAAGTTCAAACAAAACAGGAAAAAAAATCGCATGAGTACATTAAAGTTAAAATTGACCATAATATTTGTGAATAATCAAAAAATATTGACTTTTCCTTCGTCAACAGTCAATCTAATTTTTATCCCAAAAATTCTTTATTGTGTAATAAAACGATTGAGCTATCTTAAAAAAAATATCGTTTTCTTGTACAAAAAACCTGATCAGAAGAATTCCATTTAAATTTGATATTTCTAATGGAAGTGCCGCAAATAATTAATGATTCCTCTTGGGAAATTATTTAAATTAGAGCTTTGTAAACAAAATCTACTGTAATAATTTCTTCAGTTTTTATATTATGAAATATTATTTACAGTAATTGACTAATGAGAAAACCTCTCAAAGGTATTTTAACTATTTATGAAGCAAAATCAGATATACCATTCAAGATATATTAAATTGAAATGTTATTTATTTAATTAATTATTTGAATCAATGTTAAAGTATCATATATTTAGTGTTAAATCTTAAATATATATTTATATTACACTTCTGGAATTTACAAAGTCCTTCAGTCTTAGTCTTCCTCTCTTATAGCCCGTATCCATGGAATGAGATACGATGAGAAAAATCTCAGATATGTAGGTGAGATACATATATATAAGTACCATGTGCATGTAATAAGATTTAAATCTAGAGACAGGCTTGAGATTGGAAGATAGAGACAACCTTCGTACACGGTGTTCGATTTAACAACGAGACTCGATGTATGTGCAGAAACGTCACCTAGAAACATAGATAGCTACAACTATTTATTCTAAAAGTTAGACAAATAAAAACATTAAATTACAAACACTCATTCAGTTTAAATGGCTGCTGGAGATATTCAAATTCATTGATCAACTAACGAACCGAAAAAATTGGTCAATAGATTGACATTGGACGTTTGACATATCAAATGCATAAAGTGAGGCGCGAGATGGTGATTTCCAAAGACTTAGTGTATATATAGAGGACTAGGAGAGCCGAGATTTTTTTTTTAAATATCGTCTATAAACTCGTTTCGGCTGGGATACATAGCGTTTTGAATCATGCTGGCATTAAACGTAAATATACTTTATTGAAGAAGAAAATAAAAATAAATAATTTCATATTAATAGTCGTCTTTAGATTTAATAGATAAATGTAGCATACATATTACGAATCATTCAATAGCAGTATCCTATAGATGAAACGTTGGATACCTGATCCATATAATCGGATTAGGAGTGCAAATTATATTTAACTGTGATATTTCTTCGGACAAATAGATTACGTTTGAGCTCGTGGACATTATGAAACAGGAATGCTTCAATCTTACCACAGCACGCTCTATCTATACCAGTGAACAACAGATTTTTCCAGTTCTTCGGCCTCATGATGCGTCAAAGTAAGCCTAAAAAGAATATTGTTCTGGACACAACTTTGAGCAGATAAAGACCTGGAATAGTATCACTGTGGTTGACATATAAGTTATATTTAATTGTAGACCGTTAGCTTTTAGGGAGACCTGGGACCAGGACTTGTGGCAGAATATCACAAGCCGACAGGGATCTCATCTGATTGAGATCACTATGCCAATTGACATGAAGAAGGAAAGAAGAAGAACTGTCTTATCAAGATTGTTTTATTTAATCTTAATATTTAATGTAACAAATTTAGTGAAAAATAAATAAAAAATTACGAAATAAACATATTACGAGAAATTAACCTGCATATCGAATACGTATATCATCAAATATATCTAGGAATCTCTATAAAAAAAAAACCCAACTGAGATCAAAACTCGTTTAGTGAGTGCTAACGTTGCCACTTTTTGGTTTTTTGAATTTGACGTTTAACTGACATTTGTCATTATATAATTCTTTAATATGGTTAGAAAATTACGATCTCAACGATCTTTTCGGTGAAAGAACGATTAGCGAAAGGGCATGCCGAGATTGGTTTGATTGCTTTAATGCTGGTGGTACCAGCTTAGACGACAAGTCAGGGAAGGATCGATCTTTGGATTTTGATGACCAGGCTCTTCTGGCGGCTGTGGAAGAGGACAAAAATTGTATCATTAGGACACTGCCTGAGAACTTCAACATCGATCAATCCACGATTACGGGATGATTGTGCCCCCGAATAATAATTGTACATAGTATGTTTAGAGTTTTTGATTGTTTCAATATAATTTACAATACAATTTATATTACAATATAATTTTTTTTTATGGCGGATAATTATAATCAACCTAATAGATGTATTTGAAAGAAGGATAAAAATGAGAATATGTGGTGTTGTCAAAGAAAATGAAAAACATAAAATTGGGAAGACAAGGGATGATGTAGAACTCTTAAAATGGCTGCTCAATAACAAACCTGAAGGAAGATGAAGAATAAGTAATCCAAACTAAGGTTGCAATACAATATTAATAAATACAATTCTAATCCATTCTTGGCGTCAGCAATTGGCGAAAAGCAGCCTGGTGCTGAGACTGGTGAAGATATTTAAAAAAAAAACAGGACACATGCTGGATTATTATAGAGCCAGGGATGATGAAGATTTATTTTTATGCAGCCTTCCAAAGTGAGAAATTCCATTCAGTGTACAAAAAATAAACAAAAGTACCTATATCATATTTAAAAAAACACGAAATACGTAAACGTATCTCTAACAGAAAATTAGAAGTATAGTTAATAAAGCCAAGAGTGTATTATGTAAGCTGGCTGCATTAATGCAAACTCTTTTCACGTTTTTAAACAAATGCTTGACTAGGGGGGGAAAGCTTCACGGAAAAAATAACGCTCCTTTCACGCTTTTCAATGAAAGATTTTAGCCAGAAAATAAATGTGTAAACGCTTAAAATATCCGTAGGGTAAATGCTTCATTAACTTCTTCGCTCGAGCTCAATATTTTTCTTTTGTGGCGTTTGAAAAGATAAACACCCCCTCGCTTTACTTGAGATAAGCTTAAAACTGTGTAGGTATTTATATTTTATAAATGTATACATAGCGACTAAACGTGAACTTTATACATTACCGTGTTATGAATAAGTTGTAATAAAATCTTTGAATGGTTCATTATTAAGAATATTGTTTATTTTTATTTAAGCCGTTGAAACTTGAATTTTGTTTGAGTTCCTATACCTGAAATCAATAATGCTCTCGATACTTTTATATACCTTGTTACTTGAACATCCATCGTGCTCCTATCAATTACATTCTAAATTTTATTCGTCTCGTCCATCGCACTTTGGCATGTTTACTTTACCCTATAAAGCTCGTCTCGAAGAAAACACTCACTATCATTATCATGTGGCTAAGTTCTATTGAGGATATTTATTTCGAAGTGAACTATAGTAAAACAAAATGCATTCTTTCATTCTTTCAAAACGACTGATTCTATGTAGCAACAGGAATGCAGACTTTGAAAAACAAATAATTTCACATTTCTGGACTCAATTTTGTTACTGCCAATAACGACAAAGCCACAAAAATTCAAATACATATTTATTTGTCATTCGAAAGTATCTGACATACTCGGAAAAAATAATAACTAAATGTGTAGTATACACTATAACCACTAATTAGATGCAAAATTTTATTATTCCAATATTGTCCAGGACAGAACGGCTCAGCAGTGGGCTGGTAACTTTCAGCGTATGTATTCAGAATGATCAGTGAAGAAAGCATTTGAATAAAAACCATTGGCTGAAGGAGTGTTGGAAAACCAAACTCTGGATGACGTAATATAGCGCTCTCAATCAGATGATACTAGGCTCCTAATACACCCTCACAAGCCCGTATTCTGAGTAGCCCTCACAACTGACTCCAGGTTCAAAAATAGATGCAACACATCTATCTAACGCTATAGCACTCTTCCAGGTCTTCTTCGACCCAAAGTTGTACCCAGAATTATCTTCTTTTTTTGGCTGTAACTTTGATGCATAATATAATCAAATTATTGGAACCATTACCAGTAATCTGTTTTAATACAACCGATAAAGTTATATAAATCAAGTAATGAATATACGTTATTTTTCCAAACGTCTGGACAGTAATTAGCTATAATCCCGTGTGAATCTAAAATCTATAACATACCAAGAATAAAAACCTTGTATCTTATCCAAATATTTTATCCAGGGACCGTCAGCGACTTAGGAACCGTACATGGCCATTTGTGTAAATTCCAATAATCTAACAAATTGATCGAAATATTTAACGCTACGTATACGTGATGATACGTGCCATTATATTAAAAGTTATAACATTTATAGCCTTATCTTACCTTTCACGTGTAATTTTATATTCAATCTCCCTCTTTATGTATAATAAGTGCACTCTTTTTGTATTTATGGTTAGTTTTAAATACGTCCTGACGAAGCTTAAGCAAAACCGGTTGACGTTTAATAAATTTCGTGGTTTCGTACAAGGTGATTTTTGAAATATTTTATTTAACTTAATATGTCAAACCACAAAGTGAAAATATCTTATTATTTTTTAGAATATGTGATTTAGACTTGAAACAAGTTACCGATCCCTGACTTAATCTGTTCACTTTTCAGGTATCTCATTCAGTCGATTTTTCTCGCCATCTTTCCGAAGGGCTCGGTGTAATGCCGTCGGAGGGTGGTGCTTAGTAGGGATTTAATCAGGCTCACGCAATCACGAGGATGTTACGTCTCTGATCAGGCATTTGCCCACCATCACTTTCATACAGCCAGTGCTTATAGCGGCAGTTACCGATAACGGCTTTCACGCGAGAACGTACATGACTGTCATTGAATACATAAAGTGATACTTGCTAACGTTGAAACGTGAAAAAAACACTGTTAAAGTTTTTTCGTATTAAATTTTCTACACTTATTTATAATTGAGAGCACGATTCTAAATATATATATACATTTATATTATATTAACGAAATGGAAGATGTGAATAGATTATTTATTACCCATGAGCACAAAGAAAATGAATATTCATAATTTCAAAGCAATTTTACAGTAACGTATATTTCCTTTACATTGAAGTGAATTACTGCCTCATATGAATATTATAACAGACTAGTGAGCAGTACTCGGTGTTTCTCGATGTAGTTATAATTTAAAATATAGATTTAGGGAAAGAAGTGGTTTTGTTTTCTTTAGACTCTAATAACGATATATACAAAATTTGGTTCCGGTTGAGAAAGAGTTAGATGAATGGGGTGGAAAAACTGTATTTTACTCAGGATCCTAAAGTGCAACTGGACAAAATTTAAACGATGTTCAATAAAATACATATTTTTGAGGAAGAATATCAACGTATTGCCTAGGGTCCTAAAAAGTAACTATACAAAATTTGGAATGGATGGCATCAAATTTAAAACACGTTTATACGGTAAGGTGGCAAAATAAATTATGAACGGTGCCTTTGTTTTACGCAGAGTTCTAAAGAGTTACGATTCTTCAAAATTTTACTACTGTGCAGTACCGTATAAAAAAATAGACAGATAGATGTTCAGTTATTAACATTGTGACGGTACGAAAGTAAGGTCACTAATTTATTTTATTACTGATTATTTTGTTATTCCGCAAGAAAAGGGGATACATTTTGTTGCTTAAAAGTGAGTGAGTAATTTTGATGTTGGGGACCCTTATTTTTCATGGTCTCCACACTAACAATATATATATATAATAGTTGATATAAAAAGTAGCCAAATTTTAAATAATGCAAAAATACTACCAGTAATAAAAGTAGGCAAGTATAGATATCTACATATGTTTGTAATACGGATATCGTTAATATCCGCCAGATTTTAATAATATACATACGTAGGTAAAAAAATAAACTACTATTTTCAAGGCGTCATTACAGAACAAGATAGATTTTAAATATGTAAATAGTTATTTTTATTACATGATGTTGGACCAAACTTCACTCCTCTATACGCAAACAAATGTGACATTAAGGCAGTACAATAAATTTAAAAAAAAAACACTATTTAAATAAAAATAAACATCTTATATTTATCCGAAATTTATTTTGCACAAAACTTTGTTCAGTTCAATTCCCGGAAGATTGGAAAAACTTTTAATGGGTAATTCGTTTCTTTTAAGTTGTACATGCTAAAAAATCTTGGTCTTATTTGCATGCAAATTAGGAGGGAGAAAATACTGTAGCACGATTTAAATTAAAAATACATGAACATCAGACGGAAACATCTCAAAGTTTGTAATGTTCATATCTTTTTATATGATTAACGATAATTTTAAAGTAAAGTTAATATTAAAAATCTTGATATATTTCACATCATAGGTTGAATTAAATCGCATACGGACTCGCATTGTGTTAGCAAATCTGAAAAATAAATTATATATTAAAATATGAATTAAATATATTAATTAGAAATATATACATATAAAATTAATTTTATGGAAAAATATTGTTGTTACGCCACCGAGATTCGAACCTGGATCTTTTTCAACTTCACAGTAAGAATGTGTTCTTCTAATAATAAAGTTGTATCAATGTGTCCAAAATTTAATAAAAATGAATTGATAATTCTGGCGACTGCTATCAGATTACTCAAAGGTATTTGAGATTCTGTAATAATAAGATAGACGGCTCTTTCAAATAATGGAACGATTAAATGTATTAATATCAAAAGGGTACCACATAGGTTCGAAAATTTGTCGCTAAAAATATTGTCGCTGTAGCATAGTTGGATATTGCACCTTCCCCGGTTAGGAAAGAGATACAGGTTCGAATCCCGGTGGCCCAACAACAATATTTTTCGATAAAATTGATTTTATTTGTATATATTTCTAATTAATATATTTAATTCATATTTAAAATATCACATACCGTCTGTTCTGAATAATTACAACTTCACAATAAGAATGTGTTCTCCTAATAAATTATATATTTATCTGCACAATATTTTAACTCTAATATTTAGATTTTTGTAATACCTAGTTTAAATAATAAAAGAGTTGGAAGGATATAGAAGTGTTATAGTAAACAATGAAAAATATGATAGTTGTACTAAAAAAGCAATTACATTAAAGTTATCAAATTACTGTAATATGTGTCCGTTTATCACACAATCAAAATTGTTTTCATAAATTTCAATTAAATTCATGACAGCGATTTTTTTATTTGTTACATCTTTACGCAAGACAGAAGATAGAGAGAAATGGCTGTCTTATAAAGAGACGCCTTTATCCAACAGGGCATGGGCTGAAGAATAATTGTATAAACGTCTTCTTTTAGACTTATTTAGGAGTATATGTATATATATTATAGTGTGCAGGAGTATATGTATGTGTGTGCATGTATTTTAGGGTACAAAACCATTACCAGACCAGTGCGTCACATACAATGCATCTGAGACATGATTATTTAATGAACTAAGAGGAATACGTGTACACTGGACCATTTTGAAAGGAAAATTTTGAGGCGTATATTTGGGTCGGTTTGAGGAACTTGAATTTTTGCGTAGATATGCGTTTTTGAGGATTATAAAATGTTTATGAAATAGTTTTAGTGTTAAAATCTGGCTGAAGCAGGATGAACAATGATAAACTACTTATAATATATCGATGTTTATTGATGCTTCAAATATAGTTATGGTTGCAAGTATAGGGTGAATATTATGTTCCAGGTCGATATTATTTTCAAATAACTAAAAAATGAAATATAATATTTTAATTTTGTTCTTATTTATAGATTACTAGATTTATTACAATTATGTATAAAATATGACATAGGCCTCTAGTAGCGGCACAAATGCGTGATTTTTTAACCATATTTATCATAACATTTTCTCACACTTCGCACTTTCAGCAATTTCATTCCAAATATTGTTCCGTAGCATTTGAATTGTTATTGACTTATTAGTATAGATTTTTCCTTTCAAGTACCTCTATAGAAAATAGTCGGGAGCCGTAAAATCAGGTGATCGAGGAGGCCAGTCGATATTACCACATTTTGACATTATGCGGCCGGGAAAAATTTATCGCAGAATTTCAAGCGTAGCTCGGGCTGTAAGTAAAGTGGAATCGCCTTGTTGAAACCACGTGTGTTACAGGTTCAATCGACTCAATTCGGCTACCAAGAAGTTCTCAAACATGTGAGGATAGCGATTACTATTAATGGTTACGGTATTGCCATTATTATTTAGATATAATGTTTTAATAACTACAATATGTTGTTGATGCATTAGATGCTCCATATTAAATTGTAATTAACTATTTTCTACGACTATTAAATGAGAATCAACAAATATTAGCCAAACAAAATTGGCCTAGAAGATATATAACAGTATATTGAGAATAACAAAAGAAAGAAAAAAAGGAAATAAAAATTGTAAATAACAAAAATAAAAAAGGAAATGATGCAATATTTGAACATGAAAATATGTAGGATAACTGAAATTTCTTAATATTGTCATCATCATTATCCACGTCATTACAATAATTTATTATAGTTTAACTGCTGCAGAAGAGGTTCAAATTCACTTAACGTACGAACGGAATATTATCGGTCAACGGGCTGACATTTCAAGCTTTGGTTAATGAACTCATCGCTGCCGCGAGAGAAGTGGTGTGCTCACGAACCGAATTCCCCGACGGTGGGGCGCATTGTCTTGTCTGTTTTTTGGTCGATACCGGCGTGACTTTAAGGTTGTATTTTTAAAATTAGCAATATTAACTTTGTGGTTAAAATTCATATTTTTATTTATTATCTTTGTTTTATTAACTACTAAATTGAGTTTAAATATAAATGTATTTAAACTCAATTTAGTGGTTAATAAAACAAAGATAATAAATTAAAATACTTTAAGGTTGGTGAGAGCCCCGTTTTGTACATAGGTATATGCAGGATGCGTGCAGATTCACAGGTCTCAAAGCTTATGAAAGTAGGAAGACTTCGACCTTAGCGTATTAGAACTGGAAAAAAACGGTGTAATAGAGAGCCATGAAGGAAACTTCTCGAGGCCAGATGTTGTAGAGCCAATAATGATGATGATGACGATAGTGTGTACACCTATCTAGACAAGATAGTCCAATATATATAATTGCAATAATAATTAGTAATTATTATATTAATTAAATTAAAATTCTTGTGCGGTTTAAATATTTACCATCACCAAGATATCACCCGCGCGTGCTGGGTACACGCATTATTTATAAAATGCGACAACAATAAAAATATTTGTCAAAGTAAGTCTAAGCATTTTAACCTAATTAACTTGCGAACCCGCACACAAAATTTGTTGTTCTCGTATGCCATAATGTGTCTCTAAAATTTTTAAAATTAATTTTTGTCCTCTAGTTTTAATATTTACAAAATTTTTTGGATGACTATTTAAGATCAAATAAATTGAGTTAATGTTAAATAATTTTTCCATCGGTTTTCGTGAAAATAATGTACATCTATTACGTGCAATAAATAATGGTCACTGAAAAGTTATGTTTTTAATTTTGATGATAGGCATCAAGTTTTTTGTATCGAACGTCGCTCAACAATTTTGCTGGAAAAGAAATATAAAAATATGTTTTGCAAAACTGCTTTACTTCATCACATCAAACTGCATAATTCATTGTCTAATGTATAGATATAAATAAAAACTAAAGATCTAATACTAAAAAATTGTTTTAGTAAAATATATTATTGTTGTGAATTTCAGAACATTGTTCTGTGTTAATTAATTATTTTTGATAAAAATTAAATTAATTAGTTAGAAAGATATACAGAAAAAAGACTTCCAATCAAAAAAGTATTTGCTTGCTACCGGGATAAATATATGAGGATTGCATCAATAAATTGATTTTTTCCATATATCTTTCTAATTGATTAATTTAATTTGTATTAAAAAATTTGTAATAAATTCTCACTCTTACATTCTTATAATTCTATACCCTTCTAGTGTCTTTTACACAACACATCATAATTAAGGTATAAATACCTATATAAATAAAGAACTAAGAAAATGAGTAGATAAATAATTGTACTTAATCTTGCATATTTGAAAGATGTTGAATTTTATATGAAAACAATGGTTAATATTTATTAATTATTAATTATAATATATGTTTTACATCGGACTCTTACCCACTTTACTAGATCAAAGTCCATGTCGAGGTTTTTTTTAGTGTTTCTTTTAAAATAAATTAATTATGACAAATTAAATTCTACCAACTCAAAATATGTAATAAATACTTAAGTAAAAATACAGTATAGCAGGACAATAAAACAACATGTAATATACAATTCATTTAAAATTCTATCGTCCAACTCTTAATTTTTAACGCTTTAAATGGAATATATATTTTAAATGGAATATGTACGACGGAAATAACGCAAGAATAAGCAATGTATTTTTTATTTCAAATTGAACTGATGTTATGAGCGATTATATTATGCTCACATACGTTAGTCACTGCTATTGCAGAAATAAGGTAGAGCGATAAAAGAGAAGTCAATTTTAGAGTTAGGGTGTTAGAATTACCCAAAATAATATTTTGTTCAAGGATACATAAACACTTAGACGAAGTAAGGGACAGAGGGTAATAAAACTCGGTATTATTTGACGCAGGTGCACCGACACAGCCTTGGAACAGAGATAAGAAATGTGGCGTACTTAAAGAATGTCAGGTCGGCAAATGCACCATGGGGGAGGTATTACTTTAGGCGGGCAGTCTTCACCAAATCTCGGCCGGAAAAACTCGCTCCACAAAGACGGGATCTAATTTTCAATTAGAAAATAAAATCAATATCGTATCTGAAATATCAAGCAAGCGCTTTATAAATTGTGATTCTGGGGAAAATTTAAACCGTGCGCCTCGAGTTTAAGCTTAGACTGTGATGTTCTCTGCGTTTAATAGTTGATGTAAAAGTATCAAAAAGGGTCCCGGTGGATCTATAAAAAGTTGATCAACATAATTTGATGTAGCGAGAACAGACTGTCACTATCAGGGCAGACGGTACCCTATAAGGCACACAAATATTGCATAAGAATGCCTGGATAATTGGGCATCGTTTGGTGGTCAATCAACTACAAGCCTGAACTCCGTCACCTTACGCTAGCACCACAAACAGCTGACCACACTTAACGTCCAGGATCCAGGACCATCCTAAGAAGTAATCCCTTATAGCGTGAAGGACCTGCATAATCTAAATCAGACAAGCGTCAACATAGACAATTTGGTACATAACTTTATGCTGGCACGATGAACACACATATTTAATGTTAATTTCAATATAATTATGTTAGAATACCCTTATTAATAAGTGTTTTATCCACTCATTTCCCGCTTCTAATACATGCAAGTATCATAAAATATAGATAATAAACTTTATTCATGGCATTATTCTTTCATTTTATAATCATTTGACTTGACAATATTTAAGAAAGAACCAGTTAGGCTAGATGCTGCCCCCCTGAATATAAAGCCAAGGCAGAAAGAAGAAATAATCTAACAAGGGTAACAAATTTAGGGTTACGTAAGTCTTTTTTTCTTGCATTTTCGTTACTAATCAATATATCTTCGGTCCAAACTAGATTTCTATTTAATTAAAAAATCATTACACCATCATACATACAATTAACTCATGTTTGTAATATAAGAAATAGTGTAATATTTCTCGGCGTTAAATTTAATTGGAATAAATCAACAATTATACAAATTAAAATGTACCACCTATTTAATATGTTATTTATAGTCTAAAAAGATAACCACTACATTTGAACAATTGAAAGTATTTCCTAAAAATCTATTCATCGAGTGCTAGGGGCGTGCCAAAACAAGTTTATGTAGGGTTGTCGAGTGTCGGCTGCTAAACGGAAATGGAGTAACCCTTGAGCCTGCACGCAAAGGAAAAGGTTCGGCGTGATTCATTGGATTTCCTGCTGCCAGATTATTCATAATTCGTCTACCAGGATTCAGGAAAGTAGCTGTTTTGGCGGTACTGACTTCCTGATAAGATCAGGCGTAAATATCAGAGATTACGGGTTCGATGAATCCATCGCTAAATTTATTGAATATCAATATTCTGTATAATTTTTGGGGTTTCAGTCTAAACATAGAACTACTTTAATATCTTGCCTTATCAAATACAAAATTAAAGTATTTAATCTTAAATACAAATTGAATATTTTATTTAGAAAAGTATACATGTTACGGAGATTTTGTAAAAATAAAGAAGATGACTTTCAAATAATGAAACAATAGATGTATCAATTTGAAATGTGTAACATAAATGTTTGAAAATTTGTATTGGTATAGCATAATCGGTTAATGCACGTTCCCCGGATAGAAAGAGATACAGGTTCGAATCTCGGTAGCAACAACAATATTTTTTGATAAAATTGATTTTATATGTACCTATATCTCTCTAATTAATACATTTAATATGTATTTAAAATATTACAGATCTATGATCTGAATAATTACAACTTTACAATAATAATATGTTCTCCTTAATAATATTTAATCTTAGTTTTTTATCTCAGAACATAATTTAAAACATGTATATAGAGACTTTCAAAAGTGGTTATATATGGAGGAGAAACCTGGGTTTTGAGCTTCGTCGACTCTATTAAATTGCAGGTGTTTGCACACAAATTTATGAAAAAAATCCTTGGTTCAATATTAGATTATAACATGTTTGTAGTCTAGTGGTTATGACACTCATCTAGTGATCTACTGGGTTCGAGCTTCGTTCCAGAAGACAGTCAAATTAGTCCTTTTTTCACAGCACGAGCATTTAGATTGGTTTAAAAGTATAATAGTAGAAATAATGACGTGACGATTATTACGTGTGCGCGCGCATCTCTACTTAATAAAAAAAAAATCTGGTATCATCGCCATAATGTAATATAAGTTTATGGGCTTTATGATGAGCCTGATGTCAAATTTATTAAGGTCCAACGACTTCGATCGACTGAGCGTCTGGCTCGGATGGAAAAATCCTTACCGGTATCCCGACAATTATGCGCGCCGACAAAGCACGCAATACAAAAATAAATTAGGACGTTATTTATTACCATATGTTTCAATTTAAAATGTAAAACAACACATGAAAAAAATTAGAAAAAATGATCATTCGGAAAGAAAGCTAGTTTTTTTTAATCAAACTAATATATTAAATTAAATTTTAAAAAATGTTATTTTTGTTAGTTTATGTTAGATTAGGTTAGTGAAATTTAGGCTATCCATTGAGAATGTTTTAATATTTCCATATACATAATACGGGTTATATAATTGATAATTTTCTCATATTATAAGAATGTTTTCATTTTTATTGGATATAAAATACAATACATAGGAATAAATGTCCTCATTTATATTAATTATCGGGTTCAAAACCCGCTTACCAAATTTTTAATTTTGTAATTTTGTTCTGTGCGTTATTGTAGGAGCGCATTTGTCTGCGCGCTGTTGTCGGAGTTATACTGTGCGCGTTAGCATTGCGCGCAGTTGTTTGCGCGTGATTATCGGTGCGCAGATGACATAGCGCAATTGTCGGGGTGCCATGCTCACCACGTGCGCACCTGAATTTCTATAAAGCGGAGGGAAAACTGCGACTCTGTTGTCTGAGCGTTGGCCGGAGAAACTTAAGGTTGTTCTTAAGGTCGGTGATTGGCGGAGCATGGCTCGAAGCAGAGAGGAGTAGAGGGATCAGTCTAGGTCTACTCCAGGCTATAGTGCCCTGAATGTTGTTGTATAGGAAGTTACAAATTAAAATTAAAATTGTAAATCATTGTTGATGAGTTTTTTAGAAAACTCGCACGAATGATCTACCCGTCTGCATATTTATATATATATATAATGGATAAAAAAGAATGTGAACTATCTCCCAATTAACAGTTTCGTGGTATGACTTTTTGCGGCTTGTATTATTATAAAACTAAATTGGGCCTTTTTAAAATAAAATATCGTATTTAATATAAATAATATCACAAAATACTTTGTTTAAACAACTATTTATTGATTATTCAACATGTTTCCGATACCTATGGTATATTCTTCAGGAAACAATGTATACTGAAATTAAAAATACAAGCATAGATAAAAACAAAACTATAAATAAGTAGGAACTAACATGAAAACAAATTTAAAATGTGATTATTTGCAATGAGATGCCTAGTAAAAACTTTTCTGAATTCGCCAATCACCATTTAGAAACAAACCATTATTTTATAATATAAAAATATCCAAATAGTCTTTGCAAATAGTCATCTTTTAATTTGTTTTCATATTACTTCCTACTTATTTATTTATTTTATATGTGTGCTTAGTATATTTGATTACATACTTTTGCTTTTTTATGCATCTATTTTAATGCATTTGTATTATTCTTTCACTTTATATGTATGATTATTTTCAATCAATTATCTTGGCATACGAGAAACCAGCGAGCAGACGACCTATTGGCGGTACCTATGAATAGCAATATGCCACCCAAAAGATAGAAAAATAACTGGCAGTTAACTTCCGCCAAGTAATCTTCAAAGAAAATAACATATCACCGCATCTAATACAAGAAGAAGAATCTCTTCTGATGCTAGGAAAAAATAAGTTATATAAATATTCTAAATATGAATTAAATATATTATTTATAAAGATATACATATAAAATTAATTCTATCGAAAAATATTGTTGTTGCGCCACCGAGATTTGAACCTGGATCGCTTTCCTAACCGGGGAAGGTGCATTATCCAACTATGCTACAGCGACAAATTTTCGAACCTATATGTTACCTTTTTGATATTAATACATTTAATCGTTCCATTAGATGTTCTGAATAATTGCAACTACACAATAAGAATGTGTTCTCCTAATATAAATATACTTTTAAATTTTATCCACGATTAATTAAATTAATAAATATAATATGAACATCATGCAATATCGTCATATATTTATTTATTTGTACGTACTGAATTACTAAAACGACTTGTGTAAATAAGTATTAGCTTGGCTATACTAATACTTGTACATTTGCAACGTTCGTAATGTTTACCGGCCCGTTTCCAATTATTGGTGACTAGGTGTTAACCCTGTATTAACGTGGGGTTAGATGCATTCAGGTGATACGTTGAACGATAGCGCGCCACAGTAGGGTTGGCACGTAGACGCTGATTAATTCACAATTAGGTTGGCAGGTACCCCAAGGGAAAAACGACCTCGCTCCTATCATCGTTTTACAAATGCACCTTTGTATAATTTAATCACGTTGGCGTCTAATTAATCTTGTTTTATAATCAAAAGGGCAAGCGCCTTGCAATCATTCGTAATGTGGATAGAAATTTTGAAATTATTTATGTAATATTTTATATAGTATGACAGAAATTACAAAAATTGTATTTCATCAAAATTCTTACAAAAATATTTTAATAATTAACATGGAATGGACATATGTAGCGCCTAATTCTAAAACCCCCTAAAATGATTTTGTATGTTTTTGAGTTATAGATGAAAACGTATATTTTGAAAGCAAATATATCAAATGTTTGTTTTTACATCAGGATTTTTTAAATAGACTATTCCGTAGTGTAATTTTTTTCTATATATATCGTTCTAGCATCCATACTGGATTTTAAAACACGTGATCATTTACAAACGTTTTGATTGGCTGATTTCATTTTAAGGAGAATAGGAACTTATACTCTGTTTACTTTGGGGTATTTTGGAACAGACGTGTATCAATGTATTTAAGTGAATTTTGCAAGAAACAATGTGTTGTACGTGTAGCTGATAAAAACATTATAAAACTGTATATTTAACTAAAATTATCCGAAATCCAATTTAGTGGGTTTTGGAATTAAGCGCTACATGTCGAGACATAATTAGAGAATCCGCGGAAGCGGGTTTTCCACGTTCGCTATAGCGATCGAATATACTTACTTATATTCTGTAATATTTTCAAATGATGCATCTACTTTTCCAATTTTAAAAGCAATTTACTTTATATTACGGAGAATCTCAAATACCTTTGAGTAAATCCCGAATAAGAAGAAGTCCAGGTTGGAATCCCGGTAGCAACCAAATATTTTTTCGATAGAAGATTTCTTCCTGTATATCTTTCTAGTTGATTAATTTAAATTGTATAAATAAATTTTTGAATACTTATTTAGAGAAATGACCACATGGTATCGGTGCTCTAAAAATGTACATTTATTACGAAATTAAATTTAACAACTACCTTAATAATATATAATTTTAGTACATTTATTCATCAGTTTTTTTTAGACATAGTGGATTCGTCTAGTAGGCTGATATATTATTAATATACATAAGTAGACTATAATATTAACCCGTGCGTATAGTTTCAAAGTTTAATCACATTTTATGTCAATTTCCAATGAAAATACAAAACCGACCCGTCACATTTATACACACACTGATAGCGTAATGTTTAAGCCGTAAGCTCTTCTTTGTTCAATACTACGTCAGGACATAAGTAGAAATCATTTATAATTAAAATGAATGAATTAAATTACAGCGCAAAAGTGAAAATAATGCGACATCCTGTTACTATATTAAAAATCAAAAATATCTAAATTATTATTGAGAGTAATGCGCTATTAGGGCAACATCTGTTTATATTTTAGAGATTTTGCAATATTTCGTTTCCCGTTCGGACAAAATTCAAAGAATTCTTAAACTTCCGTTATTTTAAAAATGAAATGGTTACATGAAAACATTGACGTAAATGTGTATTATATGTATACGTATTCAAAATATCTAATTATATTCATGTTCCTTAATAGTTCATTTTACATAAAACATAGGTATATATGAATTCGTAAACTTTTATACAGTGAAAAAGCTATTCAATAAACAGCTATACTATTTAAGTGACTCAGGTGTCAGGGATCTTTAGTTACAAACGACATCCTTATCACTCGTTCCAAAGTTTTCCTTCAACAATTCCATATCCTAATGTATAACAGACTTAATATTTTAAAAAAACGTACGACTGAACTGCACAATGGATGGATCCAAATAATCATAAGGGTAATCGGCTTAAAATAATTCAAAGATCTATTCCCCGCACTCCCCGGTTCTCCAAAAGAACAATGTCAAATATCCCTAGAATGAGAATCGAGCGCTGCCGGGTAGCCTCACATTTATTCAGATTGAACTTAATAGATTTCCCAATGTGTGAGTGTGGTGCCGAGAAGGAAACCCTTAACCATATATTTTTACCTGTCTATTACGGATCACAGGTTTTTTTACAGTAATCTCGTTGCTGGTAATTTTCAATACCCAATTAACTTGTGTTTCTTTCCCTTAACTCGCCACATTTAATCTATATAATACCATTTTTGTTTGACATGACTTGTAATATAATATTTCTTATTGTATATTATTGTACTTTTTTGTATATAAAAAACTTGATTATTGGCACAAATCACTTTTGAAGGGTGGATTGCCTATTTAAAGGAACAACAGCATCCTTATATGCATCAAAGCATTAAGTAAACAGAGATATTCCCTTTTAATTTTATGTCCCAGTAAGAGGGTAGCAAAGTAAAATATAGAATTACAAAAGATTTTCATTTAATATCTAACTGAAATTTGAGCTTAGATATAACCCAGGAAGAAAGTGTATTTTGACGATTGTGTTGATCATAAAATTTAAAAATGTAATGCTTTAACATGTGCTTCAAAAAAGTTGAGAATTTTAGGGTTGCTTTTATGGATCGAGAGACGTATTATAAAAGTCTACGTATTAAATTTTATAGTTTGAACAACCTATTCGTAAATTATTCTGCAACGCCATTAAAGCTATCTCCGGCATATAACTGCTTAATGTCTGGTAATTAAAGGACAGACGCCTTAAATTCCGTTATTTTAATTGTGAAAGACAAATAATATTATATATTCTAAATCCTCCATGCCCGTCGTACACAGGATGTTATAAATTAAATATTTGTCTGAATTTTGCTGAATTGTTAAACATTTGTATAAGTAATCTAATCTGACTTCAACTATAAAGTTAACGTTATAAAAATCTAAAATATACTATAATATTTTACATTATGTTTAATAATATTTATAGGTTAAATACGTTATAACATAAATATATTTTTACTTATTTTGTATTTATTGTTAGTTTTAATTACGCCCTGACGAAGCTTGAGCTAAGCGAAACCGGCTGGCGTGTAATAAAATTCATGGTTTCATACAAAATGATTATGTTTTATTTAATCTAGTATTTATACGTAAGAAAAATTCTGAAAATGGGGGAAGATAGACGAATGAAGTTAAGAGAATAAGAATATTGTACGTACGGAGCACGGACGTGGAATCAATCACAATATATTGTATCAAAATTTTACCACCAAAAGATAAGTAGGATTTTGTTGGTTTTGTACGGACCTGAATATTCCTGCAGTGGCATCCATGGCTGGTCAGTAGAACCAGAAATCTGCCACAAATGCGTTAGATTGATGACTACTGAAAGTGTTTGGGGCAGTCTTATACTCGGAGATGGGTGCAAAACAGTTGGTTTAGAAGGGGAAGAAGTATATTGTTATATTCTTCCGTGTCATTAACTTGTTAACATCAAAATATATGGTATATTCCGATATATAATTCCGTATATTCAAAATATTTATAATCAACTAACGAACTTGCTATCATACCGTTTTTCATTTTTAGTTCTGGCATACCACTCTTGCCTTGTCTACTTTCATGAATCTTCTCGTGCGTGCTTTTCGGATATTGAAGCTTCTAATAGGGCCGTCTTCCAGGTCTTGATTTATCTGGTCGTTCCAGGACTTTCTTTGTCCCTGTTCGCATCGTTTACTTTCATTATCATATTCCTCTCACATATACCTTACACATAACCAAACCATCTCAGGGACCCTTTCTCTATTCTATCGACTAATATAAGCAGCTGTAGAGCTGTCACATTTTTTTCGCTGACATTTTTTAATTTATTTCTCACTCTATCGTACATAGATTTTCTACACATGCGACTTTTCACCGCATTCAGTCTACTTTCGTTACTTGTTTGTCAATTCTATGCTCCACTTCCATACATTAGTGTTGGTATCAAAACTCTTCATTATGCACCGCCAGTCTTGCTTCATATGAGAAATTTTTATTAATTAATATTTTTTAAATAATGTTTTTACCATCACGTAGTTATCACACGAGAGAAGGTAGAGCGGATAGAATACCATACTATTCTTTTTTACATACATCTCTCGTTTAAAAGATCGTGATCGTGCGTATTCTTTCGGATGCTAGTTGTTCATGTCAGAATGCCTGAATGTGGAAGATCTCTCTCTTAATGTTATCTTAAATATGAGATTTTTGATAACACTTGCATCGTATACCTTTCATGATACCCTCTCACCACTTCATGAGTAATACGAATATTCCACATTACCTTACTCCCTAAATCTAAAATTATTTCACAGCAAAACAAGCGTTGTTTGAATAGTATTATTATAATCATTTATTATATTTAAATATTTATTTATCATTATGTTGCTAAGCCAGGTGCGGTTTTTGGAATTGAAAAACAGAAATAAACAGTCCATTGTTTAAAATTCAGTAAAAAATTAATTATAAAATAAAGCCGTTTGTTGACTGGTACGGTTTATGAATTTCACAGAAAGTCAAACGTATTGTTGAATGTTGAAAACATAATTACTAACAAACAATTAGACGTGGTTTACTAAACTACAGCAAAGTTAAACAATTAATGTAAAAACAATATTAAAGAAATAATAGATATCTCATAGAGACGAAGCTATTTTTTATTATATTTAATTGAAAACACATGGAAGTATGGATAATTATAGGGCTTATGGCTTGTCTTCGGATGGCTTAAGTGATCACTTTACATAAATATAACGTTCACCATTCTTACCCATCAATCTCCAAATCAATCAAATTTTTGAAAGTTGTATATATTTTTATAAATGGACTCGCTTCAAGTACCACTACGCTATCGCCATCTATGGACTAAATTTGATAAATCATTTCCCTGAAATAGCATATATATCACAATGAAAATCTAATTTTTTTTTTAAATTATTTAAATTTAAATTTAGTCTATCTATGGCGATATTACCCATACTTTCATATACTCTCCATTAAAATATAATAAAAAAATAGCTTCATCTCTATGACATATCTATTTTTTGTTTAATAACAGTGCTTTTGTAGGTGAAAATCAAGTAATTGTGTGTTTTTGGACATATTCATATATTGCTAAAATTATGTTTATTTGTTACTAAATAAGTAATTATTTTAGTTAATTAACTAGCACAAACTCTGTATTGTATTGATTGCACACATATCATATATTTGAAACAACAAGGCATGATCTGAAAATCTGAGATATTGAGCTTCAAAGTTTTCAACATTAACACTAACGAGGAACTCTTCCTATCCGGGGAAATACCCTAACCTATTACATTAACGGCAACATTATAAGTTAACGACATATTTTCGAACTTAGATATTGCACATTCATATTGATTAATTGATTTTATCTGTATATATTTCTTATTGATACATTTAATTTGTATTAAAAAAATAGTATTCTTAAAATAAAATAAGTTTGGGACATATTATATATTTATTTGTGTAAATACATATTTTTTCTTGAACGAAAATAATGCACTGTGTCTTCTTCCCTTCCCTCCCCCACGCGGCCTCGCCGCCGATCAGTCGATTGGCGATCTTGAGTCGGTGCGGGCATTCGTGTTCGGAAAGGATTACAATATTATACTTATTTGAAACTTCGCGTTGATACTGTGTTGGAACTTTTGACGAAATAGTAAATTAACAGTATACAGTCCTCATTTTGAAGATGTCTGCAAATCCGGAATATAGTGAGTGCTCATTCCTTCCTTATCCAAATTCCTCCGACATCTATGCTTGTACGTAATAAAATACATATGTGAATTTTTAAGTACCTACCTCTTTACGCGCCTTGTTACTTTGATTGGCACCACTGGGCTTCTTGGTTTATAATAATGTACATGCGTGTGTGCGAGTAATGCCGACATTTTTTCGGAAAGCTAGAAAGGCGGTAACCGACAGGCGTCTTTCAATTATATTCCGCGCTTCGACCAGTCTAGCGGTCCAAATAAACCACCAGTACGCGCTTCAGTCGGTCGAAATCTAAAGAAGACAACCCAGCTAAAAGAACAACAACATCGGACCAGAAAGACAGCAAAAATAAAAGGTTAGTGCAGTTCATATATCATATGTGTGCTTATTGTTAATCGAGAACCAGCTATCGAAGGCATTTACATAAACACTACCTTTGTAAATTACCATTCGAGTATTAACACGTTATGATAAATGTGCAACACGTCTCTTGACCAATGACCGACTGGCGTTGGCGATGCTAAAGATTCCAATACACGCCATCAGTAAAATTTTGTGGAACTTCGTGTTATTGGAAATCGATGTTGGATAATAGCGTGACTCGAAATCTACAATCAGTATGGAGAGTTTTAATTTTTAATTAACAATTTATCATGAATTTCTCATTAAAATAATAATGATCGAAAACAGCTCTCATACAAATACATATATTGAAATTTTAAAAACATGTTTACCGACAAACAAACGTAAAAACGAACATTTCGTTTAATGCAAATTAAATTAATCACTTAGAATAATATATAACATATTTTAGTTTTAACCGAGGTCAAACCCGAAACTTTTCCTATCGGAGGAAATGCGTCAACATTGTACCATATCAACCGATTACGTTATCGACAAGTTTTTAACTTATATTCTGTAGGGTTTTTTTTATAATTGATACATTTATTATTCTATATTTAAAAGCAATTTATTTTTCGATTAATCCCAAATACGAGTACCTTTGAATAATAAATATTAGGAGACGCCAGAATTAAATCGACCCATTATATTAAATTCAGATTAACTTTGATAAAATTTATATACTTTTAATGAAAATATATTTATGTTGTGTATGTGCAATTTTAAAACATATTTATGTGATATTTTTTAATACAAATTAAACGAATAAATTAGAAAGATATACAAAAAAAATTTATTAAAAAAATATTTAGTTTTGTATTAAAAACATATCACAGAGCTATGTTCTTAAACTGTAATTTCACAACGGCAATGCGATCATTTATAATTAGTAGAAGATAACTTCACATCATCTGTAGTTTGTGATAAATAGTTTTTTTTTAGTATTGGACATTTTTTAACTGGGCGCGTGTTTATAATAAAATATAAACATATCTCACAGAGACGAAGCTATTCTTTTTATATGAGAAAGTATGGAAGTCTTGGGCATTACAGGACTTACGACCTGTCATCGGCTGGCACAAGTGATCACTTTACACAATGTAACGTTCACCTATTTACTCATGCTACCATATCTACCAAATATTTGAAAGTTGTATATATTAAGTCAAGATGGAACATCTCACTTATTTATTACCAATTATGCTGTCGTCATCTATTGACATTTATTGACACCATTAATATATAAAACTTCAAAAAATTTGATATATGTGGTAGCACGGGTACATAGGTGAACGTTACATTGTGTAAAGTGATCACTTAAGCCAGCCGATGACAAGTCGTAAGCCCTGTAATGCCCAAGACTTCCATACTTTCTCATATAAAAATAATAGCTTCGTCTCTGTGAGACATCTTAATCTTGATGACAATCCCCCAGGGGAAAAAAACCCAGTAATTAGTTCTTACAAAGATTTGAACATACTCAAAATATTGTAATAAAATAAGTTTTAAAAAGTAACGTTTATGAAGTTGAAGATCGTAATCTCAAGATATAAAACTCTTAAGAATGATAGAGAACAAAGGGAAGATGCTGCATAACGCCTGAAAGATAAAGACTATTTGTGGTGTACTGGGTTACCTATGGAATGATATCCTTAAGTATCGTTTATAAGCCTTTTATTCTATGAAGTGTTCCAAGCTATGTGTTACGCCACAGAATCACATCCGGAGTCATGTACAAGGTATTCAGAAATACTGCTTACTAAAAAATATGTTATAAAATATGTACCTGTATTATCAAGCTATGAGGTAGTGAATCGTTTCTTTATATTTTTTTAAAAATTCCTCAAAAAATCTTATTTAAAAAGATCAAAGAATTTTTTCGATATCTTGAAATATGGCCGAGTTACAGAGGTTCCAAGATGCGTGTTTTAAAAACGATCATTGTATACCACACGACAGTTGTGACGTCACATCTTCTGAGTCTCGCCAGAGGTACGATCAACTTTGTCATATTGTTAGTACTGGCCGGTACGTATGAGAGATGTGACGTCACACGGTGGATATGATAATCGGGGCGTTTTTCAACAACCCCAAATTTGAACGCCAATATCTCCGAAAGTATTGCACATTTTGAAAAAATTCAAAAAGCATGGTAATTTAGATTTTTTTTTTAAAAATCTAATTTCTGACATGCTCTACTACCTCATTGCCGGCCAAAGGAATATACAATGTATATTTCACAAATAAAATTGCTTAGAAATTAAACACTATTTTCTGTTTTCGAAATTTCTCAAAACAACAATTAAGTAATAATTAGACGACATGAGAATTAATAAACCACGAGCAATTCGTATGTTTGAAACAATTTTGAAAAAATATATGATCCTTGTACATATATATCTGTAACCAGCATGTATACTTATAAGATCTCTAAAACAGGTGAAGAAAGACCATAAATGTAAGACCACTATTTTTAAGGTGAATCCACTATTTCAAACTGTAAAGTGTATATAGGTGTAATATAGGTGAATCTATTATTTAAAACTGTAAAATTTATTTATACTGGAATGAATCGAATATTTAAAACTGTAAAATTGTGTTAACAAAAACAATGTTAGAAGGAATTCTAAAGACGTTATAATATTTCAACTTTTATATATTTTCAATAGGAGTGTATCGAATATAATTCTTAAGAACTTGTTATCATTGCCACATACTTTCACATGAATATACTTTTGTAATTTTTTCACAAAAAAAAATTGTAGATTTTAACAAACAATTTAATTAAACCACTAAATAAATAAAGTATTAAAGAAAATAATTTTCTTTGTTACAGTAAATTTACCGTTGATTACTGTATTAGAAGTACTATATTAATAATTTGTTTAATTAGTACAGGATAGCTAAAACTCTTACTTTTTTAGTCTTCGACAGGTCGTGCAAAATATCCAACTGAATTGAGTTTGATCTTCAAACAAATTGTCGACTCTTTCTTAAATGGGTATTAAGCTACCGTTGTTCAACATACCACATATTCAAAACTGTATTCATAAAGTTTTGTAATTTCTTTCCTTCTAAATTATAAATTAATATCCATTAGTGAATTTTTAATGCAAATATGTGTTATTTTAGATTTAACATTATTTAAAATTGTTTTATATGTACCTTTATATTGCATATTAATTTATTTTAATTGTACCTGTTTAGTAAATTTGAAAAATATTTTATTTATTTACTTAAATCAATGAATAGATGTAAGAACTTTAAAAATATAACAATAAACAATCATTGTAGAGAATCCACCGCTTTGAAAAATGTTGGATCTATAAAAAACGGTGTAATTGCATATCCATCAAATGCAATTTATCAGTCATTTTTAATTTTTCTAAAAGTGTACTAGAAAGATATTGGGATATATTAAAAAATTATTTCTTTAGTAGATTACGTTATAAAATATTTTTGTCTTGATAAAAAAATGCAGTGCTCATTATTTGATTTTATTAATTTATTTATTTAAAGAAGTAAAGTGTTTTCCGATGACCCTGTGCACCACTTCACATCTTGGCACAATTCCTGAGAAAGTTGCAGGCAGCGAAATGCAAGTAATAGGATAAGGGTGTGCCGCGGCAGCGCGAGGGCGACGGGGTGTAAGTGTAAAACAAAGTATGTAACGATGAGTTTCTAAGCTGCACGTGCGCACGGATTTATACAGCATCATTGTTACATTTAATCCCGGCACGTATCTATAATCTGCGAGGATATTTCCACCAGCCTCACGGGACGGCGGGGTGATTGTTCGTGATTACAGCCGCGTCTATGCGGATCATTTTCAATGGATTTAAAATAACACCGTATTTATTGTCACAGAACGTCTTCTGATTATTTAAACAATCGTTAGAAATTGCAAAGTATCGAATAATAAAAGAGCAGGTCTTCAAATGCTAAATCTATTGTGGGGTGTCAACTGGCGGACTATCCTTCACCGACCAGAATCAGTGGTGAGCACGAGATCGAGTACGTGAAACAGAAGCTGCCAACTTACCATAATGTTGAGATACACCTTAACCATCTCCCGGGAAAAAATCATTAATCAAATGAAATACTAAATGTGTAAATGCAGCAAAATATGCAAGGTGACATTTCAGAATAAAAGAGTTGTAACAAATTATATGTTGAATTTATTACAAAGAAAAAGAAAAAATGACTCTCCGTTAAATTAATTCAAAACAAAAAAATAGTCATAAATACAGAGCTACAATATAATCTCCAGATAATCGAATTTGCATCACCTGTTAGAACAGACTCGGTGTTAAAAAAGGCGGTGACGACAATAATAATATTACATTAAAAAATACGTCGTGACCTTGGACTGTAGGGTGGATTATTCAGCGTCTGCCATTAAATCTATCAGATAAAACTTAAACAAGTAACAAGAGAATTTTTCACGATACAAAATACTAGAAAAATTAATAAATTAACTGGATTTACCTTTCAAGTATTTGCATCTCGTTTCGTCAGAGTAACGCTCATCGGCGTTGGACCTTTCCTCAAGCAATTGTTGGTTTGATTGGAGGTCTCCATCCTTACAATATTTACAAAGAGTATGCGGATTAACGAGATGGCATCCCTAGGCCCACCGTCCGACGACCCATCCAGTTCGAAGCTGCGAGTAGAATAATGTACCAAGGTCAGCGAACGCTCTTCGATACGAGGCGACCGTCGCGATCCCCGCGGCCAACATTGGGACTACTGCTTGGCGATTTCGCCGAGCGCAAAAATACTTGACCAGGATTTTTACTTTATAAATTTAGTACTTACGTCGCATTATTTTGCCACCTATAATTCGTAATGTGACACTATATTTGCAGGAATCCTGCTTGATTTCAATTACAGCTTCTGTATGTCATATTATATTTAATAATAATTATCAAAAAGTCAAAAGTTTCTCACTAAACCTATACAATTAAGTAATATTAAACGCTGTTCAGAATAAATTCAGTTACCTATCGAGTCATAAATTAACGTATAAATACAGTAAATGTGTGTATGTAAAAATATAATTTTGATCAAAAATAAATGTTAAATATCGTATTTTATCAAGCCGCTCTGGTTCGTTAAATTCGAGAAAGATTCGTTAAGAAATCCGCTAGAGTGAATATTGATAACTTGTAATTTTCTGGCTACTTACATAATTTTCACCGCGCGATAGAATTAATGTGAGTCAAAGATGTCATGGTGTAATGATCAAAGATTCCAGTTTAACAGATTTGGAACGAACCAACGAATACGTCGTAAATGATGTCAATGTCAAGTATTTATTAGGCGAACACATTCTTATTGTGAACTTGTAATTATTCAGAACATAGATCAGTGATATTTTAAATATTAATTAAAAAGATGTACATATGAAATTAATTTTATCGAAAAATATTGTTGTTGCGCCACCGGGATTCGAACCTGAATCTCTTTTCAAACCAGGGAAGGTACATAATCCAACTATGCTATAACGACAATATTTTTAGCGACAAATTTTCGAACCTATATGTTACCTTTTTGATATTAATACATTTAATCGTTCCATTATTTAAAAGAGCCATCTACCTTATTTTTACGAAATCTCAAATACCTTTGAGTAATCTGATAGCAGACGCCAGAATTATCAATTCGTTTTTATTAAATTTTGGACACATTGATACAACTTTATTATTTGGAGAACACATCCTTATTGTGAAGTTAAAATTATTCAAAACATAAGACTGTGATATTTTAAATGTGAATTAAATATATTAATTAGAAAGGTATACGTATAATACATATAAAATCAATTTTATCGAAAAATATTGTTGTTATGCCACTGGGACTATAATTGATAATAAAGTTGTATCAATGTGTTTAAAATTTAATAAAAATGAATTGATAATTCTGGCGTTTGCTATCAGATTACTCAAAGGTATTTGAGATTCCGTAAAAATAAGGTAGATGGCTCTTTCAAATAATGGAACGATTTAATGTATTAATATCAAAAAATTTCAAAAACAATTACTATGATATGTCGCACTTCTACCGTCTAAGCAATTATACTATATTTTTTGGAACTTGGTACGTTTTACTCATCATTAAAAACCAAAATAACTAATTCATATTGTTATTAAGCAGATCAGTAATGACATTTTCATTATTTTTTCCAATTTGTCAGATATAATACAACTACATAGATACTCTTACCCCAAATTTATGATAAGTGCATCTACTCGTCCAATTTTCATTCAAATGCTTTCAATACCAGCTATCCTAAAAGATTACATTCCGATTTTTAAAGACTTCAATTAGAAAATGGTTAATGATCCTTGTACCAAAGTTCTATCAAAGGCATAGCATCATGTTATGAAGTTTGAGAACAGTTCAAAGTTTATATCGATGATTTATATATCGTACTTACCCCGATTCACCTTACATGAAACGAGAGTAAATGTGACCCGTTATATGTAAAAACCCCTCTTAGATGGACCAAAGCTGAGAGGAGTACCATGAGATAAATGGACAGATAATGTTAAGATCTACTATAGGTAGGTGAGTGTCCAGCAGGCTAGACCGACAGTGATGTCGAATAATGAATATCTCTGTAACGACTGCGGTCATAGACTTTCAAGTTCTGAGGTTCCATAAAAAAAGAAGTAAATGAAAACTATATGAATTAAATTGGCAATATAAATGAAAAGTCCGCATGCAAAAATATACCGTATAAAATTAATAAAAACATCAATTAAAGTCACCTGGTTACATTCAACAGATTATAGTTATTGTTTAATTGTATAAGTGATTGAATAACTATCAGTTTTTAATGACGTGACAGTTGTTGAAACACAATAGAATATATACAATAGGAGAATTAAAAAAGTTAACGATGATTTATATCATCAAGTATCACAACGTTACTGCTGAAAAAACTGTATAGTAAAAAAGAAAATAAAATTATAAATAAATGTATACATCTATAAAAAAGAAATATAGAAATGGCTGAATGTTATCCAGTAAAAAATACAATTATTCTGTATACTTTTACTTTTCAATGTGTTTTTATTTCTGTCCAAATCCGAGTATTTTTTCATGATTTTTTTTGTGTAATGGTAAAAGCATATTAAATTTGTTTTATTATACCATACAACCATGTCTTAATACCTATATATTTTTGATCGTATCAATGTCAAAGCCATCCTCATTATTAAAAATGAATTTTTACCATGGAAAATAAAACATTTCATATTACAAATATCAATAAGTGGAGAGTAAAATAAATAAATTGTTTTTTTTAACCACCTTATATTTTTGACTAGATTTATAAAGAGTGAGTATTATATTTCAGGCCGATATTGTTTTTGAATAACTAAAACAAAAATATTCACCAAGACATCCATACTTCTCATATAAAAATAATAGCTTCGTCTCTGTGAGACATCTTAAAAATAAAAATAAAATAATTTGATTTTTATTTATCAATTACATGGTTTATTACAATTATGTATAAAATATAACATTGATCGCCTCTGGCAGCGGCACTAATGCGTGCTCTTTTAACCATATTTTTCATAATATTCTCGCACGTGTTATTTCAACAATTTCATTTTGAATTTTGTCCGGATGCATCGGAATTGTTGTTGGCTATGTTGGTTCTGTTGAAACCACATATGTTACAAGCCCAATCGACTTAGTTACGGCCAATAAGTTTTCCAACATAAATGCGCTATATTTCCAACATAGCGAACACCATAAATGGTTACAGTATTGCCATTATTATTTAGATAAAATGTTTTAATGACTTCAACACGTTGTTGAGATGTTAAATACTTTTAAATAAATTGTAATCAACTACTCTCTACGACTACCAAATGCGAATTGACTAATGTTTGCCAAACCAAAATGGCAGTTAAACATAAACGACCCGGAATGTAATATTCACTCTGTAGTATTTTCTTAAATGATCAGTATATCCATCATACTGCAATATTTCAGCCGTTAGTACATAATGATCAGGCTTGTTCACCAGCTTCAATTACAACGTACATATATAGAGTATAACAGATCTAGTCCAAATTATTTTATTTGTGGATACCTGACTAAATTACGATCTGAAAATATTCAACGAATGTGTACAAGTGAAGTTGTAATTATTCAGAACATAGGTTCACAATAAGAATGTGTTCCCCCAATAATAATAAAGTTGTATCAATGTGTCCAAAATTTTACAAAAATGAATTGATAATTCTGGCGTCTGCTATCAGATCACTCAAAGGTATTTGAGATGCTGTAAAAATAAGGTAGATGGCTCTTTCAAATAATGGAACGATTAAATGTATTAATATCAAAAAGGTAACATATAGGTTCGAAAATTTGTCGCTATAAATATTTTCGCTGTAGCATAGTTAGATAATGCACCTTCCCCGGTTAGGAAAGAGATCCATGTTCGAATCCCGCTGGCGCAATAAAAAATATTTTTCGATAAAATTGATTTTATGTGTATATCTTTCAAATTAATATATTTAATTAATATTTAAAATATTTTCTTTAATAACACTGGCTTTATAAACTTTTTAAATACGCCCTGACGAAGCATGAGTTATGGTTATGGGTTTAATAAAAATATATTTATTTTGCATTTAAGTATAGTTCCTGGAAATTTATTTCTTAAAAATGATGTTTTTTAAATATGATCCGTTATTTCGATGGCACTTTTCTAAATGGGAGGTAATATTTCTGAGAATTGCTCGGCACATATTCTCCGTGATCGCTGCCATTTATTTTCTGTTATTTTCTTTTAATTGGTACAGAGAGGGAAACTTGTTATTGTATACCTTTGATTTAAGGTAGCCCCGTAGGAAAAAGTTCATCAGTGTCAAGTCGGGGCTACATGGAGGTCGGTTAATATCACTCGTCAAGAATGCGGCTAGCGATTGGCATACCCTCCGCCCCTCTGCGGCTCTTTGCGTATGTGCAGCGAATGAACCAAAATGAAAAAGACTTTTGGAACACACTGTACTTACTGAAACTCAAAAATATTGTGCACTAGTTGTGTTACACCCAGTATTGTGCAAGATACGTTGGAACCGACCCTCTGTATGTAATCGAAAATCCTCCTTTACGTACATAAAAATGAATATCCTAAAACCTTATCCTAAATAATATTACCTTTCACCGACCAAATAACTTTAAATGATATCGATTCATCTTTCTTCTATTTTCCTTTTTTTATAACCGCTCCACTATATCCCGGATGCCAGAATTTATATATATTTTTGATGCTACTTTATTTTATGTGAGCCCCCACAAGGCAAGCGGGGTGAACCCGCTCCATTCTGGTGGTGTTCAAATCACTCGAAGGGCGGATGTTTATTATTTTATGATCTTAAAACATGAAACTATTTATTATTTTCGTAGAGAAATTAGACAGTACAATACTATAAACCTGGAAAGAATTCAACAGGTTGTTCGTAGGATACGCGGAGAGGATAGAATTCCTGTTTTAATGTTTTCCTTTTTTTATTTAGATTTTTTTTTAAATAATTAATCTAAACAAAATACATTTTTAAAATGAATGTCCAATTTCACACCAATACTATATATAGCATATATATATTTTTTAAATGTCTTTGTAGGTGGGTGTGTTTTTTTTCATACAAATTTACAGTTTTATTCTGAACTTGATGAAATTTTGCACACTTGACCTTAAAAACAAAAAAAGGCACTGTCTACATGAGATTTTGAAAAACTATCCCAATTCCTACTTCCCACCCCTTAAAGCAGAATTTGTGTACTTCTTGATGACATTTTTCTCACTTTACGGACGTTCAAAATAAGAGTAAAATTACTGTTTACATGAGATTTCGTAAAACTACTCCATCCTTCTTTCTTTCCAACCACCTAAATGTAAAACTTTGGTACTTCTTGATGAAATTTCGCACATTTGACGTTCAAAATAAGAGGAAAATTACTGTCTACATCTGATTTCGAAAAAAATACAACCCCCATTCCTCGAAATGAAGCCTCTTCACTCTACGTAACATCCGGGCAACGCCGAGTACTTAAGCTAGTATTATATAAATTAAACGTTATTAATGAATTAATCTAGGCTTAATTTTCGCGAGATAATTTTTTAATACTTTTGATATTAGCAACATTAACTTTGTGGTTAAAATTCATTATTTTTATTTGTTAACTTTGTTTTATTAACCACTCATTGAGTTTAAATACATCTACCGGTTTCGAAAAATAGCATTTTCTTCTTCAGGATGTCAATACTAACTAAAAACATATATTATTGTTTCTTTGTCAAAATCTATTTTTAAAAAAAAAATATTTAAAAAATAAATTAAGTACTTAACTCAGATTGTTACTTAATACAAATTTACTCGAATAATTTTTAGGAAAAAAAATTAGAATGTGACTCGTAGTTAAATTTATTTGGTTTTTTATAATTTTTTGATTAGTTTTACACGCTTTATTTATCTCCAACGATTCCAAATTATTTAATTTGTGACCAACACCGTTTACATGCAAAATTGTCAATTTTTTTTCAAAACCATGACCTTTTTCTATCAAATGATTAGAAAATTATGCAAACCCACTATTATTTTTCCAATTAAAGAATCTCGCATTGTTTATGGGATGCTCCTACATAGATTCTTCATTTAATGGATTGTAGAAAAATCGACTTGATGAGTTAGCTGCGACAGATAGCTTTGGAAGTATATTCGGTGATACTGCTTGAAGGGAAGCATTAGGGTGACAGGGTGCACGAGCGGGTAATTTATTTTCATGCTGTTTCGTAAAACTGGTTCCGCCTTAAAGGATTTCTCCGCTAAAGAAGATAAAAATATTTCCCCAACTATTTAACCAAACTTGACTAAGAACTGTTTTTGACATGTTAAAACACGATTTCATTAAACAAGTTTCAAA
Organism: Eubasilissa splendida; assembly: GCA_031772225.1. Taxonomy (NCBI): domain Eukaryota; kingdom Metazoa; phylum Arthropoda; class Insecta; order Trichoptera; family Phryganeidae; genus Eubasilissa; species Eubasilissa splendida. The sequence goes on along the minus strand of CM062861.1, from coordinate 15,739,849 downwards.
AATCTAGCTAAATGGAACTTACCGGTTTTAAAAACTTTTAATACATATAAAATTTTGATTTTAGGATCATATAAAAAATAATTATATAATGTACATAGTAATCTAAAATGTTATAGTCGCCGATCTCTACTAATTCGTTCTGATTGGTTATTGTAAGTTATCGCAAATTGATATTACTTGGAACTTTGGTGCTATCTTTTACAATAATTTAAACAACCTTTTTTGTTAAATCGCTTAAGCTTAAATACCTTTATATTCAAATATTATAATACGTTATTAATGTATTAGTGTCTATGTATACATCTATCAATGTTGTATGTTTGTGTGTGTGTCAGCTTAGTGACAAATGTGAGAGTATGTGAGTGGGGAGCCGGGAAGCATTAAAAGATGGTGGAAGTGCAGTTGCGCTCTCTTTCAATACTCTTCGGTTCTCAAGATAAGATATCTTATTGTGTATTTATTATATTGTTGTACGGTGTATAGTTGTAATAAATTGTTAACTATCACGGGGTTATATTAGATTAGGTTAGATAAAGCAATAAATTTTTAACTATCTCGGGGTTAGACTCTTATATATCGAAACTTCAGGGAATCTGTAAGATTATTGACGTGGCACAAACGGTATAAAGAACAATACAGTGTCGCGGTTAAATACATTAATTTTGTTTATCATTGTAAACAAATTCATTTAAATATTGAACTGAATTTGAAATCGCTAAAAGTTATCAATATTAGGATTTAATAGAATTAAAGAGTATCTGATTCACACACGATAATCGAAGGTGCCAGTTGCAAAGTTAGCAACCTTATTTTTTTTTCGAAATTTTAATGCAGTTATCATCTCATATAGCTTCTACGCGTTCTGTTAATTTATTAACATTCAAACATATGCTCTTTTTTATGTAAATTAGTCTTTTTAAATCGATGTTGTAAAGTTATTCACTTTTGCCTACCGCCATTTAAATGAGGATTCGACCAATAGCAGTTGTACAACTCTGAAACATGAATGGCCGCCAGTTTTGAGACGCAGATACTTGTTCTTGGAAGAAAGTGTTGAATTTATTTTGTGTTTCAAATCAGATTCTAGCGAATATCGTCCATAATTGTAAGTGCATTTGATAAGTTTATTAGTCCATTATTAGGTTCCATCAGTTTGTAATGTTTTTCTCAAAATAAATTGTAACGAGTACTCTCAATTGAGATATAAATATTTCTAAAAAAGATATATATGTCTTATCCAAATAAAGCAGTATTATCACGATTTATTTTTAAAAATATGTGATAATTCTAAGGGTAGGAAGAGTTACGAATTTAATATAAGGCAGTGTTTCGACGTTTATTATTCTTCAGTTACAAAACCGCCGTGAATTCTGGGAGGATTTTCTTCCAGAGATTAGTACATACTTGTGCGAAACAGAATTTACTTATATACGCTCATACAACACAGAAGTCTTTGTTTTCCCATTTGTTTTGTGTCTTCGCCGCGGGCCACCCGCTCCCCCTTACGGGTGACAATTATTTGAGCAGAAATTATACGAACACTTCCAAGGCTTTGAAGGAGAAAGCAGGCTGTAATGTGTTGACGCTCGGCAAACAGCAGCGGAGAACATCGCTACACATATAATTTTGAGCGGCAATGTATTCGGTGTGAATATTACTTTTAGTCAAACATTATAACAAAGATTTCTTGCAAGTTTTATCTTTAAATTCTGCCGCAGCATTTTGGGAACAGTTTCCAGCACTCGTCATTTAATATTACTAGAATTCATTAATAAATATTTTCAATGTTGAGGCGATTTCATATTATCAAAGTTTTCGGAATCAATTGTTTCAAATTAAGTATATAAAATAGTTCGTAATAAAGAGCCCATATTGTAATAATTTTCTTATCCCTATTAACGAAAAGTCTATATTTTTATTAATTTAATTCAGATAACAAGGTATTCTTTGCGATAAGTGAGCTAATAATGTTTATCGTATGATATATAAAATACAAATGTATTTATATTTTATAATAATAATCATACCTACAATGAATATGGAGATATAAAAGAAAAAAAAAAGAAAAATTTTGTATAATGTCATCGTTCATACGATATTAAATAAAATAAAAAAATGATGCGATATATATAACCTCTCAGGGTGCCGTCTGATCTTGTTACCGAGAGGTTGACACTACAGATAGCCAGCGATACGATGTCTTAGCACAGCTCGTAACCCACCCATATGCTTGTCTCTATGTGAACATTACTGAGGCAAAGCGATACCACGGAATTCGAAATATCATTCGATATGTGTAGCGCCTAATACCAAAACCCCACACTAAATTTTTATTTTTACAACGGCATTTTTAACGTAACGTATTTTTTTTTCTGTATATATCATTCTGTCAGTCATACTGTATTTTAGATCACGTGATCATCAACAAGCGTTGTGGTTGGTTGATTTCATTTTAGGAGGAATAGCAACTCTGTTTTGGGGTATTTTGGAATTAATCCTGATTTTGAACATGTTATATCAATGGATTTTAGTGACTTTTGCAAGAAACAATGTGTCCTATATGTAGCTGAAAAAAAAAATCTACAAAACTGCGTATTCAACTCAAATGATCCAAAATCCGTTTTAGGGGTTTTGAAATTAGGCGCTACATATATTATGGTACTGTATTGTACTTGCGTGCGGTGTAGAACGAGTTGTGTAAATATTGAATTACTTACAATACAATTTTAAGTGTAGTGATTTTAAAGTTCTAATTTCAAATGGATGATTACTATAACTAAAAATAACGTGCATATTCGTTAAAACATTGGCATACCATTTTATTGTACATTTATATAATAATTACCATTATCAATATTTTTTGGGTAATTTTTTGATAAATATGCTGTATATTTACAGTCCACTAAAGGACATCTTTTTGAAACAATAATTCATTTTCAAACCCGCCGAGTTATGTAATATAGCATATAGCCCGGGGTCGGGATCGAGGCTTCTGAGCCCCGAGGGGTCAACACTCGATCACGTATATAGAACCAAGGTTGGTGAAAATTGATGAACGCAGATACTTGAGAGAAAACTTAAAAAAAATATATACCTACATATTGTGCATATACTAAAGCAAAAACAAAAATTGGTACATAAATCCTATATACACTTATTTACTTAACACCAAGTTCTCTACAAAAGGATGTAGAAGGAAAACAGAGAATCACACACTGACGTCCATTTAAACAACAGTATGTGGTCATTAAATTAACTTTTAACTAAATATAATATAAATAAATGTTATTAATTAGTTACAATTACAACAAATTGAAAGAAAAAATATATGTTTAATACACAATCTATCCCTCTTTTGCCAACTTGATGATCAATTATGCATGGAAATCAGAGGCATAATGTATGGTCTATGGTTAGATAAGATATAAATTGTTTTGACTTGGATCCCAAATCATGTAGGTATTTCTGGTAATGAGCTGGTGGAGTCTCTGGCTAAAGAGGCAATCACAGAAAGAGATGATACATTTTCCTCCATAATAGTTAGAGACGTTAATAATTAGTGAATGCGTCTAGGTCATTGCGCCACCCGTTCCCACGAAGGAGGATCTGAACCATATATTCTTTAACTGTCCAATAAATATTGGTACTCCGTCCATCTTTCAAGACCCAAGTTAGCTTAAAATTCATTTTTCAACGAGCATACAAGCATTACTCGCAGACTGTCATTATTCAATTCTAAAATTAATAATAAATTTCCAAAAAAATAATTCTATCCAGCCGTAAGTGGCAGAGAATCGCAAAACATAGTAAAGCAAAAAAATATTGATCAAGAGGTCCGGCAAAAAAAACATTAATACCATTCAGCATTGCCAAAGTGATAAACACAAACATAGAATTAACATATTTTTTTAATGTTTACTTTAAATACCCTAACAATTAAATAAGCATAATTATAAATAGATCCTAAATACAATAATTAGGTAATTTCATTTAAAAAATATCATCTAAAAAAAAAAAAAATCAAATTTCAAAAAAATCCATAGATGGCGACAGCATAGTTGGTAATAAATAATTGGAATGTTCCAATATATACAACTTCCAAAAAATTGATGAATGTGGTAGCATGGGTAAATAGGTGAACGTTACATTGTGTAAAGTGACTATTTAATACCAAATTCTCCTTACCGAATGTAATTTGTATAAAACTAAATTTTTATAAAATCAAAGACTCCACGGAACCATACTAAGTTGGTCGGACTCTACCTATAATAAGTTGTCCGCCAACCATAAAATAACACATGTTTGTTATTATGTATGGACTGTTCACCAGCAAGGGTCTCCTTCAGTTTATACTCGTTATTACTGAGTCACTAGAGTATCTGTAAAACTTCCCCTAAGATAAAGTTTCGCAATGAAAGTTTACCAATTTCCTAGTCTTACAACGTTGAGTATGTAAGCTTTTTGATAAAGCTGCTTTGAACTAGATAAAATGAAAACACAATTGATATTAATGAAAATTATTACACATTGTTGTTTGGAAGATGATTGTGATTTATTATTGCTAAATATTTACAAATCCTTTATTTATTAGTAAATTAAATTCTAATTTCCTTATACACAGGTTAGAATATAAGATTATTTGATTACACGAGCCATGATAAACACATTATCGTTTATCTCTGTATTCGTCTCTTTTTTTTCTATAAGCTTCATTACAGATATGTGATAGTCTTATTCTTCTATCTCGCTTCTATCCCAACCATTTGAGGTCAGAAGTTCTGATACTTCATTCCTATCTCTCACTTTGACAACAGGGTGTGCTGTCATGATATTTTCTTCTTTAGAAAATAATCCAGTGGCCTTTTCAATACACCTCAGTATCAATTACTCAGTTGGTAGCCTCCTTCAAGAAGTCTCATTCATTTACGCCGAAACCAGCGAAGTTACGCTTCGCAGGCCTTGTACACTATTGGCGCCATCTAGATTTATTATTATTTGGATTGTCTTCCTTCTGATTCTATCTATCTGGTGACATTTATTTCTCACCGGAGTATATCTATATTTGCAGTATGTTTGCACAAAAATCTCCACTATTTTGTACATTTGGCTTTTTTTAATTTAAGGGTGTACCTCTTGTCACACATTGCCCCAGTTGACTCATATTTATACCAATATATTTGTAATCTTCTCAATGTCTTGTAAAATCTCCTTAATATTGTTATTAAGTTACGTTGCTGCTGTGCATTACAAAAAAGTTTGCTGGGTTAATAATCAGGGCTGTTGCCGCTGATGTATCGCTGATATGATCTGAACCAGGAACAAATAACCACGGCGGAATAGCCTAGAAAATTTTACATGGAAGACAATGAACAGCTGTGAGAACTGTGAGAAATATTGTTGTCATTTTTCAATCGTTAATAAATTAATACAAACAAAATAAAAGTTATATTCTTGGTTTGGAAGTATTTTAGACTACACATATTTCTAGAATGAGCCTTGAACAAACGAATGTTAATGTGTTTATTTTACAAAACACTTTTTCAACATTGTAATAAATATTTTTTAAACCCGCTACCTTCAATGGAAGGGGGTGGTAATTTATTTCTTGGATCTGTGCTACACGGAAAGCACCGGTCCATTGTTTCAGCAACTTGGCTCGAATCAATAACGCTTAGGTGGAAGTAACGCTGGCCGGCTTACGAAGTTTGTAGTAGGATTAGCACTCTAAAAAGCCAAAATCGATGGGGTAATATCGGTGATCACGGTTCATTAATCCGACATTTAATACGAATATCCAATATCCACGTAATGGAAAATTTGTCTAAATATTTAATTTATCTCACAAAAAGCTTGTAAATTTTTCATTACAAACAAAGAAAAAATCTAGAGGGAAAACTGGATACATGTTGCAATCATAAAGCATCGTAGTTCAGACCGTAAAAACGATGTTCTGATTATATTATAAGGCTTTCATTTATATCATTGTATTTATTTATTTTCAAACATTAGATCACTATTATACAGAATGTCTCAAACCGAGCCTAAGGTAAGGGGGTATATTACTAGCAGCCCATTCAGCGTCAAATAGAATTCTCAGAAATTTAACGATTTATAAATTAGTCGATCTTTTGCGATTTTCAGAAAAAAGTTTTTTTTAATCAGCTGTATACAAAAATCTACTTGCGTGGTACAAACGCAGATTTTTACATTATCACAGCATACATGTGCTAAATTTCGTCCAATAAGTTGAGTATTTATGTAACAGCATTCGAAAAATTTTTAAACTGTAGAATTTCGGATAACCTTATTTGAGCTTTATGGATTGCTAGTGATGTTTCCTAACCATATGCTCTGTTTAGACTACTGTTTCGTGAACACCCTGTATTATACATCTCGTTAAAAAGTTTTTTATTACGTTTTTAAAATAATTTAATAATAGCCAATATTTATATGTTAACTACTGTGCCAAGCGAAAAATATTTCGTCTACTTAATTAAAATTTATAACAGCTTCCAAAAAAACGCGTACTTTATTTGGAATTTGTTGGTTATACTCGTAGATCAGTGTTATATATAATATTAATATTAGAAAAATATCAACACGTGTATTTTAATATTGTATCATGGGTGTATTTTACAAAATAAATAAACTAAATAAAAATATATTACCCATTAAAATAATTGTATTATTATTTTTGTTTTTAGTCCATAAAAAACAAATGAGTGAATACTATACGATGCATACAATCGTTTTTTTTTATTAACGTGGTCATAGTTGAATTTAAATTTTAGTACCAAGAAACCTTGAAGTACCTACTTTAGTAAAATTAATAGTAAAAATACCAATATGATTCCTAGTGTGCATATCTCTACAAATATGCCCATTATTATATGAAAGTGGTCTAAGTCATGTTTCTTTCATTTCGAGACATTTAAAGGTTTACGTTTGAATTGATTAAATCATATATTTATATTACATATATAATTTATTTCGACATATAAATGTTGCATGTAGCTTATAAGCAAATAAAAAAATTAAGATTGAAATGAATTATATAATCTATTATCAAAATAAACGCTTCAAATTTTTCATAATTATTACAATTTGCATAATTTTATATCAATTTAAAACAATGTGAAGCGAAATAATTGATAAGTCATTTGTTTCAATTTCTTGATAATGAGCACAAATAATTAATGTTAATATTTTCTTTGTATTAGTACAATCAACGTATATGTTAACAGATAAAATAAATTACAAGAGATAATATTATATGAAATTGAAATTTTGAAATTGAAATTCTCTCTCTCTCTTCAGCTTACAAACACAAAGTGAAAATGTGACTTGTACCAAACAAATGTCACAAACAAAATTCAGAGAGATTCTTTTGCACTGCTCCCGGTCTCCAAATACATCACTGCAGAGGGAAAATATTACCATTATGGAAGGGTGTCGCGTATTCTCTGTGTTACCCATAGTCCTTTGTGTTGTCACATTATTAATTAAGCTCCTGGCCAGTAATTTCAGGTCGTCGTCAAATATTTTGTACCAAGGTAAATAGTTGGACACAAAATATTTATAACAAAGCGACAACACTGCATATATATACAAAAGAAAGGCGCAAGTATTTTTGTTTTATTAGGAATTCTAAAAGTATTTATATATAATAATCAATGAGTTTATTATCATAATATTAAATTAAATACAATCAGTTTGTATGAAACTATGAATTTTATTATACGCCAACGCGTTTCGCTTAGTTCAAGCTTCCTCAAAGCTCATTTAAAACTAACAGAACTTAAAACTAAAGAATTTATTATCATACAGCCAGGTACAAGAGTTAAATGCTAATTTTCCCATGTAATATACTTCCATACTTTTAAAATCAGCAATGTTATCTTTGTGGTTAAGATTCATATTTTTATTTATTATCTTTGTTTTATTAACTTTATTACTTATGTATAAAATCCTACGCCAATAATCATTATTATCATTATGTTTTATCTGTGATTTATATAAAAATTGATTATTATATTCTTTTAATTTATTTTTTAAAATAGTGTCTATCAAACCTGTATTATTCGAGTAAATTTGTATTAAGTAATGATTTGAGTTAGGTACTAAAAAAAAAAAAAAAATTTTTTTTTTAAAATAGATTTTTTTAAAATAGATTCTGTCAAAGAAACAATATATGTTTTAGTTAGTTATGACATCCTGAAGAAGAAAATGGTATTTTTCGAAACCGGTAGATGTATTTAAACTCATTTTAGTGGTTAATAAAACAAAGATAATAAATATAAATAAATAAAAAAAATAAAAAATAATAATAATATACTTCCTGTACAGTACGATTATATAAATTATTTAAAAATAAATAAAGAGTCAATGTGTTTGTATATATATATATTTATGTATGCATATGTAGACATCTGTATAAGTGAGTACATAGATATAACATAGCTTTCCAGGTTGCTAAAATATTCTAGATGGATTTTAGGAAAACACTGTAACCTTTTTATAAATATGTCGATATGTGAAAAATTTCATTGTGACTTAACATCATTCGATTAGTATGACTATTCCTCCTATAATTTGTATCGATTAAAAAATGTAAAATAGTACCGGAGCGTGAGTTTAATGAATGGAAACCCTGTAGGTCATGTTTGTAATAATACAATGTCAGCTATCATTGAATAAATAATTATAATACAATAAAAATAAACTTATATTCTAAGAAAATCATACAATATTTAAATTGAAGATTTGTTATGAAGAAGATGTAGATAATTAAGGAAACACATGTAATTATTGAAGTAAAACGTAAGAACAATATTTATAAACATATAAAGCTCTATCTACTTACGTTGTCACTTAAAAAATCTCGATAGGGACATAATTTTATCATTTATAAGTGTACTCGAGGCTAAACTCTCGACGATTTGAGCACTGTGTGAACAGATTACCTTATTGAATTTTTTGATGACTTATCTTTCTTAATAATATATTATACATCCAGGCTTTCTAATGATAAATTTTGTAAATCAATAAAAAAAATACTCGTTCTATGAATAGAAAATATGCTCGATAATATTATATAAAAATAATTTATAATTGAAACAGGTGTATATTAGTATTATTGTTGCTCACTTCATCTAGATTTTTCGTATTCAAGAAAAATAGTCTTATGAATTAATCGAAAGAAAATAAAATCGATTAGAGAGAATTTATTACCAGAAAAGTATAAATTGTGGAAAATAGGTCATCAGAAAATCGAGCTCTAGGATGTTGGTAGCTTGGGAAATAATCCCTAGGATATCGATTTCCCCGTAAACTTTGCACCCAAAATTGCTGTTAATTTAAATATTTTACAGATATTTTATACAACGCAAGGAAAGATTGTTATTGATAGCATTTTTTGCATTGTGGCTTGGGTATATATATATATACAATTTAAATAAATTGTTAATATCAAGAGTAAATATAAGAGTAAAAAAACAATAAATCTTAAGGTTCAAATGTTCTTCCATAAAGATTTATTCATAATCATTTTCCTCGTATGGCATTAAATTCAATAAACTATTATACAAAATACCTTTCGACATGTTCATGAAACTTGACAAAACTACTAATAAAATTTGTACAAAATATTTTTTTTAAAACAAAAAATAGAGATGCGTACACGGAATACATGTTACATCAATATTCTTACTATTTTCAAACTAAGCTAAACGCTTGTGCTATGGAAATAAGTGTAACTTGCTAGTCTCCTAGGATAAGGCGCGAACCCCCAACCATTAGATCGATAGGCCAGCGTTTTAATCACTACATCAACAAACTAATATTTTCATATAATATAATATATATGAAAATAATATTATTCGAATAAAAGACAAATTTGTTTCCAAATTTGATTCCCGAAAATGAAAACCACCTAAAAGATCAAATCGACCGAATACGCTTAAAGAAAAATTACTCCAAAAATGAACATTTTTCAGTATTCTCGAAATAAATTACACAGCTTTCTTTGGAAGGGTTTAGGTAACCAATAATTTAGGTACTCCAACACTCGGTCCCTTTTAGCGCGCCGAATATATTACGACGACTTGTTGGAAATTATTTGCAAAATAGGAGGCGGAGCTATTCGAGGAATGAAACGCGATCGGAGGTGTCGGGAAATATTTTATTTAAAGCGAGTCAGCGTGATCCAAAGCGGCAGCCCTGTGCTCGGCCGCGTGCTCCGTAAAACAAACAGTTGACACCCCATGCCACGTGGCACGCGGCTTCCCGGGGATTCCCGGGATCCGGGGCTTGCCGGGATGGCGGCGGAGCTATGAATGCTAGACGAGCCGTATAGCCTATAGTGATAGTGTGATTTATCGTGTTTTCCTCGGGCGTTTTATTGTGATTCATGTCCCGAAAATATGCGCGTTTTAGCAAAAATGAAAAAATATTAACAAACACGTGTGAAATGCTGACAAAAGGAAAACGTTTTTAGGATATATTTTTAAAGTAAAAAAACTGTTTACGGTTAACAAGTCCTGCAACACTGGATCTTTGATAATAACAAATTTATTTAGAGTATTCTATTTAACTTTATTGAAATCTATATAGAAATTCACCTAAAAGGAACATAAGAAGAACATAAAATGATGTGTGAACATACAATAAAAATACACAATACCAACGATTAAAATAAATATTATTTATTTATAAAATTGACCAAAAATTATGTAATTTTAATCATAGTTTTCTAAAATAGTGTAAAATAAATAGATTTTAATCGTGTTTTTATATTTAAAATGACATTACAATGTATATCAAAAAATTAAACTACCCTTCTCTAAGAGTTTTTTTAGACTGAGTCTAGGGAACCAATAACGTCAACATCTGCCCAATAATAATATATTTATCAACCCTATATGAACTTTTACAATTATTATTTATTTATTAGAAATAAAAAAGCTATTTAAAAATAATAGAGATTAGATACATCAATATTCTTAATATTTTCTATGAAAATTGGACTAACTTGGAGCGAGGCTCGAATCCCCGACCACTGAGTCATTAGGCAAGTGTCTTAACTACTAGACCAATAAATACTTCAACGATAATTTGAAAATATAAGTAATCATCAAATATATATAAATACTAACTGCTAACAATAAAATTTTTTTTTTTTTAAAAGTCAGAATACTAAACTGCTTTAAATTAATATCCTCATTGGTAATTAAACTATGCTATTTCAATATAGCATCAATACCATTACACATATGTTTAAATATTGAGCATAAAAATATGTCGACAAAACTAAAGTTTATGTTACCATGTCTTTGTGAGTTTATACAATATTATATTATATTAAAATATTATATAACAGCAATGACCTAGTACTTTGAGTAGGAACATAGTATGAAGTCAAATCAGTTAAATCAAGGACGCTTGTCATTTATTATTTTGTATAAAAACTTTTAATATATATTCTATATTTTCTTAAGTAGATACTTTTTATTAAAGGTAAATTAATATTATAATAAATCATATTTATTACACGATGGAAGTTAAAAGAGATACAATAATTGTAATAATTTATTTATATTTATTATGTTTGCGATACGTCTTAGTATATTTGAACCTTATTTTTAAATCTGTCAATGTTCAATTATTTTCTCTATTTGGGTAAGTCGTTATTTTGTATTATTTTGATATTTTACATGTTGTTTTCTTTCTGGTTTATAAAAAAAGCTTAGGATGTCCAGCTGCAGTGCTCCCAGTAAAACTCTTCGATTCCTGAGCTATGGAATTTATATGTATTTAAGCGTGTGGAAAAGAAAAAATAAAATTGGGCATACCACGTCTATTCTTAATTTTTTTATCTTTAAAGTAAGGCTTATTATCTTAAACTCTTTAGACGTGGTTTACATTACATTGTACACTGAGTTTAGATACAAATTCTTATATTTATAGGGATAATCCATAAAAGAAATCTATTTTAACTTTAAAACTTTTTTTTTTTTCTAAGATTATTTTTGCCATCTGTGGTGTAAAATATTTAGAAAAATGATTTAAGACATAATATTACGATTTAAAGCAAAAATAATGCAGATTCTTAATTTCTTCAATTATTATTTAATTTAATTTCTGTAAATGAAATTATATATAACATATATATGCTTATGCAAAATCTACTTCATAAATAAAATTTCAACCATTATAAGATTTCTTCCTTTCACGAGTGTGAGAACTATAACTTTGTATATGTATGTGTGTGTGTGTGTGTCATGAAAGTGAGTAGGTTCCCGTCTCTGGGGGAATAGCTATCTTCCATCACAGCTTCTCCTAAATAACTAGTCTATCTCTGAAGTGTGTAAATTGACTGTAAATACGTCGTTGCAATGAATTTAGTATAGTTATTACCTGGTTATATTGAGTTTCACTTACAAGAAATCGGGAACCAAGAAATAAGTCATTAATCGGAGGATAGAACACCAAGGGAATCTGGTGATACTTGGAATGTCATCCCAACAAGGAATATTATTAATTTAAGGCGTTTTGTGGGCACGTATCAATGTGCAATATTAAATAATCTTTTTTTTTTAAATTCTTGCTATTTTTAAACTATCTTATTCTATGGTTAGTAAAAAAAATTCATTCGTGGAAATTAATTCAGGTCCAAAGGAGCTAAACCTTTACAATGTACATTAGCGGAAAAAAATGTGACCTAATGTTTTATTCCTTCGCGTGGGACGTGGCTTGAGTGATAATCAAAGGCTGTGGATCGCCCATAGAGCCTTGTTGTCTTTGGGGTCTTTCAAAATGCTAATACAGGGTCGCTCAGAGGGAGGCGGGGTCGCTCAAGGGTGGGTGGTGTGCGGTAGAAGTATATGCGAGCTGGAACGCATTGCGACGCAGCCGAAAAGCATTAAAATAACAAATAAACTATGTATGAATACGCTCAGCTGTAATGTAAAAAATATCTACTAATATATTACTGATATCACATTTATTCCACATAGCCTTCTTTCTATCTTTATAAGTTGACATCGCATAACATGAGAGATTTCAAGTCTTACAGTTTAATCTAATAAGAAATTAAAATGTTATTTGATGCTTTTAAACGATCTGTAGTGAAGTTATGTATACATTTAATTAACAATGCTTTTTCGTTAACTCAGGCAATTCAAAATGAAAAATAATTTCTGAATCTGTTAAAAGAATAAGCTGATAACTAATATGTCATTTAAAAGTCGGAGCAAAAAATATTAATAAAATATATGTATGGTATTTATCAAGTCTGAACTTTTTAGTGGTATTTTACATGATTTTTTTCGTATCCATGCAGCCAAAACTGATTTTGTGCCGAAAAGTATGTAATCTTATGCCTAAAACTTGTAATGTTTATATTTAAGTGATGATGAGTGAATGTGGTAATAAGTTCTTACATTTTCGCAGTAGAATATATATTTTGATCGCGTTAACGTGGGGACGTTAAAAGTAGGACTTTCAGTTTAGGAAATAATAATTTTGTGTAGGGATATCAAATCGATCAAGTTTAATTCGATTTTGCCACAATATTTAAAGGTATCCATTAAGCGTATCTAAGGCACAAGACTTATGGTGTTATTTATGCTCGTGTCAACTTAACAATGAACAGCGGGACTTTTCCATAAACGTTTTTAATTTTTTTCAACCCATTTTTTAAGTAATTAAAATCGATCTGTGCGATGAATACATATTCCTTTAATTTCGAATTTTTACAACATTGTGATAAATAGGTTCGTTAGTTAATTCAACCATTCTGTACGAAGCGATGTAAACCAATTATGAAATATTCCTTATGCGTTAAAAAAGTTAAATCTCTTGTAAAACAAATGTATAATATTTTTAACCGAACACAGTTCAATCATTCTAAAATACATAAAACGTTATTCTTCTTCATTAACATTGGTAAGTTCTGTTACCAATCTTTATTAATATTGTAAATTTTACTTGATTTGCATAAAACATGAAAACTTTTATGTATGTAAATATTTATTTTTTAATTATTTGACAATATAAATAATTAATTAATTAGAATAATTTATTGATACGTAGATTTCCATAAATTTTATAAAAAAACCATATAAATAAAATAACGGCACCTTTAAAAAGTTATCGAAATTTGGACCAGAATTTGATTTTTTTTAAATATTTTTATATTTTTGAAAAATCTATTTTTAATTTACTTTATTTTATAGCCCGTGTCTGCAGAATAAGACGCACGATGAGATAAGTCTCAGAGATTTAGTTGATATAAATCTCAGTACCGTATACACGCGTTTACATTTTGATCTGGAGATAAACTCTCAGATCATTGCTTGAGATTAATAGAAATGACGTGTATATACTTTTGACAACATTTTTGATAATCGATTTGGCAGCGAAACTTGACACGTGTGCATACCTAAAACCATAGATACCTACATCTATTAATATTGAAATGTTGGAAGAAGGTAATAAATTACAAATACTTAATTTGTTTAACTGCTGCGGGGGATATTTAAATTCACCCAATTAACGATCGAAATATCAATTGTTAATAGACTAACATTTAATGCACAATAATCGTGAAGTGAGGTATGAGACTATGAATCTCTGAGGCTTGGTTTGTATACGGTAGACTACGGTTGTCTCGAAAGAATCGCGGGGGTGCATAATCTCAGAAATTATCTCAAAACGAAAATCTCAACCGTGGACATGGATCAAAAAAATCAATATTAAAGTCCACACTTTACGCAATCCTATTTTTATATTAAATCTAAAATTATATCAATGTCAACTAAATAAGTATTTATAATGTTTATATGTGTATAACCTTTCTCGTATAATCTGACAGACACACTGATGTAATAGGATCCCATTCTTCTTTCTCTTTGTTTATTTTAAAGAGAGAGAGTCTCCTTTGAGAACCTAAAAGGACTGATCAAAGAGAATATCCCGAGTATAGAACTCTCAATCCCTCAGGATTTTCAATAACTCTTCGATGTCGCTTTGAATTTGATATTTTTGCCGACATGTGTTTCTTTAGTTGAAGTTCAGGAAGCGAAGAATGTGTCATATTTTACTAGCTGCTATTGCGTATACGTCATAAAAGTACTTAAATAATTCTAAATTTCTTATTTTTCCGTCAATGGGGAAAATTTGACATGAAAACATTGTTTAAGGATGTGAAAACTTCAAGACCCTTATCAGAAACAGAATCCTAAACGAAGAACGTGCTCTGTCTATTAAATAATATTTAAAAAACACTCTAATAAAGTACTCGTAGTTTGAGAGTTTCTTAGTAGCTATTACGGATCGATCCAAAACTATCAAATATCTTAGATCTGAGAAAAATATTATAAGATGATTTAAAAATAATATATTTAAGTATAAGTAAAAAAATATTATTAATGAGTACACATTCTTATTGTGAAGTTGTAATTATTCAGAACAATAGGTCTGTGATATTTTAAATACTAATAAAATATTACAATAAGAATGTGTTCTCCTTAATAATATATAAGTTGTATCAATGTGTCCAAAATTTAATAAAAATTCATTGTTAATTTTGGCGTCTCCTATCGGAATACTCAAAAGTATTTGAGGTTCCGTTAAAATAAAATTGATGGCTTTCAAATAAAGGAACGATAAATGTATTAATTTGAAAAATGTAACATATAGGTTCGAAAATTCGTCGTCAAAATTACTGTGCGCTATAGTCGGTTAGTGCCCCTTCCCGGATTGGAAAGAGATTCAGGTTCGAATCCCGGTAGCAACAACAATATTTTTCGATAAAATTGATTTTATATGTATATATTTCTAATTAATACATTTAATTTTTTAGTATTTAAAATATCACAGACCTATGTTCTGAATTTTACAACTTTACAATAAGAATGTGTTCTCCTTAATAAAATAAAATTATTGTAAATTATAATTTTGTGGATTTTTTTGAAGGTTATAAAAATTATTAATTTCCCGTTTTATTGTCAATTTTTCAATAATTTATATTCATTTTTTTTAAAAACAGTTTCTGTATATATTACTTTTTATTAATTTTTCTATATTTAAAACATTAATAAATATGAAATAACTTAATTTATTTATTGTATCATTATTAATTCGAATAAGATACAAACATCGAATTTTCTACATAAACGTATTTTAGCGTTGATACACTTTCAGGGGTGAAGTTTTTAAATTGCATTTAAATTAGTAAACAGTACACGGAACCTAGCTCACTGTAAAAACCCTCCCTTTCATTAGTCGAAAGTGATTGGGTAATTGAGACCCGGATTTCAAACAATAGAGTGAGCCACCTAACCCTATCATTTCACAAGTGGAAACTTTTTTTCGTGTAGCTCACGTGCCACGTTCTACCGTGTGTTGAGTTTAAACGAAAACACGTTTTGGATAGATAACTCATTCGTAACTTTGTTATTATTTATAATTTTGTATAATGCTCGTTCGATCTTTATGACAGATCCGTGAATCGCGGTCGTCGCGCGCGCGTGTGAACATACCATTATGTTTCCTGTCTTATTACTTACCTGTTTCCTCCGCCCCTCTCTAATATCTTAGGGCACAAAGTTTTTTTCTGTGTGTTGTATTATCTATGACTCTAATTAGTTAACATTGTGCGTGTCAGACTGTAAACTTGACAAGTTGACATTGAGCGTGTCAAATTGAAGAGTATCTGATCGGTATTTTCCGGTATTGGGTGTGTCGAACTAAATATAAATCTTGCTATTGTGCACGGTGCATGTCGTGCTTACTTCGTGCGTACCGACGAAGTCTATTATTAATTGTTTACCTTTCAATTGTGCAAGGTGCATGTTGCTGACTTCGTTCTTATCGGCGAAGTGTGTTCCTTGAATTTCATGCATAACAGCGAAATCGGAAGACCTGTGGTCACTGCAAGAGAGAAGAAATCCAGACAAGAAGAATCAACATTGGTAGGAAAATTATATTATCTTTTCTAGTTGGTCCTTGAACACCCTTCCTTACCTGTTCCTGTTCCAAATTCCTTCCATCCTTCCTACATTCTCATTCCTTATTCCTTGCGCTGACATTTTAAATCCTTCGGCCGGACATAGCACAATGCTTTTCTCTTAACATACATTTTACGGGTCTGGCAGTTAATTTTTGTATGTTGAAATCTTTGCAATATCCTTCAGAACCTTCGGAATCACCAGAGCTGCCTACTTGTCAAACACATTAAATAAATTATAATAAAATTCTTAATTTTCTAGAACTGAGAATTAAATCTTTTTTTAGGACTGTCTGAAAGAATTTTTTCAATAAATCAAGTTGTGACCCGCAGAGATAAATTATTCAACTTGCCAAGAAAAAATGTTTCTGTATTTTTTGTCAATTTAGCATTCTGCATCAGTTTTTTGTATAAATTATTTACGTTTTTGTATCCAGAATGGAATATTGTGTATAGAAAAAATATTTTTTATTATCAAATTACGCATAAATAGATAGATACGTATTCGATATAAGGGAATAATAAAATCTTTCGAGCGTTATTTGTTACTATAATGTGCATAAATAATAATTTATTAATTTTATTAAAAATATTTTGCGTATTATCTTAATAGATTCATTATTGTATGTAAACAATTATGAAATTTATAATTTATGTTATTACCCTGAGTGTATTTAAACACAATTACATATTCAAGAGCCAAAAGTTATTTATAATTGAATATAAATTAAATTATTCAACTGGAAAGATATACCTACCTACAAAAGTCTATAGTTTATCAAATATAAAGTGTGTCCAGCGGAAAAAATTCAAGATTAAATTGTAATTTCTCGTAAACCATCAGGGAGAAGTATTATTCGACGCGCGTAATTTGCGGATTTGCCAGTCGCAATGAGTCACTGGTCGGAAATGCAAGTATTGATGGCACCAGAAATAGAGGTTGTTTGCGAATGACTTGGCATGACCAGGTAAACCAGTTAATGGAGGATGGTTATGTTAAAAGCTTCAACAATCGGCGAGCTTCTATGAGAAGATGTATGAATGTGAATGAGGCGATAATTGCGTGTCAGGACAGAAAAGCGTGGCGCTCTATCCTCTCTGCCTACCTCCGCGGGGAAACGGCGTGATGGTAAGTAAGTAATTCATATTTAAAATATCATATATCACAAATTTTCTGAATAATTACAATTTCACAATAAAAATGTGTTCTCCTAATAATGAATTTTCTGTAACTATAAATTTGTCTGGCACACTGTAAACGAAAGAAACGGTTACGGTTTTACAATGAATGCCTAATGTCTTAATTGTAATCAATATTATTCAGTGTACTAGTTTTGTTGTTAAGTTAATGTTTTACAAACTATTAAATCCTTTATATAATTTCTGATATAAATGAATAATCAAAACCTACATTTTAAGCCACATTAAGACTTTTAACTGCAGCAATAGGATGATAATCTAAAAGGTGTGAGTTTCACATTCTAAATGAAATTATTATTTGATATTAATTTAAAAATTTATTAAATTCATTTATTAGAACGTATATTTTTAAAATGAAAATTGTTTTACAGACTTCAATTTTGTACTAACACCAGTCATAACTTGGGAGGTTTTCCGTTTTCTGAAGGCAATATTCCCTTTTACGTGAACGTAGATACGTATGTAAATGTGTCGAGGTATGCATACAGGAGTACAAGAAATAGAAGCAATCAGCGAGAATGTGAAACATCTGTTGGCTGGAAACAGTTCTATGCATCCGATCAATTTAATATCATACGAGGAGATAGAAGCAAATGCAACTTTATACCATAATATTGAATTTAAGAAAAACGCTATAAACTGACAGTATAAATGTATAAATGAAGATAAAATGACAATTTAAAATCTAAAATTAAATTATTTTATACAACTATATTTTTAAATGTCAAAATTGCTACATTTGCTCCCAAAATACAAAATAACCACAGACTACCAAATATGAAACTAATGAACTACCGCAAATTCCTTGTTTGAATATTTTGATATTAGTACCACCCACGTGTACACATTGGTACTACTTACGCAATCAAATAGTCCCGAGACTTTTTATTATATGGACTCAATAGAAACGAAAATTTAATCGCTGACAATTTAATATGCATTAATGTAAAAAATACGTCTTGTTTACACAAATATTTAATTTTGGAAGAGTAAATACTTTTACTGTTGCATAAATGTGTCATAAACTATCGGATTTATGTTTCTACAAATAATGTGTGTAGAATGCCCCTCGTCTCGCAACTAATGTTCCAAACTCTTCTCCTAAATGTACACTTTATTTACTGGTCTGTGAAAATTACTGATGTTGCTTGTTTGGGGTATGGCATATCGAGACTATGGCGAGAAATGTTGGTTGTGGAATTATGGATAGTTAAATTAATGCATTTCGGTTAAGGGGTGAATATGTGTCGATGGATATATGTACTCTTATATATATATTCGAATCAGAAGGATTTTATAGGTTATGTTTTAAATTAAGTGACGTGATTAATGTGAGAGCAGTGAATACTCCAATATTTCATCCACCACTTTCGTGCTCGCTTGAAAGTAACGGAATTTATTTTGTACATGTGAGTGTAGCAGGCGGCTGTATGTTTTAAGAAAGAAACCACTTACGGTTTTCAATGAGTTTATTAAAAATGTCAATAATCTATCAAGGATTCATAAATATCTATACGTAAAACTAAACAGGGCAATATTCTATATAGATCCATGTATTTTAGTTCGTTTATTATGATGACAATAATAACAAATTATTCGCAAACTTTCACACTAACGGCTTAAGATTTCTTGAGACTGCTTATACGACTCATCCCCTAAAAAACAGGTTTTACGACAAAATGCAAAATATTATATCATATACTAATGTAAAATTTATCCTTATTATATATTGCGTTCCTTCATCTATTTCTATGACTTTCTGGACGTCTTGAATGTAGTGTCATCTGTCATCCTGTCATAGATAAGAAAAGCATCATATCATTTCATCCATGTCTCATGGTCATATCGCGTCGCACTTTTTAGTTTATTTCCTTATCTAAGGTAGCACTATCTAATGTGATGTTTTGTTCGTATTTTTCAAGAACGTCTTTAAGTGGATACATTTATTTCAAAGTTAATAGGTAAGAACACTGTTTGTACAATTCCAGGGAGAGCAATACAGAATACACAAACAGAAAAACAATCGGCGATAGTGCATCCACAAGGCTTCCGTAGAATCTATATTTCATCTAAAGCAATACTATAAGGGATTTCCGCATTTAAATATATATTCTACCCTGACCGCGAAGCGGCCACAATAGCTGCCCGCATCTAGCATCAAGAAATCTGCTAGTTTATATGATTTCTTAATCTATTGATTACTAAGCATATTTTCCATAATAAATAAATAGTACCCTTATAAATAAGAAAGATATTTATAATTAATGTTTGACTCAACATGTTGAATAAGCCACGTCAGTAACAATAGTCCATTTTTGTAAGTAACTCTCGAACTGAATTTGCCTGATGCGATTACACAAGAGACTAAGAAGCTCATCTCCTATTGGCTAAAATAGAACAATCTTCCTTTGAAACGTAAAGAAAACAGGAATGAGCTACATTTGAAAATAAAATGATATTTTAATGCAATATTTATGTAGTATCAAGATTTTAAACCTCTTTCTAACACAATTTTTATTATTATTTTCTTTACAAAATGACGTTTAAATTTAAAATTATTAAGTTGCAATTTCAAAACATAGTTCTTTGATATTAAACCAAATTAAACGAAATAATTAGAAAGATATACAGAAAATCGAACAAATATTTGGTTACTACCGAGATAACAAAACTTTTTTTACCCGGGGAAATGCGTTACTATTTTTTGTCACGTTAACTATTTATATTTCTGACAAATTTGAGGGTATGCCAGAATTATGATGGTAATATTACTAAACATATTTTTGAACTAAAATTGAAATATGATGCATTTTAATGTATTTCATGTCCAATTTGTAATAAATATTAATTTTACTTTGAAAAGAGAAGCGTGAACTATAAATTTGAAGAATGATTTATAAACTGGCCAAGGAGGCTACTCTTTCCGGAGTTTTCCCCCGCCAATTCCATATCTCGATGAATGACGCACTCAGTATGGTGAAAAAACATAGGTACGAATTTTATATGGACTGTACAATGGATGGATCCAAATAAACACAAGGGTAATTACCTCGAAATCATTCAAAGATCTATTTTCCGCACTCACTGGTTCTACAAAAGAAAGTCACAAGATAAAAATACCAAATATTTCTAGAATAAGAATTGGACATTGCCAGGTAGCGTTATATTTATTCAGATTGAACTTAATAGATTCCCCGATATGTGAGTGTGGTGTCGAGGTGGAGATCCTTGACCATATCTTTTTTTATCAATATTTTAAAATGTCCAAGAACACACAATTACTGAATTTTCACTTACAAAGTTACCGTTATTAAACAAAAAATAGATATCTCATTGAGATTAAGCTTTTTTATTATATTTAATGGAAAATATATGGAAGTATGGGTAATAACAGGGCTTACGACCTGTCTTCGGCTGGCTTAAGTGATCACTTTATATAAATAGGTATAAAGTTCGCCATTTTCACCCACCAATCTCCATATCTATTGATTTTTCAAGCGTATTTTAGTATAATATGTTAAAAAAACATTTTACAAATAAAGAATATTGCTTTAAATAGTTTCAAAAAAATAATTCGATTTTCATTGTGACATATAAGCTGTTTCAGGGAAATGAATGATTAAATTTAGTCCGTAGTTGGCGCTAGTGTAGTGATACTCGAAGTGAGTCCACATATTAACACATATACAACTTTCAAAAATTTGATAGATACGGAGATTGATGGGTGAGAATGGTAAATGTTATATTTATATAAAGTGATCACTTAAGCAAGTCGTAAGCCTTGTAATTACCTATACTTTCATAGATTTTACATTAAATATAACAAACAAATAAAAATAGTTTCATCTCTATGAGATATTCATTATTTATTACATAATTTTTTTGCTTGTCCATTGCCGATCACTGTTTTTTTTTTACAGTGATGTCGTCAATAGTAACTCTCGGTTAACTTGTGTCATCTTCTTTCCCATAATATCAAAATTTTTGAACGATAATAGTATTGACTTGTAAAATTATATAATTTATAATATTATTATACTTTTTATATATATAAAATAAAGTTTTAACTGATTAATGGCACAAATTACACTTGAAACGTTTATTGCCTGTGTAAAAGAAGAAGTGGAATAATTTATTTTGCTTCTAAACAAGAGTTCATAACATACTGTCTAAGCTTTGAAGAAATTTCTGAACAAACGCGGGTTTTAATTGAAGAAAATAATAAAAATTTCCACCCTCGCAACTCGTTAAAATATTCATTCTATTAAACGCGACTTGTTCATTGTTAACTCGCATTACCGTGTTGTACAATTACCATAATGGGAAATACAGAGGCCCACATTCAATTATTTGGTGCTGGTTAAAGTGAAAAGGCAGGCTGATAGTCGGTGATGTCACAGTCCTACCGCCGACCCGCGGTTTCACGACTCCACCCCGTGATACGCAGCTGCGATCTATCTAACATTAACACCATTTATACCAACCGCCGGCGAGTACTCCCTTTTGGAGCGCCAATCTTCATGAGAAGCCATATTAATCTGCGTAATATTATTAGGATAAAAAAATTATCTATCTAATCATCCAGTTTCATATGGTAGATATCATGCAAAATAAATCATAATTACAAATTTATATATGTGATATTCAGGCCTATTCTCAAAATTGCAATATTGAAATGAAGGTGATTGTTACACCAACCCTCAAAAATAGACAGATAGTTTTGACAGATTATGGTACGTTTATCTCCCTTACTCTCTCTCCCTCTCTCTCATTCAAATATAACACTATTTTTGAGGGTTGGTGTAACAATCACCTTCATTTCAATATTGCAATTTTGAGAATAGGCCTGATTATGTATTAAATATGTAGGTGCACGCTCAAATAATTCAGAGTTTGCATGTTAAAGTTTTCAGTACAATTATATAGTGGAAGAATTTAGAGATGATAAATAAAGCTGTGCATGTAAATTCTACCCCAAATGTATACAAATCAAAATAAATACCCGCGACTTTTGCGCCGCACGTTGCTTCGAATACACGTCTTCACTTAAACTGACTTGTTGCGAAACGCTGCAAGGGTGTATTTGTAGGAGACTGGAATGCATGTGTTTCAATTAACTCTAAATGTGGTATTATTTTAGATAATATAATATTTTAACTCCTTCACTTAAAAAGTTAATGAATTTCTCAAGACTAATATTAATAAATTTCAAGAACGGAAATTAACTCACATAGGAATATTTTCACAAAAACATGTTTCTTAAAGAGTATTTATTTTATATGAATACAACTTCTAGTGACAATATAGTCACAGCATCAATATTATAAAGAGACAGCTGGAGGGAGGGGGGGGGGGAGCCCACCCTATCCCAGGACCGGTTTAGAAACTAGAGCTACCTTATCGGTTCCACTCATCAAAGCTATTAAAAATACGCGACCTTAATTAAATAACATATTTAAGTTTATGCAGTATATAAAACAAAAAATAAAATAAATTTAATGTAGTCATTATAAATTTTTGCAAAATTTAAAATTTAGTCCCTCTAACGTCCCTTGTTATCTTTATTCATATAAAACATATAACATAAATTTATAGAATACATCGTTAAATGGAAAATTGATGGTAAATTAAGGTGCAGTAGTTCAAGTCAGACACTCAGGGATCCACTAATCAAAAACACTCGGAAAAGAGGGACAGTGGACGAGACACAAAATGGTTTTAATCACACTTACACGGACAGATTAATGGTGTTGCAAAATACGAGGTATGGAGAGAGAGATAGAGGTTAGCGTGTAGGTCTAAATACCCACCCACGCATGTTGGCTTAACTACCTACCTAAGGAGTTCCATCGTATCACCCATACCTCAATAAATTCATTATATAAAACAAAGATTCGTCCTATTACTAATTAGGTCTGCATTCTTGGGTGAGCGGTGTCTAAATCCAGTCAAACCACCAATAATACGTTCACGTGCATCTCACAATTCTACAAAATATACTCAGGCGTCTGTTCCACTCTTCCGCATATACACATCCACAAGTTTAAACTCAAATCATTATTATAGCATCAGTATCAGCAGCATAACCTAAGTCCATGCCTAATGCACACCACTGGTAAATATTGTTTTATTTATTTACTAGTTATCTATGGGTATCATGTGGTTTTACATTTTATAAGTGCAATTATATTTGTAATAACACAAATAATGTCGCTTAGTACCTTGTTTTCGGATATTTGGAAAAATTAACAAGTTGTTTATGTATTTGCTTAAACACCAGCGTTACTGGTGTGTAGCGTAATGTAATAAGTAATACACGGTTATACATAAATGCGGTTATAAATGTTTGCTTGAAAATAAAGAAAATTAATAAAAGTTCGTACCTACGCTCCCAGAGAGAATCCAATTTCTTATAAGATACCTTAACCGCTGTGACTGCTGACGAAGTGACACGTGTGGATTTTTCAAATTCGTAATCTTTTTTTATTAGGTATTAAAATCATTTTTATAAATTGTATTTAAATCGTCGATTGGGATCTTGGTAAAAAAACTCCATAAACGCTGAAATAATCTATGTTATAATATTCCTATTATTGACGTTTTCCAATACACAATTTAATCAAGAGGAACAATACTGTATAGGTGTGCGTATTTTTATAGCAAATTTCTTAAATTATTCATTTATTAGTTCAACATTTTACAAATATTACAATGTTTTTATTGTATGTACAAAACCCAGATTACTAGAATTAAATGTACCGAACTAACTTGAAAATTAAAGATTTTGTTTTGGACCCGACCATAGAGCAGGCACGATTTAACCTTCCCAGAAAGCTATTCAGTAGTACATCTGCCATAGCTACGTGCTACTTAAAAAGCTAGCGTTGAAAATTCTTCGCAATTGGAAAGTTAATAGAATAATCGAAAACAAGAGAAAGACATGAAAGCATTTTTTCATACTACACAAAAATGCGTTCATCATTCTAATTTTACTGAAAATCCAAGTATAAACATCATTTTTGGTATGGAGAAAACGAATTATTATACTTTAATTATCCATCATTCACATGTACGATTGTTCATATATGATATAGTTTGACTACATTTGTATTTGATACTTCTTAAAATCTATTAATTTTTAAAATCAACGAACCGCTTGTATTGCATAACCTAACGTCTGATGAAACTTTATTGGGCTTATCTCAAAAAAAAAAATATATATATATATATATAAAGTAGGATACATAATACATAATCTTTATCTTCTTCTTTGACACTTCCCATCTATTTGAGGGCAGCTCTCCTAACGCGTATATGTGTTACATGTTAGTTTTATGGCCGGTTACCACGTGACAGTAACCTTCCAGGAAGTATCGCGAGCCATGTTAGGCCGTTGATGGTAACATAAAAATTATAATATAGATAATATTTTTTTTTTTACTTTAATCTAAACTGACATTTTGGAGACTACTTATCAAAAATCAACAAGCTATTTAAAAATAACACTCGTTTTTCTAAATGATTTTTCATATTTTCTTCAAAAGCGTGCGTTCAATCACGTTTTCCAGCAAATTCGCTGAATGTTCGGAATGTCGTTTTGTTTCACGCTCAGCGTTATCTTGAAGAATGTTCTTACGCAAAGACGTGGATTTTACATGGGATCAGCGCTATTAAAGAATGGAAAAGATAAAAGATAATGTTGACCTGAGCAGTAATTCACAATATTTAATTTAACAAAATATATACTTTTCAAGTGATATGATCATTATAATATTTGTACACTGTAATCACACTACTTTGGTCTAATAACATTTGAATACATTTTATACATCTCGTTTCTCGTTTAATGGAGACATTTGCCTCCAAGTGCTTAATTAGTATGAATGATATTCCAATAATAGCTACCATAAAGTGTTGGAGCAAAATTATGCTCCGAGTTGCTCAACATTATTATTCCAATAATTTAGTTAACTTTTTATGTTTGGAATATTAGAGAATGTTGGACGGGTTCTTTTTCGGATTTTCATTTTAAAAAATAGGTACTTATTTTTTTTAGTTGAATATCCATTTCCAAATACGAGTATATATACTAAAATTCACATAAGATTACCTTAAGTATACATGAGCTAACTTAGCATTAAGATCTTCACAAAATGTCAATTTTTATCGTTAAATCATACTATACAGTGTAATATTTTTATATTATAACAGGCTAGTAATCAATAAACTGTAGATATATCATTTTCATAAAATTTTAATAATAATGTTAACTATTTTAATAATGTGGAACAAAATTGTGTTCTTGGAATAAATTTGTGTAATTTTACGGTACAAATTAGTACATTCTCTGAATACACAATTTCTTCTAATATATAACTAATTTAGATGTAAATTAAATAAGAATTACGCGGAAATTAATTAAATAAATGTTTACTTAATAAACAAGGCATATGTACACATCATGTTTACATTATTTATTATGTTTCATATAAAAAAAAAAATTATGTTTAAATATCGTCGGGATATAATTTAGTCATGCATTTAATATGCTATGAAAGCAGAAGTGTCTTCAATTCAGTAAAGCTAATTTATTAATGTAAAAGTAACGTATGTTGTGGAACGGAAAGCCATCTTTACAAAATACTCTCTATGACCGATAATATACTTTAAGCGGATGTTGAAATAATTTCATCTAGCAGCCGCGCAAAGCTCGGGTCCTTTACTTATAATTATAAATGTATTATCAACAAAAATTCATGTTAGATAAATGTGATTTAAATAATGATATGCGAGGATGATCAGTGATCATGCAGTCACCGTTGAATTAGCGTCCGCAACGGTTACTCGTATTGACGCCATTTTGAAAACATCGATGAAATATTATTTGCACTTCTTCAATATTAGCAAAATTACTTTGTGCCCACATATTACATTAATAATAAGATAAAACACTTTGTTTAAACCACTATTTGTTATTATTGATAAATCAACATGTTTCGATACGTATGAAAATCGTCAATCATCTTTTGGAAACAAACCATTAAAAATTTATTTTTTATTTTTTATCCCTAAGTATATACAATTTTGTTGATAGTGTATGGTGTTACATTTGGGGATTTTAAAGTTATTTTTAAACCTTAATTATGTGCATGTTTCAAATTTGACAGTGTTATTTTATTTTATTAATTGATTTATTGAGATTTTTTTGTAAATGTTTTCTATTTTGGGAACTGGGAATTTTGTAAAAAGTGTTTGTGTTGAAAAAGTTGATCTTTTTTTAAATATTACTTTGATGATTATTCTCTGTATTATTTTTACCGAGTTCATTATATTATTGTATGCTCTACCCCATACAATTATTCCATATTAGAGTAGTGAGTGAGTAATAGAAAAATATACCTTTTTAAATTATTTATACTTAAAATGTTTCTTAATCTTATGAATATATAAATACATTTTCTTATTCTTTTCACTAATTCGCTTATGTGACTGTGCCATTTTAAATTATTATGTACTATTTTTATATTAACAAGAGTTTAGAAATTATACATACAAATACTAGGGGTTTACAGTTAGATTAATTAAAATAAGAAGATTTAAAAATTAGAAAAAGTATCTATAGCAAATTAAATATTATAAATAAGCAAATCCTTTTTTACAAATAGTCACCTTTTAAATTTATTTTCACAGTAGTGAAATTCACTAACTCACTCACCACATTAGTTTTGTTTCAATCTACGCTTGAATTTTTAATTTTAGTATAAATTATTTCTTGTAAAAGATACCATGGGTATGAAAACATGTTTATTTATCAATAAATAGTGTTTCATCTGATTTTAATTACAAGAATTACCTTATCGCAAAATTGCCGTCCAATGTACCATGGTAATATAATGTACATAAGTAAATGTGAAATTAGCGGGAAATACGCACGGCACCTGATCACATTTACTTCTATCGAGGAGAAGCATTCCGGGTCTCGAATGTTCATACTTGTCGCCAGCGTTCATACTTCAATTTCGACATTTTCTCGTACGACTCTAGAGATTTGGCGATAAAGGTCGGTATTCATCAGATATTTATATGAAATACATAATTAATGACAGCTCGCTATGCACTAACTCTGAACTGTCTTTTCGAAGTAAAAGTTTCATCCGTGTAATATTCTTCCATTTGTCAGTATTTAAAATTATTTTTCATATTTCTGTTTTCATGTAAGTGTATATTTGTAAAATAATTATATAAATTGATTCGTTTGGTTTTAACTTCACCATTCGTCCAGAGGTAGGCAACTATATATGTGTGTATGTGTATTTTATCTTACTTTTATGTTAATTTTCAGCGTATGCCTCGTTTCTAGCTCACTAGTTAAAAAATTACATTGTTATATTTCAATATTCCTTTACAATAATATTATTAAAAAAAAAAAAAATAATAATAAACTAGAGTTGATTTCAGCTTTCATACGCAGTAAAACATTAAAACCGGCTATAGAAAATGGCGGGAAAGAGAGTTGAATTACAATTTGATAAACAATGATTAACATTTTAAATAGTTTAACCACTTAAAGATATAAAAAAAACTCAATTTTAATAATAACGTGTCAGCGTCACTGTAAACAGTCACCGATGATTCATCATCGGTCATTTGTTACTGTTCGGGAGTCAAATCACCACAGAGACTTCCACTCTAGTTTTTTAACCTCTTTGGTAAAAATAAAATGAAGATGTATTTTTAAGACCACCCGTTAGTTAAAATGATGTGTCAGTTAAAACGGTTAACGATTACTTACGAAAAGGGGGTTTCTTATTCTTTACGCCACGTGATGAATTAACAATTAATTACTGTTGCTCACAAGTTTCTCGTAGCAGAAACACGACCTTCAAAGCTTGATGGCGTCGCCGCCGGTATCGTCTAACGAGAATCTAAATTAAAGGAAAACACTCGTGTGTTAATAATAATACAAGATCGGTGCCGAATTTCTCGTCTCGCACGGGATTAACATTAACGCTATATCAAACTAATCGGCATGTTGAAATATCACCCTGGGGTAGTCTGGTGAATTCCATTCTCGCGGGCCGGAGCAGGCATGATTGGATACGGAGTTGCAGAAATGTATTTGAAATTTAATTTTGAAGCCTTGGCTTTTATTTCTGTTAAAGTACGTGTCCATGAGAGGAGGCACGATGATATAATTTCAGAGACTTAGTTGAGATACATCTTAATACTATATACGCGTACTGAGATTTTTATCTGGAGATAAATTAATAACACATTTTAATAAATATTATTATTGAGTTCTGCTGGTTTTCGTATATTATTTAAATATTACAGCTGTACTTTACGCAAACTAGCAATTTAATTTAATTTTAAAAAAATTGAGTTTTACAAACTAAGCACAATAAATAAATGGAATCGTAGAATGTGAAAAAAATCAAAACTGCTTAAATTATAAAAGAAAATAAATTTATAAAAGACGTTTAGTAATATATTATTCGTAATAATGGCCAATTTGTGAGAGGTTTGCTGTCAAACTTAATATTGATGATTGGATTCTTGAGCTTTAAACAATTTTAGACAATCAACATCAAATTTGATAGCGAACCTCTAACAAACTGGCCATAATTACGAATAACATATTACTAAACGTTTTGTATACAAACACTTTTTTTTATATTATAAACATTTATTTTTATTTTTAAATATCAAGGATCAAACCTTCAACATTAAGTTCAACCACAAACCTCTCACGAATCAGCCATTATTTCGAACACACGAGTTGAGTTTGATTAAATAAATATTGCATAAATAAAGTAAAGTTTTCTTGTAAGTTCGTTAAGACTTAAAAGGTTTCTGAGTATTTGAAGCAATAAATTTCCAGTTAAGCAGTGAGGCACCAATAACAGTATAAATATAAATGTTCGGCTTCCGATATGTACACGTCCCGGAGCACGAACACTCCGACGTAATATTTCCTGAAATCCTGAAAGTTACCTCGATAAGGCTTCAGCCGAGATTTCAGAGTGAAACTTTGCTCATCTTGAATAACATGTTACAGTTTTCCAAGTATAAAAAACATACCCCACCCACTATTTGAATAAAGCTTGGTTTACATGTTTCGCGGTAATCTCTTTAAACAAAAATATCACACATACACGTATTCGCTTCATTACAATTTAATATTCATCAAGCAATGTGTTTTATATATTTAGTTTAACAATATATGTGTTAAACTAAAAAATATTAATTATTACTTTACATTTGTTTATAATGAAATCACACGTTTGTTGTATAGTCACTTTTAATATGAGATCTTGCGTGGGATTGTTTAAGGTGTAGGTGGTACTGCACCGTACCACTCACACGCACCTTGGATTAATGGATAGCTTGCTTCAATGTCAAGGGTGGTCCTTGACGACTGGCGCTCTCCGTTATTTTGCAGCCTTTTTTGTCTATGTTCAGAGCTTTGTACAGATTACAGTACGCGAGATAATGCATCATTTAATGAAGCTAATTACTCGTTATATTTCATTCGTGAATTAGTCATTCAATCAATTATGTCCTGGACACCTGACACCTGTCACTTATCGCACATAGAAGATGTATCCATAAATACTTCGATAGCTAGTCCTGGGCTTTATATTGGTATTTGTGAACCTGGGCTAGTGACGCTGATGTCGCTCTCTTTGCAGTCTGGTGGTTCTTAACTCTGTCGGTCAGCCTTCGAAACTAACACAATCAAAAACCGTAAATATACAATACAAAATGTTTTTAAATCGCCACCTTAAATAAGTCCGTCCAAACCGAAAAACTGTCTCTTTTAGTAGCAGCTTCGCTTCTGTTTTTGTTTTTAAATCCACACAAATAAAATACACATATTCAAAATTTTATACCAGGCCTACTAATCGAAGTATAAAAGCGCGTAAACAAAAGATAATATATGTATCATTAAAATAAAATTTTAAAAATACATAAAATTAACTGATAACTCATTTTTTCAGCAAGAGAATATTCTGGGCTTGAGTCGCAGTGGAAACTATAACACCTATGTGATTAATTTAATTTGTTTTAATTATTATTTCTGTAAAAATATTGTCATTCCTGGAATAAACTTAAATATAATTTGTATAAATTCTTTAATTTAACTAATTATATATATTTATTTGTGTCTATTTTATTTAACACGTGGTTTAAAAATCACACTTTAATATTTGTTCACTTTTAATCATATTTGTTGATGATAAAATATATTATCACAATCTTTATTCCAAGAAAAAATAAATGCTACCGACACTTGAACACTTTGTATTATTTTTACCAACTTAATTACATTGGTTTAATTTATCAAGAAACTTTATACGTAATATATGTTCATATTAATAGAAACATCATTAAAATAGACTTGTAATGCCACCTGGTAGATTTCGTGCAAATTAAATCTGAGATCAATAAATATAATAGTCCTCTGTTGGAAATAAAACAGAAGTGCCATTAATGAAGGATACATGGAGCATGTTCTACTATTGAAGGGTACGCGGAACATGTTTCACTATTGAAAGATTGGTCAAAACTTTAATAAGTTCAGTAGCTCAGTTAACAGAATAGTTTTTTTAATTGTGTTTTGGATTTCATCTTGTTCAATTGAACAATCAAATAAAATAATGCTCCATTTGAAGACATTCTTGTTTATTTTAAAATCTTCGGCGGTCCCTTATTACGAGGATGACGTCTGAAATGGTACACGATTGCGAGTCCGAGTGTGACTGAGGAGTCAATTCTCGAACCGTATACCCGTCCATATGTTGTGCACGTGCATCCGTTGGACAGGGCGGTTCTGAGCGACGGATCTTCATCCATAATTTGTGTGACCGCATAGGAGTGATCCTGCTCAGTACATGGCCCCTCGGCTTATTGGAATGGCCATGGCAGAGTCTTGTGCGTGAAATTGTTTAAGGTGTAGGTGATATTGCACAGTATTACCCACACATACTATTGGAATAATGGAAGACGACTGGAGCTCTCCGTTACTTTGCAGCTTTTTCCGATCTATCTAGTTCATTATTTATCTAGTTAGTTTCCGATCTATCTAGTTAGTTCTCAATGTAGTTAGTTCCCAGATGCATACAGGCCAGCAAAGTACATAAATTCGGTCATTTATGGTCTGACATCTGTCACTTGTTACATCAACTTGTCTATTCAATTTTTTTATATATATAAGTCTGATGTAGATAGTGATAAACTAAATCAGGTTGCGTGACTCTCAATTAAAATTACAATAGATAACGTTATAACAGACGTGTATGCGATGAACTTTTAAAATATTATCGATGAAATTTTTTTTAAATAAGTCGTTAAAAAATTAAACTGTTATATTATAACGGTAAATGCATTGATACATAAAAATAAAAAACGTATCATGTCACAGCTTCAGAAATATTATAAATTATTTTATATGCTTTACGGTTTTCACCAAATCTTAGCTTTTATTTTGATTTTTTTTAAAACTCAGTGACGTGACGCACAATTCGTGGTTTCCATTATGATTTAGAGTTAAATAAATTATGTAATGTATAACAGAAATCTTTTATACATATTTTTCACTCTGAAAGTATTTCAAAATACATAAATAAAATATTTCATAATAAAAGCTACTTCTAATTATGTTCATTTTTTGTACATATCAAATGAAAACTGTCTTTATATTTTCGTTTCAGTCACTGCTCCCATTCTTTCAATTTGGTATTCATGCTTTTTGTTATTTATTCGCGTTTTGAAAACTTTTACCGCCGCCGCTTTCTTTCAGCCATATTTTAGCGGGTAAATTTTGGCGGGAAAATTTTATTTCGCATGGAGGGTCGTCTTCGCCCCGGCTGTTGGGTGGCGACATCTATCACATTCTCATTCCCGCTAAACCACTACTATTCCATATTTATGCACCGCAGAATTGCGCACGCATATTTCTTAAATGATGAATGTGATATTTTTATTTCAATGAGAATATTTTTTCAGTTAGTACAGACGTAAAGAAACCCTTGTTCGAAAGCTATTCTTTCGAGTTTATATAAGTGTTTTTTTTTTAATTACATCATAACACTAAACGAAATGAAAACTGAATATGAGAAAAGCACAATGAAGAAATATAATTTCTTATTTTATATTTTGATTTTCTTAACACATACTCTGCGGTGACGGGTCAGATTTGACCCGGATGTTTGCAAAAATATGAATTACGCTATAAATATTCATTTAATGCTCTTTACCTTCTATTAAATCTTTTATTAAATATTTTCAAATAATTTGAGATACAAATAAATGTTATCGGGTGAGATTCAAGTGATTTATTGATAAAAATGTGAAAAAACGCTCAAAACCTGACCTAAGGTTGAATCTCAGCACTTACGCCGAAACATATATTGTCAACATTTTAAGCGGGTAGACAAAGGATACCAGGTATGCGTCCATGTATTTGTTTTGACTTATTTTCTTCTGGCGGCCCCTATAGAATGCCAGTAATATAACTATTTAAGGGGCGTTGCGCCTACCTGTAAGTTTTATGACACTACCTGCTCGGGTTCCGACAAAAAGATCACATTCTCAGTGAATGTTTATATTTTGGCTGTGAAGAGCATCTGTTGACGCGTGAGAATGTGTACATTATTCGGAATATTATTTAATTTTAAAATGTATTTTTTTAGCAGAAACATTACGGCACATCATGCTATTTCATTCAATCATGTTTAAAATGAAATATCTATAAAAAATCTCCCACAAAACGGTTGAAAAACCAAAAACTGGAGGTGGATCTAAAATAACCCACCACCACGGGCGTGTTTTGTTTTGACCCACCAGGCTGTCAGTATTAATAAATAGATTTTTTTTATCTTTGGATGCTTATAATTAATTCTTATTTCATATTAATACTTTGTTTACATTACTATTTATTCATTATTCTATATGTTTCGACACCTATGGTATCTTCTTCGGGAAACAAAGTAAATTGAAATTAAAAAATACAAGCACAGATAGAAACTAAATAATGAGGCGGTGAATAAGTGAGAACTGATATAAAAATAAATTTAAAAGATGACTAGTAGTTTAAACAAAGTATTTTATCTAATTATTAATACGAAATGAGGCCACAAAGTAATTTTGCAAATATTGAAGAAGAAATTCTTATTTAGTTTGAAGACATTAAAAGAACTGTGAAATGTTTTTCAAAACGGTTATTCAAGATAGTGTAGCAGTAGTGAAACGAAGACGTAGAGAGCCAATGATTAATGTGGATTAAGCAATTAATAACTTATAAAAAGCTTCCTGTCTGTGTATATTTTTGTAATTGTATTTCGTATAGATGCTGTTGCGTATAAACATATATGCCAGAAGAATTCAGGATACGGAAGGAGTTTGACACTCACCGCAATCCAGATTCTGCTGGCACCTACAAAATGTGGACTGTATTTTATTCACTATTTTGTCTTAGAGGCAAGTTCCGACACTCTATAGACGCGAAGTCTCAAATGTATAATATTGTAATTCTTTCGATTCACGCATAACCGCACTCGTTTAAGGTCGCCAATCGACTGATCGGTAGCATGCCGGGAGGGGAAAGGAATGGGGAGGAAGGCACAGTGCATTATTTTTGTTCAAAATAAATATGTATGCAAATAAATATATGTCCCAAACAGATGCATACAAGAATTTTTACTGCAAAATATATTTGTAAGTCTTGGATCGGTCTCGTGAAAGGTACGTTTGAAAAACTATACATAACAACATATTAATATATTAAACAATAGAGAAAAATTGTATTTTTAATAAATACGTATGTGTAACCAGATAAGTGCGTACAGGTTAAATTTTAAGTCCACTACTATTTTATTTTTTTTATTTTTTTTAATATTTAACATTCAAGTACTTACTGATCATATTCTCTAAACAAAATTATTATTTTCTTTTGCTCGTAATTATTTATAATTTTTGTCGAGTACGTTTGAATACTTGGGGTTTTCACTATTCGATATTCGAATTGTTCACAAATTCGCATAATGGGATTCTATAGGCAAAATAGACCTCCGAGTTTATATGATGCGAGTTGATTGAAGCACTTTCCGTCGTAAAACCGGTATAAAAGACACATCACCCTTAGTTTATTGGTGCTCCACAGAAAACAGATTGAATATTGATCAACATACTGATATTATTCACCATATGAATAGTAGTCGACCGACTCCAGATGATTATTTATATAAACAGTTAAAATTCTAGATTTAAGCAAACTTCGAGTAATTGTAATATTAGAGAAAATTATTAGCTTGATATACCTCATATAGGATGCTATCATTTTTTATCATATCAACAAATTGTAATATATGGAATATTTGCGTTTGTATCGGTCTAATATTTTAATACTGAAATATAAGTATTTTAATTTTTAACGTCAACTTTATCTGATGTTAATAATGAGATTGTAATTTTTATATATTTATCATTATTTATATAAATTATGATAAACTTATCATTATTTCTACACGATTTATTTTTGTGTAGACACCAATACTTATTCATTTAAATTCTCTAATTATTGTCATCACCAATGGGTTGATTGTACGGAAAATGTTATTTTTTAATGCATTTTACTATTTGAAAAATTTTCGTATACGCAATTACTTATTTATTGGTTCAATGTTTTCTTCATATAAAACGCAGTAGACAATATTTTATAAATGACTCGGCCGTGACTTTATTTGAAGCTAGTCACGAGGCAACAATAAATATATACCAACGCTCATTCTTTTAATACAAAATATTCAACACAGCACAGAGCCTGGCATTAAAAACTACCCATCAAGTAAATAAATATTGAAATTATCAAATAAGTCAAAGTTCAAAATGTTCAGATATTGTCGTGTTCACAATTATTTCGTCACAGTATTATAATGTACCCTATTTATTTAATTTGGTGACTGAACAGAATTAAATTATAAAGTAATAATATCAAAATTACTTAATATCTACTGATATGTTATTATATAAATTCTCATTATATCAAACTAGCATGTATAAATTATGAATTTGGGTTCAGAAGCAAACCGTTTCTTTGATACAACAGTGTGCTTGAATAGAGCACAAAACACAAAATAAAATAAAATATGTGATATATATTTTTTAAGTGCTTATAGCATATTTTATAGTATTTTAATGTAATGTACGTGTCATTTAAATAATATTTTTGTTTTATAATTTAAGTTAAATATTTTAGAATGTCCCTATTACACAATTATACTCCGTTTTTACGATTTCCAATATAATTTCCAACAATAATTAAGTCGACCACTTCATCGCCGAGAGTACCTTGAATGTATTCTCTTCTGAATTTTTCTGAAAATATCCCAAACACCTGCCGCCTTATAGCCAATTAGTCTCGTGAGAGACATGTGCTCATGAAGGAGAACTCCATAACAGGAGCACAAAGACTCTTGAGAAAGGAGTAGAAAATCAATACATATATCAGCTCTCAGGCGGCGAGACACTGATTTGATGTAATATTGTTGGGAGATCTTGCGATTCTCCTTTTCACACATATTGAAGAAATTTTCGGAATAGGTTTCCTCTATTATAACCGTAATAATTATATTATACAGTGTGTTTGAAAGTTTTGAAAAAGTGTTCTTTAAAATCATGTTCATTTGTATGAATTAAATATTATTATTCTCCATCGTATGCTCAATGCTGAGCAGGGTTTTTTCTACCATTAGGCATTTTAGATCGGCAAAGGGTGGAAGAAAATAATAATTTCAAATCAAAATAGATGGAAAAATCCAAAATTCATACATAGAATGTTTTCAAAAGCATACGGAATAATTGTAGTTATCTCAAGATGAAAAATTCCAAAGAACTCATGGATTTGAAAACAAATAAGAAAATGGTTTTCCTAATTTATTCGTAGCTCTTTGTATCCTTTTGACTTTACCAATATCAGTGGCAAGTGTGGAGAGAGAGTTTCTTAAAACTCTAATTAATAAAAACCTAACTGCGCAGTTCAATGAGCCAAGAGACTAGCCATAATTTAAGTAGAAAAACAGATCTTATTAAATACTTTACTAAAATAAAGACAAGGATGGTATCATTGTATTAAAAGCAAGAACCTAAAACACCATTGGAGTTAGAAGAGAGATTTAAAAACGAAATAAAATATCATGAACTTTGTTTAGTTATTTAATGTTTAATGTGTTATTTTGAATACAAGTTATTTTATGTCAAATGGTTTAATTCTTATAGCCTGGATAACAGGGGCAGAGAGTGATGAGAGTAAAATAGGGGGCGGCATTTTTCAATTCTCGTCTAGGGCGGCAAAACAACTAAAAATGGCCCTAATGCCGAGCATTGTGATTTCCTAATCCGTATGTGACTTGGTGCGCAATGCGTCTCCATTCCTCCGGGTCTTGAGCCATGTTGATCGCAATATTTAAAGAGGACCTTGTTAGTTCATTTATTTGGTCTATTCACCTTGCAGGAAATCGTTATCTCGCTCGCTTCCTCAACTGCCCCTACGATTGCGAGTTCCTTGAGTCAGAATCCTTCCCCTGTGTGTTGTCTAAAACCTTTAAATAATCATTTACTCCTGGAAAATAGGGACATTTGTGCATCTCGTTTTCTACGGAATACGCCTCCAGCATATCACACTTATGAAACCATATTAAGTCTACACTACGTCTACCTACAAAAATTCTAAAGAATGGCGCTAGTGGGATCTCCATTCGTTCTATATCTTAAATTAAATTAAAAATTGTTTATAGCCAGTTTTTCAGTCCCATTAAGCCTCGTGTAAACCCGCAACAATATGAATTCTTGCTTTCTTCTTTACGCGAACAATATGAAGATCTTTGCCAAAGTTGGCTCCCCAGAGGACTGCCATAAAATCCAAGATGATATCACCCGCGTTGCAGGATACTGCAAGGTGAACAAACTCTTCCTGAATGCTAAAAAATGTTATCAAATAATATTCTCAAGAAAATTGAACAACATTAATTTTATTTACACAATAGACAACACTCAGCTAGAAAATTAAAA
Source organism: Eubasilissa splendida (assembly GCA_031772225.1). Taxonomy (NCBI): domain Eukaryota; kingdom Metazoa; phylum Arthropoda; class Insecta; order Trichoptera; family Phryganeidae; genus Eubasilissa; species Eubasilissa splendida. Next base: position 15,701,571 of record CM062861.1, on the reverse strand, counting down.
CGATGTTAAAGACTAGGAATAATCCTCGATAGCAGACTTATTTTCAAGAATCACATGAACTAAATTACCTCCAAGGCCTATAATAGAATGCTAGGATTTATACTTCGAACCCTTCCAAAATCTATATTTGCTTCAAAATACCGTATTACACATTTGTTCGTAGTCATTAAGAGTATGCATCTCAAATATGGAACCCATGGCAGATTACATATATTGCGAGATTAGAACGAACACAAATAGGTTTCTCCGATATCTTAATATTAGATCTAATCTATCATTCAACTTCTATTTCCGGGGTGATTGTGAGTTGAACTTCGTTAGAATTCTCTGTTTCCCTGGAATTCCAAAAAAGTGTGAAGCCAATCTACATCTGCGCTGTTTCATACTGCATTTATGAATCCAGAAGAGATGCAGTAATAATAATAATAATAATAATAATAAAGGATTTTTCGAATCACTGTAAATTATTTTTATTAAAATATGTCTTAAAATTTATATTTTAGTGAAATTTTTTAGTATTTTCAATGTCATTCATAAGACAGAGATAGATATCAAAGGAGAGTGACTGCAGGTTGATAAAGTGAACAGCACTTGGAATAGAATTATAGCTAATAGAAACTTGTCAACCGAAGCAAGACTAGCGGTTCACAATAGACTTCTGGTACCGACACTGATGTATGGAAGTGAGGCCCGGAGCTGCCAGAAGAGGAATTAAAGTAGACTGAATACAGTGGAAATAAGATCACTTAGGCGTATACGTGGCAGATCCATTTATGAGAGAGTAAAGAATGAAGAAATAACGAAATAATGTAAAGCTGATCTTATTATAGTGAGTAAGATTAATAAAGGATCACTTAGGTGATTTAGTCAAATGGAACGAATGAATGAGGAGAGAATGGTAAGAAAGATATATGACGCAAGTGTTGATGGCACCAGAAGCAGAGGACGACCGCCGAAGACTTGGCGCGACCACGTAAACCAGATACTGGAGGATGGTCCTGTTGGAAGCCTCAATAATCGTCGAGCTTGTTTGAAAAGGTGTATGAATGTAGACGAGGTGAGAATTGTGTGTCGGGACAGAAGAGTGTGGCGCTCTATCCTCTCTGCTTACCGTCGTGGGGAAACGGCGTGATGGTAAATAAATAAGTATAGGTTATACCTAAGGGCAACACATACCATGTATATACACGTGTACTGAGATTGTTCCATGCTTACATCTGCAGCACAGTCGCACAAATACTTTGCTAAGTTTTTCATTATCGTGACTCGGCAATTTATTTTATGCCAATATTATTATTGCTATCTATGAAGTACACTCCATATCGTTGCTATAAAAATGTCAAGTATATTTTATAGCATATCTAACTTTATAAATTCTAAACCGTTGAGGCAATTTCTCAGAAGAGGAGTAATATTTAAATGTTGATCCGAATATCAGAATCATCACAGAAAAGTATTTTAGCAGTATTATACGACACGTTTTAACATTTTTGGAACATTGAACGAAGACAAATATGAAACATTTTAAAGTGAACCTAGTCAAAGACATTAAAGAAAGATAAGCTGATAATTTAAGTACCCACCTACACGAATCCATAAATACGCAATCCGATTGTGATCAGAAGTCATGATGTGAAATTTTATCAGCGAGTTTTAATACTTTTAATACAAATTAAAATGTATCAATTAGAAAGGTATACATATAAAATCAATTTATCGAAAAAATATTTTTGTTGCTATCGGAATTCGATACTGGATGTTTTCTTATGCGGGGCATTAATTGATTACATCACACTAACATAGTAAGTTGACGACAAATTTTCTAACTTACGTGTTGCACTTCCAAAGTGATACAACTGTCGTTCCATTATTTAAAAGCCATCTTCTTTTTATTTACGGAATCTCAAACACTTTTGAGTAAAATCCGATAGGAATAAAAATTAATTATTAAATAATTTTGGTATCTCTTATCTAGGCAGAGAGTTATTTAAGGCAATATAATTTACAATAATTTTTTTCATATGTATTTAAGTTTTCATATATATATGACGATTTTTATTAATTTATTTATGAATATCATTAGAATGATCATGGATTATATTATAAATTATAACTTTAAGAATGTCATTAATTGTATATGCTAATATTACAAAAATCGTCCCAATATATATATAGGTATACATGTACATTAGTTAATTCTATTTCATGAAGAACAGAGAATTAAGCCTCAAAACTATTAAAAATAAACTATATACTTCTCAACTAATCAAGTATATTACGCAACGAATGTCGTATTTTCTTATTTTTATATAAATTGTTACAATTTTGTATATATACTTAATGTTTATTATAACTAAGACCACCAGCTCCGTCGATTTGCATTTTAAATATAAAAGAATCGATTGGGATGTTAACTAAAGACAAAACCTTCGTTTTATAGACTTTTACGCCTATTTTCGTTTTAAATAAAGATAAAATATTCGCCCTTCAGAAGCCGTGGTAAAAAGCACTTTTCTTTTTTGCACCGCATTTCCTCCAGTCTCTCATTGGCTCAATCAATCGCGAAAGCCTTATTCCCGATTCTTAAGGCATTGATGGAATATTCAGTAGGTTTTCTAAATGAGTATTGGTTAATGCTTTGACGAAAATGTGCGCAATAGATAAAAACACATTATAGCGAAATCGTTTTTAAAACATAAATATTCATATAGTTTATGCTTTACGGAGTAGTGTTATTTATTATTTGTTGATAATAAATCAATCAAGAAGAATAGAAGTACCTTTCTCATTAACATTCTCGCAATAAATTATTATTAATTAGTACTGTAAAATAAACTTATAAGAATAGTATTAATAAAAAAAAAGATATGTTCGGATCTATTACAATGATACGAGTAATTTATTAATGATGAATAATTTTAAACCAGAAATATTTTTTAATGATATAATATTTATCTTTAAAATCTTCACTGGAAAAATATTAAAAATTAAGTAAGTCAACATGGGCATAAACATGATACGTAAGGAAAAGGTGGAATGAGACTGCTATTCAGGAAGAAGGCTAAATCTCCGAAATCGATGACCTACAATGCAATTAAGATTTTCCATGAAATTCCAGAAGACATTAAAAAGGAGGAAATTGTATATATTTAAAATTAAATTTAATAAATATGCGCTGTGTAACATAAAGATAAATTATTGTTTACATTTAATATATTATTTATTTATTTAGAAATATTACATTTCTCATAAACGTGTACAAATATGTATATTAATAAATCACTACTGTTCCAAGACATGCTACATCTCATACTTAGAGAGAGATCGTTTATAATTGTGGTAAAAATACGGATATAAATATTAAAATTGTAATTAAATCAGTGGAACAATTACGCATTTTATAAAAATAAAATAAAGAAAGAAATTACAATATATTCCGATAAAACTTAAAACAGAATTAAACATGGAACTAAAGCATTAAGTGTAGCGTACAAGGATAATAAATATAATACTAGCAGATAAGCAATAATTTTGGTGACCGCTGTGTGGTCAGGGTCTCAATAGAAACTATATTTCAATGATAGAGCTTATTCCAAAACAAACCACAAGTAAATAAAATGTCAATGTACTTGAAATAATTCCATATTTGTAAGTTTACTGTCAAAATGAACAAAAATGATATAAAATAATCGTGGATAGACAATTTCTAAGGTAAGATTTCTCCTTAACCATAAACAGAAGAAAAGATGACAGATGTCAATATACGATTTCGCTAAAATATTAACGTTGAGATATTAAAAACACTTTTCACTATACAGCCATAATGACACTGCATCCAAGAGTTATAGAAATAGACGGGGAGATGTAATATTAAGAATTTTATCCAAAGTAAACGTATACAATTTAGAAGAATAAGTATAGAAACGAGAACATAATATAAATAACTTTAACTTTATCTGCCATATAAGTTTAGATCGCATCTTTTATAGATGGTTTCTTTGAGGGTTTCTAATTTTGGCAAGGTAACAAGTACCATCGTCATGGCTTAGACTGAGCTAAGTCGGTGACAGTGCTTCTGGCGTTCGATCCGCCAGAATTGGAGAGCACCGCAATAAGTGTTTTTTTTAATAATAATATCAAAATAACTTACTATTTTTACTGGAAATGACGCTAGTAAAGATAACACTTACCTGAAAAAGAGAAATATGAAAACATTAGCAACAAAAAAAAACGATGTATTTTTTCGTGTCGGATTTTATTTCCGCTGTACAAATTTAATTATAGATAAGGGGGTATCGGATTGAAATATTATTCAAACATAAGGATGCAGTTAGAGAGGAGCATTAAAACAAGATTAATATGATCGAGCGTGCTAACACGCGGAGATTTATTATAGGTAAACTGTGTGCTTCGGAACAAGCAAAGAGCGGTTTTTCCACAAAGAAATATGTAAATTGGTCGCGTATGCTCCGGTTATAATACACATTGTTCCAGTTTTATCACGATCAGCCTTGATTTATAATCCCGGCGGCCGAGATCAGCTGGAGCGCAACGATTGCTATTGAACCCGTCGGCTCAAAAACGATATCAGTCCAAAAATTGTATAATTCTACCACATATTTTAATTGTATTCGCAAAAGAATAAAGCATCACGAACACAGACTACCAAATATATAGACGTGAACCAACACAGATTCCATGTTTCAATATTTGCATTTTGGTGTCACCCACGTGATCATTTTGGTACCACTTACGTAATCAAATAGCTCCGCGATTTTTTTTTATATATATGACTCGATTGAAACGAAAATTTAAACGCTGACAATATAATATGTATTAATGTAAAAAATACGTCTTGTTTACACAAAGAGTTTTACACAAATTTTTGAAGAGTAAATGTATAAAATTTACTGTTGCATAAATGTGTTATAAACTTGTGTTATGTTTCCACAAATAATGTTTGTAGAATGCCCCTCGTTCCGCAACTAATATTCCAAACCTCTCACCAACATGCACACATTATTTCATGTCTGTTCATTTACTGGTCTATGAATACGATCAATGTTCCCTCTAATTTTAAATTACGCTGTGCTCATAAGAAATATTTTGTGCAATTTTAATGACCAATTGGGTAGAAATCAATCAGAAGCATCGCTGTCTAACATTCCAACTTAATCACAATAAAATACACTAATTATTCACTTTAGATTTCCAACACGTTTGTGTTGTTTGTCAAAAAAATATTGTTTGTAAAAATAGGTCTGTGATATTTATTTAAATACAAATTAAATGTATTAATTAGAAAGATGTCCAAACAAAAACAATTTAATCCAAAAATATTGTTGTTACTTCCGGTATTCGAACGTGGATCTCTTCCTATCCAGTGAAATGCATTAACCGATTATGTTACACCAACACATTAAGTTGTCGACAAATTTTCGATCTTGGTGTAACATAATCGGTTAATGCATTTCCCCTGATAGAAAGAGATCCAAGTTCGAATCTCGGTAGCAAGAACAGTATTTTTAGATAAATTGATTTTAAATGCATATCTTTATAATCTTTCTATGTTCTGTAAAATTGCAACTTCACAATAAGAATGTGTTCGCCTTAAAAATGATAAATCTTTATTTATATAGTATTACCACAAAATTTTGCACTTACCTGTATTTCGTCTTTCTCTAGATTTATAATTGAGTTATCATTTCAAAACCCCTTCATTAATACGCTTTACATAGTCTAGCAATCGAAGCCTCTCTATTTTAAATAATTTCGTAATTTTCGACTCATCATACGAGTCATCATAAAGTTCCTGATTATAATGCCTACACCACACTTCACTTTCTTCTGATGATCCTTATTTCAAGTACGTCTCGTGATGCTTTACGTTTATTTATTAGTCTAGATTAAATATATAAAACATCATTTTATATAAACGTTATTTAAGATAAAAAAGAATTACTAATAAGAATAAAAAAAGGATCACTTAGGTGGTTTAGTTATATGGAATAGATGAATAAATATAGAATAGTAAGAAAGATGTACGGCGTAAATGTTTATAGTACCAGAAATAGAGGACGTTGTCACAAGGTAAACCAAATACTAGAAGATGGTCTTATTAGAAGCCTTAACGAGTTTGTATGAGAAGATGTATGAACGTGTATGAGGCTAGAAATGTACTTGAGGACAGAAGAGTGTGATGCTGTCTGCCTATATCCGTGGCAAAACGCCGTGATGGTGTATTATTTTCAAGATGAGTCTATTTCTAAAAAGCATTTTTTTTTTTTTTTTTGATAAATTATTGTGCTCGTTCATTCCATCTCTGAGCGATTCGATTCTTCATTACGCACACGCAAACCCAGCCGGTCCGGTATTTGCGTATGTAAAACCCCCAAATATCTCTATTTACATTTCACAAATCATTGTTAATTTATGCGATTGTACGAAAGAGCTTATTCCACGGGCCGCCACAGATAAATATGATGAAGCTGATAGATGACACCTGCGCCAACTCAAGCAAGTCAATGTGCATTTACTGTTATAATTATTTCGTTGTTTTTTTGTATTCTTGCGTTATATATATACATATTATTTAAATATTAACTTATCTTCCAACTACTGCAATGCCATATTGACTGTCCCAGCCAATTAAAATTAATATATCTCCACGTACCATCTAGATCGACTCGGCAATCCGCACTCTCCCAGAAGTAGAACATCTCACATACAAAATTCATTCATTCGCCGGTCATGCAAATACTATAATGAGAAATTTACTCTTTCAAAATTTGGTTTACTACGCTCAAAGGGTTCTTTTTATAAATCACCACAATCTCAATTCCACCTATAAACACACCTTGCTCTTCCTTTACCGCAACAATAGTTGTAATCTCCCTACCCTTTCTCCCTCTTTTTTTTTTTAAATTTATTTTCTGGATCTAAACTTATGTATCTAATTATTTTTGTGGATTTTTATAAATAGTGTCACACGTCAAATAGTTATTATGTTAAATATTAATTAAATATATTAATTAGAAAGATATACATTTAAAATCAATTTTATCGAAAAATATTGTTGTTGCGCCACCGAGATTCGAATCTGGATCTCTTTCCTAACCAGGTAAGGTGCATTATCCAACTATGCTACAGCGACAATATTTTGAGCGACAATTTTCGAACCTATATGTTACCTTTTTGATATTAATACATTTAATCGTTCCATTATTTGAAAGAGCCATCTACCTTATTTTATTATTTTTCGATAAAATTGATTTTATATGTATATCTTTCTAATTAATATATTTAATTCATATTTAAAATATCACAGACCTCTGTTCTGAATAATTACAACTTTACAATAAGAATGTGTTCTCCTAAAGTTATTATGTTAGTTATAATATTTTTGTACTGTCAAAATCCCTCAATAAAATAAAAATATTTATTTTTTCCATTGACTGATACTACTATTTAGAATTGGATTACTCGATGTTCTATCAAAAATATTGAATTATTTTGTTTTTAACCACTTTTATGAGTTAATTAATAAGCTAGCCGGTTTCGGAAAATGCCATTTCCTTCATCAGGATGTCAAATAAACTATCTGGTGGAAATAATGGATGATAGGAGGCACTTACTTTTTCGGTGTGCCTGATGCTGGATGCTGATTCAATTTTTATTCTCCTCTTCCACGACAAGACATGCGGCGCAGGATATGTAAACACTGTTAACACTCGCGTCAATGATTGTTTGTATATTTTATCGGAATTAAATATATATTTATTAATTAACATTAGTGGTAGTAAAGCGGATTGAAGCGACGGCAGATTAGCCCGTATACAGTTCTAATCACACACTGAACTCATTGCAGTTCAAGAGTGTTGATTTCAGTGACCTCTTCTCTTCTTCCTCGTGCACAAAGACAGATTAGAGAAAAGGAAGGGAAGGAGATACTAGGTTTAAATTTTGATAATCGCGCATAGACGATGTGCTTGTATGAGTGCGTTAAATGGCGCTAACACTAACTAAAATGACGTGTCAAATTGTTCTAATGGTTTCAAATTTAATTTCAAAAAAATTAATTAAAAATACATATTATTTTTAAAATACATCTAGTATCTAACATAAAATGCTACGATGATGAAATATGTGGAAATTGACTGATTGATCATAATATTATCGAAAATATTTAACGTATCACCAATACGAATCATATGTGAGGGAAACCCATTTAAATATTCCTGATTATGACTGTGTATATGCCAACATGTTAAAATACACTTAAAGGTCCAGAATATCAAATACTTGGTAATGCATTATTAATTTATATGTATGGCAAATGTTCTTGCTCTTCTGCTTCTTCAACTTTTTCTTCTCCCATTTACTTGGGGTCATTGAGACGGTCTTCTGACTTATGTGGGCGTTCTTAAACTCATTGATGTTTGACCACCAGATTACTTAAGGACTTCCTCATCGTTTTCTGCCAGTATTTACTGACGATATTCTCATCTGATCTCCTTATTACATGACTATACCATCTCAGCCTGTTTTCTTATATCTGCTCTATGATGGGTACCACCTTAAAAATTCCCCTGATGTACCCATATTCTTTTGTTTTTCGTGCTCTAGTGAAGAATAATAAGTAGAACGGATATCCCTTTAACGGACATTTGTAGTCATGCTGGCTATTATCACTTTGTTTACTGCACCCCGGAAAAGCTCTACAGTAGACTGGGCAAACATGGACATGGTTCTTTAGCTATACTGTTCTTCTTCTTCCAGGGTCCCGACTTCCAGCAATATTTTCCTGCATTACGAGATGCAAGATCTCATACTTTATTGGATAAATCATCACATGTCCGAAATATTGAATTTTTATTGTTTTAAATACTTATTTGCCTTTATTTATCCGAACAATAATATCTAAATTTATAACTATATCCTGTTTACGCACCTTTTGTTCCTTCGACTGGCACCCCTGGGCTTTATTGTTGATCGGTATGAGTCATTTATGTTGTGTGAATGTTGCCGCATTCAAAGTATCGCTGTCAAACCACGGTCGGAGCTCGCATTTTGGTCGGTCGAAATAATATCCAGAAATGAGAAGAACAACACATCGGATAAACCTACTACGCCAGAAAAACATCTACTGTCAATCGTGGTTAGTGGTAATTTTCATTCAGCATACATTATCATATTATCAATAGGAAACCCGGGAACATTCATTCACAGCATTCTTCTGTAGATCCACATTTCAAACACTTCATGTCACCTTATCATTTCTACGGTAAGTGTCGATGTTTCATTTTCATAAAATAATATCGAGTGACCACACGTTTACTCATTACAAACTTATTCGGTCTTGTCTTCCAGCCAAATGAGTACCGACGAACTCCAACCCCCGAGTTTGATAGTGCTCATTTCACTATCCAGCACTCGGCACTATAAATAATTAACCATGCGGCCGTCTTGTATATTCGACTTGCAGAATAAGATCGCAAACATACAAGTGAATGTATGCCAACTTTGCCAAGCGTGCTCTTTCTATGATACCTCTAATACTATTTAAAATAGTTTTTTAATCTTTAACTAATTTATTTATTTGACATTTGTTTGACATACATTTTTTATACATCAGAGGTGAACAAACAATAGCATAATACTCTTATTAATTTACTGTGTGGGTATCCATTTAGTAGACATATTTTTTTTTATAAATTAGCAGCGAACAAACAATGATATAATATTTTCAATAGAACACATTATTATTTGTGGAGCTATAATTTTTTTAAAACATAGGAAAATCTCTGGGGTCTTTTAGCGTATAGTTCTTAAAGGTTTTCGTAAGAAAAAGGTTACAGCTTTTAAATAAATGGAATGTAAGATGTATCAATTTGAAATGGCTGCAATATATAAGTTCGAGAATTTGTCGTCTAGTTACGAGGCTGTCATAGTGCAATTGGTTTATCGCACTTCCCCGGATAGGAAGAGATCCTGGTTCAAATCCCGGTGGCAGCTAAAAATGCCTTTTTTGATAAATTTAGTTTTTTCTCTATGTGTATCTTTCTTATTGATGATTAATAATATAATACACTTATTAATTTACTGTGTGGTATGCAGTAGATATCTACATCTGATATAAAAAGCATTGTAGCTTATAGCTACATTGCTAGACTACCGTCTGTGTTAAAGTAGACAGTTTTGTCCGTGTTGTTTAATTAAAAATAAGACAGAGATAAAAAAAATATATAGAGACAATAGAGTAAATTTGTTGTAAATATAAAACGAGATTTTTTGTTATGTATCAAAAAAATGTAAATACCTGGTAAGTATGTACATATTATGTACAGTATATATTGTTTTTTATCTGTAATCAGTATCAGATTTTGTTTGTAAGTCTTAATGTACTATTATTATTTAAACTACTATTTAATTTAAGCCTATACATTACATGAGGCAAAAAAGTACGTTTTAATAAATTTTATTATAATAAAATAAATTAGATACGTTATATTCAACAAAGCACTGAACTAATCTAATTTTTTTTTAAAAAACCTGAGAATTTTTTGTGATTAAGAAGCTGTTTGTTTTCTATTAGAAAAAATACATGTCTCACTAAGAAGTAAGATATATAGAAACAAATTTTGACAGGATTAATAGATTTATACAGTTAATTTAACATAATTGGTAAAGTATTCTCTCAGCAGTCATCTAGCACTATTTTTGTATATTTTTACAACATCCACTCATATATTGCACTTTAATTACACGAAAAACGCGTGTAATGATATTGTCGCATTTAGCATTACTGATCATAGACGAATGGTCTAAAACGCGGGATTCAGAAAATAGAAATTCGATCTGGTTATTTCGGTTTCGAATCCCACTTTTTTTAGCAGACATAAACCACTTATTTTAAAAGTTGGCTTTTAAATATAATATGTAATTTTTTGAGTTAATTGATTTTAGTTTTGTTGTGATGTGCTATATTTTTATGATTTCAAATATATTTTCTACATGAAACTTACGTTTTCCGGAAATACTGGCCACTCAAATCGACTAAACTGATAAGCATCTTATTTGTTTTTTGAAATTACTTTATTGGTATATGATATATTTTTATAATAAAATAATAATAAACAACTCATTATTTAAATCATAATATACTTCGAGCCTTGATATGATATCATAATATCATACAATTAGAAAATTGTAAAACAACTCGCTTGGATATAATATTTGATCTCCCACGCATTATATTACATTATATATACTAATAAATATTTTAATTTTGTCATGACGTATTTTCCCTTTCCACTCCCCATCTGGTTTGTTAATGATGTAAAATCCGCCAAGCAAGGTGGGTCTGTAGCATCGGCGAGGCTGCCAAGTCACGAAGTGGTCAGCATCTACCTACTCTAAAACTTGTATTTAATACTACGCTTTGCTTAGAAAGTTGTGCTTCATGGGATGATTACAACTTCAGGAATACCAAATGATTTTGGTTAGAGCAACGAGGGAATATATGATATTTATTATTTTAGTATTTATTTTAAGAGCCTACACATTTTTAACCAAGATATATTAATTTTTCATTAAAATTATATATTTATTTGGTAATTTTTATCAAATAAAAATAACTTTCGTTTTACTTAAAGTAATGTAGTACGTAATATAATATATTTTATATAGTATTTTCGTCGTTTCAGTTATTGCAGAATATTATTATGCTGGCTTTATGGAATAAATTATTTTTTTAGTATACACAAAATTAACATTACTACATAATACCTACAAAATTAAGAAAAAATTAAACCTATTTCAGGCCTATAATGATGTATGGTGTTGATATAAAGCACACAATAAAAAAACAGATACAACAAAAAAAATAGTGCATGCTAAAGAGATTGGATATGAAAATTTTTAGAGCCTTCATGGCTGTAATGTACGTTATTAATATAAAACAGATAAAACCAAATAAAACCAAAACATTTGTTATGTCTGCTACAGGTATCTACCTGTAGTAGACATAACAAATAAAAGGCTAAATGCTAAGAAGTTTGACTATGAAAACCGTTATAGCCATCACTGGAGAGACAGAATCAAGATTACCCTCAACAGGGAGATGATATAGTCAGGTCTTTAAGATGACAGATACGTTATTGATATACCAATACGTAGATAACAGACTATTTAAAGGTGCATGGGAGTTCTGCTGATAGGCGTCTTCCTGGAAGGTATCATAAAAAATGAATACAACAATGGCAAGATAACAGTTGGGAGTCAACGTCAAGTCAAATTAAAAATATCTACCCAACCAGATTGTATAAATTGCTTTATATTTAGTGCGTAATTAAAAAGTGATTATTCAGCAAGTGATTAAACGGCGAGTCATTTGCGATGATTATGACAAGTATAGGGTGAATATTATGTATAATATTGTTTTTGAATAAATAAAAAATGAAACGTATTTTTTTAATTTATTTATAAATTATTTGGTTTATTACAATTATATATGGAATGTAGCATCTCTGACAGCGGCACAAATGCGTACTATTTTAACCATATTCATTCTCACATACTTTGTGTGTTATTTCAGCAAATTTATTTCGAATATTGTCCTGTAGCATCGGAATTGTTATTGGCTTTTTGGCGTAGACCTTTACTTTCAAGTACCCTCACAGAAAATAGTCGGGAGCCGTCAAATCGAAGTCAGTCAATATCACCACTTTTTGAAATTGTGCGGCCGGGAAAAAATTCTCTCAAAATTTCAAGCGTAGCTTGAGCTGTGTGTGAGGTATCACCGTCCTGTCGAAACCTGATGTGTTGCAAGTCCAATCGACCCAATGCGCTACCAAGAAGTTTTCCAACATATAACGATGGCGATCACCATTAATGGTTACAGTATTACCATTATTATTTAGACAAAATATTTTAATGACTTGAACAAGCTATTGATACGTTAGATGCTCCACAATAAATTGTAATAAAATACTCTCTATGACTATCAAATGCAAATTGACAAATATCTGCCAAATCTAAATGACGGCCAAACAAAATCGGCCTGGAACATAATACTTACCCTGTATTATTAATAAGATTCTGGGAGAAGTTAGTGATTGGATTAACGTTAACGATTAGAATTTGTACAAGTTTTTGTATTATATTATTATTATACACGCCATATTCAGGCATTAACATAATTTTTAAGATAATAGAAAATTTCATCAGAAGGGCAGTCTATCATACATCAGCATGTTTTTACACAATAAAAATTTAAAATGTGAAGTAGCAATTTATTCGTCACCATTGGTTGAAACACAAAAAATTGTAATAGTGTAGTCCTATAAAGAATTAAATTAACGGGCAAAAATGGGGAACTACCTCCGCATATTCTGGGGACTGCGGAGTTAGCGTGAGTTCCGATATTATCACTGTAATAAAACAATGCATTGTGTTTCGATTATCTCAATGGTGCGTGAATGTCAAGCAGATCAACAATATGCGAGCAGTCAATCATACCATTGATAATCCTGTATAGAAATATAAGGTCGGTCATCGTACGTTTCACTGATAATTTTAATAATTTCAGATGACTAAGGAGATAATCAAAATTGATATCCTCGGAGCGTATATTTAATTTAAAATTAATGAATCTTAGAAACTTTCTCTGGATTCTTTCAACCGCCGTCGAGTGAACAATGAAGTGTGGTGACCATATGACTGAATTATATTCTACCTGAGGTCTGACTAGAGAAGTGTATAGTACTTTATTAGTGTGCGGGTTTGGTATGTTTTTTGCAGTCCGCAAAATAAATCCTTGAGACCTTTATTAGTTATCGAATTAATGTGGGGAATAAATAATAATAATTAACTGTCAAATAGATCATTATATTATGCCAATAAATTAGGAATTCTATGTATAATTAAAAACTAAACGAACATATGTTTTATATTCGCAAGGAATATTTAATTACCAATCAAAAATCATATTATTATAATAGGTAAGTATTAAGGATGAAAAATAACCTCAAATATTGAATTTCGGGTCAAATTATTAAAAATCTCTGAGCATTCATGAAATCGTCGTTGTATATAAAGAAGCTCGCAAAGAATTTGATAAAAATTTACTGTGGCTGTCATTGAAAATGTCGACTCGATCAGTTGTAGGTACACAGTACGTGAGCAGAGTAGGGGAGGCACATACGTACGTAGGTACTTTTGAAAATGGGAAGTGTTATTTATATAATATGATGACAGTCGGAAGATTTTAGGGTTGTGAAACGAGCGAGAATTTGCATGGAAATATAATTCGGAGATAAGCGCCGACTCAAAAATTATTTATATTCTCGCGTTGTTTTACTTAAGTCTCCAGTGTAAAGTATTTTAGTTGAAAGCTACAATATAGAAGTGGTGTGAAAATCTAGGTATATGACATGCGGCAGTTAGAGTACGATATAATCTTTATCATGTTAATAATAAAACAATGGCAGATATAACGAGTATAAAGTTAATTTCGCGAATAAAGTTGAAGACTGAAAGTGACTTGATGAAATATCGGTCTGCGGAGAAGTGGTTGGCTAGCTCTTAGGACTCGTCCGTCACGATGTATTGAAATCCGTTATAGATCGGTGCGTTTCGGCACTAAATGACTGTCAGGTGATTTGTTACGCGGCCATGTCTGTTGAGTGCGAGCAGAACCACTAAAGTACTATGTCTGTCTCACTAAATTTGTGTTGAGATGTACAATGTATACAATTAGTAATTTTTTTTTTTTTTTCAAATATAATGTTCGAGAATAACTGAATTTATTTAAATAAATATATAAATGAACATAGAAAATTTTAATTTTAGAAATCAATGTGGCATAAGAAGTAGTTATTATTATTTATAATAGACCAATAAATGAATAGACATGAAATAAAGTGTACATATAGGAGAGGAGTTTGGGACATTAGATGCGGTACGAGGGGCATTCTACAAACATTATTGGTGGACACATGCAACAGCAAAAGTATTTACTCTTCGAAAATTAAATCTTCGGTTAAACAATACGTATTTTTGACATTATTGAACATTATATAGTCGGCGTTTCAATTTTCTTTCCAATCGTGTCGTTTATTTTAAAAAGTCGCGAGCTATTTGATTGCGTAAGCGGTACCAAATTGATCACGTGTGTGACACTAAAATGCAAATATTGAAACAAGGAATTTGCGTTAGTTCATGTTTATACATTTGGTAGTCTGTGTTATTTACTCAGTTTATTAAGAAAGTAGTATCCAAGATAACAATCATGGTAGAATAAAAATTGTTATAAATATATGTTCTCTTCTTCCGTTCCAGAGAAGACTACCGGTTCCTGGCTACTGACAACATTCGCATGTGCGGAACTTGTCGCCCGTGCAGATCAGACAAAGAAAGGCACTCTGTGCTCCCAGTGAGTGAAACAAGGCACACTTTTATTCCAAAATCGTTTTATGAAAAAATATTTCCTTATAAGCTACATGCAGCATTTAAATGTTGAAATAAACTATACATCTAGTAGACTAAATAAATGTTGAGTAAATGCGAGTCAGAAGACGGTTTCCTAGACTAATAAAAGAGTTAAACGTATCTTCTTTAACCTTTAGCATACCGTGATATTAAATACTCGTACACAGCCATGCTGTCAACTCGTGTTGCCGTAAGAAATTAGAGTTTATTAGCATTTTTCAAAAATTCCCTATATTGGCTTAAATGGTTGTAAAATTGTTAATTCCATAAATTTACTTTAAATAATGTGAAATAATGATTATTATAATTTGGAGCATTTATCAAGTCTTATACAATACGACCTTCTTTCTATCTCTCTTCATTTAATTAGTGTGAAAGAGACTTACTCGTATTTATATTCGTATGCTTGTTATTCTTATCATCGTAACATTAAGGTGTGATCTCTTTTTGTCTTACTATAAATTGTATTTTTGCTAAAGTATTAATTTTACAATAGATTGAATTGAAAAATAGGATCCCCTTTACATAATTTATTTTTCACTAGTCATTTCTAAGCGCTAAATTTTCTTAGGGTTAACCAAAATATTATAAATTTTATGTTGCGTATATTTATAGACATATTACTAGTTTATTTGGGGCGATAGATCTGTATTACAGCATGGTTCGGGAAGGGTTAAATGCTTCATCGTGTCTCATCAACATGGCTCGAAACCAAGTATACCAAAATACTGATACTTCAGTAAATAAGAAAATTCTACATAAATTTGAGTACATTACGTGCCACTACAAGAAAGTTGGCATTGAACGCGTAGGATTTAAATATCTCACAATGTGTAGAACTATGTTCATTGATTTTTGTTAAATTCTTATCTCTTTATTAGAAAAGTCAAAAATGATCACGTTTTCAATTTAAAAGACTCGGATAACTGCAACTGATACGACAAAAGCATTTCAGAAACATTATATATCCAACAGCAAAATCTTTGCAGCGTTTAAACGTGATTTTGTGCCGATCCAAAAACTGTTGCTTTACAAAATATAATATATAAAATATTTTAAACCTTTTTCATTAAAAAAAAACTAATCATCTTTTTTGCAACTATGGTTAATGATATATTTGATCTTACCTTGGTTCGTTGTTTAAATTGCATCTGTGGATAAATTTGTAATGTTATAATATTATATAAGACTTTTTGGTATTTCACAAGTTTTCTTCGACCTCAAATACTCAAAGGTTTACGAATAAATAAATGAACAGAAGTTAATACAAATTAAATGTATCAATTAATAATTAATTTTTATAAAACAACTGCTATATTTCGGTAAATATATTTCCCCGGATAGGAAAAGATCCATGTTCAAATCCCGGTAACAAAAAAAATTTTTTTTTGATAAATTGATTTTATCTGTATATTTTTGTAATAGATACATTTAATTTGTATTAAAAATCACAGACCCTATGTTCCGAAAAATTGCAACTTCACAATAATATGTTATCCTTAAAAAAAACTGAATTTTTTGGAAATAATTCCACAACTGACTCGTTAAATCATATTTTTTGGAATTAATTAACATAAATAAATTCTTTAACGTCATAGACTATCACAAGAATGTAATAATAATCACGAGGTCAATTAGTTCACGAGGTTAGATAAAAATTGCCTTCTGAATGACGCATTGAATAATGTTTTCGTAATTTGGAATCGTAATATAAGCGTTTAATAAATATACATTTTTTTATTCAGCGACAAGCGAAGCTATATGATAATTTACGACTTACTACTGAATAAAATAAGTCCGTAAGTAAAAATTTAATTTTTATATCGTATTTTTAAAATACAATTATTCATTCTGTCTAATTTCTTAGCCACCCTTATTTTGATCTCTTCACGAGGGTGATCGTCATGACAATGTTAACGATGCAGAAAAGTTGTCTATTTCCTTGCGTTGGATTAACCCTGAAATTAGAAATGCGTCGTTTATTTTAAATACCGATAGTAGATAATTCAATCCTTAAAATAAGACGTTAGTCTGTTTGCGTACGTGAATTTAAAATCTTTCTCCATTTTCGTTAAACGTCGGTACAAAGTTGCACCCTTCTTTATCTTCCTGTAACATCTAGAATTCGTGATAAGAACGCATTAATTTTGATTCATGTCTTCGTGCCCAACGTCCGTAGAATGTTTTGGGCTATTCTACCGTATGCACCTCATTGGCTGACGTTTTGGATCCTATTGCAGGGTCCATGATCAGAATTGATATGATTGATATACGGCGTGAGTATCTATTATGGTTATTGCAAGTATTAGCTTGAAATTCGTGTCGAGGTCGAATACACGGAAAACTCTACATAGAAGATTGTGAATAGCCGTGAAAATCTGAGAACATTTTTATCTTTTTAGCATTCGCAGAGAATTTTTTTTATTTTTACTGTCACTAAGAGATTTATTAGTATTTCGATAAATGTTAATTTAAACGTTTCGGATTAATCCAGACGATACTGATATTTACTGTTTCCAAGGTAACTTTGTAGAACTCCGTATTCACATATGTTTAAATTAAAACTTATTTTTAAAAATCGAATTATTTAATTTACTTTATCATGCAAAGATTCTGTAAATTCCAGAACACCAAAAATGTATCTTTTGCCGTATTGTCTTCTTAGATTATAAAATTTTATAGCTCTCCTTTTCTATAAATTATCCATTAAAATACCATTATTGTTGGACTTATGGTTACTTAGAATAATTAGAAGCATTCAAAATGTATGGAAATCTTTAGAATTCCAATGAATAATGTTGTCCTTTTTCACCTCATGTCAATAGAATTGTACGCATAGCTGTCCCTGTAAATTGTTAGATTAATAATGCCCTTGCAAGACGAAACGCGTCTCAAATAAATTTTCTCAAATAATTTTCACATATGTGATACTGATATTCGTGGAAATTTTTTTTTGTTGATATTATTATTTGATCATTTTTCTCTAATATTTTACTTCCTAGGTGAAATATTTTTACAGTAATAATCATCAAATACACGTAAGCAAAACATAACTACTACCTCTTTTCACAATGGATTTCTGAATGTATGAATTTCAAGGCTATCAAAATAATAAGATGAATTCTTAAATACCTACCTTTTTAATAAGTATAATATGACGAATAATTATTTTAACAAATATGTTGTTTGGTTAATTTTACTACAGCAGAAAATAATTGTATGTTAACTTATAAAATAATAATGATCCAGACATCACCGTTTAGATGTGACAGATAGTTTTTAGTTTAAGAGTTAAATATCGACAGATGTCAATTAAAAATATACAGAATATATCGCGTTACAATAAATATTATTTTACATTAGAAGGATTTTCTGTCTCTGAAATCTGTGCTACAATTCTAACGTATCTTTGAATATATATATATATGATTTTACTATGTATGAGAATGTAGAGCTAAGAGGATGAAGAGAACCCATGAAGCACCTTCACGTACATTGGCTTCGTTAACGTTAAGGTGTGTCGTAGGAGACTCGTAATATTGCCCTGGCGTAAACTTTGCCGTGGTTCGATCACCTTATAATGACTTACCTACGGGGACGCCAAGTATATTACGTTCTGACTGAAGTTTCACGTAGATTTAGCAAAACTACGCCGCACTGAGTTTAGGAAATTTAGAGAATTCGAATCAAATTATGCCTGGTAATTACCCACTATTAACTAGATATAAGTTTGGGTTGTCAATATTTTACAAAGTTCGTTACGACCAGAATATAGATGAAATTGAATTACCTACTACATAATATTATATTACTATATAGAATTGATAATTACAATTTAAATTGGTTATAACAAAGGTGTTTAATGATCTAAAAATTGTACTCTCACATAACTCTATATTTAATTGTATATCAAGAACCGATTTTATTCATATTTAAAGATGGTATCTAGGATTAAAATCTAGAAGAAAAAGATCCGTGGAAATATATTTAACTAAGTTTATCAATCAATTCGTATTATATTATATATGTTTATTACTTTTACTTATTTTTATGAATTATTTTGTGTTTGCGGTATGGTAAAATTAATGAATATTGAATTTGTGTTGTGAACAATTTTAAACATTATTTTTTACTTTTTACCAGCTTTCTTACTTCCACATAACCTAATACTAATCTGACGTATCAATATTTTTTTGTATCACATTTAAATTATACCAAATACTTTTCCAAAATGCAACAAAGATAAAAAATAATATAACATTTTTGTTAGTTTATGTTGAAATCTAACATAGAAGCAGTTAATTTTTCGTCATGTTGAAATATATATATCTTAAAACGCAGTTATTTTTTGTTATATTGAAATCTATATTACATAGAATGTAGAATTAAAATTTATGGTTGAAATGACTCCATTATCAAAATAAACAGTTGAACGTCGTAACAATAATCTGAATAAAACGATTCAAATTTTTCACAATTGTTACAATTTGCATCATATTATATTAATTTAAAACAATATGACGCGAAATAATTGATAAACACTTTTTTTTTAATTTCTTGTCTTAGACCACTTTCATAATAATGGGCACATATCTTTGTCAGGCGGTTTATCTATAATTTTATTATTCAAATTCATTTTCAAATTTATGCTTCACATCTTAAATGACATCCACCTAGGTTTGTAAACTCATTAACCTCTTCGCACTCTTTTAAAGAATTGTTTCTCGTAAGGGTTGCGAATCAATGCGATGATTTTTATTTATTTCTAGCCCTAGAATTGAATAGAATGAATAGAAGGCCACATATTTTTAGTTTCATACATTTTCATACATCTAAAGTTAAAGTTTTTCGAAATATTTTAATTTATTATTTGAATAAATCGTGGTAGTGCAAAAAATATGTCTTCGCTCTTCAATTCTAGTTAAAATATGTCGGTAGGCGGAATTTTCTGAAAGACATTCTACGAATACCGCCTTACTTCAAACGAATCAAATAAAGTTTTCCAAGAAATATTAGCATCAATATAGAAATCTAAAATAAAATTACGTGAACTCATTGAAATACAAAGGAACCTTAAAAAAACGGGTTTTCACTCCGCTCTCTGCGAGTCTCCTCGAGTTCATTGTTATTGGGGAAATAATACAATCGTATTGTATGACTTTCCGTTTCTCCATATTCCACGCATTTCTGGAGATCGAGTTAGATGGGATTCTTTTGTAGGTGTTCGCGCTTCTTTCCTTCGGTCCTCGGGAGGGTGAGGGGAACCGCTAGGCGAGGCGGACCGGAAATCACAGGTGTCGAGATAATAATGACATCAGCATCCACAGAGATGTTACGGCAGTTCCTCCGTGGAATTGAACGGTTCCAGGACTCACTGAATATCGTGAAAAACGGGCAGCTTGTTGAAGCGAGAACATTATTTTTTTTAAATGTTGATAATGCAGTTTTTAGATAGATTTTGACAGATACACTTACCTAACCAACTATTGAAGATTCCGCAACTTTCTTCAATCGTGATAATTATGTAATTTGAAGTTTACATGGGTTGAGTATAATGTCAGGGAAAAAAGTGCTGGCCTGAAAATACGTGTTTCACGTTCATTTTAGAGCGACACTTCACTAATAAGGTATTCACTGAAGATGGGTAATGATATTTATCCGAAACCTTGAGACAACAATGGTTCATCACTTTTTCTTTGACATATATAAATATATTTCTCTCTTGGTCAGCGGATATAGTTGTTATTCAAAAAAAAAAAAGTTTATTTAGTTAACAGAAATAATGTACATTATTACATATGTACACAAATTAAAATGAATCACTTAGAAAGATATAGACAAATCTATGTGTGTCCTGAAATTACAACATTACAAAAATATGAATTGTCATTAAAATTAATATATTTTTTTACTAATCTGCCTAGATTTGATTTGAATACAAATGAGCTATTACATTTAAAAAAAAATTAATTGCAAATCGGTGACAATTTTTTGGTTATATTTTTAATGAAATGACATTTGAAAGAAAATGGTTAACATGGGTTAATTTTAATAGTTAACAAGTGTTTCATTAAATATCTTTAAATAGTTCTTTTTAGTATAATTTATTTTCGTCTTATTATTCAGAGTACTACAATTCTATTGTACAGGACTTATACTACTACCGCGACCCCTTAGAATTACAAGGTTCCGACTAACATTTTGGGCTAACTTGAGTTGTTGCGTGAAAAGGGTTCCAAATGCATTATTCTTTATATCTTGCATACACACTAATACTATTTAACAGATATTAAAGTAAATAGCAAAAGCTGAAAGTTCCAACTGTATCAGTTATTTATTTTAATTTATGGATCATTATTGTAAATTTACAATTTATATTTTTATTATTAATTTCCCTCATCTCACAAGGGTCATTGATAATACTGAAAATAAGTTAAGACCTTAAAACTGATCATATTTGCATACTTAAAACAAAATATACATGAATATACGTTGAAATTCAATCAACACTTTAAAACAGTGTCTGTGTCAGATGGAACCTTGTTATTCTGAAGGGTCGAGGATAGTGGATTTCCTGGCTATAATTATAATAATAAAAGTAAATGTTATGAAAAGAAATCCAAATAAAATATAAATAAATAAAAAGTTCACACATATATATATAAATTTAAACAAAATATAAATATTTCAATCACGGCCATTATTGTATGTGTAACTATTCTGTAGTCATTGCCATTTTTGCCTGAGCGCCGCTTGTACCAGAGAATTGGTGCTGAGTAGCAGGTTTACGCCTGCAACTTGATGTCTCAGAAGCGAAACGAATCCATGTATACGGCCTTCGGCAAACATTGTACATGCGCTGCAATAACGCGCCAATCTGAACAGTATTCCGTACTAATTCGGAGACAGTTGTTCGTCACTTGCTTGTACGTAATACAGTGTCGTTTGTTTAGTAAGAAAATTTAAATAGCCAAAGGTACACGGCCATCTCTTCTTCTTTCATACAGCATTTTAACAAATAAGTGAGATTGTGTATTGTTATAAGACATCCTCGCTTGTGTCGGTCGGTAACAACAAAAAAAATCTTTACAAACGAGTGAAAAGTAAATAATGAGAAACTAGAGCCATGTAAAAGTGTTCTTTTTTTTGTATACAGTCACTCTTGGTAGATTGTACTTAAGTCTGCCGATGCGGTCTGAAAGTCTCCTAATGACGTCCTTGTCACCGTACCACCACAATGAATGGAAACAATTTGGGAGGAAAAAAAGCATAAACTCCTCTCCTCTGTGCTATTTCTTAACATTGGCCGAATTATATTCATTCAATTTTTATTTCAGGATTGACGAAAATATTATTTACAAGTTTGCTACCTAAAACAATAAATCCTGATGATATAAAAATGATCTCATAAGTCCTTATATTTACCTATATTTAGCTCATAAACTCTATTCAGCAATTAGTAGTTTTAATCTCAATCACAATTATTGAATTGTTGTTAAGATCAAAGTATTAATGTAATTTACTTATATTGTACTAACTATGCCGCAATCTCACAAGTATTTATTTAATCTTGATTAGAATCAACTTATTAATGTAGCGTTCTTGTGTTCTAGTGGTTACTATACTCGCCAAATTATCTAGCGGTCGGAGACTTGAACCTTATTCCAGGAGGCCATCAATTTAGTCCTATTTTCAAACATAAGCGTTTAGCTAAGTTTGAAAATAGTAAAAATATTAATGTGATAAGTATTCTATGTACGCATTTCTTATATTAAAAGTGTATTAACTGTAATTAAACTACAGATATTTATTTTATCGTTATGTGAACTGTCACTTTGGACATGTATATGTATGTGTGTATATCAAGAGAGTGAATAGATGGTGGTGGAGAGCAAGGTTTATAAGAGTCTCTGAGGGAGCGGGTCTCTTTCCATCGCCACTTCTCCATAATTACTGGTCTATCTCTGAATTGTATAATAATAATTTACTGTAAATACTTCTTATAATATAGTGTAAATGTTACCTGGACACGGAGTTATTATTACAAGGAACTGAACCCAAGTAACTCGACAGTAAAGAGAGGATAGAACACCGGAGAAATCGTGATTAGAATAAACTTATTAATGTATTATTAGGAGAACACATTCTTATTGTGAAGTTGTAATTATTCAGAACATAGGTCTGTGACATTTTAAATATGAATTAAATATATGAATTAGAAATATATACATATAAAATCAATTTTATCGAAAAATATTGTTGTTGTGCCACCGGGATTCGAACCTGGATCTCTTTTCTAACCGGAGTAGGTGCATTATCCAACTATGCTACAGCGATAACATTTTTAGCGATAATTTTCAAACCTATATGTTACCTTTTTGATATTAATACATTTAATCGTTCCATATTTAATTTCGAAAATTGTCGCTAAAAATGTTGTCGCTGTAGCATAGTTGAATAATGCACCTTCCCCGGTTAGGAAAGAGATCCAGGTTCGAATCCCGGTGGCGCAACAACAATATTTTTCGATAAAATTGATTTTATATGCATATCTTTCTAATTAATATATTTAATTCATATTTAACTTATTAATGTAATTAACTTATAATGTACTGTACACATATTAATCCCCTAATTATTATCTTGTGGTTATAATCAACTTACAAGATTTCATCTCTACTTTCTCACTGAGAAATATTATGTGTCAATTCGAATGCAACAACGATATTTTATGTATTGGGTTACGCACGTACCCGCCCGTTGCATACATATGTACTCCGTGTAATCTAGACTAAAACCACGCATCTGTATAAATTTACGGATTTCAATCAATATAATATAATAATAAAAAACTACAGTGTTCACATAATAGTGGTGTGAAACTATGTAGTATATTCATTTATTTTTCAAAATTCTACATTCATTACAAATTTTGTAAAAATATGCAAATAGCAGTAATTAAATAATAGAATGTTTAGTTTTAACCACTTTATTACATACATACACTAATGTCAACCAATTTCAATTGGACCCGACCTTCTTCAGGATAACATAGTATGTAAACTAACCTATGTATAGATATTTAAATAGGAGGTTAATAAGATAGAGTGAGACAGGTAGGGGGTAGGAGAGAAGGGTAGGGTTTACATAAAAATGGAATAGGTTTACACCTTAACAATTTAGAAGCATAAGAGATTATAATTCAATCAATAATAATAGCCGGATACTAAATAATCAAATAAATTGATCCAATAGTCTGATATTAAAGTTGTTTCCGTGTAATCCGTACCCTTCTATGCCACCCCCTACCTGATACTCTGTCCCACTCTGATATGCTGTTACTCATCTTAATTTCCTATTTAAATATCTATACTAAGGTTAGTCTATACTAAATTGTCCTGAAGAAGGTTGGGTCCAACTGAAACTAGTTGATTTTAGTGTGGTTTAAAACTAAACATTGTATTATTATTATTATATTTTATTATAATGTCAAGCCACAACGTGTTTGATATCTGGAATTTTGTGGAATTATCGGGAGATAGATAAAGGATGGGACTTACTTGTAAATCTCTATGGAGCTGGTTCTAGTTCCTCCCTGGGTCCACCAATTCACTCGCGACGCAGAATTATGTAACAAAACACTTGTTGACACTCGCGTTAAAGGAATTCTTTGTTTTTATTAGCGGGATTTAATTATAATTATTTTCTTAATTAATATAAGCGGTAGTAATGCGGATTTACAGCGACGGTAGAGTACCGTGTTCGGCTCCAATAAGCGCAGCGGTCGTTCTGACGAAAATTAGACTGCAGAGATATCTTCTTTCTCACTCGTGCCTAGAGATAGGTTAGGAAGGAGAAAAGGAAAGGATATCTTTTTGATAATTTATCACAGTGTGCGTGTGTATGTGCGTGAGTACATTAAACGGCGCTAACAATATCTTTGAAAAGTAAGTAAGTCTTGATCGACTTAAAATACATTATTCATCAGAGAATTGCAATACTTCACAGACATGTATTTTTTGTAAGTAACTCAGGTATTTTTTACAGCATAGGCAGAGAAGATATAACTACAATTTCTTGTTTTTGTACGGTACTTTTGGATTTTTTTCAATATTTTAAAATATATGGTTTCTTGTAACTTGCCGTAAAATACTTTCTTTACAAGTTACGTCAGAATATTTTAGAGTTTCCTCATTGTTTAGATACATCCATTTGACTGCAGAGAAATAATTACACTATGAATAGCTTGAATTCTCGAGAGCTTAAAAATATTAATATAATGTTATAAGAATCAAAACCGTATAAGGTTTACTATATTACATGAACGAGGATTTTTATTATTATTATTATTTTTAGTAAATTAGTTTATGTACGTACTGTTGTTTTCAACAAATATCAGATATCTTATAGAGACAAAGCAATTTTTTATTACATTTAATGGAGAATATATGGAAGTATGGGGTAATTACAAGGCTAGCTTAAGTGATCACTTTATATATTTCCTGATCGATGGAAACACAGTTTTTTATCCCCTATTTATAAAAAAGGTGATAAATCTGATGCCTCCAACTTGTTTACCATGCCAATTTGTTTACAATCAGCTATACCAAAATTATTTTAATTATTAATTTCATTTAATTTAATTAATTTAATTTAAATTATTTAATTTTAAATTATTTAAGTGTTACTAACTAAACTTGACATCGGTTTCTCGTATTATACTCATCCATTAATAAAAACCTTGGGTTTCACTGGGAATATTTTAAAATGGTTTGAAAGTAACCTATCGTCCAGGATACTATGTGTGAAAATCTTTAGTTATACATCGACTCTGGAGGCTTCTAGCGATGTACCTCGAGGCTCACACCAGTTTTATTTTTATTATTTATTAACAATGTTGTTGGTACATTTGATACAGTCGACATATTGTTGTTTGCTGATGACCTTAAGATATCCAGAACAATTAAGTCGACGAATTACTGTCTTATTATTCAATCTAATCTTAACAAATTACATGAATGGTGTGGTGTACACACAACGAACTTTTTTAAATATTGATAAATGCCGATCTATAACGTTTTGCAGAATCAAAAATCCGTTGTTTTTACAGCATAAACAGTATTACTCTTAAAAAAGTATTGCAAATTAAAGATCATTCATTCCACACATTAATGAAATCACGAATAAAGCTATGAAATGTCTTGGTTTTGTATTAAGAACGGTGAAAGATATCAATTCACTTAAATCGCTTAAAGTTTTATACACGGCTGTAGTTCGTATCAATTTAGAATTCAACTCAAATATTTGGTCTTTATTCTATAAGTGCACGAATTAAAATTAGAAAGGGTTCAGTATACATTTTTAAGGTTTATTAACTTCAAACTGTGTATACCTGCTGAACAATTTAATTATGATTTTCTAATGAGCACTCTTAATTTAACTAACTTGTCGTGAAGAAGAACTTTAAGTGATTTATATTATATTTTATTTAAAATAGTAAATAGCATACTAGACGCCCCTAATTTAACTGAACTGATTGTATACCACGTTCCTGCGCGGAGTACCAGGTCGTCAGTGCTTTTCCATGTAAATTCATCATTTACTCATTTTTATAAGAATGCACACATACAAATACTTCACAGGCTTGGGAACGATTTTGGTCTTGTAGATATATTTTGATATTCTGTTTAAATATAAGAGTGATGTTTTTGATACTGATCTGAGTCAAAGATACAACTGATTTTGATACTCAGACATTATTATTTTTTCTATCTTGAACCTTTATTTTTTATAGTTTTTTTTGCTTATTTTTTCTGTTCTATTTTATATATATATATATATTCCATGCTACTTGTGTAGCTGTTCATGTATTTTTTATTATGTTTTATACCAAACCTATTTTGTAAAAGTTAATAAATTAATTAATAAATAAATATACATAACGTTCACCAATTCTCACCCCTTAATCTCCATTTGTTATCAAATTTTTGAAAGTTGTATATATGTTAGTATGTGGACTCGCTTCGAGTACCACTACACTATCGCCATCTATGAACCAAATTTGATAATTCATTTTTCAGTTTTTAAACAGTATATATGTCATCACTATGAGAATCTGTTGTATTCCGATATAACTCATTTTGTTCAAACACCACTTTATTTTTATTAATCACCAACCGGTTACGGAACCACCGTTCCTTCTTCAGAGTGTACAAAATACTAGCGTTACAAAATGTGAGTAATCATACATTAGTGTCAGGTATTAAAGTGTTACATATTCTCCATATTGATAATAAAGGTAAACGCTTAGATAATGTAGAGGTTCAAGAAATGCCATTCCCTAGTATACAGGCCTATTCTCAAAATTGCAATATTAAAATGAAGGTGATTGTTACACCAACCCTCAAAAATAGTGTTATATTTGAATGAGAGAGAGGGAGAGAGAGTGAGAGAGTGAGGGAGATAAACGTACCATAATCTGTCAAAACTATCTGTCTATTTTTGAGGGTTGGTGTAACAATCACCTTCATTTCAATATTACAATTTTGAGAATAGGCCTGATAGTCCATAAATAATAATGAATGCATAATTAACAACCAAAAAAACCTAACCTATCTTAAATTCTAAAGAAGGAACGGTGGTTCCGAAATTGGTTGGTGATAGCAAAAATAATTACTTTATGGTTTTATGAAAAATACGCATTTATCGCATATTTTGATCATTAATTTGAACACACCTAAAAATACAAACATCTTCATATATCAGTAGAATTGATGCACCAAGTGATTTGATCAACAAGCCAAAATTTTATTTTCCACTTGTTTTAATGAGGTTATATAATTTTAAAAAAATCAAATCATCAGTCAACGTACACGCTAAGGCCCGGATCAAACGAGACACGGCTCGTAATTCATGTTAACAAATTTCGGTCTTGGACCTCTCTCGCGGGTAATTCCAGAGTCTCTCCAGCCAGGTGCAATACATCCATCTATCGTTGTAGTATTCTTCCAGGTATTTTTTGTACTAAACGTGTTTCCAGGATAATTTCCGTTAATATTAACGTAATTATTTGTCAATAAAATGGATAATTACACGAGAATAAATCACATTATAAATAGGCTTTCCAGTAATATTTCTGATCGTGTTATTTTTTCAAAGGAAAATTTATTTTACTCAAATGATACTGACTCGTCGTTAGATAATATTTTCCGAATGTTTTTCAAATAAACCTAACGTTAACGTACCAAATATTCTACCCGCATAACCTGATACGTCGTAGATAAGATGTTTTGTATTTTGATCGTAATGCTTTTCATAAATTATATAATATTTTATCTCAAAGGGCACTATGTGAAAACTGGGGGATTTCTCAAAAGGTTTTCTCAAAAGGAAATACCTGATAATAAATATCAAATAAGATTCTCAGTAAGAGATTACCAAATTTATTTATAAAATTATTCCGGGTGCTCCCGCAATGCTAAAAATATTATACAAAATTTAATATCAAAGACTAATTTTATTTGAAAGGGGTGAAATTTTGAATAATTATAATTTTGATTGAATGCTTGAAAACAGAATATTTTAATTTTTTATAGTATTATATTTTTTTTCTCACAAAATATATAAAATATTAATAATGCGGATGGTGATTCATAATTCACTACCCCAAAAAAGAAAAAAAGTATTCACAATTTAAGATTTTTGAATTACTATTGGTTTTGCTTTTATAAATATAAGTTATATCAGATAGTTAGTAGTAACTATTCATTTGAACTGTTAAAGTTTTATCGTATAGATTAAATTTTATATGAACTTTTTAATCAGTAAAATTGTTTCCAAAAAAAAACCTAAGTAGTTGGTTTACTAGTCTTCATTGATACAAACAATATGTCAAAAATGTTAGAAGGGAGTAAAAATAAGATTATTGTATTAGGCGAGATATACAGTGCATACACAAGGTCCCCTTACATAAGCTAACATAATATATATCGAGTAAAAACTCAAGATAAACATAAATATTAGCAAGATGTTTTTTTCAATTTTATTTAAATTCGTTAATTTTCATAATTAAATTAAATAAAATCTCAAGTCTAAACAGATTGTCATCAGTTTTAATTATGCAGTGCGATTATCACTTTCTTTTAACACGTGCTGAATTATCAATAAATAGTGTTAACAAACGTTAATCAAATGCAAATCAAGCGATATAAATAAAGATAGAATATTAAATACAACAAGCCCAACATACATTTTTGTAAACCTACAATCTCTTTTCTTATGTCTCGTCCAATTTAAGAAACGCCTCGATATCTATTAGAAGTTTTGCATGCAATTGGCAAAACATCTAAAACTCGCGGCAGGCGAGAAATCTAACTACCTATGCCCGCGAACTGACCTTATAATTGCTTTAATAACAAGGTTTTATTTCAAATACTAACATGTATAAAAGTGCTAGTAGTTTATAATGTAAAGGTATTGGGGAATTAAATGGGATGTAAGATGTATCAATTTAAAATAGCTGCAACATATAAGTTCGAAAATTTGTCGACTATTTACGAGGCTGAAGTAGTGTAATTGGTTATCACAGTTTGCCGAATAGGAGAAATCCTGGTTCAAATCCCGGTGGTAGCTAAAATATTTTTTCGATGAATTGAGTTTATCTGTATGTATATTTTTCTAATCGATGCATTTAATTTGTATTAAAATATCACAGAACTGTGTTCTGAAAAAATTACAACTTCACAAATAATAATGTGTTCTCTTTAAAATATATTGTTAATTCCCCATGCCTTGATTTTAGTTAGGTACCTTTACGAGTGCCAATCACCGTTAATATATGCAGGTCTGGTTTTAGATTAATTGAAATAATTGGGGGCAGAGGAGTTCGGGCGTGTCAAAAAAAATGAATAACAGACAACATTTACATTTTATTTTAAAAAAAAATTAAATCACAAACGCGATACTCCCGTGTAACGCAACAGTAAAAGAGCGAAGATGGTTCATTAGTACATTTTTGTCTTTCATTAAGACGGCATTATTCGTTCATTTTAATTTTTCAGGATAGTATGATGTCTGTCATTGATAGCGTCCTGTAGTCACGGGTCACTGTATACAGATCTTTTCTTCCCAGTAAAATATAAAAGTATGTTTATGAATATGAAAAAAATAAAAGATGTTTGTCAGGATTACAAATATGTCCTATTTGCCAGCCCCTATTATCTTCCCAGATAAGACGTGATGAATCAAAATTTATATTCAAAATATGTACAAGGGTGTTTTTGTATTTATACAATTCGAGTTGCCATATCAGCGAACTGATAACGAGCTATAGGATTATGCGTGTTAGACAATGTGTAGAAATTGTCTCATCCTCCCATAACCCTATTAGTATTGTATTATTATTATTAAAGATTATTAACTAATGATTTAATAGAATAACTGAATTGTAAAAAAAATGTTTACATTTCATATTGGTGTAACTAATATTGTTAATAAAGTCAACGATTACGATTGAATAAAAGTTTATAAAAATAAAATAACATTTTAATTGTTAATAAACTAACAAATTTTGTATAAGCCACAATTGAGTAATTTAACGTCAACCGGTTTCGATACCACTGTATCTTCATCAGAACGGGCGTACGAGTATATTTACTAATCCATAAAATAAAATATGTAACGAAGTTAAATATCAGGCAGGGATGTGGCTACAGTCATGATTGGAGAATGGGAGGATGAGTGATAGGGGACATTGAAATAGGAAATATATTAAAAAGCGGGTTATTCGTTAAATTTAATTGATTATTGATTATATTACATTTACGTTAAGGAAATTTTTTGATTTATAAACATTTCTAAATAATCCAACCTTAAGACTTTATATTAAATATGTAAAATTTCAATGCTTTTTCATTTTTAAACGTATGGCCTGTTTCAAAAAGTTATAGCGAATTCTGAGAAATTATTTTTATGAGGCAATTATCAATGTGGCATACACAAAGTTCGTTAATTTATAAAAATTAATAATTATGTCCAACCACAAAGTTAACGTCACAAACATCAACAATATAAAATATTGCACTCACGTTACCTCATTTAACTATTTGTGATATTAGTTCGCAATATATAAGAGTATAGCACTTCATTCCGGTGTTAGATTGAAAAGTTTCAAAATAAGGTGTAATAATTCTTGTCTTTTCTATGCTGAATGCCTATTATAGCAATATTGTGTTCTTAAATTTCATTGCACGAATATGTAAATTATATAATAACATTAACACAATTAATTAGTTGAACATATTCTGAAATTCATTACAAAGCTACAAAAAACATTTACTTGAAACCATGTATGTGTACGTATATTAATGCTAAATATTTATTTAAAAATGGTTTTAAGTTCCTGTATATAAGTATGTTTTTATCAGGAGCGTGCAGTGCATACAAGCTGTGCATTACTGAAAATTCTTGAAAACACACATAAATTAAATAATATATGTGTTATAAACGGACGATTTATTACAATTACGCTAGCGCTAACTATGTAACAGTAGAATCTTTAATTGCTTAGTTATAAAAACTTCTGACTGCCCGCTGCTGCAGCCGTAACGCTGATGTCGTCCAATGCTGCATTTTGAGCTATTAAAATTGCTATGTTTTGTTATTAAGCTATCGTTCTACTCAAGACATACAATTGGCTATCTACTGAATTAAAAATTCCTTTCGACTGATCCGCCTTGAACGAAATCCTTACTTAAGCTGTTTCTTAATAGAATAACATTTTCTATGTTTTCAGTTTGGCTTACAGCTGCGTGCAAATCATTGAAGTGTCTACTTCCTCTTTTACTAATTCGAGAATTTTACTATCTTACTATTGTTAACGTATTGTTTTCAAGGTCGTTCTTTGCGTTCGAGGTGCATGATGGATTTGTTTTTTTATTTGGGAAAAACAAAAAGCAATCGGTAGAACTATTTTCTACGTTAACCTTTAATAAAAATATTAATTTTATTTTCAAACAGTAAAAGAATCATGTTTTTTATATGAGTAAGAAGGTATTATTTTTCATTAAAACTTAAACATTAAAAATACTATGAATAGTATCTACTCAAAAATTACAAATAAATAAATAATAGGATCGTATAAACGACGGATTCATTTTGCCTAATGACGTTGATTAAATTAAAGTTTATAATTCTGTGCACAACATATAGTACATATGTTATATATAATTGTATAATATCATCGGTATCAGCATAACCTAAATCTATACCTACTGCACGCTAATGGTTCTTATGTATTATTTTATGCTTTCATATATTTCGATTGTAATCTGTTCAGACGTATAGGTATTGTAATCTCATTTTTATAAAAATTATATTTCATTGTCTAGTAGTATCTAGTCACATTATAGTGAATGCATATAATGAGCATTTTTAAAGGCCGATTGTGTAATCAGCAGTATTTTTTTACTATGGTAACTTTTTACTAATGCCCGTGGTTAAAATCGTTTGCGGGTTGTTTGAATGTCAAATTTATTATTTGTTAAAGCATAGATGAGATGTCTATAGGTGTGACAAATAATCATGAGAAATGTTTTATTTTTTGCTTTACCTATGGATTTTTTTCGCCTTTCGTTCTAAATCTGTCACTTTGGTGGTAAAAATTTTTCGGTTTATGTGCTAATGTAGATTAAACTTGTGATGGTAAAATCATTATTTGAACCGTTATTGTGTCTGTGATTGTGTTCGATTGTGACGATTATTGACAACTGATTAACGTAATTCTTCGAGCAATGACTGGTGTACTAGAAAATAAGTCTCCGACAGTTAAATCTTACTTACCAATCATCGTTAAATCTTAGTTACCACTCATCGACACAAACAGTCACGTAACGGTTTACCATCACTTCATTAAACAACAAGATCATCATCGATCAAACACTATCACTAAAATAGCGGGATATTGAATGATTCATTGTCGTATACTGCAACTTTCAAAGTATCAATGTGTCAGATGACTTTTGAAACAGCTGTGAAGAGTCCGCCATATTTAAACATCGATTATCATTTTTACTATCAGATATCGGAGAGTAAAATCAGTTTACAATGGGATGTACTTTAGGAAGTAAATTTTTTTCCATCGATCGAACAAACTTTCGTAACTTTTTTTACTATATTAAAAAGTTACTACTGATCTGATAAGGGCTGTGATGATTTTATTTTTAATGTAGCTGATTTATTTTGACAAACGTTGTGTCTTTGAACTGTTAATGCTCTGTATAGTAAAAATTTAAAGTAAAATTATAATTCAAAAGATGACAAACCAATTCGCCGCAGGACTTGTAGATTTTTAATTACCTAAGATCGCTTACTTAAAGTGTGAATTATAGAGATACGAGATGTATATATTTTTTATTTTTAAACTTTGGCCTTATCATTTGCCGTTAATTATATTTTTTCCCGCTTTGCGGTCTCGCTCGACAGTAATGAATGACCGTAGATTACACGCCGCATCGCGCGGCACAGAAGAAAATATTTTTTTATAAATATTTAATAAACAGTTCGCCATTTGGAAGTTTCTGGAAGAAGTAACCGTTCGTAATAAAGACAAAAGAGTTTCTCCCGGCCGGGTGAGGCGCGGGAATTATTTTTCATGCTGTATGTAAATTTGCAGAGCGGTCGTTTAGTACAGCTTTACATCTTTATAAAATCTTAATTTTGCAGATAACGTAGTGTTTACTTAGTTTCGAAGTCGTTAAAGTCGGTTGTAAAAGATAATTATCGTACATTTCACTGTGGAAATGCCCGAACCAAAGTGGTTTTGTGATGGGTTGAATGTTTTTTACTCTCTCTGATAAAAGCTTGTTTGCTGCAGGAGGTCGGTACACTTTTACTCGGTGGAGATCACTTTTATTTACCATCTTTATCGATAAAAAATATCAGAGAGATATTAGAAAAAAATTTCAGTAACAATTTATTTTTACTGACGTCACGTAGAATGTTGATTAGCTTTCTATACCACTATAGAGGTAAATATGCTCTGATGGAAGATATTTATGACAGATCCACGGATCGCCGTGCGCATGTGTAGATGCTCTATTATGTACCTATCTGTCCCCCCTCCATATACGCAACACCTCAGAGGATTACTTGTGAGAATTGTCTATGACTTTTGAACTGTCAAGGAGAGTGGTTGTCCTGCTATGTGCTCGTTACTTACTTGAAGTTATTGTAAAATTACTTGTTGCTAGTGTGTATTCGGTTCCTCGCATGTGCGTGCCGAAACCGCTATTTCGTATCAGGATCTGTGACTACAGGAGAGAAAATCCATGTAAGTCGTATTCTTCCTGATTAATCCTCGAGCTTTTATTATCCTGTCCCTATACCTCATTCCTATCACCCTTTCTACATCCCGTTTCCCACAATTTTTGAAAACAATGATATTGTTGCAGTTATCAAACTCAATTTTTCTCCACGTAGCCTTTACGTATTGTGTTAATTTTTTAAATGTAAATTCGTCATTCTAAATCAGTGTTAACCATAATCAGTTGATTTTTCCCGCGGCTGTTAATTTTTTTTATATATTAAGATTCGACCATTACTCTGAAATTTAAATGGCCACAAATTATGGAATCTAGCAATAATTTTATGTTTTAAACTATATTATAGCGAATAATATTCATAATAATAAAACCGTTAATAAGTTTATTGTTTTTCGAGGTCATATCAGTTTTTACAATAAAAAAACATGGACGTTACAGAGATTGTAACTAGTACCTTCATATGGAGTTAAACTATATATATATATATATATATTTATGATTTATGAAATAAGATTAAAAGAATCAGCTATAAATGATGGGCCACCTCAAAGTCGGCTTACAATTCGTGTTCATGTATACCGCTGTATTCACCTCGGTTTGCTGTGAATAGTGAGGTAGGTATTAATGATAATGGCGAGGCATTTGATTTGAAACACTTTGCTTACATAATAACACTAAATTCATTATATTATAAATAATTTACAACGATTACCTTTCTACGCACGTAAAATCTGACAAGAAGTGTTGATGCTGTTGGCTTAGTAGATGGGAGAAGATTGAAGCCTGAGTACCACGCATGGCTGGTTGTCGGTCGGTAGCTGCGTTCAGCCTGTGGTATTTCACTTACTTACCATCTGTTCTGTTTCTGTTCTGACACACAATTCTAGCCTCATCCACATTCATACATCTTCTCATACAAGCTCGTCGATTGTTGAGGCTTCTAACAGAACCATCCTCCATTATCTAGTTTACCTGGTCAAGCCAAGTCTTCCGCGGACGTCCTCTATTTCTGGTGCCATCAACACTTGCGTCATATTGCCATTCTCTCCTCATTCATCTGTTCCATATGACCAAACCACATAAGTGATCCTTTTTTAATCTTATTCACTATACTAATATCAGCTTTACATTATTTTCTTATTTATTCATTCTTTATTCTGTCATAAATAGATTTGCCACATATACGCCTAAGTGATCTCATTTCCAATGTATTCAGTCTCCTTTCATTCCTATTCTGGCAGCTCCGGGCCTCACTTCCATTATGCACCGCTAGTCTTGTCTCGGTTGACAAATTTCCGTTAGATATAATTCTATTCAAAGCGCCGGTCACTTTATTTCCTGTTGTCACCCTCCTTTCGATATCATTCTCAGCCTTTCCGTTTCAATCAAACATACTTCCCAAATACACAAACTCATCTACCCGTTCTTACTTCATTACTAGTATTTTTTACGGTGTCTTGCTTTCTTTCTTCTCGAATACCATTACTTTCGACTTGTTAACATTCATCATGAGGTCGCTTTCATTGCATACATCGTATATTCTACTCGCTAGACTCTGTAGTTCTTGTTCATTATTCGCCATTAATACTGCATCATCGGCGTATAATAAACAAGCATACAAATGTGCATCTCGATGACCACAAATGTATCGAAATGTTATGACTATTATCCTTCTCTATAATTCGAATAATCATCATCCGTCTTCAGATAATTCTAATAATTCAAATAATATGTAATTCTTTTTTGTCCTTACAACCTACCTCGTACTTATCATCTTTTGTTTGCTCTCTGCTTGTTTTTAATCTTTTACTTCTTACATGTCTTTAGTCTGTATAAAAGTTTTAACTTTGTTCATTTTACTTATTCTCTACTAGTCTCCTTTTTGATTTTTCTGTTTTTTACCATTTAATTTAGTTTGTTGCCTTACTTCCAACATATATTCTAGCTTATGGAACCTAATGGCTACCTACCTCAGAACAGGTACTTTATATGTGCCTAGCGAGGTAGGAAACGGCCAACATGCTTGCATGTTGTAGTATTAATACATGTTTTTTCTAGTGTATTGGTTACTTTAAGAATTTTTATGTTGATGCAAGCTATAAAAGAATGTTGTTTTAAAAATAAACGCCGATTTATCGTCACTGAAAATGAATTCAGTATTCAACTAAGTTAACTGTGAAAAATAAAGTGCGCAAGTACTTACATTAAAGCACTTCGAGATTACTCTATTGCGCGATTCAACACGAGATTACTGCATTACGCGACTCTAAATAAATAACAAGATGAAGCGCTGCGAGTGAAAGCTATCATCTCGATGGAATCCGATAGAGATGTAACACATATAGCTGGAAGACTGGCTACACGCCCGGCCGGTCAGCTTTGCGGGGTCAGTTGCGCACGATGTACCGCAGTCTGGTGGCGCGCTGGCGGTGACGTACTGTTGTTAATTTGTTTTACCATTCACAGATGCCGCCCTGTATACAGCTCACCACGTCACCATTCAAAATATGTGTGGTATATCTTATTCCTAAACATAATAAAGCATTAAATAATTAAACAGTGGATATAAACAGTTACCTAATGTAACATTTTATCAGCTATCTACTAGTTTGCTTTATTATAATATAACCGCTTGGCTGGTTTAGTAATTTTAAATAGTAAGACTGTTCAGGTTCGTATACATTACATTAATTAAAACTTAAGTATATGGAGATAACGCGCACCTAACTACTTTTGAAATTACTATAATTATATTACCATTTCTACAATATTTTATTAAAAAGGAGTTACACATATGTTGTTAATACACATTTTTCCTGATGGATTAATAAAATTGCTTAAATATATTTTATTTAAACAATATTTAGTCACTCACAATAGATACGACGACCTATTTTACAACGGTAGATGAAGGGTTTGAAACGCCACACGCTACACGCTAAGCTCTTCTTCAAAATTTCACATTCAACATATTTTTACACACAACCTTTCAACTTGTGGTCTAGTGGTAACGATACTCGCTCTAGTTATCTGGTAGTTGGAGGTTTGAGTCTCGTTTCAGGAGGCCATGAAGTTAGTCCTATTTTTATAGTACAAGCGTTTAGCATAATTTGAAAGTAGTATAATATAAGAATATTAAAAATACAACGGTACAATGTATAATTGATTATTCCCGTTCTTATCAGCGAAAAAATGAGTTATAAAAATACATGTCACGTGTCTCAAACACATGTATTATACTACCCCTGCATATAAAATGTTTTTTCTTACATAATTATTCATAGTTGGTACCTACAAAGATAATTAATGATCGCGCTATTACTAGCGTTCTGATTTTAACGTTGTTAGGTGACATGTTTTACACAAAAAGCCTCCAATAAAACGTATTTATGTCAAAAATATAAAACAAGCAAAATTATTCCTTTTCAGAGACAATTTATAAATTGATAATCTTTACAAACAACATTTTCATTGTGAAATTGTGTACACACAATATAGATGCAATAATTAGTTATCAGATATATTCGTTTTTCGTCATTAATAATAATTATTAGTAATAATGACAGCAATTTGTAATAATAGTTTGTTCATTAATTATAAGCAATCATAATGTTCGTTAGTGATATCTTTTGTTAAAAAAATTCAATACAATATCCGTGCATTACGTAATGTAATTGTACATATGTACAAGCATTCAGTTATATAACATAAGGGTCTGACACAAGCACTGACGAGCATCTGTATTACCACTGGTCGCCGGATTGACCTGACGGCCAGCCACGGCACCTTTGTAGGGAGGCTTCTGAAGGGTGGAGAGAGAGAGAGAGCATTGAGCCGTACTGTACCAACTGGCCAGGGGTTATCGGGAAAACTCGATTACACAAATCGAAAAACAACCTTTATACATGAATTGTAAAAATATTTAACCCACGGAAATATATATACAGGAAGGGTTCATTTTATTAAATGTATTTAAATATTGATATTTTTTAACTTTCTTTAACAAGGCTAAACTGAAAATAGTTATGTTTCTTATAATGCTTACACACGATATATACTTATTTTCTACATATAAATAAATCTGCAGATATCTGATTAGGTATTTATATGCACCATTTAGATGCCTGACGAGATGACAGTTCTAAGGGTACAATGAGGGCGGACCCACCGCTTACCCAGGACCGATGCAATAAGTACAAGTCTCCTATCTCGGTCCTACTCATTCGCTGCCTGGTTGGCATTTTTTAACGCTACTAGGCAGCTGTTCGATAGTGTCCCGCATATTGACAAGGCGATACCGCACAGCAGCCAAAACAAAATTTGCTCTCATTGTCCCCGGTTGAGTCACTTTATTAGTAAATAATATTTACATTACATTGCATAAAGATAATATAAAATAATATAATTAACACGGCGGGTGGGGAAGGGGAAGAGGGGAAGTGAAGGGGCACTCCCTTCCGGGAAACGAGACGACGCAAAATAAAAACATATAGGAAAATCACCTTCGACGTACTACTGCCGGCAGATTTAACCCACAAGAACAGTACATTGCAGATCATATTTGAGATCAAGAATGGAGGGAGGGGGGTATTGAAATATCATGATTCTAGAAAGAGTTTTAAAAAGCTTTGTGAAATTTTTAGTTGGTTATTAAAGGTAATTAGACTTAAATTTTTCTATCCGTGTAATGCTGGATATATCAACATAGTTTACACCAATGGAATATTTTGCTTAGTCCTTAGAGACCTTAGCAGAATTGTTATAATTAATGTTAAAAAAAAACAATATATTTCCCTTTTTTTCTGGTTTTAGATAAATATTAATAATTATTTCAAGAAATTTTGATTGAGTTTAAACAAAAAAAGTTGTAAATAAACTCGTTAAATAATGATGATGTGATACATACACTTCATATAAGTACTTTTATATTAAAATTTTCTAACGGTTTTCAAATGAAGTCTAGAAATCAAAACAAGCCATTAATTAAAATGAAAAAGACCGGTGGTGTTTCAATACATTCCTATTTCATTATTTAAATCTCATTCTTATTTGTTTTGGAAGCCGCGAAGGCCTACGAGGGCCATGTACCGTGGGCATAACCACGCGGGGTCTTGTGCGATGGGTACAAATTACAGGGCGGTTGATAGGGGTTGGGTAAATTGGGGTACTGGGCAGATTTCCGCAACTAAAAATAGAAATCAACATCATGTTAAAATAATTCTTACAGAATGTGAGATAATTCATATTTATTAATGTGAACATTGTAAAAAAATCTTTAAATGATATCAAACATCACATTGTTGATTGTTATATCCTTAACCCGCTTTCTGTTATGCTTTTTCATAACGTTCATAATGTTCTCCTTCTCCTGCGCGTAATTATCTCTAGGATCTCAACTTCCCGAGTGAGTCATTTATCACGAATAACGATTTTCAATGTTTCTTATTTGAGTATAAAACTTTTTAAATTGATTGATTGGGTCCATTGATTGATACTATTTGTCAGGTAGCCTTTTTGGCTGACGCAATCCTTCGATCACGTGGAGTGTCTTTCAATAATCCGATTGGTCAGGTAGCCTTTTGGCTGACGCAATGCTTCGTTCACACGTCATGGTACCTCGGCTCTGCTCCACTTCAGCAACCAGCTGCTGCGTGCTACCAGGGTTACCAGCTCTCATCCATTCTCCGATCAAGCCAGCCTGTCCATGCCATGTCATTCATTCAGCAGGTAGACTTTTTGAGCAATATTTATTACTTTCATTCTTTGGCGTTTGGTAAGCGATCTCCCAGACATATGCCAAGTATATTCCTTTCCATTGGACTCTATTCATTAAATATTTATTTTTAGTTAACCCTCAGATAAGTAAATTTAAAAAATCTTTCTTATAATCTTTTTACATAATTGTATTAATAAATACAAGAGGTGTAGCAAATCTAAATTTAACGATCCCCAAAATCACCAATAATTGACGAAAATAGAATTAGTTTTTACTACAATACAAAATAAAATGCCTGGGTCTTTACAAAATAGCACGCTTTCTCCTAAATTAGAAGAAACTATTAAAAAATAGCTTATAGAAAACAACCTGTCTTATGTATTATCTCTGATATATATTGTATTAACGGTGACTAATGAATTGTTATATTTTTGAGTTAATTAATGTATGTACCTACAGACAAAAGTCTATCAAAACGTTTTGTGGGTCTAGTGTTAATTTAAAAAAAATAAAAATATAATTAATATTAAAATATATATAAAATTCTAATATGCATCAAAACAATTTTTTTTTACCAGTTACTTAATAATAATTTCCATGAAAAGAATAAGACATTCGCAGTTTGACCAAAGTAGAAAAGCATAACAGTCAGCCTAATAATAAAATCAAAGACAGGATAGAAAGGAGTAGCTCTTATTTAAAGAGTCATTAATTCAATTATGTACCTATAAACGTGGACAATAGAAGAGAATTTAGGTAATATAAAGTATTATTGTAAGGTATTATAAAGTATTAAATTTATATTGACTTATTTTTTTTAATTAAGACAGGGTTATAGCGCTGCCTATGATAATAATAATGATCAGTGACGCGCAGTTGGTATTGATTTAGGTTATGCAGTTACCAATGATATTATACAATCATATATAATATATGTACTTTCAAATACAATTTTGTCGAAAAATATTGTTTTTGCGCTACCGGAATTCGAACCTGGATCTCTATTTCCAATCCGGGAAAGTACACTACCAATTGTGTTATGGCGCCAGTATTTTTCATGACAATTTTTCGAACCTATATGTTACACTTTTTCAAATTAATACATCTGTCGTTCCATTATTTGAAAGCCATCTACATTGTTTTTACGGAATCTCAAATACCTTTGAGTGAACCTAATTTCCGGTAGCGCAAAAACAATATTTATCGACAAAATTGATTTTATATGTATACATTTATAATTAATACATTAAATTAGTATTTAAAACAGCACAGACCTATGTTTTGAATAATTACAACATCACAATAAGAATTTGTTCTCCTTAAAATGTACTTTCGTTTAACCAACGTCTTTGGACAAAATAAATCCGTCGTTTATACGACCCTATCATGTATTTATTTATAATTTTAGAGTACTGTTAATAGTGTTTTTATAGTTTAAGTTTTAACGTAAAATAATACTTTCTTACCCATACAAAAAATGTATGGACGTATTTAAGAACACTGTCTATGACTCCTAACATGATTAATTTATTATTTGAAAATACTTCACGAAAATAACTAAAGGAAATAATTATTTTTATTAAAAATTAACGTAAGAAATAGTTCTACCAACTGCTTTTGTTTTTCTCAAATCAAAAACCAATCCATGCACCAAATACAAAGAACAATCATGAAATCAACAGGTTGAAAACAGTAAGATAATAAAATTTTCTAATTAGTAAAAGAGGAAGGAGACACTTCAATAATTTGCATGCAGTTGTAACCCTTTCTAATGTTATTCTGTTAAAAAAACAGCATTGGTAATTCACTAGCTTAAAGACAGAACTGAGGAATGTAAATAGCACAATGCGGCGAATAAAAAAAGAGCAACCATGAGTACAGTGGTGAGTTTTTAGAACTAAATTAAAGTCTCTACTGGTACACAGATGACAATAATTCCAAAGTAATGTTTTCGTTAATGTTAATCTACTTTTTTAATTTACATTTGTTTCCCAGAAATTTTAGTTATGCACAGCTTTTTTGCTTGTATGCAATGCACGCCCCTGATAATGATCATAGAAAAATACATTGAATTTGTTTCTAGCCAATTTAAAAATATTTTTTATATAATTTTCCTATATTACTTATATTGTAACTGAGTGACAAATCGACACCTTAGAATAACTAGGTCCCAATTTTGGGGTAATTTGAATTATTGTATGAAAAGAGTTCCAAATACATTATTCTTTATTTCTTCCATACACACCAATTCTAATTAATAGCAAGAACTGAAGTTCTTGATACACACCAACACTATTTAACGGATATTAAAGGAAATGGCAAAAGCTAAAAGTTCCAACAGCACCAGTTATTTATTTCAATTTATGGATCATCATTGTTAATTTACAATGTTTTGTTATTATTTTTAATTTCCCTCATCTCACAACGGTCATTAATAATACTAAAAATAAGTTAAGACTTTAAAACAGATAATATTTTCATGCGTAAAACAAAATATACATTGAAATTCAATCGACACTTTTGAGCTCATTATCTCAAAACAGTGTCAGTGTCAGATGGAATCTTATTATTCTAAGGGGTCGAAATATCAAAAGTAAAAAATGCAAATCTTCTACATATTGCCATCTATGAAATTATAGCTTGGATTCCTC
Source organism: Eubasilissa splendida (assembly GCA_031772225.1). Classification (NCBI taxonomy): domain Eukaryota; kingdom Metazoa; phylum Arthropoda; class Insecta; order Trichoptera; family Phryganeidae; genus Eubasilissa; species Eubasilissa splendida. The sequence goes on along the minus strand of CM062861.1, from coordinate 15,658,396 downwards.
ATTACCCCGAAAGTTGTGAACCAGATCAGTTGTAGGTACCAACGGTGTCTGTGTCTATATGATTAACATATGGAGCCTAAAGGATTAGGAACTCTATGGTAATATACAAATAACTTATCATATTGTTGACGTAACCATTATATCATATCTAAGTCTACAATGCAACTTCTAATCTGGATTAATGATTTGTCGAAACAAATGTGGCAATATGAAAAAATTCCAAGATAACGTGTTTTAAAGGGCACAAAGAATTGTAAGTAGGAGTGGGAATGAACGATCTAATTATACATATGAATCTATTATTTACAAATAAGCTTATTCCCTAAAATATGTTTAGTGTACTAATACAAGATGTATTTGTATGATTTCTTATTTAATTGATAACTAAGCATATTAAATATAATAAACAGGTTTTGAACGCACATTATTTTATTTATAAATAAGTAAGGTATTTATGTTTAATATTTAGACGATTCTTAAAGTAACAAGTGGAACAAGCCAAGTTTACAACTAATTTTATAGAAGTAACTCTCGAACAAAATACTCTTAACGTCATTACATACGTAACTAAAGAGGTCAGCTCTTATTGACTAATATAGAAAAAGCCATATTTGAAAATAACACCATACTTAAATATAATATTAGCATGGTGTCAATGCAAATTTGAAACTGAGTTCAAACATGCTGTTTTATATAATTTTCTTCTTTATAATATGACATTTAAATTACTTTTTTCAAGAATACTGGAACGAACCGTATTTGAAAATATGTAATTGCATTATATGCATTGTTAGTAACTAACAGCGATGTTTTCTAGTGCTTGAATGTTTGATGTATGCATGCAGAATGAACATCTGAACTGTTAGACAATTAAGCGGTGATGATGGAGAGAGATAAAGGCGTGCCTAATGTGATATAATGAATGCTTAAAACAAGTGAATGAGTTTGTATATTTTAGGAGTATGTTTTTATAGACATTAAGATTGAGAAATATATTAAACGGAAGTTGACTGTAGAAAATAAAGAAAATGGTTCACTGAATATAGTTAATCCCAATAGAGATTTATATCCGAAGCAAGACTAGTGATAAAAAATAGAGTTTTAGCGTTAATAATGTGTGGTTGAGAATACTGGAATTGGTAGAAAAAGATTAAGAGTAGAAAACGTCATCGAGCCATTGAATGCAGCGGAAATGCAGTTGCTCAGGCTTTTCTTATACACGTTAAAGTGAAGAATTAATTAATTAGGACCAAATCGACGGAATTAAGAAAGGGTTACTAAGATAACTTAGGCATGTGGAATATGGGACAAAATATATATTAGGAGAACACATTATTATTGTGAAGTTGTAATTATGCAGAACATAGGTCTGTGATATTTTAAATATGAATTAAATATATCACTCGCCACCGGATTCGAATAAAATTGATTTTATATGTATATCTTTCTAATTAATATATTTTATTCATATTCAAAATATATATAATGGGCTAAAATTTATGAAGGGGTAAATAAATTAATAAAACTGTTTAAAACAGTTTGAAATACGTCCTGATGAAGCTTAAGGTGAACGAAATCGTTTGACGTATAATAAATTTCGTGATTTCATACAAAGTATTTGTTATTTAATTTAATATAATATGTCAAACCACAAAGTGATTGCTTCCTACGAAAATATAAAATTATTTTAATTTGTTAAAGATTTTTATAAAAACGGCTTTGGAGATGGAAAGGTACGACTGAACAGCAAACATAAAAAGTGAAATTTTATTATTAAAATCAGCAATCCATAATTTTAACTCAACGTGCATATCGTCGCCATTTTGATTGGTCGTTTTGAGAGCCTGGGTTCAGTTAGCGACCTTCCACGTATTGGTAGACCTCGCTTCATTAGGAACAAAGTTACAGCAGAGTGTTTAAGATAAAGTGTTGAAGAAGACCCGACTACATCAATGCAAAGGCGATCTGGACAGGTTGAGGTCTTCCGGACGTCGCTCCGATGTATCCTGAAATCCTAAAATCTTTATCCTTACAAAATTTAGTTAGTGTAATAGTTAAAGTCTCTAGATTATGCTCAGTGGTTGGAATATGCAATCAGATTTTCTATCAAAAAATAATTTCTCGTAGTTGCGACACAATTTGGCCATCGCGACCCCTAGACTTGACAGCTCCTGATTACTTTCTTTGAGGCTACCTCAAGCAAAAAATTTACGCTAACAAGCCTCAAACACTTCAGCAGCTAAAGAACAAAATTTGTGCAGAAATCTGTGCACTGGAACCTGAAAACCGTCATGAAAAACGCTTTAGAAAGGGCACTTTTGTATGATACAGAAAATGAACGCCATTTGCAAGACATAATTGTTCATACATAGTGAAACTTTATTTCCAATATTAAAAAAAAAAAAATAAAACAGTTGTTAAACATTATAACCTCTTCGTGACTTTTGACCCACCCGTATATCGATGGCTTAATAAGCCAAAAAATTTCTATAAAAATGCGTTTCTGAGTTATGTATGTCGATTTATTCAGAATAAATTGTGTAGTCCGAGTACTATCCTAAGAGCTGCATATGAAGTGAAATATTTTAAAATATATGAGTTCAGAGTTAAAAATGTAACGCAACAATGTATCAATTTATACATTGTCGTGTTTAAGTTTCCAGTCTGTTTAAAAGAGAATACATGTCATTAATAAATCTGATAAAAATTGGTTTGCTTATTACTTCTACATTGCTTAAAATCATTCTTCAATCTTGAAAAAAAATCGCTTTCCTCTCTCCGGAAATATTGACAATTCGTACGATAGACAGATTTTTGGGTTATTGAGCCATTATTATATGATGCAAGTTTTAACGGCAACTGGGTCACAGGAAAGAGAGGATAAGGGAGGACATGAGAAGAAGTATGAAACTGAATAAGGTAAGAGTGGTTTATCAGAATAAAACTTCTATGGGGACGTAATATTATATGTTTGTTGGGTTTTATTCAAAATAAATTAGATGAATCACTTAAAGATACACAGAAAAAAATTATATATCAAATATCGAACTTTTTCTTCCCGGAAGAACGAGATCCAAATTATCTCACATAACATATCTTTTACATTCGGAGCTACATTGACTTCGGTACCCTGAAAGAGTTTAATATAAATTTACTGGTTGATGTACAAGGCGACACATAACATGGCGCCTCTATATTGTCAAGAACTTTGTATCCCAGATAATTGGAATGGTAGAAAGGGTTGTAGAACAGACCAACCGCTGCCAGAAATCTAAATTTAGTAAACGTGCGTGGAAAAGCGTGGAACACTTTGCCCTCCGTTATAAGAAAAAGTGCATCAGAGACCAAGAAGATACTAAAAATGCATCTTTTCAAAAAATTATTTCTGTAAGTTATAATAACAATTTTTAATTTTAAGAACAAAGATAATATAGGACTATAAATAGTTTATGTGTAAAGCGCCCTTGAAATAAATGTTTTTTTGAAACTGGCGCTATACAAATTATCCAATATTATTATACCAATTACTCTATGTTAACCATTTACTTTCACATCGAATTTTCAACTTTATATGTGTTCCTTCTAATTTAGTAAGTCATCCATTATTTTGAATACAAATTAAATGAGATAGATTTAGACATATATATATATAAATAATAATTAATTCATTTTATTAGTATTAAAAATACCGCAGAACTATTATTATATATTCTGAAATTGAAAATTCACAAGTGTATGTTCATTAAAAACATCCCTTATTTCCTATTAAATACTAGTTTTTCATTTAATTATATTACAATGTATAATATTTGTAAAAAATAAATGAAACATAGCACAGTAGAGACGCGTGTCTCTTGTATTATTTGGAGTGACTATCATTTGTGATTTGCAAGAAGACGAGTACTTCAGACATAGTTACATATTTCAAGACATTTTCAGTAATGTGACGTTAATATTTTCTTGTATATTTCTTTGATTCCTTTAAGGGATGAAAAATATCACACAAGATTGCGATGCTGTGCAAAGTGCGAGCGACGCGCGAGGCCCGCCACTGGCGCTATGGTGACGGGGAAGTTAGGACGGAGAAAGGTAAAATATTTTTCTTTACCGTATCTCATTTTTTTTTTGTACGCGATGTTGAATCTCGAAAGGAATTCGGAAACTTAGTAAAAAAATGTATCTTTAAAAATATAAAGTGACAAAGATCCGCTGACAGGTGACATAATGGCATAACCACGTGTGATAAAGAAAATCGGTTTGGAATTTCAAGAAAAATTACAACTTTTTTCATTTTTGACCTGAAAGCAAGATATTTTCATCGGTAATACCATTTCCCATCTACACCTTCAAATAAAATACAACTGATTTACTTTTGATACATTAAAGCAAATAGTATATTTTGTGTTTATCGCGTTAGTATTGTGGTTGGACATAATTATTTATTTTAATTGTATAAACCATTTTGATTCATTTAACGTCGACCGGATTTGTCAGTACGGACACACACTGACTAATCCATAACAAAAAATATGCAAAGAAATTAATTTTCAGGCGATGGTATGGTATGTGTAAATGAGATAATTGCATTGAAATAAGGTAAACTCGTAAATTAAATAAAAAAAATTGTTAAATTTAATTATTAAGGTGAACACATTTTTTTAATTAATTTAATTCTGGGGTCTCCAATCGGGTTTTATTCAAATGTATTTGAGGTTATCCGTACTATAAAGTGGATTGCTTTTACAATGGAGTAATAAATGTATCAATTAGAAATATTACAGAATATTTGTTCAAAATTTGTCGAAAATGTTTTAGATTGCTATAGCGAAATCAGAGAACGCGCTTCCCCGGATAGGAAGAGGTCTAAGTTCAAATCCCGGTAGCAATTAAATATTTTTTCTAGTTGATTAATTTAATTTTTATTAACTTTTATAGGTTTTTAGTTAGTTATATGTGATTTTAAATTTAGTAATATCAAGGGATATTTTTTACGAATCATCAGTATGTTTTGCGTGTATTTACTGACTCTGAGAAATCAAAGTCTCATTGAGAGATCAGCATAATACTCTAATCTATGTATCATACACTACCATAAATGGATTTACCATGTTATGGCCGAGTGACCTCATTTAGTAAGTTGAAATAATCAGAACGTATACCAATAAATATATATATTTTGTTTTGTTACACACAAACGATCGAATAGTTAATTTTTGTATGTAAAAACAATAATTGTCCCTGCTACACTGGCAATGTCGACATTCATATTTATACTCGCGTATGCAATATGTACTAACATTTATACAGGAAATTACTTTTCCATGCTTTTGGGGGAGGATGTGTTATTCATTGTCATATATCATACGGGGTTAGTCGTACGTCAAATAATATCCCCGTAATATTGTAGCGTCTATTTGAATATCTATAGAACAATGCGATATTCATTATTTAGGGAGAATTGACGAGCACGTTTGATAGCCGCAAGCGGTCGTGATAAATTATAACCTCGATTCGTATTTAACTAAATAGTTTGTTTAAATAATAAACCAAATGCCGTGCTGTTATCAGAAATTCTTTGACAAAACAATTCAAATTTGCATTCGACGCCTAGAATAATATTGAGAATGTTGCTAAGCTTATTCAGAAAATTAGATAAATTAGGGTGGTTTTACCTTACTGCTTTATTATTAACTGACAATGGCGCTCACCTCGAGGCATTATGATAAAATTGGATACACGACTCCATCTAAATTACTTTCGAAAGGTTTTTATCTTGACAGTGTGTCTCGGCTAAGGTTGAGCCCGTATCTTATGGCGCTGTTATCTTTGTTAAGCCCGGAGTGGGTTCGGTTATTTGATAAGTTTGAGTGATGGTTGGACAATTTAGGATAGAAATCAGAGGCTTTATAAAGTCACTGAAATATATATATATTATTTAAATATATAAAATAAAGACGTCCTTTTTAATGGTAGGTTTTTGTTAATAATTTAAACAACGTTCCCGACACTATAATGGATTCTATGTTGGTTTTTTTTTATACAAAATATATAATATGTTAAAATGATATACCTATTATATTATTTTTTTAAATATAAATTAAATGTATTAATAAGAAAAATATACATATAAAATCAATCTTATCAAAATATATTGTTGTTGCTACCGAAATTCGAACCTGGATTTTTCCTTTCCGGGTATATGCATTTAATTTTTATGTTTAAAAAGAAGTCACAGACCTATGTTCTGAAGAATTACGACTTCACAATAAGAATGTGTTCTCCTTAATAATACCTATTATATTTTAATGAGTAATTGGCCACGACCACCACAAAAAAAATATATTTAACAAATGTGTGTATATGTATACAGGTAATTATACAAAAATACCTACATGCGTATGTACGAGTATGTAGGTAAGGGTTTATAAGTAATGTGAATGCTTGTTAATGTGTATTATCATTATTCCTGGCTCTACAACTCGGTGTGGGTGCTGGTCTTACTAAGAATACATCTCCAATGGTCTCTGCACTGGACCGCCAATTGCTGACGCCAAGATTTCCTTACCACCTAATTTTGTGTGTACCTTGTTTTCGTTTATTAATGAACAACTATTTCGGGGGTTGCACATCATTCATTGGCTCAACATGGCCTAACCATCCCCTAAGTCCACCTCCCAAGTTTTTGAATTATATGACTTATAATAATATTGGATAATTTGTATAGCGTCATTTTCGTAAAAACTTTAAACTGTTTATAGTCCTACATTATCCTTGTTTTAAAAATTTAAAAATATTATTTAAATTAACAATATGAATTTTAAAAATGTGCGTTTTAAGTATCTTCTTAAATAAGTATCTTTTTATTTTAATTGATGCTCTGTTTCTTATGACAGAATGCAAAGAGCAAGCTAAATATTATAAATAACCGAATCCTTTTTTGCAAATAGTCACCATTAAAATTTGTTTTCATAGTAGTTCCTACTTAGTTACCCATTGTTTATACTTTTATAATATTGTTTTAATCTATGCTAGTATCTTTAAGTATACATTATTTCCTGAAGAAGATACCATATGTATCAACACATGTTGATTTATCAATAAATAGTGGTTTAAATAAAGTTTTTTATCTTATTATTTATATAATATGTGGTCACAAATTAATTTTGCTAATGTTGAAGAATATAATACTATCGTTTGCATTTACTTTCAATCTTTAGATTGTATTAGTGATTTTCTTTCTACAGACGCTTTGTTGATTTCGATATTATACGTACGGAAATAGGAAAGCGATAACGTACGTATCAATAAATGTAAGCGCTTTATAAATTTGATTATTACCTACTGACATTTACAATCTATATAAGTCAAAGAGTATAACAATATGTTATTAAATTGTAGAAGGTTTAAAATTTAATATACCATAAATATATTATTAATGGTGTATTAAATTTTCGTACACCAGATATTTCTTGAATAATCGTTTTTGAGAATGTTATTTTTGTAAAGAAACAAATTCAATTATCTTTATAAGGCTATATTGTTTTATTAAAAAAATATTTGTTATTATCAAGATTATAAAGCAGATTTAGATTAATGTATTGAATTGTTTTTGTATTGAATTTTCGTATCACCCCTAAATTGATAACGAAATTTGGCCTATATAACAATGAACAATTTTAATATAAAATTTAATATAATTATATTACTTGTCGTCATTTTACTATATCATAAAATTAGTATAAAGCAATCGATTGTTGTCAATTTCTAAGTATATTTTAGGCGAATACATAAAAAAAATATTTGATTCTGTATAACAGTAATACACAATGTATTTCTTAATTTAAAATAAATAAATGTATTAAGTATTACATACAACGAACAACATCTATAACATATGCTGACTGTATTCAATACATAATGTTCACAATGAAAACTTCACCACGGGACTTGAATTGTCATCAAATGTTAGTATTCTTCTCTTTCACCTCCGTATTATCATTATTTGCAATGCTCGAAAGTTAAATCTAAAATATATTTTGTATTATGTCTCAAAATATACTGGCTCATCATAAAATTATTTAATATTTGTTCACTATCTTGAAACAAACTATTTTGAAATAAAATGGGCGCCATGTCACGTCTCTAAACTGTCAGAATGATGATGACGTCATTGCCGCTGTCCATACGAATGGCGTATATTGATTCAAAATTGTGTATCAGTACATAAGTTTTAATTTATTGTCATTGTATCGTGAATTTCTGATGAAAATAATATGTAATATCGGGATTCATTATCAAAAGATTATTATATTATTTATAATATTCACTGTTTATTTTTTTAAATTTCTTTATTTATATTATTCTATATATTAATTTTTATTAACCGTTTATTACATTGATATATTTTTTTATATATTACTTAAAATATCTGGGACAGAATTATTTATCACTATAGATAAAAAAAACATTTATTACGTTCAAATTCGTTTATTAGGTGATAAAAATATTTTGGGTATGTAAAATTTATGCCTAAGAAAAATTAATTACGAGTAGCTTTCATAGATTCTACTTAAAAAACATTAATGACTCAGAAAAATCTTCCAAATTCTTTACACGAATATCCAAAAAAAATCGGTTTCTTAAAAAATTTCAACATTTTCGAAAAAAATGTTTTTTCTCTGTCACTAAAATCACTTTGTCAGAGTCACTTCGTGCATATTCGTAGGCAGGCGAGAACTTTGTTGAAGCAGCTTTGGAATTTTTGCGCGTTTCCACACTCCAAGACGCGTCGGGAACTTGATTGTAAACCGTCCGCGGAATGCCTGGAACTAGGAACTATGAAGTTTCAGAGTAGTGGCGGCGCCAACTCAACGCAACGTGGAGATTAGATTGTTTTGGTTTGTTTGATATATCGAAGAAGTTGCAATCCAACTTCCCGAGGGGTGCGATGTTTTAAAAATGTACCTATCGGGTATAAACCGCACATATGTGATTATTTACTCCTCTTGTGAATCTTTTGTTAACAGTATCGAATCATTTGTTTATATTTTTTTATTGTATACTAGCATTTTATCTGTCTTAAAACGCAATAACGGTGTGATAATAAGAGAAGATGGTATGTATTTCACAAAGAAAAATCATAAAAAAGGTGTGATATAAATGATATATTAGAGTTATGAATTCCACAAGATTGTGTATTTTCTTAGGTATCGAATGGTATATTAAACAACCATATAAAATAAATAAAAATACTATGATTTGTGTACACAATTTGTAAGTAATCTTACCTGCAACAATACTGTATATCATTCAAGACGGCCGTCGCTTCTTCTATCAACATTTGTAAAATCGATATACAGTGTTGTTTCAGGGGAGCCTCATATCACGAAACACCTCTTAAGACTTTATGCAGGTACAGCATCACAGGATACACACATTTCGTCACTTTTGTTATATTATTGTGCCTATAATTGTTCGTAGTTAAAGCAGCCAGTCCATAATTTTGAAAAAAAAAAATATTTATCAAATGCAGTAAAGTCAAATCTACAATCTGCCAAAAACAGCCAGGCCGCTTTCATATTTATAATAATTCATAATCATTACTTTTTGAAAAGAAATTTGACCGCAAGACCCCATTTCAAAATCTTAAAAACTTCGTAATATGTTAAACACCAAAAACTTGAAAATCTCTTCTTAAATCCTCTTAAAAGTCATACAATATTTTGTTCGTATGTAATATTTATTATTTTTAAAGTAGACAATAGTAGTTATGATATGGATTTGAATTTTCACACTTTTTACAGAAGTGCTTCTATCTCAGTTTGAGTTTTCAATGACTGGCTGCTTTCTGTGTAACTAACTACGTTCAATTTATCAACTAATACAGTACAAGGATTATAATAAAGACCGCGTTCATTAAATTCATTTTCCACGTGCTACAAAATTGCCCTAATATTGAAAATTCTTGCATAAACAAAATATGTTTTCTTGAAGCCAAGATTACGGAGACAAATCTAAGCTGAGAAAAATTTCAAAAATGTTTAATGTGAATAGAGTTACAAAACATTAAATTTGCAAGACATAAAAATATCAATTTTCGACGTTTACAAAATACTTTGTTTTTGTGAAAATATACGTTTTTTTATAATATATTATATTTACACGCAGTTTTTAAATAATATATTTTCAGTCTTACTATTATTGTAGTGTTCATTCGAGGCTTATTACGACGTTCGATCCGGCAGTAGTAGACGTGAAATCTTTCGCTACCTTGGATTTTGGTTTAATATGCCAATAAGATACATTTTCACGCATATTTAAGCTATAACATGAAGTAATACTGTATTTATTCACAAAATAAGTCACAATTTCCGTAAATTATAAGGTTTTACACTGATTTTAAGGGAAAACAACGTTTTCTTGAACAAAGTAAATATTTTATACACGTTATTTAGTATGTACGTTGCAATTATTTATTTCGAATATATGTAACACCATTGTCTTTTAAATATAGCAAAATAATACATAATTATGAAACAAACAGTTCACACAAAATGACAACGTGGCATATTTAAATTGATCTCTATAAACAAAATAATAAATTGAAGCATTTTGAATGTACAATATTGTGTTGCACGAGTCGAAACATTTATTTACATTGATTTCTAAACATATTCATGTACGTATATGAATTAGGTACTTTAATAAATTATTTAATTTTGTAATTCAAATGACAACACACGTATTATTTCATTATATAATATTAATATGAAAAAACATAAAAAAGACTCTAGATACGATAAGATAAGATAAGATCTAGAGAAAATCAACAATTTTATTGTCATCTGTTTATATTTGAATTTTCCTCTCTCGCATGATTTACGTAACAAATAACGTCATTTATTATTTAGATGACATTTATTATAAGCTTAACTATTAGCCTCATCTTAACGTATTATGTATGTTAATTAATCTATGTAATTTGAGTAGAATTTTTCGAATTTCAAACTGTAAAAATGTTATAGAAAATATGCAATGGATAATTCAACAAGATAAATTGAGCTACAACCAAGATTTGAAATATGAACCTTTATTTTGTCGAAAACCTGTTCTATCACATAGCATCGATAGGTCTGATAATGAATGCAAAACCTATTTATATTTTAAAAATAGTTCAATATAATATTTTGATGAAAATTTAAATATGTGGTTTAATTTAATAAACCCCTAAATACCCAAAGTATTATACACTTTTGTTTTGCCAAAATTTATTTATAAATTAAGTCAATTATTTTTGAAGATTCACATATATTTGTGAAACACAAATATGTAAATATGATACGGTGTCGCGGCCCAAACATAAAAAGCATTACGGCATAACACAGAATACTCGCAGAAAGTTCTGTTTTTCTCGCTATCCAGAACGAACTTTTTTACCCGACATATGTAAATTTTATCCGAAGTAGAACGAACGAAGAACGGGTGGGCGTATGTAAAATGGGTATTGATCATTTTCTAAGGAAAATTTATGCTATGAAAATGAATAGAAAGTAATGTTAGGGACGTCCTTGAGGAGAAGTTGCTGGGCCAAAGTTCGCCATCTTCCCCCAGAAGGGTGGCCCATTAGGGGCAGCTAGGCTGTATAATTTATGTATATGCCCTCGGTAACGGTACGGAGCTGAAGGGATAGGAGACGCTAACTCGGATATTGTTCGTATCTTAGACAAGTATCCCGTGAGAATCTGTTGTTCGAACCTATTTTTTTCTTGCAATCAATTTTTCAGAGTTTTCTGTAATCCCCAACTCAAACCCTGCTGCATCAGATACTAACATATCGAGTAGCGATGAGCTAAACGTTATTGCGACTGTGATTGTGCATTTAGTATTTATTTTATAACGATGATTGGTGACTGTTAGAGGTTTAGTTTTCAGTATACCAGTGATTGCTCGCCGAATTAGAAATAATCAGTCACCAATCATCGTTAAAATCGAACGCAAATTTCACAATCACAGTCACAATAATGGTTAAAATAACGATTTAGCTCATCACTAATTACCATGTAGTGATGGTAAACCGTTACATGACCGTGATTGTGTCGATGATTGGTGACTGAGATTTAACGATGATTAGTAACTGAGATTTAACTGTCGGGGACATATTTTTTAGTGTGTTTAGTGTTCCAAGAATTACGTTTATTAATTATCAATCATCGTTACAATCGAACAAATTCACAGTCATAATAACAGTTAAAATAATGGTTTAAATAACAATTTTACCATCACTAATACCGAGATACAGCAAATAAATGAAAATTTTTATTTTTAAAATTCGAATGTTTTTCTGTACACCTATTACACTTAGATAAATTGATATATTTCGTTGGAGTGACCTGTAAATTTCCTTTGAAATGTGGATATGATACATAATATTTTTGTGTTTATGGTATTTTTTAAAATAATATAGTAACAAATTGTCAAAAAATTGAGTATTAGATCACCGTAGTATTAAAAGTTATTTAAATGAACAGTTATATTATACGATTGTATTTACATAATCTTATTTTCATAACACGAGCGATTAGCTTAATTTGAAAATATAAGATTATTGGCGTGATACGTGTTTCATCTCCATTTAAAAAAATATATATATTATGTAGGTAGTAGGTAAATATTATTTCATAACGATACAATTGTTTTTCAAAGTCAAAACAATTTTTATTGACGTTTGGTTATTGACATTTAATATGAAAGAAGGCGTAGAATAGGTTTTAAATACTAGTAAAGATATAATCTTGATATCCTAATCACGTTACTAAACATGTCAAAACATGAAGTTTGAATATAGAATGATGGTCTTAAAACATTGTGATATATAATAATTTAAAAAAAATATTTAACGAATTTTTTAATTACTATTCCAAAATAGAACTAGTAGACCGATAGTCTAATAATTAAATTTATTGTTTTTTTGTGTCCTTACACAATTATGTTAAATAAAATAATTTAATGGGATTTTTATTAATGAGAATCTGATATATAGGTGTACTCGTACGGTATTTTACTAATCTTGTGGAATATTTGAAAAGTTTTTGATTAAATTAAGAGAAGACGATAACAGAAATAAGTATCTAAAACATGTAACCTAACATGACAAAAGTAATAATCGTTAATGTCTTAACAAAAGTATCAGGAAAGGAAATATGACAGATAAGGGTGGAGTTAGTAGGGGATAGATATTGTCCTCTTTTTGTTATCTGTTGCAACACTAATTAGTGGCTGGGCCATTCATCTTCCGAGCGGGTAAATGGTTGGGCGATTTACTTCGGTAATCTGTCTTCGAATAAAAAGCACATTTGCCGGTGGACCGACCACTGAATAAAACAACGCTAAAAATTCAAAGCTTTTTTCCGATTAGCGATTGTGCCATAAAATCAAAAAGAATCGATTTATTTATATTAAAATAGCCTTTAAATTGGTAAATTGTATCATGTACTGATAATATTGTTTTGGAGTCCTAGAGCCGACACCAATGTATGGTAGTGAAGCCAGAAGCTGGCAGAAGAGGAATGAATGTAGACTGAATGCAGTGGAAATGAAATCACTTAGACATATATATACATTTATGACAGAATAAGAATGTTAGGCTGATATTAATATTGTATGTAAGATTAAGAAAGGACCACTTAGGTGGTTTGGTCATATGGAACGGATGAATGAAGAGAGAATGGTAAGAAAGATATATAACACAAGTGTTGATGGCACCAGAAATAGAGGATACGATCGGGTAAACCAGATACTGGAAGATGGTCCGTGAGCAATAACCGGTGAGCTTGTATTAGAAGATGTATGAATGTGGATGAGGCGAGAATTGTGTCAGGACAAAAGAGTGTGGCGCTCTATCCTCTCTGCCTCCCCATGTGTGGAAACGGCGTGGTGATAAGTATTATAAAAGAAAAATTTTGGAACAACGTAAGTACCAAAGGAAATAGAGAGGTTTATTTATAAACATATTAAAATCATGGTTTGAGGTTTTTTTTTCCTTAATAACAGAAAATGTTTTCTTTGATCCTTTTTTTATATTACGAAAAATAATTTCTCCATTAATATTATTAAATAAAAATCCACAGTACATACTATGCATAATAAAATGAAAATATATGCAAAAAACTTTTTTTTAAGAACCTTCATCTTATCACATCATAATTGCTGTAACGAATATGCCTAAAGTAATTCAAGATTAAAATGTAAGTTTGCTAAAATATATGAAAACTAACAAATTTTGAGGAGTATTTTAGCCTGCTGTCTCTGAAAAATCTGTTAGAGATGCAAGACTCGGATTTTTGAAAGCATGGTGCATACATTGTCACAGGTGACGTCAAAGATGGACAAAATTTGTAAAAATAGATTACCACAATAACAAAAACGCACAGCTTGCAACATAGACTACAAATATGAATAGTGAGAGAAAGTAAGGTAACGTCTGTGAAATTTGTTGCTGGAAGCAAAGATTTAGAATCCCTTAAACAGTAATAAGTACTAATATAGGGAGTCCAGCGGAAGAATTTAAAGATTAAATTATAATTACTCGTAAACCATCACGGTGAGGTAAGTGGGAGGGCTATTGTTCGACGCGCGTGATTTTCTGATTTGCCAGTCGCAATGAGTCATAGATCGGGAGCGCACCGCGCGTTCGTGGTTGAGCAATATTTAAAGTGCGGCGATCCATTAGTTCGTGCGTGTCGCGCTTTTTGTACTCACTTTAATATTCGAGTATAATATAAGTTATGGACCGAGCACGCAACTTATCTGATGATGGATTCAAAAGTATAGACAAGAATGGACAATGGTTAACCAAACTCTTCCGGGATCATTAACGTCAGCAGCGACGCCAGAACATGTGGCTCAAGTTCGACGTGACATTATGCGTAATCCGGGTAAATCGATAAAGAAGATTGTAGCCTAAATAAAAAAAATCAACGGTGCACGTTATTTTGAAGATAAACTACAGTTTCATCCATACAAACTGCAAATCGTGCAGTTTCTCAACGAAAATGACTATTATTTACGTGAAACCTTAGCGAGAACGATGCTGGAACGTTTTGGAACAGCACGAACGCTTGGAAACATATTGTTTACTGACGAAGTACATTTTCATGTCGATGGCTATGTTAATAAATAGAACATGAAATACTGGTGCTCCGACAACTCAAGGGAACGCCATCAAAAATGATTGCATTGTCCAAAAACGACAGTGTGGTGTGCAATTTCTTCCTGAGGGATAACTGGACCTTATTTTTTTAACCAGCGAGATACAATCACTGCTGACGTGTATTGCCGAATGATCGACGAGTATTTGATACCGCAACTGCAACTGTTTCCCGGATTCAACAACAGAACACAATTTTAGCAAGACGGGGTCACTTCACACACAACTAGAGTTTCAATGTAGGAGCTGAGAGGAATTTTTCCCAATAAATTAATCAGCAAGTACGGTGACATACCCTGGGCACGTCGGTCACCAGACCTTACACCTTACAACTTTTTTTTGTGGGGATACTTTAATTCAAGAGTTTACAATAAGAATCTTTGAACATTTCAGGCCCTACAAAAAAATATCCGCCGTGAAGTTGCTGCAAACCAACCAACGCTTTGCTTTCGCGTGTTCGCAAATTTTAGAGTCCGATTACAAGAGTGTCTTGAGAGAAATGGACGACATTTAGACGATATTGTTTATAAAACGTTAAATTAGCATCATTAAACTCTATTTTGTATAAATAAAATATGAGAATAATATTATAATTTTTTTTTAAATTTAATATTAAACTTGAAAATTTTCCGCAAAATGGACATCTTTACCTTAATTTAAAAACAATATTGAAGTATCGAAAATATTTTTTTATAATTAAATGCAAACACGTTGTAGTTATTCATTTTAATAATAAATTACTCATTAACACAACAATTTTAGTAAATTTTGACAAATTTTTTAATTTAGTTTTTTATCATCCTGAAAAAAAAGGTATTTTTCGAAACCGGTTGGTGAATATAATTATCTCATAGTGGTTATAAACCAATTAATTATTAATTTATTACCAAAATATATTAACCACGAAATGACGAATCTTCCAACTTTTCACATAGCGCCCGCAGAGATTATGATACTTTGAAAAATTATGGAGTCAGCTCGATAAAATGAAAAGAGAAATTTCCAAATCGATGGACCGACCGGATCAATAACGCTGCTAGCTAATCTCGTCTCATTTTAATGAGTCATCGAACAGCGTTAAGGATATTAACAGGATACTAGAGTTATCACGATCCTCAGAAATGAGGGAATCGACTAGAAAAGATAATAATTAATAAACTCTATATAAATAATGAAGTAGACTATTAAATACAAATTAAATGAGTCAACTAGAATGATTTAGGTTTACAACAAAATTTTGAATTTATTATAATTGATACATCTATTATTCCATTTTAAAAAACAATCAAAATCGCAACAAATCTCAAATACCAGGAGATGCCAGAATTAAACCAATTCATTTTTATTAAGTTCGGCCTCTACATATCTCGCCTTGTCAGGAACACATGATGATTTTAATTCCAAGGTTGGGTTGAATTACGGTTGAGCGGTGATTATTGTATTATGACTATTCTAATTATAAAAATATAATCCACCGCGAGCAAAAGTCATGAAGTTATATCACATAGGAGGTGTTGCAAGGACGCGACGGATAGCGGTTCAGAGAGCAAAGTGTCACTATACGCGTGATCCTTGGCTTTCGTGAGCTTTGAGTGAAATAAAACAAAAAAAAATACAATTTGTTCTATTCCATAATCTATATTCATTTGTTAATAAATTTCACATTATAAATCATACTAATATATCTACCTAGTTTATTAAATATCAGTATTTATTATATATTTGTAAAATGTCTAAATCAATGAATAAAATAATTATTAGCAATATTTGTATATGTATAAGAACACACAATTACTGGATTTTACCTACAAAGGCACTGTTATTAAACAAATATCAGATATCTCATAGAGACAAATCTATTTTTTATTATATTTAAAAATAACTCTAGTTGTGTGTGAAGTGACCCCCGTCTTGCTGAAATTGTGTTCTGTTGTTGAATCCGGGAAACAGTTGCAGTTGCGGTATCAAATACTCGTCGATCATTCGGCAATACACGTCAGCTGTGATTGTATCTCGCTGGTTAAAAAAACAAAGGGCCAGTTATCCCTCGGGCAGAAATTGCACACCACACTGTCGTTTTTGATGGCGTTATCTTGAGTTGTCGGAGCACCAGTATCAGATATCTCATAGAGACAAATCTATTTTTTATTATATTTAAAAATAGCTTTGTGTCCATGAGATATCTGATATTTGTTTAAAATAATAATTATTTATTTATTTTAGGGATAACGTAACGTCGAATCCCAAATAGATTTAAATATATATGTTAAATTTATAATAATTGGAGATCTATCTAGCAGTCTGTGTGTAGTATTACATATTTCATATTACATATTATAATGGAATATTAATAAATGATTCACAGAATACAATGCAAAGCAAGTTGTATTCATATCCAAAAATTAATTCATTCCCCTAAAGATAGATGATCGAAACTCAATTTGAGCATTCACAGATTGAATATTCATGTTATTAATGAACGTTATGAGAATAAGGGAGACTTCAATTACGAATATCTAAGAACAAGCATAAAAGGTTTAAATATAAATAATTTAACAACGAAAAAAAAAATTACAATCAAAGCTAACTTGTATGTTAACATTACCGTCATACAGATAATAATACAGAAGGACCGAAAGTTATTCTACTATTACATATTATTTTAATTGTCTTTCAGATTGTTTTAATTTTAATTGAGACCACACATGCGTCATTTTCATTGTGAAAGTTTTTCTGAGTTGGCGTTTTCAGAAACAAGGACCCGTCAAATTCTCCCACGAATAGAAAGGCAAATTTCGGAAGAGAGAATAATTTTCATAAATTCTGAATTATATTGACCAGCGCATTCCCCCGCTCTCGTAGCTGCAAATATATTTTTGTGGGGATATTTAAAAGTACAAGTGCGAAACAATAAGTCTAGATTTATTTTTGAGCTGAAAAATAATATTCGAGAAAACTGAGCGATAAAGTCAGGCATTTTGTATGCAGTTATGGAAAGCATCATTGAAACCTCACATTTGTGTCGTCAATTAAAAGATTTTTTGATGTATAAATTTCTAAAAATCTCTGCTATATGAAATATCGTGTATATAATAAAAAAACGTTATTTCATTTTTAAATAGTAAAATAACTTGTGGCCCACTTTGCACTCTGTATAATAAAATTTTTGGGTTATTCTGTATGTATATTGGGACAAAGTCAGAATAATTTTTCTAATAGTGACTAAGTAGTATCAAGTGTATTTCAATTATAGTAATTCGGAAAATATTATTGTTATTGTTTGAAAAAATGATCTAAATAAGAGTTTACGTATTTCATTAACACGAAAACAAGAATTAAATTGTATAATTATTATACATTTCAAACGACGGCATTTTTCTCAGTTCGGTTGAAAGAGTTTTTGAGTTAATGGCACCAAAATTTTCCTAAAAATAATTAATTTTGTTATGTAAAATAGATTCAATCTAGTATATACGTATTTCATAATCTTTGACGATGGTGGAGCCTAAATTAGTTAGTAGAATTAGTCCCATGTCAAACTTTGACGCCGTTTATTTCAGCTCGGTCGTTAATTTGTGGATTCATTTAATAACCGGTTAACACGCCGAGCTAGTTAATTCACCAGTAATTAAAAATCTGTTTGTAAAATTTCGTATTGGTGGGCATGTGCTGTTTTTCCAAAAACGAATAAACGTGTTGGTCAATCAGCAAGAAGGTGCGTGGAAATCGTAAAACTTAATTACAGTTAACTGTAGAGGCTGTTTCATAAGCCGAAGATTATACAATAATTTTCAAACAGATTTACGAGCCAAATATTCGCATTAAATATTGTCTGCTTATTTGTATCAACCAATATTTTACAGGAATTTAATAAGATTTTGGTGTTTCTATGTTTCGTACTTCGACAATATAGTAATTGACTGATTTGACTAACTCCGAGATAAGGTCCCACGACATTCGTAATCTTCTGAGTCAAAGGGCATTGAGGGGAACGTGAGGCGGCTGGGGGTGGCTCGGGTACGCGCGGAGGGAATGAGGCTCTGGAAGGGGTTGGGGAGAAGCCGAGAAAAGAAGAAACAGGTGATGAATAAGGAAGCCGTGCCCGGTCGACGTAGATAAAATACATTTTATTAAGATTCCGCGGATATTTCTGCATTTTTGACGTCGCTGAATATAGGAGAGACGTTTATGGGATCACTTATTAAAGATCTCTGAGAAATAAAATAAGTCTGTTAATGGATTCGTGAAATTCACGTCAAACATCAATTCACTTATAAAATTATATGTAGTCTTATAGTCATTTACGGTTTTCATTGCAAAATATCATAAATAAGTATTTTTAAAAAAAAAGAAAAAACACTTTGTTTAAACCACTATTTATTAATAAATCAACATGTTTCAAGACCATTGGTCTCTTTTACGGGATATAATGTATACTAAAAAATTTCCCTGGATAGGAAAAGACACAAGTTCGAATCCCGGTAGCAACAAAAATATTTTTTAAATTAAATGATTTTATTTGAATATCTTTGTAATTGATACATTTCAATTGTATCAAAGCATTTTTTCATATTATTTGGGTATATAATATGTTGCCACAAAGTAATTTTGCAAATATTGAAGAAGCAATGAATATTTATTTATCATTTGTAGGCATAAAGAATTTTTACTTGAAATACCGTAAATTGTACAAACGTTGTATTTTATAATCATTATATTTTTCTAAATATTGGGACCGAAATATTGAATTGAATTTATGGCATAATCAATGTAATTTAGTAAAAAGTACAAATCAAAAGTATTCGTTTCATTTAGATTTGTATACAAAACATGAACATGATATTTGCAAGGCAATATAAAATTATCTATTTTGCGGTAAGTATACTTAATTATATATTTAACGCGGGTTCTATTGTTACAATTGGAAAAATATCGCGTGGTTTATATTATTGTAAATGTTACTCAGCTGCATTATGTGTGTAAGTGATTTAAATTGTTTTTGCATAATTTTAAAAATCTGTATATTGATTCGTAAATTGCAAAATATTGATGATGTTTAGATATTTTGAATTTCTAAATTTTCTCGAGATAAAACTGTAAATATTGTTACAAATTTGATTAAACAGATTATTATATTATATAAAAAGTTAAATTAATAAGAATGAATACACGAGTAATAATAAAATATTTATAAGTATACACAAGTCAAAAGATTGAATACCTATCACGTTTGAAAAAATAAATGATTTCGAGTGTTCAAACATCTGACGCTATAAATTATAGATTTATGTGTAAATATGATTCTAGTTAAAAATTTATAGTCAGCGGTATATATTATATTTGAACTCATTAAATCAAACCGTTAACCTTTTTTATGAGAAAGATAAATATAAAACAAGGAATAAAAATCATCAACATGAACAGAAAGATGGGAAAATTCTTCATAAAGCAGTCTTTGTTTCATAATTTACAGCTGAAATAAGAATTCTGACATAAAATGGAATCGTAAAGATGTAAATATTTCATTGTTATTAAATTTGAAATTGCATATTAATACCCCATAGCAAAAATAAATGTACTGACATTTTTTCAAACATAGTTCAAGATACCAACCGCTGGCTTGGTGTAGCAGTTTTACCATTTATTTTATTTTCATTAATTATTACATAATTGAAAAAAATTGTGCCAAATGATGACAGTAAAAAAGTAGAAAAAAAAAAAGATTTCAGTTAAAGTTAACTGAAAGATCATTATTAAGTAATAAAAAGTTTAAAAATATATATTATTGTATTTTGATATTTACTTGTAAGGATATATTTATTAGAAAAGATCAAGAATATTGAATATTATAAAATCTATGTATATTGTAACAAGCGTATTAATTTTATTTTTTGACTTCCCACGGGTCAGATTGAAAAGAAACCTTACAATTCAGAATCAACGTGCTGATGTTAATCAGTATATTTATTCACTTTCAATAGTAAGGCGCTTGTCGAATGACTGGAAAGTCGGTGGGGGAGGGGGGATGATTCTCATCCGCTAAGGCTAACGAGATAACACTATTTTGGTTACCGCAGACGATTTAGGTGTTTAGTTTTAAAATAATATAAATAAATAAAATATTTATGTTCCCATTGTTTTATTGTCACATGGATTTAGATAAATTGTATTATTATCGTATAGATATCCATAGATGATTGATAAAAGTTGTATCTTTATTCATTTTCACTAAAGACTATGAAATGGAAAATTGCTCATCAGCAATTATAAAAAAATATGCTCTCAATTCATTTTTATGATGTTCGTTGTTATCTTCATATGCAGTTCAAACTGAAGTATTTTCAATAACTTTTTGCATTTTTTTAATGAACGGATTAATGAATTAAGTTCGTCTTTAGTAATGTACAAACTGTCATAACCGTGTATTTTTTAAATTTCAATTTTAATAATACTGCCTGAGAATCCGGAAAATCTAAAAACCAGAGCTTTCCAATCTTCGAGAGTTCTATTTACGTAATAATAATGATAAATACAGAGGTCTGTTTGGAAAACTATTTCATTATAAATGTACATAAAACTTCACTAAAATACATTACATTCATATAATGTTTTTTAACTTGAGCATATGCAATGTATGTACTTATAATATAGCATTAATTTTAGTCAATTTTGTTAAAATCGTAGTCATTTGTTATAGAAAAGTTAATAAGAAGCTCATAAGTCGATATAAAAAATATAAATATACAAGCTTGAATTTTAGGCAAACGTCACATATTATATTTTAAGAGCCCCAATAGTATTGTCATGACCGTATTTTGTTCAACCGATTAGCCATATATAGAATTAACAAATTTTTGCGACAAGTGCGATAAGTGTCAGGTGTCAGAACACAATGGACTAAATGACTAATTCATAAATTAAGTATAATGAATGTTTAGCTTTATTGCATTATCTCGCATATGCTATCGGCGCGCGTGTTGCCCTGAGGTCGCATCTGGGACCCTACTGTACTATAGTCTGTACAAAGCCCTGTGCATAGATGCAAAAGGCTGCAAAATAACGAAAATCTCCAGTTGTCTCGGACCACCTTGCTATTGGACCAAGTTCTCCATTATTCCGTAAGAGTTCGTGTGGGTGGTACTGCGCAATACCACCTATACCTTAACATATCCTCTGCGGTGATGAGTCAGATATGACCCGGGAGTTTGTAAAAATATGAAATACTTTTTTTTTTCTTTATTAAATATTTCCAAATAATCTGAGATACAAATAAATTTTATCTGACGAGATACCAATGAGTTATTGATAAAAAGGTGAAAAATCGCTCAAAAACTGACCTAAAACAGTCACTTTTACGGGATTGAATCTCAGCGCTTACGCCTAAAGATATATTGTTAACATTTTGGGCATAATTTTTATGGCGGTAGACAAAGGATACCAGGTATACGTCAATTTATTGTTAGCCAGTCCAATTATTGTACAGATTTATATTGTTATTTGTTTTGACTTATTTTCGTCTGGCGGCCTCTAGACAATGCCACTAATATATAATATATTATTTGAGGGGCGTTGCACCTACCTGTAAGTTTTATGACCCTACCCTCGGTTTTCAATATTGTTGTTGGTAATTATCAGTGCATGTTTGTATTTTGGTTGTGTAGGGCGTTTGTTGATCCGTGTGAATGCGTACATTATTCGTAATATTTTTTAATTTTTAACTTATTTTTTTTAGCAAAAACATTACGGCACATCATGCCATTTCATTAAATCGTATTAAAAATGAAATATCTTTAAAAAATCTCCCAAAAAAACTTGAGGAGTCTAAAATGACCCACCACCACCGGACGTGTTTTGTTTTGACCCACCAGGCAGTATGTGTTAACTCATCCTCTGCGATAGTTGGTCAGATCTGACCCGCGTGTTAGTAAAAATATAAATTACGCGATAAATATTCGTTTATTGGCATTTTCCTTCTAGGTAATCTTTTATTAATTTTTTAGAAATAATTTCAGATATAAATTAATATTATATGACGCCCAAAACTGTTCTAGGACAGTCATTTTTACGGGATTGCCTCTTACCGCTTGCGCCAAATCATATATTGTCAACATTTTGGAGTAGGAATATAAATGATATAGCTCCACTCCAACCATTCTGCGTATTAGTAATCCAGTCAAGTTATTTTACACATATCTATATTGTTATTTGTCTTGACTTATTTTAGCTGGCGCCTCCTTTCTGGGGGACCCCAATAAAATAGAAAGTTAGGTTTATGGCGCGTCGCACCTACTGACGTTGTCTGGTTTTTTCCTTGTAAAAATGACATAGATACTACATTTTTCTGTACAGTGTATCACAATGCAGTTTGTAAGACTCACAAGTATGAAACAATTTACTACTCGGATTGTAAAGAAAATCGGTTATATCTATTTTGTGTATAAGGTTTTTTTACTTATTTTTCAAATTATATCTTATTATTAAGTTATAATTTGATTGGATATCGTATTAAAAAGTATGTGTATATATTTTTTTTATTTTTACATACGTATATTTTCAAAATTTGGTGTGGGTCTAAAATGGCTTACCACCCCCGCCTGACGTGTTTTGTTTTTACCCACCGGACAGTAAGTGTTAAACAACGCCACGCACAGACGTCAGCCGTGACCAAACTAAGAAACCATGACAGACGTCATCCTCGTAACGAGGGATCGCCGAAGACTATCATAACACATATTGAAAAATATGAACTCGATTTTATTACGCTGTAAGATGATAAAACGTAATGACAATTCTTTATTTTGTTGCATATAACTTTGATGCTGTAGAAGCAATAAAATTGTAAATGTAATGGTGATGACTTGTAGGGTTACATTACTTTCGAAATTTATTGTTATCGTTTTATGCATCAGGAACGACTATTTGTTATATATACTATGAGACGTGTTCTGAGTGCACTTTAGCCGTAGATAATAGATTTGGACTGAATCGTGCCTTTAGATAATGGATTTAGACCCTTTAGATATATCCTAAAATCCACTCAGCTATCCTATTTAATTCTCCCACTTCCAAATCACTACTCTCATATTGAAAATGTGAAAAATATTTCCTAATTTGTATATTCGCTCCCACCTAGATCTAGGAGGGCGAGTCAAAAAATTTCTACACTTTCGCCATAACACACCTTCAAGGTTATCATACCGCCTTCTACGCATGTGTAATTATTAGAGCAAATGTATGATTAGGATGAGTGAATAGATTCGAGCTATATAGGATTTGAATCTCTTACAATGAGTCAACGTAATGAGAAGGAAAACTGCCAATTCGCTCTTATTCAAATATCTAACATCAATGCTACGCCCATGTTACATATGAAATACAACCGTGCATTGAACATTGAAATAATACTAAAGCGAATTTAAGCTGGGCCGATTGGACCATTGACGACAACGTTTTTTTTAGAACGTGAAAAGAAAATGTATAACAATCTCAAAAAAATTATACAGATATCCATACACGATACAGATATTTAGAAAATATCATGTATTGTGTCACTATATTTCAAAATCTGAGTTATATATATCATTGGATTCGGAATTATTATTTTTTTATTTAAAAATGTATGTCTCATTTTAATAATACGCTTTGTTATCTAGCAATATTAAGTATAATGTTAGGATGAGCCAAACCCGGTGTATAACACGAAATGACTTTCAAAACTTGCCATGATTTTTTATCACACTGAAATACATATTTAGGTTCAAATTAACACAATAATTAACGTAAATATATAATTATTTTATTTTAAATTAAAGTAATTAACTAATTTTCTAAAAAAGTAATAATGCCTGTCATTAAAGTGTGGCAGTTCTCGTGTTATGGCGGGTATTAAAAGTCAGCGACTCGTGTCAGCATTCAAGTACAATTTTCTAGCAAAAGGAGCCGTGGAAGACGGTGAACATCCTGGCTAAAGAATCTAATGGTTCAGAAAGTCCACAGGCCATATTTCGAGGTGATACAATTAATAGTAGCTTGCAGCTTGTTGGTCTAATGGTTAAGACACTGGCCTAGTGATCTAGTGGTCGGGGGTTCGCGCCTCGTTCCAGAAGACCAGCAAGTTAGTCCTATTTTCATAGTACAGCCGTTGAAAATAATAATTAGTAATTAGAGTATATTATATTTTCGTAGAAAGCAATCATTCTATGGTTTTACATATTAAATTAAATAAAACATAATCGCTTTGTATAAAATACGAATTTTATTAAACGGAAACCGGTTTCGCTTAACTCATGCTTCGTCAGGGCGTATTTAAAAAGTTTATAAAACCAGTTTATTAAAGAAAATATTTTAAAGATGTTTTCAAATTTGTTGTACAATTTTCTTCCTATTAATGTATTATTTTAAGATTCTAAATAAACAATAATTTTGTTTCGACAAATCTTAAATATGCTAGTCTTCATTGGACAGGTTCGAAAGAAAAACGTGTTAGTATTATTTATCTTTATTGATAATAAAAAACGTAAAAAAATTCAATTTGATTTTATCATAAAGAGGAAGATAATATCCGAGTAACTTAAAACCTCTCACAATCCTTAAACAATTTGATTATTTCTTGAATAAACACACCCGACGGGGGTTGCGTGCCGCAGCTCCCCCAGGCTGGGGTCGGTGTTTTGTGCAGCAGATTGAGTGTACTGATTGCGGGTCTGGGGGTGTTATCAGATCGCAGGGAGCACTTTTTCTCAGAGATTTTGATTATTTTTTCATTACAGCTTTGACCTTCTAGTCATGCGGTCTCGGACTATTGATTTTTTATTCACACCATATAACATGCTTTCTGCATCAATATTTTTTTAGACTTTCCTATTTCAGAAAAAAACGGGGTTATGAGTTATCAGTGCGTTAAAATTTGTTATAATACCTGTACGATATTTTCATCTTAAACCATCGATACATAAAATTATTGAAATATTTTTAATGATGATTGTGTGTAGAAGGACATATATATTACATACAAATTTACGAAATTTCAAATACCTTTGAATAAACCGATTATAGACGCCAGAATTATCAATTCATTTTTATTAAATTTTGGACACATTGATACAACTTATATTATTAAGGAGAACATATTCTTATTGTGAAGTTATAATTATTCAGAACAGTTGTAATTATTGTCTGTGATATTTTAAATACTAATTTATTGTATTAATTATAAATTACAATATTATAAATTAGTATTTAAAATATCACAGACTTATGTTCTGATTAATTACAATAAGAATGTGTTCTCCTTAATAAGGACATATATACATATATATATATATTAATAATGCATTCACTAATTCAAATTTAACAAAAAACTTATCTATTTTTCATTTAAATACTAGTTGTTTTTAGCGTCTTGGAACATTTTCAATAGAAATCTGTATGGTTAATCGCCATAATTAAATTTTGATTTAATGATGATAATATAAAATAGATTTTATAGGTATATTTGATTAATTTAATTTGTATTTAAAATACCACAGAACTGTGTTCTGAAAAACCGCTACTTCACAATAATAATATGTTTACCTTAAAAATATATAATGTAAGTTATACCAAAGTTTATCCAAATTTAATAAAAATGAATTGATTTAAATTTAATTCTGGCGTCTGCAGGCGTGCGTTACTTAAAGATATTTGAGAATTAAAATGAAATAACAGATGTATCCATTTTATTAAGCTACAAGATGTAAGTTCAAAATTTGTCGTAAACCTACTTAGTTGATATCTGATAGCTTTATCTAACATTTCCCCGGATAGGAAAAGGTACATGTTCATATCCCGGTAGCAAATATAATAATTTTTCGAAAAATAGATTTTTTCTGTATGTCTTTCTATTTGATTAATTTAATTTGTGTTAAGAAATCAAATTTTTATTTTATTTTATTAGGAAAACATACAGTTTATCAGTAAATGCAAAAATTATAATAAAAGCGAAACAATAATTTAACCAATTACATGTTTTCTCAGAAGATATAGTATATTTTATACAGTGAGTACAATTTAAAATTTAAAAAGAACTATAATGTACTTTCTCCTCTAAAGCAGAAAAAAGTGAAAGAAAAAGTTGAAAATAAAAATATAAACAGGGGAGAGATTTAAAGAAGAAAATATTCCTGGGGAACGGAAGGGTGAGGGGAAAGGAAAATGAAAATGGGATAGGGAATAAAATCTGTGAGATAAAAATAAAATGAAGGCCATTAAAGTTTATGTATTGAATTTAGATTTAATTGATGTAACTGGAGTATTGAAAATGTCTAGTTTGTTTAGGTATGAATTGATATAAAGCATAACACTAGGCTAGTATCTTACCATTGATTAAGTTCACGTACTATTAAAGTCTCCAATTCGAGTGCTTGAGCACTCGATACTCGAGTATACTCGTTCATTCTGTAAGTACTCTATAATCGAGTATTTTGAAAAATTCTCGATCATCAAGTACTCGAAAATTATAAATGATGAAATATATATTTTTTAAAGTTACATATTTAGCTGCGTTCGGCATTTACTGGTCGGGTTAGAGCAGTTACTGTCAGGTATGATTTTTTGCATAGCTTATGTCATCAGCTATGCTAATGAAATACGATGGAACAATTTCTTTTGTGTCTTATAATTGTGTAACCGCTTTTTTTAGCCAGAAAGTCTCTCATAGTGAGCGCACAGTGACTTCTCTAAATTACTAAATGCACAGATACTATTACCTCTACAATAGCTAACTTACAATTGACTTTATTAGCTGAAAATGTACGAACGTGTATGAATATTCAAATACAAATACTTTTGTGATTTCGATACAATTACGTAATAGGCGGCACGGGCGACTGCAAGGCCATTCTGGGAATAAAATTTTCATCCCTCGTATGTTATGGACTAAGTGAATAATTATTATTATATAGAATATATTTTGTCTATAATTAAATTATAGACGAAAATAATCAAATTCCAGTTTTCTTTTCTTCCTGCTATTTCCCAAGAAAAATGGATAAGATGAGGTTATTGCAGTCATGACAACTACATATTCTAATATGGAATACTTGAAGAGAAAATGAAGAATAAAATTAATTAAACTGGCGATATTGAACTGAAAAAGATGAAATAAAAATAGTGAATGTAAAAAAAACACAACTGGGGGTGATGCAGTAAACTCAGTATAAAAAAAAATGACCGAGAATCAGATTAAGTAAAGAAGTCTCCCGTCAGTTGGCCAATCTCGACTAGTCAGAAATATCCGTGGGGTATCTGGGATTACTCTTTTGAAACACTAATTAGATTAGTTATTAATATTAGCTCGTCGCACTCACTTCATACTTCGTCCAAAGTTTCTATATTAATACTAGACTCGGCACTTTGCTCTAAGACTTCAGCGTCTGTAGGCTAAGGGGCAGGCATTGCGAGGGAGTCGGAAGAGCCAGCGAGAGCAAATCCTCCTCCGGCATCAGGTCTTCCAGGAAAAGCTCGTAGTCCTCCATGCCCAATCCTGTTTATTCACTTTACTTAACTCCCTGTGATTTCTATTTACAGTGGTACCTAAGTATACGTCTACTTTGGTATAAGTCCAACTTGGTAAACGTCCTGTTTTTTTTATATACCTTTGTTTGATATACTTTATTTGTTTGGCGACGACCCGCGTGCGTCAAATGGCGCACGTTTACGTCATCGGTCTTGTTCGATTGAATTCGGTTATATCACGACTGCCCATGAGTGTCAGTACGACTGTTACTACCATTCGGTGAACAACGCACGCTATAATACTTTTATATCTGGAATAACCAGACAATGTCACATTTCCGAAACATCCTAAGGAAAAGGCAGAAGCAAATTTATTTGGATAGATTTTTAGTATTTGTGAGAACTATCACTTTAGGCATGTGGGTGGGTATGTGTATGTTAGATGAGTGGTGGGAGGTAATGGTTATAAAAGGCCGTCACTGGGGGAATGGGTTTCTTTTCCATCGCCACTTCACAATATTTATTAGTCTATCTCTGAGTTATATAATTGTCAACTACTGTAAATACTATTATTATAATATATAATTGTTACAATTGGACACTGAGTTATTATTACAAAGACTCAACCCAAGCAACTTGAAAGTAAGAAAGAGAGGATAGAACCCCAAGGGAATCTGGTGGTACTTCTAAAGTCACCACAGTATTTACACATCAAACATGATCTTCAACCTGTTAAATTTTTATTTATTTAATTT
This sequence comes from Eubasilissa splendida, assembly GCA_031772225.1. NCBI lineage: Eukaryota > Metazoa > Arthropoda > Insecta > Trichoptera > Phryganeidae > Eubasilissa > Eubasilissa splendida. The sequence continues at coordinate 15,628,942 of CM062861.1, read as the reverse complement.
AATTGCTTTTGTATTTTTATATTTTAGTATTAAGCAGTATTTAATACATTTTATACAACCTCATTAATGCATAATATGGCAATAACAAAATGATTTTTTATTCATGGGAACGGATTAATCATTTTTCTTTTATTTTTTATGGGAAAAAATTGTTTGGTATACGTCCTGTTCGGTATAAGTCCAAAGATCTGGAACGGATTAAGGACGTATTCCATTTTTTTTTTAAATATAACAGAAATCCAATAGAATGTGAGGCAGTTGACACAGTCACACTCTGTTAGATATATGCACAAGGGAAGTTCTTTATAGACAACAGTAGGAATTAGTATTCAGTTTCGTATATTATTAAAGATGCATTCCGGTAATAAAATTATCAGAACTCGTGATACACAACAGCGGTACAATATTTTGTGAACGTACCAAGCTTGAAATATTTAAATGAAGCATCCTCGAAATGTTATTACTTCATGATTAATGATAATAAATTATGTAAGTATATCGGAGTAGGATAAAAAACATAAATCATGAATGCTTTCAAGAAAAATGAAACTACCCGTCGCTAAACGCCGAGAGATTTCATCCCTCATCACTGAGGCATCTTCTTAAGTAGTCCCGCAAATTACGCGTGTTTTTCCGACTGGGGTCTGTATACTTCGGGGTGGGCATTCGCCCCTAATGATAAAAATGTCTCGCTCATTTAGTCCGCCTTCTAAGTGACAAAGTGGAAAAGAGGTGTCAACATAAGAAATCGTAAACTCTTAATACAGAGTGGCCTCAAGACTAAGAATTGCGCCAAAGTAGAGAGGAAGAAATATAATCAAATTTTATTTGTTTCCTCATCTGGTTATAAAACTTTTTTAGATATCCTTACAAGGGACGTTATTTTATTAATTTTAAGATACGATCAAATTCATAATTTTTAGAAAAGTTCTTCTTTACAACGAAGTTTTTCAATTTAATTTATTGTTTAACCATTTGGGAATTGTTAATACTTCGCTCACTCAAATCAAACTCAACAATTCAACATTAATTCGGCAATGTGCTTCGTAAATTGATTATAATTTATAAAAGGCATTTTTCAACATCACATTTATATTATTTCCATTTTATTTCACCAAATTCATTTTTAATATACAGATACGTATATTAACTATCTTATTGATATTTATGTATTAATTATTTAATTAACTTTTTTAAATGTTCAATTTATTTAATTCGTTGGAATATTACATTTTTTGTTCATTTCTATAAACTCATTTAGCTAACTAACCCGTGGGTGGTAGGCAGAGAGAATAGAGCATCTCACTCTTCTATCTTGACACACAACTCTCGCCTTATCCAAATTCATACATCTTATCATACAAGCACGCCGATCACTGAAGCTTCTGGTGCCTTCAATACTTGCGTCATATATCTTTCTTACCGTTCTCTCCTCATTCATCCGTTCCATATGACCAAACTCATTTAAGTCACATTTATTTATATAATTCTTTCAATCTCAATTCTTCGTATATATGTACTTACTACTTTTTATTTAAGAAAATATTATAAGTTAAACGATTTTTCATTTAAATAATTAAACTCAAATAAATATGTATTTAACCAATAGAGGCAACCGATTTCGTAACGATTTATTCTTATTAATGTTGCATTATAATAATAAAACCGATACTGTTCGGATTGGCACGTTATTGCAGTGCATCTACAATGTTTACTGATGGCCATATACGTGAATTCGTTCCACTTCTGAGAAGTTGTGGCTGGAGCTCAGCACCAACTCTCTGGTGCAAGCGGCGCTCTCGTGGAAATCTGGTTCCCTGACCAGAGAATGGCAACGCCTACAGAATAGCTACAGATACAATAATGGCCGTAAATGAAGTATTTATATTTGCAGTATTTATATTTTGTTTATATTTATATGTGTGTGTGAAATTTTTATTTATTTATATTTTCCTTGGTTTTCTTTTCATAACATAAATAATATTTTGTAACTTTAATGTATTATCTTTATGGTCAATCGGATATTATTATTAATAAACGTATTATTATTATTATTTATACAAATCACAGTAATATTTTTACTCATTTCTATTCCATAAGTAATCCAGCGTATAGGTAACGTTTCTCACATTTAATGTAGGTAAGAAAACATATTCGAAGTTTTTTTAATAACCAGTAATGATTTTAAAAGTCGGTATAGTTCACAAACAAATTAACTATTTAGTAAATGCCTACCTGCAATTAATTTGGAATCATTATTTTGGACAACTCTACCTTGAGCACACATCATAGGTACCAGGCGCAATAATTGTATACATCCTTTTGATGTTCCGCATCTCTTGTGTTCTACAGTCAAAAAGTTTTAGACTTTTTGTTTTTAGCCGAAAACTGCACTGCAGCAAATAAATTCGTCATGCCCTTTAGAGATCAGAATACATACATTAATTCTCAACAGCATACATATATATACCAGCAACAGTGGATTCTATCATTCGTTCCGTATCCACAAACTTTTAAGTATTCGACTTTCGCGCATGCGCATTCAGGTTCGCCTGTCAACGTCTTCGGATATTGTATACGCATTCGTTAACAGCATCCAATGTTCAAAAAACGACTTTAATGCTTATGGGTATAATGCATAAAATAGCATACATATTACGAAGCGAGCGGATTATTTTGAGAGATTTGTTTGTGTGACGCATTTTTGACAGTTTGGCTTGAATACTTGAAGTCGAATTATTGAAACATTAAATATCCTTCGATTATATGTTATATTTAATAGTAGGTATAAACTTGTTTTCCAGCATCCATTCTATAAAAAGTCACTTAGTTAATTAACCACGTAATTTATTTTATCTGGTATGAAATGTTAGATATATAGTGAAAGCGGACACAGGACGACATCTAGCGATGAAAGCGATACACCACGTCGTAAGGACAGTACATGTGACGTTTCAGGGATGTGCGGCATAGACATGCCGCGGAAAGAGAGATCACACCTTCGGCGACTCTGCCGAGTCTCACAGGTACCGCACCGTTCATTATAACTTTACAATACATTAGTAACTGTAAGTCACACAATCCATTTTTATTCTTCATTTGAATAAATTTGAATAAAGTGTTTATTTGCTTACGCCACTATTTCAATTTCATGCATTTCCTCATTTTCAAACCATGTTTAGTATTGTATCATCTTGAACACGAATATGAAAGCAGTTTATTATTCAGCATTGTTTTTCCTTCTGGTTATAATTTAGCTCCATATGGACAGATAATTTCATTAAGTAGGTATTGGAGTCCTGGTACCTACACTGATCTATGAAAATGAGGCATGGAGCTGGTAGAAGAGAAACGAAAGTAGACTGAATGCAGTGGAAATGAGATCACTCAGACGTATATGTGGCAAATCTATTTGTAACAGAGTAAAGAATAAAGAAATAAGGAAATAATGTTAAGCTGGTGTTAGAATATTGAGAAAAATTAAGAAAGGATCACTTATATGGATTGGTCATATGAAACGGATGAATAAGGAGAGAATGGTAGGAGATATGTATGACGCAAGTGTTGATGGCACAACCAGGTAAACCAGATACTGGAGGATGGTTCTGTTAGAAGCCTCAACAATCGACGAGCTTATATGAGAAGATGTATGAATGTGGATGAGGCGAGAATTGTGTCAGGACAGAAGAGTGTGGCGCTTTATCCTCTCTGTCACCCGTATGTCGAAACGGCGTGATGGTAAGTTAGTTAGTTAGATAGGTATTATGATGGTTTAAAAAATTGTGTGCCTAAATGAGCGGCTGAAGTAAAAGAAAATAAAAGGGACACTTAAAATATTTAGCAGTAGGTAATGAGGACAGTAGACAATGAAAAAAAATTTATAATAAACGCATAATAGAGACCTCTAAAAATTATAAAGTCTCGAGTAATTTTTCAGAAACTCCGTGTCGTGAGGTTTTTTTTCATTTGTCGTATCTCCCTTACATTAAAATGTCAACAAAAATGTTAATGATTCCTGAAAGGACCCCGGAGATAAATGCGGGGTACGTTGATAGGGGGGAGGGGGGTTGAAGTAAAGAAAGCTTAAAAGAGTGAGCGAAATAAATAACCATCATTCAAGTTATACAAAAGAGGACTTGAATTGGAAAAAATTTTTTGCTAAGAAAAGCCTAAACATAGACAAAAAGTACCTATTTTATTAAAATTCTTTTCATCTTTTGCAAGTAGGTACCAACATACCTATTTTATGACGTATTTTTAAATTTAATACAAATCCAAACAAATCAATTTTTAGGTATTTTATGATATACATTTAATATAACGTATGTCCCAAAAGGAAAGTATAATTTTTTTATTAGACTTTATTGACATACATGTTTTTGTTGTAACAGAGGTGAATATATTATAATGTAACATGATAAACATAAGATGCAATTATATTGGGATTCAGTATAATACTCGTAGTTTATTGTGTGGGATGGAGTGGACTCCACCTCTTATATATACAGCATTGTCCTGGCTACTTTACTAGACTGCCGTCTGTGTTAAAGTAGACAGTTTTTTCCGTGCTGCTGTGACAAAAATAAAAATAGAGAAAATTAAAAAATGTAGTGAGAGTGTTGTAGATCTAGTGAATTGAAGTGTAGATATTGTTTTATGATTATGTTAGAATGTTGGATAGCGATGCTTCTGATTGATCTCTACTCAATTGGATCATATATTGGGTCCATATTTGTATAATCTTTTTGGAAATTAACTATTTTCAGTTGGTATTGAGTGTGTTGTACAGTTTCGGAGCTAAAAACATGTAGAATCTTTGATAAAATGTCGTTGTTGCTCTCGGAACTGGTGTGTAAATTTTCGTTGTTTGTCTTGTGTTGTGTCCATGATTTTGAATTAAATGCCATTATTTTTGTGGATATTTGTGACAGCTGTTATTGTGAAGCGTTGACATTTTAGTTATGGAACGCTAAATGAACGAAAGGGTAAAATAACGCAGTAACACTGCAAAGTGCGTAAACATTTTGGCTTATATTAAATATCAGTACAGTAATTATTGTAAATTTAATTTTAAAAATTCTGACGTACCGGTTCAGTTTTGGGCAGAGATAATTGTGCATCTTAGAGCTGATCACCAGTGCCAGTCTTTTAAAAATATAGTTTTAGCGAATGAAATCTGCGACTATGTTTTCCGACAGCCCAAACACTTCCGTACTTTGAATATATAGCTAAAGCTGCTATAGCTAATCAATAATCTTCGTTATAGTAACATAAGATTTTTATTGGATGAATTGGGTATCAATAATTTAGAAGACATGTAATTTCAGCAAAACGGCGCAACCTGCCACACGCGATTGCAATTGAAGGCAAAGTTTCCGTGGCGTGCCGTCTCTCGTTTTGGTGATCAATATTATTGCCAACAGAGATCGCACGATATCATGCCGTTGAAGTTCTTTCTGAGGTTTTCTGAAAGGAAAAGCAACAATCCACAAATAATTTCACAGCTTAAGAACGAAATTTTACTCATTATTGGCGAAAAAGAACCGCAATTATTGGAAAACTACATTAAAAAATTTATCGAGTGAATTGAAAGAATGACAGATTTGCCAGATATTGTACTCCACGTTTGTAAAAGTTACCCTTTCTATTGATAATGTAATGTCCTTGTAATTGTGAGGTTGTGTGTGTGAGGCTATAAAGGGCGGCGCGCGGCAGGGCGCGGCTCTCTTTCTCCGTGTTAACGTCGGCTTAGTGATACTAGTGATATATCTTGTAATAATTGTATCATATTGTAATAAACCAATAATTGTTACCATGTCCATTCCTTAGACTTTCCCAGGACGAGGTGTACACTAAAGACGTACTAAGAAGACAAGTACGTAACAGATAATAGGACCGTGCCACTCTAATAAGGCAAATCACCACTAACCTGGTCTGCCTGCTAATCCTGATAATTTCTATGGTATGTTCTTGGTCGGTCTCCACAAATTTCTTGCATGCATCAAATAAACTTCATAGAGCGTTTTTTGATAACGGACCGATTCCGACGGTGGCTGGTTACTTTCTGTTAAGTGAGGTGGCGCTCCGCCATACAAAATAAAAACAGGCATGCTACCAACATAAAAACCCAAGGGCTACCAATCGAAGGATATCAAACGCGCGCAAACAACGTTAAATGCTTATATTTTATTTTGTAATACAAAATATATTGGTATTCTTTGAAGAATTAATGCGTTTTACTGAAATGTTAAAATGACAAATCTTGTTTAGGATACACTTTTAAAATGTAAATATGTAGGGAGATTAAATTTTTTTTTTAGGAGAACACATTCTTATTGTGAAGTTGTAATTATTCAGAACATAGGTCTGTGATATTTTAAATATGAATTAAATATATTAATTATAAAGATATATATATAAAATCAATTTTATCGAAAAATATTAGCGACAAATAAAAATATTGTCGCTGCAGCTTAGTTGGATAAAGCACCTTCACCGGTTAGGAAAGAGATCCAGGTTCGAATCCCGGTGGCGCAACAACAATATTTTTCGATAAAATTGATTTTATATGTATATCTTTATAATTAATATATTTAATCAGACATTTTTTATTGCATCGGCTCACTGAATAACCTGGATCAGCTGGTGCTTGATGTGCAGTGGAACGAAACGTATGTCTGACTACATATTATGTCGACCATTATCAAAAACTCACATTTTATATATTGTGACATGACGAAATAAACGGTCACGGACATTAGTTTTTAGTGTAGGCCATGTTTTTCTATTCACTATAATAATACCATGGTGAGCGTTAACCAATCATAGTTCAGTGTAAATTCAAAATGGCAGTTTAACGGTTCCGTAATGAGAGGAATTTCAGACATGCTGTAGAGTATTGAGCAATATTTAAAGTGCGGTGATTCATTGGTTCGTGCGCGTCGCGCTTTTTGTACTCACTTTAATATTCGACGAGTAAGTGATGGGCCGAGCACGCAACTTATCTGGTTTTGGGTTCAAAAGTTCAGACAAGAAGAGACAATGGTTAACCAAACTCCTTCAAGACCATCAACGTCAGCAGCGACGCCAGAACATGTGCAATTTCTGCCCGAGGGATACTTGGCCCTTATTTTTTTAACCAGCGAGAGATAGTCACTATTGACGTGTATTACCGAATGATCGACAAGTTTTTGGTATCGCAACTGCAGCTGTTTCCCGGGTTCAACAATAGAACACAATTTCAGTAAGACGATGTCACTCCACATACAGCTAGAGTTTCAAATGGAGAAGCTGAGGAAAATTTTTCCCAATAAATTAATCAGCAAGTACAGAGACATACCCTTGGCACCTCTGTCATCGGAACGTACACCGTACGACTTTTTTTGTGAGGATACCTTAAGTCGAGAGTTTACAGCAACAATCTTTGAACAATTCAGGCCCTACAAGAAAATAACCGCCGTGAAGTTGCTGTCATTAAACCGACGCTTTGCTTTCGCGTGTTCGCAAATTTAAGAGTCCGATTGCAAGTGTTTTGAGAGAAATGGACGACACTTTGACGATATTATATATAAAATGTTAAATTACCATCGTTAATCTCTATTTTTTATAAATTAAATATGAGAATAACATAGTTTATTTATTTATTTATTTAATATTAAATATATTAATTAGAAAGATATACATATAAAATCAATTCTGTCGAAAAATATTGTTGTTGCACCGCCAGGATTCGAACCTGGATCTCTTTCCTAATCGGGGAAGGTGCAATATCCAACTATGCTACAGCGACAATATTTTTAGCGACAATTTTCGAACCTATATGTTACCTTTTTTGATATTAATCGTTCCATTATTTGAAAGAGCCACCTTATTTTGATTTTATATGTATGTCTTTTTAATTAATATATTTAATTCATATTTAAAATATCACAGACCTATGTTCTGAATAATTACAACTTCACAATAAGAATGTGTTCTCCTAATTTAACATTAAACTTGAAATTTTTCCGCTGGACACCCTTTATTTACTTATGGATTCCTAGTAATCCTAACTATAGGCCATAGGATTGAGACTGTCTTTGTGATACAAAGAAAGTAATTAATCTTTTACTAAAGTTTTGTGATTTATTGATTTAACAATGTCAGCTATTAGCAATTATTTTATAGTAAGCAGTAATTTTTGCTACATTAATTCAGAAATAATTTGTATTGCCATGTAACTATTGTTTGACGTGACAAATCTGATATTACATATGTCAGTCCCTCAGATTTACATTTCATATATAGTATTTTAAATCAGCGATCCAATATTAATTAATGATTTTGCTTCTTCTAAATGTAAAGCCATTATTGGAACATTATTTTTTTGAAAATTGAATACTAACTTCTATTTTCTATTATACGAGTACAATTGTGTATTTTATTTGAAGTTATTTTCATTATTTGGCATTATGAACGTTCCTAGTTCATTTGAATTTTGGATCATGAAATATACTATGCCTAAGCCATTACTTAGTATGGTATCTAATTGTTTGAAATATAACTTTTATTATGTTTTAACTTAAAACCTCTTTCAATGCTGGTAGAAATTTATTTCCTATTTTTTTATTTAATAAAATATTTAATTTTAGTGGAGAAGAGATAACTTCTTATTTATAGGTGAATGGGTAAATTCTGGTTTTGGAAATCCATTTTTCATGCTCTTCGATGAAACTGTCGGTGAGGTAATGGGACTCCGGTCCCACGTCTTTATAAAATATAGTATTATAAAAGTTAAAGTTTTTCAAACATTCACTTTTATGTGCTTCCACTTTCTTTATTATTGAAAATCAATTAAATAAAAATTGGAAAATATCTTTCGAAAACTGTTTGCTGGGTAAATATAATTTAAAATATTTATGATAATAAACCCTTAATGAATATCAACTGGGCGGAGAGGGGAGTGGAGAAGAAGTGGAGGCTGTTCGCATAAAAGGAGATTGATAAACAAAATAGGGTGAGGTACAACGATAAAATGGTGGGCTATCCAAATATTTTAAACGAAGCGAAATGAAATTGTGTTTAAAATGTATGCATAAAATTATCATTTAATATGTTTATTCTGCCGACATTAAAATGAAAGTATGTAAATAAACGTCCAGAAGATTTTATAACCGACCAGTACTAGCAAGGCTCTCTACAAAAGTGCGCGAGTTTAAATAATATTACTATTAAAATATGAAATTTAAAATCAGACGAACATTTTATTATTCAATTATATAATAAATAATAATGAACCCGGGCAATAATTATTTCATATTAAAATAAAAATAGTGCCTAATGATGGCATGAATTTTAATATTTTTCTCTATCTACTATTACTTTTATCTTTTGTTTTATTTTTACCTTTACCAGTATAGATACCGGGTACCTAGAAAAGCCTATTTGATAAAAAATATATATTGGAATGCTAAGTATTGACCTAAGTACCTCTTGCATGCTCATGCACTCTCTTAATAGTCTGCGGTATCAAATTGTTATATAAGTTTTTAAACCTCAGTTTTATATTGAAAAATTTAATGATTATGTTGTTCGTATTTTTTGTTTACTTTATTATTTGTACAACCTTGACATCATATTTTAATACTAATGTTTGATATTATTTTTAATTTTTTTGCCCCTGTTAAAGTTTATAGGAAGCCATTATTAATAAAGAGCTTAAGACAATTGTATTTTTACGTTTTGCTTCATTCCTTGTCAATATAGTGTTAACATTTCAAAATTTTAATTTTATTTATTTAACTAGATCTTAACCAGAAAATATATATACATATATATGCATACATGAAAATATATATATATATATGCAGAGGTGGTATGACACACGTGTCTGAGACAAATAACCCTGTTTTTTTTTTATTTCTTAGAATTCCAAAACATTAAAAAAAAAAATCAGATTGGAATAATATCCGAGGACAAATAACAAATATTTTTTTTTTAGTTTATTAGTTTTCCCAATTAAAAAATTCACATCTATCCGTTTTAATTATGAACATACATTTTATTTACCTATATATAATATTAATATTAATATAAACAAACAAAAAAGTATACTTAGCACCGTTTTAAAACAAAGAGACATTAAAATTATTATTAAATAACTGTCACAATCCCGAGAGCTAAAATCCTGACAAGCTAAACCCTTTCTATTAAAATACCTCCACGTTCTAGTAATACCGTAAAACCTCAAGTATTAGGCAAAGTTCGGTTAGGCATGTACAGAATTTGACAAGTACGTTAAAATATAATTTTGTTAAAAGAGAAAATACCAATCACTGTATAGATAGAGGGATTTCAAATATTTTATAGAACTTCAAACAAAATTTTATATAAATTACACATACAGAATCTATTAATATTTGTCTATATTTTGCACTGGAATTTTCTCTATTGTAATTATGAAACAATCCCTACAATATATATATATAATCTAGTAACTTTAGTAAGTTTAGGAAGTACTTTAATTTAGAATGTTAACTTTCCACTTATTCTATTTATTGGGATCGGTAGGCTTTATTACACTTTACACTGCGTACTACTTACCGCTGCTTCGGAAATAATCGAATAACATTATTAAAATAATTTAATAAATATATTGTTACAGTGTTTTCTAGTTCTGGCGGATCGAACGCCAGAAGGCACTGCTATCGACAAGCTCAATCTGGATGCGGCGCCAGATATATTGTCGAACAGGTGGGATTGGACCAGTGAATGCAAACACGTCAAGTTTTTAAATACAAAATTATATTTTCGTAGAAAGCAATCACTTTGTTGGTTTGACATATTATATTAAATAAAATAACAATAACTTTGTATGAAACCACGAAATTTATTATACGTCAACCGGTTTCGCTTATCTCAAACTTTATCAGGACGTATTTAAAACTGATCGTAAATACAAAAATAGTGCCCTTATATATACATAAATAGGGAGATAGAATATAACTTTAGAGTAGAGTTTTATATATTAATAATTTATCTTCCCTTTGCGTGAATAATCTTCATTTTAATATCAAACCAGCGTTCTACACAAACAACAATTTACGAAAAATTTTAATAAACTCAAAAGACAAAGATAATATTACTTACTTACTTACTCATCACGCCATATCCTCGCGGGGGTAGGCAGAGAGGATAAAGCGCCACACTCTTCTGTCCTGACACGCAATTCTCGCCTCATCCATATATTCATACATCTTCTCATACGAGCTCGCCGACTTTTGAGGCTTCTAACAGAACCATCCTCCATTATCTGGTTTACTTGGTCGTGCCAAGTCTTCCGCGAACGTCCTCTATTTCTGGTTCCATCAACAATTGCGTCATATATCGTTCTTACAATTCTCTCCTCATTGATCCGTTACATATGACCAAACCACTTAAGTGATCCTTTCTTAATTTTACTCACTATACTAACATCAGCTTTACACTCTTTCCTTATTTCTTCATTCTTTACTCTCTCATAAATGTCATAAATAAAGTGATCTCATTTCCACAGCGTTTAGTCTTCCTTTTCTGCCAGCTCCAGACCTTACTTCTATACATCAGTGTCGGTACCAGTATTCCATTGTGCACCGCTAGTCTTACCTCGGTTGACAAATTACCGCTAGATATAATTCCATTTAAAGCGCCGTTCACTTTATTCCCTGCAGTCACCCTCATTTCGATATCATTGTCAGCCTTTCCGTTTCTATCAAACATACTTCCTAAATATACAAACTCATCTACTTGTTCCAAACATTCATTATCTACAAGTCTTTTGCACGGTATCTTGCTCTCCTCCTTCTCGAGTACCATCACTTTCGACTTGTTAACATTCATCATGAAGTCGCTTTCCTTGCATACATCGTACATTCTACTCACCAGATTCTGTAGTTCTTGTTCATTATTCGCCATCAGTACTGCATCATCGGCGTACAATAAACAGCATAAGATAACATTCTCATTGAATATGGGCAAAACTAATCGTATTGTCAATATTCATATCAAAGGACATCTTAAATGTTTAAACAGTAATCGTTTATCAGAATTTTCTAACCATTATTATTGTAAAAGTCCATTCTTTTAATAATACCACAGGGGTCAATATCCTCCATAAAAACGGTTTCGGCCTCCGGTTGGACAATTTAGAAGCCTTTGAAATAAAAAAGGCAATAAATAGTGTTACGCCAACTCTTAATAATCAAATTAATTTATCCATTAGCCCATATTAGGTATGTTTCCTTTAAAATCAAGTTAATATCTATCAACACTGTATTTTCCCATCCCTTAATCTCTATATGTATTCTGTCTCTATCTTTCACATATAATTTAATATTCTCTCTCCCTTGTCGTTCTATTTAACTATATATGTATTCTGTCGTCTCTCTCTTTCACTTGTAATTTTATATTTTATCTCCTTCTTTACGTGTATATAAAAGTGCACTATTTTTGTATTTATGATCAGTTTTAAATACGTCTTGATGAAGTTTGAGATAAGCGAAACCGGTTGACGTATAATAAACTTTGCGGTTTCATACAAAGTTATTGTTATTTTATTTAATACAAAATAATAATTAAAGTTTCACAAAAATTGAAATTATAACGAACGAAGCGAATTTGCTTATGTTTCGTTATTACCAAAATTTCCTTCTAGAAAGATTTGCCACCTTCAACACGATGATGACGTGGAGATACTTGACATGATCTGTTTTCACTATACATTACTATTCTTCTCATGAGTTGTTGTGAAGGCCGTCATCAAGACCCTAGCCCCCAAAAATGCAGCGGGCACGCCATATTGAAAATTAAAGGTTGGGACCTAGGCTGGTCTACGTTGCAGCCAACCAGGTACCTTCTTTCCATTACTGCCAGGCGATGTTTCCAAATTGCGAGTGAATCAGGACCCAAATAATTTCCTGATTCACCGCGACCAAAGTGCCTTCCCGTCGAAGATATGAACCTCTTCGCCCGCCATTACGGCGACCCGCCGAGTGGACTCCGCACCTCACTGCCGTCCCGCTCGGAAGTGTGTGAATTATATTTGTCGCACCAGCGTAGTGTCAAATTTTAGCAGAACTAATTACATCAAAAATTTTTTTGTGATCCGCTCTACGTCAAAATATAATGCCGTAAATTCTTCTAATAACTTAGACATTTTTAACGATAAATTGCTTCCCTTTAAAGTTAAACAATGCCAACTTTTCAATAACTTTTAAAAACACTCTTTTGTTTCTTTTTTAGTTATTTTTTTTCAAGATGTACTATTTTTAAGTTTATCATTTGTAGGTTTATTGTAATATAAAAGTCTTTTTGTTTATCAGTTTGTTTGAGTATACTATTTTTTAGTTTCTCGTGTACTACTTATTTAACTTCGAAGAAACTTCACTGGTGTTATTTTTATATATTATGCTGTTTTCAGTTATTATTGTTACACTGTTTGATTCTCAAAAATAAAATAAAATAAAGGAGAAGTGCATCCTATGTACAATTCGCAAGAAAAAAATAATGAATTTATTCAACCCATTCCCCGCGGATGACTCGTATATGAGTCGCGCCTTACATGCCACAGCGCGGGTGTTTACGAGTCGCTGTGTTTCGCCCGCCTCTAGTGCGTACACACGCGCTGAAGAGCGGTGAAAATCGTACCAAAATTATTTTGAATCTTTATCCTACCGATATCTGTCAATATTTGTCAGACTATTGGCCATCTTACAAACAATCACGAAATAAAAAAAGTTCTGGTATTATCCAGTATTGCTCAGTTATTCAAATTCTCAAACTCAGTGTATGCGTATAAAATGTAATGCGTTCCAAACTATAGGGTTAAATTTAATGTCAGTATTTAAATACCTGTAAATAGTGCGTATTAATCTCAGAAATAAGCGCCTATGCAGATCACTACTTCACTCTAGTACGTATGACCACAAATGGCGCTAGTGTAGCGATGGTGTAGGGCACTCTTGTGTTCTCTCATGGATAATTTTGTTTACGTTATTTTGTAATTATGGTTCTGATTTCTGTATTTATTTGTGTTTGTGAGGATATTTGAGAATCTTTGCTATCGATTTCTTAAAATCAAATCATAAATTTGTTGCATTATCGTAGTGTAAATTATAATGCCACCAAAGAGTGCCGCGTATGAAAGATGTCAAGAGTATTTATGAATGCGATCAATGAATTAAAAAGAATTTCACATGACCGATACCCAAAACACAGTGATCTGCTAGCTATGGCTTCGGGCCTCTTGTAATCTATAATTATTAGTTCTTGGTTAATATAAACATTTTTGGTTTTAAAGGAAGATTTTAATCCCAATAGTTTTTTTGAACTCGCTGGTTAACCTAAATACCAACCCTTGGACTCTCAAGTGGGCTTCCAAGTAACCGCGCCCGTTGGCCTGACATATTGCTCAAAGTAAAAACAGAAACGAATACAATAATAATATGTAGGTATGAATTTAACTTGTATAAATTGCATCTACTTTGATGTCTCAAATTAAGTAGGTAGTAATAGTAATATATAATAATAAGTAATAGTATGAAGTAAGAAGTATAAAAAAGTACGTAGCCGGAATATAACAAGTGTTCGCCCGTTTCCCGCATTTGCCGCCAGGGGAATCGCTCAACGCTTTTCGATTTGCGCGGTGAATTTGAATTCTCTAGCAACACAGCCATTTTAAGTCTTCAAATGCGGCCTCCCCAGGGATATGAATTGTTGCATCACAATATATGTATATATTTAATTTAAGATTTCTGAGAACACTAGCGCATGGAACTGTTGTCCCTTCTAAGTTAGATGACTTATTTTTTGAAAATGATTTCCTTTATGATTTTTGTCTTTGCCTCAAAAGTTGCAGTGTAACCGTACTTATGCGTGGAGGATATAATCTCCCATAGTCGAGTAATATATATACGTATAGAAGAGACCCCAGAAGAGACGTAGACATAGATTAAACACGTACCATTTTTTTTTTTTTTAAATAGAGATGCGTACACGGAATACATGTCACATCAATATTCTTACTATTTTCAAACTAAACTAAACCCTTGTACTATGAAAATAGGACTAACTTGATAATCTTCCGGAACGAGGTGTGAACCCATGACCAAGATCACTAGTTCAACGTCTTAACTACAAGACCAATCGCACTTTACGTATTGTAAATTTTACCGTGCCGAAACGTCGTGCTAAAATCCATCTGTAATACAAAAAAGTACGCTTGTACCGTAATTTTTTGAGACAACGCCTTGACCATTACACGTGTTACTGTGCCATAAAAAACTCGATCTAACCCAGAAGAGATGCCAGTTTCATACACAAGTGCTCACGGAAACCTTAATTAAACATACATACATACATATATATACTTTTACTTTTTATGTATGTGTACAAAAGATAGGCAGCCTCCCTCTTCCTCCTAGTCATCCGAGTCCCTTCTCAATATATAACTACGTATTATGTTTAATTCTACCCCTGTACCCATTTACGACCCTGAGAAAAATACAGTCCCCATCCCCTCGGACATATTACTCTCCCCCTGCATGGGCCAAATTTTGCATACAATTTAATAAAATTTAAAATTTCAAAGAATATTTCAAAGTAGTAAAGATAAAGACGATAAAAATTTAATAAAGAAATTCTTACGCACATAAATGATTTTTAATTTTAATATTAAATATAAAAATTCCAATCTTCCGTTTAACAAATTAACGATGCTTGTTTGGAAAGGATCGTAAATTGAGAATTATTACCTCTCACAAAAAGAACGAAGATAGTTGGGCATGAATGTACTGCTTATGTTAGTGACCAATTCCTTGATAAAGAATTCAAGTCCAACATTTATTGTGTAATGAAATATATCAGTATATCTTACAATAACTGAAAGCACTTGAGATAACAATCTTTCCTCTCCGATGATGTGAACTGAGTTAACATTGCCTATAATTGTGTCAATATCTCTGTAAATATACTAAATATAGAATTCATATTTTAGGTAATAATATTATTATTGGATAAAATAATTACAATATACAAGTATTTACCATACGCAACAATAAAAAATATTTTCTCGAAGAACCCGACATGAATTTGTCAATACGTGTATGTGTACGTGCAAAGTGGTGCGGACGGCGCAGTGCGCGGGACGCGGGGTGCCTGATACAGATCGTCACTCATTAGCAGAGCGCGCGCTGGCCGAGTTGGACGTGTCTTATGCTGTCGTTTGTGATTATCAATGTTTTTTTTCTCATTTTTAGTATTTTTTTCTAATTGAGACAAATATTCACTTATATATATATGTCAATTATAATTTTAATGATCAATATAACTAATATTTTTATTTATTCAATTTAAAAATCGAATTTTTTTACATGTACACTGAGTTTACAGCACCAGCAGCAGCAGTAGAGCAGTTTACACAATATACTAATTTATTTGCATCGATAATACATCAGTTGGTTTTATAGCAATATGCGAGGCGCGTTTTTTAAGTTCGTAAGTTCAGTAAGAAACACATAATTCTAACAACATTTTACTTTCTTCGAACGCTACATACCTTAAACTACTTCTCAACACAGTTGTCATCATTATTAAGGCACTTGTCATAATGGCGCACCAATTTTTGTATACCTTCGTCATAGAACGACGCCGCCTAAGATGAAAGCTATGCCTGTACTCCGTATTTGAGTTAATTATCGTCATCAAAACGCTTGCCACCAAGGAACTGATTCAGATGAAGAAAACTATGGAAATCACTTGGCGCCAAATCAGGACACACTTGGCGATGAATGTCAGCTGGTTTCATGTGTCGTGCATTCAAGAAACGAATTACGGACCATATCTCACAGTCGGCAAGCTGATCTATTGTCTTGAACATTTCAACCACTCATTACAAGATGGCCACACCATGTGCATGTCTCTAACGTTGCGTGTATTGAGTCAACAGATGAACGAACCATTACGCTATACCGAGAATATACGACAACAGTACTTAATTAAAAAACGCTCCTCGTAAGTTACTCAAGATATAAATAAATATTCAATAAATGAGAAGACTATTAATAACCACCGTTAAACTGATGATAGTGTATTATTAGGATATACAACTTTTGTTGTGGGCCTCGGTAGTGAGTTGAATGTAGACTAGGAACGTGATACTTTCAATACTTGGGTTGTATATTTTTCTAATTGATTCATTTAATTTGTATTAATTTACTACACAACTATGTTCTGAAATTACAACTTCACAACGAAAATGCGTTTTTATTAAAAATGCATAATATATGTGTAATATATGAAATATATCTTCTGCAAAAATCAAACAATAATAAAGTACTGTAACGTTTGTCCACATGGAAAATATGTTCTGCAGTCGCGATCTAAATCTCTAATTGCGAGTACGAATGATCAGATACTATGTGTTCTCAGTGTTATTTTTTGGAATAGAAAGATGGACACAAATAATTAGAGATGTAAATCTACGAAAGAATGCTTAAAATTAGATGGATAGATATAGTTACGAACAAAAATGTTATGGTTTGAATAAATAAAGAGAAAAATTAGTATTTTAACATTAAAAATCAACATAAATATTTTGGATATATAACATCCTGATATTAGACATCCAGAGAAGAATCAGATCTTGCACTTCATAATCCAAGTAAAGATAGCTAGAAATTGTGATCTTAGAGGAAGAAGAACGTTATGACTAATGAGGGGGTGGGGGGGAAACCCACCGCTAACCCAGGACTGGGTAACCTATATCGGTACTACTCATTCGCTGGCAGGTTGGCAATGAGATCACTTAGATATATATGTGGCAGATCCATTTATAACAGAGTAAAGAATAAAGAAATAAGGAAAGAATATAAAGCTGATTTTAGTATAGTGAGTAAGATTAAGAAAGAAACAGCGTGATGGTAAGTAAGTAAATAAGTTTTACATTATATGTTATCTATAATATTATTAATTATGTGCGCTTCTGGAGTGTTCGTTTGATATCTTTTTTAGTTATTTTAAATCCTTTATCTCTTTAATTTCTGTAGAGAGGCTATTGAAGATACTACATACTTTGATACTACATATTTTGCATTTCACCTGGTGTGCTATTTTCTGGATAATATCTGCCGGCAGTGGTGCTCAGGTAGAGAATTAACTTCAGTTTTTTTTTGTGTCCGTCTTGTTTCCCGTGTTTTGTGCACTCTCCTAGTTGCCTCTCTGTCTCCCGGCTTTTGTGTATTACTGCTGTGTCTTTATTAATATTGTATTATTGTTATTCTGTTTATTGTATATCTTACACAATAAAGATTTTTATATGGAGTCATAGGTGTAATGAGTGATATTTTGCTTGGCGGCCGTGCGTTGTTGCTTGGACGCTAGTGCGCTAATAAAATTATGATGGCCAACATGACAGCCAATGTCCGATGAATGGTTAAGGCATGCTGTTTCAAGAAAAAATGAATGATCAAATTTGGTCCATAAATAGCGATAGTGTGGTGATACTTGAAGCGAGTCCACATATTAACATATATACAACTTTCAAAAAAATTATAGATGTGGAGATTGATGGGGTGAGAATGATAAACGTTACATTTATATAAAGTGATCACTTAAGCCAGCCGAAGACAGATTGTAAGCCTTGTAATTACCCCATATTTCTATGTATTTTTCATTAAATATGATAGATAGCGTTGTCTCTATGAGATATCTGATATTTATTTAATAACAGTGCCTTTGTATGTAAAAATCCAATAATTGTGTGTTCTTGGATATATTCAATTATTGCTAAAAATAAAATGTTAAATACACTTCTCTTACATTTTTTGGCCGAATATGGTTGATGAATTAAAATACCATTTCTCTTAAAAACATGATAATTTCCTTGTTTAAAATACTTCAAGATCAGGATAAAAAAATAAATTTTCACGAAAATCATAAATGTTGAATTTTATCTAAAATCAAATTTATGATACTTTTTCAAGCGCACAATATCACGTAACGACCTCTGACCTTTTGATAAAGTGTGACAAAGAATGAGCTAATAAAAATCTGTCCACGGGCATGTTACACAAGACATTATAAATGGTATATACTTTTTGCAAGGAGCATACAAAAAATGAGCCAACCGCATAATTTATGCGTAGAAGTCCCGGAATAAAAACTGTTGAATCTTTTAAGCTTCCTAAAATACCCTTTATTTGTTTGAGAAGCTTTTCAGGTTTTATCTCGCTCAGGGGGAGGTATGCAACCATTACAAAAGATAGGCTCGCTACTTAAAGATCAGGGTATGGTCGGGTTCAATAGTTCTGAATGGAGGAAGACGAGAAAAGAAATGGCAGATGAGATAGACGGAGCAGGCATTGTGGGCGTGCTTGACTAAATTTAAATAAAACCATCGATCCTTGCTTGAAAATGTATGCGAAAGATCCCATACATTTTTCCTTTGACGTAATATTTTCACTGAGATTATATATTTCCTAATTAAAAATAATAATACACGTCATTTTCATTCGCAACTTTTTTTTATATTCTTATATGAAATAATAATAAAGCAGTATGACGTAATAACACACATATATATATATATATATATATATCTGTGGTGAACCGAACAGGATGCAAGCGAGCGTCGTCGTGCTCGGCGTCCATGATACTGAACGAAGCGCATAAATAGGACTAAGAATTTAATATATTGATATTTGTATAATATTATAAAATGAATAGGTATCAATATATATATATATATATATATATTATCTGCATATGAGTGTGAGTATGTGCTTCAGAAACTTACCTACTTACCATTGTTGATGTTTCTCAATGATTATCTTATCTCAGTGCCAAGTTATTATGATTAAAATGATAAAGTGATATTCTAGCAATTAAATGAGGTTAGTTAACGAAGTTAGTTTTAACAAAGTTATTTATCCACCATATATAATATACATAAATATAAATAATTTCCCAATGAGCTCATTTTCAGTAAAATTGCAATATCTTTTTTTCTAAACTAAAACATAGCAAATAAAATATCATTTTAAAAACTACACTAAATGAGCAAATATTATTATTAACATTTTTTTACATAATGAAGAGTCAAAGTTAGCTAATAAAAAAAATTAACTCACGAATCATTCAAAAGTATTGAACTTTAGTTATATTTTAGACTGTGGTCTTAAGGAAAACTGATCTACGGTGTTGATTTTCATGAAATTCATAAAAATGCATGTATATATATATATATATCTCGAAAACTAACGATTTTTACAAAGGTCATATTTTGATATTCTGATCAGTCATGAGTTCACCTATCAGCCCTCCAAGGGATGACGTTGATTTTCAGGACAACTTATATACTACGATCTTTTATTTCTCCCCATCTGATTCAGTTTTACTGCTATACTCTGAACCTCGTTAATCGTTTGCTGTTACCACTGACATATCTTGTATCGCTTTTTAAAACCTATGATTGGCACTGAAACATTTACTATCTGCAAATGTATATATTACCTACTGCTGCATACGATAAAAAGTCTGTGGGTAATAATAATTAAAAATAGGTAAAGGACGCAACATGTATAGGAAGATGTGGGAATAATCAAATAATACAAAATCGTTTTAAATGTACGTTTGTCGTATTGTGTTGCATTTCACGATAATTAGTAAAAATTTGTAAAATTATAACTGAAATGTTTTTATATAATTTTCACAACTTTCGTAGATGGGTAAGTTGACTGAGGTTTGAGTTTAAAATCAAAACATTGTTTTCAGGCTTATTATATAAAGTTGTTTTTCTTATTAATTGTAAAAACGCCACATCTTAAATAAACAATTTCAAATTTTGACAACCGCGTAGATAAAAATAATCTGTATTTATGTGAAATATGCTGAAAAGAAGATTCTACAGTAATTTAGACAAATGTAATACTTTTTTTAACGAAAACATATTTTTGTTGTGAAATTTTTAATACAAATTAAATTGATCAACTAGAGATTGATTCATAAAAAATATTTGGTTGCTACCAAAATTCAATCCTGAACCTTTATCTATTTGAAGAAAGGCATTAACTAATTCCGCTATATCAAACAAATATCTATTTTGATACTATGTAGTTTTTATAATTAACATTTATATTATTCCATTTTTATAAGCAATCAATTTTATATTGCGATGAATCCTAAATATCTTTACTCAAAGGTATTTATGATTCATACTATAATAATATGAAAATGTTAAATACCACTTGAAAATAGTGATAAATGTGCCCATTATTATGAAAGTATTATTAAAAAATATAAACACGTGTATTTTAATATTGAAACATGAGTGTATTTTACAAAATAAATAAAAATATATTACCCATTAAAATAATTGTATTATTATTTTTGTTTTTAGTCCATAAAAAAAAATGAGTGAATACTATACGATGCATACAATCTTTTTTTTATTAACGTGGTCATAATTGAATTAAAACTTTAGTGCCGAGAAACCTACTTTAGTCAAATTAACAGTAAAAATACCAATATGATTCCTAGTATACATATCTCTACAAATATGCCCATTATTATATAAATGTGGTCTAAGTCATGTTTCTTTTGTATCGAGATATTTAAAGGTTTGCGTTTTCATTGATAAAAAAATAATATATATATATTACACAACACGATGTTTCAAAATTTATTTAGTCTAATAGATTTATAATTTATTTCGATATATAAATATTGTATGTAGCTTATAAGGAAATAAAAAATTTAAGATCGAAATGACTTACTCTATTATCAAATTAAACACTAGCGGAAAACCATTTAACGTCGTAATAGTGCACTGAACATGACGCTCAAAATTTTTCACAATTGTTACAATTTGCATCATAATATATTATTAGGAGAACACATTCTTATTGTGAAGTTGTAATTATTCAGAACATAGCTCTGTGATATTTTAAATATGAATTAGAAAGATATACATATAAAATCAATCATATCGAAAAATATTGTTGTTGCGCCACCGGGATTCGAACCTGGATCTCTTTCCAAACCGGGGAAGGTGATATTTTTAGCGACAAATTTTCGAACCTATATGTTACCTTTTTGGTATTAATACATTTAATCGGTCCATTATTTGAAAGAGCCATCTACCTTGTTTTTACGGAATCTCAAATACCTTTGAGTAATCTGATAGCAGACGCCAGAATTATCAATTCATTTTTATTAAATTTTGGATACATTGATATAATACAACTTTATCATTAGGAGAACACATTCTTATTGTGAAGTTGTAATTATTCAGAATATGGGTCTGTGATATTTAAAATATTATATTAATTTAAAACAAAGTGAGGCGAAATAGTTGATTAACATTTTTTTTTCAATTTCTTGACTTTCATAATAATGGGCGCATATATTTTCCTTGGATTGGGAAGAGCTACTTAAAGTCATACTGATCCAACCAATACGAAATCTGTTGTAAGTGGTTATGTAACAAGGAGAAAAAATCTTATATAAACGTCACATAAGCGTAATTCAAAGTTATAAAACAAAAGCATGCACGTAAACATTATGGAATGAAAAAATAATGAAATTATTCTAGATATGGTTCAAAGATAACATAGCTATGAGATTTAATAAAAAAAAAAAACAAGGTTGAATTAAAATATTCGGATAAAAATATAATGTAAGTAGATATACGAGAAAATGTATTTACATGTTGAATTGAAAATAAAAAGGTTTTGCGATATTTCCTCTCTGCCTAGATGGTTAATTAAAAAAATATATGAATGATGTTGAAATAACTTAAAAAAAACACAAATTATCATTTTATAAAATGTATTATTTGAAAGACAAACAGTTGTTAATGTTAAATAAATACCAGACGCATTACAAATTTTCCAACTAAAAATAAGTTGTCTTAGAGAATAGGGCCACACCTTGATTTTAGAGCAAACTAAACAGAGTACTGTGATACGTTTAAAATATGGTATCAAATTTTCTTAGAATTTGTCGAATAAATTTAACTGCTTAAAGAGAAGCTAAGCACCCACCAAATTTTATCCTTTCGTATCTCGTTTCCAACCGCAGACGTGGGAATTTTTTTTGATATTCAATGAATACAGAAGGCCAACACATGCCTGCGAACATACTTATCAACCAGCCTACAAACATATCTGGAAACGAACCAGAATACAAATCCCTCAAAAATTCCTTTTCAATCTTCTGTGCGCAGTTCGTGAATTATTATTTTTTTGAGAATTCGTCGTATATCTGACTTACCAAAATTTCAAAATCATAGGTGATTTTGCTAATACTATTATTTTCTTGGACATACATGAGATAGCTACCTACTCAAGACGATGACAAGCATTGTTCCAATTACAGTAAACGATAATTTTCAAAATATGACGAGTTAAATATACGCGGCATTACCGAAAAGACGAACTAATAATCCAAAAAAATTTGACAGAAAATTGCCAAAGTCAAAAGATCTTATAAACAAAAATTCATAAAATCTTTAAAAGGTTCATATAACGCTGATATTTCAAAACCTATGAACTTGAGAGGTTTAGAAACAAAACCGCCACTCTTCTATGGATAAAATTGATTGTTGTTTTCAATAAACCAAATCTATCAGCCGATTGTAATACAATAAGAATGTGTTCTCTTTAATAATATAAGTTGTATCAATGTGTGCAAAATTTAATTAAAATGAATTGATAATTCTGGCGTCTGCAGTCGGTTTACTCAAAGGTATTTGAGATTCCATAAAAACAATGTAGATGGCTTTCAAATGATGGAACGACAGATGGTATAGGTTAACATATAGGTTCGAAAATTTGTCATGAAAAATACTGGCGCTATAACACAGTTGGTAGTGTACTTCCCCGGATTGGAAATAAAGATCCAGGTTTGAATCCCGGTAGCGCAAAAACAATATTTTTTGACAAAATTGATTTTATATATATTTATTTATAATTAATACATAAAATTAGTATTTAAAACATCACAGACCTATGTTCTGAATAATTACAACTTCACAATAATAATGTGTTCTCCTTAGTGATTGCTATACAGTCCAGAATAAAAATATATTGTCAATATTGACTAATGTGGATTGAAAAATATGTTGTTTATAGAAAAATTTTCAAACTCATTTTACTCATGCTCCATGATAATAATAATTGTGTTTATACAATAGAAAAATGTTTTTTATTTTTAAATACTAGTTAAATGTATTAATTAGCAAGATATACATATTAAATCAATTTTATCGTAAAATAGTGTTGTTGCACCACCGAAATTTGAACATGGATCTCCTTCCAATGTAGATGGCTTTCAAATAATGGAACTATAGATGTATTAATTTGAAAAAGTGTACCATATAGGTTCGAAAATTTGTCGTCAAAAATAATATCGCTGTAGCATAGTTGGATAATGCATCTTCACGGGTTTGGAAAGAGATCCAGTTTCGAATTCCGGTGGCGCAACAACAATAATTGTCAATAAAATTGATTTTATATGTATATCTTTCTAATTAATACATCTAATTAGTATTTAAAATATCACAGACCTATGTTCTGAATAATTACAACTTCACAATAAGAATGTGACCTCCTAATAATTAGGTTATTGATAGAATCGACGTTAATTTTGTAGAGTTTCATAATAATAGATGGATATAAATGAAACAATGTTATAACTACTTGAGTTTATTAGTATAGTCTATGAGCCAATTAATAAATGTAAATATTATGGATGTACCTGTTAAGATGAGAAGACCGAAGACGAGTCGGAAGTAAATATATACGTGTGGGACGAGGGATGTAATCTGGCTAGAGTTATGTTATAGCCTTTTTGTTATGATGACCGATCATGGCAATTTAAGATAGAATTAGTTTAAAATTAATTGCACGCCGTGAACCTTCAAGTAATGCCTAATAATATTCACATTCAAGTTTCTAAACATATTCTCTTACTCGCACACTGCCATGTCTCTGATCAATATCTTAATCTAATATACGTTTATACAAATACTATATGTATAACTAAAGTAACGAAAATATCCATTATTATATGTACATAAATATAATAAAATAAATTTCATGAAACTGTCAGCTATATAAATTTGATAATAATGTATATTTTTATTTATTATATGTGAATGAAACAGCGTACGAATTAAGTGTTGATCTTATAAAATAAACAGAGTGTTTTGAGGCTTAGACAACAAAATTAATTTAAACATTGTTCAAAATCAAAATCAAAATTAATATTTTGCGAAAGATTATTATTAATTAAAACAAAGTGGATCGAGATGCTGCTGTACTGTATTAAGATGAGAATAATGATCTAATAAAACAATCAGAATTCTTAATGTTTACATAAACAATAAATCGTTTTAGTATTTTTTCCCCTTAAATAAAGCTGGAAATTCTGTGTGCGGGAGTGGATTCAGAAAGATAAACAGGTGAAAATTTTCCAGGAATTGTGGAAAATGGGAGGATGTTGCAAGAGTTTTATTTACCCTATTACACCGTTATAATTAACATATTTCAAAACAAAAACAAAAAAAGGACCGATTTATTGATGGGGTATCTCGATTTGCATCGAGAAAAAGTGGTATTTAGAATAAATAGTATTTATCAGTCCATAGGGTTTGTCCCCTTTTTTTTTTCGTTACTTCATATATTAAACAAAAAAATATTATTGTTCAAGTCCAGAAGACGGCTTTGTTAAGTATGAGGTAGGTAGAGTACTCTATTAGGTATATACGGGAAGACACTATCGCCTGCATGATGGTCACAGACAATAATAATCAACGATTTGATACAAAAAACAATACAAACTTACCAGAAAATTACATTTATATCTCACAAAATAATAAAATCACCACCCGTGACATAAAAATATCTCAAGAGCGGTGAAACACGACTGGCGGCGTCGTACCGCAACATGTTTCGACCTGGAACGAAGTTCGGACGGATTCGGCCGCTAGGTTTGGAGTAAGACGGGTGGGCCATTTTAGCCGACCGGGCGATATTTGCCGATCTTACTCTATAGTATATTTCATTTTAAAGCATCATGGCATATCAACTATGTTTGTGCAGAGTTTTATTATGCTAGACTAAATTATTTATAATTAACAATTTAAATCACTGTTTTAGAATGTGCATATATTTACTACCTAAAATATTTCATATAATTATTACAAATAAATACTATAGAACTATATATTTTTGAAATAAGAGAATGGGTATCTTTGTTTGTTTAAACAAAAAGTGTCATTACTTTAAAAGATTTACGAACTTTAATCAATAAAGTTAGTGGTGTTCTTCCATTCACTGGAATCTCTAGAAACTACCTACGACCCGCCCCGCGCCTGGGTAGGGTAAACAATAGGTGTATTTGGAATTCAATCGGGTTCTTCGACGGAGGGGATTGTTCGCTAACACCAGGTAATAGAAATATTCCGAGTAAATGAATTTGATGTATAAAAGTCAAGCACAATAAATGTCACAATTGTACATGTTCAGAGCGTAAAAATATGTGTGCAAATATTTGTTTAAAAAATTTATTCCAGTAAAACCACATTTATAAAAATAAATATAATAATCTAAATAAATAAAAAATCTATAAAATTAAGAGGATATATATTATCACCCCATTTGCATTTACTTTAAAAAATAATAATTTCAAATTATTGTAAATTCACTATTTTTAAAATGAATCGCTTCATTCCTTAACAGCGCGCCGCATAGTAAAAAATTTTTTCGACTAAAATTTATAATTTTCCCAAACTTAATTATTTTGAAATACTAAGACTATTATATTTGAAGTGATCTAAAGTCAAAAGCGTATGTCAACACGCTATAAACTCTAAGAGACTTTAAGAAAAACATACAAAATACCTGCTCTACCATAAGACACTCGGTGTAGAATCATGGGGTATGCATTAGACAAGGATCAAACCTGTCAAAACTCTATCAGCAGACACTTGTTTGATGTATTTTTCAAAATTTGATTCTAAACAACTAATTTAATTAAAACTTTCATATCTCGATCATAGTTGTGTTCTACTTTATTGTAAATAATAATCAAAGTTATAATTAAAACAAATAGAATTATAATTTTTGGGACACCTTGTAGAATCCGACTACCGTCCATCCATCTAAGTTATTTTTGTATATTCTCAAATCCACATTACATAATAGCGTTGGGGTGAGGTTTGTTAGTTTTATTTAGTACCTTTAGTAAAAATGTAAACAATAATTATTTATTCACAATCCTTTAGTTATCCCGATTATTAAATGTTTTGCGTGTAAGTAAAATAAAAAATTGCTATAATGCAATGACAAAAATAATTGTGTATATTATAAAATAATCAACAAAAAGTAGTTTAACAAAAGACCGATGTAGATAATTATATATACTATTAAGCGCATTTATAAATCTGTGATAAGTGGCTAGAGTAAACCTGGAAATCTATAAAAGGTGTAAAATATATAAATGAATCATTTAAAGTACCCATATATTGTATGTTTCGGGATTTAAATATTAAATTTGATCAAATATCCAAAGTAAAAAAATACAATCTAATAAATATTTACGTATCTCTGTTCTACTGTAATAGAACATCGTATTTCGTACGAGAAAATTAATCCATATCTCTATTAAAAGATTTTGTTCGTTGTCAAGTGAAAAAATATACATCATGATTGTTCATTTTAACTTTTACCGTACCATAATAATGAATATCCATTCATAGCCATTTTGTCAACTCGTGTTATCATAAAGAATTGAGTATTTTAAGCATTTAAAAATAATAATATTACTAATTTAAATGGTTTTAAAAACGTTAATGCCGTACAATTACTATAAATATAAATTTCACAGAAGGTAGACATGTGTCAGTACATAGATAGGAAATTGTTCATGATCGCATTACAATTTATATATATATGGAATTACGGTGAATGTATCGCTCAAAATAAGAATCTGCGACAAACCAAAAAATACATATTTGAATAAAAATGTATTTTAACATTTTCATTGAAATTTTTAATTTTACCATTGAACATAAATAAAGAGTACTAACGGTACATGTGCGACGTTGACAGGAATTCAAGTTTGGTTGTGTGCAATTTAAAATTGATAAATGAAATGTTGGTTATAAACAAAATAGTTTTTATAATGATGCAAAATATGGTTCTGTCAGGGGGACAGTGAAATATTCGGGATGATGGAATTGGTGTGATTTTATTTTTGAGTGCAACTGACCTAAATTCGGAATACATGGAATTTAATATAATACTCATTCGATTTCGAGTGGAGTGCGAAGAGGTGACTAGGAGGTATATATTTTGAGCAGAATCCTTAAGATTAACTGTGAAAAAATTGTTTTAGATCGATTCAATATTAGAGGATGGAGGGCCAGACCGCATACATTCAATTTTATATTTGTATATCTAGAAACATGCTTCATTCAATAAACGTGTCACCAAACGTAATGTATACATTTCGACTTGTATAAGCCGATTTAGAAAATATCAAGGAAAAAGGAGTTAACATGAGTTTGGAACTACCGCCGGCGTTACGGATTGAAGGTTAGATTTTATTTGTAAATTTCTTATTAAGTATTTTCGGTCTCGATAATTTCAAACGCAAAATGTAAACTCTATCATGTTGTATAAATATCAATGCTTTCGTGTTGTATTTTTGTATCTGAGGATTTCAGTTCGACAACAGTCGTATAGAAAATTATATTAAATATGGCCCGAAAATCTTTTGGATACCAGAATTTATTTTTCACATAATATTGTTTACTCTCACTCTGTTTTTGTGACGTTTGAAAAATATTCCGGTTATTACATTTTTCAAATTAAATTCTGTTGAAAAATGCTAAAATATCTGAGAATACATCAACGTCGGATTTTACTTATACACTTTGAGTTATTTATGATTATTTCATATCAGCGTGTCAGATAAATTAAAAGTATTATAACTGTAAGTAAAAAATAGTCTTCTCTTAAAGATCATCATGTTCATACTATTACAGGATCATTAAGATCATTATCCTAGAAGCAGGGTCGGGGGGGCTAACGTCTTAACATGGCGCTTTCATCATCCCCTGTTATGCGTTGTTTCAATCATTCATAATCAATTAAGATCCAATCTGTCTTATTGGTCTTTAATGCTATCCGAACTTTTTTTTATTGGTTATTAGGTGTTAACAAAAAGAAAACTGAGCAAAAATTCATAGAAATGATTACATAAAGAGAACATAATTTCTTTATATTAATTTTCTGTTTTGTATTGTGTTTCAATCATAGGTGAATTCGAGCTATAAATCCGGATCTATGGGATCTAAATGAACAAATTGCGCCAACTCCAGGTCGCGTATCCCGCGGAATGGAATAAATCGGAATCACCGCATGGTATGGGAGGGAAGTAGAGAAACCTCGGTACAGGATGAGGTTGATGAGGGGATAAGGGTTCTAGTTGAAGCATTACTGATCTCGGGAACCAGGATTCGGAAGGACTGCTCGCCTTACCTTGTATATGACGTTTCCGTAATCCCCGCAGTCGCCGCCGAGATCACACAATGGCACGCTGATGAGCCAATCTCCGATCCCAATTGAATATGGCGATGTCACAAGTTCACCCACGGCACACAAACAACAAACAATACATGATCAAAACACAATAACATCAAATACAGTGCTGATGTACTGGAGCTGAAATATCCACACCCCGAATACTATCGCAATATTGGTCAAGTTGACAGTCTGCTGATATCGAGGTCACAATTCACACCAACAAGATAAGCATGAGGAAATCTATGAATGGGAATTTGGATGCGGAATTGTGTCAATAACAACGATTGCAGCTGAATTGAAATAATGCGCCAAAAGTATGTTTTACGAATTCGGAACAATGGGAAAGCGAGAATATTTTAGTTACGTTATTATTCGGAATTATTTTATAACCCTGTTTACTTAATTTTTAATATTGTTAGTTTAGATTGCGAATTATGGTTTCATATTTGTAGTGATAGATTCCTGTCTCCTTTAGTACAGACTTTGGTCTAGTTAAGGAGACAATGAACATTTCTTTCATTATGAATCTTGAATGGAATAGGTATGTTTGAATGTTCGCTTTATTTTTATATATAATATTATTTATAATGTATAATTTATATGTCTAATAAGTTGAAATAAATAAATATAAAGTTTACCCACCAACCGCATTCCTCGCAGTATTGCCAAGGAGATACATCTAGGTAATAATTTATCTGGCATTAGCAAGAAGTATCCAAGTCAGGTCAATTGAGATGTTTTTATGTGTAGAATTAGGGGCACCATTTTTATGCTGAAAGACTCTTTTATCGCGGTACTCCTCACTTGATTTATTAATGTTATTCCTGACACTCCCCTATGATGTCCCATTTCTGCATTTTGGATTTTTGAACTCACTCTCTCCGAGAGAATCCAACATTCCATGTACTGATCTTCAACAACTACACGATGACTTCCTCAAGGTTTTTTAAGATCCGTGCCAAGTAGATCGTTAACAACCTACATTTGCATTTGCAGTCCTATCACACTGACGCGACGTATTTTACGAATAATGTTAAAATTGAAAATAATTACGTTGCGTGGAAAATAATTTTTATATTTAAAAAGTTTTATAAATTTGAAAAGCTGCTCGTGATAAATAAATAATTAAAAATTAATGCAGGAGTATCGACCTGACAGGGACTGTTGAAATGGTTGATTAGGTGGTTCGGACATTTTGAACACAAAAAGCGGAAGCGTGCTGAAGAATCCAGAACTATAACGTTCGTGAATCATCAGTTAATTATTAATCAATTAATTTAGATATTGGAGATGATTTTTATGGATAAAATACGAGTTGATTAACATATGGTTGAATAAATAATTTATGTTTAATTTTCTCTGCTCAAAGTTTTCGTAATTAATCAACAATACGTATCAATTATAATATAATCAACAATACGTATAAATATAGATAAAAATATACACAAAAAAATTATCAAATTTGTCGTATAAGTAATTGGTTGATGTAGTGGAATAATAATACGTTTCCCTGAATAGTAAAATCTTCAGGTTCTAATCCTGATAACAACCAAATAAGTTTTCGATAAAAAAAAATCTGTATATCTTTCCAATTGATTCATTTAATTTGTATTAAAAATACCACAATGTTCTGAAGTTGTAACTCCACAACAAAAATGTGTTTTTATTAAGATTATCTGCTACAGTGATTAAGAGATGTCCTGAGAATATCAAATAAAAGAATTGATGAAGTTACACCAATGAACTGATGTAATTGGAGAATAATATTAACAATACTTCAACCCTCACTCAAATGGAGCAACGTCAAAAAATTTTGTGAACGAATTGAGGTTTTCACGGCTGGCAAACACATCTCTGAATACACGGACCCTAACAAGGAAAGAAGGAAATATGCTGAGAGCCTTTGAGATTACACTGGTGTTATATGATGTGTATACCACAGATTGTGAAATAACAGAATGTTAAAAACTTATTACTGAAGAAGACTTCTCAACAATATGCATGAAAGTAAAATGGCTACTTAAATGAAACTGGAACCATTATACACTACCAAAATAGAAACAGAGCGAAAAAACTATTTTTGGTGAAAATTAAGTAAAACGAGTAACGATATTTAAATTCAACATATATAAAATGATTGTATGTGATTTGATTGTAGTGTTTCATGAACGCTTGAGACTGGCTTCTCGCTAGAGACGGCTGGAAGCGTTGCTGCGGCGAGGAACATTTCGAACGAATGCGTTCGAGGGTAGGAACCATAAACGAAAAGTCAATGAGGGAGAGGTATAAACTATTATCGGCGGTTAAGGCATTACCTGAGTGAGAAGGATTCGGTAGGTGAAGGCAATAGGTGAAATACGTGTGCGAGAGAATTAAAAGGCTCAATTTTGGCATTTAAAATATTTTGATAATTACACAATATCAATCAAGTGGTCTAAAATTATTAAAAATTTAACAATTTTATTTTCTACACCAGATACAAGTTCAAGCAAAAATTCGCCAAATTTTATGTATAATTTTACTATATATAATCATTATAATTTTTTATATAAATGAAACTTTACATTACTTTATTATTACGACATCAAGATATCTACAGAATTAATTATATTACAGACTTTTTACTGTTTCCGAGGTAAGTTTGTAGAACTCCATAAACACATATGTGATATATTACATATATTTAAAAATTATTGCTAATAGTTATTTATATTATAAAAAAACATGTGACATCAGCGAAACTGATTTGATATTTTATAGATATTGCCTTAGATCAAATGCTTATATAAATCTCGTAGAGAAATTTGAAATATACCTACTAAAAAAAATATATATATATTTTTAATGAAACAAATTAAAAGTTTATTATAAAATATAATTAATGAGAGAATATTTAAAAAGATATTATAGAAAGGATACACATCTCCCCTTCCCTGTCCCGGATATCTCACCCTTCCTCTGCCTGTATCAAATTTTGCATACATTGTTACTCTTTAAAACCTGCGCAAAAAAATAATACCCCCTCACCCTTTACTCTGTTCACCTTTTAGAAACTCGAACAATGCCAAGCACGGACGGCAAGTATTTAAATAAATAGTTTGCACTTTGATGAAAATATGTTTGCTTTTCATGGTTCAACATTTAACACATAGTCCGCATAACAAAATATAGGATTTCATAAAAAAATAACATTTCAGTGCACTTTACATTCACACTTGTACTTGTGTGTATTGGGTGCCATAATATTTTTATTTTAAACTAGATGAAAATAAAACATGGACAAACATCTTCAGGATGTACTTTCATTTTTCTATTTTAAAATTAGAGAAATTCTACCCGAATTACATAGCCGATTACAAGCCGGGACTAATCGTTAAACTTCTTGTGTCCTTGCTTAAGTGTCACCTAAATACTAAAATACGTTATTTGTTACGTAAATCTTGCTAGATAGAAAAGTTATAATAGAAGTAGATGACAGTTGATTTTCTCGCATTCGAGACAAGCTTCTAAAATAACTCGTATCTAGAGTCTTTTTCATATGAATATTATGGAATGAAATAAAACGTGTGTTGTCATTTGAATCAATCCACCGAAAATTAAATATATTATTGAAGTATCTACTTAGTTCATATATATGAAAATATTTTGAAATCAAAGTACCTAAATATATATATAGATGGTCACTTAAATGAATGTTCTAAATTTAAAATTATTATGTCAGATGCATTTTGCGGTTTTGTTTAATATTATCAATTAAGACATCCCGTTGCCGTTTTGCAAGCATTTTAATTCATAATTACGCATTATTTATCTATTATTAAGAGTCATACAAAATATTTAATTACGACTTACATACAAAATAATGTACATACATGAAATGTTCACATGTTTTAACAAAACGTTGTTTTCTCTTAAAATCAATAAAAAAATCATCAAATTTATGAAATTTACAATTAATGCTGTCCATGTGTTATATATGAATTCATATTGTGACTAAAATATGCGCGAAAACATTTATTTTTGGCATTTTTTAACGAAAATTACGAGAGCCCAAATTTGACGTCTATCATGCCGCTCGGGACCGGCGGAATGAAGCAAAAAATACACATTAATAGTATCTATATAAATATTATTTATATAAAATTATTACGTTTTTGATATTAAACTTGATTTTAAATAGTAGTTGAGGCTTCAAAGTATGTAAATAAACATAAAAATTAATTTTAAATCGATTGTTTTCACTAAATAAAGTATTTTAATAACATGATAAATTGATTCCTACAAATGTAATGGTTTAACTCTTTTAATTTTTAACATTTTGTTAATTTGTCTAGTTTAGATAGACTTCATAATCATGGCTTCAATATTATAATTTTCCATATTAAGGCAATTTTGTGGCACATTAAAAATGAATTTAATGGTAGCGGTCTTTCTTATAATGCTTGTATAATTTTATTATGACAAATTATATTCAGTTTATTAGTTTTAAATAAGTATAAAGGTTATATCTAAGTAATAGTTTAAAAAACGTTTAATCTAATGTATAACTTCTAATATAAATTAATAATAAATACCCACATTTTTGTTAAAAACGCGAAAATGTGAATTATTATTGAAAGGGAAACCTTAAACGTCAAGAAAATGGTTAAAATAATATTATGTTCTTTGAATATTTTATTTTTTATACTTAACCTTCTTTTCATCCCCTTCAATATGGAATATCAAATATGGGTCACCCTGCCATGCACAAATATTAGAAATTTTTGTAAGCTATTCCGAGAATTTTTTTTGGAAACTTATAAGGACGTATTTTCTTATAGCTGGAGGCTTTAGTCAATCTTTGATTACATTCCACTAGAAGAAATCTCCTCAACAGGTATAGTTAATCACTAATTTTAGTCTTCTAGCACTCGGTCGTGACTGATATAAACAGTCAAATTAGACATATAAAAAGGTATATTTTTCACAATGGCCTGGATTTTTATTTTTATCACTGCATGTGTACAACAAGCATTAACATAATAATAACTAAACACTTTAATTTTTATTAACAAAGCACAACTCAAACTCTGCTATTCAAGTTTTCATTTCAATCAGTGACGGGCGCAGTTTGCAGCAATTGGCGATAGAATACAGCAATTTGGGCGTAGAAAATGTGATAAAAATAAATTGTGCAAAAAATTATAAGAATCCAATTAAAGTGGTACAAAATACTTCAAGAAATATTTATCACATCAAACCCTTAGAATAACAAGGTTCCAACTAACATTTTGGGCTAATTTGAGATATTGCATGTAAAGGGTTCCAAATGCATTATTCTTTATTTCTTCCATACACACCAACTCTATTTAATAGATATTAAAGGAAATAGTAAGAGCTGAATGTTCCAACTGCATCAGTTATTTATTTCAATTTATGGATCATTATTGTTAATTAATAATGTTTACTGAAAATAACCTTAAAACTGATCATATTTGTATACTCAAAACAAAATATACATGAATATATGTTGAAATTCAATCAACACTTTTGAGCTCATTATCAGAAAACAGTATCAGTGTCAGATGGAACCTTGTTATTCTGAGGGATCCACGTATAGATGAGCTTCCATAAAATGATCACTTAATTGCACCTAGCAAATTATATATCACCCAGATTGTTGTTATTGGCGTGGATTGTTTGTTAGGAGATTTGATTTTATGTTGTTATACTCTTTATAGATAAAAATATCTATAATAGTTGTATCTATAAATGGTATACAAGAAGTGCCAACATTCTGCTTTTAGTGGTGGAAAGGGGGGATAAGGGTAGTTTTTTGAATTCTCAAGTAGACAGTGACCTTCCTCTTGTTACTCTTAAGTTTAGTATACTACGCAAGACATACTCGCCAAGTCCCCATTCCCCTCCTGCTCCTTTCTCGCACCCCTCGCACTACCTTCCCACTCCCTAGTGTGTGCCGCAGTACATTGGTCTAGTAAGTATGATGAAGTACATATGCAAGAAAAGTGAACTTATGATAAATTTTATAATTTAGAAATATTGGTAGGATATGAATGTTAGATAAAAATATACAGATTGAGAAAGATCTTAAAAAAGGGAAACATTGTAGGGAGTAAAATATACGGTGCATTGATTGAATGTAGTAATTGCTCTAAATCACATTAAACAGAGCAAGGTTAATAGTAGAGGACTCTTGCTATGGCGAGTAATTTGTTGGTGTAGTAGTTAAGTAAGTTCTATTTTCATAGTATATGTGATTAGCTTAACATATACGCATCTCTATTTTTTTAATGTTTACAATAAATCTTCTAGTCAAATTCAAAATTTTAACATATCTAGTTAGAAATCAGTAGAGCCGTTTATAAATTATGAATCCAGTAGAATTTACTTAGTGTCGGTGCATAGAAAAACTATTTAAAGCATAATAAAAAAATTACATTTGTCCGAAAAATGTATATAAACTTAATTTAGCCTAATTTAAGATAAATCATTCGAACTAAAGAAGAAAATCGTTTTTCTTTTACTTATGATAAATGCTTGAACTGATGGCCATTCTATTTCTGGCAATAATAATAATAATAATAATACATAAAACAATAGAATTGCAAACATCACAAACCACTTCAATATATATTTAAGCGCTTTCTACTTTAATAGCTAGCTGCCTTTAATTATTTAATAATTTTCATTTTGCACCTTAAACAATATTTTCGACGCATTCTTACATAGGTTCAGTGGACCGAGGTTTTAAAACGTGGGAATTATTTAATTCTACATCTTCGCTCAATCTATGTTCAGTAAATCACATCACAATTGTAATGTTCTCATTATTGAATAAGACATTTCCAATTGGGTCACATCAAAATCCAATGGAGACTCAATTTTGTAATTTCTGCCTCATACGTACACATTTTTTGGAACACCGTGTATATCGTTATTATTTGATAAAAATTGAGTGATAACTCTACTATCTTGCGTCGAAATAGGGGGTCGATGTTCAGGAAAATTTAAAAAAAACAGGTAATGTCTTGAGCTGCACCCGTTAAACAGGAATATTGCGAGAGAAACATCAATATTCCCTTTTATAACAAAACAAACATTAAGTAGATAATGAAAGCCTAAAAGTTATATGTATCGCCTCGGGAACTTCAAGGACTCCGACATTGAGTAGCCTTGTCATAAAATGAAGACAAAGAAAAGGAAGCCATGAAAAAATCTTGGCGCGAAGTGAAATAAAATCTGCGAGAACAATGACAACTTTCACGATAATTTTTCCAGCCTCCCTTGTACCTATATAGGACGCGGACAGAATCCTTTCTTCACTCAAGTCGTACCATTAGACAGAAACTCGACTTATGTACAGCTAGCTCTCTCGT
Organism: Eubasilissa splendida; assembly: GCA_031772225.1. NCBI lineage: Eukaryota > Metazoa > Arthropoda > Insecta > Trichoptera > Phryganeidae > Eubasilissa > Eubasilissa splendida. Next base: position 15,591,963 of record CM062861.1, on the reverse strand, counting down.
AAGGACTGCTTTACCCCAAAAGTTTCAAGATTTTTCCCAAAGTGGAAAGTACTTAAAATCAGTTTTGTGTAAATGTATGTTCACCGTCTTCGCGCGTAAATTAAACGAGTAGAACGAACGGTAATGGAGAATGTTGGAGAATTATTCAAATTTGATTTAATTAAATCATTAAATATGAATGTGCTTAATTATTTCATTTTAAAGATTATTTTATTGTTTTATGTAATGTGTAAATTATACGTCAATTAAATTCATCAATAATAATAATTATTATTATTATTTAATCCATAATTGTACATTGTTCACTTCACAATAAGAATAACACATTCTTATTGTGAAGTTATAATTATTCAGAACATAGGTCTATGATATTTTACATACAAAATAAATAAATAGAAAGATACACATTTAATATACATATATGTATATTTCTCCAATTAATACATTTAATTTGTATTTATAGTATATTATGTTACATAGTACATTGTTAAAAAAGATAAAACATTGCAGCAAATTAAGACATGTATTTCGATGCTTTGCTTGTTACACTAGTATTTTACTGTATTATTGCTGACAGTGCTTTTCCGATATAGTAGTAAATAGAATATATAAATTATTAAACAAGATTCAATTAGATAGTACATACATATATAAATGTAAAACTTAAAGTAAATGCAATGTTCAATTTATAAAAATAAAACAGAGTATATGAATACATCTAACATAATCTACAGGTTAAATAAAAATCACAATAGTGTTGATTTAGACCGTCAAAAGTATTAGAAATATTAGATTTTCTTTTACTTACATTTTAAACTACAAAGAAAATATCCAAAATTACACGTTACTTCCACTTCATAGGATAAGTATAATGTTAGAAATAAAATTGATTGCTTATCCCGCGTCAGTTGATCCTGAGAAGGACTATTGTTGTCTCAACGTTTCAGCTAAGTCTTATTATTCATCTTTAGGGGATGCCTTATCGGTAAAGTGTTGCTCTGAAATGATCACGGAACACGTCTTTTCAGGCCAATAAACTTCGTTTCTAACATTAAATTATATATATATATACGAGTAGGCATATGTATGTTAAAGGTTATAAATTTTGCAAAGTTACTTTTTAGAACCCTGCGCAAGGCCAATTTTTCCCCTTAGCCATCCTAAATTTTGCATGTTTACACTCTAGGATCCTTAGGAAAATATAGTCACCTAACTTAATCCTACCGACCAGCAACTCTTTGCATACTCTTTAGAGCCTATGTACAACAAAGACAACTCTACCCCCACTCCCACGCCCATTACTATAACTATATCTAAATCCTGGGTACAGACCGCTTTTGATTTATATATATAATAGTTTTTAATATATTTTAAGTTCCATTATATATGTATACTTTTTCAGTTTTACTAAATTTCAATCATAAAAGGGGTGTAGTCACCACTGTTACTGTTGACAAAGCAAAATGACTAGATCGAATACCATTAAAAGATGGCAACTCTAGATTCATCCAAGAACCTCAGAAAAACTTTATAATATTAATTACAATGAGTAAATGAATAGTCGAGAAGAACAGACATCCTCTGAAGTATTACAAACCCCATTCAAATGGGGGAAGGTCTGTGAAATTCAATTAACGAATGTCATTCATCTTCACACTGCTACAAAGTCTATCTTTACCCAGCAAACACAACTACTTGACATGTGCACACATGCGAATAATGCCGATATTTAACAGCTGATCCACTCATTTTAACTTCTAATTGCTAAACATATGTGCGAAGATTGAAATTAATTAAACTAAAATAAAAAACCGATGTAATGATTTTTATAAATTAGAAAGGCGCGTTCGTATTTATTGGTTTATAAAAAAAATATAATTTTCTGTGCACATATACATGTGTGTACATATTTTTATGTACCATACATCATGAAAATGAACACTATACATTAAAAAAATTATGGACATATATTAATATAAACACGCCAATAAATGCACAAATAACCCGTATCCGGAATGAGACACGATGGGATAAATCTCAAAAACTTAACTCAGATATATCTCTGTACTGAAATACATTAATCTAGATAGATAGATTAGACAGTAGATTGAGTCAAAAGTTTTATCCCGTGTACACGATGTTCGATTTGATAGCGAAATTAAGTGCACAAAAAAGTTACCTAGAACGATATATACCTACAACTATTTATTTAGAAATGTTGAACAAACAGAAGGCACTTGCAAATATGTATTCCGTTTTAACCGGTTCTGGAGAGATTCAAATTCACCCAACTGAATGGAACATCAATGATCAACGGACTGACATTTGACGTTTGACATACAACAAGCCTGAAGTGAGGCGTAAGACGACGAACCTTTAAGACTAAGTATCTACACGATAAACTACGAAAGCCGAGAGTTGTCTCCAATGAGTCTCGTAGGAGTATACTCTATGTCTCGGAGATTGGCTTGAGTGGCAAATTTCATGAATTTATTTGTGGTAACGGGCCGTAAATGTTTTAAGAATAAATAATATATATCTCTTAATATACCAGAATCTTTTATTTTGGTTTACTTGGTAATATTTATATAATAAATGTAATATAAAAATGTAAGACATCAATTATGCCGACGTATTTCGTAAACCTATTATTGTCGAACGTAAATTACGATTTGAATCAATATTTACTGCCACCTTAACAAACACCGACACGTCCGGCTTTCATATACAACACATTCTGCCTTTGACACAGTATTGCAACCTAGTAGTTAACATAGCATCAACACTAACAGCACTGATGATTCCCATAATGACATCTAAGTCGTCAACCAGAGAGATCGTAGTCGCACAGCAAAATATTGGGTCATCTTATAAATAATGTGGTTTTATATACTTCTTTTATTTTTTTTAATTAATATAAACAAATTACTTTTTTAATCTTAATATACTTTGCTTTATTTTTTAAAATATCCTCTCTTACAATTCTGCTCCAGTACTATTCTGACCACATCCACAGAATTCATATTGTTTCAGTCCAAATGATTTTGAGGACTGCGAAATAAATTATAATAATTAGATGGGCTAATGTCCGGCGAATATGGTGGGTGAGAAATCGTTTCCAAAAAAGGTTAATTCTTGAGACGTAACAGCAAATAATAGCACACATTCACTCTCTGCACGCGATTTTGAAGAACCCATTGAATCAATTTACTAACTTTTCCGATATCACGCAGGTGTCGATGCATGACTTAATGACCAAATCTAAACTTTTCTGCTAGTTCTTCGACAATTACGATGGGATTTTGTTCCACCAAGGTTTGTAGGACGTCCTCGTTGAACTCAACGACGAGGCTCGTCTTTTAGGCGTTTCCTCCTCTAAATTTCTGGAACCGCCATTGACACTGACTTACGCTTATTATCCGATCCTCACATTCTACATTAATATTACTCGCACTCTCTGTTGCGTTGTTGCTTTCATTGAACTCAAATTAAGTAAACAAATAAAGCAAAATATGCCGAATACGCTCATTTGTAACTTTCATTGTAGCTTTGAAAAAATTATATTTAAACCTGATAGTTTATTCCGTCCCCCTTCGACTTTTAGTTAATATTATTTAAAAAACGCATTATTTATGGAATGACTAAATAGTTATAAATATTATATAATTATTTTAATGTAGCAATAATTTATATTAAACCTTTGAACTAAAAAAAATATCGACACGACTGAATCTGTTCCCGAGCCTGTGATGTCTTTATGTTAATATAATATTTTTGATACATTAATATTAATCAGCTCTAATGACCTAGTATTTTGAGTAGGCACTATACGAAATTAGATCAGTCAAATCGAGGACGTCCAGCTCAACATTTATTATTTTCTAAAAATACTTTAAATTACTCAAAGTCTTCTAAATTACATGGTAGTTAAATTAGGAAAGCTTATTAAAACCTATACCTGAATCAAGTTCAAATGTTTTAAATTGTAATTGTTTATATAATACATCCATAATTTATTAATATTAAGTAATTAATAACACGTAATTTTAAACATACAAAACGTAAAAAAAAAATTTTTTTGAGATGTTAACATATTAACATTCAAAGTCGCAAAACAGATTTCACGAAGAACAAAAGATATTAACATTTAGATTCAGCTGAGTTATTATATCGTGATTATTATCAGGGCTAATATCACATCGGATATGATTAAAACCACCCTTCGGCATAGTAACCCAGTAAAAACTATTATTAAACTATGAATTCCTATTTGCCGTGAAATTGTACAATTCTATTTAATTAAATGTATTGTTCGTAGTTTCAAAAATAATAATCATCAGATTAATAATAAACAAATTGATTAAAACCGACAAACAAAGAACCCAATGAGGAAGCTGTAAAATTTATTTATATTTTTTTAATAAACAGATTATCGACAGGTTGTCATTGAAAACGATATAAAATGTAAAAATATTTTAAGACAATTTGGAGAATAGTACGTAACATAAAACACTTTTTTATGGTTGAGAAATTAGAAAAACTGTGAAAAAATATAAATGAAAGTTAAGAAATATAAACTACCTCTTAAGTAAAGAAATGCGTGGGTTCCAAGGTCCACGAAGTCCAATCACGTGATACACGTCAATCATGTGACAACTCCAATCAATCCAACCCAGAGAGAAGAAAATTCATTTGCGACAGAGCACGTAACTACCGCTACTAAGAATATATATTCAGTGTATGCTGAAAGTGTTTTAAAAGCTCGGACGAGTCGTATGTGGAATTTCAAGTTTCATCACTGGAAGACAAGCCCCGCGCTAGACGTCCCATCGAAGTTGACGACGAGCAACTCCGGGCCATGGTGGATGCAGACCCTAGATACACCTCAAGAGATTTTACAGTTATAGCTAATAAATAAAATTATGTAATTGACTAAATAAATATTGTTTATTTTTAAATATTGAATTGAAATTTTTTATTTACAAAAAATGACAATTACTTTTGGGTCTACTTATTAAATATTCTGTTCAATCTTTATGATAAATTCGTGGATCGCCGATCGGCGTGCACATGTGAGAATGCACCACTATATAGATATCATGATCCCTGTTCTAATATCTATAGGTCCCTCCCTCCATCCTACACCTCAGAGCACGACTTTCTATCTGTGTGTTGTCTAAAAAATAAATCCAGATAAAGGAACACCACTGGTAGCACTTCAGATAGGTCGTGTTCTTCCTGGTATCTGGTTGGTTCTTGAACGTCATCAAACATTATTAATGATCATATTTTATCTTGGGAGAGGGATGGAGTACACGGGAACCCGACAAGCAAATACGCCAGTGATTTAGAAACTATTCAATTATTCAAGTCTTTTACATAATAACTATTTGACAAATTCACTTTACGATTTATCCGAGCGGAGGCGCACTTGGTTGTCAATAAACATGAGCTGGAATTACCGTCACCGATGACGATATCCAATTTTAGTCCACGTTTGGGGTGACAATCACATTTTTTATTATTCACCAGCCCTGCGTAATGCCCATGTTCCACACCTTCAAATGAAGTAGCAATAAAAAAATCATTACTTGTCTAATAAATATCGGAGGTAGATTTTACGAAAAGTAAGAGGAAAATTGGATTGGTTCTATTTTGTTTTTTGTGGTACCAATTTTATTACTTCTACGTCAGCGTTATGGTGCTTCACGCAATGCTTTATTTCAAAAAGTATTCGATTAACTGATTGATTTATTCTGTTATATTTTGGCTAGTTTTTATTAACCATCAAAGTTTTTAAATTGAGGATACAAATGAAAAGTCGCAAATTATACTATTATCATCTTGAATATTTAAAAGATTCATCATATATTCTTTATTTATGTTTCATGATAAAAAGTGGATACAGGTAGGAATATTATAAAACTGATTACAATTATTTTGTCTCATAAACAAAAATAAATCGACGGAGCAATTTCAATACCCCATAAACAGAGATCTCATAAATACCCTCCATTAAAAATAATATGATAAAATATACAGAAACCATAAAATAAATATTAAAAAAACGAAAGATTATTCGATAAAATTACTTTTTGAAGAATTCAAAGTATCAACATTTTGTAATATATTTAAAAGAAATTCTATTATTTAAATATTAAAATAAAATGAAAAATATAATTTTATTATTGAAAATCGTACTAGGTTTAAATTTGTATTTTCATGCTTAAAAATCAGCACATCATTTTCACAACACTATTAAACGCACCTAGGAAAAAAAATTAATAGTTTACCCGAAAACATTACGAAGATTATTGATAATTAATAAATAATCAATGCTATCAAAAACACTTTAAAGATAAACTTATACCCCGAAAATTATAATATTTTATAGTTATTGTAAATAATAGTTATTAATATTTAGTCCTCTTCTCTACATAAGTATATGCTTTTTAGAAAAGTGTAGAACAAAAAAAAAAGTTATTATTGTACTGCCTCATTATACTTATAACAGATTAATAAATAAAAAATAATATATATGCATATATACACTCAGAACTGGCGTATCTTCTAGATTAGATCTGTTCTGACACACAATTCTCGCCTCATCCACATTCATACATCTTCTCATACAAGTTTTCTGGTTATTGTGGCTTTTAACAGGACCGTCTTTTTGTATCTGGTTTACCTGGTCGTGCCAAGTCTTCCGCGGACGTCCTTTATTTCTGGTGCCATCAACACTTGCGTCACATATCTTTCTTACCATTCTCTCTTCATTCATCCATTCCATATGACCAAACCAACTAAACCATCCTTTCTTAATCTTACTCACTATACTAAGATTAGCTACACATTCTTTCCTTATTTCTTCATGCTTTACTCTGTCATATATGGAATTACCACATATACGCCTAAGTGTTCTCCTTTTGACTGCATTCAGTCTACTTTCGTTTCTTTTCTGCCAGCTTCAGATCTCACTTCCATACATCAGTGTCGGTACCAGGACTCCATTGTGGACCGCTAGTCTTGCCTCGGTTGACAAGTCCCATTAGCCATAATTCCATTCAAAGTGCCATTTACCTAATTCCCAGCAGTCAGCCTCCTTTCGATATCTTTCTCAGTTTTTCTGTTTCTATCAAACACACTTCCCAAATACAAAAACTCATCAACCAGTACATTACCTACATACTGTTTAATGTTTTTAACCGTGAAAGTCATAGAACCAAATCCCTTGTATAATTTTCAATATTAGTACATTATTTAATATAAAAAACAAAAGCCAAGCTTTGGAGAAGCGCCGGAACCAAAAAACTCCACATGTTTTCTTTAACTTCCATTACGTTCGTGAAATTTACAAATAACAAACAGAATATATAAACACCTTGAAACCCGTCGAGTTTTGGAATCCAACACATGGCTGTCAACAGTTTCACAGCAGCTTATGTTCTTCATTAGTCACGGTTCGGTCTTATCGTGTTATTTCAAGATGTGGAAAGCATCAGCACTTTCCCAGAAGCTTCTGATGTATGACAAAACCGCAGAAGTACTGAAGCTACGGAATAATTAACATCAACTTGATGAATTTGATTAATCATTGTTTATCTCATTAACCGGAGAAGTTTCTAGACGTGAATTTCCATTAACATTACGACTCGTGTATGACACCGTTTATCTGAAGCAATACGCACAGGTAACAAACACATTCAGCTCTTTCACTTTATTACATTACATTATCGCGCATTTATTACAATTTATGTGTATGAAAACATTATGTACAAGATACGTAATAATTTTAATATTTCAACGTCAAAAATTAACACAACAACGAAAAATGTGCTCGACGTTTGTTTTGGGTTTATTTACTTCAAATCTATTTATTTCACGGTTGGTTTTTATGACAGCCACATTCAGTTTATTGCCAACATTCAAGATGAGACAACGTCAAAATGTGTTTCCCTAAATTTATCTGTTGGCATCATTAAATTTTTATCTACATTGTAAAATATTTAAATACGCTGTAAAAATATAAAATATGTTTGTTTCTTAAACATTAAATAAAATACAATAAATATGCATATATATATAAAGAATTTAAGACGCTCTGTAATCAAACTTGATTTTTCATATTTTATTTAGATTTTCAAAAAAAAAGGATTTATTAGAAGAACACATTCTTATTGTGAAGTTGTAATTATTCAGAACATAGGTCTGTGATATTTTAAATACTAATTAAATGTATTAATTAGAAAAATATACATATAAAATCAATTTTTTCGAAAAATATTATTGTTGCGCCACCGGGATTCGAACCTGGATCTCTTTCCAAACTGGATAAGGTGCATTATCTAACTATGCTACAGCCACATTACTTTTGACGACAAATTTTCTAACCTATATGTTTCATTTTTTAAAATGAATACATCTATCTTAAATATGAATTAAATATATTAATTAGAAACATATACATATAAAATCAATTGATTCTGCAAGGTCACAATTTCATACCTTTAGCATTATTACAAAGCGCGAGTTTATCAATGATAATAAACTTTCAAAATATTGTTATAGTTTTTGTAAATAAAACTTCAACTCGGCCCTTAGCTCAACCCTCGCCACGAAGTCCCCTACTTCTAAGTATAAAAGATCTCAATAAAGGTGGCTCGGACACGTCTTGTAAATGCCAAAAAAATGACTACCAATGTTTAAAGATGTATCTTTTTGGCAACTTCGAAGTGAAGGCAACCGGAGGGTCGCCTCAGACTAAGCTGTGAAAAACAGTAACAAAGATTGTATAAAGATAGATAAATTTTGTTTGGTGACCAAGTATTAAAGCGACGAAAGACAAGGAATGATGGAAACGCCACGTTGAGACTCTGAGCCTCCGACTCTCCTAGGAAAAGAGCGTAAAAATAAATGAAAAAATGAATGAATTATGTCAATCTCAATCTCCAACATACGCTTAAGAAAAGGGACAACATATTAGGGGACGATAACAAAGTCAAGAAAGAGATATTTCCAAGCCATTAATGTGATTTCATCTAGCTAATGATGTTATTTGTTTGTGAAAAAAGCTCGTAAGTGATTTGATATACCACTGTCGGCGTATTATTGTGTACGATAATACAGTAAACAATATATTATAGTATTACAAAAGAAAGATAATATACGCACATAACACGAATTTCGCAAAATGTCTGTTGAAAACATTGCATACCGATGTATACAAAACTCGTTTAAAAGTTGTATTTACTATATGACGTAATCTGGTAAATTTTGACTTAAGTAGATATCCCGAATTATATATTTAATTAAATCGATGGCACTAAGTGCAATAAAAATATTGCAATTTCAATATTTAAAGACGGAAAACAAATCGCGTGTTGTTCGCACGATTATTGAATCCTTTAAACATATTATTTGATTAATACCCTTTAAACTTTCTACCCTAGAACCTATATAATGTAATACTACGTATGCTGTATTAGCACATAACAACCTTGTTTATGTAAAAATACCAGATGCTTAAAATCTCCACATAACACCATTTAAATACTCCAGTAAACCATTTTAATACATTTTTTTTAGGGGTAGATATATATTATGCAGTGTGTCTCAAAAGTTTTTTATATTTTGGTTCATTTACTGTACCAACGCAACGAGTGAGAGAGGGGCGGGGGGTACGCCGATCGCCAGCCACGTCCTTGAGAATTCAGTCTCTATGGAACGTGTTCTTACCAGTTGTACGTGATTTTTTTCCTGGAAAATTGATATCTCGACGAGGTGACATTAACATAGCCCCGACATGACGTCAATAAACTTTTTCCTATTGGGCTACCTTGAGTCAAAGATATACAGTATCAATTCTCCCTCTCTGAACCAATAAAAAAAAAATATCCGAGAAGAAATGGCAACGATCACGGAGAATGCCTCCCGTTTAGAAGAGTGTTAACGAAATAAATTCCCAGGGACCGTACTTAAATGAACGCTTTTTTTATTAAACATATCCATTATTTTATTACAGAATTGTTATTATGAAAAATACCTTTGGGACACCTTGTATTAAAAAAATAATTCAACTATGCTTGCTCAATTTCAATCATGCTAGAGATTTATTAAAGCATTTTTTAAAAAGTCGTTACGCATTTATATCGAAAAAATTGAAAAAATGCATTGATTTCAAATTATATATTGATATACCAATATCATCAGCAGTTTTGTTAATGATTGAGGGCTTAAAGCAAAGATATCAAATAATAATGGGTCAATTTTTCAAATATTTATTAGTAATTTATATTTATTAGTAAGTACGTAGAATAACGAATACGTATCTTAACACGGTATAGTAAAAATCTCATACAATAATATATTTCATAACGGAATAGAATTTATACATTTTCTCTGAAAATTTTCGACTCGTAATTTAGACAAGTACCCTTAAAATATTGTGGACTACGTCTGTTACGAATAGTATATGTACATACATGATATTTGTTACTTTGCGGCTCATAATAATTTTAAATTAGCATAATTAGAATACACAGACACCAAATATATAAATAAATATTATCCTTTCTAAAAAGATCCAAAATCCGTCTAGTGAAATGCCTAGTATTCTTTATAGTATGTTTATAATAGAAACATGATTACAGTGAGAAAGAAGAAGATACATTCGAGATGTGGTGCTGGAGGCGATTGAGAATGTGACTACGAGGGACACAAACGTCTAATCATATCCAATCGTATCTTCAAAGAATTAATGATTACCAAAATAGCTTCGACACTGCATAAAAAAGATCCATGCCAGAAAAAAATGACTAATCTACTTAAGAAGTCCCGAGAAATTCGTGATCACAAGGACAGTTGAAAGAAAGCAAGCAAAAATAGAACAAATAATGGAGTTAACAGGGTCCTCTCTAAACAATCCAATTAACATGGCTTCACACCACAAGGAACCGTTCTGCACCAAGATCTAGACAAATTATGAGACTACGATACACACGATGAAGAAAAATACAATTAAAGGTCGAATTACGCCCCATGGATTAGTAATAAACAACTATGCAAGAATCACGGGTTCGATTCCTTATGGGTGTTAAGTATATGTTCTATTTTTAAATAAAAAGGGTTTTCGTCCGAAGAAAAGTTTTTGAAAAGAAAAGATGTTTGTTTTTGATTTCAGTTCCGATAATTCGGTGTTTATTAGCAAAATAACTTTATTTTATAGATTACATGAATATAAACATTTTTATATAATTTAAAAATATATATAATATTTATTTTCACTTTGTACTACACCGCACAACATTTTTTGAGTAAAATCACTACTTTCGGGAAGAGCAGTCTTTCTTATTTACATGTTCAAATTGAACTGCTCTCTCCGAAACTAGTCGTGATACTATTTGAAAAATTGTCTGTGTGCAGTATAAAAAAAAGGATAGATAAATTATATATTTTTTAAAATTAAAATGTTACACTACGAATTAACAGCCAAATCAATCAATGATACTTTTTACATAATTAATACACCAGCAAATACAGTAAGTATTAAATATTATATATTATTTTTATTCAAGTCTGTTAGCCGCTTCCTATCTCGCCAGGTACATATAAATTACATGTTCTGAGGATGTAATGATATTTATCATTTTAAAATAAATATAATACTTATTATGGTATGTGTAATAGCATATTATTTTTAAAGTATAAATCTTTATTTTAGTATTTGTATTTTAACTCATTTAAAAATAAATTTAATAGAAATAAGATACCAGAGATGATAGCAGTGAAATAATACATATGAGACAAAAACAACTAAAATGTGTTTTGAATAATCTATGTAGATACCTTTTTTCCATCTAATTGACCTGTAGAAAATAGTTCTAAATATAATTAGTATATGAAAAGTTGCATCTTGTATTATACAAGGATAGATGAAGATAAGGATAGACAGCTACAAAAATAAATTAAATGAACAAAAGGGAATCGAAAAAGACAAAAGTAATCATTGATTAACACAAAATAATATAATCATCCTGTGAGGGCGGAGTCGGAGCCTCGGTCGCAAATTAAAATGATTATTTATTAAAAAGAAGAAGATCAAAACAAAACAAAAATAATTAGACATAATGGAGCCGCCTAAATAACTCCAAACCCGAAATTAACGAGCGCCCGTCGGGGGCGAGAGCCTCCGCGAGGGGCGAGGGAGGGGGAGGAGGGCAGCCGAGAGCAAACGTCAATCAACAAGACAAAAACAAACAAAGTCCTTTCACTAACAACAATAGCGTTCCGACCATGCTACGCTTTCTTCCCTAATTGTGCCCATCCCCCATTGGTCGAGGGCACATCCGGGAAGTGATAAAGTATCCACTTAGACTAGGTATTAGCCAATCAACATCTCCGGAGGCGGAAGTAGGAGCGGTCACGTGTCCGTCACCAGAACTCCGGGGATAGTTGAAAGTCTCACCGTATTTTAATGAGGCTGTTTTCGAAGTTGTGAATGGAATTAGGGAATTAGACTTTAATCACTCAGTAGTTGAAAACTTTAGCGTTTCATAAATTTTACTACACGTTTTTTGGCTCGACTTCATAATTTAGTCACGACTTCATGATCAATTTAATTAGTTTTATTTTTTTAAAACCTTTTACACAATACTTTATACAACCTTTAATACGAACTTTTGAGATAATTAACTGATTTGCTATGTCGTTAAAGTTTGAATACACATTAGAAAAAAGTGTTGAGAGTAAATGTCAAATATATAATATTATGATGATTTTGATACAGTTCTGAACACACTTGTCAGAGCAGTGAACAACCACTACTGGGGGATGTCAGCACATCCCAACCGACATAGATTGACGGCCTATGGCACCCAGTTCTCCACTTCACTCAGCGTAGTATAGTATCATTGTGATAAATTCAGTGTCATCGTGTAAGTAAATAGTTTCAATCCAATTGCTCCACCACTGTCATTAATATCTTTCTCACTCTCACAACAAACCAAGGCAAATATCGCAATATATACAAACATAAATGGTTAGTCGACTTTGAGGCGGCTCACAATTCGCATACAATCCTTCAAATCAAATCTCACGTATAAAATATACCACAAATTTCAAAAATATAGCTAAAAATAAGTTCCCATCTCTTGATACTTTTACAACACCTCACAAACCTACGATGAAAGCAATTGTTTTTTTCTACTTTATCCTGTAAAGTATTCTGTTTTTTTTCTTAAAAACAAACAAAGCTCCGAATCGATCAGAGTTTAATATTTACCGATTGTGTTATATAAGTGCCGGTACTGATTTTGTACAATACATTAAACTATCAGTAATTTAAAATTCCTAAATATGTAGCGTCTAATTCCAAAACCCCCCAAAACAGATTAAAAATAATTTGAGTTAAATATGCAGTTTTGTAGATTATTTTATCAGCTACATACATAATGCATTGTTTTACATAAAAGTCACTTAAATACATTTCATGTTCAAAATCAGGGTTAGTTCCAAAATACCCCCATAATAGTATAAGTTGCTATTCCCCCTAAAATTAAATCAGCCAATCACAACGCTTGTTGATGATTACGTGATCGAAAATCCAGTATGGCTGTTAGAATAATATATACAGAAAAGAAAACTACATTACAGCTGATGTAAAAACAAACATTTTGTATATTTGCTTTCAAAATACACGTTTTCATCTATAACTCAAAAACAAGTAGTTTTAGGTGGTTTTGGAATTAGACGCTATTTATTACAGACAATTATATTAATGAACGATACTACAAAATATTTTTTATAAAAATGGGTTTATATAGTATATAGTTGTGAAACATGTTAACAACGTTTTATTTCTATTTTGTTTTTGTTATTTATATTAGTTTTTAAGCAGAACACATTCTTATTAATTATGTTACGAGAGCAAAAAAGAATGGGATCACCGTGAAGCCTAAAATGAAAACAAGATTTGGTCAATCCTTCCATATGTTTCTGGCCCCCAAAACATATAACATTTTGCCCAGCAGTATGAAACAATTCTCGATGGACAAACTCAAACATCATCTCAGGAACTAGTTATTGGATGTTCGCAGAAAGGAAACTGAGCAAAGATTCATGGAAATGATCACATGAACAGAACATCATTTCTTTATATTCATTTTTGTGTTTTGCGTAGTGAAAATCATGGAATAGCGATAGTATTTTACTTATTTATTATGTTATTAGAATTTTTTTAAAACCTTGTTTACCTCATTCCTAATATTTTTGGTTTAGGTAAAAAAGATGATATTTATTAATTATAATAATGGTTTTCATATTTGTACGATAGACAACAGATGAACCTGTCTCCTTTAGTACAGACTTCGATCTAGTTGAGGATACAGTGAACATCTCTTACATTATGAAGCTTGTTCGCTTTTTATGTATATTTATAAGAATGTTTATAATGTATAATATGTGCGTATATTAAGAACATGAACAGAATAAATTTAAAATTTTAATTGTGAAGTATATATTTTTAATATTAATAATGTAATATAATTTAAATAAATAATTGCCTGTTATGTTTAATATTAGTATCAACAGTTGTATGACGTCGAAGTATTACTTTCCATATACATTTACAAGCAAATCTTCTGAAGCCGTACGCTACGTACGTAATCTTTCTAGCTCTACGTTATGTTGGCCTAACCCCCCTACCAACCATGCTAAATCCCTGGGTTATCTGGAGGGAAGGGATGTGAGATGGGAGGGCTGGGAATACAGACGGGGTCACGTGACATTGACAGGTACCAACTCACCACACTAACCGATCTGTCTGTCATCCTCTCCATCTGCTACTACCCTGATGCCACATTGAAGTAAAATTATATATATCATATAGATATATACATATATGTATAGATTTTTCATTATATTTATTATAATTATGATAAAAAATTCCGATAAATTACTAATTACAATTGTATAAAATGTTTTATAAATTAAAAAATATCTTATTATTTACGTAAAGTACGTAGAGCATAAAATAGTCCATCTCCCTTGCACGAACCTGTCAAATCAAAATAACCTATTTATACATATGTATACATATTAATGAGATCGATATGATTTTAAAATGAAATAATGCAAAAAACAGTTTAAGATACAACCAAAATTTTTATGTCAACAAGATTTCTTATGTTTAAAATAAAACGTTGTTTAAATGGCCAACCTCTCTTCGTTTACAAGAGTTAGTTCGTTGAACCCAATTTTCAATGACTTTAGCAAATGAATTAGGCCTAATGTCGTAAATGCAGCGTTCGTTATTTAATTGTAAATGATCAAGTGTTTTTAGTTTGTTTAAATAAACCATTAATTTCAAACCCAGCAAAAAGTAATCTAAATGAGTTAAATCACAACTTCTCGGAGGCCATTTAACGGTTGAATTTCTTTAAATTATTGATTCACCAATCTTTTCTTGCAACAAGTTGATGGTGACATTAGTAGTATGACATGTGGCACCATCTTGTTGGAACCACATGTCATTCACATCAAATTCATTCAGTTTTAGCCACAAAAATTAGGTTACCATCGATCGACATCGCTCAGTATTCACTGTAATTGCATTTCCAGTAACATTTTGAAAAAAATGTGGTCCAATAATACTACCATGCTAGTGGCCGTTCACACCTAAAGTGATGGTTTTGCTTATTGACAAAGCCATGCCACCAAAATGTGCATCACCCGAAAATATGATTTTTGTAGCAAAAAATATTCACAAACGAATGCTTATTTTCATATTTTTTTTAATACCAAACGTTGTGCAAGCGTGTAGATTGTCAGAGTATCCTAAAATAAATTAAAAAAACTTTGGTTGCTAAATAATTAAAAATAATATTATTCCTATTAAAAACCCTTTACATATAAAACTAAATACACAATACTTGTGTGTCCAAATTTTTGTAAGAAACAATATTTTGGACATCTCAAATATAGTTAATATGATATACCGGTCAAAATAAGAAATGTATGTAATAAAATTGAAAATTGATTTTTCAAACGTAGTATAATGTGTTAATCATGTGTCATATGTACATATAAATAATATAGCTTTCATATTTCTAAAAAAAACTAAAATTCTCATTAGTGACATCTATACTGTTTCAGGGAAACGAATATCAAATTTCGTACCATAGAGTCTAAGTGTTTTTACATGGTAACATAACCATAACTTCCAAAAAACCACGGCTTTAGTATTTAGCATTTGATGAAAAAGAATAAAACCGTACGTCTCTTTTTTATTTCTTTGAAAAATAAGATTATTCAAATTTTTTTTTGTAACTTGACATTAATATATCATATTTCTTTTTTAAACATTTTAATATTTTTAGAATTAACAAGGTTCCCAATTGAAAACCGAATTGATATTTAACTAACCATTGTTTTATTATTAAACGTTTTAATTTAATGTAGTGTGTAATCATCCAACCTCATACATCTGCGGTATTAATGTATCATTTACTTAATTACAATTATTGCTGTTCATTGTACACATTATTACTGGGAACGTCAAAAGCAAATGACACATTGTGGTTTAAGTTTAATTATCTATTACGTAGCATATCCAATCAGAATGTAACAATCGCTAGAACATCGTGATTCGTTCTAATTAATGTACAACAAAATATACATAGGTCAAACCGCAAGAAACCTGCATAATAAAAATCAATAATTTCTTAGATTTACATAATTGAAACTAACCATTTTTTTATGTGCCATGTTGCCTCGATTGGCACCACTGGGTTTCTTGGTTTATAATAATGTACATGTATGTGTGTGTGTGTGAGTATTGCTGCCCTCTTTTCGGAAAACTAAGAAGACGGTAACCGACAGGCGTCGTTCAATTACATCCCGTGCTTCGACCGGTCCAGCGTTTCAAATGAACCATCAATGCGCATGGTTCGGTCAGTCAAAATCTAAAGAAGACAACCCAGCTAAAAAAACAACATCGGACCAGAAAGACAGCAAAAATAAAAGGTTAGTGCAGTTCATATATCATTTGTGTGCTGGGAACCAGCCATCGAAGGCATTAACATAAACACCATTCTTTCGACAGCCATAAACTAAAACTTCTACACTTGATACCTTATAAAGGATGACTACTTAATTTATAAACTGTTAAAATATATATGATAATAAAAATTTATCTGATTATATATGAAATATGTTAGCGAAAACATATCATTAATGCACATATTATTATATTATATTATAACATCATTCTATTAAAGCTTTCCTTCAAGTTAAAAACCTGCTAATTTCACGGCTTTCTATAAAAAGTAGAAATAAAAAATGAAATCAAAATACAGCAGACCAAGAACAAATCAAATTCAAGAATCACGAATCACGCTATTTTCCAATACTCAATCGCAGTTGGTAATTGTGATTTAGATACATCACAGATATATCATAGATAGATTAACTCGCTTGTTAAAAGTACAGTACTTTTTTCGTCGGATAGACAGAAATATGTTGTATTATATATCCAACTTTGGTTCCGTTTCAATAAATCCGAAGATACTGATGGGAACATATAAAAATGTTGTATTTTATCAGAATCACATCGCCGTCTGACATTTGCTGTCATCGCCACAGCAGTCACGCGCGCGTTTTCTGTGCGCCAAACTCCCCAAAGCAATCGGGATATGCACCAGACGAGTTTTTACTTAAACCCTTATACATAATATTCTCTATAAAATCGTATAAATACGTTTCTTTTCCCAGGCACATGTCTTGTTTTTCAAAATGGAATTTCCCCACATCTGACACGGGAATGATAAGGGCAGATCTAAGATAATCCCTGTATTTTTGCTATTTTCTGCGGTTAGATGTCTCCTTTTTATTATTTTGCGCATGTCAAAGCGAATCGTTTATATTCGGAGAAGATTTTGTATTCACTGAACCAAAGGTAGGTGTTTTAATATTTTTTCGTATGCTAACATAAAAATTGGATGTCTTTTTGTGTCAATCATGTGGCTTTACAAGGTATATTCATTTTACATGAGAAATATGTAAAACACGTAGCATAAATTTCTTAGAATTTATTTGAATTGTTATTTATTATAAGTGACAAAAAGTATGCGACGTACTTAATAACATTAAAACTTTTTTCAACCACTATATTGTGATGATTCTTAATAAATACCATTTATAAAAAATCATATTTAAAAAAAAACAATTAAACATAACGAGGCTTATTGAATTCTAAATGTCATTAAATAAATGTATTTATGTTTACATTTATTGTGGTTAATCATTAAAAAAATTATACGGTAACTTTGTGTTTAACCAACTTAGCTTTTATATGTGAACCAACCGGTTTCGATAAAAAATCATTTTTTATCATTAGGGTGACAAAAAACTATCCAATTTTTTTGTTCGTTTAGAAAATTTAATTTTTAATAATATTAAAAAATATATTCTAGCACCAAATTGGATAAAATTTCTAATAATGATTAAACATATTTACTGTTTCCGATGTTAGTTTGTAGAACTCCATAATCACATGTGAAAATACAACACTTTTAATTTTCTTGATACGCGTTTCGTCTTAAAGAGCATAACAATTTAACTCAGCAACTTGTATTTATAATAATATTAATCCATAGTGCAAAACAGCTATTGTTTCTTAATTTTTGGCTGTACAAGCTCTCAAATCTGTCCTTTTTACTGATATATTATTGCGGATCAAGTAAGGAAATCTTATATGACTACATTTTATTATGTATTTTATTGTGTGTGACTGAATGTATGTAGGTACTCGTATAAGTGTGAAAGCGTGAACTAATTTTAAATATGAATTAAATATATTAATTAGAAAGATATACATATAAAATCAATTTTGTCAAAAAATGTTGTTTTTGCGCTACCGGGATTCGAACCTGGATCTCTATTTCAAATCCGGGGAAGTACACTACCAATTGTGTTATAGCGCCAGTATTTTTCATGAAAAATTTTTGAACCTATATGTTACACTTTTTTCAAATTAATACATCTGTCGTTCCATCATTTGAAAGCCATCTACATTGTTTTTACGGAATCTCAAATACCTTTGAGTAAACCGACTGCAGACGCCAGAATTATCAATTCATTTTTATTAAATTTTGGACACATTGATACAACTTTATTATTAGGAGAACACATTCTTAATGTGAAGTTATAATTATTCAGAACATAGGTCTGTGATATTTTAAATATGAATTAAATATATTAATTACAAAGGTATTGGTATCTTTCAAATAATGGAACGATTTAATTTATTAATATCAAAAAGGTAACATATAGGTTCGAAAATTGTCGCTAAAAATATTGTCGCTGTAGCATAGTTGGATAATGCACCTTCTCCGGTTAGGAAAGAGATCTAGGTTCGAATCCCGGTGGCGCAACAACAATATTTTTCGATAAAATTGATTTTATATGTATATCTTTCGTGAACTAATTAGTTGTAAATAGTAATGTACAATCTAATTGTAATATAATAATAGGTATCGTGAATACAATTGTACTATACATGCGATAGTACACCGTCATAAAATAATAAAATTCATATGAAACAAATCATTTCTCTGCATTCTAAAACAAATTAATAGTAATTACTCGGAACATTCAAATGATTTTTTTTCTGTAACTCAAAACAAAACATCTCCAACGCTTATTTACGAGTTAAGATTTTCTCATAAAAGTGTACAGCTTCCAATCAGTGTCTCGCAGTTTCTACCCATACAACGATTATGATGGCAAAAAAATCACGAAATAGCAAAAACGACAAATCATCTCTGGCGTCTCCATAGTGAGAAGTTCTTTTGTCGGATTCTGTGCAAAAAATAAGCGAGAGAAAACAAAAGAGATACCAAACAAGCTGCGAATATAAACGCGATAAAAATGTCGGAACTGCGAAATGGATATCGTTTTTATACGTTTCTTGTCTAATGATGAATCGGAGGAGTATTGAAAAGCAATTAAGAGTTTTATTTACTTTGCGAAGCGAACTCGATACAAGTGAAAATAAAAATCTTTAAAAGTAACCAAAGTAACCGCAAGCAAAGTAGATATCGAGCAGAATCATTTAAATTATAAAAAAATAGCCAAAACGCACGTTACAATCGATGTGACATTTTAAATATTTTTCAGGGACAATTACATTTTTAACATTTGAAGCAACATATAGACATGAACTAATCCTTGTTTCAATATTTTCATTTGGTTTAAATCAAATAGCTCCGTGACTTTTTTTCAAAATATGACTTGATTGGAACGAAAAATTAAACGCAATCAATATAATATGCATTAATGTAAAAAATGCGTCTTATTTTACACAAAGACTTAATTTCCGAAGAGTAAATACTTTTACTGTTGCATAAGTGTGTCATAAATTATCGGATTTATGTTTCCACCAAGAATGTGTGTAGAATGCCCCCCGTCCAGGAAATAATGTTACAAACCCCTCTCCTATATGTACACTTCTATATATCTGTGATTTAGAGCATCAGTTTTTACTGTTTTTTATTACCTATACCTATTAGGTCACCCATTATGGGTATTTAACCGTGATCAAATAAAAGAAAGACGGGGTTACCACTACGTAGTATAAAAGTGGTATGAGTTATGACGAAATGTTTGATTACCAGAAGAATGTATGAGTGGAAGCTGGTTCCCTATTTCTCTCAGTTCTCCACTGAGTTCATTTGAGGATCACAGTATGTGTATGTGCGCGGATGTAGCTAGAGCAGGTTGGACAAATAAGATAAATAATTTACAGCTGATAGACGTTTACTGAGAATAGATTCACAATAACGGATAAGATATGAGTAGTGCCAACGTAAAGCGTCTGGTGTGAATTGTTCGGGAAGCCAGCTGCGAGAGAAGTGAATAGTTATGGCCGGTTCACCGGGTGACTGCGCCGCGATCTATTCTCGTCAGTTCGTAGGTCGGTACCAGATGTACCTTTAAGGTTAATGATAGCTTATTGTTAGACCCGTCAAATGGCCCTCGATAAAACCGCCCCGACAAATGCGCCCCACAAAACAATACATTTTTAAATCGCATGGTAAATGGTGATTGTCATCATCCCTCAGTGTACAAAGTTATCCAGCATTTTATAAAATAACAAAATCAAATAGAGGTACAATATGTTCGTTGCCATGCAGGATATCGGCGACCAGAAGCGTCTACAAATAAATGTGTGCAACATAACAGACGCATAAAAATATAAGTGAAAAATTATAATAGAAATGACATTATCAATTATTTAAGTGGATTGTATAATTTAAAATTATAATATAGCTTTTGTTGACTTTGGTTATAATTAAATAATAGTTTGTTGAGAATTTGTAAATAGATAGCAAATATATACTGTTGTCATTACTTTATTACAATTCCAATGTTTTAGCGATATTTACTTGATAAGAATTATAAATAAAGCAGTCTATATATCCAATATAAGAATATTTTATATAACTTTATGACAAATAATATTATTAAAATTAATGCAAATCAAAAATTATTTAATAAAATATATTTTATTCTTTAGTTTGTATAACCTTTTGCCAAACTAAGTTATTATATTATTAATTATACGAAGTATAATCTACAGTTTCGTTTATCTCTTCTCATTTAATTTATTAATTTTATAAAGAGATCGATGGCAACGTCGGGTCGTGTGAAAATCTTTTTTTTTTACATTTTAGTCAAGACTCATCATTAATTGGAGCGCATTTGTCCGGGACATATTTGTCGGGGCGCATTTACCGGGGAGCATTTGTCGGGGCGCATTTGTCGGGGAGCATTTGTCGGGGCGCATTTATCGGGACGCATTTGTCGGGGAGCATTTGTCGGGGCGCATTTGTTCGGGGCGCAATTGTCGAGTAACCATTCAGGGTTCGTGCAGATTGTCAAGGCGATATACCCCCACATACCCGTTAGCGAAATTATTTATATTTAGTTGCGCAAATCTCAATTGCGAAGAATCTCCTTTTCCAAAGGCCCCCGAAACACTGAAAAAAAAAAATCAAACTATAAGTAAAAGAGAAAGCCCTATAAATACTGTTTTAACTCCAAAATACTGGAAGATCCGATTGTACTCGGCTACCGTAGGATATTTATGACTTCGTCAATGCTCTGTCTTTGTCGGATCAGCTTTAGAGCTCTAGGTCTATTATTATCGATGGTCTAATCTAAAATATCATCTATATATTCATATTGCCGTTCATAGTTTACATTGTGTTTTGATGTTATCATTTTGGGGCCCTATTTTTAGAGACAAAAGGGCCTCAAAATTTCCAGTAAAACAGAAGCCTGCACCATAAATCTACCCCTGATTCCGTGAGCTTTGATGCTGTATCTTACTGTAATTATTATGTCTTTTGGCACGACAACTTTTGATAATACGTTACTGGTTTTACTGATATGGCAGTCGACACAAATTATACGCGGTAATAATTTATCTGATGTTTGAATTACACTTAAATTATTTTACGGAAAGTATCACGAAAACATTTATTCTTAAATAACGTAAAAAAGTACCTTTTATCAAATATGTCGTTTAAATAATTTAACATTCAATGTCTATTTGTAATAATTTCCCAATTTTTTGTCATTTTACAGAAAACGAATATTTTCTAATGCTCATTGATTTTTCATGGCCCGTCCGTCAATAATATCTAAAAACCTTTTAAATTATAGCATTGAATGATTGATAGAATTTATTGCATACAAAATACAATAAAAATCCGGCAATTTCCGGCAATGTGTTAGTTAAACAGAACGCTTGCACCAAATTCACTTTAAATGTCGCAAAGCGGTTAGAAATACAACTCGCTCATGAAACACTTCAAATTGACTATACATATATAACAACGTAACAATTTATAACCGTGTCAAGAGTTAGGTTTTTTTTGTTCATTGTAAACTAGTCTTGTGGAAAAAAATTCGTTAGGTTATCATAAAAATGATTTCTAAAATTTCAACAGCAATAGCAATTTTCTGTATTTGTGCACTTATTTTTTTTAATATTTTCGCTATGAAGGCACAAACGTAGAACAGAATATTATTTTGGACAAAAATATCAACCGGGAGCAAATAATATCAAAATAACTGCTCAAAAATTTGCGAGGTGATTGTGAAAATTCAGCAGACCGTTGTCTCGGGAGTGAATAAATCTAATAATTTTTATAATAATTGTCTTCCCTGCCTGTCCGGCTATGAATACTCTGGATATTCACTTCTACGCATTTCTATTATATTCCAAATAATTCGTGTATTTTATTAATAAATGCGTCATCTAGCTATTGAATGTCTTTGTTTAATAATTTTTATTGATAAATTTATTATAAATAGTGGCAATCCGTAATATATTTCCTGTCATAATATCACAGGCTATTTATCCATTTTTTCATTAATATTTTTAATTCAAAATTAAAATATTTGGTTGTCAAAATTTGTAAAATGATCTCCCAGATAAAAGAGGAGTATCATCATATATTGTAAAAACTAAAAAAGATAGTAAAATAATCGTACAAATAATAGAACTGATAAAGAATTTAAAGAATAATCGAATGTTTGTGAAATCAAATGTCAAAGAATCAGGCAGAATAATTGGTCTAAAAAGAGCCTTAAATTAATTTTCTTAATTGTTTGGATGAGAGGTTAGTATAAAATAATCAAATTTACTTCTTGAAACTGCATATAGAAATGTAATAAATATTATGTTTAGAATAATAGAAAATATCCAACAAACCCATTATATTTATAATCTATTATAATCAGTTTTTTTTTTTTTAAATATTTTTTTATCTCTTTTTTTATTTTTATTAAATAACACCACAGCAGCACGACAAAAACTGGCTACTTTAACACAGACTTCAGTGTAGCAAAGTAGCCAGGACAGCGTTGTATATATCAGAAGTGGAGTCCACTCCATCCCACAC
Organism: Eubasilissa splendida; assembly: GCA_031772225.1. NCBI lineage: Eukaryota > Metazoa > Arthropoda > Insecta > Trichoptera > Phryganeidae > Eubasilissa > Eubasilissa splendida. Next base: position 15,567,997 of record CM062861.1, on the reverse strand, counting down.
AATAAATTTAAAAATTTAATTGCAATATAATTGTATCTTATACTTATCACGTTATAATATAATATATTCTCATCTGTTACAACAAAAATATATATGTCAATAAAGTCTAAATAAATTCAATATGTCAAAGAATAACGGTAAATAGATCTGACATTTACAATAAATACCTAATGATAACCGACCTACTTAGAATCATATAAGCACTTCAAAATGCAGTGCCCGCCCAGCGTAGAGCCTTTAATCCATCACAATACAACAACACACGCCATTTATAACCCTTCTTGAACCCTTCGAACTGGTGAACCACAATATATTCAAAGGATATTCAAAATAAGGTGCAATGCTTACATTTTTTTACATTATAATGTAAATTTACCGAGAAAGTAATGGAGTCGAATATTTTCAATAACTATATTATATTTTTCAATGCGTATAAAAAGATGCCTCCCTTCACTTTTGATCGATAAAATTATTTATTGAAAACCTGGGACTATAACATTATTAAGACACTACTGTAACTTTTGAAACAAAATTACTACTTTTTATTATTTGTATATGTACCTATTTGTATATTTCGATGTAATATTTTTGAGGTCCAATCGTCGCTGGCATGTTATAAATAAACTTTGCTATTTTGCATTGCATAATTATTTATGCTGCGGTAACATAAATAACCTATGGCATTATATTATCGCACGATGTCGCGGTCTGCGGTATTCTGTGTATACCCTTACCTGGTATGTAAATATGAAACCGGAATTTGCCCATAAATGGTCCTAGCTGTCAATGTAGTTACCATCACACCGCGTCATTAGCTTCATTCTCTTGTTTTAACATCTGAGAAAGATTTTCAACTCATAACAATACAAGTTTTATACAACAGCATAATTTTGAATAGCGTTGAACATGTCGAATTTTGTGCCTGGAAACTACGATTTGCGGCCAGCATTGATTTTTTGTTACCATTTGAATAAAACTGCTGCAGAGTCACATCAAATGCTTGTAGAAGCTTACAGTGAGTATGCTCTTGGTAAATTACAGTGCTTTGAGTAGTTTAAAAAATTCAAAAGTGGCGATTTTGACGTGAGAAACAATGCTCTGTGTTTGGTGGGATCAGAAGGGTGTGATCTATTATGAGCTGCTAAAACCTGGCGAAACCGTTAATATTGAATGCTACCGACAACAAATGATCGATTTAAATCAAGCTTTGCGTGAAAAACGACCATAATATCAAAAAAGGCAACACAAAATGATTTTTCTTCATGATAATGCACCATCACACACAGCAAAACCGGTCAAGGAAACGATTGAGGCGTTTAGTTGGAAAATACCTTCGCATGCGGCTTACTCACCACACCGATTTTTTACTACTTATTTGCATTGATGGGTCATGCACTTGCTGAGCAGCGCTTCACTTCTTATGAAAATGGCTCGATGATTGGTTTGCCTCAAAAGAGCAACAGTTTTTTTGGCGTGGCATCCAAGAAGAGGTGAGACAAGAAGAGGTTAGGAGCTTCTGTTTCACAGCATCATAACCTTTTGACACAATTTCGAGTAAATAATAATTCGAATAACTTGAACACACACACCTCAACTCCTACATAATTGGAAAATGTGTAAATTTCATTATTTATATCGAATAATGCCTTCGTAAGCATACCTTTACTTCATTTGTAGATTGTTTATTTTATTTGTACAATAATTCATTTAGTTCCTTTGTTATCTTATAACTTATCTCATAACTTTACCGCTTTACTTATCTCATAATACCTATTCTAAGACATTCTAGAATTAACAAAAGTGCTATTTATTTTGTATCCACTAACGAACATCTCTATAACTCCTAAGTAATCTATTCTAGCAAAATCTACAATTTTATTACATTGCTTAAGTCGGTGGACGAAGACCACACCTTTATATTACAATATATGTAACTATTCATTCGTGAATAACTGGAAAATTGATTTAAACTGTATTGTCTTTAAACCGATTTAAAAACAATGTACAATATTTGAAATAAATTATTATTGTTACTGTGCATTAATGGATGTTTTGATTTAATTAAATGATTCATTTTGTATTAACGATCAATCTTAATTTCATTAATATTGATTGATTGATGCACTTATTCACCAACGGATGAATATCGCACCCTCGTTAATTAATTTTTTTTCAGTGCCGATAATTCAGCGTTTATTTTTATAACAACTTTATTTTTATAACTGGCATCAATATAAAAATCCTTAATACAAATAATATAATTCATTTAATTTACATGCAAGCCTGTTGGCCGCTTCCTACCTCGCAAGGTACATATAAAGTACCTATTCTGAGGTAAGTAGCCATAAGGTTCCATAAGTTAGAATATAAGTTGGAAGGAAGGTAACAAATTAAATTAAGTGGTAAAAAATAGAAAAATCTAAAGTATAAAGTAGAAATAATAAGTAAATTGAACAGAGTAAATTATTGATACAGACTAAAGATATATAAGAAGTAAGAGAGAAGAAACAAGCAGCGAGCAAACGAAACATGATTAGTCCGAAGTAGGATGTAACGATAAAAAGATTTAGATAAAATGAGTAGCTTTGTTCATTTAAGGAACTCTTCCAGCTGACTTCTTCCAATTTTGAAAAGCCATTCCTTTATAAGCACACATAATTGAGGATACAATACCATTGCCATCTCTTGTGGTAGCTTATTGTATATCCGCGGTCCTATAAAACATGCATGTCTTTGAGCAAATGAGGTTTTCATTAACGAGACAGCTAGTTTTCCTTGAATTTTTGCCCAAGTACACTTAGAATATGTGATAAGGCGCAGGATTATGTTTTCATGTATGTATTTAAGCAAAGTCTTTATGAATAATTGCCTGATATTTGGCACCTTGAATTTTTGGAATAGCGGCTCTGATTCATGCTCAAAGAATTTATTGAGAATTATTCTCATTATAGCTTTTTGCATTTTAATCAGTTGGTCGAGTACTGTGATAGCGACTACACCCCAGCCAACTATACCATATCCTCTGACAGAATGCGAAAAATATATGGATGAAAAACGAAAAATTTTATGTTCATTTTTACCTAATTTGTGATATAAAAGTAACATTAAAATATGCATCATATTAATGTTGTGATGGAAACCGCATATTTTCAAGTGATGGTTATTAACTATCAATCATTTCTGAAATATCACGAATTTGTGCAAAATACCGGAAATTCGAATTAATCCAATAAACCAGCCGAATGAACAATTATTTACGCGAATTGAGAAATTTAAAACTTTTCTAAAATTAATCAATATTTTTTAATACAAAATGGTGAATATATTCCATTTTAAGCTCGTTAAAAGAGAAATGCATACCTACAATATAATTAAATGACCTCATTTGTACTTTTGATAGTCATACAATATTTGTAAAATATAATACCATTATTAAATAGGCAGGTAGAAATATATATATTTTTTAAATACCATGTTCTTCTTTTTCTTTTAAATAGGTAATCCACCCCTCAAGAGTGGTTTGTGCCATTAATCAAGTTAATTTTTTTTTTCAGAAAAAATACAATAACATTATACAATACGAAATATATCATTACAAGTCAATACCATTGTCATTCAAAAAATTTGCTATTATATAGATTAAATGTGGCGAGTTAAGGGAAAGAAAATGACACAAGTTAACCGGAAGTTGAAAATTATTAATTATTAATTGATAAAAAAATCTGTGATCTGTAATGGACAGGCAAAAAAGACATGGTCAAAGATTTCTTCCTCGGCACCATACTCACACATTGGGGAATCTATTAAATTCAATCTATATAAATGTGAGGCTACCAGGCAATGCTCAACTTTCATTCTAAAGTTATTTGATATTGTTCTTTCGGAAACTTTCCTTTTGGAAAACCAGGGGGTGCGGGGAATAAATATTCGAATTATTTAAATCCGATTACCCTTATAATTATTTGGATCCATCTATTGTGTAGTCCAGATTGAATTCGTACATTTTTAACCATGTTAAGTCTGTCATTCATCGAGATATGGAATGGATGAGGAAAAGTTTCGAAAAGAATAGCCTCCTTGAAATACTGTTATATTATAATAATCTGAAACCAAATGATTTTTATTTTGTTATTAATATGAAAAACGCAACCCTCAAAGTAACACGAAGAAGCATGATGAGAAATATATGTATCGGGCATCACACGAAGAGATATAAAAAGGTGAAGATGAGAGAACAGAAAAGAGTAGTTGATTTGATAGAATACGGTAAGAAATGAAAAGACAATGATCCGTCAGACTGATGATATCATCATTCTGTAGCAAGATAGAAAACGGCTGATAATTATAGCGATGCTAATCAATATGAAAACATTTTTTAACCTACAAAAATTTAATTATTTTTAAGATTTGCAAAATGTACTTTGTGGTTAAAATCCTTTTTTTTGTTTTATTAAATTATTATGAATGAAATACATCTACCGGTTTCAAAAAATATCAATATATAATTTTGGTGTCTATAAACTTAGCTGTAAAGATTGTACTGCTTTCTAAATTGGTATTGGTTTTACAGAATTTTCTAACCATTTGTTAGAAAATGATAATACTTTCGATAAAAATTTGGGATTGTCTATTTTACATATAAAAAATGTTTACAATGAAATTTTATTTATTTCTAATGGTCTTAAATTGAATAATTTAAAATCATTAGAAATAAATAAAACTAACCAAAATAATATAAACAACCAACTAAATTTAACCACAAGTTCCATTCTGAAATTTTTTCCTAAAAATTGTTCTAATAATTTTGTATCATTAAGTAACAATTTAAGTTATGTACTAAATTTATTTTTAAATATATATTGTTGTTTAAAATTTTTTTTTTTAAATATATTCTGTTAAAGAAACAATATAACATATGTTTTTGATTAGTTGACGACATCCCCATTTTCGAAACAGGTAGATGTATTTAATTCATTTAGTGGTTAGTAAAACAAAGTTAACAATTAAAAAAATAGATGTAATTATCTAGGATACCCAATACAAATTACATGTAATCAAAAACAAAGTAATATCAGTAATTATATTCATAAAAATTTACATAATGACATTGAAAAAGAAACATAAAATAACTCACTCAGTTAATCAACTACAAGTCCATTATTGAAGAGCTGGATGATAGCAGTAATAATTGATGAACTTACCTGTAAAAAAAAGAGAATATCATTAAATATATATAATATTTATACTAAGTAGGTAGTGATACATTAAAATAAAATAAAACACTTAAAAATTCTAAAGGTCATTCGAAATATGCCAGTGTAATATTTAGTTTTGACATTATTTGTATTTTATTATTAAAGAATATTAATACAATAAGTAAAGGAAGTTTAAAAAGATATGATAAGTTTTACAGTTTATTTGTGTTTGTTACGCCCATGCATATCTTAGTATGTTTTTCACTTATTTTTAAATCTACCAATGATCAATTGTCTGCTGTGACGTAGTAAGTCATTAAGTATAATTTGAATCTGCTGAAATGAGTCGCGATTACTCTACTTTTGTTTTAGTCACATTTATGTGTTAGTAAGGAGAAAATAGTAAGAAAAATATATGATGCGAGTGTTGATCGCACCAGAAAAATAGGACGTCCACGGAGACTTTGTTTGACCAGATAAACCATACAATGGAACATAGTCATGTTAGTAGCCTCAACTATCGTCGAGTTTTTATGAATGTGAATGAGGCGAGGATTGTATCCCAGGATAGAAGAGTGTAGCGTTCCATTCTCTCTTTCTACTCCCGCGGGGAAACGGCCTGATGATAAGTTAGTAGTTATGTGGCAGTTTTGACGTGTTCTTGTATTGTATTGATGTTTTTCATGTATTTTGTGTAATTCAATGTCCTTTTCGGTATTGTTTTCAATTATCGGTACTGTAAAAAAAATATATACCAAATAATAATGATTATAAACCTATCAATACTGTTCATTTCTCCCCTCTGCAAATAATCCGCAGCGAACCTTCATCGAATTAATAGTGTAATCCTGACTGATGCAACATCCCCAAGCCCATATATTGTAACGGATACAGCCTCCAGCCACCATTCATCAAGCGAGGGGTGGTAAAAGGCTTTGGATGCGTCCGTAAACAAAAGGGACATGTCTTTTCACCTGGGATCGTGCTCGAGTACCTAACCTGGAAAACCAACCACTTAACCTCAGTGTTGCCATATGGGATGAGTAATAAATGCGACATAAAAGTACACGTTTCGTTACACTGTTTTTTATACTGTACTTAGTTGATCAGGTGATGGAAATATTTTTAAAAATACACTTGAAAACTAGTAATAATTACCAAAAAATCTGTGGAATTATTATTCATAAAATAGACGTAAATTCAAAGATTAAACTAGGACGTACCAAAGTAGAAGTGTCGTAGAAATGTAATACAAAATTTATCCAATATTATATTTTTAAATAAATAATATCGTTACACAATAATAATACGTTAAATTAGTATTTAAATTTATTTTATATAACACAATATTTATATTTATGAATACAATCAAAATTATACATTCTTCTTCTTCTTTCAAATAGGCAATCCACCCTAAATTATACATTCATGCAATAGCTTTATTTTTATAGTATTATTTATTTAGAATCCAATACATAGTAATACTCTATAATTTAAATATGAATTTTTTCGATTTTTTTTCTCAGAAAAGCTATACACTGAACACACATATATACATAAGCTCCGCATGTTCCTGCCGAATACTGCTCACTTTATTTTTTCTATACCTGTATTAGTTAGTCTTCGGAATTTCGTGACTAAAATAAGTAAATAATTAGCAACCTCTCTATAAATGTGCAATGCATGATCTCACATAAGTGTATCGAGAGTTTAATAATTATTCAATCTATTTTGAGGTTTTTTTTTAAAACGCCTATCGTAAAAATGAAATCATATTTAAATAATGAATTACATAAGAATTACTAATTTCAATGGTTTGATACGAGACTAAGGAAAATTACTACCATGTATGATATTTTGGGCGGGTTAGTCTTTGTACTTCTAAATACTGGGAACTTCTCTGTCCAGCTACTTGAAATGACTGTTAAACAGCACTTTATTGCAGATGGGTAAGTTACGCGGAATTGAGAGATATATCTGTCCTTAAGAATATGTATAAGTGAGCAAAGACAAAAATTCAATATGACAATAATACGAAATACCAACAGTATAACTGTGATTCAAATTAGCTTAATATTTATTTATTTATTTATCTGTTAGTTGAATTCTAAAAAAAAAAAAAAAACACTATCGAAATCATAAATATCTACACTGATCAAACAATGTGAAAAGCAAGTGTGACCAAGACTTTTAGCTGCGATGAATAACAAATACTCATATATAAAACTATACGGGCACGTCTCCTTTGTTAAATAAATGAATATATATATATATACTACACTAGACTAAGATATTACATTAGATAAATAACACACTAAAAGTTATGTGATAATATAATATAGAATGTGGAATATGAATATAATATAGAATATGAATTGATATATGAGGTCAGTGACACTGTCCTGAAAACTCTGAAAAGGAAAGGAGGGTCGTGATAGATTAAGAAGAAATTTGTAAATTAATTAATTTCAACAATCAAGGTTGAATTAATACCAATATTGAGTTAATAGTGTCAATATCCTATTCAAACAAATGGGGATCAGAAGGATTCCTTGTAGAACTCGTGATTTCTACTTTGATTGAAGTAATGTATGTACGTACGAGTATATTCTTAAATAAAATTCCTTTTTTCCGTCTCGCTTCACCTCTGATCTATAAACATAATAATTAACATAACTTTTTTTTTTAAATATTCTTCCGTTTTCACGACTGTTCCGAATCTTATCTGTAGAGTATCATTCTCCAGAGTTATTTTTTCGTACGTATCCAACCATTTCAACCGACATTTTGGAACCCAAGGATTGCAGGGTCCATCGTCAGAGTTGTGATCGCTGATCGATATTGGCCAGAAAATTCATAAAAATAAAGCAGAATAGCCCAGGAAACTAAACTGAACATAAAAGAGCCTTGTGAGAAATGACGTGGCGGTTAGGTTAGGTTAGGTTAGGTTAGGCTAGTTACCACAGCCCTGAAATTATTTAATATGTATACCGTGCTCGATTCGCCGCTTTTATATCTTTGGTTGCAAGATAATCCCTGTAAACAGGGTGTTTATTAAAAAACATGAAACAGTTCATTTGTGAGACAAATTATCAAGGATTTTTATTGTCAATGCATAGAATTTATTGAAAATATGTATAATTCTAATAAAAATCACCACCAACACAATTCCATCTTAATACTCAGCCCAGTTTTTCTATAATTAAAATGCAATACTATTGCATTTTCATTTACAACACAAATTTAACGTTTTACTTTATTTATTATTATTATTTATATTTATCGTATGTATTTATTTATATTTTTTCGGGGATGTTCCAATGGTGATGGAATGAAACGCGATTTGCGTCGAGTCGTCTCTTGTAGTCAGGGACGGGAAAGAAAGAGTATGGATGATAGGTCTCAGTCCTGCTCGGGCGAGACTTATTATGACAACTAATATCGGCGAGCGATCGGATCAGGCTGGTAACGGCTTCTCTCCGCTGAATTCTGAATCCACGTTCATTAATATTTTTTGGTAATGTTTAATTTAACTATTTTTTTAATGTTTTATAAGGCTCGTAATTAAATTATTCACAATATATCCGAAACTATACAATACTTAGTTTAAAATAATATATTTTATTTAAACGTATAATTATTATTTTTTAAATATTGTAAGTACTATAATGTTCTTGGGGATTATCTTGTCACTGCTACAGAAACAAAGTTTCTCAGAATTTGGTGCAGGGCCCGTACACTGTTACAATAAGTTTATTTACCGAGGTACGGTGATTACAGCAATCCCATGTGCAGGACTCTGTTACTGTCAGCATCAGGCAGACCGGAACAATAACTTCATATTTGCTAGTAGGTAAAAGTCCCCAAACGGACATTTCTGCCTGTGCTAGATCATGTCATCAGCTGCAGCAACGGGACACAATATTATTCATACACCTTCGTATTTTGTTTGAAGAATGTTTGAATTATATATTGTTTTCTATTTCTTCTCTCGATAGATATCTAGAATTGAAAGTGAAAATATACACAATCGTATTATATTTTTGCAAGGATTCTGACGATTTCAGATTTAAAATTATTAAGTAATTATAAAAAAGAATATATTAAAAATGCTTTTAAGTTTATAATTTGCTCAAAATATATATATGTTTTAAATTCGGCATATTGATCTTGTGAGCAATACACTATTATGTATTTATGACATATTTATTTATGATGCTCATTTAATTCAATTATTTTAAAAGGATTAAAAAAATTTTTTACATTATTTCGGCAAACAACCAATTATCGGTACAATAATAGATTTTTAAATCTATTGTAATTTTGCGCCATCGTCATCTATTATAATATTGCGTCCATCGCAATCGTATCCATTGGATTCATTTGATAAGAAAATCCACTGGATGACAATATAGATAAGCCAAAAATAATAGTAAATATTAATATTAATTTACAATCTTTCCGCATTGTATAAGAAGTGTCATAATCTCATTAGGTGACGGGTATATTCGGCGCTGGGCCGTAGTGGGGTTGTTTTCTTATTTATATATTCAATGCATTTACATTACAGATTACTGTACAAAAATATCTGTGATACTCGATCATTTTACATCACAAAGGATTAATACGTCGCTGGCTGTAGTGGAAACCTTTTTTTGCGACAGATACATACGGCGCTGGGCCATGGATTGTTTTTATATATATATATTCAATGTATATATATTAAAATAAAAATATATCTGTCCGCAGTCTAATATTTGACAATAACTGATATGAATAATTCTTGGATATAATTACTCGATCATTGCAGTTTAAAACGGCTTTACATAAAATATCGCTATCCATTTGAGATTTTTTTTACCGGTCTCTATTAATAATTTCATTTCTTTAAGTTCACTATGTCCTTCATGTTTGTACTTTAAATAACATTCTAACGATAATCATTTTAAGTTTAAAATTAAAAGTTTAAATTACATTAGTCGATAACTGTTCTATTGCGTGAAAATTAAATCATTCTAATTAAATAGGAGATCAAATTAAAAACACTCCCTTTATTATTTATTTTGATTAAATGAACACAGCCTGTGAAACTCTATTATAATAGCGACCAATACCTACTTATGTAACAGGATATATAAATAGGCAATATTTATGTAACTTATGTCAACCCCGTTGTCAATTCATGATATTATATTAAATTCTTTTTTATTTAATTTTGTTATAAGAAACAAACAAAAAATAAACATTTATTGTTCATGAATAAATATGATTGAAATAAATTCCTTCAAGAAATGGATTGTGTATATTTTACATATGTAACACATTATGTAAAACGAATTATATCAGCACAACAATAAATATAACTCTCATAACTATGACAGATAATTAACAAACGACTCTTTAAATGTATTAGTCATGTTTAGAATCAAATAACCAAAAAATATTATTATTTATACTCTGAAAAATATATATAATTAACTAATCCAAAAAAATTATAATTGCATTAATAATTATTATATGAATTATCAACAAGATATAAGGTTAAAATTAACTTTAGTATCTTGAAATTTTTACGAATACAATACACAATGAAAGGCAACTCGCGCCGCACTAACTGTATGCCATAATTTATGCGAGATTCGAAACAAATGAGTATATGCGCTTTCTAAGTAGGACAATTAATTTTAATAGAATACTACTTAATCATAAGAATCTAATATAGAATTTTTTACAGTACATAATAAATTCTCCATAGAGATTACAAAAAATCGTCCAGAAAATCTTTTCTTGCGAAAATAATATCACTGATTTAATTTCAATTCATTCTATTTTTTTGTATTTACACAACACAATGGAATAATATTTCTTCTCATGTTTTATTTTTCCTTCCAAATTAATTCCTTTTGACAAGAAAACAAATCACAATACGACGATCAGAATTTTGGCAAAAATATTTTTATCTCGTACCGATAATTTTATGCATAAGATTAGGTAGCGAATTTTCATTTTATTTTCGTAGAATTATTTTAATTCGACAACTTATATAACCGCAAACATACAAATTACATATATCAAAACGTTGTAATTCAAAATCTTGTATCGATACATGATTTGTAGCTTATTTTAATTAAACAAAATATATAAACAAGGTGTATTCGCAATGATTGAGTATGTACCGATTGTAAGATACGAGCGATTCAGATAGAATTAATAAGTAAATTAGATTAGATGATTTGAGTATGCGAAGAAGTCATGATTATTGAATGTGTGAAAACGAGTATATGTCGTAGGTACCATGCACAATCCGATAATACCAACATTTAGAAAAAATCTAATACTGTCTACGAGCAAGTACTAGTCCATCCACGGAATTTTTTATGAGATATAGATTGTACATCTCGTGGTTCACCGTGACTCACCAAATTTCAGAGATTCATCGTCTCGCTCCTTACTTCACGCTTATTGTACGTCTAATATTGGTTCATTGACCATTTACGTTCGTTTATTAGAATTTAAACCACCCCCGAATTCATATTCGCCATGCAATGCCTTAACGTTTGCACGCACGTGTCGAATCTCCCTTGTGAATCTAACATCGTTTTCATGGGTTTGAGTCTTTCTACCAATCTCAAGCTGATCTCTGAGTTTATTTCCAGATCAAAATCTCAACACGTGTACACGGCGCTGAGATTTATCTCATTATGTTGGGCATTAGAAAGATTATGTAAGTGGATGAAATGATTAATATTAACATATTATGGGTAGATATAATGAGGGAATACAATCATATTTTTAACTTTACAAACATACGGGAATAATTTTATTTTATTTGAGGAAGTACTTGTGGCATATGTGTGGATAGTTATCTATCTAATAATATGATTGCACTTCGTCGGTATTGAATCTGGAACAGTATATGTTAGTGACCTTTAAAGTAGTACTTTAAAAAATCCGGTAGATAGAAGTACAGAGCAAATAATGAATATTAATATTAATTTACAATATTTTTGCATTGTGTAATAAATGTCGCTCATGTATAATATTGGTTAAAACAGATATGAATAATGTTTAGATATGCTTACTCTAAAAGTTCAAAATAGTTTTACATAAAATATTATATTCACTTGAGATTTTAAGTTAATTTTTTTACCTGTTCTTATTATTTCATTTCTTTAATGCTTTTAATAACATTCTGACGACAATCATATCTTTAATACAAATTAAATGTATTAATTAGAAATATATACATATAAAATAAATTTTATCTGAAAATATTGTTGTTGCTACCGTGATTCGAACATGGATCTCTTCCAATCCGGGGAACGTGCATTAACCGATTATGCTATAGCACCATAGTGCATGGATGACAAATTTTCGAACCTATATGTTACACTTTTCAAATTAATACATTTATCGTTCTATTATTATTTGGATTGGAAGAGATCCAGGTTCGAATCCCGGTAGCAACAACTATATTTTTCGACAGATTGATTTTATATGTATATCTTTCAAATAATATATTTAATTTGTATTAAAAACAATTACAATTAAACAATTACAACTTCACAGTAAGAATGTATTCTCCTTAATGATAATTATATCAATTAAAGATAGCTTTAGGTATACATATTAATAATATTTTGTTTTTGCTTACTGGAAATAAAGACAATGTACATTACTTACGATGTATAAGGTACACTTGGTGCGTGGTGCATTGTTAAAGCAATATAATAAGGAATTTCCGCATTTAAATATAGATTCGGCGGAAACCCGGCCGCGCAACTGACACAATAGCAGCCCGTAGGGTCTATCAGCAAGCAATCAGCAAAAGCGGCATTTCCGCATTTAAATACAGATTTTACGGAAACCCTGGCCGTCGCCGATTGCTTTCCTCCCAGTGTAGTCTGAATATTGTATGTTTCCTTATGATCTGGTATGGATCATGAAAACATATATGTGTAATGGACTACATAATGTGGTCTAAACAGAAGCAGTACACCCCCTCCTCATCAAGGACGTCTCGCACCCCCTCCCATTCCTTTGTCACTGTATCTCACGGTACTGCGGGTAGCACAGACCGAGGCATGCAGTCGCTACAGCTCGGGCAAAAAAATGAGGGGACACAAAAAAAGCGAAGGCACTTTGGAAAAACCCCGAACAATGACCTAATGAAAAGCAAAAAGCTCTTCGGATTACAGAGAATGATAAAGTTCTGGAGTTTGTCTTGACGATTCCGCATTTGTTTGCTTTCAGGTCTCTGTTGGCAATTCTTCTAAGGAAAAGTAATGACGTTATAAAATATAGACACTGTAGTATTTTTAATTACAAGACAGTAATTTTTCAAGTTGAATTAATATGGTGTTCACTTTTTAGAAGTTCATTTTTTATTACCTAATGAAATAAGACCTTTTTGTGTTAAATAATGGGTTTTTTTTTACGAAAATTTAATATTTCATATTGACAAGTTTTTTGTTAATATTATTTATATGATTAGATCAAATCTAAGTAGACATAAAATCAGTTTTACATTTATGACGGAAGATCAAAAAGCTTGTTTACATCTATAAAGTATATTATTCCTGGCAGTGCTTAATTATACTCGTATATAATAATATACATATAAGTCTTAACTCAACCATTGAATTCCGTCAAATTTAAAGTACGATGGATCATTAAGTTTCAAACTAAATTTGTTTAGAAAGGATGCAACAATATAAACACTAGAGTGGTAATTTATGGAGATGTTACAGTGAATCTGTATTACCAGTGAGAATGTATTTTCACTGGTGAAAGTATATTTTCGCTAAGCCGGTCAGTGGATGTATATCTAACAATAAAGATACAAATTCACTGGTTACATTTAGTGAGTTTGTATTCGTTGACAAGCGAGAATACGCCGCAACAAATAGTTTTGGTGGCGTGGGTGGCATTTACAACTGTCACTTTTATTCGCTTATAGTATTTTCATTTATATTAAATATAATTATTTACTGCATAAACTACCATGTTTATAATCTCAGCCATTTTTATTTTCTTTTCAACACATAGGTTAGGTTAAATAAAGTTAGGTTAGGTTAGGTTTGGTTAGGTTCAATTATAGGTTAGGGTAGAATATACATTTGTTAAGTGAAGTTATATTTCCACCAGTAGAAATATATTTCCACTGGTGGAAACGTATTCGGATATGATTTCACTGAAACGTCAATGAAAATATATTCACTGGTAATACACATCTACTGTAACATAGATAATACACCAAATATTATTAATTATTTTTTTAATGGTCTAGAAGACTTAAAAGACGACGGTCGTTGTTGAAGACCGTCAACTTTGATTACATATAAAAATGTTATTGCTGTTCGTTCACTAATTAAAACAAATAATGATGCAAATTATAGCTTAGAATATTGGGATGTCAGTGACATCTATTGAGACGATTGTAAAAGAAAAATGAGATTTTAGTCAGCTATCATCATGATGGGTGCCAAAACTGTTACGTAAAAATCATAAATTTTTTAACAAATTTGATCTTGACCCCGAATTATTTTTCACAGAATTATCACTGTCTAATGATTGATATACCAGTATGAAAAATAAAACAACAGACTTGATATGATACCCATTCATTTGAATTTTCCGAGAACTTTTTGAATACGTTACTTATAAATGTGGTGCATGGGGAATTATGTGTTCTGCTCCTTATATTCAAATTACACGTTTAGTTGAGGTATTAGAAAGTTAAGCAATAAATATCACGTTCATTTCCGATACTAACCACCGTAGCACAAGAATACCGGCGTATTTTAAAAATATGGAATCGAAATTTTTGGTACGGTTTTTACGAATAATTTGAACAGTTTTATTGGAATATTAGATTTTGGTATTTGTTTGTTTCGTACTTGCGATTATCACAATAAATATATACTACAACAAATAATAATATTTAACAATTTATGCAATCACATCGTGGAAAGATTCAAGTGACTGGTACTGTTCTAAAGGTGACTAAACAGATTTGACGATATGCAGCACACGTTACGAGTCGAGAGATTGGAGACCAAATACGGCCAAAAAATGTGGGAAAATCTCAGACTACAGACAGAACGGTTATACCATACTTCTTGAGACACAGCATTAAAAATAGCACGCGTCACTTTACCTAAACATCGACCTAGGTTTGTTTAAGAAAATCACTTGCAAATGCAATCACACTCGGAAGAGATATTAATAAAATATTTTATTAAAATAAACTACTTGATCAATTAGCTTGAATTTAAAAAATATATACTTTTTATATTGACGTTTTACTAAACACACAATTTTTGAGTTAATATCACGACTAGTTTCTGGAAGAACATTCCTTCGCATTTCAGGTGTAATTTGAACAAAATTAAATATAGTTGGCTATGGGGACCGTAAGGGTGGGAGTGAATTTTAGATCATGGCTTATTACTCAACTCGACACCATATAAGGGAATAATAATGAATAATCTTAAAATGATAGAAATCCAGAAAAAAAACTAATTCGGAAAAAACATTAAAGAACAAAATATATACAAGCTCACCGAGTATTGAGGCTTCTAACAGGACCATCCCCCAGTATCTGATTGACCTGATCGCCTCAAGTCTTCCGCGAACATCCTCTACTTCTGGTGCCATCAACACTTGCGTCATATGTATATCTTTCATATCATTCTCCTCATTTATCCGTTTTATATGACCAAACTACCTCAGTGATCCTTTTTTAATCTTACTCACTATACTAAGATTTCTTTCCATATTTCTTCATTCTTTACACTGTCATAAATAGATCTGATGCGTATACGTCTAAGTGATCTCATTTCCACTGCATTCAGTCCACTTTAGTTACTCTTCTCCCAACTCCAGGCTTCACTTCCATACGTCAGTATCGGTGCCAGGACTACATTGTGAACCGCTAGTCTCGCCTCGGTTGACAAGTTCCCATGAGTTATAATACCATTCAAAGCGCCGTTCACTTTATTCCTTCCAGTTACCCTTCTTTCGATATCTTGTTCAGTGTTTCCGTTTCTATCAAACATACTCCACAAATGCACAAACTCATCTGCTTGTTCCAAACATTCATTACCTACAAGTATTTTGCACGTTGTCTTGCTTTCCACCTTCTCAAATACCATCACCTTCGACTCATCGCATATATCGTACATTCTACTTACTAGACTCTGTAATTCTTGTTAGTTATTCGCCATTAGTACTGCATCATTGGCGTACAATAAACAACATAAATTAAAACGTCAATTTTCGCACCAACATTCAAATATTCAAGTTTTTCACATACAAATTTCATATGAACAACAAGTTTGAACAATGTAGTAATATAATGCAGCAAAATTTTTAGATATACTATCGACATTTATATTTCGACCAACGACCATCATATCATATCAATATATACATCGTTTATGTCAGCACATAAATACAATATATCGTTTTATCGATGTTGTCTCAACATAACACAACGCGTATTGTACTCCCAGCACGAGGCGTCTCTGCACAAATCTCAACGGGTGGCGATAGCCGGGAGCTGTTCGCAGAAGCGTCACTGAACATTATCTGCCGCTGACTACGGAGAAATCTGATCAGGTGCCTCGCGGCGACTCTACCTACGCCAGATAAAATACCGGAATACACCTATTCTGGTAACGTGCATTGCAGTCCATGAAAATTTATATTTTTTTGGTTTTATTTTGACATATTTTACATCTTATGTTATCACGCCATTTTCTACAGGGTGGGTATAGTGGTTCAAGCGCTACACCATTATATTCACTCTCTCATCTACATGCTCCTCGATTATTGAGACTCATTATTTCTTTGAATTGTTTGTAAAATAATATATTTTAATTAATTAAGAAGAACACATTTTTGTTGTAAAATTGCATTTTAAAAACATAGGTCTGTGGTATTTTAATACAAATTAAATTAATCAACTAGTCAGATATACAGAAAAATCTGTATCTCTCAAAAAAATATTTAGTTGCGACCGGGATTCGAATCTGGACCTTTTCCTATTCGAGGAATTGTATTCTCTTTTCTTGCTATAGCAATCGAATACATTTTCGACAAATTTTGAATTTATATTGGCATGGAACGAAATTTTTTGGCATGCATAAATGTCATTGTAACGCCATTTTATTGCTTTATTAAATACGTTTTGAATTTTTCAATTTGTAGAAATTTTTGCGTTGTATGTTGGCTAAAGAAAATGCAGTGACAAGAACAAAAAAAAATAACGTTTCCGACAAATTCTCTTATTTGAGTTTAACCGAGGAGTTGGCATGATTGAATATTATTATTAATTAAATTACTACGGATTGCTTTTGGGGTTTATTGCCAACAACTCCATCGCGTTGAAAAGAAAAACAACCGAGAAGACCGTATGAAGTGATTTTTCAGTATGATAATGCCCGTCCGTATACTGATAATCCTAAAAAAATGGATAAATAAGAGCTCGGTTATCCATGTCCACCCTTTTTTCCTGATTCTGCTCCATCCGATTTTCATAATTATTTAAATAACAAAGCTGCCTTTCAAAATTAGCTTAACGACTTGTTTACCTTCAAACCACCAGATTTGTGTGGATATGGATTTTATGTGTGTATTAAAAAATTGCAAAGACTTGAAGACAACCTTATATTTCACTGCTGACTGCCCCAAAATATGTGCTTGAAAAATAAATTCCCTGATTTCGTAGTTATCATGACTTTGGCGTGACATTTAAGAAAAAAAATTAATATTGGACGACGTTCCTAAAAAGATTATTACTTTATTTTTCTAGACAAGCAAATCTAGATTCTCGTAGTGTAATAATCATAACCTGAAATATTGTTTTTTTTTTTTTTTAAAAACTAAAATTTATTTTTAGGAGAACACGTTCTTATTGTGAAGTTGTAATTATTCAGAACATAGGTCTGTGATATTTTAAATATGAATTAAATATATTAATTAGAAAGATATACATATAAAATCAATTTTATCGAAAAATATTGTTGTTGCGCCACCAGGATTCGAACCTGGATCTCTTTCCTAACCAGGGAAGGTGCATTATCCAACTATGCTACAGCGACAATATTTTTAGCGACAATTTTCGAACCTATATGTTACCTTTTTGATATTAATACATTTAATCGTTTCATTATTTGAAAGAGCCATCTACCTTATTTTTACAGAATCTCAAATACCTTAGAGTAAACTGATAGCACCGGTGGCGCAACAACAATATTTTTCTAAAAAATTGATTTTATATGTATAACTTTCTAATTAATATATTTAATTCATATTTAAAATTTATTTATTGAAAATATTGGGTTATATAATCTCACAGTTGAATAAATAAATTGAAATTGTAATTCAATCTAAATTAACTGTAATAACTGGATTTAACTTTTGTTACCAGTTCATCACAACAAACGAAATTAAAATGAACAAAGCACCAAAAAAGAACAAGAAATCTCACCCTCAAGAATAACACATTTTTTCTCATCAAATTAACATGATGTGATTGCGGCGGGACTCCCGTTAAATTTAACGAACGGTATATTTTGTTATTTCCTCAGAAAACCAGCAATTACACTTCTATTCTTCATCTTCTCTTTCTGTGGTCTTCTTTGTACAACAATGGTATGACCTACTTATACGTTGCTCTCTCATCCCTTTATTGAAATTCATCTTAAAATTAAATTCCTATTTTATGATGAACCCTTCAAGTCGGCGTAAAAATTCATTTTGATCGGTTGGACCCGTAATTAAATTAATTTGGTAAGGCTTACTTCGAACGCGGCGCACAGATTTATCAACTGGCGAGATTATTTATTTTCATTGATAGTTAAAAGTAACTCTAATACAATAAAATATTTTAATCACTGTATATATGAATATGAAATATTACAGTTCCTGAATACACGCGTAGTCGCTTATGTTTCCCGTGAAATAATTGCATTGAAATCACGTGAATATTCGTGTTTGAACTAATTCGTGCTTAAATTTTAAGCTGATAGTCATTTGTTAGTTTCCTATTGGGAAGGTAACATATATCTACATGTGCACTTTGGAGTAAAATAGGCTTTAAGGCCAAAAATGCGATTACCCAATTAAATAATCCTGTCTGTTCACCCGATTGTGATTTCTGATTATTTCCAAAATTGAAAACACCGACTGAAAGGGACAAAGGTTTTCTAATACAACAGCATGTGAGACAGGTACTCAGCAGTGTCTGGAAAATAAGTTCCAGGCTTGCTTCCAGAAACAGGAATGCCGTCAAAGTTAAGGTGTAGATGCACAGAGGAAGTTGTTTGAAGGTGACACTTGTAGCTACTAGTGTAGTTTCACAGGTATATTTTTTAAAGGTGCATTCCGAGAATTTAATTTTCGTACCTCTTATATATATATGTGTATGTGTATTTTTATATAGTTTCAGCAGTGTACGTAATAGTTAAAAAATATTTCAATAAAATTTATTGATAATATTAATAGAAATATGAAAAATATACCAATAATATCAATCGAGATACAAAATATTATGTAATAATATATATTTTTTATTTTTATTTTTTTAACTATGAAATTTTAATGTCCGTCTGTATTTTAAAATTTTTTGATGGCATTCTTCAACATCGTAAATAGATACATACTGTTATAAGTATTACTTAACTATGTAAATAAATAATATGTTTATATTTTTAACTAAAATACATGTAATTTTTTAATTTAAAAGAATGTGTATTTACATTACACGGTTAATTTTCTTCAATAAATATAAATTTATATTTTCGTAGAAAGCAATCACTTTGTGGTTCGACATATTATATTAAATAAAATAACGAAATTTATTATACGTCAACCGGTTTCGCTTATCTCAAGCTTCATCAGCATGTTAGGTATGTTTCCTTTAAAATCAATTTAATATTCATCAACACTGTATTTTCCCCTCTCTTAATGTTCCGTCTATCTGTATATGTATTCTATCTCTATCTTTCGCATAATATTTTATATTCTGTGTCCCTTGATATACTATTTAACTATATACGTCTCTCTCTTTCACGTGTAATTTTATATTCTATCTCCCTCTTTGTGTATATATAAGTGCACTCTTTTTGTATTTATGATCAATTTTAAAAACGTCCCGATGAAGCTTGAGATAAGCGAAACCGCTTGACGTATAATAAATTTCGTGATTTCATACAAATTGATTGTTATTTTATTTAATATAAATGCAAATTTATTTTGTGTCAACATTTTATATTAATAATGAAAACACATTTTGTTATACAAATTAATTTGCAAATTCATTCTTGTATAGGTTAAACTTGCAGAAATTTTGATATTAGAATTAAGGAGCATTTGAGATGTTTAAATAGCAACAACTATTCTGAATTTTCCAATCATCTTTTGACATTAACAAGGGTTTACTAATTTTACAATAAATGCCAGGGATTTACAGTTAAATAAATTGGAAATTTTAGAAATAAGAAAATGTGTTAATAGCAAATAAAACATTATTAATAACCAAATCCTTTTTACGAACGGCAACCTTTTTATCCTCTCTATTTACTTATATTTATAGTTTTGTTTATGTCTATGTTTGTATTCTGAAGAAGGGTAAAATAATAAATTGAAACGATTACTGCAAAACTTTTACGGCATTTATAGTTGGAGTTTTTTTAGTAATGTACCGACGACGAAGACTTTTTGTAAATTTGAATTAAACCTCAATATCTAAAGTATTATTTTCCGTGGCAAAATTATAACCAAATTCGCGCATTTTTGAAAATAATCATCCTTCTCCAGAAATTTGATTACATTAGCACGAGCATCTTACGCGGGCTTTTTCTCTTGCGGACAAAGGGTGTGATCGTAGTCGCAGCGCTACTAAGTGGGCGTATAAGATTCTCAGCACCAAATCGAATTCCGAAGGCTCTACTAAAAGGTTTCCTGTGTAAAGATGGCGCTTTAAATGTGAGGTCGGGTTTTAATATTAATTAGCACGACCCTACAAGGAAATGGAGAGCACGTGAATGTGTTCGCATCTCGAGTCCTTCTAATGGACACTTTCGATCAATTTCGGTTAATCACAGTGCTACAAGGGATTTGCGGTACTTCATTTGTGTGGGCCTTCACTTTAAGCCAAGAAGTATATAAAAACTCGAGAATACTAACCATTTAACGATCTTTTCATTTACTATTATTTGAAAATAGCGTTTTTTCGTGCGATGGAAATCGAACCTTTAAAACTTTATTCAGAAACGGTTTTAGATTTTCAAAATCTTCTATTAAAATCAGAAACATGATGATGAAGCCTGTAATAGGATCCGAAACGTCGGCCAGAGGAATTGCACGTGCTTGGAAAAATAGCTCAGAAAACTCAAAAAGACGGTGGTATTCATTCATCTATTTATCATATTAAATAGTGTTTTGTTTGGCTTCCAAAATACGAAAAGTATAATGCACTCAATCGAAAACATATATAATTTTTTTTTATTAACGAATATACTAGGTATATACTTATATATCTATTATAGAAAGAGACAAGCATGTCAGATCGAATATCGTGTATACTAGTTTGAGTTGTTGTCTCTTTTCTACCAATTTAAAGCTGATCAAAATCTCAACACGCCTATTCAGATGTATCTCAACAAAATCTCAGAATATATCATCTTGAGCCGTGGACACGCACCTTAAAATGAAAAAAATAAAATTAAAACTATTCAATGTTGACCTAAATACGTTAATAATTACAATGTTAATGTTATTTGATAGCGACTCATCTTGTATGTACTGAGTAACAAAGGGTCGTGAAGGGGCGTCGGTGTCGTGTGTACGCTGCCACTCACCCGGAGCCCGGAGCCCGGGGCGCGGGGCGCGCTCACAGTCAGGCATCACAGAGAAAATATCCGACAGATAACAAAGTGAATATGAAAGTGCGATCAAGCAAAGAGAACTAATTTTGAAATAGGGTTTTGTCAGAAATCTTAAACTGTTTTACAAAGAAGCTGATGAAAGGAAAGCTAGAAATATACGCCAGATACGATGTGGTACCAGATCCTTCATAATTACTGCTTTATATTGTTTATTTATCATTTTGTACATGAAAATACAATTGCTAGCGTTAACTAAATTTTACGAACTAAAATAAAACCGACTGATTACAGAAACGCGGTATGAAAATACTACATATAGATGTCGACACGTTAAATCATTCTACCGGCAATAGAAATTTTCGGGTTTGAATCGGTGACGATTATATTTTTTCCTTAATTTTGATAGGTGAATTAATTTGATAGATTAGTTTTGCGTATCGTAAAGTAATTTATTTTATATAAAGGAAAAAATTCATTTTAGTATAAGACCAAACCCAAGTTAGTTATGCTTTCATTTAACATACGAACAATCGTGATATTGAGTTAAAGGTCACGCGTTATTTTAATGTATTACTTATACTATTATATGTTTATTTATTATTAGACTTTACTCGGTATTATTAATTACACTGTGATGTATGACATAGCTTGAGAATCATGTAATGTAATGTATTCAATGTGCAATTTCACCAAATAGTGTATTTACATTGAAAATAGCTTTGCTCTCAGAATGATTTGTAATTCATCATATTAGAACAAAATACTGTAACAACTTAATTTTAGATATCTCTTGTTACAATACTTGGACAAAACGCCTATTCTTCGTCCAATATTCCGGATTCGAGTCTCGGTAATGACTATAATTTTTTCGATAGATACGTTTTTTTTATGTATCTAATTTTTTTTACATTTTATTTGTTGAAAACTTTGAATTTAATATCTTAATCTTTATCTCATTTATAAATAAAATAATAAAACACTTAGTTTTTACCGCGATTAGTTTTTATTTTAAAAAATCTACATGTTTTGGGAGCGACGTTCCTTTCTCAGAACTATAAATGTACTAAAACTAATATACAAGTATAGAAAGGTAGATTTTTTAATTATAGTGGGATGGGATTAAATGTAAACGTGATTACAAATTAAGTAAGCACAGAGTAACTACAATGAAAATAGGTTTAAGTGAGGGCTATTTATAAAATTAATTTGATTATTTGCAATATTAAAGTTTTTATTAAAAAAAATATTTGTAAATGATCAAATTGTAATTCAATAAGTAAAAATATCAAAATACAATACCGCCAGCGTTCTATACGAATAACAATTGAAATATTATATTTTACTTAAAAATGAAAAAATCGGGCATTTATCAATTAAATTGTAAGGATTGCAACTATTTTTAGATAAGAAAACCTTCATGAAATATTAAAAATGTCTAAACAACAATTTTTCACTAATCACTCTTTTGATTTAAATAGACGTATCAAGGGTATCAAGGTATCGGGATTCCCTGAAAGAGTTGAATTTAAATTGTACTGGTTGATGTATAAGGCGACACACAACATGGCGCCTCTGTATCTTCAAGAACTTTGTATCCCAGACAATTTGAAAGGTAGACGTTAAACTCTCAGGTCAGCCCCTGCTTCAGCCGTAGGAAGGGTTGTAGAACCGACCAACCGTTACCAGAAGTCTAAAATTAGTGAAAGGGCAATTACGGTAGCAAGCTCAAAAGCGCGGAACTCTTTGCCCTCCGTCTTAAGAAACAGTGTATCAGAGACTTTAAAAGTCATTTCTATAAGTGAAAATAACAATTTTTAATCTTAAAAACAAAGATAATTGTAGGACTATAAACAGTTTATGTGTAAGGCGCCCTTGAGGTGAAATTTTTTACGAAAACGGCGCAATACAAATAATCCATTATTATTATCAAAATTTTACATACCAATAATAGGGGCTTTTACTTGGATAATCTAGAAATATTAGAAATTAAAACTTATATATTATAAATAATCAAATTAATTTTGAAAATAGCCCTCACTTAAATCTGTTTTCATTGTAGTTACTTTGTGTCTACTTTATTTTTAACCCCCTCCCACCATAATTAACTAACCTACCATTCTATACTTGTAAATTAGTTTTAATACATTTCTTATCCTGAGGGAAAAAAAAGGAAATAATTAATCGTGGTTAAAATATAGTGTTTAATTATTTTTTTTATCAAATGGTGCCAGAAAGTGATTTTGTAAAATTTGAAGAAGTTAATATTTTTCATTTGTTGATGTAATTTGCAATATGTATTTGAGTATTACGATTTTTTTATCGCTAGCCCTTAGACAGATATTAAAAAAACAATTAATTAAACTACAAGTTTATCTTTTTCGATCCATCGTGTATATTATATATATTATGTATATAAAGTATACACGTATTTCTTGATGCTGTATTTGGCAGGTGATTTCAACTCGTGTAGACAGGTAACTGCACTTTGTATAATGATTGTCATGTCAGACCATTTGGCCAGCATCCAATGCAGATTGTATGTGCATACAATAGATGGCTTATAAGCAAACAATTGTTACAAAGCGTCAAGCTCCCAAGTCAAATTGTGTGGGGGGTTGGAATTAGTGACGTCTGTACAGATTCGCGTTAATTGACTCTCAAATTATATTAGCCCGAATATAACGAGACGTCTTTTACTGTGTATTTTTATATTAAATGAAGTAGTGAAATTATTTTTTTATTTTTTTTTTTCGTCATTTGCGAAACTGAAAGAATTTTTTCGATATCTTTAAATATGACAGAGTTACAGATGTTCAAAGTTGCATGTTTTAAAAACGATCGATTTATACTGCACGTAAGATGTGACATCACATAGTGGATATTGATAATCCGAGTGTTTTTCAACAAGCCCAACTGCAAACGCCAATATCTGGATTTTTTTCTTATTTTTTTAACATACTACAAAAATTCATTTCTGGCATTATCTACTACCTCATTACGTTCGTGTTATATTCAAGACCTAAAGAATGACGTGTTCACTCCGCACATTATATTTGTCATTGCGGTGTTACTGAGCTCGTTACCCTTCTCTATTATGAAACAAAATGTAAATATAAATATATATTGTTATTTAAAATAATCAAGTTCGTATTCAGTTTAAACAATAATATAGTAAACTAACAGACCCGGAATAGCAAAAGAGCGCGTCGTTCAAGCCTCACTATTATATTACGCATCCTTTAGTATGAGCGGTCTTCAAACATTAAATTTCTCTGGATATTGGACCATTTAGATGTAACCAATGCACGTCAAGTACACGTCCGGTAAACGAAACGTATCTAAAAGGGTAATTAAGTGGAATCATGCCTTTCTGCTTTAGAGCATTGTTTCAAAAAGAGACATCCAAATTAATTACGTGCTGAAATATGACTTCAACAGATACAGCTTACGTCCAACCGATCTAAAAATGTGATCTAAACACCGCGAACCGATCTCCTGGCAAGACATATCTCTAAATAAGAGTTGTAGCTGCATAATTAAATGTAAAATCATGCGCAGCCCGTGTTAAAGAGGCATTGGAGATAACTTTCAAATTAGTGTATAATAAAAATGTTTGTGAATAAAAATAGTATTGTTTGAAGACAGTAAAAAAATATAAATATAGGGTAAATATTATGTTCCAGACCGATGTTGTTTTTAAATAACTAAAAAATGAAACATATTTTTTAACTTTGGTTTTTATTTATAGATTATGTCGTTTATTACAAATATGTTTAAAATATATCGGTTAATTAGCCACCTCTGGTATTTTAACCATACTTTTCATAACACTCTCGCATATTTCGCGTGTTATTTCAGCAATTTTCCGCGGGGAAACGGTGTGATGGTAAGTGAGTATTCTTACATGTCATATACTGATAAATGGCTCAACTCAGCATTTATTGAAACTAAATGGAAAAATCTCCCTAATACAGATTTTAAATTACGAGTATAACAAATGCAAATATTATTATTAATTGTTATTGTATTTATTGCATTATTTATGATTTGAAAATCACTACATTGGATTTAATTGAGATGTATTATTAAATTTTTACTTTAATATAATTTTATTGAATGTTTGTATGTCATACAATCATATAGTCCTATACCTTTTTCCAAATCTTATCCTATCTTTACCAAATTTTGCATAGCTACCCTTAACACTTCCTCTGCGGTGGTGGGTCAAATCTGACCCGGGTGTTTGCGAAAATATGAATTACACTACTAATATTCGTTTAATGCTGTTTTTCTTCTAACTAATCTTTTATTAAATATTTGAAAATAATTTTTGATACAAATTAATATTATGTGACGAGATTCAAATGAGTTATTGATAAAAATGTAAAAAAATGCACAAAAACTGACCTAAGACGGTCGCTTTTACGGGAATTAATCTCAGTGCTTACGCCTAAACATATATTGTCAACATTTTAAGCATAATTTCTATGGCGGGTAGACAAAGGATACCAGGTATGCGTCCATTTATTGTTAGCCAGTCCTATTATTGCACATATTTATATTGTTATTTGTTTTGACTTATTTTCATCTGGCAGTCTCTAAATAATGCAAGTAATATAACTATTTGAGAGGCGCTGCGCCTACCTGTAAGTTTTATGACCCTACCTTCGGGTTTTCAATACTGTTGATAATTATCAGTGTATGTTTGTATTTTGGCTGTGTAGATCGTCTGTTGATGCGTGAGAATACGTACATTATTCGTAATATTTTTTATAAAAAACATTAGGGCACATCATGCCATTTCATTAAATCATATTTGTAATGAAATATCTATAAAAAAACTCCCACAAAATGGTTGAAAAACCGAAAACTTTAGGTGGGTCTAAAATGACCCACCACCGCCGGACATGTTTTGTTTTGACCCACCGGGCAGTAAGTGTTAGGGGTCCCGCGCAAAATATACCCCTTCTCCTCTCCTTGCCCACCTCAACAACTCATCGAAATTTGTGCCATATTGAATTCCATCCATTCCAAATTTACAAGTTACACATAAAGTCACTTCTCCCGAACCTACCCGCATGGATAAAATTTTGCATACATCGTTTTTTTAGGGACTGTTTCAAACATATGCATATATCTAAATCTGTATCTCGGAAAACCCCGGACACAGACCGGTAACATTTAATATTTATAATAAAAAAATTCTCTGAAATGTCGTGTAATGTCGTTAACTCAATAATGTTTTCAATTTATTCCGCATTTAGTAATTTAAATCCCTTAATTAAATACAACGTCCTTTGAATTTGTTCGACAGGCTTCAAAAACGGAACACAGGTGACTCGGAAGTTTTATAACGAGATATTATTAGGATTACGAATGACAAAATGAGATTTGAAAGGGTCCGGAGTTTAAATATTTAAATACGATTAAAATTTTCTTACAGAACTAAATAAAACTTTAAAACACGTCAATGTTACGCATAAATGACGTATTTATAGATATTTTATTGAAATAAATAGGGCGATTTACAATATACTTCATTACATATATATATTAATTTATAAGGTAGAAATTATTGTATCTACTACCTAAGTACCTTGTACTTAATACCTAAGCTTATAATCGCAATTTTGCCTCACCTTATGTACTTTCTTATGTATTTTCTTATGTCCTGTTACCACGACAAAAATATATGTCTATATAAAAAGATATTGAAATAACATTACGTATCATTAAAAATTACATAAATTTCAAACAAAATACGACAAAACAATATTATCATTAATTCCCCACATTGATTTGATAACTAATAAAGGTCTCAAAATGTTGGAATTTATATGGTCTTCACACTTCACACACTTGAAAGAATCCAAAGAAAGTTTCTAAGATTTATTAATTTTAAATTAAATATACGCTCTGAGGATATCAATTATGATCCTTAGCCGTCTGAAATTGTTAAACTTATCAGTGAGACGTACGATGACCGACCTTATATTTCAATATAGGATCATCAATGGTATGATTGACTTGCCCGCATATTTTTGATCTGCTTGACATTCACGCACCATTGAGATATTCGAAACACAATGCATTGTTTTATTACAGTGATAATATCAGAACTCACGCTAACTCCGCAGTCCCCAGAATGCATTATTTGGGGAATGAATATGCAGAGGTAGTTCCCATTTGTGCCCGTTAATTTAATTCTTTATAAGACTACATTATTACAATTTTTTTGTGTCTCAACTCAATGGTGACGGTTAAATAGCTACATCACATTTTAAATTTATTTTTAATTTTGATTGTGTAAAAACATGCTGACACTATGATTTTTTTTTTCTTTGTGTATCGTACTTCTGTTGTAATTTTCTGTTATTTTACAAATTCTGTTGACGCCTGAATAGGGCATGTATAATAATAAATAAATAAATTATAGAATCATTTCTTTGATTTTATTTTGTTGAGTGAAATTTTAAAAAAAAACTTATTTTATTTTTGATAAAAATATACTTTGAATTCAACAACCATTGCTTTATCTTTTAATATGGACTGGTTTTTAGACTGAAAATATAATGGACAACACAATGTTTAATATTATAGTTAAGGAAGATTTCTTCTTTATCGGTTAAAAAAAAAACGATATTTTTTATTAGTTAAAGTGTAAAAAACATACTCTCGAAATATGCCTAAAATTATGGAAACAGTGAAAAGCACTATTAGTGAGCAAAAATATTTTCCGACTGCAAGACGATGGGCCTAGTAGCCGAAAATCGTACCTATGAAGCAATAAAAAAGCGAAGTTGACTACACACAAGGAAAAGGAGTTTAAAACGATTTATTTCTATGACCCGAAATAGTTGAGTAACGCCATAATAACCATAATTACACGCATTTTTTTCAACCTGATGAAAGTATTAAGACAAAAAAATATGTGGGACAATTATTTTTTATCACTTGTACAATGAATGTTTCACAAAGACATACTAGAATCTAATAAAAATATAAAATAATTTTCTGTTTATTATTGAAAACATTTAGATTTTTTTTGTTAGAATTCGTTCCTTCATTTTTCAATGAGCACCATTAAGAACGTTTTTAACGAATAATAACTCGTTCTAATATCAGCGATGAATACAATACCAACTGTTAAATAATTAAATATTTATTTCATATTAACTAGCTTTCCAGACATAATATTAATTCCGCCAATGGAAGATGTATTTCAAAAGACTAAACTTACTCGTAATATTGAGCAACGAGCATTTTGTGAATAAATAAAAAAATTAACAATACATAAATAACGTATTCGCGATTGCAAATGAGAATACCTTCTTTACTAGTTCCAACGTCTGTTAGATAACATACAAACAAGCAAATTAACAGCATCAAAAATTAAAAATATGTATAAATAAATTTTTAAAAATTATCTTTTGTTCAATATATTCAGTTAAATTCGATTTTGCAAACATTTTGAGCATTTGTGAAAATATATGATGGATACTATTTTCACATAATAGAAGCATATTATTTATTGCAGAAAAAATTATTATAATACATAATTTAAAATATTGTTGACAAATTAACAAAAATTGAGAAGATTGTTGAGAAAAACATCTTAATTCTCACGGTGCGTTAACACGGGCGGATCTTGGGTCGAGTAAAATGGAAATAATATGCGAAGCTATTATTCGTTGTGTTTTGTATAACATATTAACTGTATTTTATACATAAAACTAACGTATATAGATCTTTACCGCCAAATCTCTGAGACTCGAAAGAAAAGTTTCATTCGTGTACCCCTAACGAACATAAGAGTACATTTACGTTTGGGTTACAATAAATATTGCATTAACATTTGAGTTACAATTATTGTAACTCAATATAATCTATGAATATATACATACACTGAGTTATAATTTTTCTCACCTGAATCCAATGTATCCCAAATATAAAATATAAACAAAAAAAAATTACAATATATATCGTCTAGTCAACATTCCTGTCACTATGTATATTCATTATTGAATTAAATAAATAGCACTTTATAACCGGTAAAATACAGAATTAATAGACACGATTTAAAAAATAAATTAAAATAATATATTACTAGTCAATTTTTATATAGCTCACAGATTAACATAATAATAATGATTATTGGCGTACGATCTTATTCATAAATAAAAAAATTGAATTATATATCTAAACACCTGCTGGTATTTTATGTAAATAATAATATAGGAAAATTACTCAAATTTCAAAGACAAACATGATATATTTAATAATTAAAAAGTTTATAAACTTAGCTATTAAGATTGTACTGCTTTCTATATTGGTAAAAGAGGTCGAAATTTTAACATAAGAGTCAAAGAGTATTTAATATGATTAAATAGGTTTTTTCGAATTTACATTTATTAGAAAATGATCATTCTTTTGGTATAAAATTGGGATTGTCTGTTTTTTCTAATTATTTTGTATCACATGTTACTAAATTTATTTTTTAATATTTATTGTTAATTTATTTTTATTAAAATAGTTTTTTTTTAAATATTAGAGTAACGTGATATATATGGTTTTGGTTAGTTAATTTGACATTTTGATGAAAGAAATTGTATTTTTTGAAACCGGTTGATGTATTAATTAATTAAGTGGTTAAAAAAAGTTAAATTATCTATATAAAACAATATTATTTCACCATAAATACATTATATACACGAAAAAATTAAGAAGGCAAGAACATAAAATAATAGGATAAAAAAATATATATTATTTATATCATTATATTCGATAAAACTGGCATAAGTGTACATAAATAAAAAAAATATATATTATAAATAAATTTTAGAAACGTCTGACGTCTAAAGGATTTTCTACAGAAAGGTACAAAAACACATGAATTTTCGTAATTTTCAAATAACGTTTATTTTGTAAGAAGTATCTCGGAAACAAAGAATGTTGAAATGAATTAAATCACCGTTGAACTTTGAATTTTTTCTCCTTTGATCAAATTAAATACGTTTACAATGGCGCTTCAATCAGCGGCGGGCGGCGGCTGGCGACCGTTAACGAATGGACAGAATACTCAACTGAGATTTCACATCTGAAGTGCACTTGTGTGATGGAGTGGCCTGGCTACAAAAGGGTGAGGACTGAAAAAGGAAATGCGAAGAAATCAATGAGTTTCCACTCGATAGCATCTTTAATCACCCCCGAAGCCAGGAGCTCGGGTGGCAGTGCGGCGCGCGATACCTCTATCGGGGGGAGGGAGGCGATCAGTGAGGACCGGTAAAAACAAAGTTTGTGATTGAGAACACTGAAATTATGAGGTGATTGTTTTTTAATTCAGTTTAATTATTCTATTGTTTTATGTAATTATTATGTATTTTATATTATTTGTTTTATGTTATTGTTCGATATTTATAATTTATTCATGGATCGCCGGTCATCGTGCACGCGCGTGTGAACATGTCAGACGTAGATCGGTGATTCCTACCCAGTACCTACCCACTACCACCTCCTCCTATACCAGAACACTATGGTATTTTGGAGAGTTGAAGTTGAATCTTCGAATTGTCAAAATAGCGTTTATCATTTGGGTGCGTTGACTGCTGTGAATTATTGTCCTGCTGTGTAGGGTTTTTATTTATTTGTGTGTAATTGGTTTCTCGCTACCGTGCGAACCGATTCAGTGTTGTACATCTTGTTATTGTCTAAGGCGTTTTTTGACCCTTTTGCGCGATCACCGTAAATGTGTGTCCAAGTGTACTTCGCGCTGAACAACGTTGTACGTGTCCTGAAGTCAGAAGACCTTTGGATCCAATGGAAAAAAATCCAGATTCCGGAAGAAGCGTTTCACAGGCGGGTCGTGTTTTCTAGTCCTTCCCCTTATCCTCTATTCTTGTATTTCTCCCGAATTCCTTCCACCGTTCCTGTTTTCCTTATTTTCACTACCCTCTCGTATAAATAGTTATAATATTCGATCCAACGCATCCAACATATTTTTCAAATATTGTTGAATAAATTTTATTAAAACAAACAAAATCTTGCATGCAGAATACATAATTAACATTCGATGCCTTATCCAAACAGGAGACAGGAGGACTGCTATGGCGAGCTCCACGACACCCGATCCACCGCT
Source organism: Eubasilissa splendida (assembly GCA_031772225.1). Classification (NCBI taxonomy): domain Eukaryota; kingdom Metazoa; phylum Arthropoda; class Insecta; order Trichoptera; family Phryganeidae; genus Eubasilissa; species Eubasilissa splendida. The sequence goes on along the minus strand of CM062861.1, from coordinate 15,535,772 downwards.
AAACAATTGTATGGATAATAATCTCAGCATCAGTGATACAATGCCATTGACCACCGCAAGTACTAAAACCATATATCCAACACCATAGAAGTGCCGGCACCCCACGTACCGGTGCACGTGTTATAATCGATCCTAATAGACAAGCTATTCTGTTAGCCGGCTGTGGCATCTAGCTCAGTGTAAACCCATGTCGAAACATACAGAACGGAACGCTCATCTGAAAGATTACGCGACGAACCCACGTCAACCGTAATACACAGAATATAATCTTGCTGCTTCTCTCATCTCAATAAATCTTTATTTTAATTTTAATCAAATGATTCCCGACCATAAACCAATTATGCTACAAGCATCCTCCCTAAACAAGAATCTCGTACGTTAACACAAAAAACTTACGTTACACACACAGGACTACCCTTATACAGTGTGTCTCAAAAGTCTTCATTTTTGTTAACTCGCTGCACCAACGCAACGAGCGGGATAGGGGCGGGACGTATGCTATGAGCGTGTCCTTGTCAGAGGTTAGTGAAATCTTCCCTGGAAAATTAATATCCCAACGAGGTGACATAAACTGGCCTCCACTAGCCCCGATTTGATATCAATGAATTTTTTCCAATGCGGCTACCTTAAATCAACGGTATACAGTAACAATGAAATCCGAAAATATCCGAGAATAAATGGTAGCGATCACAGAAAATACATGCCGAACAGTTTTCAGAAATTTTGCCTCCTATTTAGAAAAGTGCCAGCGAAATAACATATCACATTTAGAAAATATATTTTTTAAGGAATAAATTCCCACGGACTGTACTTAAATGCAAAATAATCATTTTTTTATTAACATCATCGATTATTTAATTACAGAAATTTTTATCATAAAAAATACTTTTGGGATATCTTGCAGTATGGTAATATATTAGAAAACATTTATTAAAACTAAAATATGACTCACTATGACTCTAAATCAGTATGATTTTCAATAAAAGTAGGTAAAAACGGCACTGGAAATAAAATGCTGCCAGAAATTTAAATTACTTAAATTGTAACCGAGATTAAAATAGTACAAGACTTTTTATGTGCTCAAATTTTATGAAGAAACAAGTGTATCCATATTTTGCACTAAGTGTGCAAAATTCGGAGTGAATGTGTTCAATATAAAATACATTTATTTTGGAAAGGGACGTGGAGGTCAGGGAGAGGAGAGGGGCTATTTTATTTATTCCTAGTAAAACTTATTACGTGACTTTTTTTATTAAGAAGAACACATTCTTATTATGAAGTTGTAATTATTCAGAACATAGGTCTGTGATGTTTTAAATACTAATTTAATATATTTATAATTAATACATTAAATTAGTATTTAACACTTTTTTTATGTTCAATTACATTTTATTTTTACGCACCACTGGTTCAAAGTTTCAATATATTTTTGTAACTTATAGTATTGAGATCTACTAATGGTGTGGAGTTTTTTAAGTTAATCTGCGTAAAGAAGAGATTCACACTCAAGCAACGGTATAAGATCTTTGATGAATATAATAAACAAAAGGGGGCCCAGAAGTTAGCCCTGGGGTGACAAAAACAAGAGTATATCTGTAGCCACTGGTTATAAGTTGGCTTCTGTTGCTTATGTAGGATTCCAGTCAGAAGATTGCCATGAACACCGATCCTGCGAAGCTTATCTAGTAATATGGGGTGGCAATGGTGGTGGTATCTCAGGTGTACAAAACCATTTTGGTGGGAGCTTAAAATGTGACGAAACTGATTGAAAATATATAGATTAGAAATTCAAAAATGTTGCCAACGCAAGTGAGTATACTAATTTATCTGTACAATATTTTAATTGCCACTTTAGTGGTGGTTGTTTATATAGGTATGATATTTGCAATTTTACACATATTTAAAAATACACCTTCATGAAGACATTTGCTTAAAATGTTGTGAAGTTGAGAGGCCGGTTCATTTGCACAATTTCGAAGTAGTACTTGTGAAATCCCGTCAGAACTAGCACTTTTAAAATACCGAAGTCATTTATCTATACATAATTTAATAAAAACAATATAATACTAACCATATGTTAGACTGATACACTTTTTTAGTTGAATCAATAGTAAATATATATATACATTTAATTATTTCAGATTGTTAACATTGTTTTATTAACCACTTAATGAATTAAATACATGTACCGGATTCGAAAAATATCATTTTCTTCTTCAGGATGTCATTTACTAATCAAAAACATATGTTATATTGTTTCTTTAACAGAATCTATTTTAAAAAATAATTATTATTAAAAAAAAAAATTTAGTACCTAACTTAAATTGTTACTTCATGATACAAAATTATTAGAATAATTTTTAGGAAAATATTTAGAATGGGACTTGTGGTTAAATATAGTTTGTTGTTCATAATATTTTGCACGCTTTATTTAATTCCGATGATCCCATTTTTTTTAATTTAAGACCAACATCGTTTACGTGTAAAATACACAATCCCAAATGTTTATTAAAAGTATTATCATTTTCTAATAAATGATTAGAAAATTCTGAAAAACCACTGTTATTCAAACATCTTAAATGCTCCTTTACTCTTATATTAAAATTATTGTTGAATTCATCACCTTTGTCTTTAGAATTTATGAGTAAATTTCCGATATTATTATTGTTTTTGTTAATCTTAAAAATATATATTTAATTAGTGTTTTTTATAGCGTTGTAGTTTATATAGTATTATTTTTTATTACAGAGAATGATTTAAATTTAAGTAGGATTAATTCATCTTCCTGACAGGCGCTATATACAATAGCTACGTAATAGAGGTTTATAATATTCTATTAATGTTATGTAAAGCATTATAAATACTAATATTTCAAAGGTAATTAAAATTAATTTTAAACTCAATCGATACTATCGTAACCTAGGTTAATAAAACTCGTGAATAAATAATATAAATCACAAATATGCGAGTATGGTATTGTACACATAAATCGTGTTATGTAAATACATATATAACTACTTTATAAAATACGTATCATTGAAAATTCAATTCAGTAATGGTTTCGAATTATATGAACTATCTAAATGATTTGATGTTGATCGAACAAATGTTTCCGATGTCATGAAACATATCTTAATGCTGAATTTTAATACAAGTATTCAGTGACAAATCGTTTGAAAAGAGCCTTTCAATTTTAACAACCGGTTCGTGCGAAACCGGTACGAATTTTTCAGAAATATGTAATTTATCTGGACAATTTTTTTGGTGCAAGTAATTTAGTAATGATTTCCACATGTAATCGAAAATATTTTATGGTCAAGCTTCTCTTGTGCAAAGTATTTAAATATCCTGAAAATTATGAAATATATTTGTCTGCTTTAGCTTAGGCACCTAGGGTCGGTTGTGTGATCAGTTGTAACTTCTTACTGAAATAAGTTACTGAAATAAAAAAAGTTACGAAAACAGGTTAATCAATCGTTAGTAAAATATGCAATGCTTAACTAATTTTAGTCTCGAATATCGGATGGTAAAAACCGAAAATCCGTTAAATATAGCGGACTCTACACAGCTGTTTTAAAAGTCATCTGTCACATTGACACAACAATTAATCATTCATTATCTGACAATTTTAGTAATGAGAATTCATCTGATGATGATCTCGTTGTTTAATATACATTAGCACATAAACCTAAAAAAAATTGCCAGAAAAGTGACAGATTTCGAATGCAGATGCGAATAAAGACATAGATAAAGTATATATCATAATTATTTGTCTTGCCACACTGTGAAGCGAGTTTTCTTATATATGCTTTGACAATAGTAAAGTTAACGTGCCAACAACCCGCAAACGTTTTTTACCACGGGCGATGGTAAAAAGTTACTATTGTAAAAAATTACCATAGTCAAAATTTACTACAGATTACACAACCAACCCTTAGAAGCTTAGCGCACCTGCCTTATTTTTCAAAGTTTATAATTATTAAGTTTTCCTTAATATTTGATCACTATTACCTAATGACATGTGGAAGTTTCAATCTAATAGTTAATTTCGGAGAAAATTTCAATATTAAATTATTAACAATTTGCAATCGTTGACATATTGGTGGTCGATTATATAAGCGATTATTTTTTAAGTTTTGTATATATTTGACACTAAAAATACTTCTATAAAAATTTAATTATATAAAGTTTATAAACTTCAGTGTGTAACAAATATATAAATTCACACAAATTAAAATACGTAACTTACATAATACGTTATAATAGAAACAAATTCTCATCCCATCTGAAAATACAAATTAACTACAAGAACATTGTATTTTTTACAGACTTTATAAACGTACTAATACAATATTTTAAATGATTTTTCACAGGATTAAAATAGATATTGAAATATTTCGTTTTATTCACATCCATGTGTATTTTTACTCATACTCCGTAGTTATAAAATATGTCACGTCAACTTATTTTACGATAACACCAGATATTTCATGATCACCTTACTTTTTATACCTTCTGAACTATCTTTATACATCTTATATATATATCCGAACATCCTCTTTTTAGACATTCTCTCCATTTTTCCGAACGATCCTAGTAACCCTATATTCATTTTGTCTATTATACGCTTAACGTTATACATACATTATTTTCTGTTGGTTATTATTCAATGGTTAGTCTTTGTACAAATATCCCTTTATAAACGTTTTTTTTTCTCGTGCTTTATGAGAAAAATTTTTATACATACTCTAGCGATATACTTTTTGATAATCTGAAGCTGATATGTTATTTATAAGCATGACAGGAAGTTCATAATTTTTAGACATATGTAATATTATGCCTCACATTCAGAACGATCTCAAAAATGTATAAAAATTGTGTAAAAATTTTAATTGACTTGATGATACTAAATTATTAAAAAAAAATTTAGAATAGGACTTGTGGTTACATTTAGTTGGTTTTTTATAATATTTTGGTTAATTTTACATGCTGTATTTTTTTATAATGATTCTAAATTATTCAATTTTTTGCCCAATATTATTTATATGTAAAACGGGCAATACGGTTTTAGTTAGTTTATTTGACATTATGATGAAAGAAATGGTATTTTCCGAAACCGGTTAGTGTATTAAATTCAACACATAAAGTGGGTAAAACAAAGTTTTAAATAATTTATATTATAATAATAATCTAGGCCATTTCACTCATCTGCCTGAAATGCTAAATTTCTACAACGAGATCTCATCGATTTACAGCAAAACGGATATTTTCTTCACGACACAAGTTCAGTTCTAAAACGAATCTACGGAACAAGCGCATGTCACGTGATTAAACTTAATTGGCTTCAAAACCCACGCACTTCTCTAAGAATTTTTTTCATTATTTTCATTCATTAATCAATTTATAATTTATTTATTTAGACTTTATTGACATACATATTTTTGTTGTAACAGAGTTGATTATATTATAATATAACACGATAAACATCAAATTCAACTATATTTCAATTAAGTACTCGTAGTTTATTGTATGGGATGGAGTAGACTCCACCTCTGATATATACATCGCTGTCCTGGCTACATTGCTAGACTGAAGTCTGTGTTAAAGTAGCCAGTTATTTTAATGCTTTTGTGGTGTTATTTAATAAAAAATTGACAGAAATAAAAATATAGATAAAAAAAGAAAGAAAAAAAAAATTATAAAAATGTAGTGGGAGTGTTGTAGAACTAATGAATAATTAGTGTAGGCACTGTATAATGATTATGTTAGAATGTTGGATAGCCATGCTTCTGATTGCTCTCTACCCGATTCGATCATATTTTGGGTCCATATTTGTGTAATCTTATTGGAGTTGAACGATTTCTAGTTGGTACTAGTGTGTTGTATAGTTTCGAAGCTAAGAACATGTAGAGTCTTTGACAAAATATCGTTGTTGCTCTCGAAACTGACGTGTAGATGTTCGTTGTTTATCTTGTGTTGTGTCCATGATTTATTGCTTGGGGTGAGTTGTAGTTAGCATGGAAAAATTGAACGAGTTTCAACATAAAGATTTGTCTTATATCTAGAGCATTATACTCTTAAAATATAAGATCTGATGGATATCTAAAAGAACGACCATTTATTACCTTAAGAATTGTTTCTTGTGCTCTTTTTGCCGACTCTAACATTGTTTTTGCTGTTCCTAAAATAGCTTAATTAATTAGGGAGTAGCAGAGTGCAAAGTGCATCGATATTAAGAGTTTGTAGTCGATTATACTTTGTATTCCTTTAAAAAAGTAAAAGTAACTTTTAATTTCATTTTTTAGAAAATTTTTAATATCATAACCATAAAAATTATTCTGTAACATATTATTTCCTATTTAACATAAAATATTTTATATCACTCTCTTAAAGTCATACTAGGACTATCTATCAGGGTCATTTATGGCCAGTTGATAATATGTATGTAAAAAAAAAAATAATCCATGTATCGTCGTTTCAAATAAGTAAACATTTCTAGTAATTAAACCAATATACAGTTAAAGATATATGGTTCTATTGACATCAATCATTATGAGTTTTACTCTTCGCCTCGAGTTTAGACTTCACCTTTAGACAACCCCTTAGCCAATCCTCGAGTTTTCTCATCCACTGCCTCCTGACTACTCCCGTTGCCCTCGCCACCCTCGCCACCCTTGTTGCCTGGCAGAGGTCGCTGCAATAATAATTGACACGTCCGTTAAAACTGAACGGGATAAAAAAATAATAGCTTTTAGGGTGCAAAGAACAAAAATAAACAGCAGAAAGAGTCTTATGGGCGTTGAAGGGATTGCTTTTTCAGTCGGTTTATTTTTTATTGGGCCATTACGAAAAACCAAGTTGCATCACATATTTATTTTCTATGCAGAAATTTGGAATGCGAGAATGGTTAAAAATTTGGAATGCGAGAACAGTTAAAAATTTGGAATGCGAGAACGGTTAAAAATTTGGAATGCGAGAACGGTTAAAAGTTTGCAAGCGTTTATGTTTCCGCGGTGTACCGCAGTCCGAAAAATGTTCACGGGAAAATAATGCAACGTATAATAACATCAAAAGGAATAATTCTTCTAAAACTTAAAATATCAGAACACGAATTTAAGTAAGAAACAAAAAATCGTTTAATTATTGTTTAATATTTAAAAAAATTAATAACCGTTTACATTATTTTAAATAGTTGTCAAACTAAAATAATTGTGGATCATAAATTATATTATTTAATCTTTACATATCTTTATTTTCACACCTTTGTAAAATAATGAAAATTTCTCCCGAGATCAAAAATAAAAAAAATATTTCAATGTAATCATTTTTGTATTAAAAAGATATTTTTCATTCTCTCCGCGGTGTTGGAGGGATGCCCCCAGGAAGGTATATTTTCGTTGCGAAAAATTCGTGTTTTAATTAAATTAACAAAAATATTACCAGAAATCAGTTTGTTTGGCCAACTTATTAAGGGATTATTTCAGACTTAAAAGACTAATGGCCTTGGGCGCAGAACGCCCGAATTAATGATATTTCAAAATATTATCGCAGAAGGTAAGCCTGCTCTGAGCCGGCTACTCTGAGGCAGTTATAAAAGCTTTTAATTAAATTAATTCTTCTCATTTTTGCCCCCGAAATCGTTAAAATTATGAAGAAAATCTTACAGGTCAATGAATGTCTAATTGAATGTGTAAACGTTTATTTAATGAAGTGTGAAGAGATAATAATAAAAATGATGCTAAGCTATAAGAGTATAACAGCTGACTCAATATTACGATAGAAATTACTATTTTGATTAAAAATGAAATATTATATTGCAGACCATAAATCTATTCTATGCGTCTTAAATTAATACATCCGGATTGTACTCACGTGTTCTTAAATATGTTATTTTCCCAGGGTTGTAAGTATTACAAATAAATTTATTGCAAATACCACAATATAAAGGACAATTATCACATTAACGCCAATAAAAATAAATGTATACTTTTATTTGAGGAAAGATTTTTTTATATCTTAATGAAAGCAAGCCTTAATTAGGAGCTTGTGTTCTCAAATGTCTTCCGTAAGCTTCATCTTGTATACTTACATATCCTTATTTTATGTCTACGAGTACAAACCTAGAAACCTGACCTCTTTATTATTATACATTTTTAAAACATCTAATAACTGCATTCTTTCTCTATTAAATTATGTTTAACCCACTACAAGAAATCTATGATAAAATAAAACTTACATACTGCAAAACAAATCTTAAAGATATTTAACGTGAATACAAGAATCGAACATGAATAAAACTGAACTCAAATTTCGCATTATTATCTGACTCATTGTTTTATATATAAAACATATTATTGAAATATAATAATAGAAGTATATATTCAACTAGAATGTTCAACAATTGTATCAAAAAGAGGACTTAATCACTGTTTGCGCTCTTGCCATATTTTGTAAGCCAAGCTTAACAATAAAATGTTGAATCTGGGTGAGTAGTTATTCAGTCTTCACTAATCCGTTACAGTTACAATGGAATGAATTTTTGGTATTAACCTAATCAGTATCGTAACTATTAGATTATACACATCCTCCCCTTCCTGCATTTCAACATATTGTTTATATACAATTTTATAACCATTAACATATTTTCTATATTATTGTTATCATCGGTTTTCGATATTCATGTTCTTCTCCTTCTCTGTTCTCCCACAACACAGTTAATATGATCTGACCATCTTAAAGAATCTTCCATCTAATTAAACATTTAAAATACTCAACCATTGGTTTCAAATTTTTTTTTAAGTAATTAAAAATTAAAACTTAATAACGGTTCAGATTGGATGCAGTGAGGAGGCACCCAATAAGATGAATATGCAGGTAGATTGTACTATACCCTGTGCATTCTGCATGACCCAGAAAGGATTTGAGGAAATAATGAAAGGTTGGGGCGGATAAGACGAAGAAAACATTTCTTACATAAAGCAGGAGATATTTCTCAACCAGACAAACATTGATAAATTTCTTATTTTGATTTATAAATTTTAAGTTGAGTTGAATCATTCATTTTTTTCATTCGTAATCCAATAACTCGTACGCATTATACAAATGTTTATTTAAAAAAATTAAACATTTCTTTATATTTAAATTTTTTAAATTGTTAATTGATAATTTTCATCGATATTAATTAGTTAAATTTTTTAATCATGACCGAATTACATGTATTTAAATACTAATCAGATTAAAAAATTAACTTAAAAAATTTAACATTTTTTATGAATAAATGGAGTATTTTTATCAAATCTATTTTAAATACAAATTAAATGAATTAATTAGAAAGATAAACATATAAAATCAATTTTATCATAAAATATTGCTGTTGCTACGGATATTCGAACCTGAATCTCTTCCAATCCACAAACCTATGTTTTGAATAATTACAATTTCACAACAAGAATGTTCTTAATAAATAAAAAATCAATAGTCATAAAATTTATAACGAATTTATTTTTTTGTATCAGTTACTTAACAATATTAAAGTTTATTTTACTGCATTTGTTTCTATTATTGTTTATTTCTCGAATATCTATTTAAATATATATATTCACATACAAAATACAATAAAATCCAAGTACCTTTATTTATTTGACGTTCTGAGATACACCTCGAAAGGAAATATATCATATCTTATATATTGCATATATTTATAAATCTACGTGTAAGTATTATATACACATATTGAAGGCTTTTAAAATAATGATTGTAGTTTGTTTAGTATAATTTAATAAAGTTTGTTTCTGACACATTAAAGCAAAACGCAGTATGGTTGTTTTATTCCACGATAATAATTTATTCCCTACATTTTCGATCATAAGATGGTTCTCTTATCAGATTTGGTTATCCATAGAGCTGATTTCGCAACGCTACAAATTACGATTCACACACTTTACGCAAATACATACTGTGTAACATAATTGTTTTAGAAATTCAAGCGAGTGTTTTATAACGCCATTAAATTCCCCCAATTACAGATAGTCGAATAAATAGATATATCACGCACAATCTTCCGAGTTCATCGCTATAGGAGTATCCCGAAGGGCGTAAGAAAACCTTATACTGTTCTCGCCTCGTTATACTTCCTGCGCTCGTATGGACGTGAAAATAAATCTGTTTCAAAGCTTAAGACTTTTCTAAGCCAATCCGCATACACAAAAGGGACAGGATGATCGCAGTGTTTTTACGATTTATATCCAGATATTTTTATATTTGTTTTAACTTATTACATTTACATATTAACATTTTTTTTTCTATACTACACCTACAATAGTTACAATGTTCAATTTTCGCACAGTTCGTATTTCTTTTATATTTATTCGCAAGTCCGCTAAACACTCCTTTATACTAATCAGTTTCTAAATGTTATGGTTAAAAGATTAGTTTTTTTTAAATAAAAATATCTTTATGTGAAATAATCTAAGTGGTTCATAGAAAATTATGATTTAATCAAACATGCATCCATACAGTATAATATAATAATAAGATTTTAAAATAAGTCACTTAATAACGTACATAAATTTTATAATACAACTTACTTAACCGTGCCTTCCCGAAGCGGGATATTCACATTCCTCATAGATCGCTTTAAACTCGATAACTCAATAATTATGAAAACGATTTCATTCTTATTTTTTGTAATCTCCACGGAAATAGTGACAAAAATTTTGTCATTTTTTGTTTTTCAAATTTCTAAGCGTATAATATTTAAAAATATTGTTTTCAGTCCAGTGATAGTTAAACAAAACAGTCCTTATTGTATGTATAACACGATTAAAGGTTGACGGATAATAAACAAAATAGTCTCCTGCAATGGCGCGCAGCTGAATTCCAGAGAACTTGCAGCTAATTTCACGCAGGGTTTTAAGCGGTCCGCTAAAATTTGCGCGTTGAACAGGCCCAATAAAATGATCGATACGGAACACCAAATTTCAAATTAGCGAACCGCTAAAATGATATTTTTAGCGGCCGTTAAAATTAACGTTATAATTAACGGAATTACGAAATACAGGTCCCTGTCTGTTGAAAATGGTTATGGTAGTGTGCGGTAAGTTGGTCTGATCAATAGAATGAAAATCTAAAAGTTATAAACAATAAAGAATTTGGTGTGCGTGGGGTCGATGGGTAATTGGGGTAATGTTTAATTATAAAATTAAAGACGCGCTTTTAAAAATAATTCATATTTTCATGGTTTTTGCGAAAATGTTGGTTTTTATTTTTCATTTATATTAGAAGTTATGGACTTGATTTGACTATTTTTAAAATCATTTCAATTATTGTACCTTTACACTAATGTAAAACTAATAAACTGAATGTTATTTGTCATAATTTATAAAATACAACCATTATAAGAAAGACGGTGAACATTAAATACATTTTCCGCGTGCCACAAAATTGCCTTATATAAAAGTATTTACTCTTTGAAAATTAAATCTTTGTGTAAACAAGACGTATTTTTTACATAATGCATATTATATTGTCGGTGTTAAAATTTTCGTTGTAATCGAGTCATATATTTTTAAAAAATCGTCGAGCTATTTGATTACGTAAGTGGTACCAAAGTGATCACGTGGGAGACACCAAAATCAAAATATTGAAATAAAAAATTTGCGTTAGTTCATGTTTATATATTTGGTAATCTACGCGTAAGACAAATAATGAGGAGAGGATGATAAAAAATACATTTTGTCAAAAAGTACTTGGGAAACCAGAAATGGTGTGTCAGTGTAGAAGAGTACAACTTATTACCAAGTAAAAAAAATGACGTTCCATAATCACTCCTTATCTTTTTCACTGCACTAATTTCCATATTAATTCTCTCCTACTCATTGTTTTTGATTATTTAATATATTACTGATTAATTTAATAATCATATTGATACAAAAAAACGGAATCTAACGATCCCCAAAATCACCAACAAGTATGGATCGAGGACAATAGAATTTTTTTTTCCCACAGTAAAAAATAAAATGCCTTAATCTTTACAAAAGAGCACGCATTCTCATAATTTAAAAGAAATTATTAAAAAGTAACTTATAGTAAATAACCTGTTTTACCTCTGTAGGGATCAGATTTCAAATTCACCGCCATCTCAGCCGGCATCGATGCTATCGACAAATCGCTGCCGGTTGCCGCGACAGGTCTGGCCTGATTCTCTCTCTCCTGTTTCATCGCTTTGCAACGGCGGTCTTGCCAGCCCGCGCGCGCCGAACGAGACCGCCGACTCGTTTCGTAAGAATGATATGTGTTGTATAAACAGTAATTGATTAATTGTTATGTTTTTAAGTTTATTAAATGTAACAAATTGATATAAATATACCTGCAGACATACGTCCCTCAAGACGTTCTGTGGGACGAGTATTCATTTTAAAAAATTAAAATAAAATGAATATAAAAAATAATAATTAATTATTATTATTAATAGCGATGAAAAATACATAAAAAATATTTTTCTTTCTAGATCTCATATCTTTCCAAAAAATATTTCTTGCATATTTGACTAACAATTGTAAAAAAACTATATCAGAATTGTACATTTTTTTTCCTTCCTTGTGTGTGTACGTACCATTCCAAAATCAAATAAAAAATGTATTTCTTATTTTATTAAATTTTTTGACCTGCAAAATGTACTTGAAGCACACTTTTTTTATAATAAACAATACACTAGTATTAAAGGTTAATAAAAAAGTAATTAGAAACATTAAAAACCATAGAAATACCAATTAATCCTCTTTGATAACCGCCCCTTCTTTGAAGTCATTGACCTTAGATGCCTGCGTATTAAAAAATATTTTACATAAATTCATTCCATTCTTTGATCCCAAGCTTTAATTAAACTCCATAATTGCATTATTGACAAAAATAATTTCTTCAAAAAATTTTCCGGAAGGGTAAAATTCGCTACGCCATTTTTAATTGAATAACGGTTAGCGTAACAGTCGATTAGAAATTTGGGACGGCCCTTTAATTAAACCTATATTATAATCGGAGAACGCTAACAGTGTTGGTGTACCATTCACCTCGCTCTTTGCATACTCAATTTGCTTTGGAATGTGCTCAAAGTGATGGCTGAGTATGCGAGTATCCACTAGAGAGATAATCATTAAAACAATCATGTCAGCCCACCCCTATTTTAAATACGCAACCCTAAAAACTCTTATGTTATTACGGACAATATTCGTAGCCACTTTAAATATTATTATATGTAAAGCTACATCCCTCAAGTCCCTTGAATATTCTGGTGAGCACCAATCATTAGATATATTCAAATAATATTTTCATTACTTTTATACGATATGAATAAAATATCATGTTAATATTTGTTCAATCATAATATAAAAATATTTATTATTTAATGAAAACAAATTTTATTATTTTTATAAAATTGCCATTTTTGAACACAGTTCTGTGATATTTAAAATAAATTAGATAAATCAATTCTAAATACAAGTTTATTAATTTAATGAAAACACTTTCTCAATACTCAAATTTAATAAAATGGATTAATTCAATCTTAGCGTAACCACCCAAATCAACCTCCATATCTATCAAATATTTTGAAGTTGTATATATATGTTACTATGTTTCATGTATTAACTATAACTTCACTGTCGCCATCAATGGTCTGAAAATTTGATATTCATTTCCCTGAAACAACATAGATGTCACTAATGAGAATCTTATTTATAGAAATGTATTAAGTGTTTCTACATAGTAACATATATACAACTTCCAAAAAATTGATAGATATGGAGGTTAATTGTATTGAATGGTGAATATCACTTTGTATAAAGTGATCACTTAAGCTAGCCGAAAACATGTCGTAAGCCCTGTAATACCCATACTTCCATACTTACCATATAATATAATATAAATAGCTTCATCGCAATGAGATATCTTTAATTTATTTAATAACAATGATTTTGGAGGTAAAATCCAGTAATTGTGTGTTCTTGAACATATTCAAACATTTTAAATACTAATTTAATGTATTAATTATAAATATATACATATAAAATCAATTTTGTCGAAAAATATTGTTTTTGCGTTACTGGGATTCGAACCTGGATCTCTATTTCCAATCCGGATTTTATATGTATGTATTTATAATTATTACATTAAATTAGTATTTAAAACATCACAGACCTATGTTCTGAATAATTACAACTTCACAATAAGAATGTGTTCTCCATAATATTCAAATATTGTTAATATAATGTATTTATTTGTAACTAATATCACTACTTTATCTTGACAACATTTGACATCGATGTAACGTATTTTATCATTTTTTTAATGAATAATTATTTAAAGTAAAAATAAATAAAATAAAAAGCATTTCAAATGTGTTCCTGATTAACTAAATTAAAACTTGTTTGCCTCTCACAAATTTTAAAAATTGTTGAATAAACTTTCACAATGACCCAAAAAATTTTACCACGTCACAAAAATGAATAACTCACTTTTCCCAACCCACTTCAAGTCGCAATAGAAAAGATAAGCTTTCTAAATGCATCTGAAGCCTCTTTCTTTACATTTCACCCTGTTATCCATTTAGGGTAGTGACACTTGAAGGGGGAAGGGGGGAGGAGTAAAAGCCTCGCTGGCGGGAGACAAGCTAATAAGACGCGTCACGTCAAACTACACATGGAGAACGGAGAGAACAACACTGCTGATTCAATTCCCGCTTTTGAAAATATTCAAAGAATTTGCTCTCTGTGAGATGAAATGTGTACGCTACATTTTAAGTCACGGAACTGGCATTTGATCTGATGGCTCACTCTTTTCACTCTTTTTACTTTTTTTCAACCTCAACGCTTTTGACTGCCTTTGTTACAGAATATCATCTTCACTTGGCATAAAAATTTGCGTTGATATCTTCTATATAGGTAGGTAGGTATATTATACATATTTTTTTCATTTTTCTTTCCGTTATTTCCTTTAATTTTATTTTTAGTACAACTATTATGACAAATCTTTGAAAATAAATTGAATAACAAAACATTTTGTAAAAATGTAAGCTTTATAATAGACGGACATGTATTGATATACTCAATCAGACAAACTAATTAGTTATTTGCATACATTATGATAACTATGTGTAAACTTCGCCTTACTTAATACAGATCACTTTAACAAGACAGACGGTAACAATACACATGGTATTTGATAATATATAGAATATATAAAAGTACAGGTCTAGGTGTAAATAAAGATTTTTAATATATTCACTTGTTGTTGTTATTGTTGTTGTTGCATATTTATATATTATAAAGTCCAATGCGCTATTCTGAGTACTGGTACAATATAATAATTGACTATATTGTCCTGGTGCAATATAATAATTTACTACATTGTCATGGTGTGACATAATAAGTTACTACCTCGTGCTAGTGCGACATAAATAATTAACTACATTATTTTGGTACAACACAAAAACTTACTACATTGTCCTGATGGGACATAATAACTTACTACATTGTCCTAGTGCAACATAATAATTTTCTTGAAACGTCGATTGATTTTCTATTTTAAGTTAAGTACGGGGTGAATATTATGTTCCAGGCTGATTTTGTTTAGCCGCCATTTTGGTTTGGAAGATATTTGTCAGTTAATATTTTGTAGTATTTAACGTCTCAACGACGTTTCGAAGTCATTAAAACATTTTACTTAAATAATAATTGCAATACAGTAACTATTAATGGTGATCGAAAACGTATTGGCCGAATTAGGTCGATTGAGCCTGCGACACGCCGTGCCGTGCACGTGTCGCTTCCAGAGGCAGTAACTTGGCCGACACCATATTCCAAACATAATTGTAATAAACTAAATAATCGATAAATAAAACCTAAATTAAAAAATTGTGAAATAAATAATTTTATTAAGTAAATATCAGATATCTCATAGAGACGAAGGTATTTTCATTATATTTAATTGAAAATATATATAAATATGGGGTAATTACAGGATTTATGACCTGTTTTCGGCTGGCTTAAGTGATCACTTTATATAAATATAACTTTCACCATTCTCACCCCATCAATCTCCACATCTATTATTTTTTTAAGTTGTTTATATGTTGATATGTGGTCTTGCTTCGAGTACCACTACACCATCACCATGTATGGACCAAATTTGATCATTTATTTTTCCTTGAAATAGCATAAATGTCAACAATTGTGTGTTCTTGGACATATTCATATATTGCTAAAAAAATGTGTATATTTTTTGAGTTATTCACAAACAACGTCGGAATGGAACATAATATTCACCCTGTATTATTACCATTTCATTTAATGTCTTCAACTTTAAGCAGTTTCTTAACTTACATTTTTAAAGGTACCTATTATATTTACAATTCTTAAAAATAACGCAATTTGAAAACATGAACGTACACTTTCAGAAAATCTAAGCAGACATAATAATAATATATTGGTTTAGCAAATGTTGAACTTTCCTCCTAGTAAGTATTTATATGGTAACGTTATCATGTACGTGACAGAATCACTTCGTAAAAACTCCGTCTATGGAAAAATCTGGCAGAGAAAGCTCGCCGCACGCCCCGCGGAGAGCATCTGCTGGCGGCCAAATTAGAAGACTTGCGGCGAGTGCTTTTGCCGATAAGCCTTCTCCAGACTCAATTAACTTTGCCAGAACTATATAGTGCCCGACAAACAGACAAATATGGTAATAACGGTATAATATCATAATCAAAAACACAAGGCTGCAAAGTAAAAGCTGGTGGCTACTGATGGCAGCTTAATAACACACAATTTACTTTTTCAGAATGAACGACCTCATTGTTAGTGTTAATGTTTGTCCTAAAACGATATAAGAAAAAGCCAACCTTATTTTTAATACACCTTCTTACATTAAATACCATACAGGTTGGACCAAAAGTCAACTTACTAACATAACTAACTTAGCAATATTTGAATATGTCCAAGAATACGCAATTAATGGATGCTTACCTACAAAGGCACTGTTATAAAACAAATATCAGATATCTCATAGAGACAAAGATATTTTTTATTATATTTAATGGAAAATATATGAAGTATGGGGTAATTACAAGGTGAAGCGAGTCCACATACTAACATATATACCACTTTCAAAAATTTGATAAATGTGGAGATTGAGGGGTGAGAATTGGTGAACGTTTTATATGTTGCACCAGGACAATGTAGAAAATTGTTATATTATTGAAGATTTTTTAACGTATAAATGAAAAATTATATCTTGTTAATAACCCGCCATAATTATCTTTACAAATGCAAGTTATCGGTAAAAAAAATCTACGTTATGTAAAAAGTATTGCATAAAAAAAAGTCAGTTTATAGTATTTTCATGTATGTATGTAAAATGCTATTTAGAGGTATCATGTAAAATATTTAAATAAAAAAGTACAAAAATTTATCTAAATTTTAAATGGTAAAGTTACTTTTGGCCCACCTTGTTTAAGGCGAGAAAATATTAATTAAAACTTTATTACAACGTTGTGAAGAAATGCTTACTTTTCTTGTACTAATACAATTCACATTCAACTCTACTAAACTTCACTGTGCGAAAGTTCTATTGTGAAACATGTTTCAACAACTAATTGTTTCCATTCTCAAATAGATTTTTTTTCACATTTTCTTGAGTCGCAATAAGCTTTGAGAGTCGCAATAAATCAGTTGTCGTAACGTGCACCACAAACTAATTGGAGTTTTACAAAACTAACATTGTAAATGTATTCATCATTACTGAATTGTATCCATAGGATCCAAGAAATAAGACCCCCTCCTTACTACAACACTGTATATCGGTTTTTACAAATGTTGGTAGATAAACAGAGCATCGGTCATTATGATATACAGTGTTGCAGAAAAGCTTACTTGTAAATCTACAAAATCACAAATAAATATAAAAACGAACGAAGAAAATGATGGAAAGGATTTATTTTATATTTATTAGACTTTATTAACATACATGTTTTTATTGTAACAGAAGTGAATATATTTATAATATAAAATGATAAACATAAGATTCAATTATATTGCAATTAAGTATATACTCATAGTTTATTATGTGGGATGGAGGAGACTCCACCTCTGATATATACAGAATTGTCCTGGCTACTTTGCGAGACTGCCATCTGTGTTAAAGTAGACAGTTTCTTTCGTGCTGTTGTGATGTTATTTAGTTTAAGAAAGATAAATATTCAACAGGAATAAAAATAAAAATAGGGGGGGAAAAAAATATATATAATATATATATATATGTGTAGTGAGAGTGTTGTAAAACTAGTGAATTATTAGTATATGCACTGTATAATTAAAGAAAAATACTGTATCAAGTACCTAGGAATCATAATAAATAACAAACTAAAATGGAGAGAATATACCTTACAAATCTATATTTAATATTATACAAATCTATATTTAATATTTAATATATCTTACAAACAAAATAAGGAAAACTGCCTACTTATTTTTATTTTACTTTATCACCTACAAATCTGAAAATAATATATTGTGCGTTTGTACAGTCACATTTGCAATAAGGTATTATTGTATGGGGAGGATCATATAAAACTTCAATGTCACGATTAGAAATCACTCAAAAAAAGATAATAAAAAAAAGACTATCAAGTATACAACTTTTCACAGATTTCAAAGTACCAAAAATAATGGACATACAAAAGAATTAAATAATCCAAATTTTCAAAATTAAAAATCAATTAAAGTTTAGAAGTGAATTCCAATCTACAAGATTTAGAGACCAAATTGATATTCCAAAACTAAAGTATACTGCAACTCAAAATCACTATATTTATCAAGGCATCATTTTTTTAACAATTTTCCCATCACAATTAGAACAAAAACAGACTACTATCAATTTATATCTGAAATAAAAAAATATATACACAGACTAACTGAAACATAAATTATCTCGTATATTCTCCTTCTCCATAGAGGAGAAATTAATGTTGAATGAAATATATATATATTGTTAGAATGCGAAGTTACCCAAAACAATATTTTGTTCAAGGATACAAAAGCACTTAGCCAAAGTAAGGGACGGACGGTTATAAAAACTCGGTATTGTTAGACGCAGGTGGACCGACACAGCTTGGGTACAGCGGCGAATACAGCGGCGGTAATCCAGCGAACGTGACTAGAGTCATGTAAGCAAATGCGTCTTGAGGGATGCATCACCATAGACGACCAGTCTTTTGATATTCTCCGCCGTGAGAAGTGGCTCCGCCTAAGACGAGATTTTATTTTCAATCAGAAAATAAAATCTATATCGTCTCTAAAAGTATCAAGCAAGCGCTTTATACATTGTAATTCCAGGAAAAATTTAAACTGTGCGCCTCGAGTTTAAGCTTAGTCTGTGATGTTCTCTGCGTTTAATCGTTGATCTGAAAGTATCAAAAAGGGTCCCGCTGGATCTATACAAAGTTGATAAATATAATTGGTGTAGCGAGAACAGACTGTCGCTATAGCATAAGAATATCGCGTCCAGAGTCCCGGTTTGCCTGGATATTTGGGAATCGTCTTGTCATCAACTACAAGCCTGAACTCTACGCTGTCACCTTACGCTGGCACTACAAGGAGCTGACCACACTTCACGTCCAGGATCCAGGACCATCCTAAGAGATAATCCCTTACGTGAGAGACCTGAATAATCTACATCAGACATGCGTCAACATAGGCAATTCGGTAGAGAAATTAATGCTGGCATGATGAACACAAATATTGTAATTATTGTTGAATAGCCTTATTTATAAGTATTAAAGTAAATTGCTCATTTTCCACTTTTAACACATGCAAGTATCTTAAAATATAGATTAAAAATTTTCTTATATAAAAAAATTCTTTAATTTCATAACCATTTGACTTGTCAATATTTAAAAAAGAACCAATTAGGCTAGATGCCTCCCCCCTGAACATGAAGAAGAAATTATCTAACAATATCCTACTGATAATTCTAAAATACATTATATTTTCTAATAAAAAAAAATAAAAAATAAAATAATGATTATGTTATAATATTGAATAGCGATGCTTCTGATTGATCTCTACCCAATTGGATCATATATTGGGCCTATATTTTTGTAATCTTATTATACTCAAAACATATATTTGTCGTATGTCTAGGACATTATACTCTTTGAATATAAGGATCTTAAATATGAATTAAATATATTAATTAGAAAGATATATATATAAAATCAATTTTATCTAAAAATATTGTTGTTGCGCCACCGGGATTCGAACCTGGATCTCTTTCCTAACCGGGGAAGGTGCATTATCCAACTATGCTACAGCGACAATATTTTTAGCGACAATTTTCGAACCTATATGTTACCTTTTTGATATTAATACATTTAATCGTTCCATTATTTGAAAGAGCCATTTACCTTATTTTATACAGTAAGAATGTGTTCTCATAATAATATAAGATCTGGATATCTAAAGGGATAACCTTGGATAAACGATGGAAAGATATTAAAAATGAGGAGAGTGCAACATAGGTCCATAATAGATACTATCGAAGATCTAAGTTGCCAATAGATACATACTTCAAAAATGTAATCAATAGAAATATTGAAGGAAAAACACAAAGTGGTTAGACAAAAATACATCCACCAAATAATGAGAAAGGCAAATGAAGATAAAACACTCGTCTTTTTTTTCAATTTCTTAACTTTCGTAATAATGGTCACTTCCATGAAAAAAAAAACTAATGACTTTACAATGCGATCGTAGAAAAAATAAGTGTATAATATGTTATTTAAAAATTAGACTAAGTTTACTAAAAATGTTGCAATGAATTTACATCATTTTTAATATTAGAAGTAATCTAATTAATGTTTAATTAGTCGACATTAAAAAATAAAAAGTGATTTTAAAATAAACATTTGTTTTAGTTCAATTGTAATTTTAATTATAACGATTATACCCTTGTTTTTTTTTTCGAGTACACACATGAATAATTTAATTGATACCCGCTGTGCAATCAAACTACCACAGACGGTATAGGGCGCGCACAATAAGCTTCGGAAAGCATCAAAGCATTCCATTTCCTTCCATCTCAGTTCAGGAATGTCAAGCAAAATACATGATACCCACCCTTAAACTAGAGTATAATATTATACATCCATTAATTTTTTTTTCTATTTTAATCTTATATAATTAATGTAACCCGTTAAAAATACAAGGAAATTTATTGTTTATATAAGCTTAATTTAGTTAAAAAATCAACGAAAACTCAATAAAAAAAATAAAAATAAAATTTATTTATTGAGAAATATGGACATAATGTTTTTACATATTATACATTATAAACATTCTTATACAAATATACAAAAATACATTTATACTTATTAATATACAAAAAGTATACAAAAAAGGTGAAAAAGTATCATAATGTAAGAGATGTTCACTGTCTCCTTAACTAGGCCGAAGTCTGTACTAAAGGAGACAGGTTCATCCGTTGTCTGTCACACAAATATTAAAACCATTATTATAATTAATATATATATATATATATATATATTTATCTAATACTCTCGCTATCCCATGATTAAAACACTGCAAAACAGAAAAATTAATATGAAGAAATGATGTTCTGTTCATGTGATCATTTCCATGAATATTTGCTCAATTTCTTTTCTGCTAACTCCCAATAACTAGTTCCTGAGATGGTGTTTGAGTTTGTCCATCGAGAATTGTTTCATACTGCTCGGCAAAAGCTTATTTTCATATTAGGCTTCACAGAGATCCTATTTATTATATTTTGCTCTCATAACATAATTATAAGATGGATATTGATGAGCCTGATGATTGATCAGCCTTTTTACATAGAGTTGTCGAATATCAATTACAATTAATACACTCGTATCATTTTTGTGCATTTATAATGTTTATCTTTTAAAATTGTGTGCAATTACATATTTGTATATTGTATCGATCAAAGATGTTCCATATTTAACGTTATTGTGAAGTTAAGACTGCTTTTGTTGAAGATTATTATTGAAATATTGTTGTTGTATAATTTCTTATCTATGCGATATACGAGAGCGCGAACGCGCGGTATCGTGGACGTGAAAGAACTTAAGGATATTAACCTTTACCATACCATGATATAAAATACCCGAACGCAGCTATGCTGTCAACTCGTGTTACCGTAAATAACAGTTAAAAAAAAAGATTTTATTAGCTTAAATGGTTTCAATGGCATAAATTTATTCTAAATATTGATTTTGCATCCAATTTTGAAAAAAATGATTAATAACATAATTTAGAGCATTCATTAAGTCCTATACAATGTGTACTTCCTTCTTATCTCTCTTCATTTAATTAGTGAGAAAGAGACAATTATATTTATATGTTTGTTGTTCTTTTCACTGTGAAAAGAGTGTGTGATTTCTGTCTTTCATTTCACAAATTGTATTTTCACTAACGTATTAATTTTCCAACGGATTGAATTTTACTAGCTATTCCTAAGCGCTAATATTTTCTTTAGGATTATCTAAAATATGAATTTTATGCTAGATGTATTTACTGAAATATTACAGGTTTAATTATGATGGTAGATCTGTGTTACTGCATGGTTTGGAAAGGGTTAAATATGATCTAAGACTAGAACACTACTTCGCTTTCTATTCAAATCTTCGAAAATGAATTCACTTTTTTATTGTATTTCAACTTTTCGCCAACAGTCTTGTAGTTATCAATCTTCCTCCCTTCAGTATCTTATTTGAATTCACTTCTCTACCTGACTGAACCTTCTTCTCTCGGAATCTACAATCAAACCCGATTCTATTCACCAACTAAAATCCACTTTCGCAGCTTAATCTACCATCTCATCCGTATCCACCAACGTTGTCTCATCTAACACGTCGCATTTCTTCTTTGCAGAAAATTTTAACATAGAATATACATACCTTTGAATAAACAAAGGCTCTCCCGGTAAAATTTGTTTTTTTTGTCATGAAAACCTATTTTAATTTATATAATTTATACTCTCGTTATAAAGCTTTATATAATTTTAGCTACGCTCCCAGTTGGCGGCCGTGCAAAATTGTCGTGTAAGAAAATAATGCTGAGATTAGCGTCTACGATTTGTTAATTATTATTTTTTTAAATATAACGCATTTTCACTGTGAAGTTGCATTTTAATACAAATTAAATTGGATAAAAAGAGGTTCATGTTCGAATCCCGGTAGCAACTAAATATTGTTTCGATAGATAGATTTTGTTTGTTTATGTTTCTAGTTGATTCATTAATTTTGATCAATTATTTTTATTGGATTTTAATATTATACATACAACTACATATTTTACAGATCAATTATACTTCAAAGTATTGAAAATTCTATTTATGGTAGATATATTAACATATATCATTTTAAAAGAGATATAATTTATCATGTTTAAAAAGGGCATATTCATTACAATATTACAGTGCAAAAAAGCTATAGAAAATAAGTAATAAAAAATTTGGTGATAATAAGTAATACATTTGGCAACTCTTGTGTAATTATATATTAATACCTATTGCCTAATTTAATCTAATAGTTGTTGGTTTCTTTAAAATGTATTGCAAATTAGGTTTGAAATTTGTATAAATGTGCCCACATCTTCATACCTTTGCGAAGATTTATAATCAATATTTTATTAAGATGGTAAAAATTCATTTATCATTTAACCTTAAAAATATAAAGACAGACACGTTTGAAATAGTTTTTTGAAAACTTTGTTTTTATCGTTCTATTTCCTGCATATAATATAATATTTATTTATTATAATTTAATAACAATCATAATTTATTTGTTACATAATTTGTCTAATGTTATATTAACGGGAGCCTCTGATAAAACATATTCTACATTAAAATTTAGTATATAGCAAGAAATTAAATTTAAAGAACACAGTATCAACTTTTATTGTTATTTAAAATCTTTTCGAAAGGTATTTGACATACAATTTATAGGAAGTGGTTTGATACTATTATTTATTTACTTATGTTTAAACGAATATCTCTACGATTTTCGTTATATTCCGAAAGTACCTAATAATAATCCCAGAGATTTTCATAAAACTACTCAATCCAGAAAAAATATCCTTACAACGGCGGCCTTGAAAAACTAAGAGATAAAATTTTATTGCTACCACCCGAACATAAATACGAGTCTAACAACACAACAAATGTATTTCAAGAGCGCGTCATATTTCACACATTTGAAGTACCTTTGTATGCTAAAGTAACGTCGCCGTAACCGCGATGAGCCGGAACGTCGACGCAAAAATGTCGTGAAAGGAAAGTTGGGGTAAATCTGCCGGCAAGCCTTCACGTGGAGATGGCAGTAATCTGCATTACCGACGCGCCTGCGGCGGGAAATATTTCCACGCCCGCAAAATTTGCGTTGACCTCATACTTGACCGTAAGCGGAACTTTAAGGAAATTTCGCGGTGTTTTGGAGAAAGGGAGTGTTGGCATAGGACAAAGGCAACGTCGTTAACCAAAGGATGGGAAAATTCGTAAAATTTTAAAGCACACTTTAGAACCCTTTGTGCGAAATGTGTATGATAATATTTATAGAAGGTTTTTGTACTTCAATTAGGCCCCATGTAATTTATTGAGGTAATATCAATATTTATGAGTCACCACTCAGGCACTGAAAATCTTACTCTTCAAGAAATTTTATTTGACTAATTTGTAATCAAAATTATCAACAAATCTCTTGAAGATAGAAATGATAAGAGTATTGTCACATTAGAATTTAGCCGTCTACATGTGGTTGCACCACCTTAGTAAAAAGAAGCAGATTGGTTCGTGACGTGTGTGCATCCACGATCTTCCGTTGGCCAATCACACGCCCGGAATGTATATGGAAGTGAAGATGGCTGATCTGTCACTTTTCTGGCGGTCCGTTATCGAGGTGCGGATGATGAAAAGTAGCCGTATTAAGAAAATGGCGTAGCTCTCAGGATCCGATACAAGTTACGGGGCGTCCTCAACCCTGTGAATGAGTAATTTGGCGGCGAGTTTGCCCCGACAACCAAGGCAAAACTTCTGCGGGACGACGTGCGATTTAGGGAACAATACTCAAGAACTTCATGAAGTGAGTCCACTCTGACGTAGCTAAATCTTTAAAGCATCGGACAAAAAAGGCGTCGACAAAGAAGAAGTGTGACGTAGAAGAGAGAAAAGAAAGTGAACATGATATGAGAACTGATAGAAATTAGTTATGGTTAGATAGAAAAAGTGGCTGTTAGTTAGAGTAACAATTTGTGAAATTATAATACTTTAAGTGAACAATTTGTATATTTGTGAAATCTCCCTTTCCCAGCAGACAATAGATATATGTGCATATATATAGCAGACAATAGATATGCAGTGGACTATGGCTCTAACTTGGCGAGAACCCACATAATGCAAGTACCAATGGAAGCTACCCGGTGACATGCGGCCCGGAGATCTGATGTTCCATCCATGACACGGAAGGATGTCAAGCCAGCCCGGGTAGTATATGGCATGTCTTCTAAGATGCCTACAATGGCATTTTGCAGGCTTAGAAATCATAGCCCACCACTTGGCTGCTTAGATCGTTTACTTTGTTCAAAGGAGATTGTGAGTTAGGTAATTTTTTAGTTTAGTAATCTCCTCAGTTTTTAGACCACTTATTTATTTATTAACATACTATTATAATTTAAATTAGATCTAACCAAAAATAACATAATAAATGCCAATAAAGCATATTTATAAAAAATGTTGTGATTTAGATATTTTTGCATGTAATCATTACATAAAAAAGATACTTCATCGTCAATATTTGTATTTTCAGCAAATTCTATAATACCCTCTTCGCTCATAAAAAAATATATTTCGCGAAAAATATTTTAGATTTTGTTGTTATTTAGATTAAAATATTTTGTTGAGTTGTGCTAAATAAAATGCATGTCTTAAAATCTGTAGTATTTTCATTCAAATAAATCCCTTAAAGTACTTAAAATAATCAAGATGAATGATTATTTGTTCATAATTCAAAATAGTTTAGTTTTTAGTATAATTCGAATATACTATTTTCAGTTGAACGAATCCAGCCAATGGCGTAACTGCAAATTTCGGTACAAGCAATTAATAAATTATGAGTCTCTCCACTTAAGGGCCATCCCCGATTTAATCTTAAAACTCGGAATTTATAATTCCCATGACAACTATTAAATAAATCTTTTATTATTTTGATATTTTTGAAATAAATGTTGTTATAATGACTGAATTTTTGGAATACTTTTAAAGCTAAATATTTTAAGTTTTAAATGAAATGTGAATTAGATTTTGATTAACGCAATGTGTGCTCTATTTGTATGACTACTTACATCTGAGCGGCATTCGTATATGTATTCCACGTCTGTTTGATATTTAAAATAACAGTCCAACTAACACCTTAACTCTTCTTTTGATATAATGTATAGTATATAAAAACAACTAAGTTTAATGTAGACTCTGTTATTTAAATACTTATGAAGGATTATCAATTTGTCGAAATAATTAGTCATTAAGGAGAACACATTTTTATTGTGAAGTTGTAATTATACAGAACATAGGTCTGTGATGTTTTAAATACTAATTTAATGTATTAATTATAAATATATACATATAAAATCAATTTTGTCAAAAAATATTATTTTTGCGCTACCGGGATTCGAACCTGGATCTCTATTTCCAATCCAGGGAAGTACACTACCAATTGTGTTATAGCGCCAGTATTTTTCATGACAAATTTTTGAACCTATATGTTACACTTTTTCAAATTAATACATCTGTTGTTCCATTATTTTAATGTAGATGGCTTTCAAAAATTTATTACACCATTTTATATTTTTTAAACATATAGTATCTTAATTTATTTCTTCACGTTCGTGGCTTCTCCTACATAAAAGAATTTATTATATGTGTTTACGAGCTTTAAAGTCCCACTGTTATAATTGTCCACTGCCAGTTAACAAACTTTCGTGTAATTACAAACAAACGAAAATATACTTAAACATGAATATTAAAACATGCACTTTTATAGTAAAAATATTTTACGAATTTAAATAAGGTTTTAGCACAAACCACCAAATATATAGACATGAAATAACGCAAATTTCTTGTCCCAATATTTTCCTGTTCCTGTTTCCTGTGTGGTATCAAAATAAATAATTATGATTATATAACCAACATTATTTTGATACCACGTATGCAATGAAATAGCTCCGCGACTTTTTTACAAAACATGACTCGATTGGAATGAAAATTTAAACGCTGACAATATAGTATGTATTAATGTAAAAAATATGTCTTCTTTATACAAAGATTTAATATTCGAAGAGTAAATACTTTTACTGTTGCAAAAATGTGTCATAAACTATCAAATTTATGTTTCTACTAAGAATATGTGTATAATGCCCCATGTCCCGCGACTAATGTTCCAAACCCATCTCCTATATGTACACTTTATTTAATTTCTATTTTTCTTATTGGTATGTGGGTTTTAGTTATAGTTAAAGTTACAGGTTTGAATATCGAAAGAAATTTTTGACTTATTTAATTTCTTTCTTAACCACGAACAATAAGCAAAAGCTGACCTGTTTATTGTTGAAACTATTAGGAGCATAAATATCCACATCCGTTCTTGGTCCTAAATACACACTTTTTTATTAATAAAATAGTTTTTTAGACATACTTTTCTGACTTCAAAATAATTCAAAATTAATATTTTAATAGGTATATTTTTTACCTCAACTTTTCGTTTCGTCTCTCAAATCGAAATCATCAATTATAATCTTATTTTTTTAATGATGGTTGTCATTAAAAACAATCTCGGAGAGGGATTTTCTTTTTTTAGTCATTTTTCACAAAATTTCCACCGTATCGCTCACTATTTTTTATTAAAGCTTAAACTTGATTAAAACTATGAAATTTGCTTTAGTCAGCTAGGTATTTGAGCAAAATCGATATTTTCAGTTTCATATATTATATAAACTAACAGAAAACGCGGCATTTCCCAAGCGTACATACATATATCATTTGATAAATTGTGAGATGTCTATATATCTGAGATATATGCCTTTGCAGACTTGTTTTCAGAACTATTCAACCGTAAAAATCATGTATTATTTATACATATCAGTACAGGTATATAAATAATTTAATGTCCTATATTTAATATAAACATCAGATGTTAAATTAAACAGTTATTCTATTGTAACTATTGAGAGATGCAATATCAATCAACTGACGAACAACGATGACATTTGACGTCTGATGTGCATGAAATGAAACGCAAGACGGCGAATCTCTGAGACATTGTGTATACACGGGGAATACGACAGTCAATATTTGACTCCAAAGAATCTCATGGAAGCAAAATCTGTATCTCAGAGATTATCTCGAGTCGAATCTCTTAAAAAACCATTCTTGTTGTTGTCACAGAAGAAAGTTTTATATGTTTTGTTCTTGAAATATTTTGTATAATCAAAAAATCTAAATTTGTCCCTATCACTCATTGAGTTCACGTCTAAACGTTATAACCCTATAATCGCCTAGTACTTCGTAAACTCTATTGCTTCATCTTTTCCACTTCTGGGAGTTGTGAAGACCAGCATCCAAGCCTCTCAATCGACTGATCATCTTCACTTTTTGTGAATTTCTCAATTTTAATTTCTTATGATACTGAATAATTTAATTTCTTATGAAATTAAGAGATTTGTACAGTTATTAGTCAGTTTGCTTCTGTAGCGAGCTCGGTTATTTTTTGAACTAGGTTAGTTCGACGTTTCGCACTCTGTCCAATTTTACATTTTCAATCATCACTATTATTCCTGGCTCCATTTCTATTTGCAATAAACACTAAGTATGCAAGATTTATTTTCCTGCATATTCTGGATAACCTTTATTCAATTCTTTAAAAATGAAGGCATTCGTCTCGCATTCCAAAGTCTGAGGGTGCGCTCCGTACAACCAAATGGAAATATGTACGTACACAACAAATATCAATATTTTTACGTACTTAGGACAGACAGGAAACGACGATGAACAGTAAGAACAGTGTTCTATGTGTATTTGATTTTATCATCGTACTGTCCATACAGAATAAAAATATGACCTGATATTACGATTTTCTTTGCGCATCATTATTCGTCTTTGAACACAATGAGGTAATAAATAAATAAGATTTAGATGACATAGGTACATCTCAATACAGTATAGGCGTGTTGAGATTTTCATCTGGTGATAATCTCAGACATCATCAGATTATCAAACCAGTGAACATGACGTTAAATCTGATCACGTCCATACAAATGTCACTCGAAACCATTTATCCCTACAACTATTTGTTCTGAAAGTTCGATATATGTCATTAAACATCATCATCCACATCAGTCCGTCATGACTTGGGATCCCCCCTCTTAAATATGCTCCACCACTTTTCTCGGTATCCTGCCGGTATCTTAAGGCTGTCACTAGATAAGTGCCTGTTATCTTTTCCTTTTGGTTGATCCAACGAGTGACGTATCTTTCTCTTCCACTTCGTCTTTCCATGTGGCCCATCACAAGCCCCTACAAGTTATATTCCCTTCTCCCAAGATGCGATCTTAAAAATTGAAGGATTCATCTAATGCAAATGGTTGAGAATCTGTTCTTGATATTCAGTTCCTGCAGAATATAGATATTAGGTGATAGATATAGGTGTAAGGACGTCTTCAGCACTAATAACATTTATATAAGGCGTAAAATTACAAACATTTATGCCGTTTTAACTTCTGCATAGGAGATTCAAAATCACCGAACTGATGAACTACAATGACGTTTGACGTACATGACAAGCGAGAAGTAATGCGCTACACATGATGTATATATGAGGATAACTGTCTCTAAAGAATCTCATGGAAACAAAATCCGTGCAACACAGATTCGAGTCAAAAATCTCATTCGTGGACAATGAGGGTGAACCTACCCAGGACCGATACAATAAGTTCAAGGCTCCTATCTTGGTCCTACTCATTCGCCACCTAATTGACATTTTTTAATGCTACTAGGCTGCTGTTCTATAGCGCCACGCATATATGACAGGGCGATACCGCACAGCTGCCAAAAAGAAATATGCCCTCATTTGATTGTCCCTGGCTGACTCACTTTATTAGTAAATAAGATATTTACAATACAATAAAGAACAAAACATGTTTATATATAAAAGTGATAATATAAATAATACAAATAAATAGAATAGAATAACATGGACAGAATAGTTGACAGTGAGATAGACAAGGTATAACATGGCCGGGGAGCAGAGGGGAAGTGAAGAGGTACTCCCTTCCGGAAAACGAGACGGAACAAAAGAAAAACTGTAAGAGACTCATTCTCTACACACAACTGCCGGCAGATTTAACCCACAAGAACATACATTTCTGCACATATTTGAATAGAAGATAGAAAATAAAAATAACAAATTTAATCAAAGAAAAACAAAAGCAAGATTATCAAATTATTATTCGTGGACACGGGCTATAAGATCATTATCACAGATCTAATGCTATTAAATGTGATATCCATTGCTCTAGTAATATGTGTGTGTGTGCGCGGCGCGCCAGAGTTTGACATATGATGGATACGTGTGTGAATGTCGGCCGGGTGCCATACGTGAAGTGCGCGGTCGGGGAGCCTGGAAAGGTTTAAATCCGTGCAGATAAGAGAAGCGGTCTCTTTTCCCTCGGGTCTTCATCTAGTAAATATTATCTTTAAATGTAATTATTGTATTCATCTGTGTACTTTTTATTCTTGTAGTACATTATTGTATAGCAGTCGGAGTTGCATTGCTACACATTTCGACCTAATTGCACGAAACAAAGCAATAAATCATATCTCCAGATTTACCACATTAAATAAATCTAATTGCACGGGTTTCACAATATTTTTGAATGATTTTATATAGCTTTTGTTACTTTCACCAACAGAAAATTTCTCAGCCTGTGTACGTATATGGCATCCAATTTTTGTACCGACTAGTAAATCGCTCAATTCATCCATATTACAACGCAGAAAAGAATTGGCAACACGTGCCTCCATGTCTCACTCCAATACTTGGTTAATACTAAACTTGGGTAATATTTGTGAAAATAACAACAGTGAAGGAAATTATGCGAAATACATTAAAGGCTTTATTGTGAACATTACATAACTTCTGATTTTTGTGAGTAAAGTTAAGGTGTATATTGTATTGCGCACTTTTACACCGTTCGTGTTTTTCTCTATTTTCTATATTGTAATGAATTCGTCTTGATATACATTCTGTCATTACAAATTTGTCATCTTTATGAAATTATATCATTTTATAAAGATGTAATTACATCAGTGGCGTAAGTACCGCCTTGGCAGCCTGGGCAACCGCCCGGGGGTCCAGGCCCCAGGACGCCCTAAAAATGATCACCAAACAAAACTATATTAAAATAATATCCGACTATTATAATTGTTAGCATTAATTATGAAGTAATAAAAAGTGAGTTATTAAAAAAAATCGATTTAAAAGCCTGTGAATGCGATTTTATTATTCTCAGTATCTTGAATACTCAAAATTGCAACTTTTTACGAAGATTTTGTTTTTGCTGAGAAATTAAAACAGAAGTTGGAATATCGACCACATAGAATAACTAACATTTTGGGCTAATTTGAGTCATTTCTTGAAAAGAGTTCCAAATGCATTATTATTTATTTCTTCCATAAACACCAACTCTATTTAACGTATATTAAAGAAAATAGCAAAAGCTGAAGTTCCAACGTAAATTTATGGATCATTATTGTTAATTTACAATTTTTTATTTCCCTTTTTTCAGTGGTCGTTGATAATACTGAAAATAAATTAAGACATTAAAACAGATCATATTTGCGTACTCAAAAAAAAATATACATGAATATATGTTGAAATTCAATCAACACTTTTGATCTCATCTCAAAATAATGTCAGTGTCAGATTGAACCTTGTTATTCTAAGGCGTCGATATATCTACATGAAAAACTTATATAAGTGTTTACCATTGTAAAAAATGTGATAGAGTATATGTAGTAAAACATAAATACGCTGATATAATAAAAGCATTAATTGAAATCACTAATGAGCAATAATAATTATGAAGTGAGTGAAGCCAAGTCGATAATAATAAATTTGGAATCCACTGTAAAATTGTGTTCTTGACGACAGTGGCTCGGTATACATACTCGGACGGGGACTGGCAATTTGTTGCTACGCCACTGAATGACACACTTTCAAAGATCACAATTTCGCTTCAAAACCAAGCTGGTCTTCTTTTACTAACTACGACATAATTACAGTAGTAAATGATTACATTTCATTAAGTCGACAGTCAACTTTACTAAGAAGACTTATCTATCGTTGAAACCATCATAAAAAAATGAAATAATACCGAGAAAGTAAAAAAAAAAAACTGACAGATGAAGATCAACTTCCATAACATCCATAAAATGTTGAGCGAAATGAAACGAAAAATGCTCATTCCAGAAATATCTTTTTGATTGATATTGCTCAACTTTTAAGTGGTTTTTCTCGGTATTGTCACGTCTGTCGAATACATCTGTAAAAGTTTTAGAATTCAGCAGTATAATGTTCATTTCATGATCCGGTTTTATATGCCACTTATTTTATATTGAACTATTCATATATTCAGTAAGTAGCGATGATGTTTGGAGATCATACGAATACAGAAGACACGCAAATTATACAACCTCTCAAATTTATTACAGTAAATTACTGATTTGTATTCGATTCGCTCGCATTTATGACATTACTTATATATCTTGAAAAATGTATCTTGACATTACTTTATTTTATTTTATTAACCTAGTAGTACGCTATTTTATAGGATTTCTTTACAGTATATCTACAAACATTACAGATAATATATATATACTCGTATAATGTGTATGAACTGGTTTCAAAAAAATAATTTTGACATAGATACCACAACAATTAGCTCTATACTTAGTACAATAAGTGTGTGTTAAGCGCCTGAAGGTTTATTAAAATAACAATACTTCGGTCGTTGGACCTATTTAGCAATCACCGAAGTTATTGCTAAACTCGTGATCAACAGGGCGCAAGAGCTTGAAAAAACCAAAGCTAGGATAGAGCGACAACGTCTTCAAACACATATCTGTCTAAGAAATCCAGGACTCGAGAGATATGGCTCGTAATAGGGATCATAGGTTTTAACAAAAAAAATTATATACAATAAATAATAATGCATTTATTCTAGCGTGATTGGTTTTTTTTATGAAAACTCGATTTGCCATTAAGATAATATAGATAACAGAATACATTTAAAAAACATATAGGCAGCTATAGATATTGCTTGAACAGAATACGATCCAAAATGGGATGGAGTAACGTCACAAAATATTTTTAAGCAGCGTTTTTGTGGTTAAATACCTAATAAATACGATCTGAGATTCAGTTAGTTATACCCATGATCGATCTACCTAACATTCCCCAGCGGGATACCCTCACTTTAATGAAATCAAAGAAGAGTCCGACAATCCTCTCATAGAGATCAGTAGAGAAAAATCCTTGAGTAGGTCTAGACTTATCAGGGGCTATATAGCCAATAGTGATAATGGTGATGATATGTAATGTATTATATACATATAAATAACTATATAAATTCTTTGACACCTACCTTAAAGTAAATATTAAGAATTTTAACTTGTAAGAATAATATGTAAAATCGTTAGGAATAATTTTTTTGGATGCTTGTATGAAGAAAAAACTGCATTATTTATTAATTTTTAAAAAAGTGATGATTAGAATGTTACGTGCATGAAGGCAGAAAAATGAGGAATACAGAAAAATACCTAATTAAATAATTAAATGCTGAAATTTGTGTTCTCTAGTTTTGTCATTATATCTGAATATTCAGTTCAAAGTTCTCAGTGCCCAAATTTATTAACCATGTTTTTGTATTCTCTAATTAACTTCAGTGTACTTATCAACATTACTGAAAAATTACGTAATACTCTTATTTTGATTCAATATAGTGCAATACTAAATTGCAATAAAGTTATCACCTAGGTCCATCTTATTCATCTAAGATCATCTCACCGTTTAAATATTTAAAAAATATATTTATCTTTAAAATAATATTTTTCATAGCACTAGAGATTGTTTTCGCTCATACATAAAAAAATAACATCTTATAACTGACCTCCATTTTCGTTATCACAAATGCAATCACATTAAATGGTGCTCTCCGTAAACTGCATCCAAAATGCTCGGCTCCATCGCTCAGATTTCTCCACTAATATTGTTCTTCAACTCAAAAAAAAATCTTTTACGAATAATAAATTTAAAATATCATCATGTTAATCAATCTTTGGAGGACTACTTCCAAGTATACAGACAAACTGCGAAAATGATACATTGAAACAAAACAAAATCAATCAAAGTTTAATATCACTTAAAAATTACCTAGACAATACTAACCAACTAAGTGTCGGAGATAGCTGAGCTTCCCAACAAGTTATCGATGTAACAATAATATGATTCGATGTGTAATTTCACACATTCTGGCAGGCAGCACTCGCCAACTAACCAACTATCCACGCCGATGAAACATAGCCCAACAGTTATATTTAATGGGAAAATTCGGAACAATGCGCTCCAAGAATCCAATTATTCATCGCACTCGATTGTTTGCTCAGTTAAACGTCGGCGATCGGACTATTACAGTCCCATCCGGGCCCCCGGGGACAAATGGCTCGTCAGCGGTCCGGTCCGGCATTACATACTGTGGATTCATTATCATTGCAGACTAATCGGCAGGTAGCTAAGGCCTCTACCGGGTACCGTAAATGACGTCATAAACGATGTCATCGATGAATTAACTACCGTCGCTTAACATTGATTCATGTATTTCACACGTGTAGTATTTTTGCTTTGAATAAATATATTTAAAAAATGCACAACATATCCACACCATTTTTGGGCCTCTACTCAGTTACATAGGTGTGCATCAAATAAAAATATTTTTTCATTTTTATTTTATAAACGCATTTTTGTAATAAATAACATAAAATTAAGATAAGATAACAGAGGTGAACCATACTATAATATTTATTATACACTTATTACAATTACACTGCTATTACTCTCATAGAGAAAAAAAAATGTTAAAAGAAATATATATATATATATCGCACACCTAGATCAAAACTAAGCCAAATCAAAAATTTTGAGCTATTATTATATTGAGATACTCTGTCATATACGCAACTAACTTAGCCGCAGTTCTCGAAGAGTGTCATTTTAGGACCTAAAATGTTATTTAGTTTCATAACTTTAGTAACAAAAAATGGAGAAAAATGTTTTTATTATTTTGTCTACTGAAAAATGACTTTTTGTGTTGTCTTAGTTTTGATTGATAAAATATTCTAGTAATAATCAAAAACATATATTATTGTTTCTTTAACGGAATCTATTTTTAAAAGACAATAATTGTTTAAAAAATGAATTTAGTATCTAACATTAATTGTTAGAATAATTTTTCTAGTAATTTTGTATCATCAAGTAACAATTTAAGTTAGATACTAAATTTTTTCTTTAAATAATTCTTGTCTTTTTAAAAATAGATTCTGTTAAAGAAACAATATAACATATGTTTTTGATTAGTTAATGACATCCTGAAGAAGAAAATGATATTTTTCGAAACCGGTTAATGTATTTTAATGCATTAAGTGGTTTATAAAACAAAGTTATCGATTTAAATTAATATATATATATATCCCACTGATTATTTTTAAAATGTATTATATCTTGTAATATTAAAATAAATACAATAAAATAATAAAAAATTGAGTGAGGTGCAGTAGGTATCCACATCTGATAGATATAGCCTTGTCCCGGCTACTTTGCTAGACTGCCGCCTGTGTATAGTAACTAGTTTTTTTACGTGCTGTTAAGATGTCATTTTATTAAAACGAGTAAATTGTTAGATATAGAGATAGATAAAAATATTATCAATTCGTTGCAAATCTAAAATGAATTAATAATTTATTGTGTTGGGTTAAACTTAAACTCAAAACTCAACACAAAATATTATGAATTCGTTGCAAATCTAAAATGAATTATTAATCTGTTGTGTTGGGTTAAACTTAAACTCAAAAATAAATCTAAAATGAATTGTTAATTATGATAGACATTAATAAATTCATCGTCAAATTAAATGGCTAATATGGTCTAATGGTAACCCATTTTCCCACCGAGAGAATGTTTCAGATTCGAGTCCCGGAGGTAACTAAATATTTTTTTTTTTTTTTAGGAGAACACATTCTTATTGTGAAGTTGTAATTATTCAGAACATAGGTCTGTGATAAATAATAAAGTTGTATCAATGTGTCCAAAATTTAATAAAAATGAATTGATAATTCTGACATCTACTATCAGATTTACTTAAAGGTATTTGAGATTCTGTAAAATAAGGTAGATGGCTCTATCAAATGATGGAACGATTAAAATGTATTGATTTCAAAAAAAGGTAACATATAAGGTCGAAAAATTGTCGCTAAAAATAATGCCGCTGTAGCTTAGTTGGATAAAGCACCTCCCCCGGTTAAGGAAGAGATCCAGGTTCGAATCCCGGTAGCGCAACAACAATATTTTTCGATAAAATTGATTTTATATGTGTATCTTTATAATTAATATATTTAATTCATATTTAAAATATTTTTTCGATTGATAATTTTTTTCTGTGTATTTTATAAGAAAACGTTAATTTTTTTCTCATTAGTTTAACTAATTACGGAGCACATGGGACATCGAGTAAATGTTCGTACTGTTTTTCAAATCGATCAAAGATAAATAAATATATTATTACCTATGTTAGAACATGGTTTAGCCAAGTCAGGTAAACATTGTTTTGAACCGAAATATAATATATATTGAATATATAATTGAATTCATTCTAGAAACTTATATTTGTACGTATATTCACTGGTGAAGATTAGATAGTATGAGTTTTAAAAAATTCTCAGGATTTCATGATCGATCAGAAGTTTTATTATTTTCTAGTTATTTTGTGTCTACAACATCTCTAGCCGACGTTTGGGATTCCTACAGGAATGCAATGGTGATATACATTATTAATCAATAAAATCTAATTATAAATATCTTCATTAAAATAGCTGTTTTTACATTTAGAAAGGTTTCATTAACAGTCAACAAAGCAGTTCATTATTATTTTAGTCTTCGAGACGTTTATTTTCAATCTTACTCTACCACTGACTAATGTTTCTGCATTCTGTTTTGAAGGTCGTCTGGATCATTTGATCACAATGTCATTTACAAAACGTAGATGGCTTAAATACTCGTCATTTATGCAAATGCCTTTCTTCTCCCAGTCTAATTGCCTGAATAAATTTTCGAGAGTTACCGCAAATAATTTAGGTAGGAAATCTACGAAATGATTTATGAAATACATCATTGGTCACGTTTACGTACCGCTTAGCATTACATTATTTTCTAAAAGGCATTACAACCAAGACTTTCTTAATAGAATTGAAATTATAGTCCATGAATTCCATACATAGTGTTCTGTATTCGTAGTTTTTTTTTAATTGGTGAACACATATACTTCCATAACGTGAAACAAATGTTATTGTCGCCAGTTTCAGTTATGTTTCTACGCCTTAGCCCAATCCCAATCAGTACACATTGTGCCTTTGGCTCGACTTGTTTTTGAATTCAAGGAGAGGAAATGTTCTCATGTGATTATTCGTGTTAGATCACTAGTTCATGCACCGCTGTGATTTGGGTGTATTGTAGACGTAGTCATCAGAGTTTTTTTGCAGTTTCATATATTGTGTGAACTTCTGGAAGAACATAGAGATGACGTCATCAACCAGGTGAGTCGAGCTGACCTTTGGTTCCGTGAGTCTATCCTGGTCCGCTATCGAAGGAATTCGCTTACTTTCATCGATTCCTTCATTTCCGATTCCCTAGTTTCCATCCACCCATCCTTTTACGATTCCATCATCTACCACTGTGATCGGCGACTTGCGTCGGTCACACATAGTTTAAAACAAAAATGTTTCTAACGAAACATACCGCCAGTGCTTACGTATGGCTGCAAAACATTGACCCTCAACAAAAAGTTAACCAAAAACTTACAGCAACGTAAAGAGCTATGGAAAGATGTATGTTGGGCATCACATTAATAGACAGGAAATTTAAAATAAAACACAAGAGTAGCTAATATATTTGAACACGCCAAGAAAATGAAATGGCAATGGACAGTATGGCAATCATTGGTCGCAGTCAGCCAATGGTACCCGAGGGGAATCATGCCGTCTGAAGACCTGCTGAACTGATGAAACTGTCAAATTCTGCAGAATAACGCAGCAGCGAATAAAAATGGACAAAGTGAGTGGAAGACACTTGAGAGCTCTTCATCCAGTAATGGATAAAAAATTACTAATAATGATGATAGAAAGTAAATTCGATATGAAAATACTTATTTGTTAATACAAATTAAATTAATCAATTCAAGAATGATATAAAAAAATATATTGATGAAATAATTTTATATTAGGTCCAGATTCGAATACCAGTAGCAACGAAAATTGTTTTTCGACATATTTTTTTTTTCTGGTTATCTTTTTGATTGGTTGATTGAATTTGTATTATAAATACCACAGAACTATGTTCTGAAATCGCAACTTCACAACAAATATGTATTTTCATTAAATACATATTTAAACAAATATCAGATATCTCATAGAGACAAAGCTATTTTTTACTATATTTAATGGAAAATATATATATAAGTTTAGGGAAATTACAGGGCTTATGAAAAAAAAATATGCTGTTTAAAAATTTCAAAAAATGGGAAAAATAAATTATGAAATTTGGTCCATGGATAACGATGGTGTAGTGGTACTCAAAGCGAGTCCACATATTTCAAAAATTTGATAAATATGGAGATGGAGGGGTGAAAAATGGTGAACGGTATATTTATATAAAGTGATCACTTAAACCAGCCGAAGATAGGTCGTGAGCCCTGTAATTACTCCAAACTTTCATATATTTTCCATCAATTGTAATAAAAAATAGCTCTGTCTCTATGAGATATCTGATATTTGTTTAATAACAGTGCCTTTGTAGGGAAAAATCTAGTAATTATTGTTTGTGACATATTATGTAAAAAAAAATTGTGAGTTTAGAAATGATATTAAACGCGCGCTTTTCGTTTTGTATCTTGATGATAGCTCTTGGGTAAAGTTGAGCAACAATCTCCTCGAGTGCACAAATCACGGACGATCTACGAACGAAACACTCGAATCTGAAACTTGGATCGTTTTCCACAGTCAGAGTCTTCAAACAATTGCAGCAAAGCTCCGGCAGCCCCGTGTAAAAGTTTGCAGCCTTATCGGTGGGGTGATTGGATCTACCTACGTCTTCCCACCCCCGGCTGATCGGCCCATAACCTTTATGTCGCCCGGAGTAACAATGGGAAACTTAGTTTTTTATCTTTAAAGTTTCATTTGGTTTCACCCGGGGCGCGGTTTCGAGTGGATAGGCTTTTCAAAATGTAAAATCGATATTTTCTGAAAGGCGTACTGGATGTGGATTTTGTAACAAAGAAGTTGACACGTTGAATAATGGTGACGTGTGAAGAAAACTAAAATCCCTTTCTAAAGAATTATGAAGAATACCCACTAACTTATCACGGTTTCCTTTGTATTGAAAAAATACGTACGCACTGTGCATCTTCAAGCATTTTAGTTAAGACAGACAGGATAAAAAGAACGTCAGATGTTTTTACGCTGATATATGTATATGCGAGGTAAGATCAAGAGTATAAAACCTTTTCTTTGTGGGTTATCTCGTTTATTTTGTTTAATTTTATTTTTGAATAAAATATTACCAAGACTCCACGGTAACCTTCAAAACTAAAATCATTACCGATGTCACTTCACAAATTCAAACTGCATAGCAAATATTTTTTTAATGAGTTTCTGAATATGTATACTTTTAAATATATACCTCACAATTTTATATTTGATTATTCAACTACAATAATATATTCGATTTAATAATACGCTAATATTTTTCTCTTTAGATAAAAATTTTCAATTTTTTTAAAGCGAAATATTTCCAAAAAGATTTCAGTTATATTTTTCCTGAAATGCCAATACATATAAATAAATAAATATTATATATGAACTCGTTAAAAGCGCAACACTTTTTTTTTAATATAACCGATATTAAAATTATATCAATGTGATTTTGGGCGTCGACTGTGTAGTTTTTTGTTTCGTGAATATCATTTGAAAAAATTGTTGGCCTATAAACTATATCCCGTGTCTTGAAATATTGATATGTACCCTTTATAACCTGTTATTGTATTACATTGATTATCACGGAACTGCTTCAAATTTAACGTTAGTAAGTATATAAAAAAAACAAATTAATCCTCAGTTAATACAAGTTATCTAACATGTTATCCATTAGTTATCACCGTCTATGTTATCCACAAGGCCCTAAGGATAGTTTTCTTTTACTTTTCCAACACTTCGCGACAATTCAATTTGATGGCTGAGATAATATTTAAGAGAATTACCTACTTTGAAAACCGCGACTGAACTTTTTACATGAATCCGCAAAAGAAAAAAAATAGTGCGACACTTACAATCACAAGTCAAGTTTAAATATTTTAGCAATCGGGTAATGTCATTAAATCACGTCAGTATTAATATCATTAAATCACGTCAATATTTATGTCATTAGTAAATAAATTAAGTATTAACATATTAAATGTAGATTTTTCGATAATGGTCATACGAGTACAATCTGAAGTATTAAATAAAAAGGATTGATATTATATCGATCGTGTTGGGTATGTGGTGTGTGTAATATTTTTTTACTATTTATATATTTTACCTAGACGAAATTACTTTTATATTAATATTTTATGATACGGTTGGTAATCGTCGTAACCATAATTGAAAATAACAATAATAATAAATTTGGAACACAACGTATTTTTCTATTATATCATACACGAATTTGATATTTGATGGGATATTTTATTTATCAGAGCCTATTTTCCTTAAAGTCGTATAGAATTAGAATGACTAAAAAAAAATTTCTTATATCTGTTTTCAAATTTCATTTTCATCTTTCTATTTTCCTCAATGTCGGAACAGTATTTCTCAAATGAAAACGTTCATACAACGACATTTATTGAAATACTTTATACCGAGAACAGGGCCGCAGTAGATCGAATCCAAGAGTAGGTCCGGAAAACCAACTAAGCCAATAAACGAAATTGCCCAGATTCCCTTCCGACCCTTGCAACAATACAAACGAGAATTCTTTCCATTTTCCATCCACCATATTAAATGCTCGCGTGTTCTCTGAAAGACTCATAATGTTTCACATCGAGCATCGAAGCATGACGTATGTTTATTTATTAAAAATAAATTAATCGAAATACGATGCATTTTCATTCGTGAAGCTCACATTGCGGGAGTGTTCAACCCTTGTGTTTAAATTAATATTAATT
This sequence comes from Eubasilissa splendida, assembly GCA_031772225.1. NCBI lineage: Eukaryota > Metazoa > Arthropoda > Insecta > Trichoptera > Phryganeidae > Eubasilissa > Eubasilissa splendida. The sequence goes on along the minus strand of CM062861.1, from coordinate 15,494,115 downwards.
TACTCTGAAATCAGAGGGCAGGCAAAGAGGATAGATCGCCATACTCTTCTGTCCTGACACACAATTCTCGCCTCATCCACATTCATACATCTTCTCATATAAACTCGCCGATTGTTGAAGTTTCTAACATAGCCATCCTACATTATCTGGTTTACCTTGTCGTGCCAAGTCTTTCGTGAACGTCCTCTATTTCTGGTACCATCAACACTTGCGTCATATATCTTTCTTAACATTTTCTGCTCATTCATCCGTTCCATATGACCAAACCACCTAAGTAATTATTTCTTAATCTTACTCATTATACTAACATCAGCTTTACATTATTTCCTTATTTCTTCATTCTTTACTCTGTCATAAATAGATTTGTCACATATATGTCTAAGTGATCTCATTTCCACTGCATTTAGTATACTTTCGTTCCTCTTCTGCCAGCTACAGGCTTTACTTTCATACATCAGTTTCGGTACCAGTACTCTATTGTGAACCGCTAGTCTTGCCTCGGTTGACAAATTCCCGTTAGATATAATTCCATTAAAGTGCCGTTCACTTTATTCCCTGCAGTCACCCTCCTTTCGATACCATTCTCAGCCATTCCGTTTCTATCAAACATACTTCTCAAATACACAAACTCATCTACCTGTTCCAAACATGCATTACCTACAAGTATTTTGCACGGTGTATTGCTTTCCTTCTTCTCGAATACCACCACTTTCTTCTTGTTAACATTCATAATAAGGTCGTTTTCCTTGCATACATCGTAAATTCTACTCACTAGACTCTGTAGTTCTTGTTCATTATTCGCCATTAATACTGCATCGTTGGCGTACAATAAAAAGCGTACAATAAAAAGCGTACAATAAAAAGCGTACAATCAAATCGCCCATTTTAATATACTCATCGTTCATAATATTAATATACTCGTTTTTAATTATTTACGCATATTTTATTTTTTTTAAAAACGGCTATGTACAGGGTGAATATTATATTCCAGGCCGATGGTGTTTTCGAATAACTAGCAAATGAATTTTTTTTTTAATTTCATTATTTAAACGTTTGTTTAAAGTTATGAAAATAATAATTACGAATACGGAACAAACAATTTTTTCCGATTGTTTGTTGTTGGATCAATTTACATTAGAAATGGAAAATAATTCGATCCTAAATTTTTTGGATGTAACATTGATTAAAAATAATAATAAAATTGAATTCAAAATTTTTAGAAAACCAACATTTACAGATACTATCGTACACAATTAATCTAATCATGCAATATCACACAAACATTCAGGGTTCCACTCCATGATACATCGTTTAGTCAATATTCTTATGTCAACATCCAATTTCAATATTGAATTGAATGCACTACACTATTTTAAAAATAGTGCCGATCTAATGTTTCGTGGTAGGTGTTTAGATATTTGATTCGAAAAGTTATTTATGTATAAAATCCTACGCCAATAATCATTATTATCATTATGTTTTATCTGTGATTTATATAAAAATTGATTATTATATTCTTTTAATTTATTTATGTCTAATGCTTTAAAATATAATAACACAATCTATTTTTCAAGTCTAAATCTTCTAGAACAATGTGTTCTCTCAAAAAAAGATCAATAAATGACATTTTATTTACAAGAGAAATGTTTCTAAGTCCACGTATTTTTTAAATTAAATTGGAGAGTGAAATCCCGCGAGATCTCTCCCCACACCGATTTTCAGTAAATTCTGCCGTATGAATGAAACCTCCAATAGTTGTTCAGCAAACGTAGGTAGCGGACACATCACTGACACGTCGGATTTAAAATGACATTAACTGGGAGTTGAAAGGGATATCCATTAGAATCCAGCGCATTCAAGTAAATCATATTCTACAGGAATTCATCTTCAGTGCATATTGGTTTTGATATACCTATAATCGATCTCCAAACTACACGTGCGTCGGTATCAGTACCATTTGATAGGATTGGTGTGTTTAACATCTGCTTCTCTTCACTTAAAATGATTGATTTTTTACTTCATGAACTTATTTTTCCTAATTTAATTTAATACTGATTTGATGTCATATTATTATTATTTATAATATTTCGATTGCGACATGCTGAACATATTTCTGATGATTTTAATAATTTAGAACCAATACATTATACAGAATCTCAAACTCCTGGAACCGCTCCAGAAATAAGTCATTCATTCTTTTTATCGTTCTCTCGAAATAATCAACGTCATTTACGAGCATTGGTTTCACGGCAGTATTTTCATAAATTGTTAAAATGAATTGAGGTTTTTCTCTGTAAATTTTCTGTGAAAAGCACCAACACTTTGAAAGTGCCACACGCAAGCGCCCAAAAAGCCGTGATTTGCCGACCTCTGACCTATTTGAGTAATCTATAAAATCAGCACGGTAATGAACTAATACATATACATACTGGTATTTAAAACTTGTCCTAGGATGGAAACAAAAACGTATAAGGGACGATTTATTATTGAAAAAAATGCAACAGAGTTGTGTTTACATAATTAAATTCTTTGTAAATATCCATATCTAAGTTATTACTCCAATTAAGTAAGATTTTTTCATACCATATGTCAGTTGTTATAAAATTAAAAATGTATTTGCAGAACGAAAAGGCGGTTGGATGATGGAAACGAAAGGATGGGTTAGATAGGATGGCGGGATGTAGGGCGGAGAAGGGGAACCTTCGATAGCGGACCAGGATGGATACACGGAACCAGAGGGTAGCTCGACTCACCTGGTTGATGACGCCGTCACGTTGCTCTTTCGGAAGTTCACCCAATGTTGTAAATTACACAGCACAAACACTCTGATGAGTTTCATGTTCACAATAAAACGAAATCACAGCGGTGTGTGCGACACGAACAATCACTTGAGAACACTTCCACTCCTCGACTTCAAAGGGACGACCAGTCAGGCCAAAGGAACAATGTGTACTGGTCTAGGAATAGGCTAATGGGGTATGAATTAACTAAAAACTGGGGACAATATACTACAGTTGACAATAATATGAATGAATGAATAAGTATGAATGTACATGTGTTCACCTATAAAAAATAATAATAAATTTAATTTATTACAAATACGGAAGACGTACACATATTTCAAAGGAAGTTGACACTTTACTCAAATATTTTTTGTTTAAATTTATTTTACACTTATACATATATTTTATATACCTAACACAATTAATTATAATTTATTTTTAGACAAAATTACCCAAGTCAATAGAGAAATCAATTCTCGTGTTTGAACTGGGGAGTATTTAAGTTTTAAAATAATGTAAAGGTAGGTATAGAAGTAAGATATAAATATAGGATTAAATTATTAAATACATATACATAAATTTAATCTAATTAGAACTTGTAATTGCTGTCGGAGTTTTTTAATATTTGTTTTATTTACGATTTGAAGGTTTTATAATTTTTTTCTGTTTTGTTTTTATAAGGGAGGGCTTTAAAAATATTGTATACCTTGATAGGCGTAATGGTGTTGAGAATCACTAGTTTTAAATTTGGAGATTTCTAATTTGCCACGCGATCTTGATCGGTTACTTATTTTCGTTGAAATTGTTGAATTGAAATGGTCTTTATGAATTTGTAGCAGTGCGTTATTTTTGAATATTTTACTTAAACTGAAAATCTTTAGAGAGTTAAATAGTTGTGAAGTTGGAAATATTGATGGTTTTCGAAGGGTGACTTTCAAAACCAGCCTCTGAAACTTTTCTACGTGTAAGAGGTTAGTCTTGAAAGTCCCCCCTTAACCGATTACACTGTATTGTAAGATATATTGGACAAAAGAGTAGTAAATTGTTTTAATCATACTAGATTGATATGAAGTTGGGCTTTTGTCCTTGCGCAATCAACATATTATAGCAACGTTGTCCACTGAGAAGGTGGCGGAGATGTAAATCAATAGGCGATCATCAAACACATATTTACGGTTTATTGTACGTTATAAAAAAAAATCTTAGGCTAAATTCTAAATTTAACTTATAGTCTACTTAATTGTAATCTTAGCATAATCTTAATCTAGTTTAAGTAAGCTGCGGATATCGCTGGAAATGATCCGGTTCGGGCTTGGCCAACCGATGTCTGCTGCCGTTGTCTGCCGCGCGGATGGCGACCGACGACGCCATCTGGTAGGGACTGTGACCTCAAGTCCGCTTTCCGCTTCCATTCTTCCTTCCAGCCTCCGCTTCAGTTACGACTCTTGACGTCGCTTATCGTACTTCCGCTGCTTCTCCGATTCCACGCCGTATTTCCGCTTACACACGGTGCTTCCGATTTTCATTGCGAAGATTTAACTGATTGTTCTTCAGTGCGAAAATGTAACTCTCCCTGCGAGATTTTTAATTGTCGTGCGAGATTTCTATAACTGTGTCTGCGAAATTTTTCTGATCTCGATTTCAACTCTCTTCTTTAACTCGGATGTTTCATCCTGGTACTGGCCAGTCACGGCTGCTAATCGCCAACCGTCCGATGGCTGACGGTGACGATTTTTCACTCCTGCTAGATTTTTCTGTTACTGACTGTTTTCAACTGTTTGTCTTCAACTGTCTGGTTTCAACTTTTTTTTCTAACTGTTCGCTTCATCGCCGTGTCCGGCCTTTCAACACCTCGGCGTGTGTCATCAACAGTCTCTCGGTCCATCGCTTAGACGATGATTGGGTGCTTTGTGGCTATCAGAGGCTGGTAGCACCTTACGCCCCCAATACCGGCCACGCCTCCAGCCGTTTCATTCTGTCAATGCCTCTCGGCACGGCGAGCTCGCGATTATCTCCAGAGGGGGAGTTTTTTGGCTCTGTACCCGGATTAGCTGGACAATGTATTTTGTCGGTGAATTTTTGTGCAGCCACCAATTAAAGGTTCATCGCCGACAATGGGCAATAACAAGGTGCATTTCTTAGGGGTGGATCATCATAAAACGTTACCTAGACCCCTAAGAAATCACACACATTTTATTATTTACTCGGACTTAATAGCCATGCAAATCCCTAAAGCAAATTGCACCACGTTCAGACTGACAATTAAGTGCTCTGTTCTTTACTAATCCAATGGAAAATTTGCGACATACTAGGTGGGCACATCAAGATGATAGGATATTACTCAATCTAATGAATATGTAAATAAGTTTTCTTACTCTGGTGACCAGATTTTGTACTTGTTTGTTCCATTTAAATTGCCTGTTTACTATGATACCCAGATACTTTGTACTATTTTTGCTTTTTATGGATAAACTGGCATCGTTGCATTCTTTTTATTTACACACTGTGATGAATGTATCTTGATAAGAATATTGTTTTCGAAATTTTTTCTTTCAAAGAGAATGGGACATAATATGTTTTCTCAGTATTTAGAGACGGACAATTTTGGTCGATCAATGTTTTAAGTATGTTTACATAGGTATTAGCTGTCCCCATAATATCCGTCCATGATTTTCCATTTGTGATGACTACTGTGTCATCTGCATACAATATCTCCAACTATTGGGAGGGAGAACATTTTATTTACATAAATAATAAAAAGAATTGGACCAATGACAGTTCCTTGTGGTATACCGAATGATGTGGTCTCAGGTTCACTTACTGCATTATTTATTTTAACATATTGAGGCCTCTCTTGCAGATAACTTTGGAACTATGATAACACTATTCCGTTTATTCCAATTAGCCTTAGTTTCTCGGTGAATTTGGAATAGGATATGCTATCGTAAGCCTTGCGAAGATCAATGATCAATATAATGAAGCAGTTTGCTTTAAAATTTCCCTATACACATAACACACAAAAGGACATCGGGATATTGTATACAAAATAAATATAGATTTATCATCATTTTCTATCCATTCTGTCCCATTTTCCTCTATCCATTATTATTCGTTGTCATAAGTTTTCATAGAAGTCACATATATTTAAATTTTCATATTGTCTAGCGGGTTTTAGGGTGGCCACTGGTACCACTGGAAGACTGCATTCATCCGACGATTGTTCGTCCTCCATGCGATATAGATTTATATATACGTAAATTAATATTAGCGATATTGATTTATTGACAGAGTGTAACAAACCTTGAAACCTACCGAGAACGTCTCATATTTCTAAGTTCTACATTACACGAATATTAGCGAGACCGTGGTTCCTGTACCTATCACTCACTCCGTGTTGCCTCCACGGAGATATCTGGAGATATCGCGTCGTCTCCTCGATAAATTCGGTGAGGCATCTCGCCCGGTCGCAGGATATTAACCTGACAACGTGAACCTGATGTTTGTGTCACCGTCGGCGAGAGGGCTTATCTTCCCGCGCGCTGGCGATGTTTGAGTTAGGTAAATGGCCCTACTTTAACCTAAAAATGTTTGTATTAAATTTTGCTGAGAGAACTTTTTCATGTATATTATAAATATATTACTTTATATAAAAAATTACTTAAGTGTACAGCCCGAGTGCACGCTTGAGTCGAGCGTTCTGCGGAGCGAGGCGTGCAGCGTGCATAATATTCTCATGTATATAAATGGTATACCTAGAGTGGTAGGCGATAGCGTGCCTGTTTGCGTTTGGCGTTGCATGCACATGTGAGTTCAAACCAGTTTGTGTTTTAACAGCGTTTGCGAAAAAATACAATATGAAAATCAGTTAAAACCTGTTATATGGATATTGTTTTGATATAAAATCAAAGATTGACACTTACATTCTTATATATTCATGAAATTTGGCTTCATTTAACTTTTAATTATTATATAATGTTAAAAATTCTCCACTCTTTTCTGTGTTTAACAATGACATTTGGACCATTCTTATTAGACAAATCACTTTAAAAAAAATATTTTTCTTCCAAAAATATATATAGATTATATTGTCAGCCATGATCATATTTCAAATATAACCATCTTACCTACTGAACGCTTTAATTTCACATCCTCCGAATGCTGCACGCCCTTCAGAATGCTCACTTGTCATACGGCCCGCACGTCGTACGATTTTTCACTCAGGCTTTAGCCTTAGACCAACATTTGTTACGTTAATGTTAATTGTGACAACTAAAATAATTTGTATGGCCGAAGATTTCATAGTGTAGCGGGGCCAGGGTAGGCCAAGGCACCGCTGTGATACTCCTTTTGACATGAAACTTACTTTTCATGTACATTTTTAAATATTTTGATACAGAATTTTGTACATCTAATCGTGCAGTGGACGAATATTACGTAAATGTAAAATATAATATAGGACCGGAACATTTCACAAAATTAGATCATCTGAGCGCACAGCGGTATCCAATTCTTTCAACCATTGACCACATGCACTTAAAGACAGATGAAATATGTGAACTCAACTTAAGTAAACATTTACATGTTATAGCTCGATAGTTTTTATTTTTACATATTCTTGGTTATCGAAAATCGAATTTATTTCTATTTTTATTTGTTAACTTTGCGTTATTAACCACTAATTGAGTTTAACCACAACTTTAATTTTGCTAATTTCGAAAGAATTTATTTCTGACTAAAAAAAATTGTCAATAACAAAAAGAAAAAAAAAGGAAGGGGGGGGGGGTTGAAAATAAATCCCACCCTGGTACATTATTATTTAGCACTACACAATTACTGGTCGTCCAACATTACTCCACCGATGCCCGTCTATGATCTTACGATAGTCACTAAATGGCACTCGCTAGCCGTGATACAGATAACATTCTATGAAATTCTATTAAACAATTACTTAAATAATAATAATGGATAATTTGTATAGTGCCATTTTGGTAAAAACTTTCACCTTAAGGGCGCTTTACACATAATGTTTTTTAAAATTAAAAAATCGTTATTTTCACTAATGGATATGATTTTTTGAAAAAGTGCGTTTATAGTTTCTTCTTAAATAAAGTCTCTGATGCACTGTTTCTAATAACGGAGGGCAAAGAGTTCCACGCTTTTGGGCCTGCCACTGCGAATGCCCGTTCACTAAATTTAGACTTCTGGCAACGGCTGATCGGTTCTACAACCCTTCCTGCAGCTGAAATAGAGGCTTTGATTTTTTTAGTAATCATTTCATTGATACAATGAGATATTCACTGAAAACTGAAGACAAACTTAATAACGTAAATTGTTTTAAATATGAATTAAATATATTAATTAGAAAGATATACATATAAAATCAATTTTATCGAAAAATATTGTTGTTGCGCCACAGGAATTCGAACCTGGATCTCTTTCCTAACCGGGGAGGGTACATTATCCAACTATGCTACAGCGACAATATTTTTAGCGACAAATTTTCGAACCTATATTTTACCTTTTTTGATATTAATACATTTAATCGTTACATTATTTGAAAGAGCCATCTACCTTATTTATAATTACAACTTCACAATAAAAATATGTTCTCCTAATCGTAAATTGTTTTGTTTAAATGCATACTGATTAATAAAAAATCAAAGATGACCCGCATTACAGACTCAAGATTCCGCTAACGTCATTTTACTATTGTTAGATGATTCACAATTAATATAATAATAATTGATGTGACCGACGCAAGTCGCCGGTCACCAGAGGGGTGAAAAATAATAGAATCGGAAGAATGGGTTAGATAGGAAGTAGGAAATCGGAATAAGAGATGAGTGATTGGGAGGATGAACTTACTGGACCAAAGGACAACTCGACTCACCTGGTTGATGACGCCGTCACGTTGCTCTTCCAGAAGTTCACCTAATGTTGCAATTGACACAGTACAAAACTTTAATGACAAACAACAAAATCACAGCGGTGTTTGAAGTAGTGATCCAACATAAATAATCACGTAATACACTTCCTTTCCCTTCCGTCTACGGTACGGTACTGCCAGTTTTCGAATCCTCATTAGCTTTACATGTTTGTGGGCTATCCACGACTCCGCCGCTACGCCCCTGTACTGTAGGTAGCATTGCAGGTATAGGCGTATAGCACCGGGTGGATTCGGTTATATGCATGCTTCAATATTATATTGTGTCTTATCATTATTTTATATTGTCATTTTGTAAAAAAAAATTCTTGTTATACTGTTAAACTTTTTCTCTCGTTTTTTTATTGACAACTAAAGAATTCACACAGGTACATCAAAAGATATAATTTAAAATTATCTTTGTAACATCTCGCTTCTCTCACTTAATACTTAGAAATTGTGTTTTCATAAATTCTTGGGAGTTATTCATTATTTATGCTTGTGTTGAGAGGAATCCCTATACGAGTTTAAATCTATAAAATGGCTCCGGCAAAGGGTTGGTTCATTCAACGTTTTAAATATAAAAAGCAATAGATATGAATATAAAAATAAGCTTAAAATCATGTCGAGTTTATATTAGTTTAAATTTTATATCAGAAATACGTTTTTCAATTCCAACTATGTATTAAATTTCTAAGAACATAAATCGAAAAATGTACCTACAGAATAAAACGGTCATATTTCCGTCTTAATCATATATTTTTTTAATGAAACTTAATGACACTTCACTCCAATATAATGCATCCGTTTCCTATCAAATTTTTATACACATGATGTATAGAAGGACGTAAAATATAATAGAAAGTATTCATTTTCTTTTTCTCTTGTGGTAAACAACTACATATATTTACACAAAACACGTTTCAAACATGCTGTGGTTAACATTCTCATTCTTCAATACACAAATTAAATTTCTACAGAAATAGAGGAAAATAAATATATGAGTCCGACTTATATGATAAGAAACACAATTTTATTTACCTGATTTTTCCTCCTGGCCATATATTAGAAATATTATAATATTACATAAACTTATGTAAGTAAAACATTGTTTTAAATAAAAGTATCTACTCATATTGATGTGGCATTAATCGAAAATACATTTATCTAAACGAAATTAAAATATGTTTAATAATCATTTCTTGAATATTATCGATATTGTCATAATTGTATAAAACTACATCGGAATATTATGGTCTAATATATTTTAATGTATCATACTTGTGTATGATTAAATCATCAATTAAATCAATTAAATCATCAATTAAATCAATTAAATTAAATCAATGTTACATGAAAGTATTATCACAAAAAAAAATTACGTATTATTAGATTGCGATGAAAATATATTCGCTATTATAAGTATATATCGCTACGCGATATGGCGTAAAATAGCGTAATAAAGATTTACAATAATTACGACAGACGTTTTTAAATTAGTAAAACTATAACAGTTTAACTGAGCCTGTATTATAAAGAATATATCCATGTTAGTGTTCTAAGAAGAGAGAGAAATATCCTAAATTGGCACACATTCTAAAAGTTAGGTATAATAAAATAGAGTTGGAGATCTCAATGATTGGACAAAAATATACAAGTGTATTTTTGAAAATATTGAGCGGGTTGTCTGAGAGAGAGTATATTATCAACTATTTATTTATTTATTTAGTATTTTTTTAACACTTTTTTTCAAAGAGATAAGAAAGTCAATATTAATCGTATTGTGTATGCTGTTTAATTATTTAGAGACGTACCGAGCTTGCTAAATTGACTAGAAAACATTATTTACATAAATGCTTTAATATGAATTAATTTAAGAATTACATCACTCATTAATATGTTTTTTTGGTTTCAAAAAACACATTCTAACCACTTTTTTTAGCCACCGAAATATATGTTTGAACGCTCGGTAGCGGAATGTACGAGTATTCGAATCCAATTCAAATTCTATTTTACCGCTCCGCCCGAGCCGATTATCCGGCTAAGCTCACATCAGAGCAAACACATAATTTTTAAGCACTTGCACATACAGCGCGGTGGTTATCGTACATTTCCAATGACAAAATCGCGCTTCCGTTGTGTAATCGGGGTGAAAGCTCGTGTTACAAAACGATCCGTTTACGGCAACGATGGAACATATGATTCATTTTTTTTAGTCCTGTTTTATATTCGAAGGCTTAATTAATGTTCACATCAAGGGAAAACGTGCGATTCTCTACCAAAAAGACATTCTTCTGGTGACACGAAATGCCGAAGTATATAGTTTTCCAAAAGTTGTAGGCATAGTCTAACGCTCGAAGAAAACATTCGAAAAATAAGAAATTCTACATTTTTAAAATCAAAAATTATACACTTATTAAGAAAAACACATTCTTATTGTGATATTGTAATTATTTAGAACATAGCTCAGTGATATTTTAAATACTCATTAAATGTAAATTAAATTAGAAAGATATACTTATAAAATAAATTTTATCAAAAAATATTGTTGTTGCTACCGAGATTTGAATCTGGATCAAATTATTAACCGATTATGCTATACCAACACAATGCATGGACGATAATTTTTCGAACCTAAATGTTATACTTTTCAATTTGATACAGATGTCGTTCCATTATTTGAAAGTCATATATATAGTATAATATATATGTTCGAAAATTTGTTGTCAATACACTGTGTTGGTGTAGAAATATAAAAAGAGATCCAGGTTCGAATTCCGATAGCAACAGTAAATTTTTTCGATAAAATTGATTATATGTGTATATCTTTCTAATTAATACATTTAATTTGAATTTAAGTATATACGTACATTACAATACAACTAACATGAGCTGTTATTGAAATTGAAAGTAATAATCAAGAGCTGCATTTAATCCCACGAACAGGAGCCATGTTCATGAGAATCCAACGAACCGAAGCGGTATTTCAGTTAGCTTCGGCCCATTCTGTGTCCTGTTCAAGATGTCAAACATTACTGAAACACGAAACATAAGCAGTACTTTTTTAAAAATAACTATGAACTTACTATTTTGCAATGAATCCCTAAAATCCTTGAGTAATTCACGCTATGTAACGAATCCCTGTAGCAGCCAAACATGTATTCGATATATAGATTTTTCTGTTTATCTTTCATCAAATAATGCATTGTAATTAGGCAATTTTTTTTTAAATTTTCAGTCACGCATATAATATAAATATTTCTCAAATTAAAAAAATATTATTACAGCTGATTAAGTTGAATAATAATATATTATTCAACGTATGCCAAATTCATAGAAAGAACTTACAATTTTAAGCAAATTAGATTTGTCAATCAGAATTTAAGAATTATTTACATTATGTACTTGTATATCATACCTGGTGCATTCATTGACATAAAAATTTGGTTTATTCAAAAGATTCAAACTCACGGAATAACCCCTTTTATCTTAAATGGAAATAATATGCATAATAGTAATACATTCTATTAACTGATTATAAAAATACATGGATGCAAAATGTATGAAATACATATCTGTGGTGGCTCCTAACAGTAAACAACAAATAACAACCACATTTAATTCATTAAATTTTTAGATTAGACATAATTAGTTCAATAATAATTATAACAAACTTGGATACATGACAAAAAGATACATAGAAAAAATTATTTATCCAAAAAATATAGTCACCATAGGACCAGTCCCAAAACCAAAACTTTTTATTGCTTTAACAGATTAAGCTTTAATACCCTATAGAGAAGTTGCCAAATATCATCCATCCTTAATCGTGACTTTGGACTTTAACAACATTAACTTTTTTGTTGTTGGACAACTTTTTTTTTATCCTTGACGTTAAAACACGCGCACGCGCACCAACATGCGACAGGACATTTTAAGTGTCTCAGAATTCATAATTAAATTAATATATCAACGAGTTTACATCAAACTGAACGCAGAGCATCATATCGAATCTAAATTGTAAATTAGTTTATTAGATATGTTACATAATATAATTTTAACTATATATTTGGTGTTTTTTGGGTCAATATTTCATCCCAAAGGCATGTGTGAGACAAAACATAGTAAACTCAGCCGAGTGTCAATTATTACTTTTTAAATCCATCCAAATATATTAAACACCGATTATATCAGCTTGTTGGCATGTTTTTCTTACTGCCTCGTCACGTAATATATTTCAACATATATTTTCAAACTTCTTTGCATCTTTGGACGTCTCTTTTGTTAAGAGTCCGTATTTCGCAGGTGTACGTGAGCACTGTAAATGTACATTTATTGAACCCTTTTTGCTTAGACACTGGAAAATCACTTTTAAAAACTATATTCAAATATTCAAATGAATGCAGATAAGATTAGTTGATATAATTGAATACGTGAAGAAAGTGAAAGGATTCAATGAAAATGGACCCACCCCATTCCCAGGACCGATTTAATAAGCTCAAGGCTCCTATTTCAGTCCTATTATTACGCCACTTGATTGTCATTTTTTTTAAACGCAACAAAAGAGCCCGTTCGATAGCGCCTCGCACACAATGATAGGGCGATACCGCGCAGCCTCCTATACGCTAGCGTTGTGTATCAGTAAAATCATCAATTGCGTAGTTCTCTACTGGGTTATTTTTCATTTTTTTGCTACTACAATCTCTAGCCACTATTTTAATCTATCTTTCTATTCAAGTCATTCAATTGCTACCTACTGAATTGAAAATTCCACTCCGCAGAGTCAGAAATGGATCAGCTGATCCATGCTGTACGGAGTCCTTACTTATGCTGTTTCCTAAGAGAAGCATTTACTTCCTCATTTACTAATTCGCAAATTTGACTACCTTACTAAATGTGTTGTTTTCATGATTGTTCTTTGCGTTCGAGGATAATGCATTTTTATTATGATGGATTCGTTTTACTTAAAGACGTTGGTTAAACGAAAGTTCGGAACCTATGTATAATATGGCATATAGTATATTATAAAGTGTTATATAATATCATGGTTACAGCATAACCTAAGTCTATACCTACTGCACGCCACTGCATACAAACCATAAGGCCGGGGAGCATGAGAAACGTTAGGAGACACTCCCATCTGGGGAAAAAGACGGTACAAAAAGAAATACAAGTAAAGAAAACGAAACACACTTCACGCACCACTGCCGGCAGATTTAACCCTAAGAAGCAGTACACAGAAAGTGAAAGAGTAGACAAAATAAATCAAAACTCAGACAAATAATCATTAGATGAATTCAGTCATCCAATTGTATCCGAGGTACAAGAGGCCAACAGACCACTCTAAAACTTTCTGGGCTGACAAATTCATAAAATTCTGTGGAAATACGTGACAGCAAATAACAATGAACAGAGAAAAGTAAGAGACATTTGGATAGGCCTTCATACATTAGTAGATAGAAAACGATGATGATGATGGTGATAATGAAGATGATATTTCAGACCATTAAAACACCACGTGGCCACAACTGGGAGTGGATGAATTCATGTTTCATCTGATCTATCTGACGTTATAATCCTGCCCCATTTATGATGAATGCGAGACTCCTTAATCGTATCTCACCGAAAGCATATTTGAACTGCATTTCGTGTTTCAGTTTATCCCGGGCTTGCAGAAGGGAGAGGCGATGTTTGGTCAGAGGTTCGCTCGACACTACGATACCAGCAATGTTTGTCCGCTTAGATATGAGTGAACCGATTGTCGCCAGTTAATGGCCATATTGTATGCTCAACACACATATTCCAACCAGACTGGAAGCTAGGCGCTCTCCAGGCGGGAAACGATATATTATTTCCTCATAAATAATTTAATATTAAGGATAATTCTTATGGACTCGGAAAATATTCACTAATTTGGTATTGAAGTCTTTTCTCTACTGTGCTAATTATATAATTCGGATTGAATATTTATATAATTATATTATAATTTGAATAATGTTCGCAATATTTGAATAGGTCCATGAACACACAATTACTGGATTTTCACCTATAAAGGCACTTTTATTAAACAAATAATAGATATCTCATAGAGACGAAGCGATTTTTTTCTTTATTATATTTAATGAAAATATTTGTACGTATGGGTAATTACAGAACTTACAACCTGTCTTCGGCTGGCTTAAGTGATCACTTTATATGCCTGAAAAATTAATATTTTTCAATTTTATATATTTTCTTATTTTGACCGCTATAATAGTATAATATGTTGAAAACATTTTACAAATAAAGAATATTGCTTTAAATTAATTGATTCTCATTGTGACATATATGCTGTTTCAGGGAAATTAATTATCAAATATAGTTCATAGATGGCGATAGTGTAGTGGTACTCGAAGTGTTTCCATAAAATTATTAACATATATACAACTTTCAAAAATTTGATAGATATGCAGATTGATTAATGGTTGAGAATGGTGAACGTTATATTTATATAAAGTTATCACTTAAGCCAGCCGAAGACAGGTAATAACCCATATCTTCATATATTTTCATTAAATAACATTAATTGAGAAACCACAACTAGCAAATAATGTTGGTTAAAGAACTTCAAACTTCCAATGAAAGCTTTCAGAAGTTTTACTTCCACTGGACCACTATAAAACACATGGCATGTAAGTAGCAATGTAAGATTTGTACTTATCAACTACAAGTTATATAAAATGTATTCAATTAAATATGTATGAGCATTATATTAAAAAGTAACCGGTTTTGGAAAAATCATTTTCTTTTATCAGGGCAATAAATAAAACATAAAATAATTATTTTGTTTCAAAAAACCAATTTTTAAAAAAAATCTAGTACTGTATAAATAAATCATTATGCATATAAAATATGGTAAAATGGCCTTAAATGATTCTAAATTATGTTTAAAATCATTTTTAGGATAGAACTGGTGGTTAAATTTAATTGTTTTTTTATGATATTTTGATTTGTTTTACTTTTTTTTAATTCCAACTATATGACATGCTTTACATATTTCTAACGATTCCAAATTATTAAAATCAAGACAAACATTGCTTGTACGTAATTAATAGAAAATCTCAAATTTTTATTAAAAGTATGATAATTTTCCAATAATTTTTCGAAAATTTTGACTCGTAAGTTATAAATATAATGCTATTTAACTCGTTAAAATTTCGTCCTGTTTTTCCAATGTATAAAAAGGTACAATTTTTATAACTAGGTTTATAAATGCTTTAATTTTTTAATTTATCATCTTGGTCTTTAGAATTTATACTTATACCTAATCTAATGTATAAAATGCCGGTCTAATGTAAAGCCATTTAGTTAAACACAAAGTCAAATGTATAAGTTTGATTAAAAATATCTTAAATACTAATTTAATGTATTGTACATATAAAATCAATTTTGTCGAAAAATATTGTTTAAGCGCTATCGCGATTCGAACCTGGATCTCTATTTCCAATCCGGGCAAGTACACTACCAATTGTGTTATAGCGCCAGTATTTTTCATGACAAATTTTCAAACCTATATGTTACACTTTTTCAAATTAATACATCTGTCGTTCCATTATTTGAAAGCCATCTACATTGTTTTTACGGAACCTTTGAATAAACTTACTGTAGACGCCAGAATTATCAATTCATTTTGGACACATTGATCCAACTTATATTATTAAGGAGAACACATTCTTATTGTTATAACTACACACTAAGAATGTGTTCTCCTTAATAAAAATATCTACCTACAATATTTTTCCAGTGAGTATTAAAAATACACATTATATAATACCATCATATATATAAATAAATAAAAATTTACGTGAACTCATGCAAAACTTCCATCCCTCATCACAGTGAGGTTAATGTTACCCTTGTTGGTGGTTTATGTGAGAGGAACGTAATAAGATAGACGGAAGACAACGATTGATGCAATAAAATATTTTATTTGTAATTCGATTCATAAAATAAAACCAGTTTATATACTAAATGAACCACATCATTCCACATTCCAGCGGTAACACACAAGTCAATAAAATAATTCGTTCTCGTATGGGTGCTGGACGTACGTTGGATGTGTCTTATTGGAGCAAAGAGCGATCACTATTAAAGTTATACAAGGTGAATATTATGTTCCAGCCCGATTTTCTTTGGCCGCCATTTTGGTTAAGTAAATATTTGTAAATTTGTATTTGGTAATCATATAGAGTAATTAATTACAATTTATTATGGAGCATCTAACGCTTCAAAAACTACATAAAGTCATTAAAACATTTTATTTAAATAATAATGGCAATGATATAACCATTAAAGGTGATCGCTATCATCACATGTTGAAAAACTTCTTAGTAGCCGAATTGGGTCGATTGGACCTGCAACACATGTAGTTTCAACAAGACGGCGCCACCTTACGCAGCCCGAGCTACGCTCGAAATTTTGCAAGAAATTTTTCCCGGCCGCATAATGTCAAAAAGTGGTGATATCGACTGGCCTCCTCGATCCCCTGATTTGACGGCTTCTGACTATTTTCTGTAAAAGTACATAAAATTATATATTTACGCTAATAAACTAATAATAATTTCGATGCTACTGGACAATATTTGAAATGAAATTACTGAAAGAACACGCGAAGTGTGCGAGAATGTTATGAAAAATATGGTTAAAAGAGCACATATTTGTGCCGCTACCAAAAGTAGCTACTTGCCCAATATCATATTTCATACACAATTGTAATAAATATAATAATTGATAAATAAAATTTAAATTATAAAATTATGTTTTATTTCTTAGTTATTTAAAAACAACATCAGCCTGGAACATAATATTCATCCTGTATTGAAGGACAGAGAAAAATGTAGAGAGTAACTGCAAGGAATAAAGTGAACGGCGCTTTGAACGCAATAATTTCTAATAGGAACTTGTTAACCGAGGCTAGACTAACAATACACATTCGAGTTCTGGTATCAAAGTTAATGTACGGAAGTTTAGACTGGAGCTGGCAGAAGAGAAGTAGAAAGTAGACTGAATGTAGTGAGAAAATTAGATCACTTAGGCAAATCGTGGTAAATTAATTTATGATAGAGATAAGAATGAATAA
Source organism: Eubasilissa splendida (assembly GCA_031772225.1). Classification (NCBI taxonomy): domain Eukaryota; kingdom Metazoa; phylum Arthropoda; class Insecta; order Trichoptera; family Phryganeidae; genus Eubasilissa; species Eubasilissa splendida. The sequence continues at coordinate 15,476,291 of CM062861.1, read as the reverse complement.
TCTTAGCATAATACATGGGATTAAAAAAAGGAATGCTTGGGTGCTTTGATCATATGGAACGAATAAATGGGGAGAGAATTATAATAAAGATATATGATGCAGACATTGATGGCACCAGAAATAGAGGAAGACTTGGTACTCCCAAATAAACCAGATACTGGAAGATGGTCCTATTAGAAACCTCGATAATCGATGACCTTGCATAAGAATATTTACGAATACAGATGAGGGGAGAATTGTATGCCAGGATAGAAGAACGAGTCGCTTTATCCTCTATGTCTGCCCCACGGAGAAATGGTGTTAGTTCAGAAAAGACCCAGTTGAGTCCTCAGAATGTCAGTTCATTTTCTAAAGCTAATAAGTGCACTTTATTTAATATACCCATGTCATTTATTGTTATTTAATATGTTATAAAAACTATGTATAAAATTATAACCGGATTAGAACACTCGATAATTTCCATAAATCTTCATGTTGTGAAGATCACTATAGGTCAATTTTTTGGCCGTGGCACTTCAATAATGTGTTGTGTACTAATAATTATTATTAAGATGTGATTAATATTATTTCATACCCTGTAAGAAGGAATAAAATTAAAATTTGTTTAGTGTCTTATTATTTTATGGATAGGGAATGAAATAATATTAATCACATCATAATAATATTAACAATATTTAAGTATGTTCAAGAACACACAATTACTGGATTTTTACCTACAAAAGCATTGCTATTAAACAAATTATAGGTATCTCATAATGGTGAAGCTATTTTTGTATTATATTGAAATGGGAAGATATGGAAGTATGGGTAATTTAACGTAGTTGTATCTAATACTCGAAGTGTTTCAACATAGTAACATATATACAACTTCCAAAAATTTGATAGATATGGAGATTGATTAATGGGTGGAATGGTGAACGTAACATTGTGTAAAGTGATAACTTAAGCCAGCCAAAGACAGGTCGTAAGCCCTGTAATTACCCTTAATTCAAAATCTTCCCATTTAAAAATAATATAACAATAGCTTCGTCTCTATGAGATATCTATAATATGTTTAATAATAATAATTGTTACACAACACATTCTTGAAGTGCCATGCTTTTAAAATCTATGGACATCAGTTCATAGCTCTTAAAAGACATCATAAATTCCACACCCTTAAAGCCAATTCATATCCTAAGAGGTGAAAAGTTAAGTCTTAAAAATAGCGGCTAAATAATATGTTTAAAATAGCAACCATATCAAAATATGTTCGTAAGCAGCATCTCTCATTTTCCAAATGTCAAAACCTACCCCCTCCACCTCCTGTCATATAGCACCTTGACATATGAAACAGACCGCGTCTTGACACGAGATAATGCCTTCAGTGTCGGAATAATAAACGAGATTGTATTTTCTTCGCTGTTTTCGCAGCCATTTTCTTATTTTGCGTATTGCTCTATTTATCAGGCGTGTATAACAAGTTATAACGTCTCTCGCCGGAGTCGGCTGACGAGGGAGCAGAGGCGGGTCTCCTCGGGCGACGGCGGATGATGGGAGCGGACGGTCCCCACTAGACTTATAGAAAACTGTGCTTTAAATATTTATTATACATCTTCCTTACAGTAACAGTAATTAAAAAATAAATGTAAATTTATACGCGCAGCACTTGTACGACTATTTACATTATACTATAGTATATTTGTAATCATCAATTTATTTTAACTAACGTTAAACTGTGGTTAAATTCAAATAATTGAAAATTTCTGTACTGAAATATGTTTACATTTACAATTATTAAATACTGAAAAATAGCCGAAAAACTGAATTATTGAATAGACCATATGTATATGTATAGGATGTCCAGCGAAAAAAATTAAAAATTAAATTGTAATTGCTCGTAAACCATCAAGGTGAGGTAAATGGGAGGAGTTTTGTAGGATGTTTGTGATTTGCTGATTTGCCAGTCGCAATGAGTCACTGGTCGGGGAGCGCACGTTCGCGGTTGTGCAATATTTAAAGTGCGGTGATTCATTAGTTCGTGAGCGTCGCGATTTTGTACTCACTTTAATATTGTAATATGTGTAATGTAGTGTATAATAAAGGAATAATTGGCCCTTATTTTTTTAACCAGCGAGAAACACTCACTGCTGACATGTTTTGCCGAATGATCGACGAGTTTTTTCACTTTTTTCTTTTTAAAAAGTTATCAGTATTAGTGGATTTATTTTTTCATTAAATTTTTTCTTTTTACTCCTTGTCTTGTTGATTGTTAATTAATTTTGAAGTAGCATTTGTCATGAAAATATAATATAAATACCTATAAATAAAAAATATAAATACATTATATCAAACATCGGAAACATAAATAACTTTAAAAAAAAATTCTCGCTCGCTCCGGTAAGCCTTCACATTATTATTATTTTATAGAAAGTTAATATATATTTTTATTATTAATGAAACCGTTTGAAAAGGTATTCAAATTTGGTTTTTGCCTGTTTTTTCACTCTATTTAAATTCTATCGAATTTTTATAAAAGCGAGAGAATAATATTTTTTTAATACTCACATTTGGCAAAATTTCTTTGTTTAATTTCTAATCTTCTCATTTATTTATTTCAATAACCATAGAAAAATTACACAACAGTATTAAAGAATATAAAATTGCACTTCTTATTGGCTACTATATAGGTACGGATGTATTCGATCTTTACGATATGGATCGCCGATCGCTGTCCCGCGCGCACGTGAACGCGTAGATATAATTATTGTTTATTGCCTATCTATTACCCCCTTCTTCTATTACCACAACACGATCATTTCTGTGGTGTGTTCTCTATGGTTCTACAGTTGAAGTTGTACCTTCGAACTTTACCGCCAAGTTCGTCCTGCTGTAGGAACGAATTGTTGGCTTGAGTTATGGTCTTGCTGTGTGGAGCTGATAGTTTATTGTGTGTGTTTTGGTTCCTCGCTACCGTGTGAGCCAAAATCTGTACATTATGCGATTGAGCAAGGTGTTATTGGACACTTTCGCGCTATCACCGAATGTGTATGTTCAAGTTTACTTCGTGCTGAACAACGCTGTACGTGTTCTAGAGCCGGAAGACCTGTGGGTCCAGTAGAAGAAAATACCTAAAGGAACATTTCACAAGTGGGTCGTGTTTTCTAGTTCTGGGTGGCCCTTCGACCATCCCCTGTTCCCGACCCCTGTCCTTCTCCCAAATTCCTTCCACCCTTCCTATATCCCTTATTTCCCTACCCCCTTGTATAAACAGTGTGTAAAAAGTAAATATTATTTTCCTTTTTGAAACTCTAGAACTGAATCGAATAATAGCAAATAAAATTAATACTAGGTGCATACAAATGTATTAGCGCTTTAATTCATTATTGGAACATAACAATCACATTCAACAGAATGATAAAATAAAAGCTCACAACAATAAAAAACAAAAAAAAACTACAATATTTGTCCTAGAATTATTACATTAAACAAAAAATGTTAAATTTTATAAAACATTATCGTTATACTTCTTTTTATAAGAGTAAACATATAGTATTCACTTATCTAACAATAATATTTAAATATAAAATCTGTTTCACTAATACTAACATTGAAATAAATAAAAGGAAAGAATGTAAAGATGATGTTAGTATAGTGAGTAAGATTAAGAAAGAATCACTTAGATGGTTTGGTCACATGATTCGGATGAATGAGGAGAGAATGGTAAGAAAGATATATGACGCAAGTGTTGATGGCACCAGAAATAGAAGATGTCATCGAATCACTTGATAAACTAAATTATGAAGGTTGGTTCTATTAAAAGCCTCAACAATCGGCGAGCTTGTATGAGAAGACGTAAGAATGTGGATGAGGCGAGAATTGTGTGTCAGGACAGAGGAGTGTGGCGCTCTATCCTCTCTGCCTATCCTCGCGGGGAAACAGCTTAATGGTAAGTAAGTAAGTAAGAAATAAATAAACCGTCCGACATGGTATTAAAATATTTTTTTGCAAAAATCAGGTCTGTTTTTTTTTTATGTTCCGGGTCTAAATTCTAAAACAATTTTAGAAATAATTAATATTATCTTTTTGATAAACTACTTTGCAGAATTAACCATACTTAAACTTAACTTTTTATATTTTTCTGTTTACTAATTGCTATTTTTTCTGATATGTATGTAATGTATGATATACATATATTTTATAAGCAAATTTAATGTCCATGTTAATTAAGAACTCATAGTTAATATTCTATGAGAAACAACTAAATGGAGTTATCTGCAGTTGGTTTACTCACAAGTATTTGAGATTCATATAGTAACATATAGGTTCGAAAATTTGTCATGAAAAATACTGGCGCTATAACACAATTGGTAGTGTACTTCCCCGGATTGGAAATAGAGATCCAGGTTTGAATCCCGGTAGCGCAAAAACAATATTTTTTGACAAAATTGATTTTATGTGTATATATTTAAAATTAATACATTAAACTAGTATTTAAAACATCACAGACCTATGTTCTGAATAATTACAACTTCACAATAAGAATGTTTTCTCCTTAATAATATAAGTTGTATCAATGTGTCCAAAATTTAATAAAAAAATGAATTAATAATTCTGACGTCTGCAGTCGGTTTACTCAAAGGTATTTGAGATCTCGTAAAAACAATGTAGATGGCTTTCAAATAATGGAACGACAGATGTATTAATTTGAAAAATTGTAACATATAGGTTCGAAAATTTGTCATGAAAAATACTGGCGCTATAACACAATTGGTAGTGTATTTCCCCGGATTGGAAATAGAGATCCAGGTTCGTATCCCGGTAGCGCAAAAACAATATTTATGGACAAAATTGATTTTAGATGTATATATTTATAATTAATACATTAAATTAATATTTAGGAATTAAAATTATTTTATAACATTTTTAAAACAACGCTTATTACATAAATATAATAAATGTACAAATTATTAATATAATAAGTATCCATGACTTATTCGATTACGTCTAGTGAAGAAACGTATTTCAAAACTTTAAATAGCTGTTTCCCCAATAGTTCATTATTTTCGTAATAATATTGGATGATCTAATCTGAACCGTTATTTTAAATATCACTATTATTTTAATTTTCCAGTGTTAGTTTATGTAAACGTCGTACATCGGTCAATTTTTTTTTTTTTTAAGAACACATTATGAAGTTGTAGTTTTTCAGAACATATTTCTGTGATATTTTTTATACAAATTAAATTAATCAATTAACCGGATAGGAAGGGTTCCTGGTTCGAGTACGGGTGGGAACAAAAATATATTTTCATTAAATTGATTTTATCTGTATACCTTTATAATGGATACATTTCATTTGTATTAATAAAATATTTTATTAATAATGAAAATGAGTTGATACACGTTTGAGCAGTGCATTGAATTTGTGAAAATTCACTACAAAAATTATGAAAAATTCGCAGAAACAGTTCTAATGTTTGAAGTGCTATTGAAAGATGTATATTTTTAACAGGATAGGGCTATATGTCATATAATCCGGGAAAAAATCGAACTATTACATTAGAAATTTACCGGACTCGTAATTTCATATTTCGCAGACATCAATTGGTCGCCCAGGTCATACGATTTAACGCCTCATGACCATTTTCTTTGGGGTTATATGAAATATGATATAAGGTCTATGCTAACGTTTCAAGCTCATAAGGTCAATATCCGAGCTGCTATTGGTGAAATAAGACCTCAATTACGCCAAAAATATTTTAAATAACGATTGAGTTTGGATCATCCATTATAGATAGTTCTGATTTCTAATAATAACAGATGTCATATTATTTTCACTTTTGTTAATAAAATACGCTATAATAATCGAATTTTAAAATATAAATAATTTATAATCGCGATTAATGATTTTATAGTGTTTACATTCCGCTTTTTTTAGTTGGTATTATTTGTACTAATATAAAATATGTTAATACTCTGCATTTAATTTTATATTAAAAATCAAACATGTTTGACAAAAAATAAAATGAATTTAATTAAAAGTATCAAGGCAACTGCAAAAAATATTTGTTTTCTGCTAGGCTGACGAATCACGTTGATCCTACGTCAGCGCCAACGTGCTAACGTCAAGAAGTATTATTCCTTAATTATGTTGTTCCTTTAGAGTATTTTAGATGCGTGGCATGTCCTGTCCATGCGTTTAGTGAGATCTGACCGACCCAACAATGGCCAATGTCCGGTTGCGCAGTGTGGTTAGGCAATCGCCAATAAGCGTCGTGTTCTGTAGACAGGGCATGAAATAGATTACATTTGATTGGCCCGCAACAATAGCGGGCTGAACCCTGATTAATTTGTACGCAGAGAGACTGAAAGATTTACTATGTGTACACAGCTAATCTATCATTTGTGTGCGAAACTATCTTAATATGAAGTAGAACTGTACAGTATTAAAAAATATATTGTTTATAATTTATTTATTTTTGTAAATTGCTCCAATAAATCCTTTGATAAAACGTATAATTTAAGTTTTTTTTAAATTATTTTACACATATACAGGGTGTTCAGCAGAAAAATTTCAAGATTAAATTGTAATTGATCGTAAACCATTAAGGTGAGGTAAATGGGAGGGGTATTGTTCGACGTGCGTGATTTGCAAGATTGCCATTTGCAATGAGTTACTGGTCGGTAGAGCACCGCGCGTTCGCAGTTGAGCAATAATTAAAGTGCGGTGATTCATTGGTTCGTGCGCGTCGCGCTTTTTGTGCTCACTTTAATATTCTACGAGTAAGTGATGGGCCGAGCACGCAACTTATCTCGTGTATTCAAAAGTTTAGATAAGAAGGAACAATGGTTTATCAAACTCCTCCGGGACCATCAACGTCAGGAGCAACGCCAGAGCATGTGGCTCAAGTTCAACGTGAAATTATGCGCAATCCGCTTAAATCGATAAGGAAGATTGCAACCTTTACTTAAATAAAAAAATGAATAATGCACGCTATTTTGAAAAATAAACTACAGTTTCACCCATACAAACTGCAATTCGTGCAGTTTCTTAACGAAAATGACTATTATTTACGTGAAACCTTTGCAAAAACAATGCTGGAACGTTTTGGAACAGCACGAACGTTTGAAAACATATTTTTTAATGACAAAGCACATTTTCATATCAATGGCTATATTAATAAACAGAACATGAGATACTGGTACCCCGACAATCCAAGGAAACGCCATCAAAAATGTTTGCATGTCCAAAAACGACAGTGTGGTGTGTAATTACTCCCCGAGGGATAATTGGCCCTTTTTTTGTAACTAGCGAGAGACAGTCACTGCTGACGTGTATTGCCGAAGGATCGACGAGTTTTTGGTACCGCAACTGCAGCTGTTTCCCGGGTTCAATAATAAAATACAATTTCAGAAAGACGAGACCACTCCACACACAGCCAGAGTTTCAATGGAGAAGCTAAGGGGAATTTTTCGCAATAAATTAATCAGCAAGTACGGAGACATACCCTGGGCACCTCGGTCACCGGACCTTACACCGTGCGATTTTTTTTTGTGGGAATACCTTAATTATTGCGTCTTACGTCTTAAGAGTTTACAGAGACAACCCTCGAACTATTCAGGCCCTACAAGAAAATATTCGCCATATACTGCCATTGAACCAACGCTTTGCTCTCGCGTGTTCTCAAATTTAAGAGTCCGATTGCAAGAGTGTCTTGAGAGAAATGTTTATAAAATATTAAATTAGCATCGTTAAACTCAATTTTGTATAAATAAAATATGAGAATAATATTGTATTTTTTTATTTTATTTAATATTAAACTTGAAAATTTTCCACTGGACACCTTTGGAATAAACATAGTAATTTCAAGATGAACCAAAAGTTTTTTTTATTTATCTTTCAATTAACATGGAAGATTTTTTTACCAATAGGTATCTACCTAAAAAGTTTTTTTAAATAAAAATATATTTTATTTTATTTATCCTTTATATATCCTACATAACGAGGAGATTTTTTTTACCTATACATGAAGTTCGCATTTATAAAATTTAAAAAATTGACTTATTTAAAAATATAATTTTTAAAGTGTTGACTCCAAAAAATTTCTCGTGAAATATTTTTTAAAAGATAAATAAATAAAATAATAAGAATGTTATTAAAACGTTAAAAATTTTATTGATAGTTATATTGAAAAATAGTTTAAGGTATGTAACATCCGAAGAAAGCAGATTGTTGTAAAAATGATGATGCGTTTCTCTTAAGTAAAATCCGGTACTTACTTAAAAAATGCGCCTCGTATTTAAAATCAGGTAAAAAAAGTTAGTATTTAAGGATTCAGTAAAGTACTTACCTTCTTTTAAATGAAATAATAACACACCCGAAAATACCGCCATATTCAAGAAAAATATTTTGTTAAATATAAAATGTAGTATTTCAAAGCATTCGACGGTTTCATATTTCATTTAAATATCTCCAAATACTGGAAGTTACTATGAATAGATTTATAGCTGTACACAAATTGCAGACATTTATCAAGGAGTATTCAGGGTTCGGGCGCGCCAACACTCCGGCGAAAGCCTTCAATAGAAGAGGAAGGTCGCGGCTCCCACGGGGTCCGCTCGCTATTATGGGAAGATCAAACGCGCGGTTATGCAAAAAATGTTTTTCAAAATATTTCCTCCATTTATCGCCGGACTCTCTCTTATCCAGAAAATATTCTAAAATGTAAAAGGTTCAACGGTGTAGGAAATTTTATTTTGCTTTATACACTGGCTAAAAAAATATTTTAATATTGAATTTGGAATATTCGCCTTTCACATATTTCTCCCGAGATTTCTCAGATGGGTAATGGAACGTATTAATGTTATTTAATTAATGAAATAAATTAATGAATATTTGTGTAAGTTTAATAGTGTGTGCGTACCGGATAATTTAAGATGACTTTAATCACGACTTCAGACCAGACGTTTTTTCTTAAGAAAAGAAAGAATTATGATTGTCCGATCAATGGTAAATATTTACTTTAATAATAAAAAAGTTACTTTAGTATAAAAAATAAGCTATTTGAGCACTGGTAAATAATATTTACTAATCAAAAGTACATTCAATAGTAAACTAATTTAGACATCCAAAAATGGATAGTAAAAACTGTAAACCGTCATTTAAAAATGGCAAACTTTTCACAGCTGTTTTAAAAGTCATCTATCACATTGATACCTAAAAAGTTGTAATATACTATAATGAATCATTTAATACCCCGCTATTTTAATGATGAGAGTTCATCCGATGAATTTACATTAGTATATAGACCGAAAACATTTCGCCAGCAAAATGACAAAACCACAAATAATGCATAAAATTGTATATATTAACAATAGTGAATATTTAAATTCGATCAAATTCTCAGATATTAGATGATCATTCGCCTTGCCACACAATTAGCCGAGATCATTACATTAGTGACTATAATAAATTTGACAAATTACCCGCAAAAGTTTTTTACCACGGGCGATGGTAAAAAGTTACTGCAGTATAAATGTACATTTGACTTATCGATGATCAATTGACTACACAACTGCCCCTAAGGAAAAAAATAAACATTAAAAACTTTCCTTTAAGCGTATACATAAATTTATATTTACGCTGTTGTAAGTAGGAAGGCATTTTTCAATGTAAATCCAGCGGTAAAAACTATTTTGATTTATTCACTATCACCTTTTTTCTAGTTTGGAGCTGCCGTGACGTAACGGAAAATGAGGCGATTTTCCTCCTTGGAACACTTCCCGAGTTTAGGAAATAAACTTGCAGCCCCACGGGGGTGATTTCCCATATCGACAACACCCGGTGAACCGACTCTTCGGGCGTACTTACTCACCATTCAGTATCCGTCAACATACGAGTACAAATATCCAATTACCAATACGCTCGACCGAATCACGCCAACAATGCTGTAATTATTATGAAAGACATCACAATTTTGATTCGTTACAAAAAAATATTTATATATCATTCTGTAATACAAAATTTTTGTAAATAAATTTATTCATTTGTATGTAAGTTTTTATTTTATTTAGTTCATTATTTGAAAAACGCGTAACATGTCTCAGACACATGGATTATACCATATATGCAAAGAATATATTTTTCTTATTCAAGAAAATTATTCATTGATTGAAGTAATCAAAATAAGATAGATAAAGATACTTATTATTATTCCGTCTAGAAACCAATTAGATGTGAAGTATTTTATAGTTAGACGTCTTTATAAATTCATTTAAATACAAGCGTTAATATTTAATAATAAAGTAAGTACGTCAAAAATATAAATTAACACAAAAAATGAGTTTATAAAATAATTTGATACAACGATCAATTGGAGGAATAGCACGACGATAGCGCACTGCTTGAGATATGAGTTTACGAGTGTTTCCAAAATCTTTTTGATTGCAAAAAGATTTTATAAAACTAGGTAAAAGTGAGAGTATATAAAAATATTACGAAATTTTCTAATGCAATTTTTGTGATAGTAGTGATAAAATAATTAATTATTTGTAATGATATAATTTTTCGCAGGAATGTTTAAAAATATTAAAGGTACATATAAGGTGCCACACAATTATAAAAAAAAAAAAACCAATTAAAACTGCGTCATAATTCTCGTTAAATATACGTTTTTGTTTTTCTTCTAAAAATTTATAACAATAATGGTTTTGTGAGAAATACCGCTTGACTTCTTTAAAAGTACATTTTATTCAGTAATTAAATCCAATTTAAAACTCCGCGTATTGATAAAAAAAATATCAAACGCCAACTAGAATTGTTACACTCACGAAAACAAAAGTAGAAATTATCATTTATCTTCGTGGGTACCTGATGTTAGCGATAAACGTATTATTAATTATGATAATGGACTTTTAAATCAACTGAAATTATAGACGCTAGTCAAATATAGAATCGAACCATTATAATTTTACTTTTAATAAATTTAATGTACCTAAATCGTGAGTATTATTAATTCATTATATATTTACCCGACGATGTACTATCTTGCTCCACACGAACATCTTAGAACGTACACGCGACATATCTACATACCGAACAAGTAAAGAACTAGAGATTAGAAGTGCATCACATGTTACAATACATTTTATAACCTCCAAACTGATTTGGAGTCATGGTACGTGAATATGCAACATTTCCACACATTCTCAATACTGGTGACATGCGGCTCTCGATCCGAGCCTCACACCTCACATAAATAACCACTTAAAAATAATATGCCAGCAATGTCAGTAAATTACTCGTCACTGTCACGTAATTACATTTAAAAATCTACGAATGTGACGTATCTCAGTTGAAAAGGGTGACACAATTCTAAAACTGTCACCCTTTTCAAGTGAGACTGCCAATCGCCATACTCGCTGCGCGCAGCTGTAATGCCGAAATGGCACGGAACTGGACTCAGCACTTTGTTGAAGTTAAACGATTCTGGAATTATAGTCTCATTTAATTTGCAAAGTTCCTGTGACTCCCTGCCCATTGTACTGGCCGGCGATTTATTGGGGTCGACATTTCAAAATTCGATGTAAGAGTAATCATTGACATATTACAACGAAATAGATAACTTCTAATTTAGATTAATGAGAACATCGTGTTTAATGATTTTAGTTCAGAATCTGTTTTCATTTGTACAATCATCATATACATTTAAATACATTATGTAATTTCGAGTTTTAACCGATAATACATAGAACGGTGATTTCAAAATACTTTTTTTTTCTAATTTATAAATGATAAAAGTTCTTGATTATTGTAAATCGTAATAATTCAATTCTGTTTAACTATTATTTTTCAAGATTTTAATTAATTGAAAAAATATGTTAAATAATGTAACGTTATACACTATATTATTTTTCATTTCCATAACTGCTAGTTTATTTAGCTATGAAAGTCAGAATAGTCATTCATTCAAATTATTTGTCAGTAGATATATAGATTGCATATTGTAAACTATATATTACATATATCTAGTCCGCGGAAGAAGATATGATGAGATAATATCAGAGATTTAAATGAGATACATCTTCATATCATGTATACGTGTTGAGATTTTGATATGGATAAAAACTCAGAGATCGGCTTGAAATTGGAACACGATGTTCAATCTGACAGCGATATTTGAACCGTGCACACAAACATTGCCTAAAACTACCACAGATGCCTACAACTATCTATTCTGAAAGTTAGGTATAAGTAATTAAACTTTAACATTAAATTTCAAATATCTATTCGTATGTAACTGCTTTTAGAAAGATTCAAAATTGCCCAACTGATGAATGACAGTGAAAATTGACGTTTAACGTACGAACGTGAAGTTAAACGCGAAACGGCGAATCTCTGAGACTTAGTCGGGAACTAAAAAAGCTGAGAGTCGTCTCCAAAGAATCTCATGGGAGCAAAATTCGTATGTCAGAGATTGTCTCGAGTCGAAAATCTTTTAAAATCCACACGGACCATTAGACGTTGTGATTATATGATATTTTAATAAAGTAACCATTGTTCTATCCACACTATATACTACTCAAAGTTTAATTTATTATAAGAATCATTTATAAGGAAAAATAATGATAATAACCACAAAGTAATCGCCATGACAATTAATGATATTGTGTTATATTTTATTATACTATATGCTATATCTTAGTATTGTATATTCAAATTTTCAAATCACGCAATAGCATGAATTCATTTTGCATAAAATTGTATCAGTTGATTAAAGTAAATTGCTCGATAAATAACTTGGTTTTTCATAATAAAATGCGAAGAATAACAGTCTTCCTATTACAATTAAAAGCATGTTTCCATATCTAAGTGATTCGATAAGCCAATTTGCAAATTAGTCCAATAAATTTCTTTCAATACTTTCAGCGATATTTACAATCGATAGCGACTTTATTTAATAGCCTCCAGTTCGTCCCGCTACCGCAAACCTTACTTCAAACAACTTGGTTCTATGCGGAATACTTTTTCACTTTCAATATAAATTATCTTTAAAATATAAAAATCATTATCGTGTCACTATTCTACAACTGAGCATACCCCAAACCCTTTACAATTACAATTTAAAACATATATTATGTATGTTTGTATAATATTTCAATACTATTTTGTGCATTTAGCGTATTATTCAAGAGCTGATAGATTACTGGGGTGGAGTAGATGTAGTAGCTACGGATAAATAAAAGACCTGGCGCAGAATAGAGAGATCTACAGCAATAACAAAATGTCCCTTGAAAGACGAAGAAGATACATTTTTGTATATAAATTTATTTTGTAAATATTAATATCATTATCATCATCATTCAGCGGTACGGACTGATCGTCCATGATCGACTGCACAAATATTCTCCATACCTATCTTCAACCAAATCTGTCTGGTCTTAACACTACACTCCATTGCTTCTTTTTTTACTGTCCCTTTTCATTTTTGGGCGATCTCTAAAGTCGAGTAACGCCCTGGGTCATTTTTAGGCTACTGATATAGTTATATTATACCTATCGTATACTGTATATACACATGTATATAATATCCAACTCCGACCAAAACTGATCAGGTTTATACTCGATCAATATTATAATTACTTATCCGTTTAGTCGATCGATATATATATATTCCCGGTAGCGCAACAACAATGTTTTTCGATACAATTTATTTCTAATTAAATGTATTAATTAGAAATATATACATATAAAATCAATTGTATCGAAAAACATTGCTGTTGCGCTACCGGGATTCGAACCTGGATCTTTCCAAACCGGGGAAGGCGCATTATCCAACTATCCTACAGCGGCAGTACTAATTAATACATTTAATTAGTATTTAAAATATCACAGACCTATGTTCTGAATAATTACAACTTCACAATAATAATGTGTTCACCTTAATAATATATACGTGTATCTACTTTGTGAACTGTAGTTCTGTCGATATAGTGGCTAGATTCGAATGCCCTGAAGAAAGCATTTAGGCCTTTAAATGTCAATTGTATCAACACAGATTAATCTAGTTATATAGGTATAGTAGATACAATGTTCTTATAGATAAATATTAAAAAACTAAAATTAATGTATCGAAAAGAAAGTGCACATTAGCTATCATGCCCGACTCCTACTTTGAGTACCTACACCGCTAAATCGTTGATAATTAATTAATAAAGCATTAAAAGCTGTTAATGAATTTGTATACCTGAGAAGATTTTCTCCATATTGATATCAACGAATCACCCAGACTAATTATTGATACTATGGTGTCCAAAAGAATTTTAAATCAAGACTCCTCAAAAAAATACAGTAAATCCAAACTGTACAAAACACTCGTCACGTCAGTTTTTGATTTAGAACTTAGAATGTAAAAAGCACTAGAAATTTTTAAAAGAAGGATACTTAAACGAATCTTCAGAACCGTATAGGAAAATGGTACATGGCAGGCGAGGATAACCACGAGCCGTTTAATTTATTTGAAGAGCTTCCAATTATACGGCATTCTTGCTCCGTTGGGCTGGACACGGAGCAAGAATGGACAATGACAAGCTACCTCAGAGGCTCCATGACGACAAGTCTACATGACAAGGAATATCGGGAGGCCCAAGTTAAAGTGGGTTAATGGGGTACTAGTAAATACCGCAGCCATGGGCATGAGCAATTGAAGACGGTATGTGGGAGACAGACGAAATGTAGGAGACAGACGGAATGTAAGAGACAGACGGTATCGCACGTCTCCATACTATTATACATATTAAGATCCATATTATAAGTCTTGGCAACATTCAGGAAAGAAGATTTTTTCTATGTAACATTATTTCAAATACTAGCAGATATTTAACTCATTATATTAATGCATTTAATAGTGTAGATACTTTGTATTTATTACCAATATGAAAAAATTTGTGTGTTACAAAATTATATTTTCTGCGTTGAAAAATAGTTTCTATGAAAACCTTGATCACACAATGGCCGCCCGCAGGCCTAGCTTTTTTTAACATGCATCGTGTATATTGCCAGTAAGAAAAAATACAATAGTTGCAAGATCGCGTGTCATATAATAATATAATGTAATATATATATATAGTTACGCTGATCACTGATTCTGTAACGCTGCAACGGGCGCCTTATAACTAACTAGTATTAGTAAATCGAACATGTTTTAAATATCTCTAGGTTATACTTATATAATTTATTTTTTATGCATGGAATTAAGACGGAATCGAATAAATGGTTTTCTCACTTAATATAGAACACTGTATGTTCTTTCTTACTTGTAATAAAGTCAATGTACACGCAATAACACTAGTGTTAATACAGTACAGAAAATCATACATAATTGAGTTCAATACAGTCCATAAAATTATAGATAATCGAGTTCAATACAGTCCAGAAAATTATAGATAAAAGATGGGGAAGTGCAATATTGTTATGGATGTATAACCGACTACCAAAATTAATTTATTTAGCAGCAAAGATAAATGTGTTCAATGAAGAGGTCCTAAAATGCCTTAAAGATCTTCAATGTATGTATGTATTGGACATTTTTCTTATTCCCAAGTTCTAACTTACTTAGCCACTCGCATAATTCAAGATCTTTCTTATTTGGGGGTGCATAAGTCTATTACACACATATATACATATATATACATATATATATACATATATATTATATATGTATTCAAATCAACAGTTATATTAATTAAAGATTTTTTTGATAAATAGATTTATTCGGTATCTTTCTAGATGATTAATTTAATTTGTATTAATCAATTAATATTTATATGCAATGAAACCAACTTTGCAGATATGGATACGGAGTCATTAATTTAAATCATACATATGTATATGAAGTGGAGTCAATTACTCTTATCTAATTAATTTCTGATCACTACGGTAGACAGCGACAATTTGGGCTGTTTCATCTCCCAGTACGCAGAAATAACTTGCTAATGAGAGAGATGTTTCCATATTAAATCACACGGCTCTAGACATCGATATTCTCCGAGCAAGCGAGAGTAGTACACGAGAAAACACTTTTGTCACTGAAATCAATCCTAGGTGACTCCTTATTTTTACTCACTTTCAAGGTTATATTGTATTTATTTATTTTCGTGTAACATATTATTTGTATGTTGTTGATTTATATTTATTATACTTTTATTAAATATTGCGAAAAGTTTCAAAACGAGTCCATCAGCTAAATCTAATACTACTTATACTAAGTAAAATCTACAATAATTAAAAATAATAATAATAATTTAAAGGGATCAATTTGAATAATACTTTCATTTTTTAAATTTAGAGTAATATTTTTTATTTCAGATTTTATCAATCGATGGCCTGTGGTAATAATAAACAAATCTAAGGTCTGTAGTTGGCGATACTTAAATATTAAAAAATATGGCAGTGTTGATTTTGTATTTTGAAGTTTATTGTCCATTTTCGTATATTGACCAAATGTAATCATATCTCATTATTTCATAATTGATTTCAAAAGTATTACGTGTATTATTTTGTGTTGTGTATTGGATCTTTACGTTCAAGAAAGTAAGGGGTGTTAGAATAAATTATGTCAGTCTCGGCAATAACATTTTTAAAAGGAGGCACCTTTCATCACGGTTGATTAATGTAGCTCCTATATTTGTTTCACGCTTTACTGAAGATTCACATTGCTTCCCACGATGCCAAATCATTAATTTCAAACATAGAAATCTTCAAATATAGTTTTTATCAAAAACAATATTGTGTCTCGTCAACAGAAAAAGAAGAAACCTGATGACAGATTGCATAAAAACTATTCAAAGTAAACTCTGCCTTCAATCACTTTCACTTTTCACCAAAACCTCCCTCTCCCCAACATCGCTCTCATACCGCCCCTCCTACCCCCACCCCCATGTAGTCGATAGTCTATCTTCTAGTTTTAAGTTTTAGTTTATTACTGAAGATGATGCATTGAGCGTTAAAAACGTTTTAATTTTTAATTAAAGTATGATGTGAAGTAAACAACGTGGTAGTTTTTTAAATAATTCATTATTTTTTTCAAAAAGGTTAAAAAAATTAAAAGCTAATTAATAAAAATTTCTGTCAAAAATGCATGAATATTAAAAATGTTTACGTTGGTAGTAAACTGAATTATAGTAAAATGTTTATTTTATAATTAAAAAAGATAGAACACTGTAATTATAAAACCACAAAGAAGGGTAATTAAGTCCCAACAATCTAAAGAGGGTTTTCTAGAAATTGTAATAAAAAGACGGAATTATATTAAAGCCCCATATAATTTTTGTACGGGTGTGAAGGTTTCTGGCTTTAGTGCAAGAAAATTGGTAGCAAGTCGTTGAAATTAAAGATCTGTGCAAGATTTATGGTCCAACCGAATGTAGAAGATTAAAGAACCTGGAACTTCAGGGAACAGTATACAACCATAAAGAAAGGTAGGAGAGAGAACGAGAGTAGATGAGTTCCGTAATATGCACAAAGCCTTTGTACATAAGCCTGTAGGAATGAGACGATTGGAAAAACAAGACGTAGATAGGCGGATAATGTTAAGGAAGACCTGCAAGAGGTAAGGGAGTTCCCGTTAAACTGGACCACAGAGGCAATGTCAAGAGATGTATGACGCTCTATTTATTGATTATTAATCTTCATCTAGTGCATTTATAAGGAAGTGGTCTAAATATGGGCTAATAGGACTTTATGTTAATAAAATAACTGCCATCTAGTGTAGAACATTTAAAACTCGTTCTCATGAAGATAGTTAATAGCCATAAGCGAGACAGACTGCTAAACCGACGCTTGCGTGTTCAATGTTGAGAAATACTTTGTATGGTGACAATCGCACTGTCTAAACTTTTGAAGAGGTATCTAAATTATGTTTTTTATTCCAATTTAAAATATGTTATACCTGTAAAATATCATTACAAAGAAATTAATGAATGTAACAACAATATCCTTTTGAAACGTACCGAGGTTTATTTTATTTTCAAATATTTTTTTTACTATGCTGGTGTCGAAAAAGTCGCGTACATTTTTTTTTTTCTTCCGATTATTTCAGCCACAAAATTTTCGTTCAATATGTACTAACATGTAGGCTAAAATATGTCATAAAATAAGTGAATTTTTATCAATAAAGTACTAGCCCATATTTAGACAACTTTTTTCTTAAAAAATATATATTCGAATATAAATTTTAAATACTAAATTATCTAATAGAAAACAAATAGTGTTGACTTCTCTATATTTGAAGGAAAAAACTTAATATGAAATATGGTAGCTCATATTTGGACCACTTCTTATATACTCAAATATAAACAATATTAATATTTCCCTTTTACATGACTGTTTAAACGTCATTATATTAGGGTATTTCAGTATTATACTGATTCGAGAATATTTTTTTTTTTTCAATATTATTCTCATAGTTTATTTTGCAGTTGTTTGATAATGCTCACATTTTTCTTCTTTGCCCAAAAATAAAATATTAAACAACGGTATACTATTTTACAACACTCTTTAATAATGAATTTTTAATCCTTCCTAAAATTGAGATATTTTTAGCAATAGTCACGTGTATTGTATTTAGCGAAAAGTACAATCTAAAGTACATTGTGATTCTCAAATTTCAGACTTTATTTTATTTCCAATGTTCAAAATTAATTTTGTTCGATGTTTTATTTTAGTTTATAATTCTTCAGCAGTACTGCAACATTTTTTAAGTCGTAGTTTAATTCCTGCGCATTATGTGCATATAAATGTGAACTCGGTCATACATTTCCAAGTCACGTGAAACCATTGGAGAAGAATATTATTTTTATACTTTTCACGTAAGTTATGGAAAAAAAAATCACGATCTGAGAATGTTTCTTTATTTCGTGATAATATTCGAAAGCATGAAAAGTCACTACAAAAAAAAACAATATCAACATTCATGAATCTACCCCACAGTTGTGGCTCACCATTAAAGATCCATTAACCATAATGTCGTTCCTATGTTTTGCCATTCGGTAACAATAATATTAATGGCTATTTCAAAGTACACTACAAATCAACCTAAACCAATTTGCGCGACCATTTCACGTGGGTTTTCCAATAGGCCTATATGACGTCATTAGGATAGGTACAGCGGTCAAATAAAAGTAAACAACAGTATTTTATTTTGATAAATTACAATATTACTGTCTAAAATCGCAACATTGTTATTATCAATGAATTAAATCAAATAGCTACGATCTCGATTATCAGTCGTTTAAAACGGTTTCGTTTATATCGTAGAATATTTATCGAAATACAAAATGATTTAAACCAATTGATATATCCGACATTGCTTGGGTAAAAAATTTAAAATAGTGCGTGTTAATAAATTTTAAATTATTACATTTAAGGAATCTTTGAGAACCATCTAAAAATTTCACTAAGCTTATGGAAACTTTTTTTTAAAGTGGGACTAACGTTCACGTGAAGGCCACAAAATCATAATATGCAATCCCCTTTATTTCAACCCCATGTTTTATTATTTCCAGTAAATATTTATTTGTTCGGATACGACTTTTTATCTGCTTTAAAAATTTACCACTAGTATGCACTTCACCGTGTCCTAAGAACCTTTCACGTCGCTAAGCATCGCGGGAATATACACGAGTATGTATATGTCTAATTCAATGTTTCTACAAGCACTTGTGTATAGTACGGGTGTCTCTTCTAGGTTAGATTACATTATTTGTAAATTGAGATTCCTTGAGAAAACCTAAATCGACGTTTCGGCACGGTTACACGTGCCATTATCAAGATTTTGTATACCTATTTTATCGGGCGCGAAAAGATATCCCTAATTAGCCCTTTAGCACGCTTTATTTTGCCAGCCATCACGTGCATGGACATATATTATATATATATTAATAATATAATAAACAATCGATTGTAACCTCAATACTAGTTGTAAATTTGTCACACTTCCCTTGTCTAATCAATTTTACTTGATTTTTTGGAACTCAGCACGTTTAACCTATCATTAATAACCTAAATAGCTAATTCATATTGTCATTAAACAGGTCAGTAAAGACATTTTCATTACTTTAACAATTAGTCAGAAATAATACGACTAGATGCTCTTACCCCAAAATTTGGGGTTGGTGCATCTACTCGTCCAACTTTCGTAAAATGCTTTCAATATCGGCCATCCTAAAAATTTTCATTCCGATTTTTAAATATTTTAATTAGGAAATAGTTAATGATCTTTCTAACAAAGTTTCAAAGGCATAGCATAATCTTATGAAGTTTGAGAACACTTCAAAGATTATGTCGATGATTTATATATCGCACTTGCCCTGATTCACCCTACATACAAAGGACATCCCAAAATACATGTAACAAGAGGATGTTCAATAGTGAAAGGAAGGAATAAGCTTGAACGTTGAATATATTCAGGAGTAATATAGTTGTGAATACAACAAACTACTATTTATTCGTCTAATATGTTAAGGTTTAGAGTAAATAACCCAATGGCCAAAGTACAGTTGCTACAGCAAGATAAATGCTTCTTGTATTTCAGCATCCACGGGTCCACATAAACATCCCATTCCTCGGCTTAGCTTTAAATCCCCCCAGCATCCACCTCCTGCCAATCGATTGATGAATCTATCCGAAACACCGAGTCTTTGTTTACCGTTTCTCTTCAGACGTAAACTTAATGAAAATGTCTATCGTAAACCTTCAAAAGTTTCATCACTGACAACCAATAAATGTATTCTAGCGAATTATGAAATCGATGTGATCCTTTTGTACGCCGAAGAGAGTTGTCTTAATTTGTTTGTTTCTCAACACTATAAACGTTTTATGCGATGTTCTTTTACGCATGCTGGAACATAACAGTTTGAAAGTAATAGTACTTTATAAGTTATCGAAAATAAATAGAAGTCGAACTTTGCGTAATGCTTTCTTTGTAGACAAACTTGAACGAAAACTGATACATTTCATCGCAGTGAAATATCAATCTCTTTTAAAATATAAATCAAATTAATATGTAACTTTTTGGTTATGAACTTTAATTGGAATGTTTTTAAATTTAAGTGTCTTAGCAAAATATTCTCAATATTATTAACATTTGAAAAATGCATGTCAAATTGATGTCATATGGAAAAACCGTCATTGCTATTAAATAATTAAACTGACACGATCGAGTAATCCTGACCAGGTAAAACTGGATAATAGGTAACCCACAAAAATTATAGCTCCTGAAAGACATATGTCACGCAATGCGGTGTTCAATGAGAAATGTATATTTAAATTAATCCTGTATTATCATGGCAAAGTTATTATCAAATTACCAAACAAAGAATAAATTCTATTTTTATTTGATTCATCTATATTTAACCTTTTACCCATCCTAAGGCGAGCGTGGTACGTTAATACTGATTTTTGAGATACAAATGTTTTTTTTTTGTATACCCAAACATTTAGGAAAACTGTTAATCAATTTGAGTTGCTTGTTGGTCTAATGGTTAAGACATTGGCCTAGTGATCTAGTGTTTGAGGGTTCGAGTCTCATTCCAGGTGACCAGTAAGTTAGTCCTATTTATATAGCATAAGCGTTTAGCTTAATTTGAAAATAGCAAGAAAAGAAAAGAAAAAAAAATTCAAGTTTATTTTTATTTTTATGCATCACAGAAGAAATTATAATTATAATTTTTCTATATATTGTAAATTTAGAAAAAATATAAATTCAAAAGAACATTTGTTATATATTTATACACTCTCACTTTTACGGTACGGGATCTAGGATCGATACTAGCCGCCTCTAAAACCTTTTAAAATAAAATAAAAATTTGAGATTTGGTGAATCGATCCCGATACCTCTTTCTCACAAGTGAGCACAAGTGAGTGATCTACCATCTTGGTATTCCCCATTTAGATTGTGGTGTTAATGGTAGTGTAGTGGTTAGTATCCCCAGCTTTCAAGATATTTTCGGAAGACTGGGATTCGGTTCTGCGCCAAGGTCTTATATAACTGAATTTGTGTGTTAAATTAAAAAAATTAATTCTATGCAGGGTTAGTATGATACATGTAACACCATTTATTTTTTATTAAAAACAATACCAGTATCCGAATAAATAAAACTCGTTTTATTTGTTCAGATACTTGCTATTTTACTGAACATCAAAGTTTTTCTAATATTCGAAAAATAATTATTCCGAAGGACAGTTACCACTCGTTGGAAATAAATAAAGATCTATTCTGTCATGCTTTTAGTCGTACTGAAACCTAGATAATAAAATCGGAAATCGACTATATAAATCATATTTTATAGTATTAAACGTATCGATATGTTAATAAACGTAGTATATTTTCGTTTATCTCATAATATAAGCCGATTCAGCTATACTGTAACATCCATTCTAAAAACACTTTTATTAAATCAGATTGTCTCACCAAAATATAGGAAGATCAAAAAATTTCTTTGAATTGGTAAAATATATAATAAATTACACAGAAAGCATATAATGTAATCGATACTTATAATTATTTGAAACGATATTTCCGTGTTTTATAATGATTATCACAGTATTTTAAATAAAAATTAAACGAATTGTAAAACATGTTCAAAGCACGCGATATGTTCGGTAAAGTATATCAATAATATGAACAGATATAATATCTAATATAAAATAATTTGATGGTTCCACCAGCATAGTAGGTAATAGTGAAGCTATTTTGCATGGGTGTGACAGATATTAAAATACTAAATATAAACATATATGTTAAATAAATAAATTTCCAAACCATGTTCCAGATATAGAACGATACAATTATTTTTTTATATTTAAAAAGAAAATAGAGATGCGCGTACATGGAATACGTGTCACATCAACATTATTACTATTTTAAAACTAAGCTAAAATATTTGTACTATGAAAAAATAACCAACTTGATGGCCTCCTGGAATGAGATTCGAACCTTCGACCACTAGATTACTAGGCGAGCATCGTTACCACTAGACCGCAACCACGCAGATTAAATTAAAGTTATTGCTCTTAATTTTTCATCTGCTTAATTTACAATACATATATATTTTGTATAACATGTCGATTTTCTTTTTGAATAACTTTTTTAATCAAAACTTTTTTTTTAAAAGATCATACATGCAACTCTTAATAATAATTATAATTATGGAAAATAATACACCTAAATAATCGCTTATAGATTCTGCATAAGTACAAACTCTTTTAATCACATTTTTCATAATATTTTGGCATATATTCGAGGTAATTTGTTCGATTTCTTGATGCATTTTAGTATTCCAGTTATTATTTTCTTTACGTAGCTCTAAAGAAAAAATCGCAGTTAAATCAGATGAACAAAGTTATATCGCCAAATTTTAACATTATGTTAGGTAATTTCTTCTTTCTACCTCGGCTTCATGTTCAGGGGGGAGGCATCTAGCCTAATTGGTTCTTTTTTAAATATTGACAAGTCAAATGGTTATGAAATGAAATAATATTTTTATATAAGAAAATTTATATTCTATAATTTAAGTTAAAAGTGGAAAATGACCAATTTACTTTAATATTTATAAACAAGGCTATTCAAAAATAATTACAATTAAATGAACATTAAATATTTGTGTTCATCATGCCAGCATTCATTTCTCTGCCAAATTGTCTATATTAACGCTTTTCTGATGTTGATTATTCAGGTTCTTCACGTAAGAGATTACCTCTTAGGATGGTCCTGGATCCTGGACGTGAAGTGTGGTCAGCTCCTTGTGATGCCAGCGTAGGGTGACGGAGTGCAGGCTTGTAGTTGATGACGAGATGATGACTAATTATCCAGGCAAACCGGAACTCTGGACGCGATATTCTGATGCTATAGCGACAGTCTGTTCTCGCTACACCGATTATATTCATCAACTTTTTGATTCTATCTCATTTACGATTAAACGCAGAGAACATCACAGTCTAAGCTTAAACTCGAGGCGCAGTTTAAATTTTCCCCGGAATTACAATGTATAAAGCGCTTGCTTGATACTTTTAGAGACGATATGGATTTTATTTTCTGATTGAAAATAAAATCTCGCCTTAGGCGGAGCCACTTATCTTGGCAGAGAATATCAGAAGACTACTCGCCTATGGTGATTCATACCTCAAGGTGCATTTTGCGGACGTGACTTTAGTCACGTTTGCCGGATTACCGTCGCTGTATTCGCCGCTGTACCCAAGCTGTGTCGGTCCACCTGCGTCTAACAATACCGAGTTTTTATGACCGTCCGTCCCTTACTTTGACTAAGTGCTTTTGTAGCCTTGAACAAAATATTATTTTGGGTAAGTTTGCATTTTAACAATTATGCCAGGAAATGCACCGCACATGATTTGCACCGTAGCGCAAGCTGCGTATGCGATGCAGCACTATCTTAGAGAAAGCACACATACTGTAGACCTTGTACGGCAACAAAAAATTTACAAAATCGCACGCACCGTTCATCAGTAATACTGCCGGTATTATTTTTGAAAAATAAACGCCTGATGTTGCCGCTAGCCCGAATTGTTACCGTACAGCTAACGCTATTGTATTCGTCAAAATTTCCATCCAGTCGAGTCGAAATGATCTTCGTCACTCGCGATAAATAAAATTAAAAATTTAGGGTCGTCAACATTTAACTATAACACTTGTGCATTCCATTCACGATGACGTTAAATATTCAATATTGAAATGTTAGCGTCCGAACTAAACGACTGTTAAATCACAACTGACAGCGACACTATCGACAAAAATGGTGGCAAAACAAAATCGGTTTGCTATATAAATATCACTTCAATTTTTAAATATGAATTAAATATATTAATTAGAAAGATATACATATAAAATCAATTTAATCGAAAAATATTATTGTTGCGCCACCGGGATTCGAACCTGGATCTCTTTCCTAACCGGGGAAGGTGCTTTATCCAAATAAGCTACAGCGACAATATTTTTAGCGACAATTTTCGACCCTATATGTTACCTTTTTGATATTAATACATTTAATCGTTCCATCATTTGACAGAGCCATCTACCTTATTTTTACAGAATCTCATACACACACATGCAGAATGTCTAGCGACAATTTTCGACCCTATATGATATGAGATACTGTAAAAATAAGGTAGATGGCTCTGTCAAATGATGGAACGATTAAATGTATTAATATCAAAAAGGTAACATATAGGGTCGAAAATTGTCGCTAAAAATATTGTCGCTGTAGCTTAGTTGGATAAAGCACCTTCCCCGGTTAGGAAAGAGATCCAGGTTCGAATCCCGGTGGCGCAACAATAATATTTTTCGATTAAATTGATTTTATATGTATATCTTTCTAATTAATATATTTAATTCGTATTTAAAATATCACAGACCTATGTTCTGAATAATTACAACTTCACAATAAGAATGTGTTCTCCTAAAAAATAAACTTCAATTTTTGTTTCTTAATTTATTGCGTGGTATTATTATACATTTTGCACGCGAGTCTCTTACACTTGAGCTTTAAAACAGACAAAACTATTCAGTGGTATATTTAAAATTCTTATTTTAATATTTATAAGTTCTTAGTTTTAATTCAAACATAAGCATTGTTATTAACATATTCGGTGCAGTATGTTAATTTTGAATGTAATATTTTAAATTATTAACACAGTTTTTTGCAACAAAAAATATTGACTAGTTTCTTTAGAAAAAATAGATGCAAAATTTACAATCTCGATGGCAACAAAATATTTTTTCGATAAATTAATTTTATCCATGTATCTTTCCAATTGATACATTTAATTTATATTAAAAATATCACAAAACTATGTTAAAAAAAACTGAAACTTCTCAATAATGTGTTCTTATTAAAATAAAAAGATTGTGTTAAAATATGTTGACCTTATCATTTATAATATTTGTTCGACTTTGTCATATTTGTACGTTATTTGATTTTTCAGATTGAAAATGTATATATGCAAACATTATCAAACCTATCTTCACGTTAACGAATCGGTAGAATGAGAAATGTATTTTAATCTTCGTAATTGCTAATCAAAATTTATTTAATTTGATCTAGAGTTAAGAGTTAAACATTATTTTCATGAGCAAGTGGTTGAGTGTACAAGTATCTTCCTGGAAGACCACCAAATTAATATTATTTTCCATAGCATTAACCCTTAGTTTTATTAAAAAATATTTATTTGACATACATTGTTTTTTTTTGACAATCTTAGTTTTTTTTTTTTTTTTTAATATTTTATAAATTTATAGCAAGTGCTGCTAATCTGAGAATAACTATTCGTAATAATCAAAGTATGAATCAAGAACACTGTAATATATTGTTCCCACTTTGAATAATAAATTTCGAGGATCCTTACTAGTACGCCGACTCAAAATTTTGAGGTAAAAATAAAGAAGTGATTTTATTAAATAATAAGGCTTACTTATTCTTACGTTATCATTAAATTGAATATATTTGTAATGAAGTTTGTTCTTTTAAGCTGTATTTTTTAATTTTATTTATTTAATATTATACTCATTTAAAAATAATATATTGCCTGATATCTGAAAATATATACATGTAGAGAAGCTTTTATAATGTTAGTTAATTGTAATAATAAACTTGCAGATAGTGGTCTTGTAAAACACTTTATAATTATAGTTTTTTAGATTATGTAAATAAAATTGGAAAAATAAAAAAATTAAAATCTAAATAAACTGAAATATTATCGGGTGTTCTTTATTTTTGATACCAGGCTTATATTCGGTTATAATGATTACGAATGGGTCAGCTAAATTTGCTCATTATAACCGTTACACGTTATTACAAAAAATATTCAATATCCAATAAAACTAAAAGCAAGTCAAATGCATATGAAAAATCAAAAATCTTTAATTGTATGAACAAAAACATTTTTAAAGTAAATTACTACATTATATCTTAACAATTCAAAATACTGCTCTGTTTTAAAGTTTAAAACTTACTACGCACACAAAACAAACACCCATTGTTATTTTACTAAAAACTCACAAACCTGAAAGAAATCGTAAACAATATGGACCTCGTCGGCAAACGTTGCTTTCGATTTTATAACTTCTCAAGAATTAGGGTTTTTAGACCGTGTAGTTTATTTTGTTCACTTGTTAATAATATTTTTGTACGTTATATCAATGAAGCAAGCTCAGTATAATAGTGAAGAGTTGTATGAAAATAAAATAATACTAAGTATTTCCTCATTTTAACCGTGGTCTCACTATAACCGTGCTAGATATAACCGAGTTCGACTGTAGTTTAAAATGTTACACTTCTTAAATACCTCCAACGATCATTAGATAGTGACAAGTTTCTGCAGAAGTTAGAATCGTGATGCATCAGATAGGTTTATGATTCTTGAAAACTTTTGGTATTTCGTTTCAACTTCTGTTCATTTTCATAATTGCATAATTGGAGCACTTTCTCGGTGCAATGGTCTGGAAAAGTTTGTTCGTTAAACTAATTTACATAATTAACTAAAATCCAAGTATGTCCACCACACCAACTGCAATTTGGCTGTTAGTCTTTTATTTTTACATTTAAAAACTTAAATAAAGTTAAATGATAGAAGTTCCGTAAATAAATTACGTATAGATTGTGGGAATAATTTTATTAAACTTGTAATACATAAAGTATTAACAAGAATAGAACTAAACTGGAGTGCGCATGGAAAATTAAATATGTTTATTAAAATTAACTCGGCACCATAAATTATTATGCATTTAATCGATGGCCGTGAAACCTGGACTCTAAATACTAAGCTGACTCAGAAACTTCAAAGAAAAGAAAGAAAGAAAAACAGAAAGGTTAGAATGTAAACCAATGTAAAGTATGTCATTGTAATTGCTAAAAATGGCAATTTGCGGACCATATGTCAAGTTGCAAAGATAATCGTCGGATAAAAAAAAGAAAGGTTAGAATGTAAACCAAGGTTAAGTATGTCATTGTAATTGCTAAAAATGGCAATGTGCGGACCATGTATCAAGTCGCAAAGATAATCGTCCGATAAAGAGTGCCCTGGAGGACGAAGGCTCGATAGAGATACATTTTTGTTATGAAGTTGCATTTTCAAAACATTGTTCTATGGTATTTTAATACGAATTAAATTAATCAACTAGAAAGATTTACGGCAAAAACCTATCTATCGAAAAATATTTAATACAAATTAAATGTATTAATTATAAATATCTACATATAAAATCAATTTTATCGAAAAATATTGTTGTTGCTACCGGAATTCGAACTTGGATTTTTAACCGATTATGTTATACTAACATATTGCTTTGACGACAAATTTTCGAACCTATATGTTACACTTTTCAAATAAATACTAATAATCTTCCGATATTTTTGGAGATTCCGTAAGCAACAACAATATTTTTCGACAAATTTATTTTATATGTATATATTTCTAATTAATACATTTAATTAGCATTAAAATATCACAGACCTATGTTCTCAATAATCACAACTTCACAATAAGAATGGGTTCTTCTTAATAATGAAAAATATTTAGTTAAAATGCAACTTCACACCAAAAATGTATTCTTTTTAATAAATGAGTTGCATTAATGTTTCTAAATTTAATCAAATGATTAATTTAATCCAGGCGTTTTCTCTCGGGTTTTACTCAAGGTATTTGAGATTCACCGTAATAAAAAATTGTTTTTTATTTAAATTGAAATAGTAGATGTATCAATTGCAAATATTACAGAATACAAGTTCAAAATTTGTCAAAAATGTATTCGATTACTATAGCGAAAGTGGATAATGCGTTTCCTCAGATAGGAAGAGAACCAGATTCGTATCCCAGTAATAACTAAATATTTTTTCGATAGATAGTTTTTTCTGTATGTCTTTCTAGTTGATTCGTGTAATTTGTTCTATGAAATTATATTTTAGTCTGCAGTTTTGTTGACTTGTGAATCTACGATATAGATTGATTAATAATTATATTAATTTCATTGGATACGAAATAAATTGAATATGTAATATCTAATAAGGCATTGCCTCTATTTTGTTGTATTCTGCTACCTACTTAAAAAAAATATTGCACAATAAGATTACTTTAATTACTTAAGAGTTTAATTTAAAAGATTGTACTATATTTTAAAGTTGTTTTTATAAGAGCTTCTGTAGTGATAAATTTTCACAGAAATTTTATTTATTCACAGTGAAAAATTTTGCTCCTTTCTAAATAAATCAATATTTTTCAATAGAACCGCGGATAGAATTATTATATAAAATAATACTAGATTTTTTATATTTGGTTACTTTTAATGGATTCAATGATTTATAATTATTAATATTATAAATTAACAATTAGTAAACTTTCCACAAAAAGAATGGCAATCATAACTGTATGTATTTTGAAAATTAATCAAAACATATTATAATATCAGAGTTTTTATATTCTTATCTTGTTTGAAGAGATATTTTAATAAGCGCAGCAACATTAAAATTAAAAAATATTTTACTGAATTTAACAAATTTTTAATAAATTTATTGACATACTTACTTTTAAATGACTTTCTTTATAATAAATAATTTGGTATTATCAGATTCAATTAGAAATTTGTCAGACAACAAATATATATAGGTATAAGACAAAAATAATATTGTATGTTATTTATTCCAAATATTTAATTTGATGGTTAGACACTAGTTTTTTCACAACAGATAGTGAAGCAGCAATTCATATTAAAAGAATTGTTCGTATATTTTTATCGTGTATAGAAGGTAGATTTGTTACTTTACTTTACGGAAATTTCTGTCAACGAGATTGTTGTTACATTAATACAATCGATCGTTGTATACGGGTGCAAAGCTTGGTCTTCCACATTAGCGTAAGACAATAGGTCTTGTGAAAGATTTACAACCCAATATGTGATAACCTAACTAGAGAATAAAGATTAAATAATCTGGAACTTTGGGAACGGTATATCGACCTGGATATCCCGAGGAAAGAGAAAACAAAGAGGTGACAGTGGGCGGGATATGTACCGACATGGGATGAGTCCCGTAACATGCATAAAGTTCTCATGCACAAGCCAGCAGGATCGAGATCGAGGTGGAGACCAAGACCAGGATGGGCGAATAATGTTAAGACAGCCATGCAATAGGTAGGGGAGAGCCTGGCAGATTAGATCACGAAAACGATGTATGACTTCCGAGTCCCATTAGATATTGAAGAAAAAGAAGAACGTAGATTCTAATCCAAGAAAGCTTAAATTTTAAACATACAACCATCATTACCGCTGAAGACTTCTGAACGCACCTCACATTTACCGGTGCGTAAAGCCAGTGCTCCTAATACCTGTAAAAACACGATCGATACTGACTACACCATGCGTCCGAAGATACACTCGTGAGTTTCACTCCTCTCGCCACCATTCTTCAAGATCTCCATAAAACACTCATCTGTATAGACTTTTTATAATACAGATATCGCATATTTCTAAACTAACCGTAATTTGTTACATCTTTATATTCTCCAACTTGCTCTGGCAAGACTCACATGCACTACGCGATTAAACGCATATCGAATACGTGAGCGATGGGTGATTTATATCTTTACACAATAGCAGATCCTTCCAATCCACCAGCATCAACATACCCACACAATCATTATTCATAATAATATAATCGCATACTCTTTTACCCCATAATACTTTAATATAATTTTTTAAAAATCACTTACTACTTTTATCTGCTAAAACGGATGCTGGCTGATGAAGAATGATGAGCAGGGTTAGGGCGGCAGTCGCACAACGAGAGATCCATCTCCTTCTCCAGTTGTCACTCGGTCTTACGCGCTGGCACGAGTATGAACACGAGTCCTTGGCACGACACGCCATCGTGTCCATTTGTGTAGTCGTGCACGAACAACTCTTATTTGATATTAGGAGTGAGACATAACAACACTTTGTCAAAGGTTAGAAACATCTCAATACGAACACATTATTTTAAACAGATTCAAAATTAAACCATTGCAATTCTCACTAGGATACATTTTCTGAACTCGTTATTTGTTGATATGAATTTCAATATTTGTTATCTTTTCGGGTCGCACTTGATTTAGGTACTGGTTTTCGGAAACCTGTAAAAGGGCGTCAATACTAAATATTTAATATATTTTAAGTGGGAAAAAAACATGCAGGTATAACTCATAATTTATTAATGAAGTGACTCATTGGAAAATCTAAATAATTTCGTATATTTTTGGATGATATACGGGCATTTTTTATGAATTATGTTTCAAAATAAATGTCGCTGTATTTTTATAATTAGATAATTTAAAATCTCCTATATGTATTTGTAGACAATTTATAATACTTATGGTATTTAACAAACAGTTCCCTAAAATAAACTTAAATTGACTAAATTTATCATACTATGTATTCATATTGTCATACTTCAATACAGAGTTAACTACAAAGATACGATTGGAATAACGGAATAACAAAAAATGTTTATCCATTCTATAAAAATTGTATTTTTAAAATATTTTGAAAGCCAAAAAATCTTTCAATTGAGCAAACAAAGCAAAAACTTGTTATTTACCTACGTATTTTACGCTATTTTAATTACTTACAAATTACTTCGTCAACCGACTTCCGTAGACTTTGTGAATTAAAACAGAACCAAATTACTTGAAACATTTTCGATTTTATGGTTGGTTGATTAAATAATTGGTCCATAATAAATCATAAACTAATAAACACTTCTAACGACCTAAGGCATTGCACGCACCATTCCAAGATTTTAAAAATGTACGACGTACTTAATAAAGTTTGCAGTAATTCATGTCTAAATAGAAAGGTGTAACTTTAGCGTTCACGATGCCTATATAATTAATATTCATTTCAATCTCATTTATATTAGTCTAACTTTAAAGGGGCGGAAAATACATTTGATTTTCGAATTGTATACCGGATGTCGCAATCATCCGAGAGGAAAGGAATAATATCCGGCCGGAAAACTGAGAATTTTTAATGGTACACATTGAAAAGTGCTCATTTCCGGGAACACCGGACGGTTTCCGGTCACATTTGGGCATTGACAAAAATATTTCATTTCTTTTTGGGTTTTAATTTATTGGCATAATATAAGTAATCGATCATTATTCTGACAATTTAATAATACCTAACACCGGTACCTCTACAATAATTTCTACTAGAGACGCTTGTTTTTTTAATGATGTTCTTTATGTTTACATTAAATAAACACCTATTTCATTCATCATTTTGTATACTAATACAAAACATGTGTTCTAACAAAATAGGATAAATTAGATTGCATATATAAGGATCGAGATCCCAACTATCGATATCATAAACGGGTAACCTAATTACATAACCACGAATGAACAATTATGTACGTGAAAACATTATTTAGAACTTATTTAGATTATAAGAACTATTAATTCCACAGTATCCGAGAAGAAGAAGAAAATAATAAAAATAATTTTAATAATAAAACTATATTTTTTAAAATACTAGACTATAGTATATGACAAAGCTTACCATTTAATATATTTAACGCTTTTGGAATGAAATATAAAATACGGGGTAGAGTAATATTACATATCGTTATGAAAAAAAAAATCTTGCAATCTTAGGTCATTATTATGTGAAACATACATTTAGTTCAAAATTTTATGATATGAAGAATTTAAATAATATATGGTCAAGTATAAACACTTTAATACATGTCGAATAATGATATAATAATATTTTGTAAACAAGACAGACACATTATTATATACACAATAAACTCTGCAATTTTTTATATACGCGAGTCATATACGGTCAAGCGCATTTAAACATGATGTGGTTTTTTCATTTCAAATTTTACTTCATAATGAAAAAATATGGAGTAAATGTAAATCTTTTTTATCTCATAGTCGATAAAAATTTAAAAGGTGACTGGGCTAATTTGGATACGAGAAACGTGAGAAATAGAAACAATATGATAAATATATTGAAGGCAACAGAACCGAAGAATATCCGTAGAAGACCTAACATAATCAGGTAGACCAGGCATTGGAAGACAGGTGACCTGTTATAATCTTCAACAATCGGCAAACATACATGGGAAGATGTATATATGCCGTTGCATGGTGAATTAAGTAGTTAATTTTTTGAGATTTTATACATTTTTAATACTAAAAACTATAAATCTATATATATTGTTTACGATTTTTAGCAAGATATTGTGAATCGACATTTCAAAAAATATTTTTTTAAATATTAAGTTCACCTTTAGGTATATCTACTCCATTCTACTGTTTCCGAGATAAGTTTGTAGAATTTGATATTCACATATGTGAAAATAAAAGACTTGTTTAATTTACTTGAGACGCGTTTCGTCTCGTAAGGACATTATCAATTGATAATGCAAACATTATGTTATATTTAATTAATATGCATTATTTAAACGTCTCTGCACATAATATCTGGTTATATATGTGTACATATTGGTATCACATAATGAATATATGATAGTTAAGAAACACCACGAATGAATATCGTACACTGCATCTTATTTTAAATCCCTGTTATTATTATTTTTTAATTCTCTTTATTTTCATAAAAAAAATAATAATTTCTAAAATAACCTAATTAAATCTCTTACAAGAGAGCAACAACAATTTCAAAGTACAAGTTTCGTATAAAGTTTGTATTTGTAAGATGGGCGAAAATATAGTACAATCGTTTACTACAGCGAGGGATGACGGGATGATTGTAACAAATTCTTTCAACGGTGTAAACATTTAGTTTTCACCTTGGCACAGTAAAAGTAAAATGAGTATCAAAGGTCAGAGACTTCACCCCACCGCCATGAATAAGGTTTAATGGCTAGCAGTTAACTCTGCTATGTACTATTTTGCTATTTGAGTTTAATATTTTTATTTCTTTTGTTTCAAATACTCGTCGTTGAAATTTACGACATTAAATAATTTCGTAATTTTTTATTTAAAACCTTCACGAAGAACTAAAAACGAATCATTTCAAGGAGAAAAATCTTCATTTGAATGATAAAAGTGTAGATTGTGTGCCAAAAACTGAAAATAAAAAGAAAATAATTACAATATTTGCAGATATAGCAAAAAATTTAAAATGAATGGCGTTGATTTGTACTATAATTGTGACTGACTAATTGGTGTAATTGTTGAAGTCAATTTTCTTTATCTAAAAGATGTACATTTGGCTTTATTTTAATTATGCAAAATTTACATTATTCAATAAAAACATTAAATTATAATCTTGGACTTGTGTACTTAACATAACGCATTGATTGAACGTATAACAACTTATTCAAATGCAAACAAGTGTCACTGTGTCGCTTTATAGTAAATTACAGTATTCTTAATATTTCTCCCACTTTTCAAAGTCGCACCGCACTATTGTCGTTATTAGAAATTCCCCGTTATATTATATGACCAAATCACGCACGAAATGAATCAGGCAAGTTTATATAAAACTCAGTTTTTAGCTTTATCTATCTCAAATCCAATCTAATTGTGTGTTGTACTCAAATGCAGTCACGCGATAAATTTAAAGTGAGCACGAATAGTATTATAAAATATTGTCATGAAATATTTTTGTGTGCAAGTGAGTTTATTCTCAATATTATTGAGCGAGTTCAATATTATTTTCGGCGATAATTTCGATTGAAATTTACCGTAACATATCTACATATACGTGAAATTTTTTCAAGTACAATACGTTGACTGCTTTTATCTAAACGCTTTAAAATAACAGTTTTTTTTTTTAAATATACGATTACATGGTTTATTGTCTAATTAAAAACTCAATTTTTAACTCATGTCGTGCAACTAACTAACGAATGAACATTATAGTTCTTACAATTGCAATACTGTCGATTTGGAGTAGAAGTTGTTAGAATTGTCTTTCTTGCTGAATTAAATTATAAGGATAAATAACCGTGTCAATATATATTTGAGTGACCAATAGGAAATCTGCGACCCAAATAAAAATACCAAAGGTGTTGCGTGTTTAATACTATTCTCTTAATTCGAGCTAAAGGAGGCTTAAACCATGCGAGCCGCTAATATTCAAATTGGTTTTAATATATGCACATAGCTACATAACAATATATAGGTATTATATATATATACAGCCTGATTTTACGTGATTTATTGATTCCGTGCAGTGTTTCCTTTAAATAATATGACGTCAATGTAAAAAATATGTTTTCACAATGTATTATATAACCTACTTAGTAGCAATTAATTACGTTTTTCCGTTTAATGTTTTTAAATAATAAATTAATTTTTTTCACCTTATGAAATGATGGAAAAGAACTTTTCGGATTTTTTCACAAATCACACAAGCACTCGTATTAAATTTTGACACTGAGATTCACAAACACTTCATTATCATTTATCATCGTATCCATACGCATGCACGTTAAGTGTTGTCCTTTTTTATCAATGCTCCAATTCAAGTTATCACTTCTATCACTGTACGTAATTGATCAGAATTATCGGACGTTTTTAAAAAAAAAACAAAAATGTTGAACTTGAATTATCACTCTTCACTGAAATAATTGTAAAGTTGCGTTGTGACAATTTTGACAACCGTCAAATATATTGTTACGGGTTATCCGTATATCGAAGCGTGCGCGTGTCCGTTCGTAGGCGATCGTAGAGGCGCGTATAGCCGACGCTACGTGGCGAATACAACCCCCGCGACGCTCGGAGCAACACTGAACTCGCGGAAGATATCGGCGTCGATTCTCAGCCCGGGACGTAGCAAAATAACCCTACTGCGGCCTTTCGTACCGTCTATGCTCAACTTTATGCGACAAAATGTGGAAAATTAAATAAATAGTACATTATTATAAATTTAATATCTCAACGAAGGAGGAATTGCCGATTTTAATTCACATTTAATAATACTAACTACTTAGTTTAATACCGAATAGTTTGTTTCAATTGTTTTTATCCTTGTCAATTTTTTTAATAGCCATCATTAGATTCGCCTGAAGCATAATGTCGGCCACTGAAATGTAGTTTAAAACTTCGACAATTACAGAATTTCTATTAATATCATGTGTATAGGATATTCTGTAAAAACTTACTTCAAAATTTATATAATTGAATAATTAATTTTGAAAACTTTATATTTAAAATTTATGAAAATTTGTACTTTTACAAATTAATTGTAATATGGTTGTTATGAATGAGAAGAATTCATATGTTTTAATAATGATAATATTTAGTTACTCATTTAACAAGTTAAATCTACTCATAGAAATGTATTATAAGCATTTAAATTAAAGATTAACACTAAATGTTATATTGTTGCATGTAAACGTTTAGTATAGACGGTTCAATGTTTCATTTCCCTTCACTATACGTAACAGAGAAAACGTCGTGCATCCCTTTCTGTTTCATAAAGAAACAGACTCGTGACGTTTGTCTTCTTCCCCCGGGGTGTGATTCTCCCTGTCCTTTTCTATTCCGCTAGCGCACGCGCACAGCATGCTCATCCCAGTTGAGTACCATTATTCTTGTTTGTCGGGATGCTGCGAGGTACGTCGCCTTTAAGATGAATACAGATTCAAGTGGACCGCTCTTTGTATGTCGCCCACGTCAAGCATACATAACATGTTACACTGATACTCCAGTAGATAATAATTCATAATGGAAATAAAAGTTTTGCTATTATAAAGTATCCCTTTATTACACGATTGCAATTAAACCCATGCCTATTTAAAAAAATATTTGTTCATGTGATTATACTTGTTATTTCTTAGTAGTATTTACTAAGTCGTTTCTTCTCCAGCCAAATCTTGTCGTCAGCCGAGTGTGGCTTTGTCCTCCCGTCCTCTGAACCCTCATCAGGTTATGCTTCGCTGCGCTTCTTAACCTTTACCTATCCTGGCCAGCTTGACTGTTTGACCGGACAAATAATTCCTTTTGGTTTATGGTAGCCACGAAGCTCAGCGTAAATTCAGTTAAGCGTAATATTACATTAATTGCTTCTCATTTCAAATTCATTTAAAGCAGATACATAATAAATTATACAACTTAAATGCTTACACATAAATTGTACATTCCGACTATCAAATGAATATCGGTTGACATTTTATATATTTATACCTTCTATCCTCGTATCTCAAATTTCCTATCAGAAAAATATATTTTTTAATCATTACGCATTACTGTGTAACTGACGATTGATGGTCATGGTCTAGATCCGGTATAGGTACATGTGAACAGCTAATTAAGCAAAAAAATTAAAACAAATCTGATATAATTAATGTAACTAACTAACTCACCATCACGCCGTTTCTAGCCGATAGAGTGCCACACTCTTCTGTCCTAATACACAGTTCTCGCCTCATGCCAAACAAAACTCATTTTTCTACCAAACACCCCTTTTTCAGTTCACACCTAAACGTACTAGACATTTTCAATACTCCAGTTACCTCAATTAAATCTAAATTCAATACATAAACTTTAATGGCCTTTATTTTTCATTTTATTTTTATCGCACAGATTTTATTTCTTATACTATTTTTTTTCCTTTCCCCTCACCCGCCCATTCCCCTCAAATATTTTATTTTTTAAAACTTTTTTCTCTCTGTTTATATTTCAACTTTTTCTCTCACATTTTTCTGAATTATAGTTCTTTTTAAATTTAAAATTGTACTCACTGTATAAAGTATATTGTATTTTCTAAGAAAACGTAAATGCTTCAATTATTTTTTGGCTTTTATTATGATTTTCGTATTTACTGATAAACTGTATGTTTTCCGAATAAAAAAAAAAAAAAAACATCTTCTCATACAGCTCGCCAATTATTGAGACTTCTACCGGGACCATCCTCCAGTATCTAGTTTTCTTGGTCAAGTCTTTCGCGGACGTCGTTATTTCTGGTGCCATCAACACTTGCGTCATATATCTTTCTTACCATTCTCTCCTCATTAATCCATTCCATATAACCAAACCACTTAAGTGATTCTTTCTTAATATTATTCACTATACTAAGATCAGTTTTACATTCTTTCCTTATTTCTTCATTCTTTACTCTGTCATAAATCGATCTGCCATACATACGCCAAAGCGATCTCATTTCCACTGCATGCAGTCAGTAAAGTGAACTTAAATTAGGTAAAGTAATGTAATAATTTCGGTTGGTAATTGATATTTTATTATTGTATTATTTTTAATATAAATACGTTCCGGTGAATAATTCCTTTATTATATTATTTATGATACAATATTATGAAAAATAACCAGACATTATACAAATATTCGCTCAGCTGTAACATGTTAGGTAATACTATAATCATTTCTTAAAAATATTATTTTTATTTTTTAAACTATTTGAATCAAATTATCAAATAAACCACTTCCGCTGGCACTTTTTTTTAACATTTTTTTTTCAATATTTCATAGTAATAGTAATAACCCAATAAGTATAAATAGAATAGATAACAAGAAGATCTAAATGAATATTAAACTTCTGTCATAATGACGATGCATTTATTGCTAACAAAATGTATTTCATTAAGGAGAACACTTTCTTATTGTGAAGTTGTAATTATTCATAAATATTTTATACTATAAATATTATACGATAAAATTTACTTTGTATTTAAAACAATATCTCAAACCTATGTTCTGAATAATTACAACTTCACAATAAGAATGTGTTCTCCTTTATAATATATAAGTTGTAGCAGTGTGTACAAAATTTAATAAAAATGAATTATTAATTCTGACGTCTCTTATCGGATCACTCAATGGTATTTGAGATTCTGTAAAAATAAAGAATATGGCTTTCAAATAATGGAACGATAGATGTATCAATTTGAAAAGTGTAATACATAAGTTCGAAAATTTGTCGTGAATGCACAATGTTGGTGCAGTATAATCGATTATTGCAATTTCTCCGGATAGGAAGAGATTCAGATTCGAATTCCGGTAGTAACAACAATATTTTACGATAAAGATGATTTTATATGTATGTCTTTCTAATTAATACATTTAATTTGTATTTAAAAAAATGTATTTAATTTTTTTTTAAATTACAGGCTATATTAGTTTAGTAATAATTCACTTCTTGACCAAAAGTATTTCAAATTAAAATAAAATTATTTGAATATAATATATGTAAACCTACATATGTGTTTACAATAATATATATTTTAGAAGTGTCACATAGTAAGATACACAGAAAAAAAAAATCTCTCGAAAAAATATGTATTTACAGCTAGGACTCAAGCCCGGAATATTCTATGGAGGTAGTATTCTACCGATACCAACCAATTGACATTCATTTTTAATTAAATCACATTTTATTGTGATTTTATAATTTCAAAGCGATAAATAAAACAAATTATATGAATCACAGAATTTATAAATAAACGCAAAATAAATCTATCTACCTGAAAAATGTTTAGTTACCACCTGAACTTTTGTATATCGGTAGAACTTGTTACCAATTTGGCCACGGTAACTTTGTAACTAACTTCAAGTTTGGACAAAATAAACTCCTTGATGTTAAAATATTTATTATTATCTTTTTTTAGTCTTATAATTCAAAATATTAATTATAAATATAAATAAGCTACTGAATAAAAAAATCGTAGAAACGAAAACGATCGAATTCACTTGTGATTATTGTGAATAAATTTGAAATTGCGCTTCATATCTACCAAAAGTACTTTGAATTGTTTCCGTGAGATTTTCTCAATTTTTGTGATGAATTTTATAATTTGAATGCACCGTTTAGTCGTGTATCAACTCATTTTTATTAATAAATAGTATAGTTTTTGTTTCACAGATGTTACATATGACGTTTCTGATCTTGAAACATAAAAATGATCAATATTTAAAACAACAGTTAAGTTTGAATCATCCTTTACATGGGTGTGATATACGAGTTGTAGTATGTTTCCTCGTTATTATATATTTGTGTGGTTTGTTGAATTGCATTGCAAACCTGTATTTATTTATTTTTTTGTTTTTCAGTAAACGTTCTTTCAGTAAAAAGTTGGTAATTAAAACGTAAATATAGCCACATCAAAAAAACATAATAAAACCCTAGTTACATAATATAAATAATATATTCATTTTTCTATAAATGAGAGTAATCATGTTATTGGAGTTCCCATAGCATTCATGAAAATGGAACAGATGGTGAAATTTTAATATTACGAAATAATTAACACGTTCAAACCAGTATTTCGTTTTCTAATGGTTATCACAGATCATTGAACTGAAAATATATGTTATCATTGAACTGAGATATATGCGAATAATATAAATTTATCGTTTGTAGAAATGGTACCTTATTTCACACCTCTTTACACCACAACCCCTGCCAACACAACCCCTTATATGTCACGCTACGTTTCACAGCATTGCCTTCATCCCCTCAATAAGCCTAACCCAGTGACATTGGTATATTTAAGAACTAATTCTTTTGAATCACCTCTCGTGTCAAACCAATTCGATAACTTTAAAGAAACAATTAAAGTCGAACTATTTTAATATGTTTTATTATTTATTTTAAGACGTATTTTTACTTATTATAATTATAATTGTATATTTTATTTCGATATTATTAATTTACGAGGTCCCTTGGTTAATTAATGATGTTGCAAATCATTCACAATTCATATAAAAATGTGAAATATACGTTTTAATATATAACTAACCATACGTTTACATTAATTTGACAGTATTTTAATTACAAATATTAAATGTATCTAAAATAAAATTGACGGAATAGAAATATGGTATTTAGATAATTTCGATACAGTATTCATACGAGGTACAATTTTTTTTCGTACTACGCTTCTCTTGAAATCCTATGCTTGTGTAGAGAAGTGAAGTGTATGTAAATACAAAATTTTGTTTACAATGATGTTATATAATAAAAATGATAGCTATAATAAGTTTGGGGGTACATATTTCTTTTTAAGCCCAATTTGAAGTGTTTTTAATAGCATTGTCCAGTTCTTTAGTATCACAAATTTTCTTATTGTTTTCAGGTAAGCTATTAAAGAATATTTTCCCTGTGTGCGTATGGTGGTGTTGATTGAGAGCGGGAATTGGCGCAGAAAAAGAAAGAAAGAAATAATATATTATATATTTGAATAAAAAATAAACCAGATTCCGATTGCAAATTTCTGGAGTTTTTTTTTTGATACTTAAATAAAAAATTTAAAACATCACATTAATAATAATAAATTTAAGAGTTTTATATGTAATCGTATTAAAAAATAGTTTTAAAAATAAGTATTTGTTATTGTTACGTTGTATTAGAAGATAATACTGAAAAATTATGCATGCACTACAAGACTTAACATTATGCCGGAATACCTTTGGAAACTTCAAAAATATGATTTGGTTTATACTCGTGAATTATCCAGGACGTTGTTGTTTTTGAATAACTAGGAAACGAAAAACAATTTTTTAATATATTTATTACAATTATTTATGGAATATGACATTTGCCAAATGGCCGCGTCTAGCAACGGCACAAATGCGTGCTTTTTAATCATATTTTTCATGACACTCCCGCACACTTTTCGTGTTGAATATTGTGCTGTAGCATCGGAATTGTAGTCGACTTATTGGCGTAGACTTATCCTTTCAAGTATCTTCACAGAAAATAGTTGAGAGCCGTCAAATCAGGTGATCGAGAAGGTCAGTCGATATCACCACTTCTTGACATTATGCGGCCGGGAAAAATTTCTCACAAAAATTTAAACATTGCTCGGTCTGTGTGTGAGGGGCACCGTCCAGTAGTGTCCCATATGTATTGTAGAACCAATAGACCCAATTCGGCTACCAAGAAGTTTTCCAACATGTGACGATAGTGATCACCATTAATGGTTACAGCATTGTCTCTTGCATTCTGAAATAAATGGGACCCAATGATTCATGACGCACCATACGGTTACTCTGCATAGATATCAATTCAGGATTTTCAGTGCCCCAATAACGGCTGTTATGTTCATTAACAAAACCCGCCAAGTCGAAATGAACTTTGTCGCACATGATGATTTTTTTCCAAGGTCGGATTTAAAGTGTTTTGATATGTTCAATGCTCTATAATAAATTAAAATCAACTCTTCTCTACAATTACCAAATACAAACTAACAAGTGACTGTAAAACCAAAATGGCGGCCAAATAAAATCGGCCTGGAACATAATATTCACCCTGTTCTTGTATTTTCTATGTTCATTTTAAAATAGTTCAACAAATCAGTGGTGTTTTTTTTCTGTTAACTATAGAAAGCAGGTAAATCAGGTATATTATTAAAATCAATTTCCAGAATGCTTCTCAACACAAAACAACAGAAAAATAAATAAAATGCACTTACTCATGTTTTATCCAATGTTAAATTTAAATCCAATGTTACCCGAAATGACTACATTTCATACAATATACATTGAAAGGCGAGGCATTCAACATAATATATTATTATGGATAAATTCACGAATTTAGACTTGAAACCATCTATGCGCAATCAGACAGGCTATTTTTATATAGCCATACCTAACTTTAGATTACTTGTAGGAGGAAGTAAAATTCTCGCAAGTGGGTAGTCTTTCGATTTGTAGAAATATTTTCTTACAATTTCTCCCCGAGGCAGTTATACTACACAATCAGACAATTGTGTATCGAGACGAGACACGAGATTCTCTATATCTTTCTTCAGACTTGAAACAGCTTTAAGTTACACGATCCTTCTATTACTATAATACTTTGATGATAGTACTATACGTGTACCTTTATTTTATCTAAACAGTTATGTTTAAACATATTATATTTTTAATTAAATTAAACGTATAAATAACAGGGACTATGACAAAAAACAATTGAATTCATTTTTAATTTTTTCTTTATTTACAGTTTTACTTTCAAAATCAATAGTCAACTTTGTAATCTCTAGCTCAGTTGTTTCGACTATATGATATTCGTCAAGTCCAAACTATCCCATTCAAATGTAAATATTGTCGTGGTAAAGAAAACAAAAATAGTTAAAACATGTTAAATAAATCACAGAAAAAACTCAACTATCGTAAAATTTCATCCACATATGTTTTTAAGAGAGACGTCTATTTTTCCATAATTAACGTACATCTTATAATTGGAATATTTATAAAAAACCTTTTGAGTAGATGGCGCCAGTGGTGATAGAAAATATTATATAACACAACAAAATATATTAATATTTGATGGAATAGCAATTTAGAGAATTTAGTCACCTTAAAAGATATGATTATATTTTTATAGGTGGATTTTTTCTCTAAATTTTTCCGTGATTGATCTAATTTGTTTTATCAAGGAACTACGTTCTGTAAATTATAAATTGAACTTTATAAATAAAATATTATTCTAAATACTAATTAAATGTATTAATTATAAAGATATACATATAAAAACAACTTTATCGAAAAATAGTGTTGTTGCGCTACCGGGATTCGAACCTGTATCTCTTTTCCAACCCGGGGAAAGTGCATTACCAACTATGTTATAGAGACAGTATTTTAACGACAAATTTTTGAACCCATATTTTACACTTTTTCAAATTAATATATCTATCGTTTCATTATTTGAAAGCCATCTACATTGTTTGTACGGAATCTCAAATATCTTTGAGTAAACCGATA
Organism: Eubasilissa splendida; assembly: GCA_031772225.1. Classification (NCBI taxonomy): domain Eukaryota; kingdom Metazoa; phylum Arthropoda; class Insecta; order Trichoptera; family Phryganeidae; genus Eubasilissa; species Eubasilissa splendida. The sequence continues at coordinate 15,432,568 of CM062861.1, read as the reverse complement.
GCAGACGCCAAAATTAACAATATATTTTTATTAAATTTTGGACACACACAACTTATATATTATTAAAAATACTGTCGTTGTAGCATAGTTGGTAATGTACCTTCCCCGGATTGGAAAAGCGATCCAGGTTCGAATCTCAGTAGCGCAACAAGAATATTTTTCGATAAAATTGTTTTTATATGTATATTTTTATAATTAATAAATTTAATTAGTATTTAAAATACCACAGACCTATGGTCTGAATAATCACAATTTCACAATAAGAATGTGCTCTCTTTAATAAATTATTATTCTTTAAAAATGAAAATAATGTACTATTTTTAAACTGCATCCCGATTAATTAAAACATATAATGCATTAGGGTTAAGTTTTTGGTTAGAAATTTATTTTGTTCAATCTGTGGTTTAAAAATATCCCTAACTTGAAAACTAACTCCGCGATAATCATCAACCTCCTACAATCAAAGCATTAAATTCTTTAAATATAGTGGAGCATTATATAAATTCTAGTCTACCAAAAGTCATTCCCCCTTTCTGCAAATGAATGACACTTCATCCACTCTTATCCAACTTTAATCTTCTTTCTCTATTATGTTGTCTTGCAGGTAGTGGCATCACTATTTACACTCTAAAGGATTTTCCATTGAATGGAGTATAATGCGATACCTACCCCTACTTGGCGTGTATTTTGGTGTATAAAGGTTTCATCACCGCCCTAGCCCGCACTCCATACATCACTCTTGTTTGAAGCGCTCAGTGACCATTTTATAGAGTCAACATGACAAAAACACGTAGACACTGAATATTTTAAACGGTACCTTTTTTGCTACACCAAATCTATCATTGAAAACACTCGACCAAATCCTTTCTGAATCAACCAACAATGACAACAAGCAACTTAAAAATAATTTAAAGGACATACCAAGGGTATTTAAGTGATGATCTCTTAAATTTAAAGTGGGTTAGTTCTCTAGCTTATTTCACTTATTTTCATGCAAGTTAAAAATATTTTCTTTTATACAGTTAAGGATTCGCGTATGATTTTATTTTCTGTATTATTAATACAGCCTCCATAATTCCACTTTTATATTGCAAGTCATATGAACAAAATAGTACTTCCCTTGACTAAAACATGTTGTGCTTGCTCAAATCATAGGCAGACAGCTTACTATGAGAGAAAAAAATTACTACGTAAAATGAATGTACATTTTCTAAACTGTTATAAAATGCACAACTTAATTTACGAATGAGCTTTTATATTATTTATTAAGTGAACTTCAATAAATGTGTATTGATAAATTATTATACATATTTAGGGATTGGAGAGTTTCGCTTTGCTTATTGTGTCACCAACTGACTGATGTTTGTAGGTTATGAATATTAAAAAAAAAAATTAAGGTAAGGACCCTAATCCTCCTCAGACCTCACGCATGTATTTAAATATCGCTGTGTATATAAATGTTGCGGAGCGCGCGTGTGAGTATAGGTGTGGCAAGAGCAGGTTGATAAATGAAACAGGATTTACAATCGATTGGCGTTTATTGTGAGATAATTCATAAATTAATTTACACAGCTTTAAGGTTAAATAGCAAGTTAAAGTTAATGACTTGCGATGCTCGCTGAAGATTGCGTTTCGATGTATTGAAGTCTAGATTCGGTCGGTACTAGACGACGAGGGATGGCTATAAAGTGCTTGGTTAAACAGACATTTGAGATGCGAACAGAGCCTCTACACATATATTTAAAATCATCGTGTTATTCGAAAAAAACTTCAACTGGATACAGATTGTTTATATGCGCGCATTTGATATCTTTCGATTGCTAGCACTAGGTTTTCATATTGGTTGTTTGCCTGTTTTTGCTCTGTATGGATGGAGCGCCACTTAACTTAGCAGAAAGTATCCTACCATCAGAATCGGCGCGCTATCAAGAAACGTTTGAGGAAGTTTATTCGGCGCTCACGAAAAATTTTTAGAGACCGACCAAGAACATACAATCTCAGAAATCATCAAGAGTCAACAGAGACTCAGCCAGAAAGTCAGCAGTCTATGTTAGTGGTGATCTGTCTTACTAGAATGAAATGGTCTTATTATCAATAGAAAACCCAAGACCAGGATTATTGCTATCGAAAGAATTTAATTAGCACATTGTTATTGGTTTTGATCTGTTAATATTTTACCATTCTAGAAATAACTCGCCAATAATGACGCAGAAATAATATTATTAATAATCTTAATTAATTAATTTATAAAATGTCAACGAAAACACTATAACAAAATGTTCTACTTTATTTGACACAATAACAGTGTACTTTCACATGATAGAAAAGCAACAGATCTCGTTTGTTTTAAGATTCAAAATGAGCGACTCAAAACATGTTTGTTTTAAGTTGCTATTATTGTCATGGAACATGCAACACCTTTATATATATAATTAATTATATGATATATAACATATTCCTTTTGTGGTTGAGATGGATCTGAGATAATGGCTGCTTCCGTCACCACTGCTTACCCCTTCGAAGATATAGTATCGAAATAATCGTCAAAATTTATTCATTATTCACCAATATATGCATAAAATTATTGAAACGTGTACTTTCCTAGAACAATAAAATAAAATAATTCCCTACGATATAGAATCGGCAAAATATGTAAATTTATTCGAGTGATAATAATTATTTCGCCATGCTGGGGGATTTTCAAACTAAGGTTTGGCATTTGTTTCACATTGCTCCAAAACAGCAAAACAATCATAATATTTTAAATAAATTTAGTATGTACCTACGTATTTTATACTAAATTCTACTATTGTTACTTTTCATTTAATCAACATAAAATTCTAAAAAAATAGGATTCTTATTGATATATATTTTAGAAATTGGTGCATTAATTTTTAGTAGTGTGTACATAATTTTGATTTGTAAATTTAACATTATTATTATTATTATTATCTGTATTTTTAAATAAGGTATGTACCATAAACTACAAAATATCATAAAATTTTGTTACACATTAGTTTTGTGGATTCCTGAATAAAATATACGAGTCTGAATAACAACCGAAAAATTAAATTTATTATTATTTATTTATATTCTAAAACATTATATTATATTGACAATAACATAATGCAGAATGACAGGTTATGTGATCTGTATAAAAACAGCTGTCAAAATTGTCACCATCTTGACCACTTGACCATGTATGGCCATCTTAAAAAAAAAAATTTAATGCTCAATATTCACATTAACTCACACAATACTAATAATGATTAATAATAATTTTATTATTATGTGACATCTATATTTATACTATTTTAGATACCTATATCACATTACTTTTTATGAAACTTACAAAATATTAATGATAACACATTGTTTCTATAAAGTTCAATTTTCAGAACATAATTCTATTGTATTTTAATACAAATTAAATTAATCAATTAGAAAGATATACAGGAAAAAAATTATGTATCTAAAAAATAGTTGATCCTGGTAGTAAGTAAATAATTGTTCGATACATAGATATTTTCAATATATATTTCTAATTGATTCATTTAATTCGTATTTATCCTGATGAAGGAAATGGTATTTCTGAAACCGGTTGGTGTATTAAATATAACTCATTAAGTGGTTAAAAACAGTTTTAAAAAACCTTTATTAAAATGAATAAAAACCACAATGTAAAATTTTCAACAAATTTTAAAAAGATTTATTCATTGATTCTTCGGATAGTGTATTAACAGACAAAAATTACATTATTTATGGATATTCTCAAGTGTATTCCAAGTCGGTACTCTGCAGTCAAAGCCATTTTTTTGTTATAAATCCTGACGTTCATGAGAACACAGCTTTTACTAAAGAGTCGCTTCTCTGTTCCAGCTAAACACCATAAATAAATAAATCCATGGTCACGGTCTTCAGTAATCATTGTGGAAGTGCTACAATAATGCGCCAACCCGAACAGTTCTATTGTGCTTAAGGTGGACTGACAGTGCCGTCTTACGACGGTTAGCCGAGATGCGGTAACACGTCTAATACTGAGTCTAATACGTCGCGGAGCTTGACATGGCGGTCGGCAGAGTATGGATTACCTAACCTAACCAGATAGACTACTCAACTAAAATTTGGTTATAAAATCAATGATTCATCCATATTAGAGCGAGAATAAAAGATAACAGTGTTAAGTGAGTCAGAAGACAGCGCAGGAAGATAACAAGAAAGGTCTACAAGAGAATGTACAAGTACCTACTTTTAGTTTATAAATAAATGTATCTCATTTATTGAGTGTTTTTGATCTTCAGTTCCTACAGAATGAAGACATTCCTGCGTCTCGCCGTCCATGGTATACGCAAAATGTGTCTCCAGCACCACATCTCAAAAGTATCAATCCGCCTTTTTTCTCCCCCTTGCCTTCAGGGTCTATGATTCCACACCATATAAAAAATTTATTTAGTTATATCATAGTATAATGTGCGCAAAAATATTTACTTATCGGTTTAATTCGTATATTTGGGTTACAACGTCGTTTATTCCATCGTACAATAATATCCTGCCTAACGTAAAACATTAACTAGTTAGAATTCAAACACGAAAAGTTTAATCATATCTGTAAACTTTAGCATTTGAAATAAAACTGGGCCTTGATTGTCATTTTAGTTTTCATTTTACATCCACTCCTCGCCTTGTCAGGCAGCTGACGGAGCCGTCAAATTACGCCGACGCGACGGCGACGACGCCGCGAGTAAGCGCGGGTGACGTAGTTAGCTGTGCCCACCGCGCGTCCCTTCGTGCATTGTTTAATTTGTATATTTACCCTCAGCGATCACCGTTAAGTATGAAACCTCCTGTGAAACAAAACTATACGAGATTCAATATAACACACATAAAGGATGTTTTTTTAGAGGTTTGTTTTTCGAATTCGCAACACTTTTTCAGCGACAGCCAACTTGACAGCAGACAGCTGATTTGTGCTCAGTTCGGTTTGCCATTTCACCATGAATAGACTTAAGCCAGAAAAACGTCTGCAAATTGTGCAAATTTATTTCGAAAATCGTGGTTCAGTTCACGAAACTTACCGTGCGCCACATCAATTTTACGGTCGACCTAAACGTCCATCCGAGTAAGTAATTCGAATGACCATGGATCATTTTCGCATCACGCATACTCTAATTGATAATACGAATCCGCAGAGATGCCGAAGAAGCTGTTTTTTCTTCATAGATGATGCCAGCCAGAACGTTACAGTCAATGGAGAGCGCTATGGATCCATGATTACTGACTTTTTCGTTCCCCGATTGAATGGCATTATTGTGGAAGAACTTTGGTTTCAATAAGACAGCGCGATATGCCATACAGCACGTGCCGCAATCAATTTATTGAAATAAACATTCGATGAGCGCATAATTTCGCGTAATGAATTAACCTCCAAGATCGCGTGATTGAACACCTTTGAATTATTTTCTGTGGAGATACGTGAAGTCGCTAGTCTACGCCGATAAACCAAAGACGATAGATGACTTGAAAGCCAACATTCGTCACGCTATTGCTGATATACAACTCCAGCTGCTCTAAAAAGTGGTCGAAAATTGAACTTCCAGATTGCGCTTTATTCGAGCCAGCAGCGACGCCCATATGCGCGAAATTATATTTAAATACTAATGGCATAAAATTATCTTTTTAATAAAACCATTTTTATGTGTTATATTTTATTTTAAAGTTCCATACCTCTAAAAAAAAACACCTTTTAGAAACAATTAAAATATTTCGTGCGTAAATTTTAGTCGACATTAAATTTGTGTAATAATATTCACGATGTTAAATATGTTATTTAACAATACTAGCAGACTGTTTAGTTATGTTTTCGAATATGGTTTAAATATGACGACTAGAGAATTTGAATATTTAGGTAAAATAATTGTGCTTCCAAATATATGATGTGATGACCTTAAGGGTCCGCTTTCAATACAAAATCATATTTTAGTATTTTTTGATACTTAAGTATACCAGAAGATTATTTTTAATACCCAAACCTAAAAATAAATCCTTTATATCTAGCTGACTATTCTTAAGTTGGTTATGTACACCATTTGTCCGATCCAATTAAGCGACATTTATTCAAACTGTTCATCAAGTTTGCCACGACTTTCGACATTCTGATATTTTATTTTAATGAATACATTATAATATAGTTGAATGTGCATGAATCATTGATAAGTAATGCAAGTTACTATTATATTATTAACAAAATTCACTTTTTTTATACGTTACTTTTACTAATTTATATATTTATTTTCGTATGTATAATAATTAATTATATAATTAATATTCTCTATTTGTTCTCACATGTGCTAGACAATTTTAATATGTATACGCATAATTTCTAAGAAACTCCCACCATAATGTAATTTGACTCATGTTTTAAATAATTTTCTTCATAATTAAAAAAAACTTCATCTTGATATAATTTGACTAATGTTCGAAGTCATTTTCTTCGTTATTAATAAACTTGATTACAATGTAATTTGACTCAATATCTAAGTAGTTTTCTTCAGAATTAATAAACCTCATCATGATATAATTTGAACTAACTAACTTACCATCACGCCGTTTCCCCGGTGAGGGTGGGAGGCAAAGAGGGTAGAGTGCTACATTCTTCTGTACTGACACACAATTCTCGCCTCATCCACATTCATACATCTTCTCATACAAGCTAGTTGATTATCGAGGCTTCAAACAGGATTATCTTCCAGTACCTGGTTTATCTGATCATGTCAGATCTTTCGCGGACGTCCTCTATTTCTGTTGCCATCAACACTTGCATCATATATCATTCTTACCATTTTTTCTTCATTCATCCGTTTCATATAACCAAACCATCTATGTAATCTTTTCTTAATCTTACTCACTATACTAAGATCTGATTTACATCGTTTTCTGATTTCTTCATTCTTTACTCTATTATGTATAGATCTGATAGTTTGACTCATATTTTAAGTAATTTTTTTCATAATTAATGAACTTTACAATGTAATTTGACTTATTTTATTCATTTTTTATTTTATTTTAATATTGGAAGGTATAATACATTTTAAAAATAATCAGTAGGATATATATATATTTCTTTTAACATTTATTTCTTCTCTATGAGAGTAAGATTCGTGTATAGAAAAGAAGTATATACGAGAGTTTATAATTTGTGTCTGTTAGTCTGTGTACATATTTTTTGACTTCAGATACAAATGTATAGTGGTCTGTAATTTTTCTAATTATGATGGAGAGATTGTTAAAAAATGTGATGCCTTGATAAATATAGTGATTTTGGGTTGCGGTATACTTTAGTTTTGGAATATCAATTTGGTTTCTAAATCTTGTAGATCGAAATTTGCTTCAAATATTTAATTTATTTTTAATTTAAAAAAATTGTTTTATTGAATTTTTTTTGTATATGTATATTATTTTTGGTATTTTGAAATCCGTAGAGTTGGATACATGGATAGTAATTTTTTTTTTAGGATTATTTTTATTATAATTTTTTGAGTGATTTCTAATTGTTATATTGAAGTTGTGTATGCTCCTCCCATTATATGTACCATATTGCATGTATTTCTGTATTACTGTATGTTCCAACTATAACTTTTATCTTCTAATTCATAAATGTTCTAAATTATTTCATTTGAGTCTGCTTGGTTTTTGCGAAATATATATATAGATAAATAAACAAATAAATATTTTTGTGCAAACAAGTCAATTTTACTACATCTGTGTCATAACCAACTTTCAGCGATATACAACAAGACCCTATTATAGATCAATAAATATAATACAATTTTTTTCTAGTTTTATTGAATGACAAAATACTCACCACAAAGTGTTTTTCCCGTCACTTTTCACATCACATATTTGGTCCAAGAACGCGAGAGGCGGGTTCACAATTTCACAATTTATTCTTTTTGTTCCACCACTTTGTATACAGATGTGTATAGAAGCGCCAGTAACTTTTGTAAGCGTAATGTATATTGTTAAAGCAGTCGGGTGTAAAGGGGCCATAAATATCAATATACCAGAAGAGCTAAGTCTTTTACCGCGTCGATAAGCGACTCAAAGTTATAAAGATGTTGTTAGTTTTGACGTAAATACATTACAAGTTGGCTTACGTTATTTTTTTGCGAGCCACTTTGATGTAAGCTGATTTGTCTAAGTATGATTTATACTGGCAGATATTGTGGCACTCGAGGACACGGAATAATCTACGTGAAATATGGAAATGACAGTTTACACGATGATATAATTTTATATATGAATTTCAAACGCTTTATTAATGGGTATGTCAAATATTTCACTTTTTTTTTAACTTTCACCATCTAATTGTAAAAGTGATGTAATGTACATAATGTTAACAATTTTTTTTATATTAATCTTGTTACGACGACGACACGGAGGAGTGCTAAAAATTTCAAACTCACCGAAAGCTATTTTTATTTATTTACTTCAAATTTTCATTTGTTTCGTATCCACCTTACTAAATCTACTAAGTCCGTATCGTTTTTTTCGTGCATTATTTGTATATACCATTATCGAATGAATGAAGAGAGAATGCTAAGGAAGATATATGACGCAAGTGTTGATGGCACCTGAAATAGAGGAAGTCCGCGGAAGACTGACTGGAAAGTTACAACTAATATTAAAATTAATTAATTTAGTAATAATTAAAAATATATGCTTTTAGGAAGTAATTTTAGAGTTTTTTTATCAATTAAACATATATTACATAACGGGTGCAAACAAAAATAGGGGAAAACCGGGGCGGACCGGGATAACTAATATTTGAAGCAATGCCAGGAAAATAAAACAAAAATTTCTTGAAAATGTTTATTCAGCGCCTTAACTTTACAAAATAAAAAAAAACTCCCATAAAATAAAAACAAAAAACACGGTTTTTTAAAAACAAGGAGAAATTTGAATTTCAGTTTCTTATTTATAATTTCTAAACAGTACAAAATTCGCAAATTAAAAGCATTTCATCATCATTACTGTCTATGCCAGTACAAGAGATATGGGCCTATTTTTACATATGGAACAGGAGCACCAGCCTTCTATAGAGTAAGAATACAAGTCATTGCAGTATAAACACATTGCATCTTCTTCATCACTTGAGCTTCCACTTCGATTTTCTGGTTCTATGACCCTTTTATTTGGAGCTTTTCTTGATTGTTGGCTTTTGTCAGCCTTACTTTTAATAATTAATCTACATAATTATTGTTTAATTTACCGGCCTTTCGTTAGAATATGCCTTCTCAATATCGACCTTGTGTGTGAAATTACACTTTACATTAAGAATTTCAGTTACGAAATCATCCAACATTAGAGAATTTCAATGAAAAAATCATTTTGATAAATATGAATCGAAATAAATACTTAAACAAATTAGGTTAATCAATTTGAAATATATACAGAAAAATATATCTATCGAAAAATATTTGTTTACCACAAACCCGGAACTTTTCCTTGCCGCACTAATGTCATACGTTAACCAATTGTGTTTACGACTATTTTGAGATATAATATTAGAGATTATATAAAGTCTCAAAACTTCCTTACGACCTATGTAGTTCATTTTTTTAATAAATTATACATAGATTATCCTTTTGATGTTACCTAGCGTCACAGACCACCAAATGTATAGACATGAACTATCGCAAATTTCTTGTCCCAATATTTTCATTTTGGTGTCACCCACGTGATCACTTTGGTACCACTTACACAATTAATATACACATAAATATGACTTGATTGAAACTAAAATTTAAACACTGACAATATAATATACATTAATGTAAAAAATACGTCTTGTTTACAGAAATATATAATTTTCAGAGTAAATACTTTTACTGTTGCACTTTTACTGTTTTAATGTTGCATACATGTGTCATAAAAATTTATGTTTCCACCAAGAATGTGTGTAGAATACCCGTCGTCCCGCAACTAATGTTGCAAACCACTCTCCTGTATTTACATTTTATTTAATGCCTATTCATTTACTGTTCTGTGCCTAGCGTGCATTTCTCAAAGGCTTTTGGGATCCATTACAAATATAAAGTTAATGGCTTTTAAAAATAGGTGAAATAATAATTGTAACATTTATAAAAGACTATTTTTGTTTAAAATTATAAAATGTAACGCATAAATACTTTTTCTTTAGACATTTTTTATTTTTAATTGATTCGTGTAATTAGTTTTAAATATCGATAATTTATAAGATTCAGAATAACACGGATAATTATCACTTACGTATATACGAGGCGCGTTTTTTAAGCCAATACTGGATTTTTTTAAAGAAACACATCATTTTTACAACACTTTACTTTCTTCGGGTGCTACCTTACCTTACCTTAAACTACTTCTCAGCATAGTTGCCACTATTATTAAGGTACTTCTCATAACGGGGCACCAATTGTTGAATGACGCCGCTAGGGATGGAAATCATGTATTCATAATCGTCATCAAAACGCTTACTATCAAGGAACCGCTTCAGATGAAGGAAAATGTGGAAGTCACTTGACGCCAAATCAGGACAAAACTGGACACGCTTGGCGATGAATGTCAGCTGGTTTCATGTTTCGTGCATTCAAGAAACGAATCACGGGTCGCATCTCACAGTCGGCGGGCCATTTCAACCACTCATAGTCATATTATGTGAAAGTCTCTAACGTTGCATGCGGTGAGTCAACAGATGAAGGAAACCATTGCGCTTGCGCAACATTGCAACCGAAGTGCTACACCGGGAATATCCGACAACGATACATACTTAAAAAACGCGCCTCATAGAATTACTAAAGACAATTAATTGTTTTGTATTTCTATCGCAATGGTCAGGTGGGAAACTGCTCAAGTTTCCCACGATTGTAATGTTCACAAAAATTCATGCTAAGATTATTCCTCGAACTTCAGACAAAATATTTCTTTGGTACATAATATGAGTAAGAGTACCCGCGCCACGCGTATTTGTTTTCTGTAATCAGCATCATGATGTCTAATGGAAGTTTACTAACCACCTCCGAGGCATAACAAATATTATTCTTAATGTAAACGAATAAGTTTTACCAGGAGCAGGGCTTACCAACATTTTCGACAGCTTTTCAAGTCGACAAAATGTTAATGCACATTTTGTGTAAAAAAAATTACAACCTTTTAATAATGGTCCGTACAGAACCGAATTCGGAATCAAATCTGTGGAGGGCTATCGCCTCCACTCTCATCACCTATTATAATTAAAATAGTTTATTTTTTGAGTCATAGTACATCATGTTATATTATTATAATCGGATAAAAATTACAGCAAAGTAAGACATATATTTCGGTACCCCGCCTGTTACAATTTTCCGGTATAGTAGTAAACAAAATATAATGTTCAATGTACAAAAAAATATACATATAAAGAGTAAAACAATATGCACTTAGATAGTTTATAAATACAATAAAGTAAATGCGTTGTTCAATGTATATAAAAAAAATATATGATATAAATAGAATTTAAATTCTAAGAAAACACTAATTAACAACATAACATTCCCTAACACTTTGCCTTTACTGTCCACATTCCCGTTAACGACCGACACCTCCTCCTTCTTTTCAAACCCCGCCATATTACCAGAATAGACTACAATACTGTATTTAGTTTAGTTATCACCTGATGATGATAGGAACCCCACCTCTAGAAACTAGCAGTAAAAATAATCCAACGTGTATGTAATACAAACTTTTGATGTGAAAATTAAAATAAAATAACTTCAAATAATGTATATTTTTTAAAACATTTATACTAGATTATGGTTCATGGTCCCTGAGTTTTGTATGAGGGAAAAGTTCTCGCCTCATATTATTATCTTATTAAAACCACATCTCAAGTAAACATGCCGTGACGGGTGAGATGTAATCATTTACCAAAAATATTTGTTTGATTGAAGACATAATTTGACAGCGTTATTTTATCCAGAGAAAAAATACGTTTTTCCTTTAAATTTTTCGTTGTATTATCGTCCAATATTAATAAAATTCAGTGTTTTTCAGCGTCGACGAAAAATAATTTTTAAACGAATTTATTTAATTCCACTGACTTCTTCAATACCACAATCTTGAATGACAAAGTTTTAGGATTTGAAGAATGCATTGCAGAAATACAGCGAACTGTTATATTCTTGCATTTGCTCCAATGCATCACCATTACCACCAGATTGAAGCATTTGAAGAGTAGCGCTGGAGTGTTAAATAAATGAGATGATGTTAATTAAATATAAAGGAATTTTGTTGTTGGGATACCATTATTGGGATATCTTCATTGAGTCTGCCTCATAGTACCATCAAATCAAGGCAAAATTGGTTTATAAAGGTATTTTTTAAATAAAACACATATAATCGTGACAATGACCATGGTATTGGCATTATTAGAAAAATAATTTTATGCCATTAATATTTAAATATTATTTCGCGCTGTCGCTGCTGGCTCGAATAAAGCGCAATCTGGAAGTCCAATTTTCGACCACATTTTGGAGCAGCTGGGGTCGTATATCGGCAATAACGTGACGAATGTTGGCTTCTAAGTCATCTATCGTCTCTGGTTTATCGGCGTAGACTAGTGACTTTACGTAACTCCACAGAAAATAATCCAAAGGCGTTTAATTACGCGATCTTGGAGGTTAATTCATTACGCAAAATTATGCGCTCATCGAATGTTTCTTTCAATAAATTGTTTGCGACACGTACTGTATGGCATACCGCGTCGTCTTATTGAAACCACAGCTCTTCCACAATAATATCATTCAATTGGGGAACGAAAGAGTCAGTAATCATGGATCTATAGCGCTCTCCATTGACTATAACGTTCTGGCCGGTATCATTTATGAAGAAAAAACAGCTTCTTCGGTACGCACTGTACGACATCTCTGTGGATTCGTATTATCAATTAGAGTATGCGTGGTGTGAAAACGATCCATGGTTATACGAATTATTACTCGGGTGGATGATTATATCGACCGTAAAATGGACGTAGCGTACGGTAAGTTTCGCGAACTGAACCACGATTTTATTAAGATATTAGTATCCTATTGGAAAGAGGTGGTTTTTAGAAATCGCATGTAGACAGTGACCTTCCTCTTGTTTTTTAATATCAAGTGTGCAAAATTTCATCAAACTTGAAATAAAACTGTAGATTTGTATAAAAATAAACACACCCATCCAGCCACAGACATTCTTATTTATATATATATATATTAGCGAAGAACCTGGCGTTGCCCAGCCTTTGCACAGAGTGAGGAGGTTTCATTAGAGGGATGGGAGTAGTATTATCAAAATCCCAGGTAGACAGTAATTTTCCTCTTTTGGTCCAAGGTCAGTTGTCAAAATGTTACCAAGCTCGAATAAAACTGTACATTTTATTTAAACAAAAATTAAACAACCAAACATTTTTTATACATTTAGAACTTTTTATTGCAAAGTTTGAGAGTACACAATGTTTTTCGTTTGTCCGTCCGGAGCGTAAACAAACAAACTATCCAGCGTGCCAACTCTTGAGCAAGCAACGTATAATTGGCCATGTGAAAAACATGGCGTTTCCAAGTTAATACATGCCAAATAAAGTGATTGCCCCTGTGCCTTGTAGATGCTCATAGCAAATGCAAGCCGGATGGGAAACTGCATTCGCTTGAAATCGATGGGCGTATTTGAATCAATGGGTATCAACGGAATGCGAGGAATGAATACGTCTTCACCTGCGGCATTCCCCGTGATGATGGTGACTTCTATTACGTGCGGCAATAAATTCTTCACGGTGAGCCTTGTTCTGTTGCTCAGCTTTGGCGGATCGATGTTGGGGAGTTAAAACGCCGTTCATGTTCACCTGACGGCCTCTTCTCTGCCCGTACGATTACTTTGTACTCGTCTGTGAATAGTCTTCGCAGATTTAAAACAATGTCTTGTCGCACGCCAGGTACATTGCACATCGTTGATTGATCTCGCCCATGAAGTCAACTTGTAGACATTTTGGATTTTTATCTGTAAGGGGAAGAAGCTAAATTTAGCCCTGTACCTTAAAAGTAGGCATGAAACCACCTTCTTGCACTACACATGACTCGCCAAACAATGTCATTTGAAAGCTTGAATTGTATGCCCATATATTTTTTATAAAATGCTTGGAATCTGCTGTGCTACCAGATAAGTAAGATAACAGTGTCTCTGGAGGCTCATTAAAAGGCGACAGCTTCACTTTTCCATTGGAACAACACATTCCCGCTGGTTCGCATTTATATTTCTATGTCTGACAATGTTTACATACAACATCCATCCGACCTATTAAAACATTAGAGTGATTACAGTAATCGTAATCCGAGTTTTAATTAAATGCCTTTAATTTTAGATCTGAATATCTATTCACCATTTTTAATTCTTCCTTTCTACGTCAATCTTATTATACACGCAGCACTCTTTCCTCCAAAGTTTCCCTTGCCCTAGACGTTGAAGCTTGCATACGCTTTTGCTGTAGATGAAGTTCGTTTTCCTCCAAAGTTTCCCTTGCTCTAGAAGTAAAAGCCCTAATACGCTCCTGCTGTAGGCGAAGTTCTCTTTCCTCCAAAGTTTTCCTTGCTCTAGACGTAGAAGCTCGAATGCGCTTCTGCTGTAGACGAAATTCTCTTTCCTCCAAAGTTTCCTTTATCCTAGACATAGAAGTTCTCATACGCTCCTGCTGTAGACAAAGCTTCCATTGTTCAGGGCTTTTCTGACCAATACTCGTTTTTTTCTTCGGCAGCATTTTGATAGGTATGAATTAATATCTATCCGTTGATCGATTATTTGTTGTCTTGAAAAGTTAAGTTTTGCTTTGTTATCGGTTATATCGTTAACACTATTCTGGAAGGTTCTACAATGTTTTAAAGAGAAAACGAACACGGTGCCATTTTGCACTTTTAGTAACAATTTATTTATTTTACAGTTAAAACGTTTAAGGAAACAAACACACCCACAAACACTCTGTTTTACATAAATAGCAATTCCACATACACAATTCCGCTTTCGTACATAGCAATGTATCAAAAATATTGCAATAAATAATTTTAAACAAAAGTAGACCTGAATCAGTAATATTCTCTTATTTTATATGTCAGGCGTACAAAATTTCATAAAAAAAGTACCAAAAGTTCTGCTTTAAGGGGTATTAAAGGGGGATGGAAGTGGTTTTTAGAAATCTTATGTAGACAGTGACCTTCATCTTGTTTTGAAGGTCAAGTGGTGTGCAAAGTTTCATCAAGCTCAGAATAAAACTGTAGATTTGTACAAAAAACAAACAAACCAACATCTTCTATATATATATAAAAGAAGATAGATAGAAGATTATGATGATATTATTTATGTAAGAACTTGTAAGTTGATTTGCTTTTAATTTATTTTTATATCAGACTTTTGAACAAGAGAAGAACAATTAATGACATAAATGATCAAAATAAATAATACTTTTAATGTATAATTTATTTGATATTATGTTAAAAAAGATAACGGACTTCATGAAGATGATGTAACTCGCGTTCGTTCCTTTTGTCACGTTAACTTAGTCATAGTTCAGAAAAATTCAGCGAGTTCAGTTGAACATGTTTTATAAAATCTTTACTTGGGAATATAGTTACAAACATTATCTAATCACAATTGTAAAATCCTTTGATTCGGTGAAGATTTTAATTTTTGTTTTTAATTAATGTGTGCTACCCAGTATTAGTGTCATTGACAGTTTATGAATTGGTTTTTTCTTACTATATTAAAGTTAAAAAAGTTTTGTACACTTTCATCTTCCTCTCTAAATAGCTAAACAGCATACTGGCCAAACCATTTCCTTTGAGATTCTTCAGCCATGATGTTTTTCTTCTTCCAGTAATCTTTTCCTGTATTATGAGTTGCAATATTTAATATTTCTCTGGACGTCTCATCGTATATAAAAGATATTGAATTTTTATTGTTTTAAACCCTTATTTTTATAACGTCACATATTCATTCGTAATTATTTACATCGAGCTTATTTTGAGCATTCTTCTATAGATCATCATATAATTTCTATGATAAGTGTCCATGCTTCCATTCCATAAAATAAAACCGATAATAGCATCTGATCATTTGCATTCGTAATCTATGGTTGATATAATGGCTGCAGAACATCTTTTTCATGCTGTTAAAGGTTACATATTATATTTAATTTACATTGTAACCCAAGTGTACAATACTTTGTATCGTCTGTTTCTTCAATTTCGTTTCAGCAATATAATGTGTTTTGTTTGCTAATGAGCATATATTTTGTTTTAGTTGTATTAAGTTGAGTACACCGCCCAACGACAATGTCAAGCATGACAGAGCAGACTCAGACAGAGGATTTGCAGGAGAGGAGCGGCAATGAGGACTCTCCCATCAAAGCCAGCTCAACTGTCGAGCGTATCACAGCAAGTAAGTTGTCACAAATGGATGGAGTTTCTTTTCAAAAAGTTAACCAATTATTTCATTATAATGGCAGTCTACGAGTAACAATTCTATGCTAGTTTGAAGAGGGATTTTAACTTTAGATAAGTCCTAAAGGATATACGATGTATTATTCTCCTCATGTTGGGTATCAAAGACTTGAGCTTAAGCAAGGTTAAAGCGGACCCAACCTCATTTGGAAAATCATTGACGTCTTTCAGTTGTTTAACTTAATCCTATGGAACCAGGCTCTAGATGGGAAGATAGTTGAATGAATGTATAGTGTTGACCTTTTGATATTTGTGTTAATTTTCAAGAAAATATTAAAGATATATATAGAATAAACACTCTCGAAGTTTGATACGTCAAACTTTTAGTTCATAAAGATGTTATTTAGCTTTGTAAAAGTTTTGAAGTAAAGGTATCAGCTGACAAACCATTCGTACTGAAACAAATGGTACATTTTCTTGTGCGCTTATTGTTGCCAACTTCGTTCCGGAGACTCGGTTCATCCTTGGAAAACTTTATTAGTTGTTTTAAACACTACGGTCTCGGAAACTTGACGGCAAAAAATATTAGTAGTGGTATAAGTAATTAATTAAAATAATGTATACATACATGCCATTATGCCATACTCCCGCAGGAGATAGAACGCCACACATTTCAATACTGTCATAAATTTTACGCCTCTTATATTGTACTCATAGAGTGATTTTTTTTTATTTGCATCTTTTGCTCCATTTATTTTTGGCATGTATTATGTATGTAATTTATCTATCTTATTTCTCTCTAAGTATTTATTCAGTCTATATGTTGTGTTTACAAATATACACTATTTCTTCATACATTATCTACAATTTTATTAATTTGACGAATCGGGTCTTATAACTAGAATTGCTATTTTAAATCATTGAAAAAAACAAGTTTTTTTAAATGTTCATGTTTATTGATAATGTAAATTATTAGTGCACATTGGAATTATGTGTAGAAAATGATATCAGTCAAATGACCACGTCGACTCCTATTATAGATGGCGACACTTTGAACAAAAATTTTCAATAATGATGATGTTAGATTTAAGGTAATATTATTTAATATAATCCCAGAAAAAAAATGTAAAAGGGTTTAATCACACAATCATGGTGACCAATTCACATTTCCATGACGAGAAATTACGCGCTCCACCAATAAACTCATCGTATGACAAGTAGTCCTACATATTTTCCAGGTACAAGTCGTTTAATTGATGCTAAAAATGTTTAAATCATGTTGTTTGGAACATATATTTATTTGTGTAAATACATATTTATTTTGAACGAAAATAATGCACTGTGACTCCCATTCCCTTCCCCTCTGGAACTCCACCGATCAGTCGATTGGCGACCTTGAACCAGTGGGGTTATACGTTTACCTAAACGATTACAATATTATACTCATTTGACACTTCGCGTCTATACAGTGTCGGAACTTGTCGTCGTCTAAAGGAACCTAAGACGAAATAGTGAATTAACACGCAGTCCACATTTAGAGGTACCAGCAGAACCATATTATAGTGAGTGTCAAACTCCTTCCGTATTCTGAATTCTTCTGGCATCTATGCTTATACACAATACATGTTAATTTGCAGTTCTTGTTGCGATAGCAATTATTATTTATATTGCGTATCGTGTATTGCACGAGCAACCCGACTACGTTGGAATAAACTAATTATATTATTAGTATTAATTACAGTTATTTAATTTATAAAATTTTGTAAACAATTTTCTGCTACCTTTGGAATACTGTTCTATTATATAATTGATTAATTTGGCATGTACTTCACGGAGTAACATGCTATTATATACTTTTTTAAATATATCATTTTTATTTTCACTTTGTACTATACGCACACATTTAAAAAAAATTTGAATTGTATCACGGATGATTGTTGCATCACGAATGAATAACCTCAAAATGATAGAAATCCAAAAAAAAAATAATTCGGAAAAAACATGAATGAACAATATTATATTTTCAAATTCTTCCCCGCTTTTATCAATGATTCCTAGAAACAATAAAACCACATCCACCCTTACGTATCCTACCGCCCCAATAACCAACTGCAATTAAATTTAGTTCAATTTACACCTGTAGATGGGAGAAACTGCTTTTTCCGAAACTAGTGATATAGCTCAAAAAAATTGTGTGTATGTGTAGTACAAAGTGAAAATAAAAATTATATATATACTCAGTAGCGTGCAGAAGGTATAGATTTAGGTAATACTGTTATCAATGATATTATACAATTATATATATATATATATAAATACAATATATGTTATACATAGGATTATGAACGACCCTATCATGGATTTATTTGTAATTTTAGAGTACTATTAAAAGTGTTTTTAAAATTTAAGTTTTAACGTAAAATAATACCTTCTTACTCATATAAAAATCAATATAAAAAAATTATGGACGTTTCTTTATTTTTTCTGTGACTGAATATGATTATTTTATTGTTTGAAAATCCATCACGTAATAACTAAAGGAAATAATAATATAATAATATTTTTATTAAAGGTTAACTTAGGAAATAGTTCTGCCAATTGCTTTTTGTTTTTCCCAAATCAAAAACAAATCCATTCACCAAATGCAAAGAACGATCATGAAATCAACACGGTTAAAAACAGTAAGATAGTAAAATTCGCAAATTAGTAAAAGAGGATGTAGACACTTAAATGATTTGCACGCTGTTGTTTCAAATGTTATTCTATTAAAAAACAGCATAAGTAACGACTCCGTACAAAACGGATCAACTGAAAGGAATTTTCAATTCAGTAAATAGCCAATTGTATCACTTTAGTAATACACTAACTTAAAAATAAAAGAGAGTAATGTGAATACCTACAATCGACGCATTGTACCTACTAACGCTACGGCTATAGCGGTGAATTGTTGTGGTACTTTTTAAAACTAAGCCATTAAAGTTTCTACTGGTACACAGATAGCGCTAATTGTAACAATTCCGTAAATATACGTTCACGATTCATATTATAAATTATTTTATTTTATTCTTTTCCCAGAATTTTTAGTAATTCACAGCTTTTTTGCTTGTATGCAGTGCACGCCCCTGTATATACTGTTCTATTATAATTACTTACCTACGCTACGTTTGATTTGAAAATTTGGCACTTTATTTTGAGATGTTAAATGATGCACATCGGTTCGAGCAGTCAGCACTTCTTCCGATAGCTTTGAGATGTCAAATAGCATTCATTCGTTCCGACTGTTCAACACTCGTGTGATGCAGGTCTGAAAGTGGTGGTGAAAGGCTGAAGGTGGAAATCACGATTGAGACAGTGAGGTACGAATGCCAACTCGGAGCCCGGGTGAATTCCACCTCCCATCTCGACCAGACATCGGTCTTTCAATTTGAGAATTTTGATTAATAAAATCAGTTACGTTATTATGTAATATACGAGTATATCATTATTACTAACTACTGTTAAAGCGGGAATTGTATAAGAAGAGCACTGTTAGTGCTATGCCTATGACTAAAAGTTTTTAAGTACACACATGTCATACCTAGAATCTGTAAAACATTTTTTTTTAATTTTTACTCAATACTGTATCTGTTCTCGTCAATGTCAGCAACCTATATATTATTTAGAGAAAAACGTAAAAAACTAACTAACTTGCGCACTAAGCTGGAATACTAGAACAGTGTAATATTTATAACAAATATAATAATTGTATATAGATAATTTAGTTATAACTTAACCTTTATTATTTATAATTTTATTGAGTAACGAGTATAGACATTATACAACAATAGACGAAATTAATGAAATTAAGTTGATTTGATATTTTAATTTTAACTGATAAAGGTTTATAGCGTGATGATGCAGTGATAACTTCTCTAACTAACTTAATTAAGGCCTTCTACCTATAATATAATTTTTTTTCGAAAAATTGAGCTGTCGGTAACATGGCTTTCAGGAAGTTGGCTTATCGAGCAGTTGGCATTTCGTGAAGTTGGCTGTTGGCCAGTTGGTATACGGACAGTTGACATTCAGGCAATTGGTTGTCGGGAAGTTGTCCAGCCTCCGGGAAGTCATTATTCATACGAATGCGTGAAGTGACCAGCCCATTGCAATCCTGAAATGTGCCCGCCACCGCGTGAGGCCCGAATCATTGTTGTATATAATGATCGAAGTATACTCATTAATTTTGCATTTCTCCCCCAACATTAATTTACTTACCGTGTAATGAAATATTAAATAATAAAGAAGTTTCTTTGAAGAGAACAATGGAGGGTTTATCTTGTTTGGTAGCCATTATGTTGTCCATGTAACATAGATGCGGTGCATAGTTGTATTTTATCATTAAAAAATGCCAACCTGGCGGTGAATGAGAAGGGCTGACATGAGAGTATTTGCTTATAAAACTATCCTGGGTAAGTGGTCGGTCACCTCTCACTGTAATTGGTGAAAAAATTCTACAATATTTATTTTTGAAATACAGTAAAATTAAATGTTCCAGCATCCAGTCATTAGGCCGGATAAATGTTCCAGCATCCAGTCATTAAGCCGGATAATCGAAAAAAGGACATGTACAATATATTCCAAAGACCTCTCTATATCTCATTTGGAATCATAAATAAAAGATTTGTATTCCATTTCGTCCCTTCATCAAAGCCATTTAACGACTTGCCCACTCGGCAATGTTTACGATGAAAATTTATGTACCTACGTACTGTGCAAGATAGCCCACACGCATTAAACCACTTTTTTTCAAAACAACACACTGAATATTTCTTTTATCTTTACATTTATACAATCTTTTTGTACTGAAACGTATAAAAATGATTGGGCTTAAGCAATTAGCGGGACGCAAATGGGGTAGTGTCGTCGAGAACTTAATATTTGAATCCCACACCCTTTCACGGCAGCCCTTTAGGGTACTCAATGGGCCATTGGTACAAGTTAATTAAAAATACATGTAACAGGGTAACACCCTCGTTCATTGACAAGGGCTTACTTAAAAAAAGATTGGTTTCAAATTATTCAGAATGGAACTGTTTGTTCGAAAACATGTTCTTACATTTAAATAATTTCATTTTAAATGACAAATCTAGATACTTACGAGTATGTGTTTTAATAGTTTATTTTTATAAATATCTATACTTTAGTGCTATATTTCAAAGTATTATAATTATTATTTTATTATTTTAGTTGATGAATATTTCATAATCGTAACATTTCTCGAAACGTGGATTCTTATTTTATAAGGAATCAATTTTATTTAATATCCAATCCAATATTGAAGATTTTGTTTCACCAATGGTGACATGGTGATCAGGAAAAATATTAAAATGTAATACAATCTGTACTTTATTAGCTTTTATATGCTTAATCAATATGTATTATTTTTATAATACTTTTACAATGGCATATAATATATTCTTACTTTTCACGCAGACTTTAAAATCATCAGAATGGATAGGATCGACGTATTTAAGAATGTATGAATGTAGGAGCAAAAATGGGCGATTTGATGTATGCTGTTTATTGTACGCCGATCATGCAGTACTAATGGTGAATAATGAACAAGAACTACAAAGTTTAGTGAGTAGAATGTACGATATATGCAAGAAAAGCGACCTCATGATGAATGTTAACAAGTCGAAAGTGATGGTATTCGAAAAGGAGGAAAGCAAGACACCGGGCTAAATACTTGTACTTGATGAATGTTTGGAACAAGTAGATGAATTTGTATATTTGGGAAGTATGTTTGATAGAAACGGAAAGGTTGAGAATGATATCGAAAAGAGGGTGACTGCAGAGAATAAAGTGAATGGCGCTTTAAGTGGAATTATATCTAACGGGAATTTGTCAACCGAGGCAAAACTAGCGATTCATAATGGAGTCAAGGTATCGACACTGATGTATGGAAGATAGGCCTGGTGCTGGAAGAAGAGGAACAAAAGTAGACTGAATGCAGTGGAAATGAGATCACTCAGGCGTATATGTGTAAAATTTATTTATGACAGAGGTAAGAATGAAAAAATAAGGAAAGAATTTAATGCTGATGTTAGTGTAATGAGTAAGATTAAGAAAGGATCACTTAGGTGGTTTGGTCATATGGAACGGATGAATGATAAGAGAATGGTAAGAAATATATATGACGCAAGTGTTGATGACACCAGAAATAGAGGACGTCCGCGGAAGACTTGGCACGACCAAGTAGACCAGATAATGGAGGACGGTTTTGTTAGAAGCCTCAACAATCGGCGAGCTTGTATGAATATGGATGAGGCGAGAATTGTGTATCAGGACAGAAGAGTGTGGCGCTCTATCCTCTCTGTCTACCCCCGCGGGAAAACAGCGTAATGGTAAGTTAGTTAGTAAATGTACAATAAATGCATCAATTTCTAAACCTTATTAAACGGCGCAAGTTTGAATATCTAGACAATGCATTATGCATGGGCCTAAAATCAAATTACTTCATTTAATAACCTTATGGAAACTGAGAGGAAAAAATTTATTGGCCAAATAAAGCTGTCATGGACGTGGAATATTACTGACACCCAGTAGAACACCGTGAGAAGGAGATATCAATAACATTTTTTTTATTACCAAAAACACACTGAAACAATAATCAAGTAATAATTTCTAACAAATTTATTTTTATTAATAAAAAATACGCATAATTTTTAAAGGTTTTATTTCAAATTATGATTCATCATTTCATTTTATTTTTTTATTTTATTTGGAAAAACAAACAGTAAATGGATGTGTAAAAAAGTTTAAGAAAAATTTAAACCAGTTACATGTTTTCTCTGAATTAACAATACACTAGATACAAAGTAAGACAATAATTTGAATAATAAGACTTAGTAAATTGATGCAATAGCTTATTAAGACTATAGTAATAAGAAACAAATTTTACGCTGCATAGAAAACGATCATAAATTATATATTTGTTTTAAGAAATAATAAATTTATTCAGCGACTACCCTAGTAAAAATTATCACAAAAACTGCGATAGATAATTTTAAAACATTTTTATACACTTTGACTTTGAGTTTTAGTTTTACATTTGCCGGTACCAGGATCGATACCAAGCACCTCCAAAGCCATTTTGAATGTATTGTAAATGACAATCACAAATGCGAGCTCCAAGGAAAAAAATCCATCTAGAATATATCATGTAAAATAATAATGAACAAAAATATGTACAGAAATTGTTTACTTTTTAAAAAATAAAGTTACTTTTTATTAACCTGTATATCGATAATAATTATAAATTACATTTTTTATGAAAGAATTAGTGAAAAAAATATTATTTATCACATTTTCATTTTTTGTCTAATAAAAATATTTTAGTACACACGCTTCTCATTATTTATTATTCCTTTCAGCCACTTTATTTTAGAGCACTTTTTTAAATGTGACAAACTTTACACTTTTTAGAAATGTTGGAAGTATTTTTTGTGCAGATTCGTGAAATTTGGTGTTTTGCAAATCAGCAGTCACCCGGCGCGGTGCGTCGCGTCGTGTATCTGCAGTATTCTCACACGAGCCCGTCATTCTCTAATTATTCAAACACACGGCACAACTGCACTGTACTTTACCGAATAGCGTTACTCGTTTCATAATAACAGTGGACATTTTCTCAAAAGTATAAAAAAGTCACAAAGTGTTTCTGATTTTCATATTTTAATTATCAATATTTCATTTTTATCTTTCGAGTTTTTAAATTATTTAGTGTATGCTTTCTTGTTTTATGCCCCTTTCTTTTTACATATATATATATTTAAATAGTGATGTGAACTCGGAATACGTGTCACATCACTATGAAAACTTCACTTGTGCTATGAAAATATGACTTGAAACTTGCTGGTGTTCTGGAACGAGGCGGGTACCCCCGACCAAAATATCACTAGGTCAGCGTCTTAATCACTAGACCAACAAGCTACTCTATTTTATTTTTATTTTATTAATACATTCATTATTACACGGTTTTTTTTCTATTTGTTTTCTGCCCACCTCACTAGACCAGAGTCCGTATCGAGATGGGCATAGTTTTTTTCTTATATCATTTGTAATAGTAATGTCACAATAGCTCAATTAATAGAAATAGAAATACACGGTGAATGATCTTTATTCTAAAATCTAAAAGTTATTAAGTACGCTGTCAGTTATTGTTCGTGGGTATTCTAGAACTTTTGTAATGCAAGTTCAATGGATTAGGCTTATGGAGGTATCTCTCTTCCAATATCCACATTACCGCTGAACGCACCTTGCTAATACCTGGGCATAAAACAAAGCTCCTTACAACTGCAATAACTGACGTCACAATAAATAAATCATACGTCAATAACATGCGCCCGCAACCAAGGAAGGCCGGCTCCGAATATCTTCAGCAAACACAAAAATAAACTTGTGTTAACCGTAAGTAGTATCTCTTCTTCGACCTGCTCTAGCTACTACTACACAATTCTACTCCGCGATTATTATCAAACGACGACGTGAACGCTGAGTGAAATATATAGGGATTCCAGAACTCACACACAACCAACATGTTCATACAACACATGTAATCATTAGCAAAATACATTTTCCTTTAACTTGTGAACGTATATCTCATAAGCTGTATATAACGCTGATAGAACCGATCGTTATATGCCGGTGTGAAGTTTGGTCTTTCACTTTAGCGCAAGAAAATGCGCAAGATTTAAGATTCAGTAACGTGATAGCAAAATGTGGTAACCTAACCATAATGCAGGAGATTAAATCACCTACAACTACGGGAACGGTTTACTGCCCCAGATATCGTGAAGAAGGTGTAAGCAAAGTGGTTACAGTGGGCGAGACATGTAGCGAAAGTAGATGAATGCTGTAATATGAACAAATCCAATAAGATCGAGACCGAAGGAAAGACCAAATCGTAGATGGGCGAATTATGTCAAGACAGATCCGCAAGAGAGAGGCGGGTGACGAATGATAACCAAATATTTTAATATACATAAATTATTTATAACCTTTGCTTATGCACCTTATTACTTCTATCGGTACCACTGGGTGTCTCGATTTATTATAATGTACATGTGCGTGTGAGTATTGCCGCCTTTTGTCGGAAACTAAGAAGACGGTAACTGACAGGCGTCATTTTTATTTCATCCCGTGCTTCAACCAGTCCAGCGGTATAAATAAACCACGGATGCGCGCTTCGGTCGGTCGAAATCTAAATAAGATAACCCAGCTAAAAAGAACGACAATATCGGACCAGAAAGACAGCAGAATTAAAGAGGTTAGTGCAGTTCATATATCATATGTGTGCTCATTGTTAATCGTAAACCTGGAAACCACCTATCGACGGCATTAACTTAAACAACTTTGTTTTTAAGCACTTTTATGTAGTAAATTTAATACACCAACCAGTTTCAGAAAATACAATGTCTTATTATTTTTTATTTTTTAATGTTAACTTTATTTTATTAACCACTTGATGAATTAAATACATCTACCGATTTCAAAAAATATAATTTTCTTCTTCAGGATGTCATTAACAAATCAAAAACATATGTTATTTTATTTTTAAAAAACAATAATTATTTAAAAAATAAATTTAATACCTAACGCGAATTGTTACAATTTTGTTATTATTTTTAATCAATGTTAAAAAGTTATAAATAATTTATATTAAAATGAACAAAAATTACAATGTAAAGTATGCAATAAATATTAAAAATTCCAAATATTTTTTATCGTTGAAAACCAATAGTGTCCATCAAAACCCCAATAAATTGTAATTATAACACTAATAACAATTTTTTATTTATTTGGCCTCTGTGAGCTGGTAGCAGACCTATATTTCGATTTTCATTACGAAGCCATCACTTCCGTTTTTTTGGAGTTTTTCGTTCGGTTGCCCAGCCCATTCTTATTGTCCTTTTATATATCAATGTTTAATTCATTACCAATATTTTATTAAATATATTGTGAATGAGCTATCTTAATTTGAAGATAAAGGTTGTCGTTATTTGTTACAAATCTGTTGTTATCTTTTACTCAATCGGCAGCCCTTTCCGCTTGCCTCTGACCGTTCTCCCAAAACCAATGTGCTCCTGCCTCCCCTAGGTACTTTTCATCCGCGCCTGCTTTCAGATGTACGTGTGTACATCGCCCTCTCTCTCCCCCTGGTGTTCTTCAGGACGTGCCGAACTCACTATGGGAGCAATTAGTCTTTCAAAGTGGCGGCAAAGTAGACACACTGTATAGACTAACGATTTCTAAGCTTTACGGGACCCACAACCTGAGGATCATTCAATGCAGCACTACAGAAATAAATTAGAGGACAGACCTCTAAAATATGCTTACATCAAACATGGCTTCTGAAAGCATCGGCATGATTAACTCATAGTGAATGTATTCCGATTGCACTGCACACGGCGAGATCGGGAGTAGAACTAGATATTCTAAAGAGTCATTCTATACGATATTCTAAAGAGTTACGTCATACACTTGGACAAAATTACTCTCAGGTACCAAAATGTACTGTTAGTTGAAGAGCGCTCCTCTATCAGAGAAATGTTCTATATGATAAAATCAAGAAAATATTTTAATTAATATAAAAATAATGTTCATTTTGTGACTAGAAAAACATATTAAGGAGAACACATTCTTATTGTGGAGTTGTAATTATTCAGAACACAGGTCTGTGGTGTTTTAAATACTAATTAAATGTATTAATTATAAATATATACATATAAAATCAATTTTACCGAAAAATATTGTTGTTGCTCTACCGAAATTGAGTTAAAATGAATTGTTAATTCTGGCGTCTGCTATCGATTTACTCAAACCTAAATTAAATTCACTATATATAGTACGAATGCTTATATTTATTAATTTGTGATAGCTTTATATGTACAAATTACCAATATTTTGTTTTTTCTCACTGGAAATAAAGACAAAGTACACTACGCGGTGCATTGTAAAAGCAATATAATAAGAGATTTCCGCATTGAAATATAGATTATACGGAAGACCTGGCCGCGCAGTGGTCACCACTGGCTGCGTAGTGGACACTGTTGGCCTCGAACCAGCAATAAAAGCTGCTCGCAGGGCCTAGCAGCAGTATATATTTAGAATATTTTAGTACATTTATAATATTGTATGCGGGATGTCAATGAAACAAAGAAAAAGAAAGTGAATTAAAATATTGTCGTTAAAAAGATTACTTAAACATCAAATAATAAACGTTTATCAATGTCACTGACCAATGTTCATCAATTGAATAAAAATACTTTATCAAGTACCTAGACATCAAAAATGTTAAATTTTTCATTTAGTTTACATATATAATCATGATTTTTTATCTATCCTGACATATATCTAGGTGTATCTGGTAACATAAGTGTAGTGATTCTTTTTATAACCGTTATGTATCATTTATCGAGTTTTTGTTGCCCAGCATGTTTACACAGTCGGGTATATAATAAAAATTATTGTACATATGAATACATAGTAGGTACACACTAGGAGTTCTTTTTGGTGCCATTAAATGTAATTTATGTAATTTGTGCTATGACATCAGATTGTCATTAATAGTATTAGTTTTAATTTAGTGCTCAGATTTGGTAAACAAAGGATAATTACTATTCATTCCAATTTTAGCGTTTGAAAAATAGGTGTTATCTCTAGTTTCGATATGGTTATTTAGATGTAAAGCATAAAATTATGTCAAATCGTGTTATTTTATTAACCAAACTAGACAACCGCAATATAATCTCTACAATCAACATTAGGAATCCGATCCATTACACTAATATAGGTACTGTAAGCGTAATTTAACATAGAAATAAATAAACCGTCCAAAAAATTTTGTAAATGTTTAAATTCGATATGTTATGCTATTGAATTAAGAGTATCGATTTTATTTAGTTTGGTTAAAATAATTATTTTAATCACAAATTATACTAATTCACAGAATGTACTTTCCATATTGGAGTGACGTACATACGTACCAACAGAAATGTATATGTTGCATGAAATGTTTTTACTTTTCACTGCCTACTTACGTATTAAATATATTTTCTTTTTATCGCGAGTTTAATTATTGTAGTTATAACTTTCATGTAACACACGCGTAATTTCACGCGCCACGTTCTATCGTTCTTAAATATGTAAATAAAATATTTTTTATTTCTACATATGCATTTATGTACATATAATTATACGATACAATTATTACAACTACAAATAAATAAGAAGAACACATTCTTATTGTGAAGTTTAAATATATTAATTAGAAAGATATACAAATAAAATCAATTTTATTGAAAAATATTGCTGTTGCGCCACCGGAATTAGAACCTGGATCTCTTTCCAAACCGGGGAAGGTGCATTATCTAACTACGCAACTATAAAAGAGATCAAGGTTCGAATCCCGGTTGCGCAACAACAATATTCTTCGGTAAAATTGATTTTATATGTATATCCTTAAAATTAATATATTTAATTCATATTTAAAATATCACAGACCGTCTGTTCTAAATAATTATAACTTCACAATAAGAATGTGTTCTCCTAATAATAAAGTTGTATCAATGTGTCAAAAATTTAATAAAAATGAATTGATAATTCTGGCGTCTGCTATCTGATTACTCAAAGATATTTGAGATTCTGTAAAAATAAGGTAGATGGCTCTCTCAAATAATGGAACGATTAAATGTAATAATAACAGAAAAAGGTAACATATAGGTTCGAAAATTTGTCACTAAAAATATTGTCGCTGTAGCATAGTTGGATAATGCAACTTTCCAAGTTTGGAAAGAGATCCAGATTTGAGTCCCGGTGGCGCAACAACAATATTTTTCGATAAAATTGATTTTATATGTATATCTTTCTAATTAATATATTTAATTCATATTTACAAATAAATGTTTTTTTTATAATACTATGTATTCACCATTTAATTAAATTGTATGTCGGTCGCACTCTTAAAAACGTAAGCCATATTAAAAATAAAATAATTAACAATCGTGTGTGAAACTTTATCACATGACTGGATATGAAAAAACATTTCTCTCTGGACGATTCTTTTTTTTTTTCTAATTAATTAACTGAGATTTACGTATCCAACTTGGGTTCATATATATTTCTGGATAGTTTAATAATAATTTAATTTGATGTCAAAAGACATGCATTTTAATTTTAATTTGTAATAATTATTACTCGCTTAATCAAATATAATTTATTTGAAATTCTTTTACACTACGGAGACATTCGTTCTTCTAGCGGCCCATGGAATACGACCATATTTTGATGACCTCAATCTCTTTCTCTCTCGATTTAATTCTCCCTGTCTACACTCAAGGATACAGAGGTCACCATTGTCTCAACTTTGTTTGCTACATTTAAATTTAAATAAAACAGTAGGGTAACTGAATGAGATTAAAGAAAATCTTGTGAACTTGAAAGCAATAAAGTGTATGTAATGTAATGTATAAATATCTAGATACAAGCTGAAACATACAATCTTTTTTTAAATTCTTTGGGTCTACGATATTCCGCCTAACATATTTCCATAGATGCATCAGTGCTTTCCACGTTGAAACTTATACTATCTTATCTATATAAAATATCTACTAAAATACTAAGTTTTTACATTAATACGTGGAAACGTAAAGATAAAAAATCTTTAATCATTTTATTGTATCTTCCTAAATCTGGAGTCTGACCTTATAAATGATTTACAGTACGTTTATTTATTAGAACACATTCTCTTATTGTGAATTTGTAATTATTCAGAATGTGATATTTTAAATATGAATTAAATGTATTAATATCAAAAAGGTAACATATAAGTTCGAAAATTGTCGCTAAAAATATTGTCGCTGTAGCATAGTTGGATAATGCAACTTCCCCGGTTAGGAAAGAAATCCAGGTTCGAATCCCGGTGGCGCAACAACAATATTTTTCGATAAAATTGATTTTATGTGTATATCTTTCTAATTAAAATATTTAATTCATATTTAAAATTTATTTATGATCACAATAGACTTGTTTTGAACCTGGTATCGTATATTAATTTAATTTCTTTATTTATTTTATTGTAATTGCTTTGTTTTTGACTTTTAGTTATGAATATTTTGTTTTATAGCGCGGTGTAGGTGAAAGCGAGCAATACCGTGCTAAAATATAAAAGTTATTTGTTGCGCGTGGATAATGGGTCAGGCCAGTTGAATAGGGGCCGGACTACGACAATTGCTTTCAGGCGTTTTATATTTTGGTGCGTATTTATGGATGAGAGATCTCTGGTTTCAGAAATAAAAGTCCTCTCAATTACGTCCACTTACTTTGCGTGTAAAATGCAATAGACAATAAATCACTTAACTCTATACTATTTAATTAACGGCTTTCGAGAATAGTCTCTGATACAAGTCTCATTCTTACATACTCGGATGTATAATTAAAAGGTTATTCAGATTTAATTATAAATAAATCGTTATGTAGAAGTAAGAATGCGCATTTCTAAAATTAACACATACGAATTTCGTGGCTGGCCCTTTGTGCGTACGCCTCTGTAACGGCTCGGCCGGTACCAATCTTCGCGCTGCTGCCGGTAGATGGATGCCTATGCCCGAAGGCACCACAAGTCATATACGTCAAGTACAATGTAATTATATCAGTTTGTATCACAACCTCTTAAAGTTATTTTCATTTGTTAACTTTGTTTTATTAACCACTTATTGAGTTTAAATACATCTACCGGTTTCAAAAAATACCATTTTCTTCTTCAGGATGTCAATACTAATCAAATTATGTTGTTTCTTTCGATTAGTATTAATATCCTGAAGAAGAAAATTGTATTTTTTGAAACCGGTAGATGTATTTAAACTCAATGAGTGGTTAGTAAAACAAAGTTAACAAACAAAAATAATGAATTTTAACCACAAAGTTAATTTTGCTGATTTTGTTAATTAATTTAATTAATTTTGCTTAAAGTGTTGGTTGTATGTGAGCAAGTCTTGCCAGTTGATTTATACTTTCTATACTGATAGATGGCCGATACTGGCAACATTTTTGTTCGTTTCATTTTACAATTAAAATAACGTTTTATTAGTAAAGTTGCTATCCTTTAAAATCACTCCTATCATTCCTTGGTAAATGAATATGTTATTATTTAGGTAAACTTTTCTAAACATTTATTTTACCAGAGGATTTTATAAAGTTTGTATTTTGATATGTTATGTGATCTTATAAAAATAAAAGTAGCAAAAACATCCAATAAGATTATTTATTATATACGAAGCAAGTGTGACCGAGATGAGTTTTTCATCCTTGCACTAAATAACTAAAAGTTTCGTCCAAATCTCATAGATTTATAAACCGATAAGCTTGTTCGAGAAAATAAAAATGACTTGAAAAACACAAATAAAGTTGTATTATATTGCTCTAGAATCTCAGAGTGAACGCAGTGAGTATTGCCAGTAAGAAAAAACACAAACGTAGCGATTATATCAAATCTAATGAAATCATATGTCTTTAATATAAATTATTTTCCATTTATTGACGTTTACCTAATAATCATTCCAAGAAGGGCATTTAACCCTTCCCAAACCATGCAGTAACACAGGTCTACCATCATTATTAAACCTGTAATATTTCGTTAAATGCATAAAATTCATATTTTAGATAATCCTAAAGAAAATATTAGCGCTTAGGAATGACTAGTGAAAAAACAGTTATGAATAGGAAATCGTACAAAAACAATTATTTTTTCCATTTATTCCTTTGTAAAATTAATACGTTGGTAAAAATACAATTTATGATATGAAAGACAGAGAACACACTATTTTCTTAGTGAAAAGAACAACAAACGTAGAAATATAATTGTCTCTTTCTCACTAATTAAATGAAAAGAGATAAGACGGAAGGACACATTCTATAGGACTTAAGGTATGCTCTAAATTATTTTATTAATCATTTTTCACAATTGAATGCTCAATATTTAGAGTAAATTCATGCCACTAAAGCCACTTAAACTTAAATAAATTTGTTTCCTATTTACGGTAACACGAGTTGACAGCATGGCTGCGTTCGGGTATTTTATATCATGGTATGGTAAAGGTTATTGAAACAAAATCTCATCGTCTACAGTTGTGTAAATAAATTACATTTTAACATTTACATCATGCATAGCAAAACCAGTGACGCGCCCGGCGTCAGCAAGAAACGACTTACTTATCACCACGCCGTTTTCCGTCGGGGTAGGCAGAGAGGATAGAGCGCCATACTCTTCTGTCCTGACACACAATTCTCGCATATTGTTGATTTTTGTGTTTAAACATAATTTAAAATTGTATCCATGTATATTTAACTTTGTTAAAACAACTGTGTAGTTTTTACGTCAACTGGTTTTGATACTAACGTATCTTCGTCAGGACTGGCGTACGTCATACGATGTTTCTATCGAAACCGGTTGACGTAAAAACAACATAGATATAAATCCAATTTTAAATATTGTTTATATTTACTTATTTATTTAGTAAATGAATTATTATTTTATTTCGCACCCAGTTGTCATTAATACAGCAAAAAAATCTCATTTACAGTTGAATAACCAAAGTGCGTGGAATCGTTCTCTCGGTCATGGAACTGAAGAGAAATCCTTTCTCCCCTATTGTATGGGCCCTTCGCCCTTACATGCTCCAAGAGTTTGGGATTTGCATTCTAAAAAATGATTTCGCCACAAAACACACTTGAGATACGTGATATTTTTTTCTATACATTGAATTTTCTTGAAAAATGTACGTATTTTCCATTTGGAAATATGTATCGGGCGGTACAAAAGCGATCACGAGAAAGATTTCGTATGACCACGGTTGAAAAGGATCTATTTTTGAAGGTTCGTGCTTTAACGAAATTTTAGCACTTACAGAAATATTATATGTTGCGGAGGAGAGCCATAATACGTCATATAATATGCACACGTACAGTGAACAAAATGGTTTTTTCATTCTCATTTTGAAAAGTCTGAACAGATTTTAAGTGTCATTATTATATTATTTATTCACGTTTATAAGAGTTTGTTGAGATCCCTTTCAAGTATACTTTTCATAAAAAGTGTTTGAAATAAAATCTTCAGAAGCCTTATTCTCTAAGGTATGACAAGAGATTTGGTTTTTATACAAGAATCTTGCTTCGAATAAGCTATGCCTGAAGCTGAGCTTTTATTTATTTAATTTATCAACATTTATAAGGTATCATCCTTCTGTCGTCTTATAGAGGGAAATTGATTGAAAGACGATATAATATTAAAGATATCAACATCAAATATTATGTTGGCGTAATATTTTAATCAAACATGTATTAAAAATATTATTTCAATACATCTACAATGTCCTTGGATAATTTTCAACAAATAGTAAACTAATTTACTTTGTTTAACCTTTCCCATACGGTGTTAAAATAATAACGCGCGCTTCGGTGTTTTGCGATTTTTAAGTCTGATAAATATTTCACATTAATTACTTATATAATAATAACAATTATTGTGAAAAAGTGCTAAGAATTAGAAAAAACATTGGTCGCACGGAACGACAGCACAAAGACGCATTAGACACGTCTAACTTGGCCAGCGTACTCTCAGCCACTAACTAAAGTGACGATCGACATCCGGCATCCCGCACCCTACGAACTACGCCTTCCATACCACTGCACGTGCACATACATATATATATTGACTAATTCACGTCAGGTTCTTCGAGAAAACATTTTTTATTATTGCGTATGGTAAATACTTATATATTGTAAATATTTTATCCTATACAAAAATATATTACGGAGGAATACCTAAAATGTGAACTCTGTATTTAGTATATTTACAGAGATATTCACATAATTAGAGGCAATGTCAACTCAATTTACATCATCGGAGAAAAAATGTTAAAACACTACTTTATTTTTGCTATCTATATTATGGTTTCGGAACCACCGTTCCTTCTTCAGGATGTAAAAGATACTAAGCGCTACATAATATGAGCAATCATACATTTATGTCAGGTGTGAAAACGGAGGTGGATGACTAGGGGAAGAAACAGATGATATGGTATCTAAACACTAAGATAACTTAGAGTTATCTAAGTGTCTATCTTGTGCACCCTGAAAAAGAAACAGTGATTCCGAAACCGGATGGTAATAATTGTTTTAATCACATTTATAATTGATTACCACAAAGCTATAGCGGAATATAATAGTATAAATAGTAAACTCTTAAATACCTTTCTACATAGCCTTAAAATTGCGAAATCCTTAAAATCTGGAAAGCAACGTTCGTTAATTATGCCGTCCAGAAAGATTCAGAAGAATCAACGGGACCGACAAACAAGGGATCGTCCAAAGGGCCAGCAGTCAAGTCAATTTCAATTTTCAATGTGAACGAAGCATACCTACCCAGCGCAAAATTGAAAAACAAGCTACAAGTTTGTGAAACGATATTTTACTACAAAATGCTGAAAATAATCTGTAAATTGTAAATACATTTAAAAATGTATTACCTTGTAGTATTTATATATAATATTATGTTAATATACGTATTTATAAATATACAAACGTGATTTTTACTAGGAGAATTAGAATGAGTCATTTAAAAATATGTAATCAATAAATGTACATCTTGTGACATATAAGCAGAATTTTTTAAGATATTATTCTAACCGTCATCACTCTAAGTCTACTATGAATATTTAACAAATACATATGTACCTAGAAACTGTTGATAACCTAATATCTTGCCATAATTTCAACAATTTCATAAATTTAACTTTCCACAAAGCTACAAAAGGAACCCTCATAAAAGCTTCTGCGAAAATTGAACTGAATTCCAATCATTATTATTACCTAAAACTTTCATTCGCAGTGGATCATAACAGTAACTTGATAAGGGATACCACCTCGCCAGCACAGTTGTACATATTACCTACGCATAATTATGCGTTAGAGCTCGTAGTAAATCCCCGCTAGTGAGCGGAATTATATTGCTTGCGACCCGTCCCCGTTAAGGGTCAATTGTGAAAAAAGGCTTAACAACTGTATGGCGAGTATCAATTCAATCTCCACCGTACTGTAAAACTTTACAGCCAACCGTATTTACCCAATCTGGTGTCGATTGAAACAAATGCCGCACAAAGTAGACTTGGAAAGGTTCTAACCGTTGGTATTTATTGTTCGTAAACCAAAAAGCACCGCCCTTATCATGTAGAGGCTTTGATTTGCGACGGATCCGTAGGTGGCTTTCATTAAGACGTGACTCACGTAGCAACTGCTAATGGTCAAAGCGTTGTACTATTTAACTTATTTGTGTTCGTTGGCCGTTTAAAAAAAGCGGTGTGCATAAATATTCGGAAGGAAAAACTCCATCTGTTGTGTTTGGGATATCACTCTATTAACACATCTTTTGTTTTCTATTAATTAAAGTAAATCTGAAAAACCTTTTTTTATGATCGTGTTTTGAAATGTAGAATTTATGTAAGATAAATATTTTTTTGCGAAAATTACATATCTCTTTATCAACGCCCATGTGGGTGTTTACAATAATACATTAAAAATAAATTGTATACATTATAATACACTAATCATAAATTATACAAATAATATATAGGTATACACGGTTTAAATGTGTTCAAATCTTTCACGTATTAATTAATGGCGAATAGTGATGGTATTCGAGAAGGTGGAAATCAAGACACCGTGCAAAATACTTGTAGGTGATGAATGTTTGGAACAAGTAGATGAGTTTGTGTATTTGGGAAGTATGGTCGATAGAAACGGAAAGACAGAGAAAGATATCGAAAGGAGGGTGACTGCAGGGAATTAAGTGAACGGCGCTTTGAATGGAATTATAGCTAATGGGAACTTGTCAACTGAGGCAGGACTAGAAGTTCACAATGGAGTCCTGGTACCGACACTGATGTATGGAAGTGAGGCCTAGAGTTGGCAGAAGAGGAACTAAAGTAGACTGAATGCAGTGGAAATGAGATCGCTTAGGCGTATATGTGGCAAATCTAATTATGACAGAGTAAAGAATGTAGAAATAAGGAAAGAATTTAAAGCGGATGTTAGTATAATGAGTAAGATTAAGAAAGGATCACTAAAGTGGTTTGGTCATATGAAACGGATTAATGAGGAGAAAATGGTAATAAAGATATATGACGCAAGTATTGATGGCGCCAAAAGTAAAGGACGTCCGCGGAAGACTTGGCAAGACCGGATAAACCAACTACTGGAGGATGGTTTTGTTAGAAGCCTCAATAATCGTCGAGCTTGTATGAGAAGATGTATGAATGTGGATGAGGTGCCGTTCCAGATAGATGGTCCGGTCCCTGGCCAAGTTGTCAAGGCGGCGGACGATGGGAGACGAAGCACAGCCGTAGTGGTGGAGAAAATATGTCGAGGTTAATATCAGATCCGGCGCGCAGCTACGAAGATGTTGTGTCGGTTTCTTTTAATCACTATCTCCTGGGAGGGATACATATTCCCGCCGCATATGCGTGTACCCTCACTCCTTGCTCTCCCGTGACTGCCCCTCTCATTCTTCCACGGGCGCGCTCGTGCTTGGGCACGTGACTCGTTCGCACCTGCGTAATAGCGTGATCATTCCAGATATCACAGCGCTGATGATTAAAGCTGCTTCATAACAATCTTTCTAATTAATACATTTAATTAGTATTTAAAACATCACAGACCAATTTTTAGAATAATTACGACTTCATAATAAGAATGCGAACTCCTTAATAATAATATTTTTCTTTTTACGAGAGTGTGCAAAGATCGTTAATCTTATAAGTTGTTTAAAAATATTTAAATGAAAATTATGTTCTAAAAAATAAACCTAGAAGAGAAAAAGTAGTGAAAGTGGACGATGAAATGACAACCCTTAGAAGTCGAAGCAAATTCGATCATATACGGAGTGTAACAAACCTTGTCCACAATATGTTGTGGGTGGATACCTGACTAAATGATGAGTCAAAAATATTCAAGGGATATATGCATAATCTCAAAATAATCATTTCAAAATAATTCTAATTATGCGATCACTTCAATTAATTGAAATATTCTATTGATCCCAAATTATATATTGAATATACAAAACATTAAAGTTTATCGAATTTCGAGTAGCTATACTAATGTTTATTATATGATTAAGGATCTGAAGCAAAGATTTAAATTAATAATTGAACAATTTCGCCAAGATTTATTTGTTAAGCTTACATGATTTTGTAAAAATTTCAAACAATAATATTTTCCGTAACAGTGGAAAATTTGCACATATTCCTTGAACATTTTCGACTCGTAATATAGTCGTGTATCCACCCATAAAATATTGTGGACTAGGTCTCTTACGCACTGTATATTCGACAGATTATAGATGCGCTTAGGTACTTATGATCAAATAAACAAGATTCGTAAACAGGGTGATACCGATATCGTTTATGTAATGAAAATAAATCTGTACGGGATCGAATATTCTAGACATAATCTAATTAAAAGTGAACACTCTATTTCTACAGTATTTTGAGGAATTAAAAGTGGCTTATATAATCATTAATTAACTAATTAAAAGCGGTCACAAAAATAGCAATTTTTAACTATACCAAGCCTAACAGTGAATCTCAATAATCTTCTGATCTAACGGTATAATGTTTTTATATTAAAAAAATAATTTCAAATTATATATAAAAGTTATTGAAAACTTGGAGAACATTGAGGAAGATTATACAGAGTGGGCCAACTGACTGATGTAAAATGCAAATAACTTTTGTACTTTTAATATTTATTAATAAAAAATATTATTACATGAAAGTGTTCTTTATAAACTTTTTTTAATCAATGTGTTAACACCATTTTAACGACCTCCATTTTCTTGTTGACAAATAATTGCTGTTTCTAAAGTATTTTGCATTACATTACGCAACGT
The DNA here is from genome assembly GCA_031772225.1 of Eubasilissa splendida. Taxonomy (NCBI): domain Eukaryota; kingdom Metazoa; phylum Arthropoda; class Insecta; order Trichoptera; family Phryganeidae; genus Eubasilissa; species Eubasilissa splendida. The sequence goes on along the minus strand of CM062861.1, from coordinate 15,394,111 downwards.
TCCTGTTTCCAAATTTGTTATTTCTGCACGAATATTATATTTAAGCTCCTGAATTATTGCTGGTTTGTTCATGTAAACTCGGTCTTTTAAGTAGCCCTACAAAAAAAATCAGGCGCCGTCAAATCTGGGGAACGGGGAGGCCAAGTAAACTCTGCATTTTTTTAAATTAGCCGGTTACCGAAAATAGATCGTCGTGAAACATAATAAAATTCAATAATTTTAACGCGCTCTTGCACTGGGTATGTAGGCATCATAAACTTTCGTAAATTCTTTATTATCTGCAAAAAAATATAATTAAAAATAAACCCCATCGAAGTTATACATTTTTAAAAACAGTCAGCCCAAGTTCGCCCACCATTTAATATATAAGATTATTTTTAATGCTTAACATTTTAGATTTACAGGTAGTTTGATCATATATTTTATATAAAAATGGAATAGTATTATATTATCGCAGGAGCGTGTCAGATGTTTTTTATAGATATCAAAACCGTTAAAATAAAACAGCGATATTTATAATATATCCCATGTATACGTGATACTGAATCAAAATGTCGGCAAGACATTCCACTGACTAGTGAAGGAAATAAATTAAAATGTATTATAAATGTACTAATCATATTCTACAGGTACTCATTGATACTTTGTTTGCATACAATCGTATAGTCTACCAATATCTACACTTGACTTAACTAATAAAGTGTGTTTTTTAGAGGTTCAGAACTTTAAAATAAAATAAAATACGTCAAAATCGTAGAAATTGCCATGGTATTGGCTTTATTGGAAAGATAATTGTATGCCATTAGTGTTTAAATATAATTTCGCGCATTCGAGTGCCGCGGTTGTCTCGAATAAAGAGCAATCTGGAAGTCCAATTTTCTAACACTTTTTGGAGCACCTGGGACCGTATATCGGCAATAACGTGACGAATGTTGGCTTCCAAGTCGTCTATCGTCTCTGCTTTATCGTAGTAGACTAGCAACTTCACATATCTCCACAGAAAATAATCCAAAGGTGTTAAACCACACGATCTTGGAGGCCAATTCCCAGGTCCATTACCCGAAATTATGCGCTCGTCGAATGTTTCCTTCAATAAATTGATTGAGGCGCGCGCTGTGTGACATGTTGCGCCGTCTCGTTGAAACCACACCTCTTCCACATTAATTTCATTCAATTGGGGAACGAAAAAGTCAGTAATTATGGATCTATTGATGTGTACGATAACGAATCAACTCATTCGGGTCTTCCTCAATATTACGCTCCACTGTACAACATATCTGCGGATGCGTATTTTCAATTAGAGTGCGTGCTGCGAAAATGATCCATGGTTATTCTAATTACTTGCTCGCGGGTGGATAATTATGTCGACCGTAAAATAGACGTAGCGCACGGTAAATTTAGCGAACTGAACCACAATTATTTTGTGTATTAGAATTGAGATATATGATATACTATTTATGTGTCTTGTAAAACTAACTAATTATTGTTTTTAATTAAATAATTTGTTGTCAATTAAATAATACCTAATTGTTTTTCTTTTCTCGAACAAAAAATATCGCAAATAAATCAATAAATATGTAAATAATGTTACTTACTTACTTACTCACCATCACGCCGTTTCTCCGCGGGGGTAGGCAGAGAGGATAGAGCGCCACACTCTTCTGTCCTGACACACATTTCTCGCCTCATCGATATTCATACATCTTCTCATACAAGCTCGCCGATTGTTGAGGGTTCTAACAGAATCATCCTCCATTATCTGGTTTACCTGATCGTGCCAAGTCTTCGATATATTTCTCTGTCTTTCCGTTTCTATCGACCATACTTCCCAAATATACAAACTCATCTACTTGTTCCAAACATTCATTACCTACAAGTATTTTGCACGGTGTCTTGCTTTCCTCCTTTTCGAATACCATCACTTTCAACTTGTTAACATTCATCATGAAATCGCTTTATATCGTACATTCTACTCACCAGATTCTGTAGTTCTTGTTCACTATTCGCCATTAGTACTGCATCATCGGCGTATAATAAACAGCATATAATCAAATCGCCCATTTTTACATTCCAGTTCTTTCACATATTTATCCATATACAAGTTGAACAGCCATGGATACATTACACAACCCTGCTTGACACCCTTTGTAATGTCAAACCATGGTGTGAGTGCTCCATTGATTCTTACACACGCAGAACTTTCTTCGTATAGGGATGCGATTGCGTGTATAAGTTTACTATTCACTCCGTAATCAGAGAGTATATTCCATAACCTTTCTCTTATAACTCTATCATATGCTTTCTGTAGATCTACGAAGGCACAAAAAAGTTTTTGGTTTTTCGCCAAAAACTTTTCTGTCATCACTCGTAGAGAAGAGATCTGATCCACGCATCCTCTTCCACCCACAAATGCCCCTTGCACGTCCTAAATTTTTTTTTCGTCATCATTCTTGCTCTATCTATTAAAATTCTTCCATACAGTTTACCGACAGACCTCAGTAGACTAATAGCCCTATAGTTACCATATTCCATTTTCGACCCTTTGCCTTTGTAAAGAGGCATAATGACAGCCCTCCTCCAATTTAATCTAGGGTGTGGCTCTCTTCAAAACATTGATTGAAGAGTGTATGAAGGCACAATATAACTAATGGGCCACCAGCCTTGATATATTCTGCAGCAACGTTATCATACACCACAGCTATACCATTCTTCATATGTTTTATTGCACACTTTATTTCTTCCATACTTATTGCATTTATATCGTTTTCCTCATTCATACTTACCCCAGAGAGCCTCTCAGGTGCTTACTCATTTTCATTATCTACACTCTCATACGTTTCCTGGAAATATTTCATCCATCTATCTTTTATTTCATTCTCATTTGTTAACATCTCTCCATTTTATATTATCCTGAAAATTTTCAAATATTCAAATCTCAAATATTTTTTCTCGGTTTAAATTCAGGTAGTAACTAAAATATTTTTTGTTTTTTCTGCAATTATTTCTAGATGATTTGTTTAATTTGTATTAAATGTACCATAAAACTGTTTTGAAAAACTGCAACTTCACAACAAAATTGTGTTCTGTTTAAAAATAAATATATAGATAGGTTAGTACTTATATTTCATTTAATCAAAATTTTATTACAATTTAAAATTAAAATTATAACACAAAATAAGAAAATGCAAAAGAAAAACACAAAAAACGCACGTGTTTGGTGAACAATTTTTGTTTGCATGTCTTTATGCCACGTTGAAATTTACAAACTAATTAATATTAATTGAAGGGTCGACCATATGTAATATAAATAAGTGTAGCGCCTAATTCCAAAACTCCTTAAAACGGAATTCGGAAAATTAGAGTCAAATATGTAGTTTTGTAGATTTTTTTGTCCGCTATATGCTTCGCTTGAACACATTGTTTCTTGCAAAAGCCACTTAAATCCATTGATTTCGCATGTTCAAAATCAGGGTTAGTTCCAAAATATCCCAAAGCAGACAGAGTATAAGTTGCTTTTCCCTCTAAAAGTAAATCAGCATATCACAACGTTCGTTGGTGATCACGTGATCTAAAATCCAGTATGGATATATATAGAACGATATATAGAGAAAATAAATTAATTACAGAATTGTCTCTTTAAAAAATCGTGATGTAAAAACAAACATGTTGTACATTTGCTATCAAAATAAACGTTTTCACCCTTAACTCAAAACTATACAAAGTCGTTTTAGAGGGTTTTGAAATTAGGCGCTTCAAATAACTAATACAAGAATCTCCTTTTATAAATTTCATTATTTTATTTATTTCGTTTTTTTATTTTCTCCGTGGTACATCAGCAGAGACGCTTTACTTCCGAATATTTTTTGTTTCGCTAATTTAAAACCAAAATACAGACAGACGAGAAAACAGATGAACGTCGCTAGGAAGAAACAAATGATGTCGAGGAATAAGAACTGGTGCAGTGGAAGTTGGTGGGTTCTCAGGTGCTTGGCTCCCCCGTGCTTTATTGCATACTCCACCCACCAAACGGCTTTCTGCAATGGGGGCATGGGTTCGTCCGCCATCAGCTTAGACAACTCAATGATCTTGTTATTGTAACTGAAATAATTTAAATATATTTTATTATTTTTCTGTTTTTTAAACAGTATTCATTCATACTGTTGAGTTTTAAATTATATGTTTTTTAATGTTTATGTATGTTAATTTATATAAACAATTTGAAATAGTTCTGTGTACCTATATTAAATTCGCATATTTTTATTGTTTTTAAAACTAAGCTAATATAACTTAAAACTAAACATAAAAATAATTCATTTATACTTAATTCTTAATAATATTGTATTACACTACAACGGCCAATAGTGGTGTACATTCTGAATCCATGTTATCTGTCGCCTAGCGGCGTCGTACGGTAGCACGATGGTCGCCCTATAGGCATGAAACATATCGGGCCGCCAGAACGATACATTATTAGAAATGTTCTCAAGTTTTCACGACCATTCAGAATCTTCTGCGTTGAGTTTTCTGAGCATTATGCCGTGTATCTCCGACCACTTTGGCGGACGTTTCGGATCCTATTACAGAGTTACATTACGCATTTAAATCATTTTAATAATGTGTATGATTGGGTATTTGTTTGCGTTAATTGATTATGTAAAGTTGCACTTTAATAGATATTCTTTTTTATAATAAAATATTTTTACAAGATCGAAATATAGTTTTTACGAAAACAGCGTGGCCGCGGCGACTATCACATTACTTAGCAAATAAATAATCCTCAACATCGGTTTGCTTTCTTCTAGTATGACTGTCTTGATAATTTTCCATGACAAGAATTGAATCTCCGATTTGGCGAACCTTCTATTTCTAGACGCTAAGCTAAGCACGTTTATTATATTTTTTGTGATGCTACTTTGTCTACTTGTCAAAGAAAACTTTTTTGTTTGCTGGAAACACTTATCTCGAGACAAATACATATAAAAACATATATACACTTATTCATTGTGAACTAGATAGAAACACTTGATTATTTCATGGTTCAATCCAAGTTGTCTTACAGTGAAATAGGAAAGAAATCAATACAAAATCTGGTCGTCTAGACCACGGGTCGGCTGGCCGCAGCAGGATTCATGGAAGGGAATGTTAAAGATTGTAAGGATGGCGAATAGTAGTTATTTTATTGTGTCATATGTTGCAGGAAAACTATTCCATGCATCAAATATGATTGTAGATGAAAATATGAGCTGGAATTGAATAGTCGCAAATGCCCATGAAAAGAGCCACATGCGGCTCGCGAGCCGCGGTCTGCCGACTCCTGGTGTAGACTATTGAGCAACGCATACTGCGCCAGACAATTGGAACATGATCTGAGCAGCCAGACAACTTACCTTATGTTCGAGGTGACTTTATCGATTGCTTCTTTGATGCTATCCTTGTTTAGAGTTTCATAGTCCAGTTGAACAGCGGCCCCTAGCTGGACTAGCCTTGCTACGTTGAAGATCTGATCTCCTCCAAGAGGCATTCCAATCATGGGGACACGGTAGAAGATTGCTTCTTCCACTGACCTCAGGCCACCGTGAGTGATAAAGGCCACGATATTTGGATGATCTAAAATTAATATGTGTTTTTATATTTTATCTTAACATAAAATATATTTATTTAGCGGATACCCCAAAAAAATTTAAGAAGAAAATTGCATTAAAACAATAGAGAAATCTCGTAACATGCCCTTACTGGTACTGGAATCGAAACAAAGTGTTTTTGATTTCAATAAAGTTTCGGAGGCGACGAGAATCGATCCCGCTATATTTTGCATGCTAATCCAGCGCGCTACTAACTTAACCAATCCCCTAATGAAATGTGGTATTAAATTTGTCATTTTTTATGTTATCTCCGCTATTTATATTTTATTTATTCAATTTTTTTTTAATTTTAAAATTTTTTTTTTAAACCTGAGGCATGATTTATTTATTTTAATATATATTTTTAATTCAGGTAGCAACTAAAATATTTTTACTGTAATTATTTCTAAATGATTTATTAAATTTGTATTAAATGTACCACAAAACTGTATGGAAAAACTTCAACTTCACAACAAAATTGTGTTATGTTTAAAAATAATATATAGATAGGTAAGTACTTATATTTCATTTAATCAAAATCTTATTACAATTTAAAATTAAAATTATAACAAAAAACTATAATACTTGGTATTGTAATTTAATCACAGTATTCCAAAGGTTCAAAAGATTCCAAAGAAATACCGATTTTTTTTCTTTCACTCCGACGGGAAAATATTTTTAATTTATTATTTCTTAAGTCAAACTTAAAAAGGGATATAATGCGTATGCGTAACATAATAATGTGATTGCGTTTCATGTTTCATTTTCTAAACGTAAATTAGTCGTATATTTTACATTTAAAAAATATTTAAATCGTTATACATATAAATGTAATATCTGAACACTAGAATGCACGTAGAAAAAAATTGTAAATATTGCTGATCCCGTCTGCATTCAAGCAAAATATGATCATATGAACGATATTATTTTTAAATAAGATAATGTGAAGCATAATCGCATGTTATATCAATATTCATTATCTGTATTTTCAAACAAACCTAAAGAGCTTGAACTATGAAAATAGGTCTGAATTATGCTTGCTCCCCAATCATTTTTCTTCAAAGGCAAGATAAGTATTCAAAGTATATTTTTAAATAATATCAAAATATTATTACAGTAACTTACTCAATAAATCAGATTGCGGTGCCCAGTTATGGATAAACACGTTATTCGGATGTCCTGGTAAGGTTTGGTTCTCCCATTTCCAAATGACATTATACGGAAGTTCAGAGAATGCACTAACAAGGACGTTAATTTTCTCTAACGGCAAATCCTTCGATAGAATGTTTGCTCCGAGACTGAATAAAATGAATCCCGACTCAGAAGCAGTGATAAAACTTTCTAACCACTGCAAATATGAAGAATTATATTATAATAAAAACATAATGTGCAAAATAAAAGCAGAATAATATGCAATAAAAGTAGATTATTCTAAAATATTTATAAATTTATAAACAAAATTGCGGAGATAATATTTTTTGATAAAATTGTTTAATCATTTACATTACGAATACATTTTAAGCGTGCTCCATGATAATATTTTTAGTTTTTAAAATCAATATCCTAAGGTTAGTACAAAATTTAACAGAAAATGTCTCTTCTAAATATTATTGTTCTCTTTGCAGTAATCTCTCACAGTAGGATCCAAATTTTCCCTTAAACGACGTTCCTTTGAAAAATCTTTTGATACCATTCACCTTGTACAGCTTTCAAATTTTCTAGAAAAAAAACTTCAACTGGGAGTGATGTAAACGTTCTTTAGCTGGTGTTCAACAATTTTATAATTTTTAAATATCAATGTTCTTAGAATTTCCATTTCCTAGAAAACTTTCAAGCACTCGTTCGAAGGATTGCCCTAAATCTAAATTCAGTCAAGTTAAGAATTCCATTAAACTATAGATCACTAGAGTTGTAATACGCAAATGATTTTCATACGGCCTTGATTTAACTATATCCATGCGTCCAATATAAATAATTTAATTACATTAATTTTGTTCATAAAGGAATACATTATTATAAAAGGGTAATTTTTAACATAAGAAAAATAGTGATATCTAGACTAATTATTGTGTATTAACACTACTTTTAAGATAATAAAAATGAAAATCCGTAAAACATGTATACCACTTAGCAAAAAAATTCACTAATAATATATAGGTGTATGTTAATTTTCATCTAACTTTCTTTTTTTTTATATCATTTCTTCTTTTCGTGCCTTATCCGTTCAACGGAAATTGATATCGTCACTTTGTTTACTGTTGCCTAAAAAAACTCCACAGTAGACTAGCCAAACCATCGTTTCAGATTCTCCAATCATGATATTCTTCTTCTTCCAGGACCCTGATTTCCATCAGACGTGCTTGTGGTTACGATACTCGCCTTGCGATCTAGTGGTCGGGGATTCAAGCTTCGCTCCAGGAGGCCATCATGCTAGTTCTGTTTTCATAGCACTAGTTTAGTTTGAAAAAAGTAAAGTAGTAGTTATAAAACTTCTCTTGATCTCTTATTACATTTAAGAGATGATTTTGAATTTATAGAGATGGTTTTATATTCTATCTACTATCTACTAATCGAAACAGATTGGTGTATAATAAAATTCGTAGTTCCATACAAAGTGATTGTATTTTATTTTATTTAATATGTCAAACTACAAAGTAATTGCTTTCTACAAAAATATAATATTAATATTTTTTGATATATGTTGTTTACTTATTTTTCTTCATTCATCCGAAATTTTTCACATCTTCATTCATTATTATTCATTCAACTTATTTTGAGCATTCTTCTGTAGATCTACATCTCAAATGCTTCAAATTGCGTGATTATTTATTCAGTGCATACATACATACATACATGCTTCTATTATATAAAATAATACCGAGAATACATAACATCTGACCATTTACATTCGCAATCTAAGGTTGAGATCATGAGTGCAGAAAGTATTTTTCATGCGGATAAAGGTTGCTCAATGCGACGTTTTCAGAAAAAGGATCTATTTTTTCATTTATATTGCAACTCAAGTATACAACACTTTGTATTTTCTCCAATTTCGTTCCATCAATACAACGACTTTCATTGTTCTGTTTGCAAATGAGCATATATTTTTTAGCTTATTTCAGCTTATTAAGATTATTTAGATGTAACTCGAAAGTCTCACATGCCTTCACTACTTGGTTTAGAAGTTGTAGATCATCAATATTACTCGTAATTCTGTATCATATGCATAACGCAGTGTATACCAAAATCTTGCAATTTATAACAAGTTCTTTAGTAGCTTCTTGAAGAGCTTCAGTGAATATTTTCTCTGAATATAAAATTGTAATTATTACATTTTTATTGTAAATGGAATTGGTTTATAAAAAATGTTTTTTTTTAATGCCCGAATAATAATAATAAATAACAAAACAAATTACATACTTACATCTGGTAATGGATTTGTTGGTTTAAAATGGAGATTTCCTAAAAATACAAGCCCAGGAACGGTTGGTCTAACTCCAGCCAAAAGTGGGTGAATATTCACTAACATGACATCTGTCTTCCTTTCAATAAGACCAACGGGAGATGAATTATTTCCAAAATGCTTTACTGCCAAATCTTCAAACTTTGGCAAATAATTATAATAGTAACCCCATCTGAACCGCACGTCTTTACAAACTAACTTTAACCTTTGTAAGAATGTCAATTCTCCCGTGTAGCTACTAAATATGCCAGGGTATAAGAGGGGATGAGATGGGTTAGCCATTGAGTCGAAATTTTGCGAGGTCGTATGTGTGGGTGCGATTGACACTATTGGAACTTTAAATTTTTCAGCTAGCGCAAACCATGTCGGCGTGTAAGCCTCCACTATCAACAGGTCAAAACTTTCAGCGCCATTCTCCAGAAGATTTTTTACAGCTGGGAGTTTAAGCTGCTCGTCAATCATTTCAAGCATCATGTTGTAATACGTATCAAGCGTAGATAATTTTTCGAAGGACGTCATGTCAAAGTTAGCAAATTTTGATTTTGAAATTGCGTACGACGGTGGACCAAGATCAATTTGAGTTATATTCGGTACGAGATAGTTAGCTGTGTCCGTTGTAAGGATTACCAATTGATGACCTTTTTTAAGCAGCTCTTCAGTAAGGGTTCTGTATACCACGTGATGCCCAAAAGAAGGAGTCGGAAAGACACATAATATTCTTTCACCGAAGCACTTTTGAACAATTGTAATATAAAATAAAAATTTAATAATATTCCCCATTTTCTATGCCAATCACTTGCACATATTTTTAGTAATATTCAAATCTTTAAGTATTAAAACATATATGCAAACGTCACTGAACTTGTAACAATCGATAAATTATTGCGTATTGTTTTAGACTCAAAGCCCAACTGAAATAAATTTGCAAGAGAGTTTACTTGACAATTGAGTATTTTATTGCACAATAAAAACTGGGTTACATGAAGTTAACCATAAAACATGGCAATAGATAAAAAATATTGCACGATTTTCAGTTATTTGAGTAAGCGATTACTTGCTTAGGTATGCATTATACTTTGTCGTAAATACTAGGTCATCAGTATTTGAAATGTATGGTCAAGAATATAATTTGCAATTTAAAACAATATTAGAAGAGTCAAAAGTTTTATGATTGCAGATTATATATAGATAAATCTATAATATTATTTATTGTCTAATTGTATAGTTGTAATTTTTCGTTTAATTTATTTTTTAGTTGTTTTATATCATTTATCTTTTTAATTTCTGTAGGGAGGCTATTGAAATATTTTATGCATTTTTAATTTTGTTGGTAATGTTTGGAGTTACATTTTTGGATCTTAAAGTTATTTTTAAATCTTAGGGATACGCTTGTTTCAAATTTTATTATTATCATTTTTAATAACACTAAAATTATCAGTATTATTATTATTATTAATATTATTGCAGTTAGTTCTAAGGGCTCATCAGGTCTATGGCCGACCGAACAACTATCCTCCAGGCAATTTTTATTCCCTTGTAGACCTTACGAAGTGCTCTGAAAGATGATATTCGTATACTACAAATTAAATACAGTCTCATTAAGCTGCATTGGCAACTTGTCAACAAGTGAAATAATATAAATTTACAAAAAAATATTCATAGTAATATAATGTCATGTAGCCGTATTTTTATAAAATAATGTATTTCATTTGTCGAGGCTCACGTTTTTAGATTAATTAATAACATATTAAATATCTTAGGTACGATATACGGTATTTATTTATTAAATTAGTCCTATTTTCATGGCACAAGTATTTAGCTTAGTAAGAATATTGATGTGACATGTATTCCATGTACGCGTTTAATATAAATTTTTTTTTTTTAAACTACAGTATTATTCTCATATTTTATTTATACAAAATGGAGTTTAACGATGCTAATTTAACGTTTTATAAACAATATCGTCTAAATGTAGTCCATTTCTCTCAAGATACTCTTGCAATCGGACTCATAAATTTGCGAATACGCGAGAGCAAAGCGTTGGTTCAATGGCAGTAACTTCACGGCGGATATTTTCTTGTAGGGCCTGAATTGTTCGAGGATTGTTGCTGTAAACTCTCGACTTAAGGTATCCCCATAAAAAAAAGTCGCACGGTGTAAGGTCCGGTGACCGAGGTGCCCAAGGTATGTCTCCGTCCTTGCTGATTCATTGATTGGGAAAAATTTCTCTCAGCTTCTCCATTGAAACTGTGCTCTGTTGTTGAACCCAGTAAACAGCTGCAGTTGCGGTACCAAAAATTCGTTTATCATTCGGCAATACGTGTCAGCAGTGACTATCTTTCGCTGGTTAAAAAAATAAGGGTCAATTATTCCTCGGGCAGAAATTGCACACCATACTGTTTGGACAATACAAACGTTTTTTATAGCGTTCCCTTGAATTGTCGGGGCACCAGTATTTCATGTTCTGTTTATTAACAACAATCATTATGAAAATGTACTTCGTCAGTAAACAATATGTTTCCAAGCGGTCGTGCTGTTCCAAAACGTTCCAGCTTCATTCTCGCTAAGGTTTTACGTAAAGAGTAGTCATTTTCGCTGAAAAACTGCACGATTTGCAGTCTTTATGGGTGAAATATAGTTTATTTTTCAAAAGAACGTGCACTGTTGATTTTTTTATTCCAGTACAAGCTGCAATCTTCCTTATCGATTTACGCGGATTGAGCATAATTTCACGTCGAATTTGAGCCACATGTTCTGGCGTCACTGCTGACGTTGATGGTCGCGGAGAAGTTTGGTTAACCATTGTCCCTTCTCGTCTGAACTTTTGAACCCAACACCATATTAGTTACGTGCTCGGCCCATCACTTACTCATCGAATATTAAAGTGAGTACAAAAATCGCGACGCGAACGAACCAATGAATCACTGCACTTTAAATATTGCCCAACTGCAAACGCGCGGTGCGCTCCCAACCAGTAACTCATTGCGACTGGCAAATCTGGAAATCACGTGCGTCGAACAATACTCCTCCCACTTACTTCACCTTGATAGTTTACGACCAATTACAATTTAATCTTGAAATTTTTCCACTGGTCATATACACATAAAAAAATTACACGTTCACTACGTATAACCTTAGTTCTATATTATATTACTTATTATATTTAAAAAAATAATTTAAGAAGGTTTACATGTACTTATAATAACGTTAATTCTTCTAATAACTTGGACGTTTTCAACGATAAATTGCTTCCCTTTAGAAGTAAACTACACCAACTTATTAATAACTATTGACATAAATTGTATATACATGAGTGTATGCGTATTTATACATATATATTTATATTTAGAATATATATATTGCATACCATTTCCCTCCCTTCCCTACCCTTTCCATATGTTCAGTGTAAAACACTATTTATCACTTTTTAATAAATACTATTTTTTATTTTATTATGTTTTTTTTTTGTTGTGTAAAATACTTTTTATTTATCAGTTTGTTAAAATGTACTATTCTTTAGTTTATTATGTACTATTTCTTAGTTTGTATTATAATATTTCTCGTTTAATTCCGAAGAAACATCACTGGTATTGCTTTTATATACCATATTTTATATCAGTTCTTATTATTGTACTGTTTGTTTCTCTCAAAAATTAAAAATTAAATACTTACATTTCTTATTAAATCTTTATTAATGTTGTAGATCTATTGTATCAAGTCCTTTAGAAATATCAGTAAGAAAAAATGCGATCACATGTTTTTATTGCTTAATTCGTTATTTATTAAATTTGCAAAGTCCTGTAATAAATTTTCTGTACTTTTTTCTTTTGAATACCATTTCGGTTCGGATCTATTATGGAGAAATTTCGAGATATTTAATTAATTTTATGGAGATGTATGATATTTGTAAAGAATATTTTCAAGCGCTGGCAGAATACTAATGGATCTTTAATTTCCTATTTCACATTAAATACTAAAGTACGATGTCTCGTATTTGTTAGATAATTAAATCGTATCTTCATCATGATTGTTAAACATAAAATACAATAAAAGTTCTAATTAGTATTATATCAAAAATTTTATTATAAATATGTAGAAAAGGGACTAATTGTTCATAGTGTAAATATAATTAAATATTTACATAGAATAAAATTGTAACACACAATCATTAAATATAATCTTGCATGAAACTTGAAAATTGTTACTGAAGCATGTAGCATTCTCATTGTGACATATATGCTGTTTCAGGTAAAAAATAATATCAAATTTAGTCCATAGATGGCGATAGCAGTAGTATTCGAAGTGATTCCACATATTAATAAATATACAATATTCAAAAATTTAATAGATATGGAGGTTGATTAGATGGAATGGTGAACGTTACATTGTGTAAAGTGATCACTTAGGCCAGCCGAAGACAGATCGTAAGCCTTGTAATTACCCATATTTTCATATTTTTCTATTAATAAAACATTGCTTCGTCTCTATGAGATATCTATTATTTTTTTAATAACAGTGCTTTTGTAGGTGAAAATCCAGTAATTGTGTGTTCAAATATTGCGGATAATATCATTTTTAAAAAATAAAATATTTAGATTTAGATTGGTCCTGGATTACGATTGAAATTGAATTGAATACATCAAGTTCGAGGTTTTCTTGTCGAATAATTTCTTTAAAACCTTTTTCACTCGTGAGTTGCTCTCTGCAAACATCACTAACTCAAACCAATACACGTAGCCCTCCGAGCAGACAATACACACTGTTCATTAAAATGCGACATTTTCCCAATTGGCACGAAGATATTCATTACTAACTTAAATAGGCTTATATAGGAATGGCATATTATAAAAATAAATTGCTTTACTCGCGGTTTTAAATATTTTAAAATTTTAATGGATTGTAACGATCTCTAACGGAAAATGAAGAAAGTTTTTTTCTCAATTAAAAAAATAAAAAACCTAGTTTCATTCATTCATCAATTACTGGTGGTATAGCATAATCGGTTAATGCACGTTCCTCGGATCGAAAAAGATCCAGGTTAGAATCCTGGCAGCAACAACAATATTTGTCGATAAAATTGATTTTATATGTATATCTTTCTAATTAATACATATAATTTATATTAAATTATTATTTATGAACTTCACAAATGGATTTCGCTTCTTAGACCAGAAAACCTTTTACAATTAATTTAGTGTTGCATTGCTACTCGCATATGATCAACTTTTGTAATCAGCTCCAAATGTCCAAGGTTAACATTTATTTACAGATGTATACTATAGAAATATACTCAGACTAAAACTATACAAATGCATACCGATTACTTGTAGTGGATACTGACTGCTTCGCAGCAACGGCTTATGTTTTTCCTTAAAACCTATTTTTCAATGTTGAAATTATAATTTATCAAAAAAAGGGTCGCAGAACAACGCAATGCGACACACGAATCATATTTCTCATAGCAACTAATTCAAGGGAGGTGAATCGAACGCCAGCGCTTCACGCCACCGGCTAGGCTCAGTCTGTGGGTGTCTCTAGTGTAATGTGTCAGTGTGGTTGTCTCGGATAGATGGGAATGGTCTTAAACAAATGAAACACTTGGTTTACACATGTAACACATAATATAAATTGTATTATGTGTTATTCACATCACAACAAATGCCCGGCAACATATTTGCACGATTTGAATCTTTCTATTTTCTTCACTTGTCATCGTTCTTTCCTCCGGGCGAAAACACTAGTTAGTTATGAATTTAACACTAATCTTATGGTTAATACAAGGTTGAAAGGTTACTTGAATCTTGAATGAATGATTTGAAGCCGTACCAAAGTTATCTCTCTTCGAATACTAATTAAATGTATTAATAATAAAGATATACAAAAGGATGTTCAGCGAAAAAATTTCAAAATCAAATTGTAATTGCACGTAAATCATCAGGGTGAGGCAAATAATAGGGATATTGTTCGACGCGCGAGATTGCGGATTTACTAGTTGCAATAAGTCAGTGGTCGGGAGCGCACCGCCCGTTCGCGATTGAGAAATATATAAAGTGCGGTGATTCATTGGTTCGTGCGCGTCGCACTTTTTGTACTCACTTTAATATTCGACGAGTAGGTGATGGGCCGAGCACGCAACTAATATTTTGTTGGGTTCAAAAGTTCAGACAAGAAGGGACAATGGTTAACCAAACTCTTCCAGGACCATCAACGTCAGCAGCGACACCAAAATATGTGGCTCAAGTTCGACGTGAAATTATGCGCAATTCGCGTAAATCGATAAGGAAAATTGCAGCCTGTACTGGAATAAAAAAATCAACAGTGCACGTTCTTTTGAAAAAGAAATTACAGTTTCATCCATACAAACTGCAAATTGTGCAGTTCTCACCTAAGATAACTATTTTTACGTGAAACCTCAGCGAGAACGATGCTGGAACGTTTAGGAACAACACGAATGCTTAGAAACATATTGTTTACTGACGAAGCACATTTTCATATCAATAGCAATGTTAATAAACATAATATGAGATACTATTACCCCAACAATTTAAGAAAATGCCATCAAAAACGTTTGTATTGTCCAAAAACGACAGTGTGGTGTAGAATTTCTGCCCGAAGGATAAATATCCCTTTTTTTAACCAGCAAGAGACAATCACTGCTAACGTGTATTGTCAAACAATCGATGAGTTTTTGGTACCGCAACTGCAGCAGTTTCCTGGGTTTAACAACAAAACACAATTTTAGCAATACGGGGTCACTCCACACACGGCTAGAGTTTCAATGGAGAAGCTAAAGGTATTTTTTCCCAATAAATTCATCAGCAAGTACAGAGACATACCGTGGGCATCTCGATCTCCTTACACCGTGCAACTTTTTTCGCGAGGATACCTTAAGAGTTTATAGCAATAATCCTAGAACAATTCAGGCTCTGCAAGAAAATATCCTCCGTGAAATTGCTGCCATTGAACCAACGCTTTGCTCTCGCGTGTTCGCAAATTTATGAGTTCGATTGCAAAAGTGTCTTGAGAGAAATGGACGGCATTAATACGATATTGTTTATAAAACGTTAAACTCCATTTTATATAAATAAAATATGAGAATAATATTGTAGTTTTTTTTTCTTTAATATTAAACTAAAAAATTTACGCTGGACGCTCTTTATAAAATCAATTTTATCGAAAAATATTGTTGTTGCGCTACCGTAATTCGAACCTGGTGCATTACCAAATATGCATAGTTAGTAATTCACCTTCCCAGGATTGGAAAAGAGATCCAGGTTTGAATGCCGGTAGCGCAACAACAATATTTTTCGATAAAATTGATTTTATATGTATCTATCTTTTAATATATTTAATTAGTATTTAAAATATCACAGACCTATGTTCTGAATAATTTCAGCTTCACAATAAGAATGTGTTCTCCATAATAATATATAGGTTCTATCGATATGTTCAATATTTAATTAAAATGAATTGTTAATTCTGATGTCTGCTATCGGTTTACTCAAAAGTATTTGAGATTCCGTAAAAACAATGTTGATGGCTTTCAAATAATGAAGCGATAGATGTATTAATTAAAAGTGTAACATATGGGTTCGAAACTTTATCGTCTAAAATACGGTCGCTGTAGCATAGTTGGTAATGCACCTTCCCCGGATTGAAAAAGAGATCCAGGTTCAAATTCTGATAGCGCAACAACAATTCGCTAATATTGATAATCATAACTTCAATAATTATTTTTCTTCATCGAAAGACTTCCAGATTGTTACATGATCCATTTCTCCAGTGCTGGTCAGCATAGCTACTAGCCTAGATTCTCATTTTACCTCTAACCAGGTGATGGGTCCATGATGCGGAAGGATCGGGACCTCAAACATCCCGTATCCACCGCATCTCAGAAATCCTTCTTCCAAATCTCTCCATTTTGTCGGCGAAGCGCCGTCCGGCGCGCTCCACCCGCCTCATCGGCTCGATTCCAAGTCCCTCCTCTTTTCGCCTTCTCTCTTTTTCCGCCCGCTTCTACTCGGATCGGTAATATATCGCTTGGCCTGCCGCGCAATTTTTAAATGTCACAATTTTATATATTTTGCAAGAGAAATTTATTTATTTGAGAAGAACTTCATGTAACCGATACCCAAAACACAGTGATGTGGCACGGTGATACTTGTGGCTTCGAGCCTTTTATATTCTATATTCGCTGTTCTCGGTTAATATAAACATTATTCGTTAAAAGGGAAGATTTTAGGCCAGTCACCACAATATTTATGGGTAAATTGAACCACCTGGTCAATACGTAAACATTAACTTTTATAATCTCAGGTAAACTTCAATGTAACGCGTCCATCGGTCAGAAACGAACATAATAGCCGGAATATAACACACGTTCATATTGTTAACTCCGACGCCACCTGGTGACAGATTTTGGGGTCTCGCTAAATCGAGTGGTTTAAATCTTGGCTAAAGATACAAAATGAATATTATAATTACACAATATAGTATGTAGTATATAAAATAATTGTTCAATATGAAATATCACATAACACGAGTACTTACGCCAAATAAAAAACCAATTTGAAAAAAACCTGAATTGAACAAATAATAAGTGCTCCGTATTTTATACTTGCTTAAAAAGTGTATATTTACGGTACTTAACAAATAGAGACTTTTGAGAAGTAGATGAACGTATAGAATACACGATGTTATTATATAAAGAAAACGCATTCTCATATTATTTCCTGTGACACATGCTGAAAATTTTGATTTAATGGCAAAAATAGTTTTCTGCGGTTTAGAAGTAAATGTATATTATTTAATGAAACAAATAAATAAATTGCCATAGATATTATTGTAAATTTTTCTGCGTATAAAATAAAATCACTTGATTGTTCAAATTGAAGTGTACCGTGAAAGTGTACAGAAAACAAACCAAATACAGTTTATCCCAAGTCATTTTCATTTTAGTTTACTTGCTGCACCGATGCAGAGGGGCGTGCCGATCGCTAGCCGCGTACTTAGAAATTCAGTCGCTATGGAGCGTGTCTATACCAGTTGTTTCTACTTTTTACTACCATTTTCACATTTTTCTATGAGGCTACCTTAAATCAAAGGTATACCGTATTAATCCACCGTCTATGAACCAATTAAAATAAAATATCCGAGAATAAATGGTGGCGATCACGGAGCAGTTCTCAGAAATGTTGCCTCCTGTTTAAAAGAGTGCCAGCGAAATAATAAAATCACATTTAGAAAACATCATTTTTAAAAAATAATTTCCCAGGGACTGTACTTAAATGCAAAATAAACATTATTTTATTACAGAATTTTTATTATAAAAAACACTTTTGGGACACTTGTATATATATATGAAACTACTGAAGCTCACAATCCGGGACTGCATATTGGTAATTGTATTAAAAGATCATACTACTATTAAATATTTACATAATTAATAATTATTTGTTATGGTTATAATTAAATGATACCTAGATATAAATACAAAAAATATATATATATTTAAATAAAAGCATAAGCTACATCCGCAGATGAATATTTTTTTACAGAGCCGTGAAAATACATAATCAATTAAATTTCACTGAAATATCAACTTAGACCCGAAATGCATAATTCTTCTCTAATGTATAAATCCATAATTCTTCATTATATGGTAAGAAATTTGAGTTTTATGACTAGTTATATTTTCTTGGCAAAAAAGTTAGGATATTAATGAGCAGTCAGGTAGTTAAGATACCGCCAATTTTTCTTTAAATGGAAATCCATGGAAGACTACCTTTTGATATTACAATTGATACAAAACAAGACTTTGTAGAATTATAGTATAGTAATATTATTATGACCATAAACTAACGTTGGCAGATAATAAATGAATTTAAAAAAAAAAACATTTTTGTTTTAAAATAATGCATATCATTTAACTAGTGATGTAATTACTGTTACGTACAAGAGACATATAAATGTGCTTGTCACCGTTATATAACTTTATCAGCTCTGAGTTAATAATACAAGACACGAAAATGTACCTAGTGTTTTAGATAATTATATAAATCCCGTTCAGCATACAATGAAGAATCCGCTGAGTCATGTTTTATAATTTATATTTCTCGTATCACGCACACATGTGAATTTTAGTGAATCTGGAAATAACCAAGTTATTATGTAGTTAATATCACATGTCGATAATGCAGAAGATTTCAAATACTGTCATGACATGGCTATTTATTTTACAGAAAAATGATTTCAGCACAATTCATTCGGGTAATTATTAAAATGGAGAACAGTGTGCATTGTTCTTAATATCTTTACATGTGTAGGAGAAATTGACTGAGTTAGATATAAATCAAGAAGAGAGAGAAATGGTCACAAGACTATTTTTTTAACATTAATTGGGTAATTTTTAGCCGGTTCTGTAATTATTCGGCCCTACTGTGAATTTATACTCCCACTCAGAATTGTCAAAATCGATAACGCCTAAACAAAAGTACAGTACCAAAGAAATAACTTATACGTTATTCAATTATTTTAATTAAAAAACTTAATTATAAGATAACGTCTATATATATATATATATATTTTCTTCAATATTTGCAAATTAACTTTCTGGCAACGTTTTATATAAATAATAAGAAAAAAATTTAAAAACTTAATCAGGTCATATCTTTACCCACCATTCATTTATAGTGCATTGGAGAAAAAATTAAATAATAAAAAATATCCCAAACTCTATACAACTAGCTTTCTATACTAATAATAAATTAAAGAATTATATTTTAAATAGTAAGGATAAGGATAATATATTTTTAAAATCGGACGTCTACAAATTAATTTGCATATATTATAATTATTTTAAAATATATAAAACTTGCAGAAATTTTAATATTAGAATTAAGGAGCATTTGAGATGTCTAAATAGCAATAACGGTTTAGTAATTTACATACAAATAAATAATAAAAAGTGTTAATAGTAAATTAAACATTATAAATAACCAAATTATTTTTTCAAATAGTTACCTTTGAAATTTGTTTTCGCAGTAGTTTTTAATAAGTTACGTATGTTCAGTCAGTAAGTCACTTATGTATATTTAGTTTTATTTTTTGTCAACGTTAGTATTTTTAATTAAGTATATGTTGTATCCTGACGAACGAACCATTGATAAATCATCAAATAGTGGTTTAAACAGAGTGTTTTTTTTCTTGTTATTTATGGAATAAATGACATAACAGTCAATTGGATAATCTCAAAAAAAAACAAGTGTAACCAAAAAATTAAAATAAGACTGGTCCTAGGATAAACCTGGAAATGTGCACTACCTTTGGAGCTGCTGGTCTGCTGAATCTCAATTAGTTTATTAATAAACCCCGGTAAATTCATACATCCAAATTACTCCACAAGTATATGTATACATATATGTGTTTAACTGAGATCAATTTGTCGTCAATCATAACAATAACAATATTTCTGAAATTAAATTTGACTTGAAAAACTGATATTGAATAATATTAAATTACAAATTAAATGTATCAATTAGAAAGATATGCATAAAAACTCAATTTATCGAAAAAATATTTTAGTTTCTACCTCAGAACTTAACGTAAATAACATCAAAAAAACTCTAATCAGATGTCTGGAAATACAATAACGTAATATTAGATAATACTCTTCAGCTATAATTGTATAAATATAGAATTATATAAATAAATCGATTGTATTTATATAAACATTCTACAAATCTGTTCGTTAATAAATAACTTGAATAATCTGCAGATAAAACAATCCATCAAAATGCCGAATCAAAATTAAAAATTGCTAATAATTGCTAAATTTTTAAAGTGAGAACGGTTTTCGGTTAAAGCATTAAATTTAAATTAAACTATAATTGTTAAAATCAAAAAGCAGGAACTTCAAGATGAAACAGTACAGCACTATAATGGTTTTTGGAGTTGTGCATTCTAGAATGGTAGAATTCCCCAAGTATTACACATTACTTCGATTGTGTTTTCGTCACATTGTGTTCAGAGCAGTGACCCAAGAACTATCGAGGAGAGGTCACCGTTTGATTGTTTTTACGCCAGATCCGGAAACATGCATACACAGAGCCAGAATATGAGAATTACACGTACGATATATCATATAATAGCTAAAATGGCATAAAAAATCTTGCACGTAACAGAATGAAGTAAAATAACCCATTTATTTATTAATTCACTGATATTACATTTTTAAGCGGTGGGTTCTTCAGTATTCTAGAGAATTTCACATGTTCTCATATATTTGTTTAAATAATTAACAAAACATTATAAACATTTTCAGAACAGTTTAAAAAAATAAATAATTTATATTAAAAAAATATATATGATAATTTTTCACTAAAAAGTTTAAAAGCTTTTAATTTATTTATTTTTATATGCAAGTCTACATCGTCATTTTTTATATATGCATATTTTTTTCTTTATTGGTAATAGTTCTGAGTATACAAAAATATACTGTATTTTAACCAAATACTTTAAATTTTGGTACTGATTCTTTTTAAAAGTTCTCCTCTACGTTTTAATACATGCGTCAATGAGTGCAAGTCTTCAATAAAAAAATTAGTTGTGACTTTAGGAGATTACAATATATCTATGAGAAAATATTCGTCTTTATGGCCGAAGCAAAGTGCCGGACCTTTGCTAACACCAAGAAGCGTGAAACTTTCAAACTGATCCTAGCTAGTAGAAGTGGCCGCCACCAAATAAACCATAAAATTGTTTGTAGTTTTTGACGTGCCATTTTCTAAAGAATACATTTCATTGTGTTGATGTAAATTATAGTTTTATCAAAATCTTTCAAATTCTGTTGTATGTTTAGATTGACAAGCCTTAATGTTATAGGTTAATAATTAATTAATCTAATTATCCACCGTTTTTTTCGCGACTTTATGTTTTTTGAATTTGACGTTTAATTGACATTTATCATAATATAATTCTTTAATAGGATCACAATATATTTTGATCATGCTCGGAGGAGGAACATTCACTGGATAAATACAGCCATTCAGTGGTATTCGAGAGTACTTAAAAGGAGTGCATGGTTGATAATAAATTTGAGGCGAGTTCTGAAGATAACGAAAAGGGGGAGCGTTCGTAAAAGACCAGCGACGATCGTGAAAATCAAATATTGGAGGACAGCCTTGTTCAGTAATCGACGAACGTGCATGAAAAGATTTATTAAGTTGTTTAAAAGGACAGAATAGTACTCTATCATCATAACAAGACAAAAGTTGTTTATCAAGACAGAGCGGTGCTCTATCGTCATTACAAGGCAAGAGTTGTTTATCAGGACAGAACGGTACTCTATCATCATTACAAGGCAAGAGATGTTTGTTTATCAGGACAGAATGACGCTCTCTCATCATAACGTGACAAAAGTTGTTTATCAGGACAGAACGGTGCTCTCTCATCATAACAAGACAAAAGTTGTTTATCAGGACAGAACGGTGATCTATCATTATAACAAGGCAAGAGTTTTGTATCAGGACAGAAGGATACTCTGTCATTTCTATCCACGGCACGATGTTAATTAAGTAAATAGGTAGTAATAATGGATAATTTGTTTATTGATTTCAATCATTGAAATCTGACATTAAAGTCGTACTTACTACGGTTATTTGTATTATGTATAAGATATTTAATCTATTTATCGGTTCTCTATCGTCATTACAAGGCAAGAGATGTTTTTTTATCAGGACAGAATGATGCTCTCTCATCATAACGAGACAAAAGTTGTTTATCAGGACAAAACGGTGCTCTATCGTCATAAAAAGGCAAGAGTTTTTTATCAGGACAGAACGGTGATCTATCATCATAACAAGGCAAGAGTTATTTATCAGGACAGAAGGGTACTCTGTCATTTCTATCCACAGCACGATGTTAATTAAATAAATATGTAGTAATAATGGATAATTTGTTTATTAGTTCATATTATATATAGTCAAATGGTTCAAAAGTCGGGGGTTTGACTATTCAGTCCACTCAACTCAATAGCTGCATCTATCAATAAAGATGACTTTCTTAAATAATGACTTAAAAAAATATTTAATTCGTAACTATGTCATTTCACACGGACTAAATCTACCTGATTCTAATTTTTTTAAAAACGTTTAGTTGTAGTTGCATAAAATTAAATTTATCCTCTTAACATTCTATTCATACTCTTCAAAGCATTTTGGATAAAGCAAAGCTTGGAGTAGTGCACTTCAGCCTCGGGAGTAACATCAAGTCCGTCCAGTTTCCCGAAGAGGTCAGGAAAACCGTTCTCAATGCATTCAGAGAGATGCCCTACACTGTATTGTGGAAATGGGAAAACTATTCGCTTCCCGATCAGCCATCCAATGTGTTCATACTCAAGTGGCCGCCACAAAAAAAAAAAAAAATTTTCTTCGTAAATATATTATTCTACGAGTAGGTTTATCAATAAAGGATAAGGTGCCGTTAGCTTAGTATTTTCTGTCATATTTAATAATGTTTATAAAGGAAAAAAATTATAATATTCATGAAAAAATGTAATAAATTATACAGCGTATGACAGACCTAGCCCATAATACTATATGGGTGGATACCTGACTAAATTACGAGTCGAAAATGTTCAAGGGATATGTGCTTAATCCAACCATGTTAACGATATAAGCATTTAAAAAAAATCGTAATAATGCGATTATTTCGATTAATTGAAATCTTTTATTGATTTCAAATTATATATTGAATACAAAAAATAAAGGTCATCTAATTTCGAGCGGCTAGACTATTTTTTGTTACATATTTTAGGGTCTGAAGCAAAGATATAGATTAATAATTTGACAATTTCGCAAATATTTATTTTGGAATACGTTGACTTAAGGCATAACATGATTTTGTAAAAAAAAAATATAAAATAATTGTAAGAACTGTCACTTTTGTATGTGTGCGGCAGATGAGTGGTAGGGGTCATGGGATAAAAGAGGCCATCACTGGGGAAACGGGTCTCTTTCCCATCGATCCTTCGCATTAGCAATAAACCATATCTGAGTTATATTATTGTATAATACTGGTAATATATTATTGTAATAAACTAGTATTATTACATGTGTCATACTTAGTTTCACTACAAACAACTTGAGTGTACAAGTGAGGAAATAACCCAAAGCGAATCTGGTGGTATTTCCAAAGACACAACATTGGTGCAGTCAATTTGGAAAGTCACCACAATAATATTTTTCGTAATAGTCAGAATTTGCACATATTCCTTGAACATTTTTGACTCGCAATATAGTCAGGTATTCACCCATAAAATATTGTGAACTAGGTTTGTTACACTCTGTATACAAGGTGAAAAGTACGAAATATTTTGTCGATAACACATTCTCATGTAGAACAAACGCATGTATATATTAATGAAAAATATGATTGTTGTAGTGTGGTAGATAACCTACTATATCATAACTAATCATTGTCAGTACAGTTTTTCTATTATGAAAGTAGAACAATTATTGCAAACTCGTAAACTACAAAACTTTAATAATGCTTGATTATTATTATTGCATATATACACGACTAAGAAAAAAGCAAACGAAAATATTTTTATATTGTTTACTCTGGAGTTTAAAAACAAATTTCATATTTTACCAGATTAGCTACTCGAGAACGTAAATGTATATCCTAAAAAATGTTTCTAGAGCCTGCTATGTTTTTAAGTGATATTTATTTATTTTTAATTTTATTTTTCGAGGCAATTAATTAAATATGTGTGAACAGCAATATTATAAATAAGAATAATTTATTTAATTTTTCGTGCAGATCTTCCAAACGTTAAACTGTTCATAACACAATATGGTCTACAGTCATTGAAAGAAGCCATCCATAACGATGTTCCAGTAATATGTATACCATTTATATGCGACCAGGACCATAATACAAACATCGTTATCAACCATAATATCGACAAGAAGCTCAGTATTGTCACCATCACTAAAGAGAAGATGAAGAACGTTATCAGTAAAATTATCGAAAATCCAATGTAAGTAACATTTCATGGTTATTAACACTTACAGCCCGGTGGGTCAAAACAAAACACGTCCGACGGCAGTGGGTCATTTTAGACCCACCCCAAGTTTTCGGTATTTTAACCGTGTTTTGGAAAAAAAATTATAAATATATTATTTTAAATATGATTTAATGAAATAGTATGATGTGCCGTAATCTTTCTACTAAAAATCAAAGTTTTTATAAAAAATATTACGAATAATGTACGTACGTACAAACGGCCTGTTCGGACCAAATACAAACATCCACTACATACGTGATCTTCTCGTCGGCTCGGTAGATTTCTATTATATTCTCATATCTCTTCCCTTATCCAAACATTTATTTTTTAATATTTTTATGTGATCCTCGACATACATCTCCCTACACCCTTGCGTCACCACAACTTCTCTTGCATTAAAGATCCATGTTTTGCAACATTACGTCAGCGCTGGAAGATTGCAATAATGGTAAAAAAATAGTCTTTTATACATGTAATATATCTGGATGTAGTGAATGCGTGACGCGTGCATGTTGGCATGACTGACACAAGTGAAAGGGATAAAAGATCGCCGGGCTCTTGGGCGCGCTCTCTCGCATCTGAGCCGTGGCTCGAAACGCATCTTTTGCATCGTTCTTATAACTGTAAGCTGTGTATAATAAAGTATATTATAACTACATCTGGTTAGCTTATACTACCTCAATCCCGTACACAATAAGGACCGCAAGCAGTGAACAGATATCATAAATGAACGCAGCCTGAATTCAGCCTATGCAAAGGATATTACAATACTATTGATATTTCGTGTTGTGGCTAGACAAACATATGTAATTATCAACTTGGTCAAGTTGGGTTTCAATGACGTGAATATATTTAGAGTATTACAGTATAATCAAATGGTATATTATATACTCGTAACTAATCAAATGATAAATGAATTACATTGGTGATAGCATCTGAACATTGCAATTTTGAGCTCAATGCACAACATAAATCTAGTGGTCGGAAGTTTGCGCCTCGTTCCAGGACACCAGTAAGTTAGACCTATTTTCAGTAGTAGTAAAAATATTGATGTGACATGTATTCCGCGTACGCATCTCTATCTTAAAAAAAAAAGATAAATGCCCGGAAATAAAATAAAAACTTGATTGTTTTTTAGTGCATTTTTCCTTTTTCAATTTTCGGTTTTAATTTTCATTTGTATTTATAGAAACATTAAAATATATTTTGATTTTCCTATTAATATATTTCGATAGTAATAGAAGGTCTAATAAAGCAATTTCCGTAAAATGTCAATGCTTCGATCATGGCCAGAAGACATAGAAATCAACCCCCGTTAAAATGTTTGTGTATATGTAGGACATAACGCATAATGTGCTAAATTTCCAATTAAACTTATTTGATACTTTGAAATTCATTCACTATCCTAACTATCTTATTTCAAAATGGCAGCAATTTAAGAACCTAAAAAAATCGTAACTTCTTTAATATTAATTCTCAAAGGCGTTTCTCGTTCTTCTTTTCGTGCCCAATACGATTAAATACTAAAATAATAATTACAAATTCGCAACTCCATTTATAGTATATCTAGACAAAAGGGTAAAAATAATCTTTCACACATAGATAAAATCTATCAGATTCTTACTGCGAGTGCTGTAAGGTATTTTTCCTTCATTTCGCGATATGCTATCGGACGTAAACAATTGAATTTGAATTTCTTCTGGGTGGGTCGGTTTGTGATGAAGCCGATGTTCCGAAATATGTTTCAATGGTCATCAACGGGAGGGCTAATGTGATGAAAAATTACAGATGAAATGATAATTCGAAATCCGCCAATGTCGTGTTTAAATTGATCCACGGTAGAATAGCTCGGAAGAAATTCTATTTACATCTGACGACCGTGTGAGCCCGCGAGTGTTCAACATAATTTACGAATAAAATTTAAAGATACAATTTTTACATATATTATTTAAATTATTTAGAAAGATTACGAGAGCTACTGACATTATTTTATGTGTGGTTTATTCTCATTATTCACAAATACCATTTTGGAACATTTCTCTCTTTTTATGAAGATTAATATTAATTATTACAAATATTGAGAGAGGAAATTGGACAAGAATGTCTGACCCAATCTGACATGACATCTTCACTGAAAATAAAAGATTGAAGACTTCTTATTCATACCCTTGCAGTTATCGCACCAACATACGCAGCCTCCGGGAGAAATACCGATATACCACTCTACCGGTACTTTATTCTGGACTTTTCGAGAAACGTGCTGGCTGTTACTTTCTTGATAATTCTGACTGTCATCTCTGCATTGCGAACTCTTGAAAAGTTATTCTGTTCTCAAAAACTGAACAGACTAACCAAATACAAGATGAAGTGATATTTAAAAAAGTAACGATCATTTTTCCTAACAAGAGATTTACAGATACAATAATTTTAAAATATTAACGTAATAAAACAATTAAGATTTGGGGGTACTATAAGCAAAGCAGCCTCAATCTATTTTCTAACTTTTAATCCAGTTTTCTTATAATATAGCTTTTACGCATTATGATAATGTATCGTAAATCTGTGTTAGTTGCAAAGTCAGTTGCTTTTGCCTGCCACCATTTATATTGTAATTCGACCAATAGCAGTCTACTAAATGGTCACCAGTATGGAAACTAGCTTGTTTTTTAAAAAAAGGTGTTGCTTTTATTTTGTGTTTTAAACCAGATTAAAAGATTATCATTCATAATAATAAATACATTAACATAAGTTTATTTATTTTTTATTTATTTATTTATTTATTAGACTTTATTGACATACATGTTTCTGTTGTAACAGAGGTGAATATATTATAACATAACATACAATTTTTTTTTGTAGCTGAATTTTTCTTTCAAAATGTATCATATTTACACACATTTAAATACATTGCCCAACTAGGCAAGTCTGTTTTAGGGAAAATTGATAAACTAATATATTTTATAAAACCAAAACTCATCGAAGGCAAAACACAGTAAGATCGAATACATACATAGCATATAATGTGAAAATATTTAAGGAGAGAGAAAAAAAAATAATAAAAAATGAATATATATAAAATATAAAAAAGTGAATAAAAAAGAGAGAAGAGAAAAAAAAGTAAAATAATAATAATAAAAGTACATATATATTATCAGCTTTTAATATAATTACATATATATAATTAATATAAGTACATATATATTTCACATTTTTCTCCAAATAAAAATATATGATGGTTGCTGAGATTGCTAGTACAGAAATCTTAATGCATAATTTGGAAAAAAGATGTTAATTTTTCTTTTGTAAAATAGTTTAATTTATAATGTCTATGTAAGTCATTTCTTTAATGCAAATAAAATTATTATTAAGTAATCAAAACACGTTGTTAATGAAAACTGTTCACGGTATTGTCATATGAAGAAATATCTAGAACACATGTGTCTTATATTAAGTGAACGATGCATGCGACCATTTGTATTCGCGCTGCACTGGACAGGAAACAATTCAACCAACTCATCACTGAACAACTCATTCAATTCATTCTGCCAACACTGAATTGGCATAATAGTTCGCTAAAGCTCGTGCGTTAGATCAATCTAGTATTTATCAGTAGCGTATAAAAAATGGTGTACATTTTATGTCCAATAAATATAAAACAGATAATTATATAATTTATATACAAGCTTTTAAATTATCAGAACTTTATTTATAGATTGTTATCAGAAAGATTGCACTACGTTATTTACAGAGAGATGATGAGATGCGTCATTCTAATCCGGGGATGAAACACGTGAATGATGATTCATAAAACGTTTCGCGCTGAAAATCTCGAGAGAAATCTCATCTGTGAACACATGCCATATATAAAAATTTAAATTATTAGACCTTATCTAGTATGCTTTTAATTTAATATAAGAGAGAATCAAAAAATGCTTTTAAGGTATTTATTTGAGTAGGTATGAATATTCTATCTTGAATACGCTTGGCTGTAGTCGGTGCTTAGAAAAAAGAAAGAATATATTATTTGTAATATACTTCTTAAGATCCCGATAGCTACCTGAATAGGGGTGTTGCGTAATGGCATAGATGCCGGAAGAAACAGGATTCGGAAGGAAGTTCCATTCACCACAATCCCGTTCTCCTAGCACCTCCAATGTGGACTGTAACTTAGGTTTTGACACTATCTGCGTTCAGGATCTTGAATGATTCAGATTGCAATAGATGGTCACGTAGACACACTTCGCATTCTATTTTACACTGCGAAATCCTTTGTAACCGTACCGGTTCAGGGTCGCCGATCGACTGACCCGGTAGCAGGTGAGGAAGGGGGGGGGAAGGTGGAAGGCAGAGTACATCATCCTCGCTCAAGCACAAATATGTCCCAAACAAGGGATAACACGGGTTTTTTCACCTTCATATAGAACCAACCTGCTCATGACTATGGTCAGTCCCACACCATCCATAAGGGGCAAAATCTTGTTGCATACGATGGCCCCAATAATCTAAAGGTACCGCGAAATTTTAGAATATGAAAAATTAAAAAAACTGAATTGAAACATAAAACATGAATATCTTGTATTTGTTACTCATCAGGGTACATGGGCTGGAGCCTTATTTTCGAAAAACTTTATGTCAATTGGTGGCTTAAACCTATTATGTTTTAAAGTGTCAAGGAAACTCATGGTTAATTATTTTTTTTTTTTAATTTCGTGATATATTTCTACTTAGTGTCGTTTCCTCGACAGATGTATTAATTTGAAAAAGTGTAACATATGGGTTCGAAAATTTGTCATGAAAAATACTGGCGCTATAACACAATCGGTAGTGTACTTCCCCGGATTGGAAATAAGATCCAGGTTCGAATCCCGGTAGCGCAAAAACAATATTTTTTGACAAAATTGATTTTATATGTATATATTTATAATTAATACATAAAATTAGTATTTAAAACATCACAGACCGTCTGTTCTGAATAATTACAACTTCACAATGAGAATGTGTTCTCCTTAATAAAGTCGTTTAATTCCAAACCATTTTCATCGAAACGCTTTAATAAATACTTTGAAGATTCGGTGAAAGTATGTGTCAACACTACAGGAAATGTAAAAAAAAAACCAAATATATTGTCGATTTTGAGAAATTACAAAATTTATTGCCACTTTATACCATTTATAGAGGTGTTTGAAACTCAACACACGTATTTTAGGCGTTTGTCGCTCACATTATTTGATCTCCTTCGGTACATGCCAGTAGAATACGACTAAAAACTAATGGTCAATTTCATTATTGAGCCGTTTGAAGGTTAAGTACTCAATTACAGATGGTTTTGATACGAAACTATACTTGTTTTTGTTTGTTCTATTACCTAAAATATTATTTGTGGTATAGTATTTATACCAATCGCAAGTGTAATTTTTTCTTAGTAAAACTGTATTCAAATATACTTTTTTTTTAAATTTTTGATATAGAGTGGTTTGGAAGTAAGCGACTCAATTGTTAAATAAACATATTTTTTTTAAGGAGAACACATCATTATTGTTAAGTTGCAGTTTTTACATAACATTTCTGTGGTAAAAAAAAACGATTCTGAAAAATATGAAATTTCACAATAATAATGTATTCTCCTTAAAAAAATATAATGTTTTTTAACAACTGAGTCGTTTACTTCCAAACCACTATATAATCAAAAATGAAAAAAAGTGTATATTTTAATGCAATTTTACTAGAAAAAGTATCAAAGTTTACCCAAATTTAATAAATGGATTCAATTTCTGGCATATATTACTCAAAGATATTTAAGATATGTGACAATATAGAGGTGATAGCTTGTTAAAAATGGAATAACAGATGAATCAATGTTCAAAAAAATTGTCATTAACTTGCTTAGTTGGCGTGGTGTAACTGGTAATGCATTTCCCCAGATAGGAAAAGATCCAGGATTGAATCCCGGTAGCAAAAAAATATTTTTTCGATAAATTGTTTTCTTCTGTATATCATTTTGGTTGATACATTTATTTTGTATTAAAATAATCTTTAATTAATAATAAACGTGGTTTATATATTAATATTAATATAATTTTACATAATCTTTCTTCCTTATTTTGCAAGTTATATGCGTATTTTTATTAATCACTAAACTTTGTGTTTAAAATTATTCAAACTTCATAATTTTATTTTTATATATATAATATTTGATATAAGTGCCTTCCTCAATCTAAATGGAATGACGACATCAGGAATGTGGCGGGTAATACATGGATAAGAAGGGCTGAAGGCAGAGTGAATTGAGGATCCTCGGAGGAGAACTGTATCCAACAGCGGAGAGATACCGGCTGATGATGATGCCCATCTCCACAAACGAGATTTTTAAGAGATTTTCGACTCGAGACATTCTCTGAGATACGTATTTTGCTCCGATGAGAATCTTTGAAGACAATTCTCACCATTTGTAGTCCCCGTGTGCACATCATGACTCAGATATTCGCCGTTTCGTGCCTTGCCTCACGCTCGTCGCGTACATCAAACGTCAAGTCGACCCCTTAGAATAACAAGGTTCCAATTAACATTTCGGCCTAATTTGAGTTATTGCGTGAAATGAGTTCCAAATGCATCATTCTTTATTTCTTCCATACACACCAACTCATTCAATGGATATTAAAGGAAATAGCAAGAGCTGCAGTTCCAACTGCATCAGTTATTTATTTGAATTTATGAATTATTATTGTTAATTTACAATGTTTTTATTTATTTTTAATTTCTCTCACCTCACAGTGATTATTGATAATACTGTAAATAAGTTAAGATCTTAAAACCGATCATATTTGCATACTCAAAACAAAATATACACGAATATATGTTGAAATTCAATCAACACTTTTGCGCTCATTATCTCAGATGGAACCTTGTTATTCTGAGAGGTCCAAATGTCAGTTGTGTGATTTATAATCTCCCAGCAGCAGCTTAAACTGAATAAATATTTGTACTCTAAAACTTTACATTAATGTTAATTATTATCAGAATAGCTGATTGTACATATTTATAGTGGTTTTAGATGACATCTGTGTGCACGTGTTTACTATCATTGTCAAATCGAGTGTCATGAGTGTGAGTTTATATCTCTTTCTACGATTTTCAAGCTGATATGAGCTCTGAGTTTATCTCTAGATTAATATTTCAACACGTGCACATGATATTGAGATATACTCGAATCTCAATTAAGTCTCTGAAATTATCCCTTTGTTGTTCCTTCCGTGGACACGGGCCTTAACAATGAACATCAATGTGCACTTTGCACCCATTGTTGTAGACTTTTTGTGGGCTGTCAATGTATATAGTGAACACGAGGAAGTATTACATTAAATACTAACATATAGGTTCGAAAATTTGTCGTCAAAAATAATGTCGCTGTAGCATAGTCAGATAATGCACCTTCTCCGGTTTGGAAAGAGATCCAGGTTCGAATCCCGGTGGTGAAATAACAATGCTTTTCGATAAAATTGATTTTATATGTATATCTATCTAATTAATACATTTAATTGGTATTTATTTATATTATCACAGACCTATGTTCTGAATAATTACAACTTCACAATTAGAATGTATTCTCCCAATAATAATCCTAAAAAAAATTCTAATATTTTGTATCATCAAGTCAATTAACACACCTTTCATTACCGTAACAATCTATGTTAACTACTAGATTTGTTTTTTAAATAATTATGATTTTTTTTTTTAATTTAAGGATAGTTTTTTTAAGAACATTAGAATAAGTTGACATATGTTTTTGGTTAATTAATTTGACATCCTTAAGAAAGGAATGGTGTTTTAAAATTACCCATTAAGTGGTTATTATAAACAAAGTTAAATTTTCAAATACTAAATTTTTTACATTAATCTACTTAATGTTCTATTACTTTATGTGTGTGTACTTGTCACTATATGTATTTGCCTATAAGTGCACCTGTTACGTTTACATCAGCCATGTGTGCGGTAATTATGTGTGCGATTATCTGGTGACCTAAAAGTCTGAATGGAAAAATTAGGCAGGAACTCACCAAAAATATATCTTCATCATCAACTCCCTACATAGCCTAAACTGTACGAGGAATACCAAACCGGACTGTGGACTAAACCGCTCCACAGTCACGTACTCGTAAGTGGCCTCTATTAATCTGTTACATCAATCGATGTATCCTTGAAGTGGATATTCACTGGAGGGTACTACACAAGATGTTTTCTTCTTACACGTAATATTATATTCTAATAATATTATAAATATTTCCAGTCCCCAGTGTTTTCGATAAACTTATTTATTATTATTTTTAATATATAGATCATTAAATGACCCTGACGCACAATCCTAGTGTGACATTAAAATTCTGACAATGTTTCAGAATGCTTTCTTTTATGGTTGAGAAATTAGAAATACTGAAAAAATAAAGATAATCATCATATTATCCTATTTTTCTGAGTATTATTCTCAAAGGTTTATTTTGCAGAACTGATAATTGTTGCATTTCTCCTTCATTCGTCAAAAATAAAATGAGCTTCAGTAGTTGATGTGAGGAATAATAACAGAGTTGCATACTATTTTACAAGACTCAGTACTAATAAATCTTCTGATCCTTCTCAGAAGTGAGACTTTTTTAGCAATCTAAGAGACCATACAATATTGAAATCTAATCACATGCATGCGACAGTACTAGGCGGGAACATAGAAAATATAATTTATTATAAAAAATAATAATGTGTTATAATCGAACAATTCACGCTGATAAATACAATCATACATAATTATAAAATGATTTAAATATGTAATAAACTCAGTTTGAACATTGATTAAATTTGAGGTTATCAAAAAAGAACGGCCCTATAGCACATCCAGCTCAAATACTACACCATACTACATCTCGACTTATATGTAGTAGTTGTTCTTTATATAGTCGAGGGCTGTCACTTATCCGAATGTGATTTTTACAGATTTGTTTATTGATATACTTATCCGCTGAAGATGATTTTTTTAAATATGAATTAAATATATTAATTATAAAGATACACATATAAAATCAATTTTATCGAAAAATATTGTTGTTGCGCTACCGGGATTCGAACCTGGATCTCTTCCCTAACCGGGGAGGTGCTTTATCCAACTAAGCTACAGCGGCATTATTTTTAGCGACAATTTTTTCGATCTTATATGTTACCTTTTTTGAAATCAATACATTTAATCGTTCCATCATTTGATAGAGCCATATACCTAGTTGGATAAAGCACCTCCCCCGGTTAGGGAAGAGATCCAGGTTCGAATCCCGGTAGCGCAACAACAATATTTTTCGATAAAATTGATTTTATATGTGTATCTTTATAATTAATATATTTAATTCATATTTAAAATATCACAGACCTATGTTCTGAATAATTACAACTTCACAATAAGAACGTGTTCTCCTAAAAAAAAAAAGAAGATGATTTTGTCGTCAAAAAACCTGCACCTTAGGATCCATGGTGATGCCTATGGTCTGAAGTCAGCTGAATTTTGCTTAGACCACGATCGCATAGACTAAAATCTCAAGTTATAATTCTTTCATGAAACTTCTGGAAATACCAAATTGCTGTAAACTACGACGATTTGAAGTTTTTGGATTTTCGGTGACATTTTCTTGCGTACATTTACGTCGATATACGTCTTAAGATAATTAGTGTCAAATAAAATAATTAGACAAAATACTTTATTTAAACCACTATATATTCATTATTCAACATGTTTCGATACCTATGGTATCTTTTTCAGGAAACAATGTATACTGAAATTAAAAATACCAGCATTAATAAAAGTGGTGAATAAGTAAGAACTAATATGAAAACAAATTTAAAATTTAAAATTTGCAAAGAGGATTTAGTTATTTATAATATTTACTTATTCGCCACTTTATAGTTTTGATTTTATCTATGTTTGTATTTTTAATTCCAGTATATATTGTTTCCTGAAGAAAATACCATCGGTATCGAAACATGTTGAATAATTAATAAATAGTGTTTTAAACAAAGTATTTTGTCTAATTATTTATATAAAATGTGGCCACAAAGTAATTTTACTAATATTGAAGAAGTGAAAATAATTTTAGGTTGAATGTTTAAAAATAGGGCTTAATTCATATTCCCATGTACAAAATGATACATCTTTTATAATATAAGATGTAACGCTGCAGCAATGGCGCTATACGTGCGCTAGCTTCCTTAGCCAAAGGCCAAGTGCCGATCGTGCTGATTGAGGACCACGACAACGTTACACTGGTTCTGTACGTGAACTGATTGTAAGTTTTTTTAATTATCTTTTCATTAATTCCTTTCTTCAAAGCACGGATTAATTTCTGGACCAAAATGTGAAATATAATCAAGATTATTTACTTATCCCATCGAATTCTGATTCTATTATTTAAAATCGCATTAAATTAAAAACCGTCTCAGAAAATCATATTACTAATTTACCTTAAGATTTAAAACTCTGCAAAATTAAAAAGACAAGTAAAAACCTTAAAATTGTGCTAAATATGAAAATTCAATTGTTTTTCAGCAATCATCATTGCTGATAGATTTTTTCTGTATATCTTTCTCATTGAATAATTTAATTTGTATTAAAAAATACCGGAGAACTACATATGTTCTAAAATTGAAACTTCACAACAAAAGTATGTTTTCTGTAAAAATTCTTGAATTATCCATAAAATCTGTTAAATTCGGCGTCGGTGGAATTTTTTTCTATCAATCAACACAAATATTTGACATAGAGAGGTATATTGTTGTTGAACAATTCGCGATTAATCATTTTATATAAATGCTTTTGGAGTGACCCTTCTGAAATATAAAGTTAGATTGTCGCTGTAGTACAATTATTGATGAGAAGATCTTGTCAGTAATCCATTACGTGGCGAACGGTGAGTGACACTTGTATAACTCGCTTGAATACAAAACTGAACTGGTTTTTTGGGTACATTCATGTCAAATCACTGTTCCATAAATCCAGAATGGCATCTTGTAATCGGACTCCTATATTGTTAATATTTGTTTAGTATTTTGAGCTATATAACGAGATTTACAGTTAGAAAAGGTTCATAAGCTATTGTACGCCGCTGTGCAGAACAACTTGACGATTAATTAATTGTATCAATAACCTATACGAAATATATTATTCTACTGATTTAAACTGGTTTTCGGGGTAAAATTTGAAGTATTTTGTGTATTACAAACAAGTATACAGTTCATCGATGGAATTGCGTCGCGTAATTTTAGTTTTTGTAGTTTTGAGTGTTTGCAATGGTGCTAGGATCCTCGGAGTGTTTCCTGTTCCATCGATCAGTCACCAAGTAGTGTACAGAGCGCTGATGGAAGAATTAGCGAGAAGAGGTCACCATTTGGTTGTTTTAACACCTGACCCGGTAGCGTACACAGAACCGGAATACAAGAACCTCACGCAAATAGACGTCCATGACATTTCGTATAACCACTGGAACTCTATTATGAATTTTGCAAGTGATAGAATCAAGTCTAACGATCCATTCTCATCATTTTCTTTAATGTTGGAAACATTATTGGATGTGGTAGATTACCAGTTCAAGCATCCCGCAATGCAAAAACTTTTAAATGATCCAGAAGAACATTTTGACTTGTGTTTTATCGAAATATTTGTCCATGCTGTTCGTCCTTTGAAGGAGAAATTTAACTGTCCAATGATACTCTTCAGCTCCATATCAGGAATGTGGAATAATCACATAGATGTTGGTAACCCGACTCACCCAATTCTGTACCCCGATTTCACTCACTCAAACGCTCATCTGACAATAAGGGAGAAGTTTTCAATGGTGTATGATTATATCTACCAAATCCACTTACATTACAACGCATTATCTACATTTAGTGGCTTTGTTCAAAAATACTTTGGAGAAACTACTCAAACCTTAGAACAAATTGGAAAAAGTGTGGATTTGATATTTTTAAATTATCATCCTGTTCTAATGGGAGTGAGACCTTTAGTCCCCACCACAATCACCCTAGGGAGCATGCACATCAAACCTGTGAAGCCTCTTCCTTCAGTAAGTTTATATTTAAAGCATATGAAGACATATTTTTACAAATAATACCTAAATAAAACACAACAATGTATTAAAATCGGATACTCTAATTTCATACAAATCTTTTTTTTTATTTTTTTCAGTGTCATTTATCAAAAGTACTTAAATTAATGATGCTTTTTACGTATTAAATTTTAAATAGCTGTAAAAAATATTTTTCATTTTACTAAGTGTTTGTAAACCAAGAATAATTTATTCTACACATCTTCTGATTTTAAACTTATTTACAATTACAATGGCTTTAGTCAAATTTGTATTAGAATAAATAAACATTAATAGCATTCTCTTCAGACTCTTCAACACATTTTGGATGATGCAAAGCATGGAGTGGTGTACTTCAGTCTCGGGAGTAACGTCAAATCCATCCAACTTCCCGAAGCTGTCAGGAATGTCTTCCTCGATGCATTCAAAGAGATGCCCTACACGATATTGTGGAAATGGGAAAACGATTCACTTCCTGATCAGCCATCCAATGTATTCATATCCAGGTGGCTACCGCAACAAGATGTACTCCGTAAGTATTTAACGCATTGTTGTTTTTTTATTTTATTATTAATGTAAACCCATTGCGTTATTCTTCAAAAAACTTTAAGAAAACTCCCAAAATTCATCAATTTAGACTAAAAATCATTAATGATATACTTAGATACCGTTCTCTGTTTATAGTTGCAACATGTCATACCATAAGTTTAGTGTTTCACGGCGACAGCTAATCAGGCCTATTCTCAAAATTGCAATATTGAAATGAAGGTGATTGTTACACCAACCCTCAAAAATAGACAGATAGTTTTGACAGATTATGGTACGTTTGTCTCCCTCACTCCCTCACTCTCTCTCCCTCTCTCTCATTCAAATATAACACTATTTTTGAGGGTTGGTGTAACAATCACCTTCATTTCAATATTGCAATTTTGAGAATAGGCCTGATTATCTGACTGCGCCGATTGTGGTGTCCCTTTGGTGCCAGCTGTTTACCGCTGCACCAGACAAATAGCTATTCTTCTGAAGAACTTGGAGCTGTGAATCGGTGACGTGACTGTCAGAACATGAGGTAGGCTATTGGAAACACATTGTCAACCGTCCCTATTACAAAGCTGGAGGACAATGGTTGTGACCACTACGATAACCACCATTATATTTCTCTGTACTGTTGATATGGATTTACAGAATATGTCATAATAATTGCATACTTTTATTTATTTTATTATCAATATTAAATATATATCTGTTGTCTAATTAATCTCGCACCACTTACATTGGAATTCTCTTAAAAATATTTCTTCACTTTATTTATATTATGAATAAAAAATAATTATACCTTTACTTAAATATTATATTATTACTATATAATATATAATAATACTACATATTGATAATATTACAACAAATTAGGTGAAAAACTTGAAAAAACACGCAGAAAAATGTATCTATCGTTAAAATAAATAAATAAATAGTTACCACCGGAATTCCAATCCAGAACTTTATCTTGCCGGAAAAATAATAAATAAATTGATCATATCAAGCACTTATTGCATAACGAACCTTCTATTAAATAAATTATCCTTCATTAAAGTGAGACGTATATTATTTTACCCACATACATTTCAGTATAATAATAAATGTTGTCGCTTTCATATGGATCAAATTCGAGGAGATGATCGAGGAAGCCAGTCGATATTACCACTTTTTGACATTATGCAGCCGGTAAAAATTTCAAGCGTAGCTCGGGCTGTGTATGAAGTGGCACCGTCCTATTGAACCCATTCGGTCGGCCACCAAGAAGTTTTCCAACATATGATATAATGACCAATAATGGTTACAGTATTATTATTTAGATAAAATGTTTTAATGACTTTAACGCGTTATTAGAGCATTAGATGATTCACAATAAATTGTAATTAACGATTCTTTACGGTTACTAAATAAAAATTAACAACTATTTGGCAAACCAAAATGACGGCCAAATAAAACCGGTCTGGAACATAATATTCACCCTGTAGATCAGTTTTTACCCTAAAACCACGGTTATCAAAGAACGTGAAATTTGTTTTTTAATATTTCATGCTTGTTTTGTTCATGAATTTTGTTCATTGAACGGTTTGCATCTGACTTCCTCAAGACAGATATTACTCGGTATCAATGTGTAACGTATATCTGTATGTAATCAATCCAATGATTTGAATTATTCATAGTATTATATTTCAATAGCAGCTATATTTTACATTATATTGGTTTACTTTGTTTGCATTGTGATCAAATGACAATTTGTATTACCTTCACAATTTATTCTTGGATATAATTAAATTTACGGTTATTATTGACCAACAATCTAAATAAACCGATACCAACACATTCATATATAATGGTCTGTGTTTACGGAATGAGATATATCTCCAGAAATTTACTTAAGAGTTATTATTATTATAGAGAGATTTAGTTACTTTTAGTTATACACATCGTACATCTAGATCAAAACTAAGATAACTCAAATAAACAAGAATTTTGAGTTATCATTGTATTCTGATACTTTGTCATATATACAACTAACTTAGCCCCAGTTCTCGAACAATTTCATTTTAAGATACATTTATAACCTAAAATGTTATTTAGTTTCATAACTTTAGTAACAAAAAATGTTTTTATTTTTTGTCTACTGAAAAATGACTTTTTGAGTTTTCATAGTTTTGATCTAGGTGTGCGACATGTTAATACTTTGATCTAGAGATAAACTCAGAGATCAGCATGAGATTGATAGAAAGGGACAAACTCAATCTCGTATTCAACACATTTGACAACGAGACTTGACGTCAATAAAAACCGTAGATGCCTACACCTATTTATTATAAAAAGTTAGACAAAGAGAAAGCATTAAATTACAAACATGTATTTCGTTTTAACTGATAGAGAGATTCAAGTTCACCCTACTGATGAACGGAACATCAATGATCAATGGACCGATATTGACGTTAGACATACAATAAGCATGAAGTGGACTACGAAAGCCGAGAATTGTCTCCAAAGTATCTCACGGGAGTATAATTTATGTCTCAGAGATTGTTCCAAGTTAAAAACTTATCAGTAGGCACAAACCATAATAGTACTAGAAAAACAACGTATTTTATACATTAAGTATTATGAATTATTATTTCTTAAAGATATTAAAGTTGATTTTATTTTGCCATTAGACCATTCAAACATCAAGGTGTTTATAACGCAATGCGGCCAGCAATCCATGGAGGAAGCTATCCACAACAATGTTCCGATCATAGGAATACCGTTCTTGGGAGATCAGGATCGTAATGCAGACACCGCGATGAGACATACCATTGGCAAGAAGCTCAGTATCGTCACCATCACTAAAGAAAAGATAATGAAAGCCGTACGTGAAGTCATTGAAAACCCAATGTGAGTTGTTTTCCTTAAATTAAATCATAATAAATTATATTAACATTTTTGGTCTAGCGATAAGATATTTGCCTAGTGATCAAGTGGTTGTGGATTCAAGCTTTGTACCTACGTCCTATTTTAGTTTAAAAATAGTAAAAATATTAATGTGACGTGTACTCCGCGTTATGAAATTATAACAAATTAAATTAATCACTTGGAGCATAAATAGAAAAAATCTACCAGTCAATAAAATATATACTTACTACTGGGACCGAACATGAAACTTTCTCTTAGCGGGACAATAAGTTATCAAATGTATCACTAAAGCCAGACGAATACAGGTCCTAAGCACTATAATTACCCATACTTTCATATTTTTCCATAAATAAAAAAAAATAGCTTCGTATCTATGAGATATCTATTACTTGTTTAATAACAGTGCCTTTGTAGGGGAAAATTCAGTAATTGTACCTTCTCGGACATATTCAAATATTGCTAATAATATACTGATCAAAACAATAATATACTGATCATAAAATCAAATTGAAAAACATATTACACATAAAAAAAATTGCTTCAAATAATTTCAAAAAAAATAATCAGATCTCATTGTGATATATCGCACACCTAGATCAAATGTAGGACAACTTAAAAACAAGAATACGCAACTAACTCAGCCCCAGTTTTCAAATAATGTCATTTTAAGATACACTTATGACCTAAAATGTTATTTAGCTTCATAACTTAGGTAACAAAAAATGTAGAAAAATATTTTTATTTGTCCACTGAAAAATTACATTTTGAGTTGTCTTAGTTTTGATATGATATTAGTAGATATGAGTTTCTGGGAATTGAATCAAATTTAGTCCATAGATAGCGTTTATAGATAGTGATAGATAGATAAAATAGATAGTGTTTTCCACGTATTAGCATACACACAACTTAAAAAAAATTGATAGATATGAAGGTTGATTGGGTGGAATGGTGAACTTTACATTGTGTAAAGTGATCACTTAATCTAGCCGAAGTCAGGTCGTATGCCCTGTAATTACTCATACTTCCATAGCTTCGTCTCTATGAGATATTTATTATTTATTACCAAATTTATGTTCCAAGCAATTCGTCTAATTTGTTTTAATTAGCAAAGAACAATTTTTTTTAAATTGAACTACTCAATAAAAATGTGATTTCATTAAAAAACAAATAATAATAACTTCCAACAATTTTCTCTAATTTAATATTTTCTTCTATATTAAATACAACTAAATATTTTTATTGTATTTTTGCAGTTACAGAACCAACATACGTAGTCTCCGGGAGAAGATGTACGATCAGCCACAGAGTTCCATGGAGCGGGCCGTGTGGTGGACAGAATACACATTAAGACATCGGGGAGCTCGTCACCTGCGCTCTCCTGCAGTCGACATTCCTCTCTACCAGTTCCTCATGCTGGATCTTCTGGGTGTAGTGCTGGCCATTACGTTCTTGGCTCTTATAATAATCATTATCATAGTGCGAATTCTTACCAAAAATCTATCTTCTCAGAAACCAGCCTTGCTAACTAAATGCAAAGTTACATAATATTTAACAATCTCGCGGTCTTATTTTCTAATTAAAATCTTTCAATACAATGACATAATTATTGTTACAATAAAATATTTAGCTATGTAAAATAAAAAATAAATGGATTATTTTTTGATAAATCTAAGAATGATTTCGAATTTAGGTCAGTAATGTAAAATCTATTCATAAAAGCAAACGCAATAAAACAAGTTGATACAATTATGAAAAATATATTTTTAATCATTAAAAATAGTTAATATTGTTATAAAATTATGATGGTTGCTAAACTACAAAATACTATAAACACGTATCTAAAAAAATGTGCCAACAACCAGGCACAATATTTAAATATCAGTTGTCTGGAAACTTATTTCCTTCATGAATCCACATCGTAAACCTACTTCAAAACTAATTTTTCATCAGCTATATGTTATATTATTTTTTTAAATATTAATTTAATGTATTAATTATGATAATATACATATAAAATTAATTTTGTCGAAAAATATTGTTTTTGCGCTACCAGGATTCGAACCTGGATCTCTATTTCCAATCCGGGGAAGTACACTACCAATTGTGTTATAACGCCAATATTTTTCATGACAAATTTTCGAACCTATATGTTACACTTTTTCAAATTAATACATCTGTCGTTCCATTATTTTTGAAAGCCATCTACATTATTTTTACGGAATCACAAATACCTTTGAGTAAACCGACTGCAGACGCCAGAATTATCAATTCATTTTTATTAAATTTTGGACACATTGATACAACTTATATTATTAGGGAAAACACATTCATATTGTGAAGTTGTAATTATTCAGAACATAGGTCTGTGATGTTTTAAATACTAATTTAATGTATTAATTATAAATATATACATATAACAACTCACATATTACAACTTCATAATAATATATTATTTTTCTTCGTCAAGGTTATTGAATATTGGCGATCATGGTATGGCCAATGCGATGTTTCATGGTATGGCCAAAATATTTCAATTTTCGTTTTAAGGATTTCTTTTTTCCGTCGCATCCGGTTCGCTCTATTATCATTAGTGACCCTATAATCTAGCTTAATTTTACATGTCAAGTATAGATTCACAATTCGAATCACTTTATCAAGGTTTCAGTGAGTTTCCATGATATCGTTCCATATAAAAGTACAGGGAACATGTAACATCTTATAATTCTCATTCATAAATTATAATTCGAAT
This sequence comes from Eubasilissa splendida, assembly GCA_031772225.1. Taxonomy (NCBI): domain Eukaryota; kingdom Metazoa; phylum Arthropoda; class Insecta; order Trichoptera; family Phryganeidae; genus Eubasilissa; species Eubasilissa splendida. The sequence goes on along the minus strand of CM062861.1, from coordinate 15,350,658 downwards.
CAAATCAAGCCTAATATAATATTAATGATTTATATATATAAATTTATGAAATGCTGAACGTTACGTTATAAATTAAATTGTTAGAATCGTCGTAAAAAGTAAAATGCTAATTTTTGACATACGGTAGTATTTTACTGGGTGTGCTATATATTATATTATCAGTATTCAAGTTCAAATAAACTTGCAATATTGAAAATAGAAGATAAGCGTAGGTTCTGCCATTTTCATATAAAAGGTTGTTCTAGAAATAATGACCGCAGTATTTGCATTAATTTTAAAGTATATAATCGTTTTGTTCCCTTTATGGGTCTGTTCAATTGAAAATTACTTATTAAAATTTAATATCATTTTTTTTACTAAAACTCATAAATAGTGTAATCGTTAATAAAGCTGTTTCTTAATCTACAATTTTAGAAGTATTATATTAAGTTAAATATCAAAATGAATCTTAAAATATGCATCATTAATTATGTAATAATATTAAATATTTGCAATGCTGCAAGGATCCTCGGTGTGTTTCCATGTCCATCATTCAGTCACCAAATAGTATTTAGGTCGCTGATGGAAGAACTAGCCAAGAGAGGACATCATATAACGGTCATGACAACAAATCCTGTCAACTATACGGATCCTGTATACGCAAATATTACGCAAATAGACGTTCACGATATTTCCTATAAGAAATGGACTAGCCACTTCAACTTTCCCGATCTCCATATCAAAACTCCTGGAACTTTAGCACTCTTCGATTCATTTTTCAAAATCATGCTTAATATAAGCGATGTACAACTAGCCACACCAGAAATGCAGGAGTTACTCAATAATCCACAGAAACGATTCGACCTTTGCATTGTCGAGTCTTTAGTACCAGTTATGATAGCGTTTAAGGATCATTTCAAGTGTCCTTTGATTTTGATTTCTACCATATCTGTATTGTTGCATAATTTTGATGCCTTCGGTAATCCATCAAATCCCCTTTTATACCCTAATATGTTGTCCATGCATGATATTGGAAATCTCAGTATCTGGCAGAAATTCGATTTGATATATCAAACAATCAACTATAGATATATGTATTATTGGAAAGTTTTACCCAAATACAACGATTTGGCTAGAAAATATTTCGGATCGAGCGTAAGATCGCTGGACGTGATTGAAAATAATGCTGATATGCTATTTGTGAATATCCATCCAATACTGGCAGGCGTGCGTCCGCTCGTTCCTGGAATCGTTTATGTAGGAGGCATTCATATTAAACCCCCCAAACAATTGCCAACTGTAAGTGCTAAGTTTTAATATCTATGTTTCATGTCTAACTATTTTATCTAACAAACTAGAGTTAACACTAATTAATAGTAAGATAATATTTTTTATCTACCGAATCACGGCTGCAATGGTTTAATATTAAGATTAAAAAATAACCCATTCCTAATGATCTTGCGGTTGTCGTGTGAATAATTACTCAAATAAAAATTGTCTTTGGTGTATGGCGATAATAAAATTATGTTAGTATTTTTAAATGCGTGCAATACTTAATTATTAAATAATTGTGAAAAAAAATGGTATAGAATATTTTGAGTTTGTTTCTACGTAACTGGAATTATATATTTATTATTTAAGTATTTCGTCGACTTTAGTCGGTGTTGAACTTTATTTCAAGAATTTATCGAATATACAAATAAAACTTATAGTTAGATGTTTGATTTTCCTACATTAAGTTATATAGGAAAAATAAACTTGTAATATTACGTATCTTATCAAAAGAAATAATTCTAATCTGCAACCAATATAATAACATTCTGCGAAAGAAAGTAATTGAAAAAAAATTAACTTTAATAAATATACATACGCGTCTAACAATAATTAAAATTCGCAATTAACTTTAGAAATAGCTATGTAGCATTGCAATATCGTTTTATTTCAGTTCTCAACTTCTCCCAAAAACAGCTAACATAAGATTGATGAAATCGTTTGAATCACTGAATCATTAAAATATGTTTTACTCCGTGTGTTCGTTATTGACATATTGGCTAGACCAGGGGTCGGCAGACCGTTGTTCGCGAACAACATGCGGTTCTTTTCATAGGCATTTGCGACTCTTCAACTCCAGCTTATATATTCATCTGCAATTATATTTGACACATTGAATAGTTTGTAATTTCTAATTTAAAAAACGTATAAAAACATAATATTACTAATAAATAATACAAATATATTACAGGCATCTTTTTTGATTTTTATCGGTTTGGTAAATTCTTTTTACACGTTTTTTGTCACCTCTATTCATGTTATGCATCTCAACTTACGCGGATTCCATTTGGCCGTTGGCCGTCGTAGTCCAGTGAGCAAGGCACTGACTTCTCATACCGAAGGCTCCGGATTCAATTCCCGCTGAGGACAAAATGTTTCTGTCATTTTCTCAAGTCTGAGTATTTTTGTGATGTATTTCACTACAGTAATTGGACTTCATAGCCTAATATAGTGTTAAAAATTAAAATTCAATAATGATATTCTAGAACAAATATGCCAATTTTGTATATGTTTCGTACCTCAATTAGCGCGTTTAAAGTTATTTTAGTTTTTTTTTAGAACTTGTTTTATGCATAAATCGAATGATGTGTGTAATTTTACTAAATTGATGCTAATTTATAGTTTGAAACATGTATAAAATGAAGTTACTCAATTTTAATAATTTGTCAAAATAATTCAATATTTCGATATATTACTGATTTTTATGTATTTGTTTTCAATTATTAAGAACGACTTTCTGAAAACTTTTAAAAACTTTGGTTGATTGCGTATTTGCAACAAATTTCACATTCCAAATTTTCTATTTTGAAAGTTGTCTGCTCGACTGCTCTGCCTCCATTCGACATTTTCGACTTTAGTTTGGCAATTTGTTCCTTCGTAAAATTATTAGAAAGATCTGGTTTAATGTGATGTACAGAACTAACAAATCTTGGGATTCCTTTATTATATACCCAGCGTTGAGATCTGACTCTTGATGATACAGACATTTTCTTTTACTTTTAAAATCCAAAAGTCGTTTATCTAATTTTGTAAATATATATATATATATATATATATATTTATATTTACAATCAAAACATATATATATATATATATATGTTTTGATTGATTTATCGTCCAAAGACAAAAAGTTATATACCTCTTATATCATTCATATATTAGTATAATTTATTAAGTATAAGGCATAATTGTATGTATGTGTGTAGGTGCATGTATGGCTTTGGTGTTTCGGTCAATAATAACTTTTCACAATTAAGTGGTTGTAAACCAATCTTCCATCAGTCCCCCGGGCCGTGTAGTCAACTGACCAAAAGCTTTTCTTGCTGTTTATGGGCAGTTAATAATATGCTTATTTATATATATATATTTTTTTTAATTCATGCTAGTATGAACCTGATAATATTTTAATATTAGGACACGCTTACACGATTGCAATAATGCAAAAACCTAATTCTAAATAATTCAATAGTAAATATTATGCGCCCACAAAAACAATTAATATAGAATAACACATTTTTGTTGTGAAGTTGCATTTTCAGAATAGTTATGTTGTATTATAATACAAATTTAATTAATAAACTAGGAAGATATACAAACAAATACATTTTTGATAGAGAAACTAATAAAACTCATAGTGTACGCGCCACTGCGCTATACTGATTTTAGAGTAGAGCCGTATATATGGATCAATAAAATACAGTTTGTATGCATTTTTCTCTAGAAAAGTCATTGTTTTTCTTTGCGGTGATGGGGTAAATTCACCGCACGTTTGGCAAAATGAGTTAGCACTATTTTTACACATTCGATGCATTGTTTAATAGAAGTTTTAGGTAATTTTTCTCAAAAACATGTTCAAAAACCATGCTCACTCTAAAAGACGCAATTAAAAATGACAGATTTGACACATTGGTGAAGTGTTACCAGTGCAAACAATGCAAAACAGGGTTGCACTGTTTATATTATTTTAATCCCAATGCTATAATATATTAGCTGAAGAAACCGGCGTTGCTCGGGCTTTACGTAAAGGGATGAGGCTTCGTTTAGGGGAACGGAGGTAGTTTTTTTTAATCAGATGTTGACAGTTATTTTGAACGTCAAATGTGCAAAATGTCATCAAGAAGTACCAAAATTTTGCTTTAAAGTGTGAGAAAAAGGGATGGGGGTGGACAGTGACCTTCTTCTTATTTTGATGGTTAGGTGTGCACAATTTCATCAAGCTCGGAATAAAAATTTTGTTTAAAAAATAAACCCACAGACGATCTTCTTTATAACATACCTATAGAAGATTACAACACAAAAATCCGAATCGCTCCAAAATTTGATATGCTACAAAAAAATATAATGACAGTTTCGAAATAAGCACACAATTTCGCAATAAAATCAGAGATCTACGCTAAAGGAACAAAATATGTGTTGACCAGTCTAAGCAGCTGCTCTGAGATCCTAAAGAGATGAAGTATCTTGACAAGACATAGTATCACAATTAAAATTCCCACACCTTGTTTAACTAACCATAAAACCTACTATAACTCTCATTGTCAGTGTCACATTTAGTTTAACCGAAGTATAATTTTCATCTCAATAAACCATACATCATTCCGTGAAAAAAATGGTTACCACCGAAAAACCTCCACAGCTTCCGGTCGGATATTTACCACAATAAACTATCGTACCGATGACACACTTTTGATTAATCGAACAAATAACTTCACGGTGCACCTGATAGGAAATTGTGGTGATCTAAGAGTCAGTTTGATAATTTTTTATACCGATTGTATCGTACTACCCATTTGTAAATATCATTTAACTTTAATTTTAGCAAATAGATTCATTGACGTGGCAGTTTGTGATGCAGCGTGATAATCTAACCTAACCTAACCTAACCTAATCCAACCTTCTTCGAGACAATATATATAGTATGTCCTGAAGAAGGTTGTGTCCAATTGAAACTAGTTGACTTTAATGTATGTACATAATAAAGTGGTTTGAAATTAAACATTATATTATTATTTAATTATAAAGTCAAGACACAACGTGTTTGCTTTATTACTATTTTTTTTATTAAAATAGGTATTTTGTAAATTTTCCATTCTCTATATTAAAATTTTATAATAATTGACATATTTAAATAAACACTGACATGACACATAAGTTATGATAACGTAAATCGTGATAAACGGATGAATTGTGTAAATTGTCAGTCGCTGTACGTTACGTATTTTAATGACAACACCCACGGACTAGTAAATGAATAGACATGAAATAAAGGAGATTTGGGACATTATTTGCGGGACGAGGGGCAATTCTACACACATTCTTGGTGGAAACATAAATTCGATAGTTTGTGGTACATTTATGCAACAGTAAAAATATTTACTCTTCGAAAATTAAATCTTTGTGTAAACAAGATGTATTTTTTTACATGAATGCTTATTATATTATCAGTGTTCAAATTTTCGATCCAATATAGTCATATTTTTAAAAAACACACGGAGCTATTTGATCGCGTAAGTGCTACCAAAGCGATCACGTGGCTGACACAAAAATGAAAATATTGGGACAAGAAATTTGCATTAGTTCATGTGTATATATTTGTTGGTCTGTGTGACCTGTAATCAAATTCACTTACTACCCACAGCCTTGTGACAAGTTTGGCTGATCTGATGATCTGATTTATTTCACGTTCATACTTACGCAGCCATTAGTATTAAAATTATTTTTAAAGATTTATTTGAATTTTAAACTTAAATGTTTTTTATAATATTTGCCAATTGAACTTGAACTTTGATGATGAACATCTATTCATTACTATGATGAACATCTTTCATCATAGTAACAATTTAAGTCAAGTACTAAATTTATTTTTTAAATAATTATTATGAATAAAAGTGGTTTTTTTTAACATTAATAACGTGACGTATGTGTTTTTGGTTAGTTTATTTAACATCCTGAAGAAGAAAATTGTGTTTTTTGAAACAGATTGATGTTTTAAAATCACTCATAACAATGTAAAATTATACGTTTTTATTTTTAGTCAAGTTTATTAATATCACATATAAATTGAAGCCTTGTGGTTAAGGCAGTAGCGCAGTAATAAATTGCCAGGCCCGCGGGCAAGCATCTATACCGAATTCTTATTCTTCTCCCTCAATACAATTTCGTGCCGGAGGGCGTCCTGCATTAATCGTCATATTTAAGTTACCAACGTCTGGTACTCCGCATTTAAAATCATTCTAAAGTAGGTAGCTACTTGTAATTATTCTATCTATTTGCATCCACTGTTGAAAGACAGTCCTCTAAACTTGCCTCTTGCACATTGTTTCCAATTGTTATCCTAATTTTTACGTTGTCCTACAGTGGTGTTAAGTTATTTATTCTTTCAGCCTCGGCTTCATGTTCAGGGGAAGCATCTAGCCTAACTGGTTCTTTTTTATTATCAATATTTTTATGATACTTGTATGTGTTAGAAGTGGAAAATGAGAAATTTACTTGAACACTTATTAATAAGGTAAAATACTAGTTATTAATATAAAACTTCTAACCTAGTAGCACTAGCGACTGATAGATTTCAATATAAACATTACAAACTGTAGCAAGAATCTCACGACGCATCTAATCTCAGACTCTCAGCAATTTTAAAATAGATCATTTATAATATCTTTCTAAGCAATATATACGAAACTGTAATTACGTATAAATTTTTGTGCGTTAATTTTACATGGAAAGGGCGTACCAATTTTAATGATTTATTTATGAAATTTACACATATCCTTGTTTATAAAATGAATTTCAATTTATTTATTTATTTATTAGATGACATACATATTTTTGTTCTAACAGAGGTGAATATATTATACATAAGACATAATACTCATAGTTTATTGTGTGGGATGGAGTAGACTTCACCTCTGATATATACAGCGTTGTCCTGGCTACTTTGCTAGACTGAAGTCTATGTTAAAGTTGACAGTTTTTTTTTCGTGCTGTTGTGGTGTTATTTAGTTCATCGACAGGAATAAAAAGAGAATTAAAAATATGTATAAAAGAGTAAAAATAAAATAAAAATATATGTAGTGGGAGTGTTGTAGGACTAGTGAATTATTAGTGTAGGTATTGTATAAATTATATTAGAATGTTGGATAGCTATGCTTCTGATTGATTCATCTCTACCTGATTGGATCATATATTGGGTCCATATTTGTGTAATCTTATTGTAATTAAACGATTTCCAGTTGGTACTGAGTGTGTTGTATAGTTTCGGAGCTAAGAACATGTAGAATCTTTGATAAAATGTCGTTGTTGCTCTCGGAACTGGTGTGTAGATGTTTGTTGTTTGTCTTGTGTTGTGTCCATGATTTATTGCTTGAGGTGAGTTGTTGTTAGCGTGGAAATATTGAACGAGTCTCAACATAAAGATTTGTCTTATATCTAGGACATCATTATTAACTTTATCACATTTCAAATAGATGTATATAATATAAATAAATTAAATGCTTTGAATTACAACAAATTTTAATTAATTAAAATTTTAAATGTCATATTTTTATAATCTCTCCCAATTTAAAAAAAAATACTTCAGAAAGACCGTAAAATAAAACGGTATAAATTATCTTTAAATTATAATTAATGTATTTTTATTTACGGACTGCACGTTCGCAATATACTTATAAATAATCTATACGTACAACATTCTTACCACGTCAAATCACTCTATAATTTCTATCATTCTTACGCTTAAAATCAAAAGTGCCATATTACCTAATAATCATCAAATAATATTTATTATAGAACTAATCACAGTAGTAAAATTTAATTTTAATTTTAAAGAAATAATGTTTATGTAGGAGTACGTTTAATTTGATTTAAACGTGTTAATAAAAAAAAAACTTAAATATAGACAGTCATTATCGACAGTAAAAAAATAGTAATATCACACAAAATTAATATTTTTAAAAGAAGTTATACAGTAACGGAACTGAAAATATTTTTTAAGTGGCACAGATTTATTTATTTAGTGATTGATCTATCGAATTATCCTGTTTCTAAACGAGAAAAATTCTTCCCAGCTAACAGGTGGCTCCCTATACATACATATTTGCTACTCAAATTCGATGAGTCCTTGTATAAGATTCATTTCCAAACACTCAGGTGCTGTTTTTATAGAGAGCAACTAACACCTTATTCCCAATCTTTTTTGGAACACTTAAGATTATCTTTCCCCTTCAAGAAATGATTCATCCTATTTTTTTCTGTAATTTGTATAATTTTCTCACCTCATTTTTACCTTAGTCAGTGGACACTTTATTTGCGCTTGGACAATTGTATATTCGGACTTGTGTGAATTAATAAAAAAATAAACATTTTGATCGTTCCTCACTGATGACTTAATACTTTTTAACGTAGACAACGCTTTGCAAAACAACAAAAAATTGAATGAATATGGTTTACTCATTGCATGTAAAATGCAGTGGCGTAATTACGCCAAAGCACTGCATTGAGGCTTAAAATTTTTGCAGGATCCATACTTTTTCAAATTTTAAAATACTTTTTTCACTCGTATTACAAATACACGTAAAACATTATAGTTATATTCAGTAGCAGTACCCCTGTTGTGTACAAGCATAGATTTTGGAAGACTGCCAGGATACGAAGAAATAGGCACTCATCACAATCCGGATTCTGCCGGTATCTCCAAAGATGTGGATTGTATATTTTTCACTCACTATTTCGTCAAAGTTCCGACGCGAAGTCTTAAAATTGTATAACAGTATTAACTGTTCCGTACACGTTGTAACCGTACTAATTCAAGTCGCCGATCGACTACTCGAAGGAGGGGGGGGAGGCACAGTGTTTTATTTTCATTTAATAATTTATTTATTATCTTTGTCTTATTAACCACTTAATTGAGTTTAAATACATCTACCTGTTTCGAAAAATACCATTTTCTTCTTCAAGATGTCATATATTACAATCTATAAAGCGCTTGCTTGATACTTTTAGAGACGACATTGATTCTATTTTCTAATTGAAAATAAAATCTCGTCTTTATGAAGCCAGTTCTCCCGTCTGAGTATCTGTCCAGACTTGCCCGCCTAAGGTGATGCATCCCTTATGGTGCATTTTGCCGACGTGACTTTAGTCACATACGCCGCTTTTTTATTGCTGTACCCACGCTGTGTCGGTACACCTGCGTCTAACAATACTTGGTTTTATTAGCCTCCGTCCCTTACTTCGACTTAGTGTTTTTGTATCCTTGAACAAAATATTATTTTGGGTAATTTCGCATTCTAACAATACTCGTATGCCATTTATTTTTAAAATTATTTTTCTTTACAAAAACCTATGTATGATTTTGATTCATATATTTAACTTGCAATAAATTGAATAGATAACGTACGACCACCGTCATCTTTATTAGTATATTAAAAGTCCTTTACGAATTTCAAGCTATTTTAAAATATATTACCTACTGATTCGTATATTGCTCTGTCACATGCGTATAAAGTAATTAATCATTAATGTAATATTATCATCATGTATAATTAATATAAATACAGTGTGTCCCAAAAGTCTTTTCATTTTGGTTTATTCGCTGCACCAACGCAATGAGCAGAAGAGCAGAAGTTACCAGTTGTTCTGCTGGAAAATTAATATCCTGACGAGGTGATATAAACTGGTCTCCACGTAACCTCGACTTAACACCAATGAATTTTTTTTCTATGGGGCTACCTTAAATCAAAGGCATACATTAATAATCCTCCCTCTCTGAACCAATTAAAATAAAATATCTGAGAAGAAATGGCAGAGATCATGGAGAATACGTGCCAAGCAATTGTCAGAAATTTTGCCTCAAGTTTAGAAGAATGCTAGCGAAATAACGGATCACATTTAGAAATCATAATTTTTAAGATATTAATTTCCAGGGACTGCACTTAAACGCAAAATAAACATTTTTTTATTAAACCCATGCATTATTTTTATTATAAAATAGACTTTTGGATGACGATCTAAAATACGAAGTGTAACGCTTTAATTCCCAGAATGGCCGCGTTGTCGCCCGTGTCGCCGGTGATGTAATTTTATTAAAATCATGCAAGTATTTATGTTTATATATGTTTGAACTAATACGTGCGTAAATTTTAAGCTAACTGTGGCAGATTTTAGTTAACTATTGGGAAGGTAACAGATATCGGCGTAAAAATGGGCGATCGAAATTTAGAGCTGTCGATGTGCGCTCATTGTGAGAGACTTGCTGGCTAAAATAGCCATTTCCCAAATAGATCATCTTATCTATTTACTTATCTTGGTTCTCTGATATGTTTGACGTATTTCAATATTAAAAGTTACGCCGAATGAAATAATAATTTCTAATATAACTGATTTTCGACAGAATATGATATTCGACAGAATTCTGATAAATGAGTTCCGGGCCCACTTTTAAAATGGAAACGTCGTCTATGACAGTATATAGTTGCATACAAGGAATACATCGAAGGCAACAATAACTACTAGTGTTCAGGGTGCGTCGTTAGAATTCAGACAAAATTGTATTTGAAGTTCCCGCTATATTTGAATTCAGGGTTAGGTGCTAGTTGGCGCTAAAGTTAGCTAAAATATGTCAGTAAGACTTTCACAACCTGAAAATGGTCGAGCCTGTCAACCCAAACATGGAGTACGATAGAAGAGCGGCGATTATAGAAACCCTTCGTGCCGGAAGAACTCTTACCGAAATTATTAAATTCTTCAAGTACCCAAGATCGACTGTATATGACTGTATGGGACGCTCATAACCCCCAAGGACGTCCCTGCGATGGGTAAGACCAAGTTTCCGGCCAATATCCACACCCTGAGCGTCGTCTCAAGTGAGGGTGATGTCATGCCGCCACACTTCTTCCAAAAGGGCGAAACGGTTACGAAGGAGGTTTATTTAGAGGTTCTGATGGCAGTGGTAAAGCCGTGGATGGAGACTATGGCCTCTGGGAGACCGTATATCTATCAACAAGATGGAGCACCCCCTCACACGACCCATTTAGTGCAAAATTGGCTCTCTGTCAACGTTGACATGTTTTGGTCGAAGGACTTTTAACCTCCTAACAGTTCTGACCTAAACCTTCTGGACTACTAAATGTGGAGGCAAAGTTTACGGCCATGAACCGCGATCAGTTGAAAATTGCGTGCTCACGCTTTAGGACGAGTATTGAGGAGGTGATAGAGGCGCAGGGTGGCTACATAGAGTGAAAGTTCTCAGCAAGGATCCTCTAAATGAGATATAACAGCATTTTTTAGTATCTTTGTATATTGGCTTAAATACACAACTTTTTGCAATAACGTTTTTTTTGTCCGGATTCTAACGGCACACCGTGTTTAAGTGCAGTACCACACAAATATTTTTTAAAGGTGCATTCAGGGAATTTAATTGTCAGACCTTGTGTTGTTTTATAAAGAGCAACAACATAGCACATACGAGTATGATATAATGAATGGTTAAGTGTATGGGACGCCGGCAGTTTTCTCATTGTTAGTTACTCTGTTTTTTCTATTACACCATCATAGGTATATCATTATCATTGTATTCGTCAAGTCACGCCAAAATTAAAATGTCATTAAAAATATTTTCCGGAAGTATTTTTGGATATACCTACATTAATTATTATGATCGCTTTTTAATATACCTATAGATCATGCTCTAGGTGCTTAGTACGCAGTCCGAAAACATTTTTATTCATGTATCCATATTTCTTTTCAAATAAACCCCAAAAACTCTAAACTAAAAATAATTCTCACGAAAGAGATTGCAATAAAATTACTAAGTGCTTCCATCTAACAAATCTTTTATTTAATAATAAAGAAATCCTATTTTCTGAATAAACCATTCTTAAATGGTTAAAAGTTACTCCTATAAATTATGATTCAACACGAATGTCCAATCAATTGAGGGATATAAAAATAAGTCTTCATAATAAAAGATTTTCTACTTCTAATATACTCGTACGTTCTATTTTTATTGTAAATTTCATATTAATAAACAATATCTCGATTTCTTTACATATATAGTAAACCTACTACATTTTGCACTATACTGTATTATTGTATGTCGCTCTAGACTTTTTCATATATCACTATCAAACTCACAGAATTTGGACATTATCTAACTAAAATAACCAACTTAATAAGCCGAAAAACTGACACAAAGTACCTATTATTGCAGTATATTTCTATTCTATACTCGTCTATATATATATATATATTTTTTAATTATTCTCATTTTAAAAACATTTTTTAGTTATTAAAAATAGTTCCCTTCACTCATATACTTTATTATGCATACTTATCGGTTATAGACACTTCTAATTGAACCATCATACATTATCAGATTTCTTCCCAAATCTTCCAATACTACTATTATAACATAATAAATAAAACATAATATAGATATAAATAAAACGATGTTATTACTCTACTTGAGTTTATTAGCACTACTCGAGTTTACGATGAGAGTTACTGTTCTCTCGATACTCGAGTAGTGCTAATAAACTCAAGTAGAGTAATAACATTGTTTCATTTATACCCATCCTTTTCTAGCTGTATTATTTATCTAACTAAAATAATTTTGGGTCTAATTTGTAGTAGTAGCGTATACGCCACACTCCGATTCTATTTTATACTTTTTCATTTACATCTTACTTACGAACACCAGTAATGAATGTTCATCTCCACGTAAGAACCGCCCACAAGAGTATTTTGTAAATCTGAAACATATTTAGTATAATATAATATAAACTTATTTTAATAAACGGAAAAAAATAGCTGTCTAGCTGCTTATACAAGTATCTCATTGTTATCATATTCAAACATTTTAATATCGTATACTAATTTATTAAATCAAATCTAGTCAAAATGCTTTTAAAAAAAATTAAAACAAAACTTGTTTCTCAACTATTTTAATCATATATAATAATTTACATAAAGTATCTTTCTAAATTAAATAACAATATTTAAAAAATAATAAAAAAAAACAGCAAAAAATTTTGTATGACTTATGGAATATTTACATCATATAAACGATACGATATGACGAAGCATAATTATTGTTTCCGTATAAATAGGCATCACTTGAATACTCACCTCGCAGTATTATAAATATTACCTATATTAATCTTAGTTTGCTTCCTTACGTAGTGAACATTTAGTAAAAATAATAATTAAGGATTTTTTAATTAAAATAAAAAACGATATATCAATAACGAAACGTGACAACAAAAATAACATATTAAAAAAAAACATTTGTGTGGATCTTATTGTGTTAAATGCTAACAATATGAATAAATGGGTTAAATTACATCTTACACTGTGCTTGACAATTTTGAGTATAATTTTTAATATCTGCCAGGGTGCCAGGATTCTCGGAATATTTCCAACCCCATCCATCAGTCATCAAGTAGTGTTCAGAGCGCTGATGGAAGAACTTGCCAAACGGGGTCATCACGTAGTGGTTATGACTACAGATCCCGTCAACTACACGGAAGATAAATTCTCAAACCTCACACAAATAAATGTTCACGATATTTCCTACAAGATGTGGACCGACCACTTTAACTTTGCCGATCAAAAATTAAAAGACTCCGGAAGTTTGTCGGTTGTCAAATCGTTTTTCAATATCATGCTAGACATAGCGGACGCGCAACTAGCTACACCAGAAATGAAAAATTTGATAAATATCCCTCAACGGTTCGACCTTGTCATTATTGAATCTATAATACCTGTTATGTCTGCGTTTAAAGATCATTTCAATTGTCCCTTAATTCTAATATGTTCTTTCACCGGAGTTTTACAAAATTTTGATGCCTTTGGTCTCCCTTCACATCCTTTTTTGTACGCAGATATATTTTCTCCTCACAACGTTGGAAATCTGAACCTTTTGCAAAAGTTTCATTTGGTATATCAAGATATGTACTACAAATATTTGTATTACTGGAAAGTTTTGCCAAAAATGAACGAACTAGCAAAACGACACTTTGGTCCGAGCGTCCGATCTCTCGACGTGATTGAAAACAATGCAGATATGATGTTTTTGAACTTCCATCCAATATTTGGTGGCGTGCGTCCTCTCGTTCCAGCAGTTATTCATATGGGGAGTATGCATATCAAACCTCCTAAACCGCTGCCAGATGTAAGTGTAAACTTTTATATAGCGTAGAATACCTTAATGATTTCTTTAAATTGTACTAAAAATATGAAATTAAGATATAGCGCCATTATTTTTTATTGAGTTATTCCCACCTCGGTCAAAACTCCTAGATGCGAATAAGTGAACTTGATATCATCATGATTGCTTTGACATCAACTTGGACGTGAACATTATTACATGAATGAGATATTGATGTAGGATATTAAATGTATATTTTGATTCAATATCATGCAATTTGTGTGTACTAATAAAAAAAATTGATTAAGTTTGGTTTAATAATAAAAAATGTTGGACCACAAAGTAACTTCCATAACAAAGTATGCCGTGTAGTTTACTGCTATGTGACTGTCATTATTTGGTTTCATTGCGACTAGATAAACTAATTTAATTAAAGTACATAGAAATTATAGTGCGTGAGAATGAACAAATGCTTCAACAATTTATTAATTAATCATTTACTCCATGGTTACGTCACAATATTACAAAATGACTACGTAATGTCACTAAGGCTATTTAACATGTATTTAATATGGAAATGAAAATCTGAAAAGTATGGCTGTAAGAGCAAAATTACTTATTAATTATATGCGATTTGTTATACAAATGTATATATATGGTTATATTTGTCAATTGGTTCGTAGATCGATATACATCAGTTAGTAATTCTGTTTTGTGTACAAAATGGGATAGAGAACGAATGACAGCTCGCTCCGTACTTGACTCTATACTGTAAAGTTGCATCCGTATAATAATGAATAGTAAATCAATTGAGATAAATATTTTTTTAAAGTTTTATATTTAAAGACAACAAAAATTGACATCCCGTGTAGTAATTTATTAAACAATATTACATAATATGTATAGAAATATAGGTTATTAAACAAATTAATGATATCTCATAGAGACGAAGCAATTTACATTATATATTATTATATGGGAAGTATGAAAGTATGGGTATTATAGGACTTACGACCTGCCTTCGGCTAGCTCACGTGATCACTTTATACAATGTACCGTTCACCATTCCACCCAATCAACCTCAACATCTATCAATTTTTTGGAAGTTGTATACATGTTACTATGTATTTAGAAATACTTCATGTGATAACTATACCTTCACTGTCGCCATATATGGTCTAAAAATTCGATATTCATTTCCCTGAAACAACATAGATGTCACTAATGAGAATTTAATTTTTATAAATAATAGAAGCTATATTTTTTATCTGTATAATGATTAACCCATTATACTAGAATACGCCTGAAAATTAAATTTTCATTTTCATATTTCTTATTTAGTCCATTATATTATATTAACAATATCTGATTACAATTAATACACAATTACTGGTGTTTTACCTCCAAAGACATTGTTATTTAACACATTAAAATCCAGTGATTGTGTGTTCTTTGACATATTCAAATATTGTTAAGGAATATGAATGATGATAAATGGAATACTTTAAATTTACAATTGTAAATATTGTTTATCGTTTTATTACGAAACATTAACTGAATAGCATTAAACCGATAATGCTTGTAATAATCATGAGTATTATTTACACGCGTTAAAGCTAGGGATAAATCTGTAAAATCATAGATGGGTACAATGTATCGGCACGTGAATAGATACATAATTACATGTGTGTGCGTATTTGTAGATATACACACAGATACAACAGATACAGTTACATTCCTTTAGTGACAAGAAAACATTAAAATATTGTGAATCTGTGCGATCACAAGCAATATACAAACACATGGTACACGAATGTATTTATTTATTCAATGATAGGAGCCAAACAATTGTAATGACAAGACACACAAAGTTTATTAATTTTGACAGTAAAACTGCAGTTATCAAATGATTTCATTTCTCACCATACGCGTGACAAATCTAACAGTGTCCTATAGTGAATAAATTTTTTAATAATATATGATTCTTATGTATTGTTCACATCTGTGGAGGTTGGTCCCAAAAATCTTATATCCTTACTTTTTCGATATTGGCAAAATTACTTTGCGGCCTCATTTTATATAAATAATTAGACAAAATACTTTATTTAAACCACTCTTTATTGATAATTCAACATGTTTCGATACCTATTGTATCTTCATCAGGAAACAATGTATACTGAAATTAAAAATACAAGCATAGATAAGAACAAAACTATAAATTAGTGAATAAGTAAGAACTAATATGAAAACAAATTTAAAAGGTGACTATTTTCAAAGAGGATTTGGTTAGTTATAATATTTAGCTTGCTATTACTGTCACCTTACTTATCTTTTAAATTTGTTTTTATATTAATTCTTACTTGTTCACCACTTTATAGTTTTGTTTTTATCAATGTTTGTATTTTTAAATTCAATATACATTGTTTCCTGAAGAAGATACCATAGGTATCGAAATATTCTGAATTATCAATAAATAGTGGTTTAAACAAAGTATTTTGTCTAATTGTTCTTATATTCTTACCTTGCATGTTGTATTATTTCAGCAATTTTGAAATCGTTACGTTTCGTGATTTTCCACAGGGACTTATTCTCTTTCCTTCTGAAAAAAATATAATTTTGTAAATCATCCGAAGGATCCATTACATGAACAAACTTAAAGCGTGGGCATACTATTATTTTACTTCAGCCCATCCACTGTTTCTTGCATTTCTTAAGCTCATAACGAGGCTCCTACATGCCTTATCCTTTGACGAAGCCTGCCTGCTTATTATAGATTTGTTCTAGAATTAATTGAGGAATGCTTTCAGTCGCTCATTCGCCACAAGAGAATTTTGCTGACATAAGATGAGGGAGTTAAATCGATATTTAGAGCTTGTAGAGCTCTTTTTGTGCAGCGGTATAAAGGTAGAGTGACTCTAATCGTTAGGTCATTGTTCTGTTTCCCAGAATCGTTAGCAAATTGAATGGAGCATATCTACATTCGTAATCTTTCATATATTTTATCATTTTGACTGGGATGCCAATCTCTGGTCCAATTTTCTGGTTTAAGAATGGCTGATGTTACTTGTATACTCAGACGGATGGTTTTCCTCTACTTGGATGGCTTATTCCTGTTGATCGAGTATCCGAGTAAAGTAACTTGCACTATTCTAACCAAATTTCCATAATTTCTAATAGTTATAACCTCGATTTGGTTGTACAGATTTTTTGTTTCATGTCAGTCAGCGTGTATTTATATTTCAGAGCAAATGTTTACTTCATTGTCCGATTCACAAATTCAATGTATTGGCACGAGATACTTTCATAATCCTTCATCTCTCCGCCAAATCTACAGTTTCTCTTGTCATCCAGTGATGCCATTTTCTTCGTAAAATATTTGGTGATTCATGATTTAACGATCGTGTTCTTAGTTAATTTCCAATTGCCGTAGTCGGATTACTGAATTAGTCGTTTATTTATGGATTATTAGCTGTTTCAACTGCTTTTGAATGTGTGAATACTCGTATTACAGAACTAAAATTGGGAAAATGATGACTGGACACACAAAGAAATTTATTAATTATCCATCATGGATATAGGATTGGAATGATTTTTTTAAATATTAAATCGCTTTTAAAATAAACATATGCTCGCACCTATGTATTTATCTATGTGAATTTTATATAAAACAACCCACCAGTTTATTAAAAATCATTTCCCATCAGAGTGATCAAAAGCTAAACCTAAACATCAAGTCATTGTCATGTTTGTTTAAAAATTCAATTTTTAAATCGATGATCCATAAAAAATTACACAATCTTTTCTTTATCACCGAAGTTATAAATATAACATAAAACACCACTAATCGTTCCGATTCTTCTGTCTATTTCAGTAAATTAAAGAATATGAATATTATGTTCCAGGCCGATGTTGTTTTTAAATAACTAGAAAATAATTCACAGTTATTTAATTATATTTATATTTATCAATCAATTGATTTATTACAATTATGTGTAAAATATAACATGGTAACCTTTGGTAGTGTGCTCTTTTAACCATATTTTTCATAACATTCTCGCATATTTGGCGTGCTATTTCAGCAAATTCATTTCTAATATTATCCTTTAGCATCGGAATTGTTATTGGCGTAGACTTTTCTTTTCAAGAAAGTTTTAGTCAGGAGCCGTCAAATCAGGTGATCGAGGAGGCCAGTTCATATCACATGCGGCCCGAAAAATTTTCACAAAATTTCAAGCGTAGTGTGACTACCACATAGCAATCATCACAGATGGTTACAGCATTGCCATTATTATTTAGATAAAATAAAATAAACATGTTATTGAAACATTAAATACTCTTTCTTCTTCTTCTTCTTTCAAACAAGCAATCCACCCTTCAAGAGTAATTTGTGCCATTAAACAAGTTTAAACATTATTTCATAGAAAACAGTACAATAATTTTATAGACTAAGGAATATTGCGTTACAAGTTAATACCATTGACATTCAAGAAATTTGCTATTATATAGCTTAAATATGGCGAGTTGAGGGAGTTGAAAATTACCATTGACAAGATTATTGTAAAAAAAACCTGTGATCCGCAATGGATAGGTAAAAAAGACATGGTCAAGGGTTTCCTCCTCGGCACCACATTCACACATTGGGGAGTCTATTATGTTCATTCTGAACAAATGTGAGACCACCTGGCAATGCCCAATTCTCATTCTAGAGATATTTTCTACTGTTCTTTTAGACTTTCCTGGTTAGATACTCCAAAATAAATTGTTATCAATTATAATCTATGACTCCCAAATGCGAGCTGACAAATATCTGCCAAACTAAAATGGCAGCTAAATAAAATCGGCCTAGAACATAATACTCACCTGTGTAATATTTCATAATAACATTAAATTTAATACTTTTATAACTCAAATGTAGCATCTACATAATGTTAATGATACGAAAATGCAAAACAATTACTTTATGTATACAGGCATCATTAAAATACTTACAGTATTTTAAATATTACCTAATTATTACGTGTGCTTACCTACTTACGTAGTGAATATTTATAAAAAATAATAAAATCTACAACAAAAGTGAAAACAAAAATAAACATTTGTGTGAACCTTGTGTTTAAATGATAAAAATATGAATAAATGCATTATATTGCATCTTACTTTATGCGTAGTTATTTTGTGTATTATTTGTAATGTATGCCATGGTGCCAGGATTCTGGCGGTATTTCCAATCCCGTCCTTCAGTCATCAGATAGTGTTCAGACCGCTGACAGAAGAACTTGCCAGACGGGGTCATCAGTTAGTGGTCGTGACAACAGATCCCGTCAACTACACGGAAGAAGAATTTTCAAATATCACACAAATAGATCTTCACGATATTTCCTACAAGAAGTGGACTGACCATTTCAAATTTACTGATGTAAAATTCAAAGAAACCTGGAGTTTGTTGCTTATCAAATCGTTTTATGGAATCATGCTTGATATAAACGAAGCACAGCTGACCACACCAGAAATGAAAAAATTGATAAATTCCCCTCAGGATCGATTCGACCTTGTCATTATTGAATCCGTAGTACCTGTTATGTCAGCTTTTAAAGATCATTTTAATTGTCCTTTAATTCTAATTTGTTCTTTTACGGGTATGTTACAAAATTTTGACGCATTTGGTGTCCCATCGCATCCCCTATTGTACGCTGACGTATTTTTTCCGTACGACGTTGGAAGTCGTAATCTTTTGCGGAGGATACATTTAGTGCAACAACATATATACTACAAATATGTGTATTATTGGAAAATTTTGCCAAAAATGAACGAACTCGCTAAAAAACACTTTGGTTCTCATGTCCGAACACTGGACGTAATTGAAAATAATGCGGATATGATGTTTTTGAACTTCCATCCAATATTCAGTGGCGTGCGTCCTCTCGTTCCTGCAGTCATCCATATGGGGAGTATGCACATCAGACCTACTAAACCATTGCCAGCTGTAAGTGTAATCTTTCGTTTAGCATACTGTGGTGGTTTACTTAAAATGTCAAAATGTGTAATTAAGGTATCACAGTATTATTTAAATGTGAATTAAATATATTAATTATAAAGATATACATATAAAATCAATTTTATCGAAAAACATTGTTGTTGCGCCACCGGGATTCGAACCTGGATCTCTGTCCTAACCGGGGAAGGTGCTTTATCCAACTAAGCTACAGCGACAATAATTTTAGCGACAATTTTCGACCCTAATGTTACCTTTTTGATATTAATACATTTAATCGTTCCATCATTTGACAAAGCCATCTACCTTATTTTTACAGAATCTCAAATACCTTTGAGTAAACTGATAGCAGACGCCAGAATTATCAATTCATTTTTATTAAATTTTGGACACATTATAATGAATTAATTAATAAGGTAGATGGCTCTGTCAAATGACGGAACGTTTAAATGTATTAATATCAAAAAGGAAACATATAGGGTCGAAAATTGTCGCTAAAAATATTGTCGCTGTAGCTTAGTTGGATAAAGCACCTTCCCCGGTTAGTAAAGAGATCCAGGTTCGAATCCCGGTGGCGCAACAACAATGTTTTTCGATAAAATTGATTTTATATGTATATCTTTATAATTAATATATTTAAAATATCACAGACCTATGTTCTGAATAATTACAACCTCACAATAAGAATGTGTTCTCCTAACCAGTATTATTTATTGTGTGATTCGTACCTTGGTCAAAATATCAAGATATGAATAAGACTATCGACTAACATCGTCATGACTGTGTAACTAACACATGGACAATTATTATATGAAAGACATATGGATATAGAACCAAAAAGTCGTAAAATGATTCAATCCAATGTAATTTGTTTAATGATAAGATTTTGGTGTAATAAAAGTTAAAATAATCATACTTCAGTACACTGTTATGTTAATTATTGATTTCATGCCCTTTGCTACACGCAGATGAATTGCGTTATTAATAACGCAGTGTAGTGGTTGTTTATGTAAATGCCTTCGATAGCTAGTTCCCAGGTTTCCGATTAACAATAAGCACATATATGATATATGAACTGCACTAACATGTTTAATTTTGCTGTATTTCTGGTCCTATGTTATTGTTAGCACGGGATGTAATAATAATGACGCCTGTCGGTTACCATCTTCTTTGCTTTCCGAAAAAAGGGCGACAATACTCACACACATACGTGTACATAATTATAAACCAGGAAACCCAGTGGTGCCAATTGAAGTGTAGTTTAGCAGTGATAATAACGAATAGTAAACGCGATTTACATAGTACGTATGCGAGAAGAACCTTGTTTTAGCGGCCAAATCTCTTTTCCCCTCATTTTCTAAAAAAGTCGCAATAATTGCACGTTAATGAATTATGCAATATTAATATAAAACAAATGCGTAATGTCACCAAGGCTATATATTATTCAACTTTGATTTTATATTAATAAATGTATAAAAAATATGTTAAAAATATGACTGTAGGAGCGAAAACAATTATCAACTATGTGATTTGTATTGTATTCACGCGATGCAGTGTATGGTAGTAAAAATATTAACTGATTAAGATTCGCATAAATATACGCGAAGAAACCGATCAATTCCGCATTCAATTCTCTACCATGATTTATGGAATTTCCTCCGTTTATCATACGATGAGTGTCAGCAAGTCAAAATTGATTATATTCTGGATATATTAAAATGAAATGGGATGTAAAGGCAGAAAGTTCACGTTTAATTACGTAAGAGTTCGGGTCCTGGAAAGTATATTTGATAAAAACAAGGTTGATAATGATGTAAGGTGTCCAGCGAAAAAATTTCAAGTTTAATATTAAATAAATTTAAAAAAAAACTACAATGTTATTCTCATATTTTATTTATGCAAAGTTGAGTTTAATGGTGCGGATTTTACGTTGTATAAACAACAATATCATCTAAATGCCGTCCATTTCTCTCAAGACACTCTTGCAATCGGACTCTTAAATTTGCGAACACGCGAGATTGTTGCTGTTTCTCTCGACTTAATGTCACAAAAAAACCTGATGGTTTACGAGCAATTACAATTTAATCTTGAAATTTTTTCGTTGGACATCCTTTACATGTGTCCCTTAGATGATCCAGTAAATTGTTAATTATATGCAGTAATTTCATATGAAAATACGTAGTAAATCAAGAAAAGATTTCCAGTGCGTACTAGAGTTCTATACGCAATCGAACTTTAGATCTGGCAAAAAAAAATTAAAGTATTCACAGACTAAGAGATATATGAAATTATATGATAAAGTGAAGCATTAAATTAAGTGTGAATTTAAATCTGGTTGCAGTATTGTCTTTAAGGATTAGAAAAGGATCGCTTAAATTGATTCGTTTGTGTAGAATTAATGAAAGACATGAGGAAGAGTGAAAGAACTCATCTTCGAGATAATTTAATGATTGACGATCGTTCAAGAATTGTTTACGAATGTGGTGAAATTTGTGTGTTTAAATAAATAAAAAAATGATCTAACATATCCACTAACCTCGTAGAGTATGATTTGACGGTAAGTACGTCAACATTATTTATAAAATATTTTATTAGCGGATTGTAAATCATTTGAAAAAATTTTAATGTGAAATTTGAATCAGGAAACGTGTTATGAAATGAATTTAATACATAAATAAACAAATACATATAATAAATGTAACACTACCTGCATTATAAATTCACATAAATTGACCAACATAGCAGATAATGTTCTATAAAATCACGTTTAATTATTTTTATTAATGTTAGGGATAAATCTGTAGAAATGAGAGATATAATGTGTGGTATGTTGTAGGTCCATGTTGTTTTGTGAGTATACAAATGTATATAACCGACACGCGGGATTGAATTATTAATTAACATGGCAGTTGTTCTCTTATTTATATTGCCCAATCGTTAGCCAACAGCAGGCTAATATTATTTGCTATTTTTTACAAAATAAATATTTTTTCCAGACTCTCAAAAAGATGTTGGACGATTCCAAACGAGGTGTTGTATACTTCAGCCTGGGAAGTAATGTAAAGTCTAAACATCTTCCAGAAGAGATCAGAAAAATCTTTTTAAATGCATTCAGGGGGATTCCCTATACGGTGCTATGGAAATGGGAAGATGACACACTTCCTGATCAGCCTGCCAATGTGATCATTTCAAAATGGTTTCCGCAGCAAGACATCTTGGGTAAGTCTACAAATGATTGTAACTGCGATCCGCGTTGCAATTTATTTTATGTTCACTATCGCTCCGGCATTGATATGGATTGCCATTTAAAAAATACGTCACTAAATAAATATAAGCCTTCCTGTGTCCTGGAATTTTGTAGAAACCAAAATATTTTATTTGAAAACGTAAAGTTCATTATCCTATAAGTTATTCTACTTTAACATATGTAGTCAGTGTATATTAACAGTAAAAAAAATACTTAAGTAGCGAGATCGCGTGTCTTATAAATAAGTATGTAGAACATGTTTTTAATATTTTAATTTATATAGGTTAAGATTACTTAAATGTTTTCTCTTCACATTATATTACACAAATATATATTCAATTTGAAATGAAGTCTACATTGTCCTTACGAGTAAGAAAAAATATAAAATAGCGAAATTGTATAAATTTTACCTACCGGCAAGTGTAATATATTGCCCATCCATCATTGAGTTTTGACGTGGGTATAAACTCGTAAAATGTATTTAAATAGCTCTGTATTGAGATTACTTTATTTTCTATATTTAATGCATTTTCATTACAGTACGCAAATATATGTCCATCGTTTAATATTTGTCAAAAACTGCAGCGAATAATAATAATAATATATATTGCTTTAACGTATTTAGTCAGTGTATATTGCCATCACGATAAAACACGAAGTACCGAAATCGTACGAATTTTACCTACTGGCAAGTGTGTTGACCATCATTATTAGCTGTCAAATAAAACATATGTATATATATATAGTTGGACTGAAAATATAAAATGCATCTATGTTTAAGAGAGACACACATAGCTTGATGATTTAAAGATTATTTTTAATAAAATAAATTAATCAATTGTTAGAGATGAGTCATATTTATTAAAAATAATTCACGTCACATGATGAAACTATTATGAAAAATATCCTGATTTGATTAAATACATAGATCAAATATTAGATTATTTTGTTACAGGACATCCTAATATTCGAGCATTCGTCACCCAGGGAGGACAACAGTCGATGGAGGAAGCCATCCATTTTGGTGTACCTCTGATCGGTATACCATTTATGGGAGATCAGCCATTAAATGTAGAAAAAATGGTTAAGCTTGGCTTCGGTATTGGTCTTGATATCGAAACAATTACGGTAGAAAAAATGCGAAATGCTGTTACCGATATTATCGAAAATTCAAGGTAACCAACTAACTCTAATTATTTTAATATGATTGTTTACTTCCTTCTATTTACATTTTCGAGATCAAAATGAGTAAAATAAAGTCAGTGATTAGTGAAATTTCTTCCCAGCTGATATCACATCAATATGATGCAATGCATGCGTAAGAAATATTCGCATATCTTTATTTTAAATCGAGGCATATTATGTCGTAGATTCATATAATTCAGATGGACTCTTTTAAACCATATTACTCGTGATATTCAGATTTGATTTTTTTTACTTATATGGATATCACACCCGAGTGTCTTACTGCTGAAGCAATTAAACAAAAATAATAAGAATATTTAATTTCGTTAGTGATATATCTTGATCATTTTAAGTCATGCAGAAAAAATACACTGAAAAGTGAAAAATAAAAATTTGTGTACATTCATCTGGACAAAACTAATCGACGTCAAATTAATAAATAACAGTAGTAATATAATTTAAATCTAAAAAATAGTTCAACTAAGTTTGGTTTTGTGTGAATATATTATACATATTTATTATATATAATTCATATTATATGACACGTATAAAAAAGTTTATATCAGTTATAAACATATCTTACATGTTTTGAGACACTTAAGATAACACGTCAGCATCATCTAACACATAGAATCGCATAGGGTAGCTGTACGCGGTGTAACGTTTTAGATGAAGCCGAGTGTATCGCACAGAATTGCGAGGTCGCAACAAAGGTGCCATATAATTTATATGATAAGACGCGTGTCAATAATTTGAAGATGTAATCATCGGCGTGGGGCCAAAAAACCCGTGAAATATATTTCAAGAAAACAAAGACATCGCTGAGTAGGTACTTGCGAATATAACTGTATGTATTGTTATGTATCTGAATAAAAACAAAGTATTCTGCTGGTGGGAAACCATTCTCAATTGTGTCGTGTCGCCGTAGTATACCGATATTGAACATATTTTGTGCTTCATTTCTTTCGACCTTATAATCATCATCATCAACGCCGGTTGAGAGAAGCCGAGATCGGCGAACCGCCCTTGTCTACATTCTTGTTTCCAGTACAGAACACCGAGTATACTTTACTAACAGTCTTATCTTGAGTTAATTACGCTGTGGGCTGGAATCATGGTGTGTGAGCAATTAGCATTATGTTTCAAAATAAAAATTTACATGTTGCTAAATAATTTTTTAACATTTCTTATTTATTTTGCCCATAATGCAATGAGAAGTACGAAGATCCACAATTAGACGATTGAATAGAATGCGTTCTAAGACAAGGTGGCAAGATAACCGTATAGACTGCAAGATGGAATAGTTTACGTGAGATTTTTGAAATACAGTAGGTACAAGTGTTTAAGGTGCGTGACTTATACTACAGTGTGCGTACACTTACATGTATGGGTTTAGTGTGCGTATTTGAAGTGTGCACTAACATTATTATATAATTACCAGATTGTAATGTTTAAATAATAAGACAAAACACTTTATTTAAACCACTATTTATTGATAAATCGACATGTTTCAATACCTATGACATTAACAAGGGTTTACAAATTATATATACAAATACTAGGGTTTTACATTTTCAGATTCACATTTCCACCGCGCATATATAATTGAAACTTTTTTTTCACAGTTACAAATCCAACATCACAAAGCTCCGCCAGCTCTTGTACGACCAGCCTCAGACTTCCCTGGAGCGGACCGTCTGGTGGACGGAGTACGTGCTGAGACACGGGGGAGCCCGCCACCTCAGATCTGTTGCCGCCGACACCCCCGCCTATGAGTACTTCATGCTGGACATTGCTGCCGTTGTGCTGGCGGCCCTTGCCTCCTTGGTCGTCTTCATTGTCTTCGTAGTGCGCTTCTTATTTCGGTTTGGTGAAGTTAATAAAGTTAGACGCAAGTTGAAAACTACTTAAGTGTTAAAACATTGCCAAATATAACTTCAAAAATATCTTCATGAATTATCTAACCTGTATTGTAAAATAAACAGCGACTTTGTTTTAGTGTTGAACAAAATGTAAAATATATAGAAACTAAATAAAATCCACCCTCTAATCAAGATCTGAAGTTTTCATATAATTTTGTTTGACAAATATTTATTTAATAATTAATAATTCATGAACTTTGTTTTTAACCACTGAGTTAATTATATTCACCTACCGATTTCGAAAAATACCTTTTCATTGGTTAGGATGATTAAAAATAAAATATTTTTTCCGAAACGGTTAGTGAATATAATTAAATCGGTGGTTTAAAACAAAGTGAATGAATTATTTTTTTATTAAAATAAATACATAACCACAACATGTTAGCTTTAAATATTTGAAAATATATATATTGTAATCTAATATATATAAAACAACGTAAAATAATTATAAAAAATGAGATAAAACACTTTGTTTAAACCATTATTTATTGTTAACTTAACATGTTTCGATACCTATGGTATCTTCTTCAGGAACCGATATATACTAAAATTAAAAATACAAGCATAGATAAAAACAAAACTATAAAAATTTAAGTGATGGATAGCTAAGTAAGAACTACTATGAAAACATTTTTAAAAGGCGACTATTTGCAAAAAGAATTTGGTTATTTATAATATTTAGTTTGCTATTAACGCTTTTTCTTATTTCTAATATTTCTAATTTATCTAACGTTAAATCCCTAGTATTTGTATGTATAATTTCTAAACAATGTTAATTCCAAAAGAATGGTTTGTTTCCAAAACGTGATTGGCGAATTCATTAGCAATTCATTCATTGCAAATTAATTTGTAGACCCCCAATTTCTTTTTTAGATATCACCTTTATCCTCGTTATAAGTGTAAAATGTTATAAGTGTAAAAAGCTGGTTATATGGTATATTTTTTATAATTGAAATTGAGGTATTTAAAAACACGTTTTTTCTCCACTGCTTCCCACTATCAATTATTGGTGGGTAAACATATGATTATTATTATAGTTTTGTTTCTATCTATGCTTGTATTTTTAATTTTTGTAAACATTGTTTCCTGCAGAAGATACCATAGGTATCGAAACATGTTGATTTATCAATAAATAGTGGTTTAAACAAAGTGGTTTATCTTATTATTTATATAATATGTGGCCACAAAGTAATTTGGCTAATATTAAAGAAGTAAAATAATTATATTTATTTGTCTAGAATATTGTCTCCTGATTATGCTAGTAAATATATTGTGTTAATCAATGCAATATGTATTAAAAGTGGTTCATTAATGAGGTAAATTTCACAAAAATTTCAATCAAAGACATCTACACGTTATCAACTATTGTCAGTTTACTCAAAACATGCATTATGTTAGGTAAATCTGATATCTGGTTAAGTTTGGACATTATCTACGGTGGTTTACTTTATCAGTAAAAAAATACATTTTAAATTTGACCAAAATAATATAAGTAAGAATAATCTTTACGTTTAATAAACACATTTCACAAAAATTTTAATGATTACACGTATACTAAATACCTCACATTTAACATAACAATCCAACATCCAATAAAATTCAAATTCAATCGCATACTAAAATAAAATATTTTAAACATGAAACTGGATAGAATGCATATTGAAACTATTTTGATCACGAAGTTATGTCAACTGGCAACATCGGTTTGTCTACGTATGTACACATGTGTCGTGTGTAAACACATTTTGGCGCTCACACTCAATTGTTATTAACCGAAACCTAACCAAATTTGTTAATAATTACAATTTAGAATTCAGCTAACGTTTGTAGATGGATTTATTAGTATAAATATGTTGTGAAAATCAAAGAATCCAAATACGAGTTATTTTTTTGATAATTTGCTGAAACGATTATTTTCAAAGATAAAAATAGTTTCTTCAGTTTAGAGTATACTATGTAAAAATGTGTAAATATAGTATATTCCTTATTAAATTCGACCTATTTATGCAAGTTGCCTGATCATATATATATATATTAGTTTCACTACTTGAGAATGCGGTTCCGCCAATGGCGTTATAAAATCAAATACCAAATAAAATAGCATAAAAGCAAGAACAGCAAGAAGAAAGCGTGTAAAAAAAAATTCTGAAATTATTTAATTAATTACGTAAACTGCCATTGCCGTGACACACTTGCCACCTTGCGGTGATCATTTTACTTTTAAATAATTCAATAGAACCAACCGAATTGAGTCTTGGATAAATCTTGTTTTAACCTAGTTCTTAAGTAGACAATAAAAAATAATAATTTTCCACATTTGGCAGAGTAATCAACACGATTCCATTAGATTCTTATTTCTACGTATTATCTTGCTGGCAATAGAGACCCCACAATATGATACAGGTCACTTGCATTTTTGGGAGAACAAAGTACTTATACAAATGGAATATACGAAATAACAATAATCTAAAATATTGTGGAATACAAACCAATTAATTTAATTTCTTGCAAAATTAATTTAAACAAATATTTTGGTTATTTTATTTTATGGTGAATATAACAAATCAGTTAAAAATACAAATCAGTTAAAATTTCCGATCATCCACTTACATGTTCCCACAATTATTTTCATTTTGTCGTCCGCATCGAGGTAAATTAATTTTCCTTATAGAGAAAAAAAATCAGAATGTTTTATTTTTGATTAATAAACGAATACATAAATTATCGTATATACTGGGCAAATAATGAGAATACATTAGTTCATTAATAAATAAGTTTAGATTTCATTAATGTACTTTACAGAATATATCTAAAAAATGTTTAATTAATTTAATCAATTATGAGTTCACCATTCTTAAATACCACTTGATCCTGTTTAATCTATTAATTCATTTTTCAAAACATTTTGGAGGTTTTCATAAGGAAAAAGTTATGAACTTCTGAATATTGAATATTTTTCCCGTTTAATGCATCTTTCAGTAATCTTACTGCTAGAAATCTATTGGGGCAAGGTACGGAAGTAAGAAAAGTGTGGAAAAATAAACAACGAAAGTCTAAAAAAAATGGTGTTACTCTGGCCGTTGGCTACTTGGCGATGATGAACTTTTAAATCGTCTATTTTGGGCATTGAATTTAATACTTTTATGTAACAAAGTTGTCACAATAAATGCTGCTTAATAAGTAGATGTCAATATAGAGTCAACATATGTAGTTCGGTTACTGAAGTGCAGCAATCGCCTTTTTAAAAGACGATTAACTTAGACTTGACATGCAATATACATAAATATTATAATTTATAAAGCATTATGACATAAAGATAATATATCCTCTGGCATGTGCAATCAGTTCAAAGGCGTACAATAGTGTATAGTTGTAATAATAAAAAAACAATACTAATAAATAACTGTATTTTTTGGAATATATTAATGTATAACGTGCTTGTACATTATGACGTGCTAAATATTTTTATGATATTGTTTTAAAATTAATATTTACGATTGGTGTTTTCATATTTTGTCAAATATATATAATTTTAAAATGTTATAAATTTCCATACTCATTTTCCAAATAATATCCAATCGAAGATAGAGTATGACAGTGTAATTACGATATTGCTTTACTTCATATTTTTTATTTTAATTATGAAAAAACATGTTGATGTAATGGCGCGAGCAGTAAAATTCAAGTGAGTGATAAGTAGATTAAATACTGCCTAAATTAAATTATGTTTTTATTTTTATCTTTATTTCAAAATTAAACTAATTAAGCATCATCTAACACTCACGTCACCTAACACTTAAATATTATGGAACATGACTGTCGATATGTTATTTTCATATGTTTGCTTTTTCTTTATATATATAAAAAAAACTCTTGAGAAATTTTACACTACCAACGTATCGAGTAAATAACATTAATCCATAACCATATAATCATTATTAATTGAAATTTGTTTAATAATATTTAATTCTATGTTGAAGTTATTTGTGGATAAAGAAAAATTAACAAATCCACTAAGCATGGAATGAAAAGCTGATAATTTTTAAAGAAAACGGATTAGAAGGAAAAAAAATCTTAGTACTTTATATTATTAAATGACGTCGCGATTAAAGGATAAAAGGTCCTTGAGAATGAGTAATGTTATTTACACGAAACTTCGGGAGTGTAAAAGTTCTTCTCAGAACTATTTGACGCAGGTTCCCCTAGAAAATAAATCGTTATCGTTTACTCGTAAAAACCTTAAATATAACATATATATATTATAAAAAAAAGCTATTACGAAAAACAGTTATTATAAAAAACTGGTTTTTTTAATATGTGAAACAAGTAAGTTAAATTGAGCTTTTGAAGTGTACTGCAGTATGCCGCGAAAATTGTATTCATTTTTTTAGTGTACCGTGATGTAAATAGGTTGGGAACCACTGCTCTAAAATATTTAAAAAATTTTACGACACTATGAAAAATGTTCAGAAGATTAAATCACGGCACTGAAATTTCGTATTTAATTATTACACAAATCAAGTAATACTACATCAATTCGATGAAAAATAAATAAATATGTTATGCAAACTTTGGAGTATCGAAAATGTTAAAAAAGACATCATTTTATGTAAGTCATCACAGGTAAACGCGTTTTTTCCACTTTTGTTAGTTTTCTTGCCTTGTTGAAGATAGCGTGACAGAAATAAAATAATATAAGTTCTTATGTTTTTTTAAATCAGTAGTTAAAGAAACTCGCTCTTAAGAGGACGCATTATAAGTGTAGAAACCTAGTTGAAAGGTTACGTTTAAAAATGTGTTAAAGAATTTTACTGTTGAATTTTATTTCAATTAAGATAATAAACCTTTATTTTTATTATTCTAAAACAACATAAAATGCATTCTAAATTATACATGGTGATACTAATTCTAAATTTTTGCCACGGTGCAAAAATTCTCGGGATATTTCCAACCCCGTCCATCAGCCATCAGATTGTGTTCAGAGCATTAATGGAAGAACTTGCCAAAAGGGGTCACCATTTAGTGGTCATGACAACAGATCCCGTCAACTACACGGAACCGGAATACAAAAATCTGACCCAAATAGATGTTCACGATATTTCCTATAAAATGTGGACTGACTTCTTCAACTTTGCTCAACAAAGACTTGAAGAGTCTAGCTCTTTGACGATGGTCTGGAAATATTACACCGCTATGCTAGGTATATCGGACGCACAACTGGCTCTACCAGAAATGCAAAAACTGATTCACAATCGTAAGGAAAAATTCGATCTGTGTATTATTGAAGCTATTGTTCCAGTAATGTACGCGTTTAAGGATCGTTTCAATTGTCCTATGATCCTCATCAGTTCTATGACTGGATTGCTGCAGAATTTTGATGCTGTCGGCAATCCTTCGCATCCGCTGCTGTACGCTGATTTGTTTTCGCCATACGAAGTTCAACATCTTAAGTTTTGGCAGAAACTTCAATTAATATATCAGTATATTTACTACAAATATCTTTATTATTGGAAGTATTTACCAAAATACAACGACTTGGCCAAAAAATATTTCGGTCCGAATGTCAAGTCTTTGGGCGAAATAGAAAATAATGTCGATATGATGTTTTTGAACATGCATCCGATTTTGGCTGGTGTGCGTCCGCTCGTTCCTGGAGTCGTCCATATGGGAAGCATGCATATCAAACGCCCTAAACCATTGCCATCTGTAAGTATTTTTCTGTAATGATTGGTTAAATGTTTTTATCAAAATAAAAAATATAGATTTATTTGAAATAATTTTTAATTTGGTTTCATTGGTCTTTTCAAATAAACTTTTTTAATTATATTTGTATGAATCAAGTTTTGAATGCATAGTATGCAAATTCATTATGTATCGTTCGCTATATATACTGATAATTAATTATCAATTTTCAATTCAGAGGCATAATATTAATAATGCATTGGATTGGTATGCATTATAATTTTGTGCAGTTATTAAAATATGAAATAATTGTTGATATATTGAACTGTGTGTAATTACAATTGGGCGAATCAAATAACTGAGAATGAATTTACAATATTTTTATTTCATAAGTTGATTGCATTTAAAAGTTTTATTTTTACATTTAATTAATATTTACTTTTACTTCAGTTATTAGATAATGTTCTCAAAATTCTCTTGATTAATCGATCGGAGGTACGAGCTTCGTTCCGGGTTAATCATGTTTTTATCAATAAAATTATATATTTAACCATATTCTTTTATTCATCAATTTTTTTTCTCGTTTTAAAGCAAGTCAGATTAATTTTGTCTATGCTAATTTAATTTTTGACAATAAAAAAATTAAATAATTTTTAAAAACGCACACCTTATCGTCACACCTTTTTATCGCTTTCTATTTTTGTAAATCCCTAAGTTTACCACCCAGTTTTCAGTAATAATTAATCTTGGCTCTGATAGGTTAACACACTATACATGTTTGTCTTGTTAAATTATCCTGTAATGGCTAGCAATACGTAATAATAATAAACTAACATATTTCTACAGAATAAATTCTTTATTTGTAATATAGTAAGTAAATTCAGGGTGAATATTATGTTCCAGTCCGATATTGTTTTCAGATAACTAAAAAATAAAACACGTTTTATAAATTTAATTTTTATTTATCTATTACTTGGTTTATTACAATTATGTATGAAATATGACATTGGCCAAAGGGCCACTTTTAGTAACGGCACAAATGCGTGCTCTTTTAACCATATCTTTTGTAACATTCTCGCACACTACGCGTGTTATTTCATTTCGAATATTGTTCTGTAGAATCAGAATTGTTTTTGGCTTATTGGGGTATACTTTTCCTATCAAATTTTTTTAGAGAAAATAGTCGGAAGTTGTCAAATCGGGTTATCGAGGAGGTCAGTCTATATCACCACTTTTTGATATCATGTAGTAGCTCTAGCTGTGTGTGAGGTGACACCGTTCTGTTGGAACCACACGTGTTGCAGACCCAATCGACCCAATTTAGCCACCAAAAAGTTTTTAAACATGTGACGATAGCGATCATCATTAATGGTTACAGCATTGCCATTATTATATAGATAAAATATTTTAATGGCTTCAACACGTTGTTGAGGCGTTAGATACTCTATAATATATTGTAACCAATAACTCTCTATGAATATCAAATGTGAATTGACAAATATCTGCCAAACCAAAATGGCGGCCAAACAACATAGGCCTGGATAATAATATTCACCTGTATATTAGTACAATAAACAACAAAGAATAGTAATAAAGTGTTTTTTAGAGGTTTGTTTTTCGAATTGGCAACGCTTTTTCCATCAACAGCTAATTTGACAGATGACAGCTGATTTGTGCTCAGTTTGGTTTGCTATTTCACCATAAATAGACTAACGCCAGAACAACGCTTACAAATTGTGCAAATTTATTTCGAAAATGTGGCAACGTCCATTTTACGGTCGACATAATCGTCCATCCGAGAAAGTAATTCGAATAACCATGAATTGTTTTCACACCACGCGTACTCTAATTAATAATACGTATCCGCAGAGACGTCATACAGTGCGCACTGAAGAAGCTTTGCTTCAGTGGAGCGTAGAATTCAGGAGGACTCGAATGTGCCATCGTGCACTGCAATTTTTTGACTTTTTCGTTCTTCAATTTAATGGCATTAATGTAGAAGAGCTGTGATTTTAACAAGACAGCGCAATATTCCATACGTGCCACAATCAATTTATTGAAGGAAACACTCGTTGAGCGCATAATTTTGCGTATTAGACCTGTGAATTGACTTCTAAGATCGTGTGATTTAACACCTTTGGATTATTTTCTGTAGGGATATGTTAAGTGGCTAGGGAAGTGGTGAAACCAACATTCGTCGCGTTATTGCCGATATACGTCGGAAATTGAACTTTCAGATTGCATTTTATTTGTTTGTGTTTTATTTAATTGTAATTTACTATACCCCTAAAAAAACATCCCTTAATTACTTGTTTATAGTATGAACCATTGATTGATGTTCTTATTTCTGATAATGGTGTATTACTCGCTACTTTAACCATGTTTCCCAGTCAGTCTGCTCCTAACCTAATATTTTTTATTTATCTGTCTTACACATTTAAATTTAAAAAAATAATTTATAGAGCAATATTATCGTTAAAATATATCTCATGGACATTACATAGCACGTTAATAATAAATGTGTATGTTTCAGGCTCTCAAGAATATATTGGATAATTCTAATCAAGGAGTTGTGTACTTCAGCTTTGGAAGTAATGTATTATCCATCCATCTTCCTGCAAACATCCGAAAAATCTTCCTGGATGCTTTTAGAAAAATTCCCTACACTGTACTGTGGAAATGGGAAGACGACACACTCTCTGATCAGCCCAGTAATGTTATCATTTCCAAGTGGTTTCCTCAACAGGATATCATCGGTTGGTCAATATTTAAATACGTAGAATATTAATTCTCACATTTCTTACAGTTTAGCAACTTTGATATTTGTTATAAGGAAATAAATATATACAAATTTTTTTTTCTACTTTTTTAAAATTAATTTGTAGGTATTTTCAATTATTATTATTTAGATTAAATAAAATTCAACCACTCTGTGTGAAACCACGAAATTTAGTATACGTCAACCGGTTTCGCTTATCTCAAGCTTCAACAGGACGTACTTAAAACTGATCATAAATACAAAAACCGGTTGACATATAATAAATTTTGCGGTTTCATACAAAGTGATTGTATTTTATTTAATCTGTTATGTCAAACCACAAAGTGATTGTTTTCTACGTAATACCATAATAAATAAAAATATTTGAAATGGTGAATAATTAGTTACGTGCTTTCATCGGAGTGATCTTAAATAATATTCCTTCTTTCAGGACATCCTAACGTTAAAGCATTCATAACTCAGGGAGGGCAACAATCGATGGAAGAAGCCATTCACTATGAAGTACCGCTGATCGGTATGCCGTTCATGGCTGACCAAACGTTGAATGTAGCAAAAATGATCAATTTTGGCATTGGAAAAGGTCTCAATATCGATACAATTACGGAAGACATATTGCTGGATACTATTACTGACGTCGTCGAAAACAAAAGGTAATTTCATGAAAAATTTTATAAAAAAACATCATTTTAAAAATAACTCAACAAACACGTCTTCATTTAAACTATCAATTAAAAACTAAAACGAACCAGATGAAATCTGTTTTTTTCTTTTCTTATAGAATAATCTAAAATATTATTTCGTAAATTGAGTTAAAACACTATTTTATTCCACTATATTTTTTATTGTATTAAAAGTTAGAACGTTTTCGGGAACATCTTCTCATTATCAATATTATAATTCAACTAAAATTAAAACCACTTTCAGACAGTAATATATGGTGTGTTTGGAGTTAACGGAGGTGAAGGTGGGGGTGGAGTTAAGATGAGTAAGAGAACTCAATTTACAAAATAATCATAGAAAGTTTCACCAAAAACCTTTGAACAGCGAAAATATTATTAAGGCAAACACATTCTTATTGTAAAGTTGTAATTATTCAGAACATAGCTCTGTAATATTCTTTTAAATACAAATTAAATGTATTAATTGGAAACATATACATATAAAATCAATTTTATCGAAAAATATTGTTGTTACTACCGAAATTCGAACCTGGATCTCTTCCTATCTATAAATAAAGAAGGTGGCTTTCAAACAATGGAACGATAGATTTATCAATTTGAGAAATGTAACATATAAGTTCGAAAATTTATCGTCAATACACTGTGTGGTGTAGCATAATCGGTTAATGCATTTTCCTCGGATAGGTAATAGAGATCCAGATTTGAATCCCGAAAGTAATAACAATATTTTTCGATAAAATTGATTTTAAATGTATATCTTTCTAATTAATACATTTGTGTTTAA
This sequence comes from Eubasilissa splendida, assembly GCA_031772225.1. Taxonomy (NCBI): domain Eukaryota; kingdom Metazoa; phylum Arthropoda; class Insecta; order Trichoptera; family Phryganeidae; genus Eubasilissa; species Eubasilissa splendida. The sequence continues at coordinate 15,314,211 of CM062861.1, read as the reverse complement.
TAAATTTAATTTGTATTTAATAAAATATTATTTATAACATAATTTATAAATATGTATAAAAGCGCAATGTCTTTTATTGTGTTATACATAGGAAAATTGAAGTGTCGATTTCCTTTAAAAAGTGTATATGTAACTTTTTTGTTCTGAAGATACATTTTTCAAAATAGTAATGCGGTGGGAAATTTTTATTTTTTCTCAGAAACCATTTTACACCTGAAATGGTTGTACATCTTTCGCGGTCCTTCTAGGACAGGTTTTAAACAACGAACGTATTGTAACTGTACCTACAATATTTTTATTTTCAGTTTTAAATCAAATATTACAAAGCTCCGTCAACTATTGTACGACCAGCCTCAGACTTCCCTGGAGCGGACCGTCTGGTGGACGGAGTACGTGCTGAGACACGGGGGAGCCCGCCACCTCAGATCTGTTGCCGCCGACACCCCCGCCTATGAGTACTTCATGCTGGACATTGCTGCCATTGTGCTGGTTGGTGTCGTGGCTGCGATTTTGGCAATTATGTTCATATCCCGCAACTTGCTTTCGTATTGCAGAGTGGTGAATACAAGAATCAAGTTGAAAGTGTCTTAAGTTAAAATATATTAAAATATTTTCCCACAATAATTTACGTCAATTTGTTTTTTTTCACCCAATAATGAGCAAGACGATTGTTTTACACCTATAAACAACCTCTGGATGGTATCCAGTATAGAGTTGCATGGTGAGTATTGCACCGGCAAGAATGCAGTTTTTAAATATGAAACTAAAAATCATGAAATTTCTTTCAACGTTTCTAAATAGCAAATGATATTACATTTTTTCAAATGCAGTCAGCGTCTTAAGTTACACTTGACTAGAATTTCCAGGAAGTAAATTAAAATTAATATTCATTTCCATCAAGCGCAATCTTATCTTAAAAATAATTTGATAATTATGTCTTCAACATCTTTCTTATTCCCAAATTCCAATCTGATCAATTTCTCAACATTTTTTATAAAATATTATTTTGTTATTAAATTTCACATTGCATTATTATATATCTTGATCTTGTTTTATATAAATGTCAGTAACCACCTCTATAATTCAAGTTTTTTCTTATTTTGAGATGCATAATCTATTGTTGTAATATGTTGTATTTATTATATATGTATTCAAATCAATAGTTGTTATTCTAAATAAATAAAATTTAAAATAAATATTGCCGCATTATTTCTGTTTTTATTTGTTGTAATATTCTATTAGATAAATATCTCATTTATACAGTATGTCTCAAAAAATGTATACACAGTTTGAATGATTATAATTTCAGTTTTTATTCACATATAATTAATATTTAAATTGCAAAAGAATCTACATAAAGGATATAACTTTTCTTCCTACCGCAGATGTTCGAAATTATTACCGTTCTAGTCAATACACTGCTGATAACGGTGGGCTATTTATTCTCCAAACTTCAAAAAACATTTAATTTGGTGTTGTAGCGCATTCTCGCTCAATTGAGGCTTTTAATTATTCTAATGTCATCGGTTTTCTGACATAGACTTTATTTTTAAATTATCCTGAAATTATTATAAATAATGACATGAAGATATGATAATGATTTAAGTACCGCCGCTTGTCTCGCGGCTGACTTCGCGCTGTGTGTCAAACATCCAATGATCGTTGATGTTCCATTGGTTAGTTGAGTCAATTTTAATCTCTCCTACAGCACAAATAAAAAATTAAAAAATTCAAATGTTTAATGATTGTGAAAGTTGAAAAGATAAAATATTATAAAAATATTAATGTTCATGACCGAAAATAATAATAGTATGTATAATTTCTACTATAGCAGATACTGACAATGATAATACTATTAAATACTAATTAAATATATAAATTAGAATCATATACATATAAAATCAATTTTATATGTATATCTTTCAAATTAATACATTTAATTAGTATTTAAAATATCACAGACCGTCTGCTCTGAATAATTACAACTTCACAATAAGAACGTGTTCCCTTAATGATAATATTATTGATTATGCTTTATTTGTCCTTAAAATTTACTTTTGATTATGTATCAATCAACAAATTGAATTATTCTCAACCAAAATTACACAATAACCCCAATTCTGAATTTAGTCTTGTATCAGCTTCCATACAGTGAATAGATTAAATTTCTTTCGATTTTAATTTTAATTACAAAATTTTATTTTATTTGACAAAAATGAAAAATTTTGTTTTGTTGTCGTTTATGCAAGTATTATTTTCGGCATGTTTGTGTGCCAGAATTCTCGGTATATTTCCGACACCGTCGATCAGCCATCAAGTGGTGTACAGAGCGCTGATGGAGGAACTCGCCAAGAAAGGACACCATCTTGTCATCATGACCACGGATCCTGTCAACTACACGGAGCCGAAATATCAAAATTTAACACAAATAGATGTCCACGATATATCGTATGCATATTGGCAGAAATACTTCAATTTCGCCAGTGAGAGAAGCAAAGATCCAAATCCGATATCCATCGTGTCTACATATCTTGACGCAATGATTAATATAACAGATCGACAATTCAGTGTACCAGAAATGAAAAATTTGATTAACGACCGCGAGGAACACTTTGATCTTTGTTTTTTTGAGGCATTCGTACCTGTCATTGTGGCCTTCAAAGATCACTTCGGCTGCTCTATGATCACGATTAGTTCATTTTACGGACTTCTTCAAAATTACGATGCCGTTAGTAATCCAACACACCCTCTATACTATCGTGATATATTTACTTCACATTTGGGAGAAATAAACCTTAGACAAAAAGTGGAATTAATTTACTCATATATTTATTACAAATATCTTTACTATTGGAAATTCATGCCGAGATATAACGAATTGGCTAGGAAGCATTTCGGTCCGCACGTTAGACCACTGGACGAGATAGATAAAGATATGGATATGCTGTTTCTGAATTCGTATCAATTGTTTGATGACGTAAGGCCAGCAGTTCCATCGGTTGTTTATCTTGGAAGTCTGCACATTAAACCTCCACAACCTTTGTCAAATGTAAGTACTCTACAATAATTCTAACTCACTTTGAAATCTTTATAAACTATTCTTAACATGAATGTATAAAAATAATAGTTATCAAATGTATAAAATTCCCACTGCATCTAAACCTTATAGAAAAATCATAAATCTTCTATTGCATTTATAGGGCCAGATTGTTGAAAAGCCTATCTATTTAATATAATTGATACTTCTAAAGTCAAAAAATTATTTCATGAAGTATGTTTGAAAATACATAAAAATATTAACACCTTTAAATATTTTCGGTTTTAATTTCAATTTGTCAATTAAATGTGAAACCTCCCTAACCTCCCTAAATATTAAATTATATCACAGCTGCCTCTTAAACTTCTTTATTACATGCTTCTAGTACACAAAATAAAATATACCTAACTTCATATTTCGTATTTCTAAACAGTTATAATAATTAACATTTATTTAAATATTATAATAATAAATATGTAATATTATCATTAATTAATAAAATTTCTTTAAATTTTCGATTTATAACTATTTTCAATGATATAATAGTGTTTTCTTTTATGTCCTATGTATTTTTTTATTAACCTTGCTCTTAATAAATGAGCATCTTCTATGTTTCTGAAACATTTTTAATTAAATTTTCAATCATTCTTCTCTGAATCGCTCATATTTTTTTTGATTATCAACTATTTCTTTGAAACTCTAATAACTAACTAAATATTTTTATTATTATCACTTTGTACATAATACTAAGTATCTACTTTAAGTAAAACTTTTGAAACAAAATAATTTCTTTACAATTCTTAATAATTCAATCGTTTATTTAGAAGACATCCTTCATAAGTTTTATTTATTACCACCACAAATTGCCACTTAATTTCTTGTGGGGTTAACGCTTTTTTATTTTCAGGATCTTCAAAATTTAATGGACAACTCAAAGCATGGTGTGGTTTACTTCAGCCTTGGAAGTAACGTGATGTCCTCCCAGCTCTCTAAAGAAATAAGAAATAAACTTATCAATGCATTCAGAGAGTTGCCTTATACTGTCTTATGGAAATGGGAAAATGATATTCTCCCCGATCGGCCTGAAAACGTATTCATTTCTAAATGGCTGCCGCAAAATGATATTTTCAGTAAATGCTTTTCTATCAATTTCCAAGTCTTTTCTAGCCTGCACTAAATATTTGACGGGTTTATAAGATCTTTAAATATCATAATAAAGGGTCCAGCAATAGCTATTGATAGTTTTTATCGTGTGATTATTAGCTTAGTAATTAAAATACTAAGATTAAAATAAAACATACTTATTATATGCGGAATGCAGTTTTATTTGGATATAGTGGATGAGGCGAGAATTGTGTATCAGGACAGAGAAGTGTGGCACTCTATCCTATATGTCTACCCCCGCGAGAAAACGGCGTGATGATAAGTTAGTTTGTCAGTCAGTCAGTTATAAAATTACGTTATACTAATGTGCTACTTCTTGTCTCTCGCATTCTTGAAGCCAGCACTGCCGCCTGTCGCACCCTCTCAATGTTTTCTGCCATACGCACACTTTTCTGGGTTCCTCGGTAAACGTTGTTAAAATCTCCACTTTCATTGAATCGTTGATGCTGTTGCAAAATTATGTTTCGTATAGAGATCTTAGCATGCCTAGGAATATCATATTCTCGACGAAATTGCTACTGAACTTCGAATATGGATCCCGTCCAAATGAACACCGTAACACAAAAAATTCGTTGCTACACGGTCAAAAATTCATGGCAACTGAAACTGCATAATATATCAAACTTATTGCGCACTATACTGTTCCCCACCACAGAGCTCATAGATGCGTCATTCATAACGTGACCATACGTCTCATTTTGAATGGAACCATTCCGTTTTTAGGTTTCCTATCTCGTTGTTCTCAAGCGCAGCTTCGGAACGCCGAAATGTCCCGATTTCAAAAAGAGAACCATTTCAAAAAAGGTGCGAAAAATAAAAAAAATCCGACGGTAGGGAAAACTAGTAGCGCGGCGATGGTGGCATGCACAATACGTCTCACATATATGTAAGTTGATCAGAAGCCTGCTAGCTCGCTCGCTCTTTGGTTACGAGTACGCGTAAGCAGTTCGTATATCCTTTTTGACGATCGATTATTGTTTTTTTATTGACGTGTGTTATTGTAGTCAATTTAAATTTCTTATACGTGAACCCTTCATTTTAACAATGCTTAAACACAAGTGCACTTTTAATGTTAAATTACAAACCATGTACCCGTTTATAAAGCAAAGAAGTACTCCATCGGACGTCAGATGTGATAAGTGTCGTACAGAAATACCATGAAGTAGATGTTCCATTTTGAGGAAAAAAATAAATGATCACGTTAGTCATTACCTATTGCCGGAGCGGATTCTTTGAGTTTTGGTACAAATTTCTTGATGAGATTTTTTTCACGATTTAATAGAAAAATATAACTCTTTATTTTCAGATCACCCGAATTTGAAAGCATTCATTTCTCAAGTGGGTCAACAATCAATGGAAAAAGCTATTCATTATTCCATTCCGATTATTGGAATACCTTTTTTTGCTGACCAGGAAAAAAATGCTAAAAAGCTTGTAAAGTATGGATTGGGAAAATATCTGGTAGTGGAGACATTTACCAAAGACCAATTGAAAGACAGCGTGAGAGAGGTGATAGAGAATCCTAGGTAAACTATTCGAGTTAAAGAATCTACCGTATTGAACTATGTATACACTGGTTTTCCAAAAAACATGTGAATACGTGAGACAGGAATTTTGGTTTGGTGACCCCCCGCGTTCTTTAAAACTAGCGACACAGCACTTTTTTATAGGGAATAAAACGGCCAAATGGTTATAAGGTTTATGAACTAAAATAACAAGAATGCGCCCAAATATAACTTGAAATGATTAGTAATCTACGCCGGTACTGGACTTTTTTCCGCCACAGGCAAGATTGTCTTTTTCCACCCTAGTAACTTAAGTGTAGATGATGTTTTCAATTTTTCAAAACCATCCCCATAAATCAGCCACCCGCGTGCCACACACGTTAGGAGCGATATTTTGTTAGCCCAGCATTTTGAAACTTACCCAAAGGTGACATTTTACCAAAAGACGTTCTGAACACTAGTATAATGTATAATGACTACAAATTCTTGCTTTATTAGGAAATAACTATAATGTTATTTATTGGATTTGCTTTCTTGGATTGTTTATAGCTGAATTATTTTTGTTACACACTATTATCGTTTTGCAACTAAGGATTTTGTTTTTAAATTTTTATATATTTTTCGACCGTCCCCTTGATTTGGCCGCCACACGCAGGCGCCTGCTCTGCCTGTGCGTAACGCCGGCGTTGTTAGTAATGTTTGCAATAACATTGATTTGCGTCATTAACAATACTTGGACGAGTATAGCTATCAATCGAACACTCAGAAAATAATCTACATTTAATTATTATGAATTTTGATTTGTAAACATTGAATTTCCGACACTTCAAAGAGTGTATACATTTTTTTGGGACATCCGTACGAAGTATATAATCACAGATGGAATACAAATTTAGACTACTGGCGACTAGCGTCTAAAAAATAAAACAGCGTACCATTTTTAGTCACAAATATTTACTGAAAATAATACGTTACTGTACCTGAACAACTACTATTACACGAACTCATTAAATTCCTAGATAAGCTTGTATTTTATTTACTGTTTGACATGAGTTGCTGTATGAACTAGTTGACTAAATGAGCTATAATTATATAACATGCTTTGTATTACCTTTTTCTGCTAGTGCTGTAGTCCCAAATTTCAGAATAATGTAGGAAAGGAAAAGTCTCCAAAAGAACAATATCAAATATCTCTAGAATGAGAATTAGGATTTGCCAGGTAGCCTCACATTTATTCAGATTGAACTTAATAGATTCCCCAATGTGCGAGTGTGGTGTCGAGAAGGAAACCCTTGACCATTTCTTTTTTGCCTGTCCATTGCAGATCACAGGTTATTTTTACAATAATCTCGTCAATGGTAATTTTCAACTCCTGGTTAACTTATGTCGTCTTCTTTCCCTTAACTCGCCACATTTAAATTATTTATTAGCAAATTTTTTAAACGTCAATGGTATTGACTTGTAATATAATATTTCTTATTCTATAATATTATTGTACTTTTTTCTATAAAATAAAGTTTTAACTTGATTAATGGCACAAACCACTCTTGAAGGAAGAATTACCTATTTAAAAGAAGAAATAGAAAGATATACGGAAAAAAAACAATTAATCGAAAAAATATTGTAGTTCCTACCGGGACTCGAACCTGGATCTTTTCCTATCCTTAGAAATGCGTTATCCAATTTCTCCACATCAACTAAGAAGGTTTATTTTTAATTTATGACAATTTTTTGAAATTATATTCTGTTGCTCTTTAAATTTTGTACATCTGCTTTTCTTTTTTTAATAGCAAATATTACGACGAATCTCAATAACATTTGAGTAATACAGGCTTAGAGATGCCAGAATGAAATTAATACATTTTTATAAAATTTTAATAAACTTTAATGCAACATATATTTTTTCGATTTATAGATTTTTCCTGTATCTTTTTGTTTGATTCATTTAAAATGTTCCAAAAATAGCATAGTACTATGTTCTGAAAAATATAATGTGTTCTCTTTAAAAGTATAATATTTTTTCTGGATGCGTTTTGGATTATTATTTTAATTTTAATCGGTGCACAACAAAATCTTCATTTTTCATGTTTTTCAGTCAATTATTCTCACATGTCTATTGAGTGTTCACGTTCGTCTCTTTCCATACAATTTTGTATAAATCCAGAACGCTTCTGAAAGAGCACCGGGCCCGAGATACAAAAGTGGTTCGCGTGAAAAAATCTGCGCTATTTATGTTGCTGCATTATTTACGTTTTGTTGTGCATTTTATAATTATGAATAACTGTAAGTGTTTATTATAAAATACGTTAACGTGCCGCGCCTGTAACATTTTTTCATTAGTCTTAGTTTTTGTGAAAAATTTCACTTCATATTGAATAGTTCACATTTTGTATGCCATTTCGACTATAGACAAGTAAATAAATAGACATGAAATAAAGTGTGCATATGGGAGAGGGGTTTAGAACATTAGTCGCGAGACGATGGGCATTCTACACACATTATTTATAGAAACATAAATCCGATAGTTTATGACACATTTATGCAACAGTAAAAGTATTCACTCTTCAAAAACTAAATCTTGATGAACACAAGATGTATTTTTTACATTAATGCATATTATATTGTCACCGTGTACATTTTCTTTCCAATCGAGTCAAATATTTAAAAAAAGTCGCGAAGCTATTTGATTGCGTGAGTGACACCAAAATGAAAATATTGGAACAAGGAATTTGCCTTAGTTCATGTCTATTATATATTTGGTAGTCGGTGATTTTAACGAAAAAAATTTAAACAAATTTATTTATAGCCTTTTTTAAAAATTATATTTCATTCATAAAATAATTTAATTATTATAAATAACTTTGCGTAAAATTCATTTTTATTTTAAATATTGTCATATTGGAAACTTTTATGCAATTTTGTTTTGTAACATTATTATATGTATCATTATCATTTTCAGCCTATGTCACTGCTCGATATAGGTCTTCCTCAATAATTCCTCTCTAGCCCTTTTCATTCAACTGTTTCCCGCCACTCTTCTGATGTCGTTCCATCGAACTCGAGGACGGTCGGCACTTCCACTTTTTTACCAGTACGAAGCCTCCACTTCATGACTTTTTTCCCCACCGTTGATCATCTCTTCGACCGATATGTCCAATCCGTTGCCCTTTGAGCAAGCAGATTTCTTGGTATGCGTGGGGTTTACGCGCCTTATTACTTCGGTTGGTACCACTGGGTTTCCTGGTTGATAAGAATGTGCATGTGTGTGCATGATTATTGCCGCCTATTGTCGGAATCGGAGAAAATGTAACGAAGGCGTGATTCAGTGACAGTTGAGCAGTCCTAAAACCATCAGTGCGCGCTGCTGATAATTGTTGGAATAATTGGTATTCTCTTATTTACAATATTCATGACTTTAGTTTTGTTTACATTTAGTTTTAGTTTATTTTTCGTCATCCATATTGCTATATTATTTAAGTCATAGCTTAATTCATTCAATATAGTTGCATAATATGAGTACATCATCTGCAAATAATCTTATTTTGCAGTGTTTTAGCATTTTTACGATGTCGTTCATATAGATAATGAAAAGGATAGGTCCAAGAACTGACCCTTGTGGTACTCCTAATGATATAAGAATTATACCTAGTACTAATGGACCAACGTGTAACTGATTGAGATAGACCTGATTGTCTAAAATGTGAACACATTAATTAATATCATGTTGTTATTACAGCTACCGCGCCAATATAGACCGCTTCAGGGAGAAGATGTACGACCAGCCCCAAAGTTCCTTGGAGCGGGCCGTGTGGTGGACGGAGTACGTGTTGAGGCATCGCGGAGCTCGCCATCTGCGCTCTCCTACTACCGATATCCCCCTCTACCAGTACCTTATGCTGGACCTTCTTACATTATTTTTAGTTTGTTCAGCAACTTCAATTTTCCTCACAGTCTTATTTGCTCGTCTCGTAAAAACGATTAAAAGATTTGTGATTAAAAAATATCACTTTTATAAAATTAAGCGTGATTGAAATTTGTGTGGCATTTCTGATTCACTGTGTCATACATTCTCAAAGTATGATGAAATGTAAGGAAAACTTTATTTATAAAAAAAATGTGTTTTTGAAATGATTAGTTGCATATGGTACCTGTTAAGTTTTATTAACCTTCTCACCAATCAACTCTGTAATTGTAGAGTTTACAGGTATAAAAATTTCCTTTACAATAAATAAATTCATATATTTTAAATATTTGTTGCAAATTTTTACATTGTCGTTTGTATTAATTTTGATATAGATAATTTAAAACTTTGTTTTTAACCACTTTATAGGTTATTATTTAATGCACCAACCGGTTTCGGAAAATACCATTTCCTTCTTCAGAATATCAAATAAACTATCTAAAACCATATGTCACATTGTTCTAATATTTTTTAAATTCTATTTTTAAAAAAATCTAATAATTTTATATCATTAAGTCAATTTCATCATCGTAACAATTAAAATTAGGTACTACATTTATTTTTGAAATAATAAATATATATTTTTTTTAAATAGAATTTTAAAACTTATAAAGTGGTTAAAAAATATTAAATAATTTATATTAAAATAAATTCATATGTTGAAAATATAATTTATTAACAAATAAGGAAGTGGTCTAACACAGTAAAACCTAACTTAACGAAAATACGATAATTCCGGATCTCGTATATAGGTATGGATGGTGTTCTGCTACAATGAGTTATCCCTAAAAATTGAAAAAATGCCATCAATTTTGTGTATAGAGGTCTAAAAATTATGATACTCGCCTAGTGATCTAGTGGTCAGGTGTTCGAACCTCGTTTCAGGATGCCATCAAGTGAGTCCTATTTTAGTATTGAAGTAGTAAAAATATTGATGTGACAGGTATTTCGTGTTCGCATCTCTCTCTCTCTCTCTCTCTATATATATATATATATATATATATTTAAATCGTCTTATCAAATATGTGAGTTTAGGTTGAGTGAGAAACTGTTTATCAGTCTTTACTTAAATACATATAATAATAATAATAATAATTAATGCGTTTATTCCAGTGTAATCTAATTCGCCATAAATATAATACATTAATGTTACGAAATATTATTTATGTTTTGAAAAGAAAACCACTGAACCTACTGAAAATATAATTTATGCGTTGTTATATAATAATTACATTCATCTATCTGCGATTCTTCCATTATAATTTAAAGAAGCTATTTTTATGTCAGTTTTGATAGCTATTGTTTCCGTGTTAATATCATAGATAAAAATGGTTAATATACTTGCCAGTTGATTTAACTTAACTTAACATAACTTTTGTGTTTTTTTTTTAAATTGAACTTATATTTGCGTATTGTAACGTAAATGCATAATTAATGTTATTGAATATATAAAAGCAAAAATATTTTATTAATCTTTACTTATGATATTAAAAACACGTTCGACATACTTATATAATACAAGTGATCTCGCTACTTTGGTGTTTTGGTTACTGCCAATGTCCTCTAATATGCGTTAAGGCAATATAATATATGATTATAATATTTTATAATGACAATTATTACAAATGTAATAATATTTTTTTATATTACGTACATTGTGTTCAATTGTCAAATACATGTTTTTTTATAACACGACATCTTTAATGAGTTATTTCAAGAAATATTCAAATCTCGTTTTATTTAACAGTAATTTATTACATTTCTTAATAGATTGCGACACTGGAATCTAATTTCTAATGTAATTGGGAGACTTAGATGCAATTCCTTCATAGATGCACTAACCCAGACTCCACTTACCTATAAAATAATAGTTTAGAAAATTAAGTATGGCATAGGTTTAATTATAATCAGAAACTTTACGACCCATATGATCAGCCGAAATCATAAAATTTGGGAGGCTTCAATAGTCATGCCACATTCGAGTATAATAATGATACGAAACCCTCAAAATGGCTGCTCAATGATAAACCTGAAGGAAGATGGAAAAAGAAATAAACGCAAAGTGGTAGGACAATATAAATAATAAATTATTACGGAGAACACATTATTATTATAAAATTACAGTTTTTCAAAACATAGTACTGTGATATTTTAAAGTAAATCAAAGTAGATTGCTTTCAAATAATGAAATTGCAGATATATCAATTTGAAAGTGTAACACATACCTAAGTTCTAAAATTTGTTGTTTACTTACAATGTTGACGTGGTGTAATAGGTCAGCGCACTTCCTCGGATAGGAAGGGTGCCTAGTTTCGAGTCCGGGTGTCAACAAAAATATTTTTTTGATTAATTGATTTTATCTGTATATCTTTCTTATATATACATTTAATTTGTATTGGTACATAATAAATACCTATATATTGTACATTCATAAAGACAGCGCAGAGAGCGGTTCTTAAAGAAGTAATAATAATCTTACCTTATTGGAGATTTTGAGCAAAACACAATCGTTAATTTACCTAATTTATAAATTATTATTTCAATTAAGATATAATTATAGGGAAAACGTGGATTTTATATTATAATAAAGCTTGCAATAATTTTAAACAGTTTACACTTATAACAATTTTTTAAATCCCTTATTTATCTGAGCACATAAATTCCAGTTTCACACAGTCAAACAATTTAAGCAAATAAAGCCTTTAATGAGAGTGTGGTTAATGTAGAAATGTCGGATGTTTACCAAAAATTGTTTTAACATAATGTAACATTGTCGTGGCGTAAATTTGTTTAAAAGGATTCACAGCGTTGCTATTCCAAATTTAAATTAAGTTGCTTTTGGACCTACTTTCCTTTATTGATACTTTTGAGAATTATGGACACCTAAAAAAAAATTAAGCAGAATAAATGTTTTTGTACTAATATTAATACTGATGACTAGATTTAAAAAATATGGAAAGACCACAGTATTTCCAAGAAAACGAAGATCGAGCTTGTACAGCCTCTGGTGCATTCTATATTGTTATATGCTATGGAATCATGTACCCTGAAGTCAAGGGTGAAAAGTCGGATTAATGACTTTGAGATATGGAGCTGGAGACACACCTTGCACATTCCATGGATAGAGATGCACGAATGTCTCTATTTTGCGGGAATTGAAGATCAAGGACAACCTCTTATCCATTTATTCTATTTATTATTTTGAAATTTTAAAAAAAAATTATAATATATGAGTTAATTGAGAACTAAAATTACATCTTCTTTATTACTTACCTCTCCAAAAAAGGGACTAGCTCTTGTGCTTGGAGAGGGAGCCTGAAACGATTTTTTTGGGCATCTTACGAGAAAGTAAGATCGCTTAGAGAAGCTTGTCGTGGTGGGCCACGCTGAAGGACGTAGAGGAAGAGGAAGGTCCCCCACCCATTGAACCGATCAAGTCGAAAAGGCAACAGGCACTTCTCTGGTCGCAGCCATAGGGCTACAGGATGCCGAGAAAAGTGGAAGAGCATAGTCAAAAGGGCGGTAGATCGCGATCCTCAGTCATGAGTGACCAACATGGGATGATGATGAATATCGATGATGATAACGAAAAATTTTCCGATACTACAAAATATGAAATAAGTTAACTGCGGGTAATAAGGCTTAACTAAGAAAGATTTGAAATAAAATGAAAAATATTGCAGATAATCAGTAGTTATTATTATCTTACAGTATCAAAGGAACAAATTATAAACGAAAATATTAACTTCTGACATATGCAAGAACAAAATTTTAAATCTTTTTAAAAACAATGCACATTGGCCTTATTGTACTTTGGTAGAGTAATAAGGCCTATGGCTGAAATATATATAAACATTTGAATTACAAACTATATTTTGTACTTATAATTATTGTTATTTCGTGATGAAATCTTTCAAAAATACGACAATTTGTCTAACTCAACAACCATCAGGGCAGGGCACTCAAAAGTATCAAAATCTGCTGATAAACCAACGCACTCCTCGTGATAACATCTGCAGCATCTGGTCCATATGTCTCATATCGACAATCTTATCCTCCTCATAACCATGATAATACCATCCGGTTTTATATGTGAAGAATCAGCATCCTTTATAGTATCAGATGTATCATTTAGAAATATGTACATATAAAATCAATTTTATCGAAAATGTTTTGTTAACCCTACCCAAACCATGCAGTAACACAGGTCTACCATCATAATTAAACTTGTAATATTTCAGTAAATACATGCAAAATAAAATTCATATTTTAGATAATCCTAAAGAAAATATTAGCGCTTAGGAATGACTAGTGAAAAACTAATTATGAAAAGGGAATCGTACAAAAACAATTATTTTTTCCATTCAATCCGTTGGTAAAAATGCAATTTGTAATATGAAAGACAAAGATCACATACTATTTTCACAGTGAAAAAATCAACAAACATACAAATATAATTGATTCTTTATCACTAATTAAGCGAAGAGAGATATGAAGAAAGAGCACATGTATACGTTGTAATGAATGCTCTAACTTATGTCATTAATCATTTTTCAAAATTGAATGCTCAATGTTTAGAGTAAATTCGTGCCATTAAAGCCATTTAAGCTAATTAAAACATTTTTTCAAACAGTTGTTTACGGTAACACAAGTTGACAGCATGGCTGCATTCAGGTATTTTATATTATATCATGGTATGGTAAAGGTTAATTCTGACGTCTCCTATCTCCTAGGTATTTTAGATTTCGTAAAAATAAAGTAGATGGCTTTCAAATAATGGAATGATAGATGTATTAATTTGAAGAGTGTAACATAAAAGTTCAAAAATTAGTCGTCAAAGTGCTGTGTGCTGTAGCATAATCGGTTAATGCACGTTTCTCGGATTAGAAGAGATCCAGGTTCAAATCCCGGTAACAACAACAATATTTTTCGATACAATTGATTATATATATAAACCATTTTCGAACCTATATGTTACACTTTTCAATTTAATACATCTATAGTTCCATTATTTGAAAGCCATCTTCATTATTTTTACGAAATCTAAAATACCTTTGAGTAATCCGATAGGGGACCTCAGAATTAACAATTCATTTTTATTAAATTTTGGACACATTGATACACCACACCTTACATATTATTAGCAAGAACACATTCTTATTGTGAAGTTGTAATTATTCAATGTTGGTATAGCATAATCGGATAATGCACCTTCCCCGGATTGGAAAGAGATCCAGGTTCGAATCCCGGTAGCAACATCAATATTTTTCGATAAAATTGATTTTATATGTATATCTTTCTAATTAATACATTTACATTTACATACATATGAAATATTAACAAAAAACTGTATCATCAATGATTTATCTATTGATGCGTTTAATTAAACAAATTATAATTAAAATAGGTCATTATTCTGTGATTTTGTTTATTTTTATATTCAAATTTGTTATTAATACGGCAAAACACTATTAGTTACTTTAGTTAAATTGGCATATCACAGATTATTTTGTAAAAAATGTTATCCAAATACTCGAAAGATTTAAAGTACAACGATGCGAGGACGAGTTGAGAACTTTTTGCAGGGATGCGTGGGTGGGTCGGGGGTGGGTGGTTGGGTACACAGCACGCCCGCGTGGACGGCGCATGGAGGTATTTGAATTTTAATTGTTTAGAAAGTGCCGCCGCCCAGAAGTGCCGCCCGTATGTTACTCAATTATCCTCGAGGGAAAAATAAACATCAACAGAACGACAGCCTTAAGCGGCATTCTGAATGAGATGATTCGGAATTACGCGCTTCCCTGGTTCTTTATAAAACTTTAACGGGCTGGACACGGGACGGCGCGTAATTGACAAAGTCGTAACGGGAATTTCACTGTAGCCGCTGCAGAAACAAACTCCGCACTCGTTGGAGTTCACAAATAATTTTAAATTGAATAATTTAATTTTAGATACTATTTAATACAAATTAGAAAGATATACAAAAAATTATATATATCGTTAAAATATTTCGTTGTTACCGGGATACGAACCCGAAACACTTCCTATCCGGGGAAACGCGTTACCATTTCGCGACATCGACCGATCGCGTTTACGAAAAATTTAAAACATATATTTTGTACCTAGTCTTGTTATTCCAAAGCAATCAACTGTATATTGCAATGAATCCCAAATACATTTGATTAATAACACGCGCTAGAAGACACCAACAACCAAATATTTTTTCGATATATAGATTTTTACTCTATATTTTTTTAATTGATTTATTTAATTTGTATGTACTCTGACTAAAATATAGTAGCCCCACCCTAACTTCAACCACCTAGACCAAATTGTGTACATCGTTTTTATTTAGAGCCTGCCCAAAACAATAGCCAGACCCCTATTTTACATTATAACTAATTCTTAATCCCTGGCAACACCGGATACGGACCGCTAGTAGCCATAAAATATTAATAGTATTGCATATTCATATTTATAGTATTTAAGTTATTTTTCGTTCTAAATAAAATAACATTA
Source organism: Eubasilissa splendida (assembly GCA_031772225.1). Taxonomy (NCBI): domain Eukaryota; kingdom Metazoa; phylum Arthropoda; class Insecta; order Trichoptera; family Phryganeidae; genus Eubasilissa; species Eubasilissa splendida. The sequence goes on along the minus strand of CM062861.1, from coordinate 15,298,025 downwards.
ATATAAATACATTTAAATGATACATAAAGATATCGAAAAGAAGTTTATGTGATATTATATATTTATATCTAAAACTATCTATAGTAAACTATATTTATATCTATTTTTCGTATCGGTATCCTAGTCAAGAGCTAAAGAAATCATCAGCAGGTAACGTTCTCTAATGGCCAGTGCCCGCGCACAAGATTTTTAAGAAATTTTTAAGGCAATCTTTGAGATACGGATTTTGCTCTCATGAGATTCTCAGCGTGCGTAGTCCCCGCGTACACACTACGTCTCAGAAATTCGTCGTCTCACGCCTTACTTCACGCTTGTCACGTATCTCAATCGTCAAATGTCATTGTCATTTGTCAGTTGAGTAATTTTAAATCTCCCCAGCAACAGTTGAATAAATGTTTGTGATTTAACGCGTTATATAACTTATAACCTGTCAAAATAGACCACAGATCACTGATCTCATGGCAAATAGAGTTCCGGGTACATAGACCCCTTGCTCCTTTTTTTTCGTAGCAACAGATGCGGTGTAAAGAAGGCGGGGTTTAAGTTAGTTAGGGTAAATAGTTGTCCGGATCTATGATGGTTTTATGTGACGTTTGTGTTCACATATTAAATCACGCTTTCAGATCGAACGTGTTCACTGGTTTCAATCTCAAGCTGATTTCTGAGTGTATCTCCATCAAGATCAAAATTTCAACACGTGTACATGGTATTAAGATGTATCTCATCTAAATCTCAAAGATTATCTCATTGTATCTCCTTCCATAGACAGGGGCATTAAAAGACGCAATAAGTCTATAGATCGCATATTTTAAAATAAGATTAAAGATTCAAAATGTTTTATGTTAATAAAGAATATTTGGCACTCTTTTTAGATTTAGAAAAGTTCGGTAGAAATAGTCAATCAGTAATACAATATAATTGATATTTCTAAACTTAAGTAGGAATATTAATTAAATATTTCTTTATTAAGGAGAACTCATTTTTATTGTGAAGTTGTAATTATTCAGTACATAGGTCTGGGATATTTTTAATACAAATTCAATGCAATTATTTGAAAGATATACATTTAATTTGTATTAAAAATATATTTAAAGTTAATATTTGTTTTGGTGTTTATAAATATTTTTGAAAATGTAAAAAATCACATTTACGGCTCGTTAATTAGGTTAGAATTCCTTTTCTTGTATTCAGCGTGATCCACATAGTTTATCGGAATAAAATCTTGTATCGCGATAGAAAATTAACGTAGGATAAACTTTAGAAAATTGTATCAAATTCAGAGTTTGATGTAACCATAGTGTGCGAGCGAGCAGAACGTGTGCTGTAATCACGCAATCCCATCAGCTGCAAGGTGGGCGACAGAACCCATTTGCCTCCCCCTAATTGGCTTTAATGTGATGTGTGAAGGGTGAAGCCGTCCGACCACCATCCAACCCCCTGTCAATACTGATCATCACTCCATCTGCGCATTGTTCCATGTCCAATTTTAGATTTAATGGATTAGATTCGACATCCAAATTCAACCAATTTTTTTGTAAAAACATCTTTCATCAAACCGATTTAATTAATATCAAAGTTATGTAAATTAATCCAGAAGTATTTAATAAATATTTTTTATTCGTTATTTATAACAGAGGCAATTATAAATAAATTTAGTTAATTCCAGACTAGATCCTAAAATTTTTTTCTGCATCAAATATATTTATCTTCGCACATCAGAAATCGATCTCATGATCCTTGGAAATATGAAACCGTCAATTTTAATTTTAATCTTGACTATGATTCTCTACTTTTCTCTGATTACTGCAGATCTTTTTTTTTATTATTATTTCTTCTTTTAATTTTTATTTTTACTGTTTTACGGCAAGAATTGTTCCTATTGATTAACCTAGTTAAATATTGATATTTTTTTATAAATAAAATATAACAAAGTAGAAAAAAATTTGATAAGGAGATGAAATACTTAAAAAGATATAAAGAATATAAAAGAAGAAAAAAAAGCAATCTTTCAAAAAGAAAAATAATTTTTACAGGGTGTAACAGACCTAGTCCACGATATTTTATGGGTGGATACCTGAATAGTACAACAAGAAAATAAAAGTTTAGACATGAATATGTTCTTTCAAAATTAGCAAAATTAATGAACCCTAAACCTCCAAAACTGTATTCCATATTAATAATTCACAAAATTAATATTCCAATAAGACCGGTAGTTTCATACTTTTAAATTATATTAATTTATTACAAAAACTATAAATAGACTAAATATTTTTCAACCAAAATACACTATAAAAAAATCGTTGCAATTAGTGGATATGTGAAAATAAATGGATCTTCCCAACAATGTTAAATTTCTTTCTTTTGATATTGTTAATTTGTTTATAATGTATCTATTAATGAAAGTAAAATTTTAATTTCTGATTTACTAAATTCATCTAATTTACCTAATAATTTGATAAAAGATCTATGTCGTTTGTTAAACCTTTGTATGAATCAAAATTATTTTCAATTTAATAATATAATATATAATCAAACAGAGGGTCTCCCTATGGGAGCACCCATAAGTCCACTAATAGCAGATATTTTTGTAGACAATTTGGAGAAGAATATTTTTGATTGTAATTCTCCTTTTTTAAAAAATGTTTTGTTGTTGAAAAAGTATATGGATGATATATTATGTATTTGGTCAGGTTCACAACGACAACTAACTACATTTTTAAATTTTATTAATTTATTTAATAATAAAATATAATTTACATTCGAAATGGAAAATAATACGACCCAAAATTTTTTGGATCTATCATTGATAAAAAATTGATTTCAAAGTTTTTAGAAAACCAACTTCTTACTATCATATATAGTGAATCTAATCATCCATTATCACACGAACATTCAGGGTTCCACTCCATGATACATCGTTTAGTCAATATTCCTATGTCAACATCAAATTTCAATATCGTATTGAATACAATTTAAAAAATAGCAGTTAATAACGGATATAATGCAAGGTTTGATAAACACTATTTTAAAAAATAAATTAAAAGAATATAATAATCAATTTTTATATAAATCACAGATAAAACATAATGATAATAATGATTATTGGCGTAGGATTTTGTACATAAATAACTTTTCGAATCAAATATCTAAACACCTACCATGAAACATTAGGCCGGCATTTTATACATATAATAATATAGAAAATTTACTCATAAATTCTAAAGACAAAGACGATAAATTTAACAATTCTGGTGTCTATAAACTTAGTTGCAAGGATTGTGCTGCATTTTATATTAGTAAAACGGGTAGAAATTTTAATATAAGAGTAAAGGAGCATTTAAGATGTTTGAACAATAGTGGGTTTTCAGAATTTTCTAATCATTTGATAGAAAATGGTCATGGTTTTGATAAAAAATTGGGATTGTCGGGAATCGTTGGAGATAAATAAAGCGTGTAAAACTAATCAAAAAATTATAAACAACCAACTAAATTTAACTACGAATCCCATTCTAAAATTTTTTCCTAAAAATTATTGGAGTAAATTTGTATTAAGCAATGATTTGAGTTAAGTACTAAAAAAAAAAAATTTTTTTTTTTAAAATAGATTCTGTCATAGAAACAATATATGTTTTAGTTAGTTATGACATCCTGAAGAAGAAAATGGTATTTTTCGAAACCGGTAGATGTATTTAAACTCATTTTAGTGGTTAATAAAACAAAGATAATAAATAAATAAATAAATAAATTATTCTAGTGAATTTGTATTAAGTAACAATTTGAGTTAGGTACTAAATTTATTTTTCAAGTAATTGTTTTTTTTTAAATATATTCTGGTAAAGAAACAATAACATAATGTTTTGAATTAGTATTGACATCTTGAAGAAGAAAATAGTGTTTTTCGAAACTGGTAGATCTATTTAAACTCAATAAGTGGTTAATAAAACAAATTTAACAAATAAAAATAATGAATATCTTCCTTCACTTTGCATTTTAAAGTGGTCACTGGGGTCGCATCGTTTAATAGTTCTTAATCGATTTTGTTAATTATTGCCTCTTGCCTTTTCCACTCAGTTGATCCAACGGGTGGGAGTCTTCCCTCTGCCTATCCGTCCTTCGATATGGCCCACCACAACAAGTTTCTCTGAGTTATCTTTTTTTCTCGCAAGATGCCCCAAAAATTTGAGAATTCGTCTCAGGCTGCAGGTTTAGAGTCTGTCCTTGATATTCAGCTTCTGCAAAATAAAGCCATTCGTGCAACTTCCTGTCTACGGTATGTGCGCGACATATATCTCCAGCACCACACCTCAAAGACTCGAATTCCTTACATTCGGAGACCACGATACACATCATATATAAATATTTAATGAATCATAGAGTGCGCAAATATGACCTTGGTTGTTATAGATATATCGCGATTTTTCAAAAACTTAAAATCGATATTAGGCACATCGTCCCAGAAGATATCAAATTTTAACTTGAAGACAAGACAAGACAATTTGACAAGAAGAAAAGAAAAAAAAATCCAAGCAGCACAGAATGATTGTGAAGTTTCCATTTATTTCAGCCCTTTCAAATCAGTTCAACAATCTTTTTCAACAATAATTACTTGATGAATATTATATTCCAGGCCGATGTTGATTGATTCATCAACTAGATTTATTCAACATGCTGGTTTGATCTAGTGGTGAGACACTCACCTGGTGTGATTGGAAGTCTGAGCCTTATCCCGGGACACCACTAAGCTAGCTATTTTTTCATATCACAAGCGATTTGCTCAATTTGAGAAGTATTCAGGATTTTAATGTAAAACGTACCACTGATGCTAAATATAATATTAAAAAATAAGAATGAATGTCTAACATACCATATCAAAATTTATCAAAAAACGCTTACGGCCAATAAACATGCTAGTTTTTTTTACTATTATTATTATTAGTTAAAAAAATCAAGGACTAATACTGTATATTTAACATCTCGAGTGAAATACGAATAAGTTATAAATGGTTCTACAATAATAATCTGTAACTTTTATAAATCAACGTTTTTCTTCATATGGTAATTTCTAATGATATAGTAGTCATCCTGTTTTGTTTGCTAAAAAAAAATATGTTAATGAGTTGTTAGTACGCAGTATTAAGTACCTACCATACAAATGTTGTATTCAAATTTGATGTCATTTTCAAATGTAACTCATTCCAATTTTATTTAATTTTCAAAAGTGTATCTATTAATTTTAGCCGATCTGGTATCGAGAAGCTGCCCTTAGTCAGGTGTATTTTGTTTGAGAGTTACTTGTAAAAATAACTTATTCAAAGAGATTTGTCACAAACTTGTCTCATTCTACTCGTTACTCTCAAAGTCAACTTGATCTAAACAAGATTACATATTTATATATAAATATATTATTTTTTCGTAGAGAAATCAATATGTACTTCCATTTTTGTATTATATAGAATAAACTTAGTTATCAATCGAATAAATAAAGGTTTTATGGAATGTGTAATGTTTTGCAAATGTGCCCATTATTATGAAAGTGGTCCAAGTCATGTTTCTTTCGTTTATTAGATATTTAAAGGTTTGTGATTGAATTGAAAAAAATAAAATTATATTACATAACACAACGTTTCAAAATTTATTTAGTCTACTAGATTTATTATTTATTTTTACATATAAATGTTGCATGTAACTTATAAGGAAATAAAAAAATTAAGGTTGAAATGACTTACTCTATTATCAAAATAAACACTAGCGGAATACCGTTGAACGTCGTAACAATACAAAATTTTCACAATTGTTGCAATTTGCATCATATTATATTCATTTTAAACAATGTGACGCAGATTTAATTGATAAACTCATTTTTTGACATAGACCACTTTCATAATAATGGGCACAAATAAAATCCTTAATTGATACTAATTACTGAGCTTTATAAAGCCAATTATCAATTTAAATGGTTTAAACCAGCGATAAACCACGAAGATTTGTCAAACATCAACCGTTTAACTCTCAAAGTTGGCGGTTACCTCGTTCTGGAAGCTGCCATCCCTTGTAATTATAACACGACATCTCATGAATTATGCCCAAAGTAATAAAGCTTCACCGGGGCGCTATCACAAATGAGTTCTCGGGAAAATGGAGCACAGGTTTCCGTGTTGATACCGTTATAATGTTTCCATGTTGATAACGTTACAACGCTTCCCGTTAGTAATGCACGAAGTGACCACTAAACTATAATATTAAAGACTACAGCCGCACCCATCAATCATAAGAGGTGCTGGATTATTCAGAAGCTGCGAGAAAATATCGCTTTTCAATAGGCCAACGCCGCGTGAATAACAAATTTATCTCTTGCTTGAGAGTTAACCATTAATATTTCTACTCGTGCATTTCTTACGGTTCAACGTGAACCTAATAGTTTATAGAATATTCCCGAATACAAAAGTCAAGGGTGTCAACGTGTGGTCAGAGTCACCTGAGAGAAAGATTTTATGTAAACAAATGGGAAATAATATGTTTATTTATTTCAATATTGAAATTAGAAAGTGACAGGAATTTTTATCATTGATTGAAAATCTGAGTGTTTGTGTATTTCAAACCTGTTCAAATACAAAATACAACATCAACACACCTCTTTCATAACAAATTATTTTTCAATAAAGGAAAATCACATTTATTTAAAATTGGTTGATGTATTAAATTTAACGCACAACTTTTACAGATACTATCATACATCGTGAATCTAATCATCCATTATCACACAACCATTCAGGGTTACACACTATGATACATCATTTAGTCAATATTTCTATGTCAACATCCAATTTAATATTGAATTAAATACAATTTAAAAAATAGCAGTTAATAACGGGAATTATATAAGTTTAATAGACACTATTTTATAAAATAAATTAAAATAATATATTAGTCTATTTTTATATAAATAACAGATAAAACATAATAATAATAATGATTATTAGCGTAGGATTTTATTCATAAATAAATGTTCCAATCAAATATCTAAACACCTACCACGAAACATCAGACCGGCATTTTATACAAATAATTATATAGGAAATTTACTCATAAATTTCAAACACAAAGATGATCAATTTAATGATTCCGGTGTCTATAAACTTAGCTGTAAAGATTGTACTGCTTTCTAAATCAAAATTTTAAGATAAGAGTCAAGGAGCATTTGAGATGTATGAATAATAATGGTTTTTCAGAATTTACTAATCATTTGTTAGAAAATGATCACACTCTTGATAAAAAATTGGGATTGTCTATTTTACATATAAACAATGTTGGTTTTAATTTGAATCATTTAGAATCATTAGAAATTAATAAAACTAACCAAATATTATAAACAACCAAGTAAACTTAACCACAAGTCCCATTCTAAAAAAATTTCCTTAAAATTATTCTAATAATTTGGTACGGCACAAAAATTAAAAATATATATATATTTTTTTAAATTATTAAAAATAGATTCTGTTAGAGAAACAATATAACGTATGTTTTGATTAGTTGGTGACATCCTGAAGAATAAAATAATATTTTTCGTAACCGGTAGATGTATTTATTAAGTGGTTAATAAAACAAAGTTAACAATCTAAAAAGTGGATTTTAACCACTAAGTTGATTTTGCAAATCTTAAAAATAAAAAAAAAGTTATAAATAATTATTATTACAATTATTTTGATATGTATTTTTCGTTAGTTATTTACCATCACGCCTATTGATCTAGTTGGTTGGGAGTTCGAGCCTCGTTTCAAGAGACCATCAAGTTAATCCTATTTTCATAGCACAAGTATATAGCTTAATTTAAAAATATTAAGTGTATGTATGTGACACGTACTTCGTGTACGCATTTCTATCTTTAAAATAATTTCCGCAGGAGTAGACAGAGAGGATAAAATGCCACCCTTTTCTGTCCTGGCGTACCACCCTTGCCTCGTTCACTTTTATGCAAGTCATCACTTTTCATCACTTAGTCTTATCTTTGTTTATCTGCTAGGACCTTTGCAGACGCAATTTGTTTCTTTTGCCTTCAATGCTAGTCTTATATAATTTCTTTAAAAAAAAATTCTTGGCGTGTACGTTTCACATTTCAGCGACCCTTTTTTAACTGTATTGACTATGCCATATTCTGTTATGCTACATTTGATCTTAAATTGTTCATTCTTCACTGCATCGTACATAGATTTTCAACGCATGCGCCTGAGCGATCACATTGCTATGACAATCAGTCTACTGTAATTCTTATTTTGCTAATTTAGGGCTTCACTTCTATACAATAGTATTTGCGTCACAACTCTACTAGTAACTTATTTTTTTAATGTGATTTATTTTCATTTAGTAGTGTATAAAATATTTCATTAATTTTTTTGATAATATTAATTATTAGCATATTAATGAGAACCTATTTTTAAAAAAAAATTATTAATCTAAAAAAAATACGAGAAGAAGCGTTAGAATTTTTTTTTATTAAAATAAAAAACATAAATTCAATATCTCAGAATCATTGATTTTCACTTCTAATACGAAATTGAAATAATTCACCTTCCTCTTTAAATCTTTTGAGATTGGCAGGGTATTAAAAAATTGAATTCCCTGATACAAGACTGGACTGTACCTTATTTTCAACCGAATTGGGTCTATATGGTGTCAGGTAGCTGTGTCCGGTGGCTGAGCTGTAACAGCTTCTTAACGTCACCGGACTATAGCCACCGGAAAAACTACATATTTTGTAAAAAGCAAATAACCTTATCAAAATCGTTACATATTTTAATGTTCGGAATATTTTTCTAAATTAGTTGTTTGATCTGATTTTGATTTTTGATCATAGTGAAACTAATCCCGAGTCAGTTCCGGTATTATGCCCATTATTCAAATTTTTGTAAGATATTTTTGTATATTGAAGTAATTAAGAAATTTTTAAACAAAAAATAACGTAATCATACATAATTGACAAATAATCGATTTAAATCTGAAACAATTGCATTATTATAAACAATATGCTCGATGCAGTAGCGAAGCATTGAATGTTTAATTATTTTATCTTGATCTCATTTTGGTATCTCAAAATTAATCGCAAATATTAATCCCGAATGATAAAAATCCCAGCATCCCAGCAAATCATGGGATTACTTTTTACGTTTATTAGGTGTATATTTACTTTTATAATATAATATTCACGTACTGAACTGAAATAATAAATAAATAACACTAAGACGTATATGTAGAAATGTAAAAATGACCTTCAAAGAAACATCTTTTTGCTGTATATTCTTTTTTATATCTCTTTATAACAGATCTGAATATATTCCTCTACTCCTGTTTCCCCTTCTACCTTTTTTTCGACTTTCATTGCTGAATATACTTTTTTTCATTGTTATCTGTTACAATTTAGCTCTTCCGACCTGCAATACACCCCATCTTCCTTCGGTGCAATTTGTGTATCTCTGTTCTGCCGGGAACACGGTACTCCACCGCATGATCACCTTCCTGTCTGGGGAAGCCTTTGAATTTTTAATAAAGTATAAAGATTCAGGTCCCAGCTGCCTGCAGCTTAGCTTGGTCCATTCACACACGGGAGTGTTCTTTCTCCTTAATATCAGATGTTTTTTTATTACAAATTTATTCAAGTATACATAATGTATAATGCATATAATGTATTTACATATATACGCGATATTTGAGAGCAATTTTAACCCTCCAAATACCAAAGCATTTACATTTAACTAACAATTTTCCATGAAAACGATATTATAATGAGCTGCTGGTTTATAACTAATAAACAGATTACTTTAAAATATCATTTTTTGAATACCTACTCAAATTATAGAACAAAAATATTAGAGAAAATAATATTAATGTTTTTAAATTAACTATTTTTTTTTTAAATTAATATGCCTATTTATTCACCTTAATTCACGTACCTCTCTATATTTATGCAGTAATTTTAAATATTTTGTTTTTCTCTTCAATTGACAACTTGTAACAAACTTTTTATTTTATTTTCTCACAGTGTTTCCAATTTCTCAACCATATAAAGTGTATTCTGTAGCATGGTATTCTTCTATTTGTCTTAAAATATTTTTCATCGCAAACTACAATACTTTTCATTTAAAAGAATAATTGTATTAGTGTGTAGCAGACCGTTTCAAAAACATGGTAAATCGGGGTAAGTGCGACGTATAAGTCATCGATATAAACATTTAACTGTTCTCAAATTTCATAAGATTATGCTATGACTTAGAAACTTTGATAGAAAAATCATTAAATATTTCCAAATTTATGTCTTTAAAAATCGTAATTTAACCTTTTAGGATAGCGGATAATTATAGCATTTTATAAAAATTGGACGAGTAGATGCACTTACCCCAAATTTAGGGTAAGAGCATTCAGTTGTATTATTTCTGACTAATTGTTAAAATAATAAAAATGTTTTTAGTGATCTACTTAATGACGATATGACCCTAATAACGGGTAAAACGTGATGAGTTACAAAAAAATCTATTAAAATTACTTAGACGGGGGAAGTGCGATATATAATAGTGATTGTTTTTGAAATTAGTTAATTATTTAAAAAATAATGTAACTCTCTACGGATCACTAGTTAAGAAAGTTTCCATACAAAAATATATGGGGTACCATACCAACACTCGGTAGATGTACTTTTCCGACGATGAAAAATGTATGGGGAAAGTATATCTGGTCTTATAAATAGTATTCCGTGGAAATAATCACAAAACTAATATATACATCACATACTACATCTCAAAATATAGGTAATACTGACATATTATCGAGATATACTAAAAATTGAAAAGGCAAACACAACTCTTAAGTTGACATCAAACAACTGTCATCATTTGAAATGGTATAACAAAACAACAAATTTTTGGGTTTGCACCATCTCTGGGCTGCCTCTTCAAATATTGATTTATAACATTTCTTAACAGATTGCGGTACTGAAATCCAATTTCTAACGTAATTAGAAGACGTACACCTACTTACCCCGACTCACCTTAATACTTTCTTTCTTCAATATTTAATAAATACAGGGTGCCGGAAAACTCGTAGGAAATAGAACACACAACACATACTGAGCTAAATTTTCATGTACATCGTATTTTGCGATGATAGAAACAGGACTAAGTACAATTATATTCAGAGAAAAAATGGTTTATTGGAACATATAATGCTTGTAGTAATATTTATTTTTAAGGCATGGCTTTTATAGTGTAAGTGTGTAGTTATATATTAATAACAATGAAAAAACCAACAAATGAATACAAGACAAATGTTGGTAATAATATAAAAATACAAATAGACAACTAATATAATACATTCAAAAAATTAAACACAAACACAAATATAAACATTCCTAACAAACAAAATTTTAATATTCCGTGCATATTTTTTGTGGATACCGTGTTTTTAACTAATTTCAAACGACAACTCCGCCCCGCCCACTGACCAATTAAAACGCAAAGCGACATCAATACACTGTTACAATGTGCATATTACTTATGATATTACTCACACTAATACAATTGTTCATTCTAAATAAAAAGTAGTATACCTTAATCTCATACTTGGACTATCTATCAGGGTCATTTAATGACGTATTGATAATCTGTTTTGTAAGTGTAACATAATTTATGTTTATTAAGTTAGAAGTTAGACACTGATGTATGGAGGTGAGGCCTGGAACTGGCAGAATAGGAATGAAAGTAGACTGAATGTAGTAGAAATGAAATCGTTTAGGCGTATATGTGGCAGATCCATTTATAACAGAGTAAAGAATGAAGAAATAAGGAAAGCATGTATAGCTGATCTTAGTATAGTGAGTAAGATTAAGAAAGGATCACTAAAGTGGTTTGGTCGTATGGGACGGATGAATGAGGAAAGAATGGTAAGGAAGAAGAAGTGTTGATGGCACCATAAATAGAGAACGTCCGCGGAAGACTTGTCATGACTAGGTAAACCAGATACTGAAGGATGATCCTGTTAGAAGCCTCAATAATCGGCGAAGTTGTATGAGAATGTGTATGAGGCGAGAATTGTGTGTCAGGACAGCAGAGTGTGGCGCTCTATCCGCTCTGCCTACCCCCGCAGGGAAACGGCGTGATGATAAGTTAGAATGCATTCATATACTACATGAAATGACTCGTTATATAATAATACAAAAAAAAAATATCGTCTTTAATTTGAATTACGAAATAAAATTTAGCTGAAAATTGATTTTATATCGTTTTTAAGTATGTACGTATTTTTGGAACACCCTGTTTATTTAATATGAATTTGATTTATTATTTTAATAGTACTATTAGTATTCAAAAATACATCGTTAGAGCGCACCATATACTAAACCTTCAACATCATTCTCTTCTTTTATTTCCATACATTATTTCAGATTTACATTTCTCCGCCGCATCTATCCATATTTCCCAGCTTCAAAATGCACGGTGCATTCTTATAACTAGAATAAAAATGAGAATAGCTAGATAGAAATAGTTTCTTGATAATGAAAAAAGACAACTGCAATATTGGCGTGTTGTCAAATGAATTTGTCTCAGAAAGGTTAAGAAGCGACAACAAATTTAATTTCCTCTCTCTTTGAAACTGATTCGCAACAAGAATAACGGGTAGCATATGCCTAGACGTGCGGATATCTGAACTGAAATCGGAAAACGGAAATCAGCCTCAATCGACAAACAAAATCGTTGGTCGGTGACGAACTAAATTGAAACTATTGAAGAGTTGAATAAGATATTTTATTTAAAATCTCAAAATTTTAATAAAACAAAATCAATGCCATCCTGTTTTTTTCTATACAGACCTGTACTCGCTTTATTAAACAAAACATATGACATGAACTCTTGTGGTTTTTCAAATTTATTAATTTAAGCTGCACACTAAAGATTGCTTATTTTTCTTTCGAATCGTGTTAAAGTACACGTGATTTATTATTTTTATTTAAAATAGTAAATGGCATGCTGGACGCCCTTAATTTAACTGAACTGATTGTATACCACGTTCCCGCGCAGAGTACCAAGTTTTCGGCGCTGTTGCATGTAAATGCATCATATACAATTTTTTATAGGAATGCACACACACACAAACAATTTTGGTCATGTAGTTATATTCCGATGTTCAATGATGTTTTTGATGCTGTTCCGAGTCAAAGGTGTCATTAATTTTGGTACTTAGCCATTTTGTGTTAAACCTTTTTTTTCTGTATTAAACCTAAATTTTTTATGGTTTTTTTTTGTATAACTATCCATTTTTTGTTTATTAAATCAATTTCTGTTTTATGTATCATATGTTTGTATTTTATGCACATCTTTTTTTTAATATAATTAATTTTATAAAAGGCGTTAATACAAAATAAATAAATAATCATAGCATACTAGCATACCACTTGTCATGAACACATATATATATAAAGTAGTTAGATTAAGTTTATCAATTGATTAGTTAATTACTTAGACACTGTATTAAAATCATTATTGAAATTGAACTATTAAAATATAAAATATTTTTATTTTTATTTATTATCTTTGTTTTATTAACCACTTAATTGAGTTTAAATACATCTACCGGTTTCGAAAAATACAATTTTCTTCTTCAGGATGTCATAACTAACTATTTATGTATTTAAACTCAATTAAGTGGTTAATAAAACAAAGATAATAAATAAAAATATGAATTTTAACCACAAAATTAATATTGCTAATTTTAAAAGTATAAAATATGTATATTTACATTTTTGTGATATCTACTGGTTCTGACCATACCTCCATTAGCGCTGAATAAAGTTCTATTCTAAGGGCGTATGTACAGTATACATATGTGAAACTTTTTTCTCTAAATACTTGTGCAGAATTGAGTGCGGAACGAGCTGTCATTTAATTGTACCTACTGCCAAATCTCCGAGACACGAGAAGAAAGTGTAATCCGTTTCCACGCACTCTTAACGATTAAGCAGTCTTATCGATATTGATTGCCATCAAAAAATAATATCCCAATAATTAAATACAAAGCTATTCTAGTTTATTCATTTAAAATATTAATAAATCTTCGAAAATTTCAAATGAGTAGATATATTTCATTAATATCAATAGTAGATTAAAAATTCTCTCAATCTCTAGATGATTTATTTTATTCATTTATATAATACATTTATTATTACATATTATTTTCATTTGTTCCCAGCCAACTCACTAGATCAGAACTCGTATCGAGGTGGGCAGTGTTTTCTGTAGCATCATTAGCAATAGTTTAGATATAATAACTCAATTTATAAATACATGATAAACATGATATATGAATAAATAAGAAAGTAGACTGTAATAAACAAGATTTACTTTATTAATGAGAACACATTCTTATTGCAAAGTTGTAATTATTCAGAACATAGGTCTGTGATGTTTTAAATACTAATTTAATGTATTCATTATAAATATATACATATAAAATCAATTTTGTCGAAAAATATTGTTTTTCTCTATTTCCAATCCGGGGAAGTACACTATCAATTGTGTTATAGCGCCAGTATTTTTCATGACAAAGATATTTGAAATTCCGTAAAAACAATCTAGATGGCTTTCAAATAATGGAATGACAGATGTATTAATTTGAAAAAGTGTAACATATAGGTTCGAAAATTTGTCATGAAAAATACTGGCGCTATAACACAATTGGTAGTGTATTTCCCCGGATTGGAAATATAGATCCAGGTTCAAATCCCGGTAGCGCAAAAACATATTTTTCGACAAAATTGATTTTATATGTATATATTTATAATTAATACATTAAATTAGTATTTAAAAGATTAACTTTATTGTTGATATTTGTAGCGTTAACTTTGTGGTTAGACATAATTAAAAATTGTATTTATATGTAACTTTGTTTAAACATAAATACAATTTTAAGATTACCTAACTATTACTAATAGTGAACAAAAAATTAAAAAGTAGAATAAATGGAATTTGATTGTATTAATAGATGCAAGTAAAACGCATTAAAAAAAATCAACGACCATAATCTAAAATGTGTTATTAAAAAAAACTATAACAATAGAATGACGCAAAAAAATCAGCTCGTTATTTGTATAATGATTTTATCTATTTAGTTTTTGCGATAAATGATTCAATCGGGGTAACCGAATTCTTTAGCCTCAGCTTCCGATGTTATCATCTCAAGAGATCTTGAGGTACGAAGTACGAACACTTCATGAATTTCTCACCTCTGCAAAGTGATAAATGCTGTCGTCTTTTCAAGCGGCATTCAGTTTAAATTCACTGAAATATTGAAAAATCCCGTTTGACTTTAGTATCGAAGGCATCGTCGCGTAAACTTTGAAAGAATTTGAAAGTGCCTTTTCATTTAATATATAGGTAATAAATAATACGAAACATTTTGATTTCATTTAATACAATAATTATTTTATTTTAAACTGCGTATATAAAGTTTAAACTGTAGTTATATTGATTTCAGACGGAATTCAAGCTATCCAATTCAACATGATAAAATAATCCAACAACTTTTCATTAACTGTATTCTATTTTTCTAATCTTAACATTTCAGATAGATTTGAATGGAAATATTACCTCAAAACTAGTCCGTCAGCTTTTAGCCCTATCCTAATCTGTACTAACGGCTCTTTTATTAAGCTAGGTAAGTACGTAATGTATAACTGTAGATTAGCAGAAAAATCCTTATATATTATAATTAGTATCTAAGACAATTTTATAATAATTATTGAGCTATTAATTCAAAACGTAGAATAGGAATCATCCTTCAGTCTTATCATTTCGACAAATATTTGTAATATTATTTTATAAATTTATTTAGCACTATCATATACTTCTAAAATAATAGTACTTACATGGTAGCATGAAACTACCACTGATAGAAAGAAACGCTACTTTGTATTTTTTTCTTACTAGCATGCATTGGATGTATTCCTAGAATAATAAAATGTTTTTTTTTTGCAGGTTTTAGCAGACATCAATAATTTTGCATGAATATGATGACAATAATTTATGTCAGTGTCATTGGAAATCAATTCGGTTACCTCTCACTGTTGAACGGGATATAATAAAAATTCTCTCCAACGCGAAAAACATAAGATTTATCGAGAGTGAATATTTTTGATTTGCTCTTAAATATTAATAGTGAGCAGACGCGTGATTTCTGTTCAACAAACAAAAACATTTTTATTTGATCACTTCTCTCACCTAGTACATCAATTTCGTATGAAAATTTAATGCGACTTGTGTTCTTATCGTGAGAAAAGCACTCTAATAATTCATAAATCCACTAGTGCCGATACCACTTATGTACTAACACACACTGCGAGTGGAAAAATCGCACATTAAAACGTCTAATTTCAGAGTACTTTGAACACTAAGTAAAGAGAAGAATATATGGTAGTAAAGAAAAATATATTCAAATATCAACAATGAAACTGTCGATATATTTAAAAAGAGAAAATTAAGAAATATCATTTTAAGGAGAACACGATATTATTGTGAAGTTGCCATTTTTTAGAACATAGTTTTGTAATAAAATCGATTAATTAATTAATTAAATTCTGGTATCTCCTATCGGATTTTACTCGAAGTTATTTAAGATCCTTCGTAAATATTAAGTAGATTGCATTTAAAAAATGGAATAACAGATGTATCAATTTATCATTAATTTACTATGTTGGCATGGTGTAATGGTCAGCGCACTTCCCCTGATGGTAAGCGTACCTGGTTCAAATCCCGGTGGCAACAAAATATTTTTAACGATCATTTGATTTTATCTGTATATCTTTCTGATTGATATATTTAATTTGTATTAAAAAAAAAAAAAAAATATTATTTCTGATGATAACCAAAATTTAATTGCGAAAAAAAAAAATTTCCTCTGCTCTGAAGACTTTAGAAATCGATACCGTTCTAATTCTTTCTAGATATACTTCTTATAGTCCAGTCTACAGACTGGGACACGACTGAAAGATATTCATTTTCAAGATTTTCATATAAAATTAATATATTAATTTTGCACCTTCTTGCATTATATCTGTAACGTTTATATGAATATAATTGTTTAGAGTTTGGTAGAATTAAAAGAAACTAGTTGGACGCCAACTAAGAAATTAGTTTAAGAGATCTTCGACTCGAGACAATCTCAGATACGGATTTTTCCCCAATGAGATTCTTTGGAACCAACTCTCAGGTTTCGTAGAATACACGTCTCAGAAATTCGCTGTCTCGTGTATTTCTTCGCTCTTGTCACGTACGTTAAATGTGATTGTCGTTCGTCAAATGACTTTTAATCCCTCTAGCAGCAGTTAAAACTGAATAAATGTTTGTAATTTAACATCTTTTATCAATGTTTAATGACTTGTTCTTGTTTTCAAATTATATAATGTTCGCTGTCAGATCGTACGTCGTGTTTACTGGTTTGAGTTTTTGCCTCTTTCTACCAATCTTAAATTGATCTCTGAGTTTATCTCTGGATCAAAATATCAACAATTTCAATACATCAAATTATCTCATCTTGTCTCTTTCTGTGATGGTGATTCGTTCAAAATGAGGGTGATGAAGATTTATTAATTTATGTACATGAGTATAAGCAGTTCTAATTATCTAAAAGTAGAATGTAAGGTGTATGCAAGGAAAACGACCTTATTATGAATGTCAACAAGTCGAAAGTGATGGTATTCGAGAAGGAGGAAAGCAAGACACAGCGCAAAATACTTGTTGGTCATGAATGTTTGGAACAGGTAGATGAATTTGTGTATTTGGGAAGAATGTTTGATAAAAACGGAAAAATTGAGAAAGATATCGAAAGTAGGGTGACTGCGCGGAATAAAGTGAACGGCGCATTGAATGGAATCATATCCAACGGGAACTTATCAACCGAGGCAAGACTAACGGTGCACAATGAAGTCCTGGTACCGACACTGAGTTATGGAAGTGAAGCCTGGAACTGGCGGAATAAGAACGAAAGTAGACTGAATGCAGTGGAAATGAGATCGTTTAGGCGTTTATGACAGAGTAAAGAATGAATAAATACGGAAAAAATGTAAAACTGATCTTAATATAGTGAGTAAGATTAAGAATCGATCACTAAGGTGGTTTGGTCATATGGGACGGATGAATGAAGAAATAATGGTAAGAAAGATATATGACGCAAGTGTTGATGGTACCAGAAATAGAGGATGGTCCTATTAAAAGCCTCAATAATCGACGAGCTTGTATGAGAAGATGTATAAATGTGGATGAGGCGAGAACTGTGTGTCAGGACAGAAGAGTGTGACGCTCTATCCTCGGGGTGGAAACACCGTGATAGTAAATTAGTTCATGAATTAATATATAAAAATAGATATACCTATATTTTTTTTTAAATGGAAATATTACATAATAAATATACAAAACTCATCAATTTATATAAGAAAAATCTATTATTAGGAGAACACATTCTTATTGTGAAGTTGTAATTATTCAGAA
Organism: Eubasilissa splendida; assembly: GCA_031772225.1. Classification (NCBI taxonomy): domain Eukaryota; kingdom Metazoa; phylum Arthropoda; class Insecta; order Trichoptera; family Phryganeidae; genus Eubasilissa; species Eubasilissa splendida. The sequence goes on along the minus strand of CM062861.1, from coordinate 15,279,504 downwards.
CATAGGTCTGTGAATTTCAAATAATGGAACGATTAAATGTATTAATATCAAAAAGTTAACATATAGGTTCGAAAATTGTTGCTAAAAATATTGTCGCTGTAGCATAGTTGAATAATGCACCTTCCCAGGTTAGGAAAGAGATCCAGGTTCAAATCCCGGTGACGCAACAATATTTTTCGATAAAATTGATTTTATATGTATATCTTTCTAATTAATATATTTAATTCATATTTGAAAAATCTATTGTTTAAAAAATTTTCAAAACTACATACGTTATTTTATTTTAAATTGTATTAATTTATAATTGTATCTCATTATTAAACCATTCGATAAAGTGATGATCGGCATTTAAAATAATATTATTTTTGGAGAAACCAAAATAGCCTTTCTTGGTTTATTTTTCATACATTAAACGTTGTACTCAAATATAAATTATTTATTTCATTATCAAAACTAAATAGCATTAAACGGTTATTGGTAATCTTGAGTTACAATTTTATAAAATGAAAATTATAAAACAATATTAATTTCTGTCATCAAAAATAATAAAGATGTATTCTAAATTTCGTTTGCTGTAGCTGCAGAATAATTCAGAAATATAGTAATTATATTGTAACGGTAGTGAAAATTAAGTATTAATTTTAGTCATCAAAATTATCTGAAGAACTGATTTTCTCCATCTTTAGCAGCAGGTTCAGGTTGGTAAGCATTTTCAGTCTCGACTAATAAACTGGCATCGTAGCCTCTGCTCTAATTAAGGTACTTTGTTAGATTTCAAGTTCCAGTAAATCTGCTGTTGAAAATTAAATAACTTTCAAATAATTTACAGCGAAATGTTAGCACCCTATGTTTTAAAAATTAGTTGCCTAGTAATTTTACTTGAAGTGAAGTGAAGTGAAGTTGAAGTGAAGTGAAGTGAAGTTGAAATGAAGTGAAGTAAATAGTTTTAAGAATATTTATCATTACTAAATCAATGAGATTTTTTAAGGTGAACACATTATTCTTGTGAAGTTTCATTTTCAGAACATAGTTCTGTAGTATTTTTAATAAAAAATTAATTAGTCAACTAGAAAGATATACAAAACAAATCTATTTATCGAAAAAATATTATTTTAAATACAAATTTACTAGTTGATTCATAAAATTTCTATCAATAAGATTCTGCTCTTACATATCTATATAAATCGTGTTTTTCTAATAATTTAATAAAACAATATTTTTCATCGTTATTCGTACAATATTTCAATGTGTGCATAATTGAATTTAAAATATTAATTTTAGAAATATTTTCTACAATTTAAAGTACACTGCGAGTCAGTTTTTTTTTCCAACAAAATTATAATATATCCTTAAACACCAGCATATTAACTACTTCTTAAAAAAAATTTTCATAATTTTTTTCACAGAATACATTTATACAAAGGCTTCGTAAGCAACAGGAGTCTCGTAGAGTGTAGTCGGCTGTGTGGGTCTCATTTTGAACTGTACATCCTCCAAAAGAAATATCTTCATATACCTGATTGCTGCACCTCCATTATCACACACGGACGGATGGAAGTCAAAAAGGAGATGCATACATGAAGAGTCCAGTGCACTACAGAATGTTTGAGTGAGATGAGGGGGTTACCATGGCTTTGATGTGTTAACCACGGTGCTGGTGTGGTAACTGTACTATGATTCATGTCAACCATGATTATCAGTGGTACCAAGCTAGGTAGCTAGTGTTTAAATGAGTTTATAATAATTAAAGACAAATATATGTATGTAACTCTTTTGAAAAAATAACATACACATACATAATTAATAAATTATTTAAACAGGTGAACACAATTCATAAATTTTCCATGCGCGTAAAAAAATATATTATTGTTAAAATGTCGTATTATTGTCACCGGTTTTTAGTTTTGTTCCCTCGCCTATTCCACTCCCATTTAGTTTACACTGTTCCTTCAGCTCGACAGGTTTGTTTCGGATTCGTCTAATTCGTCGAGATTTGGAGAGGAAGTATCCTCGTGTGATTATTTCGTGTTGGATCACTAGTTCAGTATATATCTGCCCCTCTGAACATTATTCGTTTTTTTGTTCTTGTGAACCTCGTCGAGAATCGAGTGGAAGTATAATATACCGCTGTTATTTTTATGCCTTGTGACGGTGAATTTCATCAGAGTTTTGCCGTAGCATTTTTTTTCATTGTGGTGAACTTTAGGATGCCGGTGACGGCGTCATCATCAGGTGAGTCGAGCTGTCCACCTTATCTCGTTACCCATCTTGGTCCGCTATCGAAGGATTCCCTCGTCCCTCATCATTATTTGTTTCCAATTCCTTATTTCATTCACTACTCTTTCCAATTACTCATCCACCTATTTACTCCACCTATTCCATCCCGTCCGACTCCATCATCACCAGCACTGTGTTTGGCGATTCGCGTCGGTCACACCTACTTTTATATAAAGTATTGCTTGAATATAATAAAACAATGGTTAAAGTATTAGATAACTAGTTTATCAAGTATTTAAGTCACTCGCCTAGTGGTATAGTGGTCGGGGATTTGAGCTTCGTTCCAGAAGTAAACTTTGCCCTATTGTCACAAGTGTTTAGCTTAATTTGAAAATAATTAGAATATCGACGCGATATGGATTCCATGTACGCGTTTATATTTTAAAAAGCATGTACTTTACAAGTGCCACGCTCAAATTATACGAAATTTAAAATAAATTGTCAATTATCGTAGGTATACTTACTTACAGGTAAAAGAGCTATCTGCACATGGCAACTATAACTATAAAAAACGTTTTTTTTTTTAAAATGAAAATATTATTCCCAATATTCTTAAGCTATCGACATCTCCGAATTCATCCATTGTAATATAATACCTTTCAATAATCCCGTAAATTGTACGTAAGATTATTGATAAAAGATATTAGAGTTGTTCCATGACGAACTCTATGTGTACAATTAAAATGCATGTACAAGACAAATGAACACGCACGCTATCCTTAGAAGTAGACAGATAATAAATAGCTATTCTTTTCTGTCTTGTCACGCATCTCTCGATATATCTTCTTTTTCTTTCACTCCGCGCGATCATCGTACTTTGTCGGAGTCGGACTTTCGTTCAATATATTTATTTCTGCATCTGTCATAATAAATTATATTCTACTTCTATTTATACAGATTATTTATATATTTTAGACAAATTACAGAATGTACAATACAGAATGAAAAGTGAAAATACAAATGAAACCTTTAATACAACTTGACAAAACCGAGAAACAAAGATATAATAGTAATAAATTTAATGTTAAATTATATAAAAGTGGAAGGAAAAAATCATAAAAAATATTAATTATTGCGTTACATGACTTCTGGTCAATGATATCAAAACAAAATAATTTGAACTTGGCTAAATGACGTAATTACATATTAAACGGTCACGCGCATATTAACTAAGCACAATATATTTTTAATAGGATAGGAAAAGATTCAGATTCGTATCCCAGAATTTTTAGTAATGCACATTTTTTTGCTTGTATGCAGTGCACGCCCCTGCCGATATAATAGCATTAGCTCATAGAACGATCCTGGGTAAGTAATGGGTCACCTCTCCCTTGTTTGCTAATTGTATCTACTCGTACAATAGAAACTTTATTTAAACAATCCAATGCCTTTTCATAGACGATGAATCCGATACATAATGGCGCTCTATAATTACTCTGATAACCTGAATATGCTAAAACTTCCCCTTAATATGCAAAAATATTCAACCCCTTTTGTCCTCTATTATCCCTCTAAGTATCGTAAGTAACAAATAGGTAATTTTAAGTTTTAGTATTCCAAATGAATTTGATACACTTCTAATAGGTAGTCATTTTTATATAATACTAACTGGAGTACCCGGCATTTCCCGGGCCTTACGCAGAGTAAGAAGTTTCATTTAGGGGGGTGGGGGTAGTTTTTTTTTTAAATCAGATGTAGTCAGTAATTTTCCTCTTATTTTGAACGTCAAGTATGCAAAATTTCATCGAGAAGTATCAAAATTCTGCTTTAAGGGGTGGGAAAGGAGGATGGGGTGGTTTTTCTTTTGTTTTAAGGTCAAGTGGGCAAAATTCATTAAGCTCGGTTTAAAACTGTAGATTTGTATAAAAAACAAACACACCCACACACAGACACTCTTCTTTATATATATTGATATATGTAGATTGTGTTCAATAGCAGAATACAAACAATTTAAAAAATTATTGCTACATTTGCGAAATAATAGAACGTCGAGATGATAAGGGACGCAGTCCGCGTTAGGCGTCCCTAACACAATACGGGTAATCACAATTGGAACGGACGTGTTACATACCGCACTGGCTAAAACTGGGGCTAAAATAAACCACCGCAGCCTTACTCCGAGTTCCGCGCTAGCGAGGTGGCTCGTTAACGTAAGCAGTCTGAGCGCGCCAGCAAATGTTGTGTTTCGTTCACGACGCTTGGACTACTCACGTTAACGATCCGCCTCGCTGACGCGGAACCCGGAATGTATCTGGTCCGGCTCGGCACGCGGTTGCTTATTTTCTAGAGGAATTTTAAACGAATTAATTTGTTTTCTGCAAACTTTCTTCTTCTTTAGTAAATTAGTGACATTATGTTACAAACACTCGCTACAATAGTGACGTGCACCTATCGAAAAACAAAGTTTTTTTCCTTTCTGTATTTAAATATTTGTTCAGAAGTTTTAATTTTTATATTGTAGATATTAATTGAAATAACAATATGATGTAGTTGTTTTTAATAACAATATTTTAAAAATTATATTTTCGATATTCATCATCACTATTGGCCCTGGTGGTCTTACCCTTCTTAACAATTTTCTTTGATTAATCCTAGTTGTTGATCCGACATGTTATCGTTGGTCTTCCCAAAACTCCTGCACTCTGTTGGTCTTGTGTTCAGCAATGATTTCAGTGATTTCTGTTCGGTCTCCTCGTGGCCCAACCAAGTTCTAATTCAAACCCAACCTAACAAAATCTGACCTAACTTTAGTACTCGTGTTTCAATAAATCTTGAGATGCTTGTATATCTCGTTATACAAAAAACAGAGTTCATAGTTGTAGCATCTACGCCAAAGTTCGTTTTCTAAAACTAGTCCAAAAATACTAAAAACGTCTAATACACACTCATTCTTCTTAGTCAGTACCCGTGTCTCAGGCGCGTATGTCAATACTGGTCTGATAAGCAGACTTCGTTTCCTTTTTCCCCCTATATGGCACAGCTTCAGTACTTTCTAACCAATCGAGACGCAATCTGTCATACAGTCTGTCTTACTGCTCATCCCACCGGACAACCCACCGCCTTCCCTCTGGAGTTGACGAGAAGATACATCTCGGTACCTAGTCGCTCTTCTGGCATTCGCAACCATCTTAATTGAGATCTTTCTATATGCAGTAGGGGCTCCATTCCGAGAGCTTCTTCCTTGTCTCGGTATTTCTCACTCATAAAGGTATTCCTACTACTCCCCTAAGATAACTCACTTTCTCCATAAGAATCAAATTTGGTGAGCATTCTCATATGTAAAGTAAGTCTGTACACAGCTTTAAAAACTGTCACAGACACTTGACTCGAATTTCTTTATCACTGCACTGTCGTGTCACAACAAAGGCTTCTTCGATTTTTTGAAAGATCTTTTTTAAAAATAATCATTTTGAAATTTTATTTGTGGCCGTTATGTCGTTAGATTGGATCAATAGTCAGCTGGAGCTTTAGTCAACCGGATCTTTTGTCGTGGACGTATAGTCGTTGGGCCAAAAGTTCGCGAAGCTTTTGTCGTGGAACCACGCTCTATAAAAGAAATGTATAAACATCACAAGGAGCACTGATTCTTTTATCTATTTTACATTCCTGTGTCTCCCATTGCTAGATGATTCCACTCCAAGATATTGGAACATGTCAAATTGCTTTGGCTGCGTCTCTTGGACGCTGATGGTGCACTGCTTTTGGTGTCATCCTACAACCTTTATTTTTGCAGTACTAAAATTTATCCTTACTTAAGGACTTTTCATTAAAAGAATGTATCCACTCTTTTAGATATTCTTGTGTGGGCACAAATCTTGCCGCGCCATCTTCAAATAGTAAAGAATCAATGCCAAGTCCCCCATTTCTACAGCACTCGCTATTCGGCTTCTATGGCTTATCCTGTTCATAAATCCTCTTCGTAGTCTACTCCGACGTAAAACTCGTCAGATATTGCGCCGTTAATTTGCAGACACGCCTTGTAGTTCTCATACAGGGATTGAATTGCCCTGAGAAATCTCCTAATTTATACCCTTTCAGAACATTCCACAGGATATCGCGCGATCTTGTGTAATATAAGTCATATATAATATTTAAAATATGAAACTAATACTGCCTAATTAAGTAAAATAAATTGGTATAGGATACACGTGCCAATTATGGAACCCAAAAAACTGGAACACAGTATTTTTAAAATAATGTACCTATTGTAAAAGGTCTTAACCATATGAATGTTGGCTTCCAAATCGTCTATCGTCTCTGATTTGTCGGCGTAGACTAGCGACTTCACATATCCTCACAGAAAGTAATCCAAAAATGTTAAATCACACGATCTTGGAGGCCAATTCACAAGTCCATTACGCGAAATTATGCACTCGAAACCACAGCTCTTTCATATTAATGCTATTCAATTGAAGAACGAAAAAATCATTAATCATGGATCTATATCGCCCTCCATTGACTGTAACGTTCTGGCCGGCATCATTTTTGAAGAAACAACAGCTTTTTTGGTGCGCACTGTATGACATCTCTGCAGATGCGTATTATCAATTAGAATATGTGTGGTGTGAAAACGATGCATGGTTATTCGAATTACTTGCTCGGATGGACGATTATATCGATCGTAAAATGGACGTAGCGCGCGGTAAATTTCGCAAACTGAACCACGATTTTCGAAATAAATTTGTAAGCGTTGTTCTGGCGTAAGTCTATTCATGGTTAAATGGCAAACCAAACTGAGCACAAATTACCAGTCAACTGTCAAATTGGCTGTCGCTCGAAAAAGTGTTGCCGATTCGAAAAACAAATCTCTGAAAAAAACACTCTTTATAAGTTAAAAAAATATTGGATAATTATTTTTATATAACAGAGTAGATAATTATTCTAGAAGTGTTTTTTTCATAATGCACCAATTTTATGAGCACAAAACATTTATTTACATTCAAGAAGGCAGTCTAAAGTGTTTTTAGTATTTACGGGACCAAAGGCAAGCACAAAAAGGGTGAAAGGGGGGCTGTCAGAAAGGGTGGAGCACTACATTCTTCAGTCCTAACACTCGCGCTTCATTCACATTCATACAAATTATCATTATTGTTTAGGCTTCTAACAAAATCATCAGATTTAGCAGCATACCTGGTTTACGATCAACTCACGTGTAATATTTATTTATTTATTCATTCATCGTACACAGCGTGTTCTTTCAAGAGAAGTTCTCTCAGTGTGGAAATTGAGAAAAAAGAAAACAACCAATGTAACAAATTCAAAACAACATTTTCCCTATACCAATAATATCACTTGTTTCATTTACATTAAAAATATTCATTCACTGAAAAAAAATGAATTTATCAAGGGTGGGGGGCGTTACTTAATTTAATAATTTCATTTTGAATTTTCCAACTTGTAGTTAACCCACTGCTTACTTTTATATAACATTTGTTTTTGAAGGATTTTATCATATTTCTACCGATATCTCAAAAGCTATCAAAAATGATTATTATTTGTTCTTCCACCATCTATATGTCAAACCCATGTCTTCGACAAAACAGAACAGTGAAGATATTGCTGAATCGCTTATCCATCCTTCTATTGAATCTTCGGTTGAATCGATACGCGCAATTAGTCATCGATATGTTTATATTTTTTTTATATAGGGGAGAGTGGGGCGGTATGGGACATGATTTATAATTTCGAATTAAATGCTTTTTTAACATTTCTTGTCTGTCAAAAAATGTCGTTGTGAGACTCGACGTTCCGTAAAAATGACAGAATTAAACATAACATTATTTTTTTTTTGCCTTTGCGTTGTTTAATTTTACAAGGAGACTGCTAATTAAGATAAATATTTTTCACTTAAAACCACGATGTTTAGATACATATTTACGGATTGTGTTAACATAACGTATTAACAGGATGTTTGGACCACTGACACGGAGAAAAATAGTTAAAAAATCTTTAAAATGAGATATCTTGCCTGAATCAAGTGAATAGTTGATGTATACTAAATACTAAATTCGCTCAACGAACTTTCTTATTATTTAACAAATTGCTACTAGACCTTAAAGAGTCTAAAGTGATTAAAGACTTCAAACCAAAAATAACAAAGTGGTTGGTTGATGTAGGTAGACAGAAAAATGAATCTAATTTGTCATTTGTGCTAACCTAACTACCTACATAGTTTTGTCTTACTACTTACTATTGTACTTATTTCAAATAAGTTACATTTTTAACATTTTAACTTTCTTTTTTACTAAAATTGATCTTTACATTTCCACTCTCCTTTACTCATCAATGTATTTTGTTTCATGGCAGATCAAATCTGATCTCAAATCTATCAACTGGTAATTGTGAAGCCATTTAGGTATTAATACATAAAAATAACTATTGCATAACTTTTTTATAAGAGAGAGGGTATATTAAAATTGACGTGACTTAAATAGAATAGCAGAAAAAAAAATCAGCATTCAGTTCTCTTTATACACCCGTGTGGGATAAACAGGCTTTTTTTATAATTGGTAACCAAATTATTTCTCACATGGGCAAAATAAACAAAACCATTCTATTTAAGATAAACTTAAACTCAAAATTAAACTGACTAGGCTATCTTACATATAATAAAGATTTTATTTGTTCGGTGTTTTTTCAGACATCTACGATTTTACGACGTCAATAAAAGTATACAGATTCGCTTTCAAAGCTTGATTTACTATTACTTAATTTATCTGGTTAGTATATTATTTAATATGACAGTAAATTTCTTACATTAAATTACTCTTGACTCGCAAGAAATACAATCGAGTATTTAGATTATAAGAAAATTCCTATATGAACATAAATAAATAAATGAAAAATTTTGAGATTATTTCACTGTATAGAAAAATTTTGATAGTAATGCTCTTAATTTTTTAAGTTACTCAAGTACGGTTTAGTGAAGAATGAATATTTTAAAAGCAAATGAATGTAGAATAGTCGATAGAATTATGAGGAAAGTGGTGAAAATGAGGTATATCGCCTCCACAATTATTATCATCGCCGACGACCCATGAACGCACATTACAGATACCGGTGCGCAAAATAAGATTCCTAACAGCCGTAAAAATACGCCCGGTACCAACGTCACGGTAACTTTGCGACAATAACCATGAACCAGCAGCTGTGTAGAGCAGCTTCCGTTAACTACTTGCGTGATTATGTATTAAATGGTCAAATTCCATCTGTATATCTGTAAAACTGTGAACAACAACAAATCTAGTGTCAACAGTAAGTAGTATTTTATTTCATAACCTGCTCTGGCCACACACACACATACCTTTATACAGTGGCGTGCAGTAGATATAGATTTAGGTGATATTATACAATCATTTCTAATATATGTACTACAATATATGTTGTACATAGGATTATGAACTTTCGTTTGAGCAACGGCTTTAGACTAAATAAATCCGTCGTTTATATGACCCTACGATATACATATTTGTAATTTTAGACTACTATTAATAGTGTTTTTAAAGTTTAAGTTGTAACGTAAAATAACACATTCTTATCTATATAAAAATCAATATAAAAAATATGTGGATGTTTTTAAAAACATTTTTTATGACTGAACATGATTCTTTTATTGTTTTAAAATCCTTCACGTAATAATTAAACGAAATAATAATCATGCACCAAATACACCTTGAACGCAAAGAACGGCCATGAAATCAACATTTTAAAAACAGTAAGATAGTAAAATTCGCGAATTAGTAAAAGAGGAAGTAGACACTTCAATGATTTACACGCAGTTGTAAGCCTTTCTATTATTATTCTGTTAAAAAAACAGCATAGATAACGACTCCATACAAAACGGATCAATCGAAAAGATTTTTCAATTCTTCAATAGTCAATTATATGACTTGAGTAATTCACTAGCTTAAAGATAGAACAGAGCTATATAAATAGCTCAAAGCGGCAAATGCATAAGAGCGCCATGGATACAACGGTGAGTTGTCATGGTAGTTTTTAGAACTAAGCGATTTAAGTCTCTACTAGTACACAGATGGCGCTAATTGTAAAATAGATTTTTCGTTTATGTTAATCCAATTATTAAATTAATATTAGTTTCTCATAATTTTTAGTTATGCACAGCTTTTTTGCTTATATGCGCTGCACCTCCCTGACTATATAATACATATTCACAATTAATCGCACATCGAACACATGAGTATTGGGTGAGTTATTGGGGCGCCCAGCACTTACACATAACAGTCCCTTGAGATTCAGAAACATCATCATATCATACCTACACAATCATAATTCGTGTTAACATAATCTTCCCAAGCATTACGCAATTTCCCATAAACAGGACATCCGCAAAAGACCTGGCATAATGATAAGTAAGTTACTTTTATTTTCGATAGGGATAAAATCAAACTTCTCTATTCCGCCTCGCATAAAGAAATGCTAAAAAAAAACTAAAAACTTATATTCTAAAAAAATCTAAATTAAGAAAAAACTCTTAATTATTATTAACAATATTATTTTTCCCAATACTTATCCCTACTGTCAATACTCCCAATAACTATCGAAAGAGCCTCCCCTTTCATGCGTCACGGCTTGACTAGATCGATACCCGATTATATTTTATTTACTTGTTAATTATACCTGTTGACGAGAAAGACTACACCTCTCGAAATTATAATCGGGATTAAAATAATGCTGAGTTGTAGTTATATCACAAAGTAATTGTCATATCAATTAATAATAACTTATATTACATAAGACGTACCCAAAATAAAATCTCTTTATTTAAAAAGAACAATAAAACTCATTTTTGTAATTTGATTATTGAATGATAGAAAATTAAAAATATTCTTTATTGCTCATTCATTGTTATATTATATATATATTTAATAATAGTGCGTGGATTATTTTAAAGACAAGTTTAAATATTTTAAATCAATAATAAATAGTCCATACTGACTAACAGCATTATCATTGAACCATGGAATCATCGACTTGAAAATAAAAAAATAATTAAAGTATTTGTCTGTTTCAAAAATGTTACTCGGTTCCAAAAAAAAAAGGCAAACATCTGCTGGGGATAGTATCTCAGTGGGTGTTGGAATGTTGACAGGCGACAAAATTAAATTTTGAGTGACAAAAATTTAACACCTCAGATAACTGTATATATATTATATCTAGTATTGTAGAAGAACCATTTATTATTTAAGGAGAAATTTTTCAAAATAATTAAAGTGTGAACACGTATTCCTTAGAATATCAGAATATCTGTACAGGGTGTTACAGACCTAATTCACATTTTTATGAGTGGATACCTGACTAAATTACGGGTTGAAAATATTCAAGGAATATGTGCCCAATCTCAACCATGTCAGAGATATAAGCATTTCAAAAAAACGTAATTATTGATTATCGATTACATTGACAAATCTTAACATATACAATAATATATATATTTAATTGTAAAAATAGAAAAGCTTACATTGAATACATATCACATCAATATTCTTACTATTTTCAAACTAAGCAAAACGCTTATGCTATATGATACTTGAACCCCCGACTACTAGAGCACTTGGCCAGCATCTTAACTACCAGACCGATAAGCTACTCAATTACATTGAACACCATCTAAATTCTGTTAATTTACACTCTAGGATCCTGAAGAAAATAAAGTCATCCCACCCCACTCTGCTGCCTCATCCTGCCCGTGTCTAGATGATATTTTTCTTACGTCGTTTTTTTATATTTAGGGCCTGCGCAAGACAAAGGCACCTCCTTCCCCCTGAACCTCTATTTATAAATATAACTAAATCTCAATCCCGGATACTAACCGCTGGTATTATATAAATTATTACAATATTTTGAGTATGTCCAAATCTTTGTAGGAACTAATTACTGGGTTTTATCCCCTGGGGGATTGTCATCAAGATTAAGATGTCTCACAGAGATGAAGCTATTATTTTTATATGAGAAGAATGGAAGTCTTGGGTATTACAGGGCTTACGACAGCATAATTGGTAATAAATAAGCGAAATGTTCCATTTTGATTTAATATATACAACTTCCAAAAATTTGATAGATGTGGAAGCGTGGGTAAATAGGTGAACGTTTAATTGTGTAAAGTGATCACTTAAGCCAGCCGATGGCAGATCGTAAGCCTTGTAATGCCCGATACTTCCATACTTCTCATATAAAAATAATAGCTTCGTCTCTGTGAGACATAAATTATTATTAAGACCGAGTATGTACTTTTATTTATTTGAATGTCACTCAGTAGATACAGCGATACGAATAAATATGGGCACACTTAGACTCAAAATATTTGCATTCTTTATATACAGCAGAATTACAGCGTGTGAATTTACCTCATTTGCAAAGAAATTTAATCTATCTTTTAAGTTCTGATTAAATTTTCATAGAGCAACTTGTACCAAGCTCGCCCCCTCATCCGCAAAGATGCAACTTTGCTAAAGAGTTATCTCAAAAATAAACATGCGTATGCCATTTACAAATATTTATCACTGTTAATTTTATAAATAATCAGATTTTCAACTCTTTTAACAAAATGAAAAATCTATATCTTTTAAGTTTTCACTTAAAAAGATTCGAAAAGTGTAAGAATTGTTTTGGCAATTCTTTTTTTAAATAGTTTATTTAAACAATTTTGATTAATTTGATGTCAACTAGTTTCGATACCACTATACATTCTAAAATATAACAAATTTTATACTTAAAGTAATATGTAATTTAGAAACTCATGATACAAATGTTCCAGTGTTAATGATACCAGAATGATTTGAAAGGGAAAGATATTTGATTATTGTGCTACTATGTAGGTAATGTATGCATTTTATTCTTATCAATGCTAATGTATTCCTTTCTATTCTTAATAAATATTTAGAAATTCATTATCTAGTTTTCTTATTCACTTATTTTCTAAAGTATCATGTTTTATAAACCTGTATTTAAGTAAAAAAATTAAAATGTGTAACAATTTCCCTAAATCAATTTAGTATAAATGAAAGAGTGAAGCCTGGAGCTGGCAGAAGAGGAACGAAAGTAGACTGAATGCAGTGGAAATGTGATCGCTTAGGCGTATGTGTGGCAGATCCATTTATAACAGAGTAAAGAATGAAGAAATAAAGAAAGAATGTAAAGCTGATCTTAGTATAGTAAGTAAGATTAAGAAAGGATCACTAAGGTGGTTTGTTCATATGAAACGGATGAATGAGGAGAAAATGGTAAGGAAGATATGTGACGCAAATGTTGATGGCACTAGAAGTAGAGGACGTCCGCGGAAGACTTGGCACCACCAAGTAAATCAGATACTGGAGGATGGTTATGTTAGAAGCCTCAATAATCGGCGAGCTTGTATGAGAAGATGTATGAATGTGGATTAGGCGACAACTGTGTATCAGGACAAAAGAGTTCTATCCTCTCCACCTACCCCCGCGGAGAAACGGCGTAATGATAAGTTAGTTAGTTAAAAACCTTTATATTTTTAAGATTTGCACAATCAACTTTGTGGTTAAAATCCATTTTTTAGATTGTTAACTTTGTTTTATTAACCACTTAATGAATTAAATACATCCTAAAGAAGAAAATGATATTTTACGAAACCGATAGATTTATTTAATTTATTAAATGGTTAATAAAGCAAAATTAACAATCTAAAAAATAAAAAGTATTAACTAATATATAAAGAGGCTTCGCTTTGATAGGCTACATTTACAGTGAGCTTTACCTGGATATGCATTTGCTTAAGGCATCAGATATGGAGGATGAAATCAGCGTTAAAACACCATCTCAAAAAGCGTGAAGAAATTTAATGAAGAAACGATTTAACTAACTGTGACAGTTCTTAAAATTAAATTAAATTTAAAATTTCTTATAACGTAATTACATTCGTTATTTTGAGTGAAACGAGTACGCCCTTGGTGCAGCCCTGAATATCTTCGAATTGAATAATTTAACGAATCTGAATCTGAATAAGTAATTAACATTGGTAAAATAGGAGAGTGGTACAGTGCTAGACATTTTATGATTAGAGCATTGCTCGTCTCAAAGTAGACGATGGATCGTGAGATATAATCTCCTTCAGCGCAAACAAGCTTGCTCGTGGTGCCATTGTATACGAGAAATTACCCACGTGTGTATTATATTATATATCCTACACGTATTCAAACCTATACAGGACATAATGAATGTCAGTAACTTAGCCAGAAGGATGCCCTGTAGCGAGTGTTCGCGACGTTTATTAATGCACATCAGATACTACCGGCGCGAAACATTATCCGTACCACACAGCATCCCCGGTAAACCCAAGTACCTTAAGCTCTAATCGCAAAAAAGTTCAGGTAACGTAAAGTCTCGGCTTTTTAATTAAATTTCAGTGATATTTTTCGAAATATATTTTCGACCGCGCAAAGAAATGTGTTCTCAGTTTATTATTATATCTCACAGCGATATTAGTATTTACCAGTAAATGAATAGACATGAAATAAACTCTACATATAGGAGAGGGGTTCGGAACATTAATTTCGAGACGAGGAGCATTCTACGCACATTCTTTGTTGAAACATAAATCCGATAGTTTATGACACATTTATGCAACAGTAAAAGTATTTACTCTTCGAAAATTAAATCTTTGTGTAAACAGGACGTATTTCTTACATTAACGCATATTATATTGTCAGCGTGTAAATTTTCGTTCCAATCGAGTCATATATTTTTAAAATATCGCGGAGCTATTTGATTGGTACGTAAGTGGTATCAAAGTGATCACATGGGTGACACCAAAATAAAAATATTGAAACAAAAAATTCGCGTTAGTTCATGTCTATATATTCGGTAGTCTGTGGTTATTACTTAGTAAATTCATAATTAATAGATAATGCTAGAAAAAAGAAAAAATAATAATATTAAAACCTACATCTGGAGCATAGCACTGTACAAAGTGAAACCACATAAGCCAGAAGGAGAGACAATTCGATTGAAAGCATTCGATATGTAGTGCTGGAGAAGGATAGAAAGAATAAGCTGGACTGAGAGAATTACAAATGAGGATGTTTTGAAGAGAGTGCAAGGAAAGAGGTCCATAATATATATCATCGAAACACAATGCATAAGTAGCTCAGAAAATCGATTAGCGACAAGGACAGAAAGCAAAGCCTAGACAAAAGTACATCTACCAAATAAAGAACAAGGCGAATGCAGACACCAACAGACAACTTCTGGATAGTATCCAGGACAGAAAACATTGCAACAACAAAAACATAGTTTTTAAATATGAAAAACTAATTATTATAAAAACGCATCTTAAGAAATATATAATTTTTTTAACAATATTTAAGTATGTTAAAGAAAAACAAAACAAATTCTCATTGAGTTGACATATAATATGCTGTTTGAAGGAAAAATGAATTATCAAATTTGGACGATAGATGGCGATGTTGTAGTGGTACTTGAAGCGAGTCCATGTAATAACATATATAGAATTTTCAAAAAATTTGATAATTATGGAGATTGAGGGGTGAGAATTGGTGAACGTTATGTATATGTATAAAATGATCACTTAAGCCAGCCGAAGACAAGTCGTAAGCCCTGTAATTACCCCCATATTTTCTATATATTCCTTTAAAATATAATAAAATAGCTTTTATTTATTTACATTATTTTTTTTAATTCGTAAACAAATATAAAGAAAATAGGGTTTGTTCCACGATGTCTAACTTTGGAGATGATACTTTAATATAAATAAACTTAATTAATAATAAATAAATATAAGAAGTTTTATATATTATTTATAGTAATCTTATTCTTAAAATATTATTATTTTACCAATTAATTACACGAAATTAAATTTATTTATTTTAATAAAATGTTGTAATTTTGACTTATTAAACAGGTATTAAGGTACAATCTGACAATACAAAGAAACAATATATGTTTTAGTTAGTTATGACATCCTGAAGAAGAAAAATGTATTTTTCGAAACCGGTAGATGTATTTAAACTCATTTTAGTGGTTAATAAAACAAAGATAATAAATAAAAATATGATATATTATTATTAATTATTTATTTAAATATAAAGGACAAATAATTTTAAAATTACTTTATGCATGCGAAGTTAAATGAGAAAAAGGAATATGAAAAATCGCCTAATTTAGTTATGAAAAAGAAAAAAAAATAGTAATTGTTTAGTTTTGCCTGGATTTAGCCATGCTGATATCAATTTTTTTAAATTAATATCAGTGTTTCTTTACAAGCCATTACACAAAAAAGAAGTGAGAAGACTATTATGTCGTTGACCATATTTGGTTGTCATTTTTGATATGGAAATGAATTTTAATTTGTATTAAAATTACCACAAAACTATCTTCTGATAATACAACTTCATGACAAAAATTTATTGTCCTTAAAAATTTATGTTTTGTTTCCACATAAATTGTAAAAAAAAATCTTTGCGTATCCCTGGATTTACGTTAAAATGATGAGAAACTTGAAGCAGTGAATTAAGATGTTATTTACTCTAGTGGACCCTTTTTCTAATCTCTTTTAAAAGCTATAAATATGTATCACACCTTAAGTGCGGTTAATTATTTAATGAGAACGAGTACTAATGAAGATTATTACCATGTTTTCCATGGAGTTAATATCCCAGGGTGTGATGTCAATATTATTTGAAGCCATAATTGACAGCTTTTGACGCATGAATAGTTGACGAGCTGCCTCTCAATCTTCCTCTCGGGAGTGGCGTGGCAGCGGCAGCTCGGGCACCTCTTCTCAATAATTATAGACACTCACGACACACGATTTCAAGTGACTCAGACTGAGTCGCCATGTTTTCAATTTCAATTCATACTTTAATTAGTGGCGAAATAGTTATTGAGATTAAATTTTGGCAAGATTAAAATCTAGGTGTGAATTTTTGATAATAAAACAGTCAATAACTTGTCTACTTTTGTTGACCCGGATGACATGACACTTAACTAACATGATGTGTGTTCCATATTTAGATATACTTAAAATTACTTTTAGGTGAACTTTATTGTTCCAATTCTTAATCTACTCTAAGGGTTGGTTGTTTGATCGGTAGTATAATTTTACGATAGTAAATTTTTACTATAGTAGCTTTTAACTTTTAATTAATAGATAAAAAACGTTTGCTGGTTATTCGAACGTTAAGGTAATCAAGGTAATCCCACCTACTTAATTATAAACAATTATTTTTAATTTTTTTTTATTTGTTAACTTTGTTTTATTAACCACTTATTGAGTTTAAATACATCTACCAGTTTCGAAAAATACCATCTTCTTCAGGATGTCAATACTAACTAAAAACATACATTATTGTTTCTTTACTAAAATTAACTTAAAAAAAAAACAATTATTTTTAAAAAAAAATAGTACCTAACTCAAATTGTTACTTAATACAAATTTACTCGAATAATTTTTAGGAAAACATTTTAGAATGGGACTCGTAGTTAAATTTGGTTGGTTGTTTATAATTTTTTTACACGCTTTATTTTTATCTCCAACGATTCCAAATTATTCAATTTGTGACCAACACCGTTTACATGCAAAATTGACAATCACAATATTTATCAAAACCATGACCATTTTCTATCTAATGATTAGAAAATTCTGAAATCCCACTATTTTTCAAAAATTTTAAATGCTCCTTACTCTTATATTAAAATTTCTACCCGTTTTACTAATATAAAATTATTGATTATTTCTAAAGTAAAAAAAAAAGAATTAATTCATTAGATTGGAAAGGCAAAAAATCATTAAATGTGTATTTGAGAATGTCGTCAAATTTGATTTATTTAAAATATTCACCATTGGCAAAACATACAATTATATTGTTAACTATATCTCTGTTCACTCCTGCGTTTGAAATCTGTCACTTTGCTGGCGAAAAATTTTCGGTCTATGTGCTAATGTAAATTCAAGAGCGATATCATCATTGGACGAACTCTCATCACTAAAATAGCGGGATATTGAATTATTGCATATGTTTGAGACGTATCGCGCATTCTAACATCGCTACCATCAATTTTTTTGAAATTGTTACCGTGGGTTGCTTTCTTTGTGAAAACGGGACATTTCGGCGTCCCGAAGCTGTGCTGTGCGAAGCCAGTAACGAGACGTATGATCACGTTACTTACCGGCTTGGCTTACTAATTTAACACTATTCTGTAAAGAACTATGTTTGCAGTTCATCCAATTAGCTTAATCCTTTTATCATAGTACGGCCGCCAAAAACGTACATAAGACAATTGGCATGGTGGAGAACATCAAATGCACGTGTAGTTGGGTTTGTTCCCATCTCTCTTAACGATTCACTTATTTACATTCTATCACAATTTTTTTACGTAATCTGTTTAATGATGTTACTTTATTGACCTTGTCATTTTTGCCGTCTTTCTTTATCAATGCGTCACATTTTCTGATTTGGATGAAATTACAATTTATAATATCCAACGTTATATGCCTACCCAACGTAAAGAAAATGAAATAATTACCTAGGTACCTACATAAAATTTAAATCACCGAATTATTTTTCTTCTTCTTCTTCTTTTACATAGGCAATCCACCCTTCAATAGTGATTTGTGCTATGAATCAAGTTAAAACTTTATTTTATAGAAAAAGTACAATAATATTATAGAATTATTATAGAACCAGATTCCTTTGGGGTTCTATCCTCTGATTACTGTCTAATTATTTGGGTCCCAATTTCTTGTAAGTGAAACTCAGTCTTTCCAGGTAACAATATTATACGTTTATTACAACAGTAAATATAATTATACATTCAGAGATAGACTAGTTATTCAGAAGAAGCTGTTATGAAAGAGAGCTGTTCCTCCCAGAAACGCCCTCTTATAAGGTTTGTCCCCCACCACTCATCTACTCACTTTCAAGACACACACACACACATACATTTACAATGTGACAGTTCTCACAAATAGGAAATATTTTATTACAAGACAATACCATTATCGTTCAAAAAATGTAATATTATATAGATTAAATGTGGCGAGTTAAGGGCAAGAAGATGAGATAAGTTAACCGGGAGTTGAAAATTACCATTGTAAAAAAAACTGATCCGCAATGGATAAACAAAAAAGATATGATTAAGGGTCTCCTCCTCGGCCCCACACTCACACACTGAGGAATTTATTAAGTTCAATCTGAATAAATGTGAGGCTATCTGGTAATGCCTAATTCTCATTCTAGATATATTTGATATTGTTCTCTTGGAGACTTTCCTTCTGGAGAACCAGGGAGTGCGAGGAATAGATCTTTGAATGATTTTAAGCCGTTTCCCTTGTGATTATTTAGATACATCCATTGTGCAGTCCAGATAAAATTCGTCCAATTTTTCACCATATTAAATCTGTCGTACATCGGTATTTGAAATTGATAAAGGAAAACTCCGGAAAGAGTGGCCTCCTTGGCCACAAATTATTTTTAATCCATATTAATTTTAATCACCTTATAGCAGCATTGCAATATTCCATTTTCAAATACTTGATAGAAGATTTCTTTATTCACTCTTCTTAAAAAAATATACCTTCAAAACCAAAAGATCATATATACACTTTCAAATGAATTTCACACACCTCTTTAATGAAATGTAAAAATTTCTTATTAGAGATTTATTTATAAGATATGCAATAAATATTATATAATAAAAATGTAAAACGTACGTTTTTTTATTTTCTACAAAATAATATAACACTATCCGAACATGAAATAAAGATCAGACGGTGTCTGAGAGCATCAAAACAAAATAATATGTATAATACTTTTAAAATTAGCAAAATTAACTTTGTGGTTAAAATTCATTATTTTTATATTAATTATATCCTATATTAAACTGAGTTTTATTAACCACTTATTGAGTCAAAATACATCTACCGGTTTTGAAAAATAACATTTTCTTCCTCAGGATGTCAATAACTAATCAAAAACATATGTTATTGCGTCACTGTCACAGAATCCATTTTTAAAAAACAATAATTATTTAAAAAATAAATTAAGTACCTAACCAAAATTGTTACTTGATACAAAATTACTAGAATAATTTATTTTAGAATTGGATTTTAGAATAGTTCAATTTAGTTAGTTGTTTATAATTTTTTAATTAGTACATACTTTATTTATCTCTAACGATTCCAAATTATTTAATTTATGACCAACACCGTTTACATGCAATTTTTTTTAAATAAACCGGTAGATTTATTTTAACTCAATAAGTGGTTAATAAAACAAAGTTAACAAATAAAAATAATATGTATACGAGGTGGGGTGAGACGAACCATATAAATGATGCAAAACGCAGAGGTGGTACGCGTATCTAAAATATGTAACTCGTTTTTTTATTTTATTTAAACATATTTTAAAACTTAATTTAAAAGTCACATAATCTGAAACAGTTAAGAAAAATTCTTAATTTTTTTCTTTTTAGAAGTGGTATTATTAAATTTGCTTTTTGTGACGTGTATTGTTTTTGTTGTGACGTGCATTGTTAAAGTAACGCACATCACTATTTTGCTAAAATAAAATATATATTTTAATAAAATATATGAGATTCTGTAAAAATAAGGTAGATGGCTCTGTCGAATGATGGAACGATTAAATGTATTAATATCAAAAAGGTAACATATAGGGTCGAAAATTGTCGCTAAAAATAATGTCGCTGTAGCTTAGTTGGATAAAGCACCTTCCCCGGTTAGGAAAGAGATCCAGGTTCGAATCCCGGTGGCGCAACAACAATATTTTTCGATAAAATTGATTTTATATGTATATCTTTATAATTAATATATTTAATTCATATATAAAATATATCAACCACAAAGCACACACGACCAATTGCGATAACAGCTAAACTCGACAGATCACTGCATACCCTATAAATACCGAGTAGAACAAAAGTAAACATACTCCCCCCATTGATGGATATTCTAAATACATGGAGGGTTAGAATGTGCAATAATACCAAAATGAACGCGTAGCATTGAAAGTATTTTGCCAATTAATTTATCACCGATAGAATTTCTCGCCTAAGGGATGAACCCTTACGAAATATCCTCATTGATCAGCGGTTAGAGGAAGTTATCAGTATGTAATTTGAATGTTACGTGTAGATGTCATAATTATCAATAATTAATTTAATTTTTGGCTGTTCTCAAAATAATTTCCGATTTTAATGCTATACCATTTTGCTATGCATTTCTTTAATCCTTCATGTCGAACAAGGGAACTGTGCATCTTATATGCAATCTTACCCGAGTATGAGGTGAAGTAGTTCCTTCTGAACGAACAGTACGGCCTTGGTTAGAAAAAATTAGGAACAGAAATGAAAGCCTTCATGATGAAAAATGTCATGCTACACGATCTTGCTTCACGACAACATTCATTATTATTAATTATTTTAAATCGGCCATTATTTTGGCAACAACCCCCTGTATTTCATCACTTTTCACACTTATCAATTTTTATTCTGAAATACGTTTGCTTATCAATATTTTGTAATATGTTTAATTATCGAAAACAATTCCTCTTTTCTCTTATTCAATAACATATAGTGTACTTCTTTACATCATGTAAATATTTGATACTTCTCATGAAATCGACATGAAAAGTTCGATCCACTACAACATGCTATGTTTGAGCTACAACATCATGAAATGTTTAATTCATTATAACATAAAATCTTCGAGCTTGCACATCATGAAGTGTTTAATCTATCACATCATGAAGTGTTTAATCTATCACATCATGGAGTGTTCGATCTATTACATCATGAAGTGTTTGATTTATCACATCATAAAAAGAGTACTTATCGGAAAAGATTATTGATTACTATGATTACTCAATGTTCAACCAATCTCCGATAAAGCCATCAGACTTTGCGTTAAAAATGTAAACCAAATATATGGAAAACCACGAATTTGCCCAATAAAACTCTTCATATTGGTTGATAATGAGAATATTTCTGAATACAGACATCTACCTAGCTCGTCACCAAAGTGTCAATTAATTATTATTTAAAACTTGAAATAAAATAAAATATATTATACGAGAACCATATTCGGTATTTCGAGGATCCTTCTCTTTACGAACACTCGAGCTTATATAAATATTTTAAACTGATTTGACAGATTATTTACGATAGACCACAAAACACACAAACCTACTTATTTTTATTAATGGCTTCCCAGCGAGCAGATCTATCTTACGAAAATTTATGTAACTTTTGTTTTTCATGCCAAGAAATCTCACTTCATATTTTTTTAAACATTATTTATGAAACCATGTAATTTTAGAGTAAAATATATAACACTAGAGGTTAGCTCGTCCTGGCAAGTTGCGTCTTTTAGAATACTTTTCAAGCAAATATAATATTGTACCTACTTCTATTATATATCAATAATGAACAGTCACCCCCTCTCCTCTTCACCGTCATCTCGCTCAACCGCTAACCTTGACCAAATTTTACGTACATCGTTACTTTTTAGGGCCTGCGTAATACAAACGTACCCTCACCCCATATCCTCCTATTTAAAAATATATGTTTATTATTTATAGCAGTGGAAAATTTTTAACACGACTGAAAAGAGGTATCCCTGTGCAAAACGGAAATCATGCTTCACGTGTGAATTCTGTTTGTGTCGGTCAAACAAATAAACTGTTTGTCGGGTGGGGTAATGAAAAGGCGTATGGGGTGTGAATCGCCCGTATTGGCGAAGGGTTGCGCAGGCCACGCGGCTCGTTCGGGGGAAGGGTTATGTAGTGAGGACTGCCGTAGGACTCGGGGCAAGGCGAGACTCCGCAGGGAAATGCCGCGTATTTGTACAGCGTACTGGGTATAATTTCACACCGGGGTGAATATGGGAAGCGCGGACAAATAACGTTCGCGAACTTCCTGCTTTCGCTGTAGTTTATGATCAAAATGCAGGAACTTGTACGGCAGCTGTTGCTAATATCGCAGTTCGTAATTTACGGATAAGTGTTTTAAACGTTAGTCCGTGCGTATCGCACAAAAAATGGTGTGTGTATCTGCGTGTACTTTTTTGGTAGTACGATTTTTATCCACTGTTATTATCATTTATTGTCAAATCAGAAGAAGAAATTTCTATAAAGTTGAAGCAGACAGTTGGTGTATGGAACGTGAAATAAATAAAGAACCAAACATAAAATCATGTTTGTCGATCGAGCTCGTATCGCGATGTACAGATCGTGAATGACTTCATTCATCTCGGGTCCTGTTTATGACAATAGTAGCTGTGAAATTGAATGGGATGAAGTGCATGTCAAAGCTGGAAACAATCTGAATAAATTGATCTATAGCCAAAACCATAAAAATAAGTCCCGTTTTTTTTCCAAATGCCTCTGCGACATTGATAGTAAGTGAGAGAAAGGGACTTGACGCCTTTTAAATATGGTATAAATTATAGGATTCTTAATATATCCTCCAATTTTTGTACAGAATGCCCGCAAAGAGGAAGATAACTTGGATAAACTGCTGACTGGTAGACCATAAAGGAAGAAAGCGATTTTCAACTCGATTAACCGATCAGATTAAAGACAGCTATTAGAAGAGCTATCCAAACGGCAGGCTGCAGAGAAAGGTGGAGGAAAATCATCAAAGATATGAACAGGTCACAACCCGGAGGTCACGATATTCAACAATGAGAGGACCGACCGCAGAAAAATACAATTGACTGCCTGCAAGATTTATCGTCATTTCTTTCAATCTGTTTACGCGCGTTTGATTCCTTCGACTGGTACTCCTGGGTTTTTAGATATGGTATGATTGGCTGTGCGGGTGAAGATCGCCGCTTTCTGTGACTGGCGCCAATTGCGGTCCGTAGTCAATCCGAAGAGGATCTCCTAACAATCGGCGCTCCGGGAGTGAATTATTTCGATCGGTCGAAATAATACGCGGAAGCCGGGGCCGGCACATCTAACAACCAACGGCGGAGATCTAAGAAAAACAATACATGGGAGACCAACCCACCACCAACGGAGAAATACAGCAACTATCAGTCCAGGTTAGTAGTGATCTTTATTACTGTATTAATGGTCATATTATCAACAGCAAAACAAGCTATCGAAGGAATTTACTAAAACACTATCTGTGTATATTTTTCTTTCAGAGTTGATCACTCCCAGGGAACACCAGTCTTCTATCAGCAAGTCTTCTCAACACTTCAGCTTACCCTCTTCACTTTCGGGTTCTTCGACTTTCATGCGATTTAATTGATTTAACCGCACTGACACTCCAGAAGTCATCGTTCATGGAGCATTCAATTTTACAAAGAACTTTTCTTTTCTCTGAAATTAAAATTAAATCTCTATTTCAAAGATCTTTTCATCGTATTTTGTTCATATCCATTTTCGCGATGTGTATTATATTTTATAGAGTATGAGTATCTTATAAAGGGCAGACTTTAATTATATACCAAAATTACAAAAGGGACAATAATTTTTGGCATCTGCTAATTAAATCGCAATGTTGCAATTTTTTTCCAGTTAATTCAAAATTGTCTCAGCAATTAAACACAGTTAGTGGATTTTGTATGTGATGTATGTATTTTGATGTATGTGAAAAAAACAAATAATTTAAATAAGCAATTAATTAATCGTCATCAAATTAAATACTATTGGGGGGAGGGTGACACGCCAGCAAACTTAAGTTAGATTTTCTGAAATTTTGACACGCCAAGACCAAAAGGTTGGCCATCACTGGTCTATATTATCATTTTGACAAGGAAAAATATCTTCATCGTGATATTTGCAAAAAATTATTAAACATAAGTCATAGAATTCTCAGATTTAAAAATAATAATATTGAGTACACACATTTTGTGTTTTCATCACAGACCACCAACTTTTCATCATAGACATAAACTAACGCAAATTACTTGTCAATTATAATAATATAAATTATCATTATTATTATTATTCATGTAAAAAATACGTCCTGTATACACAAAGATTTAATTTTCGAAGAGTAAACATTTTGACTGTTTCATAAATGTATCATAATTTATAATTCGTTATGTATATAACAAACACCTCTACTACATATACACTTCATACCATGTCTATTCGTTTACCAGTCAGTGGTTTTCATTTTAAAAACATTTTTCATTATAAAAATATTTAATGATATTTACAGCGATAAATGGTTTGTTCCAAACATACTGAAAAACCAACTCTTTTATTTAAATCAACATTCTAAAAATCAAGAATATTTCGATTTAGTTTCGTTTCCAACTATTGTGATATTATTTTTCCTATATGATGACGTATTAATATTTATTTTACATATATTCAAGTTATATTGTAGGTAAATTTATAACAAGAACATAAATAAAACCTAATTTTCTGATTTAAAACGCGTGCCAGCAAACCTAAAGAAAGATACATGTAACTAATCGAGCTATCGAGTATCATTACTTATCCAATTTTACAAGTATTATATCATATGACCTTTTTTAAATCTTTTGATAGCTAATTGATTCAATTTTTTGCTCAAAATTGATTTTAAAAATTTAAATAAGTAAAACAGCATTAAAACTACACTATAAATAAATATATTGATACTTCATTATATTTATTTAAAAAATAATAATAATAAAAAAATATTTATATATATTTGAATTAACGAATAAACATATGTTAATCGGATAAGATAAATATTATATTTATATAATGAAAAAAAAAATTATTTAACGAATTTTCCACAACATATGACAAACATTTTTTGTGAGCGTTCTAACATGAATATATATACCTATGCAAAATTAAAAAAGAAAAAAGAATACATTAATACCCTAAGAAGAATGGGACATTATAATTCTGTCTATATCTATGCTATGGGGGTTCTGCTAGTATAATGACAGTTTTACATGATAAGTAGCGTCAAAGGGTAGAAATAGGTGGTCGCATCCTCTTAGTTGTTCGATATATTCCTAAAATAGTTGAAAAATACGGGCAAAGGAATAGAAGTTGGTGTGATTAACGTGTGTTATATAATGTATTCGTATTATACTGATAATATATGATGACACTTTAACTTCGATCGTTATTTCAACTAGATGTGTTGTGTTTTATTGTAGTTATGTTGACAATCGAGTCTAACATGTTGATGGGCTCAACTCATTGCATTCTTCCGTAAGCGAATCCAAAAATCGCGACGGGAATACAAGACAAATACTATAAATGCTCCTCACATTCTTATCCCTTTTGATTACGACTTTTCGAAAACCCCAATAACTACCACCTCCATATCCAGTCCCAAATATCCTTCTATTTCTCGCAATTTTTTTCCCTATCCTAATAGCCTCCACATATTATCTATCGTGTAAGAAATTATGTGCTTTGGTTTTGTATTAATTGATCATAGAAAGTGGAATAAAATACCTGCCATGACCTAATAGAACTAAAATATTAATACGATGACACAATCAGAAACAGAGAGACAATTTTGAAACAAAAAATTATGGGAAAAATTGTTTGTGTATTTTCTGATTTATATAGTTTATCCTCTCTCCCTATTCGTGAACGATGTATTAATGTGTGTACGTAGTACATGATTGATATGTTTTAAGTTTCATTTGCTTTTCTTTTAATGATGATAGTAATCAGACTTCAAAAGTATATAATTTAAGTAATTATATTTAAATATATGTATATGTGTGTGTACTCATAAAAATTACGTAATTATAATTCAGTAAAAAATTTTTTTACATTAAATTAAAAAAGGATAATGCAAATAGTAATTGACTGAGAATATGAATAAAAAATACGTATTAGCTGTTGTCACAGTATTTTTTTTTCTATATGTTACAAATTATCAAGGTTCGCCTCAGTATGCTATCAAATTAGCACGCAATGCTTTTCAATAATGATGGTATCATTTTCTTATTATTATGAATGACACGGCGACTTTATAATTCACTATCCATTCCCAAAGACCTTCATCCACTGTATATTATATTCTGACGCACACTCAGCTGACTTCCGCATCATAAAGTATGGTGGGGATGAATTATATCTGTTCTCTCGGTTAGGCATGCAAACATCATCTTCTGTAAAACAGTCACATTTTAACGGAGACTTCGACATTGCATTTCTCAAAGTTGCATATTTTTTATGCATTTACAATATTATAATACGGCGCCGACTAAAAATTTGCTATTCTAACTTTGTGACTGTTACTCGAGAAAGGTTCTAGGAATAATTTGTGATACTGCCTAGACATGATATAATATTTTTTGGTAGTTTTACGTGGAAGATTTAAGCCGACGATAAATAAATCTTTATGTTTGGTTAGGGTTATTCATATTTCTAAGAAGCGTTTAGATGAGAGATTTTCCAACAACTGCGATAACTTAACGATATTACAACGTCGGTAGACAGATGTAAAATAACTATTTGAATTCCTAAAAAGAACCGTCGTTAATAAAAATAAGAAGTTTTTTTTTTTATATATACTAAACTACATTCAACCTGGATTTAATCCCGAGGCGGCCTTTTCTTTTCACTTGTTAAGATCACAATGTCTCAGTTTTAACCCTCCCACTCCCTTAATCCCCAAACTCCTTCATGATCTACTCTACTTCCCTTTTCCCCAACCTCTGTATTTCGTTTAGTTTTGATAAATTATTCAAAAATAATAAGTCATTTACACCTCAATATAAATTCACCGGTATATCGTATCAGAACTTGACATTTAAAGCTTCAGCTACCATTCAACAATTTACTAAATATTATATTACACCTTTGTAAAATTGTTCCTACAAAATAGTGAAAAGAATAATTTATATACATATATTTAACACCGTTTTAAGTGCCATTAATATAATAATTTTTTAAACATAAATTATGTTTTATAAAATATATTTTTAAATTACTGCGTCATTAAATATGCATCAGATACATCAAAAATACTACAGCTAAAAATGATCTATTCGTTAGTTATGACAACTTACGCAAAAGGGTTCGAAAAACTTTATGAAATATAATAACGATAACTACCATCAGTCGGCTCGACGTGGCGGCAGAATCGAACCCTTGTCAGGGAGTGGAAAAATTTAATTTAGCAAATACACAAACAATATTTTTTTGTCGAATGATAAATTTCGTAATTATTTGAATTATTTTTAGAATAAAATTTGACGTGTTTGTGATCAAGTGGTTAAGATGCTCGCCTGGTGATCTAATGATCGCAGGTTTGAGCACAAGCGTTTAGCTCAGTTTGAAAGAGACAATAAAATAACATTATTAGGAGAACACATTCTTATTGTGAAGTTGTAATTATTCAGAACAGACCGTCTGTGATATTTTAAATATGAATTAAATAGTAAATAGATAATGCACTTTCCCCGGTTAGGAAAGAGATCCCGGTTCGAATCCGGTGGCGCAACAACAATACTTTTCGATAAAATTTATAATTAATATATTTAATTCATATTTAATAAAATAATAGATATATATTCCGGGCTCGTATCCCGTTGGTAACCGAAATTTTTTTTCTGTATGCCTTTCTAATTATTTCATCTAATTTAATATAATTATCACCTGTTATTAGTTATATCGATTTATATTAAATTATAGCCAGAATCAAGATCGCGCGAGAAAATGTCATATTTGATTCGGGTTAATGTTGAATTAGAAATTAGATGACCATGAAATGTTGAAGTAGCGGTGAAGATGTCTAGGCCTCCCTTGAGACCAGCGGTGTCAATCATGCCGTCATAAAGTATGCAATATCACGGGGGTGAGACCGACGCCAGCTACCACCGACACCGCATGGTGAGACCGAGGCAATGTGAACAGAATATAATAGAACTGGGTGCAATGCTTACTTTGAATATTATAAATTTTATATCTATAATAATAACACTTCTATTTTAATGTTTATTTTTTGCATTATCATCATCGTCTACAATCCAATATAGACCCTGGCTTCCTCAGAAATACACCTCCCATTAATGTTTCTGACGCCAAGCATGGGAAAGTCTTTAATTACATATCGGTAACAATTTTTAATTGTTTTAATTCAACTTCTCCAAGGAACACGACAGAAATTCCCTTGAAGATTAAAAAAAAATCAAATTTGGTATAAATAAAATGAGTACTAACTTAAATTAGTAACGGAGAAACGATATATTCAATTACAAAATATATTTTTCATGAATAAAAATTGTACTGCAAAATTCGATTTAATGCAATTTTTCATAGGTAATCGAATTGATTATACATTAATTTATTTTCAATTTTATCCTAACTGTACATAAAAAAATATTGTTATACATGTATACAAGATACTAATTTTTAGTCCGTACGTTTTAACGTTAGCATTCTATATTACGTAAAAAGAACTTATGTGAATGAACTCAAAATTGAATCACTTTTTAAGTTAAATCTTACTTAAATGTACTAATAAATAAAATAAAACTATGAAATGAATATACATATACTTTACTGCGGATGAATGGGATATTCTGTACCATTTTCTTTAAATTCTTGGTGTTATTTACAATTATTAGAATTGCCGACATTATCTATACATATGGAAAATCATAAACAGTACATTGATATAATTGTGTGCGACTGATCATAAAAAATATTTTAAATAATAATTATAAGATGATATCAGAAAAAAATCATTTATATATATAAATGTGAGAAAATTTTCATATATTCTCTAAATTCATAAACATAAACACGAATACAAAATAAATGTATCAATAAGAAAGATATACAAATATAATGAACTATAGTTGATGGACGTTATTAATTGATCCGAAACGAGGATTGCACTAAAGTTATAACAACAGGTTTAACGTGCTTATTTGGTAAAGTGGTAATATACCCACATATTGATCAAGACTCTACTCAGGAGATCAATTTTTATATCACAAGCGTTTAACTTTGTTTGAAAATATTTAGTACAAATATATATTTTTTTAATTTTCAAAGAAAGCAAACACTTTGCGGCTTGACATTACAATTAAATAATATAATATTTAGTTTTAAACCATTTTATTTTGTATATGTATATACACTATTTGTGTATTTGGGAAGTATATTTGATAGAAACGGAAAGGCTGAGAATGATATCGAAAGGAGGGTAACTGCAGGGAATAAAGTGAACGGCGCATTGAATGGAATTATATCTAACGGGAATTTGTCAACCGAGGCAAGACTAGCGGTGCTCGATGGAGTCCTGGTACCGACACTGATGAATGAAAGTGAGGCCTGGAGCTGGCAGAAGAGGAACGAAAGTAGACTGAATGCAGTGGAAATTAAATCACTTAAGCGTATACGTGGCAAATCAATTTATGACAGAGTAAAAAATGAAGAAATTAGGAAAGAATGTAAAGTTGATGTTAGTATAATGAGTAAGATTAAGAAAGGATCACTTATGTGGTTTGGTCATATGGAACGTATGAATGAGAAGAGAATGGTTAAAAATATATGACGCAAATGTTGATGGCTCTAGAAATAGAGGACGTCCTCGGAAGACTTGACACGACCAGGTACACCAGATAATGAAGGATGGTTATGTTAGAAGCCTCAACAATCGGCGAGCTTGTATGAGAAGATATATGAATGTGGATGATGCGAGAATCGTGTGTCAGGACAGAGAAGTATGTCGCTCTATCCTCTCTGCCTACCCCTGCGGAGAAACGGCGTGATGGTAAGTTAGTTAGTTAGTTACATACATACACTAATGATGGACCTATACTATAGTCTTTACTATTTTGTCCTGAAGAAGGTTGGGTCCAACTGAAACTAGTTGACTTTAGTGTATGTACATAATAAAGTGGTTTAAAACTAAACATTGTATTATTTTAATGTTTTTTTTTAAATAAAAATAATAACAAATCACTATTAAAATGACTTCAAAATTTTATGAATTCCCAAAAAGTATGCCAAAAATAATAAATAACAAAAGTTGTTTGTTTGTCATTTGGACATTTGTGTATATTTAATACATTTGTATGGTAGGTTTTTCTATCCGGCACATGTCAGTTTATTAAAGAATACTACTCCAGTCAACCATAATTCAAAATACAAACTATAAGCAAAGCGTTATAATAAATTTCTCATAAGCATTTAATAATTTAACCACAAATATCAAAGCAAAAAGGCTTTTTTTAAATGAGATTTTTTATTTGTTTGATAATATTAATATTTTTCATTACAATCTTATACCAGAACCACCTGAGATAAAAACTCCAGCCTACTATGGAATCGCTTGATTCAGATAACACGGGCCGCTGCAGGGGTCCATTATTTGAGAGCGGCCAGATAGCATGTGACGTCAGCGTCCGATTATCCGTACTCACTCGCGCGCGGACAATAGAGGTTGCAGAGTTCAGCCGGGCATTGTCTGTTACCGCGCCGTACGTTTCGGCCCATTGAACCGTCTTCCGCGCATCCATAGCACTCCGACTGACTACAAAATGCGATGCAAGTGTACTATTATGTGGTTTACATAATAATATATATGTGAAAAAAAATATTTTACTCTTAACTAATAAGGTTTACGCCCGACGTTGCCTAGATGTTCAGAAATTTATTTGAAATTATAGTTATCAAAAATACACCATAGAATTAGTATCCAAAGAAACCTGTTTAAAATTGAGTCTGTTTAAGAATTAACATTAAAATATGAATTCGATCTGTAAATCTGGATCGATAGGATCAAAATGAATTATGTAATCTCTGGGTCGCACGTCCCGCGAAATGGAATACGACAATTCCGGTCGTAAATCGGAATCACCGCAAGATAGAAGAGGTAAAGTAAGGAAACATGGTGCAGAATGAGGTCGATGAAGGGATAGGGGTTCTGGTTGAAGGACCAGTGATCTCGGGAACCGGGATTGTACATGACGCCTCCGTAATCCCTGCAGTCACCGCCGAGATCACACAAAATGACACGCGAATAAGCCGATCTCCGAGCACAATTGAATATGGCGATGTCACAAGTTCACCCACGGTACACAAACAATACGTGATCAAAGTCGTGGAGCTGAAAGGTCCACACCGCGAATGCTATCGCGATGTCGAGATCAAACAAATATCGGTCAAGTTAACGTCTGCTGGCGTCAAGGAACAACACACGCGGAAAAGACGAGCATGAGTAAATGCATGGATGGGAGTTTAGATGCCAAATGTGTCAATAACAGTGGTCGCGGCTAAAACGAAAATATGCGCCAAAAGGGCGTTTACGAATTCGGAACAGAATAGGTACAAAAATTATTTAATTTCTATAAATATGATTAGTTTTCTTAGCAAAGCGTGATAAGCACAAAACAGGTACGTTAAGTATTGGAAACAGATATCCCAGATGGTGAATCCAATTTTAAGTAAAAATAGCAATTCCGGGATTCGATTATGATGATCCTGGGATTAGAAATGCTAATTTTTACATTAATTTTACATTCATTAAAAATGCCAGAAAATCCAATACAATATATGTAAGATATTTGCAATATATTAGTAAGGAATCTTTGATCAAAAAATAACGTTAATAATAATACAAGAATGACAAATGATAATTTGATTGTTAAACAATCATATTATTATGAATAATATGCCCGTAGCAATAGCAATGCATCTAGTTTTGGTACCTCAAAATTGTTTATCTTAACATTTGAACATGTAAAATCTTAATTCTTTGAAAATTTTAATGCTGATTTAATACTAACCTTAAATTACAACAGCATTCACTTTTAATATAATTTAAAAGTACACAAATTTCATGTTTTATCCTTTATACTTTTCATAATTAAACAATGCATCATTTCCTTCCGTCTTTTAATAATTTTCAATGTATATGTGATGAGTATTAATTAACTATTTAAAATATATATTACGTGTGTTTGCGGATTATTGAGAAAATATATAAAATATTTGCCTCAACCCAGGTGAAGCCTAGTGAGATACCCAATAAAATGCTTACATTCTAAATAATAAAAGTAGTAAAGCAAAATAAATGTCTTGAAAGTTTCCGGATTAGTTACACGTACTGTAATAATTCCGGGATTCGGAGATTCCGGGATTGGATTCCCTAGACCCGGGAATGGATATTTTTTTTAAATTTTGAATTAAATATGTTTTCACTTAATTTTAATATTCACCTTTGCAGACATTTTAATAAAAAAATAATAATTCCACAGTATTTAGTAAAAAAATGATCATAAAAAAAACTGTATCTGGTGTGTATCTAAGTGTTCCTTCTATTTTCCCATTTGTCCTCAGTGCAATTGTATTGTACGTGAAACACCAAAGTAAAAAAAAAGAGACCCAAATTACCGGTCTGTATTTCCTCCTTAACTGTTATCTAGCTAAGTGAACCACAAAGTAAACTCCAGAAATCTACAAAGTAAGAAGAATAGACAAAAATTGATAGATGATTCTCGTGAAGAGCTATCATGCTATTTATCATTCGAGGAAACGATTTCTCATTGTTCCGGTGTTTTAGTATTAGTGTCATTTTATCCCGTTGAAATTAATGAAAATATATCATTCTATGGCTTGATAATATATTATTTCTGCTGTCTACTTAGGATAGCAATTGGAAGATTGTGAAAAGGTAATTAAAAGTATCTGAAATGTTATTGTTAAATATAAATTTTAACATTTGTACAATAATCCTAATCTAACAGAAAACATCATAAAAACATAAATGTACTCAAAACAAATTAGATGAATCAATTAGAACAATCAAATATAGAATAAATAATTTTGGTTACCACCGAGAACCAAACACCGAACTTTTCCTTGCTGAGAAATTGAATTACCAATAAAAAAAATTAATCCGGATTCGTATCCCGTTAGTGACGATTTTTTTTTTATAGATATATTTAAACATCATTCAACTATGTTCTATAATTTCAAGTTCACAATAAAATTTGTTCTCATTAAAAATACTTAATATTTTTCCATTGGATCCAAATATAACTTGAGTTTATTGAAATATTTTAAACTCAACCACGTGTCCCCATTACATCCCTCATTTTATAAAAATAGGCATTTATTTTTCTGTCAATAGGTTCGTGGTATGACGTATAATTATACTTTAAACAAATTAGTTGATACAAAATTACTTGGGTAGTTTAATAATTATATCTAACCACAAAGTTAACCCTACAAGCATTAAAAATAAATTGCACATAAATAATTAACGGTGTATAATATTACTCAGCCCGTTATTAATATATTATATAATCGGTATATGGCGGCTCTAAAGGCGTCCACCAAAGGTATTTTTGTTGGCAGTGTGCATGACTATGACCGACATGACTGGTCAAATAGCACAGTCACACGGGGGTTTGCCCTTTCATCCGCCGTCCGACCAGCAATCACTTCTCTAACCAGCACGAAGCATCCGCTCCATGACCTAATTTTAGAATATGATTTCATGTAACTTTCGCGTATTAACTTTCGACTGTAATTTTATACCGCACTTTGAATAAAAGTGTAACATACTGATTAAGTTTTTATTTTTATTTCTGTGCTATTTTAACCTGTTCTTACTTAACGGCCTTGAACATATGATATAATTCTTGAAGTTTATGCGGCTTTTGGATTACAATTTGGATTAGAGATCGCTAAAGTAATAATGAAATGTGCTGTAATAAAAATGTGAATTACTCCACAATATTCCAATCGTAAGAATTCAAAACTTTTTTTGGCTCAAATTCTTTCTACCTTGCCTAGAAAAATTAAGGTAACTACACGAACAGGCAATCTCCGTGTATTACGGAATACAGTATATATACTTCGTGTTCTAGGAATTAAAGAATTGTAATAAATTCATAAATATCAATACAGTTGGATAATTTTTACTGGAATGGAACAAGCTCTCGTTTGAGGCTTTATATATAATATTGAAAAATTTAAAGCGTTACTTAAAAAACAGTTTGAGGGTTGGTAACTTTTATAAAACGGCACATAAACTTTTAACTATTCAATATCATCATTATATTTTATATACACTATAATCACGTTTACAAAGATTGTGTAAGCCAATTAACCCAGTGAAGGCCCGCGTCGGATACTTGCGACTGAGCGCCAAACGTCAGAATACCCCATCAGACATAGCAGACACCCACGTGACAGCGCGCGGCGTCTATATACAATAGTAAGTAACGGGTGATATTATAGACGTCGCGTATCAGATTTTAAACCAAATTATTCTTTCCAGTATCATAAGGTAACCCATAGAAATATTTTTCAACTTAATTACACCACGAATTACGTCGTAGAAATAGAGTGTAAAAATCATAATTTTTCCTCCATATAAAATTTACAGATGACACTCACTTTTGTGTTGCCAGATTTCTTTTATACCACAGATAAGTGTTTTATACCCAAATGACTGGAATTTCAGTTAAGTACATTTTAAAATCTAACACACTCTCTCATATCGACGTCAAAGAGCTAATATTTTATCGTTTTACAGTTTTACGAATTTTCTAAAACTATTTGTTTTTTTTTTAACTTTTATAATTTTAATTTTTACAAAATGGTGAAGGGTGACTTCTTCATTAGTAAAGATATTGCCGACTTTTTAGACATTTTCGATATGCTCGTTACTACCGCATAGTCTGATTATGAATTTGGTGATGAGAAAGACGTTGAGAATGATTATTTTGAGATTCACGTCTTATCACGTGATATAATTACGCAATAAGTTGAAAAGTATCTGGAACGTTACAATTTGAGTAAATTTTCAGTTATATTTTGACGTACGTTCGCGATATTTCTCGTTTTTATGGGTAAGTAATTCAAGTGAATAAGATAACGCGCGTTGTACCATAAATATAGTGAGTACGTCATTAGGCAGCATTGGCCCTCGCCGTGACCGGCCGCATCATTTTAGGCTTGCTATTAGTAATATATAAGTCCAAAATGTAATGCTTTATGCATCACATTAAACACAATAATATTAGTGTAAATACAATGTTATATGTAAAGATCTAATTAAATATAACAATATTAGTATTCATAAAATCTGTAGTCGGTCCTTCCAAAAACAAATACAAAATTAAGAATAATTTACTTTTACACTATTCTTTTTTCCTTTATTCAACTCAAAATCATATGAAATCGCGGTCAATGGACGCTTGTGATGAAATAGTACCTACAATTTTTTTTAGTTATACCCAGGTTTACGTGTTTTTTTTTCGTAAGTGTGAAAATCGAAAAAAGCTGGCCATAGAATTATTAATTTTATGAATTTTGGCGCCAATATGATGGCACGATGTCGTTTCGGCTAGGATTTTTTTAGACAGCTAACTAACAGGCTGTTAGCTTGTATTGAATTTGACAACAAATTAATTGAATCATTTAGAAAGATAAACATAAAATAAAATCACAATCTCAATTTTAACCAATTATTCTACCTACAAACACATCTTGTTCTCCTTTTACCACAACAATAGTTGCAACCTCCCCACCCTTTCTCACATATTTTTAGTTTTTTTTATCTTCTGCTATATTATGTACCTAAATATTTCTGTGGATTTTCATAATTAGTATCACATGTTAAATATTGATTATGTTAGTTCTATTATATCAAAATCAAAACACTATTATGTCACTGTCAAAATTTCTAAATAAAAATTAAATTCAAAAATATAATTATTGGAAATAATAGATTTTTTTTTTCTTTTATACATAGATACATTTTTAAACATGATCAGTAACTATATATATATATATATTTTTTTTTTCTCTATGAGAGTCGAGACTCGTATATAGAGGAGTATATAATTTATGTGTCTGCTAGTCTGTATACATATTTTTTGATTTCAGATACAAATTTATAATAGTCTGTAATTTTTTTAATTTTGAGGGGGAGATCGTTAAAGAATTTGATGCCTTGATAAATATAGTGATTTTGGGTTGCGGTATATTTTTGTTTTGGAATATCAATTAGGTCTCTAAATCTTGTAGATCGGAAATTGTTTCTAATATTTAATTTATTTTTAAGTAAAAAAAATTGTATTATTAATTTTTTTTTTGCAAATGTCTATTATTTTTGGTACTTTGAATTCTGTAAAGATGTCCCACTAATATAGAAGGAACAAATAAATATTTGAAAATTTGACATGAAATTATATGGTTAGCACGGTGTAATTGGTATCTCTTCTCCCGACAAGAGAAAGTACCCGTTCAACCGTTCAAGCTCCTGTAATACCTTCTGTTTTTTTTAATACATAGATTTTTTTATATGTATCTTTCTTAGTGACTAACAAAGAACTCTGTTCTAAAAGTGAAACTTTATAAAAAAAATTATGAATTTTTAAGTATAATATATGTTGTATTTAATTTATTTTTAGATGTACCATAGAGAATAATAGATACCTCAAGTATTTGCATAATTAATATATGATATATAAAAAAAATATGTCATTTCGATTTATTTCTAAATTATATTGAGTACATGCCTCTGGTACAAAAAAAGGTTCTTAATAAATGTAAATAAATTAGAGCTGAAAAAAACAGTTGTATAATGTAAATAGAACGTCTTAAAGTTGCTTCAGGGAAACCAATTATTTTTTATGAGACATTACACAAACATATGAATAATGTGAAATTGCTTACGATAACATAAACCTTGTAATTGAAAGCCACTTTATATCTAAAGCGGCGAAAGCTTCTTACATCAGCAGGAAAAAACGCATAACTTATCGTTAATATACGGCGGGTATTTTACTTTAAAAGTTAAACCCGGCTCAAGCGCGCTCGGCTACGAGAAAACCCAGCAATAGCGGGGGTATTTGTTCTCGAATGCAAGGTGCGCGTGTAAAAGATACATTTTAATATCCCGCGGATGATTCATGTCCCATGATTCCGCTAATGCTGTGTCCCATTCTGCGGAACAAGGCCAGTTTACTCAGGAGCCGCGCTCCGCAGCCAGCGGAGAAAATCGCTTAGAATAATCTGGCCACGCCGTGCAAAATTAACCAAGGGTTGTCTGGGCGCTCAAGGCTTGGGGGATGAGCGGTCACCTTTACATTTTTGGGGTTGAAATTGAAAAGAAGACACGACAAGTCAGTCGTTCAAATACTTTACCGTTTTAATAAAAGTTAACCGCTTGTATACATATTTTATGAAAAATGAAAAATCATTTGTTTTGTCTTTGTTGATTAATAAAATTAAGTCATGGATCGCTGCCACACAAAGACAAAATGGAGTTAAAAAAACTAAAATAAATTGTCTGCGTTTAAAAATAATAAATAGTTTTATATGCGATATTTACGATTTATTACGATTTTACGACATAACGATCACAACATAATTACTTTGATGAAATAAATTAAAAACCAGAAAGAAATCGCTTTCCTTCCGTGTTTCCGTAATACCTACTTTTAAATATTGATAGGTTAAATTGGCAATATGGAGAGTACACCATCAATGGTACTGGCATTTGTGGTATAATATAATAAAGGATTATTTTGAAATAGTTGAGATGGACATATAAAATAATTTACCTAAATCAAATAGAGGTAGGGCTCTTAATCTGTTAACCACGTATGAAGGCCCTTTTCAATCACGAACAGTTAATAATTTGCCATCATATTAAGAAAATAAAATATTATACATTTTCCATTATAATTTTATACACAAATTTGTTTTACAGTTTAAAATATTTGTATTAT
The DNA here is from genome assembly GCA_031772225.1 of Eubasilissa splendida. Taxonomy (NCBI): domain Eukaryota; kingdom Metazoa; phylum Arthropoda; class Insecta; order Trichoptera; family Phryganeidae; genus Eubasilissa; species Eubasilissa splendida. The sequence goes on along the minus strand of CM062861.1, from coordinate 15,240,518 downwards.
CACAAAACAAAAATTATTTAATTATTCAATAATCACGCCTATGATTACGATTGCTAAGCTAATCGATAAAACAATTCCCCGTGCACATTCCCAATGAGATTTGAAAACCTTCATCTTAGTACAGAAGATTTGATATGAACGTTAAGAGCTTTGCTTGATTTTGAAGTCGCTGTGGTTCTTCACCCGCAGATGGATGACCGCGGCGAGAATAAGTCGACGATGTGATATTTTTGAAAATTTAGTTAACTAAATTCTTCTTCAGCTCTTCTTTTGTGTTCGGGTGTCTAGCGGAAATTTTTTTGATTTTTAAATTAAATTAAATAATTTTTATAATGCACTCTGCTTCCCCCCTCCCCCCTCCTTACCTTCCCATTCCGGTCATTATGCCAACCAGTCGATTGGCAATCTTGAATCATTACGGTTACAACGTTACGGTTACTGGTATACAATTTCGAGACTTCGCGTCCATAATTTGTATCGGAATCTTGACGAAATAGTGAGTGAAAAATATACAGTCCAAGTAAAAAGGCGTTAAATTTGGCGACCGTGTTTCCATTAATTTTCTTGGTAAAATTGCGCTCAGCTTCTCCATAAAGACCCTGGCTGTATGTGGAGTCGCCCCGTCTTGTTAAAACTGAACCATGCACAATTGCGGTACCAAAACTCATCAATCACACGGCAATAAACCACAGAAATGACAGTTTGTCTCTGGTTGAAAAAATAGAAAAATTCACACTGGACACCCTAAATACATATATAATTATTCAAAAATTATACATGGCATGTCAATCATATAGAAAAAATATTCTTATATTTTTATATATTTTCGCAATATTGAAAACTATGCCAGATAACGGACATGATTCTTAATTTATATTTAATAACAAATTTAGATATGTGAAAATAAAATACTTGCTTTTTTTATTCTACTCGTTTAATTTACTTGAGGCGCGTTTTGCCTTGTAATGGCATTATCAATCTAACAATTTAGTTCAACAACCTGAATTTATAACCATAATGGGAGACAGCTACATAAATTTATTCGCATGAAATGAAAAGTAACAACAGTATTCATTGGAATTCTGAGGATATCTATACATTTTGAATGCTTCTAATAATTCTAAGTAAAATATCATTACTGTAGAAACTGAATTATTAGAATAATTAGAAGAATTCAAAATGCATAGAAATCCTCAGAATTCCAATTAATAATGTTGCCCATTATTTCAAGTAAATTAAGCCAGTAGAATCAAAAAACAAGTGTTCTATCTTCATATATGTAATTATGGAGTTCTACAAACCTACACCGAAAACAGTAAATTTTATCTATCGGTTTACTCAAAACAAAGTAGATGGCTTTCAAATAATGGAACGATAGATGTATTAATTTGAAAAGTGTTACATATAGGTTCGAAAATTTTTCGTTAATCTGCTGTGTTGTTATAGCATAATCGGATAATGCACGAATGCCGGATTGGAAGAGATCCAGGTTCGAATCCCGGTAGCAACAACAATATTTTTCGATAAAAGTGATTTTATATGTGTGATGTCTTTGGAATTGTATAGTTGTGTGTGTGCCGGAGCGTGTGTGCGGGATTATAAAGGGCGACGCACGTCAGGACTCGGATCTCTCTCTGCGTGTCCATCGACTATATCGTTTTAGTTGTACTTGTAACTAAATTGTATCTTACTGTAATTGACCTTCACATTACGAGGTCTACACTGAAGACGTACTTAAGAGACAAGTACGTAACAATATGTATATCTTTCTATGTTATGACCTATGTTCTGAATAATTACAACTTCACTATAAGAATGTGTTCCCTTAATAAAATAAGACAAATTTAGACTTCATTAGTTTAGTTAGAGGTGACCCACTACTTACCCAGGACCGTTCTATGAGCGAAAGCTCCCATATCGGTTCTCCCCATTCGCCTCCAGTTAAGTATTTTTTTAATGATACATAGTAACCGTTCCCCGCCGCCATGCTACAGGGGTAACAGGGCGGCGATGCACGGCTACCGGACAAAGTAAACTCCTCGCTGTTCCCCGGCAAGACCTCTCTTTATTATTTATACAATATATAAGCATACATAAAACAACAGTACATGATGACATACATAATCAATCAATCAAACACATATCACAGTTACATCATTAGTTTAGTTTTCATTATCGTTTTTGGTTTCGTTATCAGAAATGTATTTTGTTATATGGCGATTCGCTTGGCGTGCGGCCATCGTAAATAATGCATGTAGATAATATGTGATATTTCAAGTCGATTTGGCGGTAAAATAACTATCATAGACAACACAATCTGTCTGCACAGCAATATTATTAAAAAAGAATTAATACATTGTATCTAATGTATGTTAATACGTATTTGTAGAAAAAAAAACGGTACCAAGCACACACCGGCGGATCGCCGTCATTTAATGTTTTGGCAATAATTTTAAGGTCGTCGAATCGGCGATGTATCATGGAAAGGGTTTAAAACGGTATATGTTATTTACGTGCACTGCATACTGAAACCTTCGTGTCCTATATGGATACCCTTTTTCATACATTATTTTATTTATTTACATTATATATACATTTTTATTTTTTTATATTCAACAACATAATACAACAATAGAGTTATGCACCATCAAATAATAAACATCTTAAATTATGGGGGTGGCTATTGACATTCATATAAAATAGCTGAAGTACCCGGCTTTGCTCGGACTTTACGCAAAGTATGCTTCATATAAGAGGGTGGGGGTAGTTTTTTTTTTACGTAATCGGATGTATACAGTAATTTTCCTCTTATTTTGTGTAAAATTTCATCAAATACCAAAATTTTGCTTTAAGGGATGGAAAAGGGAGATGGGAGGTGGTTCTTTGAAATCTCATCTTGACAGTAATTTTCTTCTTATTTTGATCGTCAAGTGCGCAAAATTTCACCAAAATTCTGCTTTAAGGGGTGGGAAAAGGGGATAAGGGTAGTTTTCTGAAATCTCATGTAGACAGTGACCTTCCTCTTGTTTTGAAGGTAATCTGCACAAAGTTTCATCAAGTTCTGAATAAAACTGTAGATTTGTATAAAAAACACACCAACAGATACTCTTCTTTGTTTATATAAAACAAAATAATACAATGTGAAAATTAATTACAAAATATAAAAAATGTTGAGAAATTGATCATATTAGGACTTAGGAATCAGAAAAATGTCGAATACATAATTATTTAATTATTTTGAAGACCTTTAAGCCACTTTCGAACCTCATTTTTGTGCACATTTATATTTGCTGCTAATTTAGTTGATTTTGGCAATTAGTTATACAGTCTAGAAGCAATGTATGATGCACGTCTATGTCCTATTCCGAATTTGAATATTTTAAAAATAACATATTCATTAATTTTGCTCCGAGTCTGATAGTTGTAATGAATTTTCATTTTGTCATGTTTAAAAAAATTTAATAAAACATTTTTTTATACATGGAAGATAAATTTAAAACAGGAAAATCTTTAAAAACTTGTTTGGTTGGGAAATCTCTAGCCTTTTTTAAAATTATTTTTATTATTATCTTTTGAGTTGTAATTATTGGTTTGAGATGTATGGAACAAGTTCCTTCCCAACTTAGAATTCCGTATTGTAATATTGATTTAACCAATGCATGATATATCATTTTAAAAGTTTGCAAATTACAATATTGTCTAATAATCCAATCCAATACAATATTTACTTACTATATGTAATCCAATACTTACCTAACCCAGGAATCATTGTCTGTGAATGCTAAGTCTGCAGTTAAGTTGTTGGGCATGCACATTAATTCAGATCTTTCAATGAATACACAAATCAACAAAACTGTCAGTGCATGCTGACATCAACTGAGACACATTAAAAGTTTTTGGAGACATTTTCCCCCTGAGGCAGCGGCAGTTGGATAATATATGCAGTTTCTAAATTCTTTCACATAGCATCCCTTTTTCGTGAACCACATTAGCTCAATTTATCTGAAAGAGTTGAATTTAAATTGTGCTGGTTGATATACTTAACATGGCGCCTCTGTATCTTCAAGAGTTATTCATTTCAGATAACTTGAATAATAAACGTTAAAATCTCAAGTCAGCCTCTAATTCAGCCGCAGGAAGGGTTACAGAACCGATCAGCTGTTGCCAGAAGTCTAAGTTTACGGACATTTGCGATGGCAGGCCTAAAAGCGTTGAACTCTTCACCCTCCGTCATAAGAAATAAGAATAGAGACTGTTTAATTCATCTAACCTAGATTGAGGCGTTAGTTCATCCAGCTGTCCACGGTTTGATCAGAGATTATGTTTCAGTATCACCAAGAAAGATAAAGGTTCTAACTAATCTCATTTAAAATGTCTTCGGCTTCGGTCTTGCCAAGTCTCTTTGAGACTGTCCATAGCAGACTAAATCATAGCGTTTCTCCTTTTCATTTCTGTCTCATTGTCTCTATTACCTATTAACCTTTGGGTACCGGAAGATCGAAAATATGATCGAAGGCCGGAGCGTGGTACAAAGTGACTCTATTAAAATTTGCGTTTTAATGAATTTGTATTCTATCATATTTTTTATTAAATTTATTATACATTGCGAACGAGAAACTACTAAATTTGTCGTCATTTTATAAGAAACCGTAGTATTTTGAAGTGTTATCACTCATAAGCGTCCGGCCGTCGAGAGCTACGCAAACAGAATGACGCAGCCGGACGTGTCGCGTTCATGCGAACACACCGCGCACGTGCATATCCTAAGACAGCGAAGAGATCTAAGATGCGACTCATCCAAATACGTACGTTATGTCTGCCGTTACCTAATAAGTGAAATTAACTTATAAAATGGTCCCGATTGTCTATGGAAAAACATAATTTTCTCTACTTTTTACTGTCTTACTATACATTGTTGCATTCTTTATTTATGGATATTTATGAGGATTACAACAAATTACTAGCTCAATATCATTGATATTTAATAAATAGTTCTAAAAATAAGATTTTTGGGGTTATGTTGTGCCCTTTTCCGGAACGGAAGTGGCAGTAGGTGTATCCATATGTTTATGACTTCGCAACTACAGAATTTTGTTTAATTCAGGTCTGTTATAATATGTACCTTCGATCAATAACCGTAATCTTTATTTTACCTCAAATTATTGAGAGTCCCATTTTGTTACCGACTCTTTTGAGTAGGAGAGAAACTCATCAATATTTAAATTAAATTTCTATTCTCGTGAAATAGACTATGCTTTATTTTTGTTCATTTAATTTAATTTATCACTATTTTTCCCCCTCACATGCTTAACATTTTTTTAAACTATGCTAAAGTTACGTGAATAATTTTATTTTTCCTCCTAGATGGTAAAGTATTCATGAGTAATCTAAAATGTTATTTCGTCATGTATTTATCAATTTATTTTATATATATTCATTTTAAATAAAATAAACATTTCGATAAAATCATCTGATATTCTGATAAATATTCTGATCGTAAAAATTAGGTACACGTAATTAATTTTTCTTTATAAAAATTTAGTCGTCGAGTAATAAATATGTACAAGTAGGTACCTCTATGTAAAAAGCTCCTGTGTTTTAAAGATTTTATAAAGCCGAGATTAACAGCCATAAATCTAATTAAATAAATCACTTTTTTATTTGCCTTACCTTACATTTCAGAATACAGTCTAAAACAAAATGTACAACTCAACTGAGTTACCAGATTAATATTTTACACACATGTCATTCAAAAACGAAATTATATTATTCATGGGTAATAGCCGATCGAACGTGTAATACGTGCCTGCCATAAACCAACGCTTTTAACGCCAAGGACTGTCGCATATCACGGGAATGGATTTCTACGAGCTTGAAACCCCCGTTATATATACTTCTGTGTCGTAATTTTAAATATATTGTTCTTATAATAACTTTAAAAAAACTGTTATTCTCATTCTTTAGTGTTTTTAATTTCTTAACCATAAAGTAGTGTATTTTGTTACATATTATACCCCTAATTTACATTAAACCTTTTAACATCGTACTAGAATAATCTATCTATATATATATTAAGGAGAACATATTTTTGTTGAGAAGATGCGTTTTCAGAACAAAAATGTGTTTTCCTTAATAAATAAGTCGTATTAAAGTTTCCAAATTTAATAAAATGAATTATTTAATTCTGGCATCTTCTATCCTGTTTCACTAAAAAGGTATTTGAGATTCATAGTAATATAAAGTTGATTGTTTTTAAAATTGGAATAGTAGATGTATCAATTACAAATATTACAGAATACAGGTTCAAAATTGTATTTGATTGCTGTGGCGAAAGTGGAAATTGCGCATTCCCGGATAGGAAGAGATCCAGGTTCGAATCCCCTTGGTAACTAAATATATTTTCGATCTTTGTGGTTAATTCATTCAATTTGTATTAAATGACCTATTAATAATCTTTATGAAAAATAAATAAATAAAACGTGGATATTTCCCTCTAAAGTTATATATTATACCGACTATCCAGCAACACGTTGTGCCAATGAGGTTTTCTCAAAATGTCTTTTGACGTGCATTCTACACGTAATTATTGAACCAGTCAAACCTACGCAAAAGATTCCCGTTGTGTTTATAAAACGTTGCAAAGGTTTCATTAAACTTGAGCAAATATTTATAATGTACCTGCAAATTACCCGCGTGGTAGACGATACGTGCACGCCTGTATGTGTATGAATATAGTAAACAGCGGTAATCGGCGGTAGAGACTTCCACGGTAGACCCTTTCGATGCTCGAGCTTTTAATTAAACAGATAGCAAATATTTAATATATATGCTTTAGGCAAGACACCCATATTATAATCTTACGGTAGGAGAGGCAGTTTGTCCTCCATAAATATTAATAAGCAGTTAAATTTTTTTTTACATGAAAGGAAATAGTGTGCCAATTAAATCGTAGTTTTAAATGTTCACAATTTTTAACCTAGCTCCATACTTAGCAATTTTTCTGTGCTCATGATAGATAAATAAACAATTTAATAATACAAGAAGATCTAGGCCCTGCGGGAAGCTGTGGTAGCAGCTTCACGACTGCTGGGCAGCCATCGGTGACCGCTGTGTGGTCAGAGTCCCATCGGCTATCGTCTATTGCTCGCTCCTAGGCCCTGCGGGCGGTTAGTGACCGCTACCCGGCCATTGGTGACTTGTGCATCCTTATTATATTGCTTTTAAAGAAATTTTGATTCTACAGAAGGCATGGGCCACCATGAGCCACGTAGTGGCTACTATCGACCGCTTCGCGACCACAATAGTCGCCTGCAGGTCCTAGCAGCAAAAAACAACTGTAAATTGCTTTCAAATAATGGAATTACAGATGTATCAATTTGAAATTTGTTGTTAATAGTTTAATAGGTCAGCGCACTTCCCCGGAGAGGAAAGGTTCCTTATTCGAATCCGGATGGCAACAAAAATATTTTTTCGGTTAATTAATTATATCCGTATATCTTTCTTATTGATACATTTAATTTGTACTAAAATATCACAGATCTATGTTTTAAAAACTGCAACATCACAATAATAATCCTTAAAAACAAATAACATTTTGGTAATAAACACAATTTATTTAAACTTTGGGAAATAAATTTACATTTATTGTTTCCGGCTATTTACTGACTAAATAAATCGTCTCTTTCCCTTTGTAAGGATACCAAAAGGTACCAAATTTTTAAAAACATGTTTTCAAGCCATTATTTCGAAGAATTTAAAGAATGATAATAATAATTATGTGTTTATTCCAGCATGACCGGGTTGTTTAAACAAGACCCGATTCGCCATAAAAATAATACATTCAAGTAACAAAATATTTATTAAAAGATATAAATAAATGTAATGAAAATAAAAGGAAAAAAGAAAAGCAAGATCCCACACATATATATATAAACAAAATATAAATACTCAATTTCTGTCACGGCTATTCTTGTATATATAGCTACTCTGCAGTCGATGCCTCAGAAACGGAACACACGGCCTTCGGAAAACATTATAGATGCGCCACAATAACGCGCCAACCCGAACAATAATCTGTATAAGTAATATATGTTGGACAACAGTTTTTTTTGGTGTGGCATCCACAAATTGTCAGAAAGATATGAAAAATGTATAGCTACCGATGGTCAATACTTCGAATAATATATTTCGTTTCATACTCATACAATAAACGTGAATTTTCTGTACAAAAATTCCAATCAAAATCATTCATTTTACTAAAACTTATCTTTCACATATTTGCTTAGTGTCATTTTGAATCTATGTAGTTTCTCCTCCTTTCTTTTGTCTTCTGGCATTTCATTAAAAATCTTCATCGCACTCTACATCATCGATTACTGAGATTTAGTCTCAAACCCTCAAACCTAAGCGATTTAATTTTTTAAAATGGAAACACTTAGGTACACCGAATATGTTACGTCAATATTCTTACTATTTTCAAACGTAGCCAAGCACTTACCATAAGAATAATTTGCTGAGTTCCCGATATGAGGCTCGAACCCCAAACCACTAGGCGTTCACGTTACCACTATACGAACAAACACGTTAAATGTGTTTGTCATTCTAGCGAGACAGATATAGCACTATATGACTATGAATCTTTTTACAAGCAACAAAGTTAAATAATTAATTCAGTGAAAAGACACAACCAGTAAGGATGAAAAAAATGTCCTGAATCAGAGAGGATGAATAGTTCAAAGATACAACGCGTGACGAATGACACCGAGAAAATATTCAAGCAAAATCGGATGCAGATAGCGGAGAATTTAGGTACAAGAATATCAAGAAGAAGAAGGAACTTGACCTGTTGATATTCACCTGATATGGTGATGATGGTCATGCCTTGAGCTCCCCCCCGCAAGGAACAATTGAAGGCTCGACCGCCTCGGAGCCTGGAGCACACGCGCGCCCCGCTCGTGATATATGAATCAATTTGCGTGATGACACGCTTTTAACGTCGCCTTTACGATTCTCTCGCACCGAGCAGGCTTTAATATCCGCCGTTCATCATAAAAAATGGAGATCGTTAATTTTTTACGATCTCCCGCTTATAAGCAGTAAAATACATTGTCCAAACGGTTTACTTATTTACGCAAAAATCTAGTTTGCGGTGAGGGTGACGCCAACACAAGTGTCGCACGCTGAGGGTTCATTACAGAAGTAAGAAATTCTTCTTCCAAAAGCAAGAAAGAAAGAAAAAAAGGTAACCTTTTTATTCAATATCTGGATGTCTTTATTACAATTAATAATGATTTTTTTTTACATATACGTATAATTTTCACGATTTAAAAAAAAAACTTTTTACCAACAAGAAAGCAAGGCCTTAGAGCTAATTATTTAATCAACTCTCGTGAAAGATAAATATTGGGAAAGCGTATTGTTTTATCGTTAGTTATATTATTATAATACCTTAAAATATAATAAATGCCTTAAAATAGATAACCAAAGTTTTCCCAATTTCAGAACGAATTGTTCCTTCAACTAGGTAATACAATATATTATTATCTTTTCTTTCAAAATATTAAAATATTAAAAATTATTTCAATTGTTAAAATGTCTAATCACAAATTTTTGAACTTATATTCTGTATATTTTTTTAATTGATACATTTGTTATTCCATTTTTAAAACTTTATATTTTGACAAATCTTGTCGCACGAGTAATACACGCTAAGAGACGCCAGAATTAAATCAACACAATACAATCAAACACTTACTACTTACTTACTTTACAAAAATAATGTGCTCTCCTTAGCAACAACAAAAAATTGACCTTAATGGGTGCATTTAAATTCGATGTAATGAAATCATATTTTTATTTATAATGTTACGATTTTTCAGAATATATTACAGTTCCGTGATAATAATACAAATTTTAGTGGGTGCATTGAAATAATTTATTAAACTACTAAAATTTATTGAAAGGTATGTAATTTAGCGACCGAATTTAATCGCGTGTTGATGTCAGACGTCAAATTATTCAAATAATCGTTAATTTTTTGAGTGCCCAATTGATCAATGAGTACATCAAACGACAGTAAAATAAAATTATAGTCAGTATTATTTACAAAGACTTTGTTCCATTCCTATGAATTTCTATAAATGATTAACATCTAAAATTTATCAAACTTCTAAAAATTAATCAAAATTCGTGTCGCTTATTTAATTCAATATCAACAGTTTAATTTTTATCAACGAAACGTATTTGCAGGTGAAGAGTTTTATTTATCACCAGAATTTATAAAAACAGTCAAAGTACTGAAATTTTCGGAGAACGGCATAAAAAGATGTGACACAAAAATGTTACATATGTATATCGCGAAATACCCCTTAAGTTTTTACACAGGAACACATTTCGTGACAGACACACGTTTCTGGGTTTTTATTATAATTATTAATATAGATAAAGTGTTGGTTAAATCATGTTCTTCCAAAACATATCGCGCGACTAATCTAAATCAAATCGATTTATGAATGTACATTTAAGCAAATTTTTATGGAAATAACACTACATTGAAATGACATAGTACAGGGAGAATATTATGTTCCAGGACGATATTGTTAGACCGCCATTTTAGTTTGGCAAATATTTGTCAGTTTGCATTTAGTTTTTGTAGAGAGTCTTCGATTTCAATTTATTATGAAGCATCTAAAGCCTCAATAATGTGTTGAAATTATTAAAACATTTTATCTAAATAATAATGGCAATGCTGTAACCATTAATGGTAATCGCTATTATCACATGTTGGAAAAATTCTTGGTGGCAGAATTGGGTCGATTGGACCTGCATCACATGCGGTTTCAACAGTGCCGTGCCACCTCACACACAGCCTGAGCTACTACGTAATGTCAAAAAGCAGTGATATCGACTAGCCTCCTCGATCACCTGATTTGAGTACTTGAAAGAAAAAGTCTACATCAATAAGCCAACAATTCTGATGCTGCAGGACAATATTCAAAATGAAATTGCTGAAATACCACGCGAAGTGTGCGAGAATGTTATGAAATGGTTAAAAGAGCACGCATTTGTGCCGCTACTAGACGTGGTCACATGATCATATTTTATACATAATTATAATAAACCAAATGATCGATAAATAAAAACAATATGTTTCATTTTTTATTTATTCAAAAACAACATCGGCCTGGAAAATAATATTCACCAATCCAAATAATATTCACCAAAAATAATATTTAACAGTCATATATCAAATACAAATAATATTTAAGATATGGACTTAAGTTAAAATAGAACCACTTATGAATATTTTATCAGAATATAAATATGATATATATTATTCGCTAAAGTCTTACCAATCTAACCCAGCCAGCGCGGGGTTAGGCCCCAAAGCGAAAACACTAAATCGTTATAATATGTATTGACTGACATGTATTGACTGACGTATATTGACATGGTAATATTTCAATACATCAAAACACAGTATGGCATACGGCAACACCATCGTTACGATCAAAGTAAAAAATAAATAAACAGCAAGACGTGTAAATCTCTTCCGAGTCTTTAACAGAAAAGGGAAGTCTTGTATCGGCAAAAACATGTTGTGGAAGTATTTCACCCCCACTCCGTGGGACATTAAGGTAATGGCCAGTTGGAAGGGGGACGGACCAGCAACAAAGAGTATCGAGCCAATTTATATAAACGATCCTATTAGCATTATGTCCACTTCTCTGGGAAACTTGCTTCCACCTTGGCGACTCCCTTAAAGAAACGCTTTACATTTTGGTGCGAGGGAAACAAAACTGTAAATGTATATGTATGGGTATAAGGAACTACATACATTATTTAGTTTTATTTATTTTTCTAATAACAAAAACACACGACATATTATTTTAAAACATTAAATGAATCAATATTTGAATATGTCACACATACACAATAACTGGACATTCACCTACAAAGGCGCTGTTATTATACAAATAATAGATATCTCATAGAGACGAAGCTATTTTTTATTATATTTAATGGAAATATATTAAATTTATGGGTAATTACAGGGCTTACGACCTGTCATCGGCTGGCTTAAGTGATCACTTTATATAAATACAACGTTCACCATTCTCACCCATTAATCAATGTACATATCTATGAAAAAATTTGAAGTTGTATATATGTTAATATGTGGAAACATTTCGAGTACCACTAAATTTGATAATTCATTTCCCTGAAACAATATATATGTCACAATGTGAATCAAAAAAATTTTTTGAAATTATTTAAAGCAATATTCTTTATCTGTAAAATTGTATTAACACATTATACCATAATACGCCTGAAAAATCAATATTTTTCAAATTTATATATTTTCTAATTTTGACTAGTATATTATTAGCAATATTTGAATATGTCCAAGAACACACAATTACTGGATTTTCACCTAGAAAGGCACTGCTATTACTTTTCACTTCTTATTAACTTTTTAATTTTTTTTATATATTAATATTTTCCTTGGTTTTCTTTTTCATAGCATTTTATTGATTTCATAACCTTTAATATATAATAGAATATGTATTATCTTTATGGCGAATCGGGTTAAAAAAAACCTGATCACGCTGGAATAAACACATTATTATTATTATTATTAAACAAATAATAGATATCTCGAGACGAGGCTATTTTTAATGGAAATATATGAAAGTATAGATAATTACAGAGCTTACGACCTGTCTTCGGCTGATTTATTACAACTTCACAATAAAAATGGGTTTTGATTCAGAAATACATATTTTTTACATAAAATCGAAAAGCCTATTTATTATTTGATTCTATGGAATAATAATATATTGTCTTAGAAAATTTAAGTATGTGAAATAAATATTTAACTAATAAATATTAAAATGAACTTTAAATATCACTCAATACATTTTTTTTAATTCTTGCAATTACCTAAAAGAAAAATGTTGAACAAAGGGATCATTTACTTTATTTATACAATTTAAACAAAAGTACAGAATCATTCAAATGTATCAAGCTAAATATTATTGGAAGAATTGTACATCTGAAAATCAATCAGTAATTTTTATAAAAAAAACTTATGGTAAGTATCTATTACATATTGTGACCTTGGAATACATCTATCATCTGACATTACGGTCAAAATTAACTTTTTTTGTCAAAATTTTGACCATAACAAGAAAGATATACAGAAAAAACTATTTATCGAAAAACAATTTTAGTTGCTATCGGGATACCACAGAACTATGTTCTGAAATTGCAACTTCATAATAAAAATGTATTCTTAAAAATAATATTATCTTTAAAACTTTGTTACAAACATGTCAAATTTTCTAGTAGTTTAGAAGATAATAAAGAAACAACGTTATAATTTGCAAGTATTTCTAATGTTTTTAAGAAAAACTTTCAATTTGAAAATGAATAAAATATATGATTTAAATTATATAACGTTCTCGAAATTGGGAATTAGTTAATTTTAGTACACTAACATATACAGCATCGTTTTTATAAAAAAAACTACGTTAAACTAAACTCCGCCGAAAAATGTATTCTCTAAACTTTGACGCTAGATACCTGTTTGATTTAAATGTCAGATGAAACCTTGTTTCATGGGCGCTATATGCAGAATAAATTTAAAATATAAAATATTAAGAAACCAGATCGTAAAAATGCAACGTGTACAAGAATGTACATTAAATATTCAGAACATTCTCACATAACAGAACAGCTCCTGTAAGTACTAAAGCATAAAAAATTCAGTTTTGTCTAAGAATTAAGAACGTTCATATGAAATATTTTTAGACTCTCGTGTTATGTTTCCTGAACCCAAAAGAGTCTGACGTCTACCCCATAGCTATATACTAGCTATTTTAAAGTAAATATGTTCTAGAACACTTTTTAAATGCCTTTCAGCAACATCAATGGCGCAACATCCCGGTGTGGGCTGGCCTCCACAAGAAAATTTCGCCTTCGGCCTTCGTTGTAACGCCGTCAATCTCCGCAGCTTAGGTCTTTCAACACTCCTTCGACCAGTGGGTTTTTCCTTAAACGTTTTCTTCGATAGTCTGAATGCTTTGAATGTGACCAGCCCATCTCATTTTAATAATTAGAGCAATGTTAGGTTCACAAAATTTTGCACCTGTTTCGTGATTATGGGGTATAAGTTTCTCTCCGTTTTCATAATTGGCTCAAAATATCCTTCTTAGAATGTTACGTTTAAAGACAGATAATTCATAATAATATAAATTATTTACAACTTTGTTTTTAACCATTTTATGAGTTAAATTTAATATAAAAAGGAAATGGTATTTTCCGAAACCGGTCGATGTATTAAATTTAACTCATAAAATGATTAGAAATCATTTATATTTTAATGAATAAAAACCACAATGTAAAGTTTGCAATAAAAATTAATAATACAATTATCATATTGTTTACCCAGCATTCAAATAGATGAGATCCGGCCTCAGAAGTATTCAATAAATATGAATCTTAGTTTGCAGGTCAACAAGTGAGTCTTCAGCTGGTTCCAGATACCAAACAAACATTTATCTGTACCCTTTCTTTAAAATTTATTTGCATCCTGAATATCCTTTATACTAATAAAGTTTTTCAACGAGTTCAGGGGTGCATCAAGCGAAGTCAGCGGACCGGAAATCGCTTCTTTCCTCTACAATGGCTTGTATAATTTTTCATAATTTCATAAAATATTTCATGGTTTCTTTTCGAAACCACTACATAATAAAACTTTCAAGAATGTCATCATTAATTTATTGCATCGCAATTCATCATTTATAAAATTATCTTAATAGAATATATATATATAACTTTTTATACGTATTATTAATTTTTGGTAATTGTAAATATTTATTAAAATAAATATATAATAGTAAAACTATTATTATGTTTAGGATAATAAGTAAATTCATAGCCACTTCAAGCGTACAGTGATACGTGAATAATACTTAAGAAATTAATTGTGATGTCCTTAAGATCATATACATGTGTGTGTGTGTGTGTGTGTGTGTGTGTGTGTGTATCAGAGCGCCGCACTGCCGGGGCAGGATATGCATGTGTGTGTGTGAAGATAAAAAGGGAACGCGCGCAAGGCGCGCTCTCTCTTCTGCGTTATCGTTTGACTAATTGTCATAGAAGAGTTTCTCTTGAACTTTCAACTATCAACTACGAGGTGTACAACTGAGACGTACTTATTACGCAAGTACGTAATATTAATACTATATTTTTGTCTAGCGTTTACTTTCAATACGGGTAAATAAATTATTGAAGTAATAATTAAAGGAAATTATAAAATTACTGCGAAACGGGAATTCTATAAATTAATTGCTTAACTCTTGAAAGTTAAGAAAAGTATTTCGAGACAAAGATATTTCTTACTAACGCGTTAAACTCCGTATATAAAGAAGAAGATGTCGCGGAGAATTGATTTGCTACTAAAAGAATCCAGTTTTTTAAATCGCGCTGAATTGATTTGTTCTTAAATCGAGATTTTATTTGGAACAAAAATAACTAGTATTCTTAAATTTCCAAAATATTTTATTTATTATTTTGCAACTCGAATCCAACAATATAATCTTACAAATTTATATATATTAAAAAATATATACGATATACAAAATGCTTTAACAGAGATACTAGAGTGTCCCGTAAAGATCCATACACATATAGTGCAAGTCATTCATTTAAAAAATATATGGATAAAATAGGTACTAAACCAACAGATAGGAATTCAACTTCTTTAGTCCTGCACATTTGAAAACTTTCGACATCGTCGATACATGATGAACTATGAAACTCCTGACCATAGTTAATGATACCATGCATCCATGTTAAGTGTATTTTATATGTTATGGTTATGCACCTCTCGGACCACACTGTACTCACTGTACTTTGCGATGGTCGACTCGGTTATCAGTTATGGAGTGAGTAGCTATGGACTAATATATAAAACATGTACTAATAAAATAAAACAGTTACAATAAATATTTTTAAAACTTATTGTAGATATAAGAACAAATAGTTTGTATAAAGATTATTATTACAAATTATTTACAATATGCAAACTTGTGCCAGTTGACAAAAAAGTAATATATTATATTATTTTATAAAAGATGATAAAAAATGCAAATATGAATACTGACCCTCAGATCCTCTGGACGAACCATGAGAGTACCGATCGCGAACAATGTTTTGGTAAGAGAACGAGAGAATGTGTTGGGCCAAAATTTTTTAATAAAATCAGTAAAGAATTATTAAACATTATGGAAAATAAAGAGACATCAGTGAACACACCAAAATATAAAGTTAAACATGTTAATAATAATAATAATAATAATGGATAATTTGTATAGCGCTATTTTCGTAAAAACTTTCACCTCAAGGACACTTTACACATAAACTGTTTATAGTTCTTCAATAATCATTGTTTTTTTAAATTAAAAATGATGATTTTCACTTATGGAAATGACTTTATGAAAAAGTGCCATTTTTAGTTTCTTCTTAAATAAAGTCTCTAATGCAGTGTTTCTTATGACGGAAGGCAAAGAGTTCCTGCCACCGCAAACGTTATTTGTATTAAAAGAAAAGCTTTGTATTTAACCACTGGGATTTTATTTTTTGATGGAAATCTATATCAAAAAGACTACTTAATCGTTAAGAGTGCGTGGAGATGGATTATAGTTTACAAATATATACATATACAAAAAAATTCAATAATCTAAATTTTCAAAATTAAAAAACAATTAAACTTTAGAAACCAATTCCGGTCTACAAGATTTAGAGACCAAATTGATATTCCAATACTAAAATATACCGCAACCCACAATCACTATATTTATCAAGACATCAAATTTTTAAACAACCTTCCCGTCACAATTAGAACAATTACAGACTACTATCAATTTGTATCTGAAGTAGAAAAACTGAAACATAAATTAACTCCTACATACTCCTTCTCTATACATGAGTCTTACTCTCATAAAGAAGAAATAAAAGTTAAACGAAATATATATATAATATATCTTACTGATAATTCTAAAATGTATTATATATTCTAATATTAAAATTAAAATAATAAATTCCCTGTTCTGTGATAGGTAGCCATAAGGATCCATAATCTAGAATATAGGTTGGAAGTAAGATAACAAATTAAATCATATGGTAAAAAACAGAAAAATCATTAGGAGACAAGTAGATTTAATAAGTAAATTGAACAAAGTATTTTTTTATACAGACTAAAGATATGTAAGAAGTAAAAGAAAAGAAACAAGCAGGGATCAAATAAAACATGATACGTTCAAGGTAGGATGTAATTACTTTAATTGAAGGGCAATTCTTGCCGTAAAACTGCTATTCAGTTTGGCAAAAAAAAACAATTGTTATGTTATGAATGAAATAAAGTTCGAATAAAAAAAAAAATTAAAAAACACGTATTGGACAACATTATGAATGATCAATTCATGTATTTTTTTTATGAAAACCTGCAGAGCAAATAATAAACTCATGGACAAATGGCGGAATCGCATATGTGCTTGTGCACCTCTGGACTAGAGGGAGGCCCGGGGCTAGCATTTAAAGCGTCGCACATCAAGGCCAAACAATGCGAGCCCTCCCCACCCATAGCGTTCCTTTGTGGGACTCAAAACGAGCTCATTGTATCTGGGAAATTAAATACCACAACGGAAATTGAAAGAACCCTTCGTAGACACGACCGGAGGAGACAGGTGGAAAGACACCTTTGAAGGATCATGAAGAATTGTGAAATAATATCCAAGGCCCAACGAATATATAATTTACTTTGTAAGACATTTCAGTCCTACGTATTTTCGACCCAGTATATGATAACCCAACTAAAGATCAGGGAAGGTTGGAACCTAACCGAAGAACTTATAACTTCGGGAACGGTATGCCGTACCAGATATCTTGAGGAAGGTAACAGCAAGGAGGTTACAGAGGGCGGACATGACTCCCGTAACACGCCCAAAGCCTAACACAAAACATCTCATATACGAGCCAACAGAATCAAGATTGACAGAAAGACGAAGAAGAGAATCAAGATAGATCTGCAAGAGGTACCTAGGCGAGTCCCCTACAAACTGGACCACAGCGACGATATCAAGGGATAAATGGTACCTACTCTATAGTGACTGCAATAGACTTCCGAGGCCCGAGAGATCGCTGAAGAAGAATAAGACGTACATGATATATTTTTGCCAAGGTTACCCCATAAGGTCACCATAAAATAAAATGCTCATATTTTCTAAACTGATTGTTTCGGAGGTAAGTTTATCTGATTATTCACACATATGAAAATAAAAGTACTTGTTTTTAGTTCTACCCGTTTTATCTCCGTGAACAAATAAGATGAACGAATGTGAATTGACAGGAATATGAATATGACATCTTGTGATCTCTGCCTGCTTCTGTGAAACTACAGCGTGATACAACATATTATTTAACCGAGTGAAAAAAATATACGGAAAATATATCAACTTCCGCAATGGCGACAAACATTCAGATAAAAAACCTACTTTGAAGATTTCTAAAACCTTTTCCATCCTTGCACCTAATTTAACTCGGTCGGGACTCCCCAAGACAAATTGTGTTTCATTGGCTTCGGTAGTTCTGTAACATTTAAGTCGTCGGTCGTTAGAATTGCTTCATTGCATGTTATTTGAGAAGATATTGTGGACTTGCCTCTTTAAATGTTGTATATCTTTATAAGCCATTCAGACCCTTTTCAATCAGCCTAAACATACTAATAATTTTTAAAAAAATGTTTTTAAACATTATGTGTATGAAAATTGCATATTTTTTTTTATTTTATAATTGACAGATTATTAATAATCAAAATACATAGTCCTACAAACATATATTAAAGTATAATATGAAGATTGAAATGTTATAAATTGTCAATTTTTGTAATTAAAACATAATAATCATCATTAAGGAGAACACATTATTATTGTGAAGTTGTAATTATTCAGAACATACGGTATGTGATATTTTAAAGACTAATTAAATGTCGTCAAATTTGTCGTCAAAAATACTGTCTGCTGTAGTATAGTTGTTTATTGCACCTTCCTGTAGTATAGTTGGTTAATGCACCAGGTTCGAATCCCGGTAGCAACAGCAATATTTTTTGATTAAATTGATTTTATATGTACATCTTTCTAATTAATACATTTAATTAGTTTTTATAATAATCATCGTCGCCTCCTCCCATCCCTTATCCTGGAGGGTTGGGAGCCGACCGCCACACCAGGGTAGGTATTTCCCGGTATCTCCTTCACTATTTCGGTGACTATGTTAATTGTAGACCAAACTTCTCCTCAAGCTCGAAGGTTCCCCCAACTTTTTCTGAAATGTTACCACTGGGCGTGTTCGTCAAGAAAATTAGTTAGTATAATCTTTCTATCGGCATTCTGATTATGTGTCTAAACCACCTCATCTGGATCTCTCTATGAAAAGAAGCGACGGTTTTATACCTAAATTCTCTCTAATTATGAAACTTCTCACTCATTTTCATAACGTTACTACGATCGCTGTCAGAAACGTCATAGATCCTCAAACCTTCTCTCTCAGTACAAATCTATAAACTGTCCAAAACAATTCCTGTTTAGCACTCTCAAATAACTCTTGTTCCTTTACCACTGAACTGTATAATAATTAGGTTAATATATCTACTGCACATACTAAATCAATAAATTAAACAAGACAGACTTCTCCATCTTCATTAAAATTTTAACTTTCTTACTATATTTTTGCTTGGAAATTAATATTTACATACAGAATATAAAACTTGTAGCGCCAACTTATTTTATATCAGCTGGATTCTATAGATGGTGCCACCGAATATAACTTATTTTAAAATCATCTTAACCTCATAGATGGATCCATTAGCGCTCGCAACTGCTCTACTAAAGCCAGCTCTCAACTTTCATGAACCCAAGAATTCAAATAAAAACATGTTCAAAGATGGCATCACTAACGTTCATAACTTATATACGAAAGGTTACCAACTTTCCTTTTATACTATGGGCAACCGCAGTCGAGTATGTGTAAACAGGTGTTTAGATTAGCGAAGGACAAAACTTCATTTCGTAATGAATGTTTCACGAAATGCACGTTCACCAACTTAAAGCGTTCAAAATTAACGTTGAAGTATGTTAGTACCACTGGTTGGCCTACTCCCGATGTAGGTCGCAATCACTTCGCACTTCATATAGTACAATGAAGTTTGGTTTAGTGATTATTTAAACCGTTATTGAACTATACTTCAATGAAGTGTCTGAAGTGCGAAGCGAAGAGCGATGTATGCAGTGTGATACTTCGCGAAGTGTACTGTAATGTACTACATGAAGTAAGTGGCAAACTCTTTTGTCTCTATACATACACAGTTCGCAGTTAATTTTGTGCGTTGCTGAATGGGAGCTTCGTTGCAGGTAACTAAATTATTTTCTAATGTGTGTGAATATGATGTGAAATATCTAACTATTGAAGCATCAACACGATTTAAAACGTGCGAACTACGAAGCGTGAGTATAAAGAACTAGTTCATTGAAGTGCTTCATACAGTGTAGAGTCATCGCTACTAACCAGTAAGAGGCAACATTCTAGCCTACCTCACGGGAATCTGCATGATACATCAGCAGCGGAACCTGGAGTAGCGATTAGAGAGAAGTTTTCCGCGGACGACCTGCCCGAGTTTACGCCCAAACCAACTCACATGGGATCTGCCTGGGGATACCCATAGAAAGAGTCAAGAGGAAGCTGCCTACAATCCGCCGCTTGAAAGCGAGGATACCTGCTACATTGTATGGAACAAGAAAAGTCCGGAACAAGAACTTTGGACCTAGCCTGAAAAAGTACGAAGAAATAGTGTACTTATATAAAGACTTTCCCGTAATTTTGTTCACCGTTATCTGTACCTACCTCGCTAGACTTTAATAACGAGAAAAGAACCTATTCAATTTACCAATACCTATTACAAACTTTATTATTTTTACAAATAAATTGAGCAGTCTAATTTATAAACATACATTTATTTAGGTTATAAAAAAAATAATAAAATGGCGATTCACATCACTAACAATACAAAAATGATTACAAGACATAAAATAAGAGTACAGTACAGTTTTTAATATCTTGCAACGAGAAGTAAAAGTAAACATAAAATAAAATACATTTTTAATATTGAGCAGTGTATGAAATAAAAGTTCCCAGAAATTTATCTACAGCAAAAAATTCGTTTGGTATGTTTGAAAACACAGAAAATATAATGATGGGAGTTGACATTAAAATTATACAGAATGTTAGATTTTTATCAATATTTGAATATATCCAAAAACACACAATCACTGGATTTTCACCTACAAAGTAACTGTTATATTTATAAAAAGTGATCACTTAAACCAGCCGAAGACAGATCGTAAGCCCTGTAATTACCCATACTTCCATATATTTCCATTAAATATAATAAAAAAAATAGCTTGGTCTTCATGAGGTATCTATTATTTGTTAAATATGAATTAAATACATTAATTAGAAAGACATACATATAAAATCAATTTTATCGAAAAATAATGTTGTTGCGCTACCGGGATTTGAACCTGGATCTCTTTCCTAACCGGGGAAGGTGCGTTATCCAACTATGCTACAGCGACAATATTTTTAGTGACAATTTTCGAACCTATATGTTACCTTTTTGATATTAATACATTTAATCGTTCCATTATTTGAAAGAGCCATCTACCTTATTTTTACAGAATCTCAAATGCCTTTGAGTAAACTGATAGCAGACGCCAGAATTATCATTATAATTACAACTTCACAATAAGAATGTGTTCTCCTAATATTATTTGTTTATCAGATTTTTATTTATTATGCATATGGAGCTTGATTCCAAGTTGGGCGCTAAAGTTAACTATGGTGTTAATTGATGTATTAAATAGGCACGCTGACAATCTTGAATAGCGATAATTATGAGATGTTTTCGATTCCGAACGTCTTGTCAGTAAGATATCACCAAATGAACACTTAAATAATATTCACTCACGCGCTAAGGCATTTTGCATACCTCGTGATTACGGCAATGACGTCACAAATATGCAAAACGATTATATAGAATGTCAAAAGAAGAAATTTTGTCGGACAGTCTGATCAAATTAATTTATTGGCACACATACATAGAATTAGAATCAAAGACCTAAAAGTTATTGCTTAAAATAAAATATTAAAAGAAGTAAAATCGTGTGAAGAAGAAGCAGTAGTATAACACACCGCAACGCACAGTAAGCGCCAACCAGATACTCCTCGACGGCTTCCGGACTTGTCAACATCGTTATATTTCAAACTATGATTTAGCATTTCACCGCATATCAAACTATACCTATGTTTTGTAAAATTTTTTTTTTAATATTAAAAAAAATCCAACACTCGACTAAAATTTATTGTTATTACGATAATGAAAGATGTGTAAATTGGCATAATGATCCAAAATTATTGTAAATTATTGACATATGGTTTTGGTTTTTTATCTCTCTGAAAGAAAAGGGATTTTTTCGAATTTAATTGTAGTTTAATACATGATTTGTTAATTATTGGTATTTTTCTAAAACGTAATTTAATTCATTCAGGTATACTTTCACAAAAACGCTTCAGAAAGAGTGTCTTTCTTTCAGATGAACCCACAAAAAACGAAGAAGGAAGGAAAACGATGATGGACTGGTTACTTCTAATGGCAAACCCGTCGTTATTTTACAGATAGCATCGATATTAGCAGCATAACCTAATTCCACGCCTAGTGCACGCCACTGTCTACGAGTAATAATCAGTCGCGAGAGACACAACTCCTACAGACCCATTCACGCGAGAGACCAGGGAGGGCCGCGCTCGGCCGCTCTTATTAAATTTATTCGGCGGACTCACGCGACGGCGCGGAGCATTGTTACATAGTTACAATAACAATCCGGCCTTATTGTCCCGCACAAAACAAGTCCCGGCCCTGGAGGAATATTCCCGAAACCTGGGCGATTTATCGCCCGATGCCGAATAAAGAAAGTACATTTCTGTTTGCGAAAAAGGCGCACGAAACAAATAAGTTAAAAAAAGTAAATCTGGCTCTGCCTTAATGTAATAAATTTGTAGGTCGAATATTCCGCGAAGTTTTTGACATCATTTCCACGTAAACACGGGAAAAGGGTTGTACCTTTTACAAGATTAACTTTTCTCTTTTAACATTTTTTTTAACTGACCCTTTATGAAATATTGGGGCAATTGATTACTTTCACGCATGCCTTGGACGCATTAAATCATATTTTTTGTGCTCCTCGGTGAAAAATCCGCTCTCAAACACATCTCACAGGTACTGCGAGTCGAGAAAATGGAATTGAACATTCTGCACATGAAAAAATCCATCTAAAATATATTTCATAATTTCTTATCTTTTCAAATTATATTTAACAATTGTGTTCTAGTCGGCGTAATACTCGCCATGCATCTCCATTCCAGACACCATTCACAATTAGTAGAACTTTTGTTGTTTAATCGTTAATAAAAAAATATTTACTTCTCGAAAGTACATCCCGTAGTAAACTCATTTTACTCTCCGATATCCGTTAGTAAAAACGAGAATTGATAGTTAAATATGGCGGACTCTTCACAGCTGTTCCAAAAGTCATCTGACACATTAATACTTTAAATGTTACAGTATACGATAATTAATCATTCAATATCTCGCTATTTTAGTGATGAAAGTTTGTCCGTTGATGATCTCGATGTTAAATATATATTAACACGTAATCTGAAAAAATTTCACCGCCAAAATGACAGATTTCAAACGCTTAGTCGATAAAATCAGTAGTAAAATCACGGTTAAAATAACGGTTTAAATAACGACTTACCATCACTATTTTAGATTCATCTTGATCATTATTCATTTCGTGGATGTGTCTAGACCTTCTTCTTTGTTTCCTGCCCTTAACCTTTTCCTCAATTACATACATTTCTAAAGCATGTATACTTTATGTTATTTTCTTTTTTATATAGATAGATAAGATAGAATATAGTCCTAGGTACAATGTAAAAATATTTTAAGACAATTTGGAAATAACATGTTACTAAACGTACTTTTTTATAGTTGAGAAATTTGAAACACTGTGAAAAGATAAAAATATAAATTATGTTACAAGTTGATAATTAAGGAGAGTAATGGCCGGTTGTGTGATCAGCAGTAACTATTTATTATGGTAACTCTTTACTTATGCCCGTAGTAAATATCATTGGCGGGTTGTTTATACATCAATTTTACTACTGTCAAAGCATAGATGGAGATGTCTATAAGTGTGACAAATATTCATGAAATATGCTTTATTTTCGCCTAATGCCTAGGCATTCGATATCTGTCACTTTAGTGGTGAAATTTTTTCGTATTATGTGTAATAATGTATATTAAACAACGAGATCATCCTGGGACTAACTCTTATCACTAAAATAGGGGGATATTGAATGATTAATTGTCACAAACTGCAACTTTCAAAGTATTAATTTGTCAGATGACTTCTGTAACAGCTGTGAAAAGTCCGCAATATTTAACTATATGTTCTCGTTTTTACTATCGGATATCGCAGAATAAATTGAGTTTACTACGTTATGTATTTTCTAGAAGTAAATATTTTTTACTTACGATCAAACAACCCGTTTTCGAAAATATTTCTTTCTCTCTGTGATTAGTTGTCTAGATTTCAATTCAATATAGTGGTATGCTCTAGATGTAAGAATTTAGCCATTAAAATCTGGTTCTAATACCAATTCAGTGTTTATATACAATGAGCTTCTGGTATCAATCATATGTTATTCTATTTTCTATGTATAATTTTCATCATTTATTAGATTCAATATTGCATTGCATATTAAAATATAAATTTAAAACATACAGAACGTTTGTAATGTTTTCAATTTTTAATAACTACACAGGTAATTGCTTTAGAACAGACCACGTTTAGTAAAGTAATTACCTTTATTTTCATACGCACTAATTATGCTACAAAAAAAAAAATTTAAAAAAATAAAGAAACAAAAGGACAGATTATTCAAATCTTTTTGTTTTCTCCTATAAAGTTATCTAACGTCATATGCCTCCCAGGTATGGATTTAATAATAAACAATTGATTAATTTTTTTTAGAATGCAGTATGATTAGTATCCAAATACATACGAAGTTGCAGTGTGCATGTCTTATTGTAGATATAGAGTTAGGAATGTAATCTTTCTACATTCTAACTTCTACAGCGTAACAGCAATATACATTATAAATATCTATAATTATATATATAATATATATATAATTTTATGTACATATTAGATTACACAAGATAAATCAGTACACTGCAACCTTTCATAGATGACAGCACATGAAGATGAAAAAGATAGGTATATTAATTATCAAATCAATAAAAAAATTATATTTATTTCTCAAAAATTATTTTTACCTGTATAGAATTTTACCTATAAGAAATTATTCAATAAATAACAAATCAACAAATAAATGAAAACGTTATAAAAGTAATTGACGTGAATATTAATTTATAAATTATGATTACTCGCGATCATTTTTATGCCACTCACAGACTTCGTGAAGAAATAAAGCTGTATGCATTTATTACTGCATTTATGCATTCTCGGCATTGGTGCATAGACAATCATTTTGAGATATTCAACTGGAACGGAGTTTTATATCTTATTACCCATAATGAGAACACGACAATTACTATTTTTCTTTAGATTGTATAGTCAATAACGCAGTTGACAATATTGCATAATAAAACATTATTTAACCCATTTGTACCTAACTTAATAACTTATCATCACGCCATTTATCCACAGAAGTAGGTAAAGAGGATAAAGCGCTACTCTATTTTATTCACATTTCTATATTTTCCAGTGCACTCGTTGTTGAAGCTTCTGATAGGACCACATTCAAGTTTCTGATTTATCTATTATGAAAGGATCTTTTGCGAACATATTTTATTTATGGTGCTATCGATAATCGCATCATACATCATTCTTATCGTCTTCTCATAATCGTTTGTTCTACATAACCAAACCACCTACCTAAGTGATCCTTTCTTAATCTTGTTCACTATGATTATATCCCTTTGAAATGTATTTACAACATATATACCTGAGCGATCTCATTTCCACTGAATTTAATCTACTTTTGTTCCTCTTTTACCAACTCCAGGTTTCAATTCTATGCATCTGTGATGATACTACAATTATGTTAGTAAATTGCTGCTAAAATCATCAATAATAATATAAATTAAATTAATCATTTAGAAAGATATACAGAAAAAAAACTTTTTCCTATCAGGGGAAGCGCGTTCTCCGATTTCACTTTAGCAACCGAAAACATTATCAAACTAATATCAGATATCTCATAGAGACAAAGCGATTTTTTTATTATATATAATGGAAAATATATGGAAGTATGAGGGCTTACGACATGTCTTCGGCTGGCTTAAGTGATAACGTTCACCAATTCTCACCCCTCAATCTCCATATTTATCAAATTTTTTAAAGTTGTATATATGTTAGTATATGGACTCGCTTCGAGTACCACTACATCATCGCCATCTATGAACCAAAATTGATCATTCATTTTCCCCTTTCTTTTAAACAGCATGTATGTCATCACAATGAGAATCTGATTATTTTTTTTATTTTAAAGTAATATTCTTTATCTGTAAAGGGGTTTTCAACATTTTTAAATTTTTTATATATTTTCTTATTTTGACCAGTATATTATATTAGCAATATTTGAATATTTTCAAGAATACAGAAATTCGAATATTGCGATACGTTATCGACAAATTTTTTTATTTATATTCTGTAATATTTCAAATTGATACATCTATTATTTCATTTTTAAAAACAATCCACTTTATATTTCTGAAAATATTAAATACCTTTTAATAATAACACGCCGGATATTATTACAACTTATATATTAAGGAGAACACATTTAAAATACCACAGAATATGCAACTTCACACCAAAAAATATGTTCCTTGATAATGCTAAATTAATACAACTACAATATTCTTCATAACGCCGGCACAATTTAAAAACAAATTTATATTATTCATGGATAATAGCCGTTCGAACGTGTAATACGGGTCAACCATAAACCAGTAATTATATGTATAATTGTAGTTTATTTTTCAAAATAACGTGCACCGTTGATTTTTTTATCCCAGTACAGGCTGCAATCTTTATTATCGATTTACGCGGATTTTGCATAATTTCACGTCGAACTTGTGCCACATGTTCCGGCGTCTCTGATGACGTTGATGGTCCTGAAGAAGTTTGGTTAACCATTGTCGCTTCTTGTCTGAACTTTTGAAATTAACAACAGATAAGTTGCGTGCTCTGCCCATCACTTACTCGTCGAATATTAAAGTGAGCATAAAAAGCGCGACGCTCACGAACCAATGAATCACCGCACTTTAAATATTGCTCAACCGCGAACGCGCGGTGCGCTCCCGACCAGTGACTCATTGCGAACGGCAAACCCGCAAATCACGCGCGTCGAACAATACCCTTGCCACTTATCTCACACTGATGGTTTACGAGCAATCACAATTTAATCTTGAAATTTTTCGGTTTTTCACTCTTATGTCGTCCACTGTATAAATATTATGCAGCTCAACTGTCGTGCACGAAAACAAACGGACACAAGAAAGCTTATTTCAGTTGGGCATAAATTTAAAATGGAAACATGAACCAAATTCAAATTGACCATGTAATTGTAAGTAATTTTAAATGTAATTATACAAAAGTACGTGGGTGTAGAGGCCGTGGTCGAAGCCATAGAAAAAATGGCAATCAATCTTACTTATGCGACATAACTTGATGTTATCATGATAACTCCGACAATGGCCCTCCATTTGGTAACCGAAGTTTGGCGTTGGGTAGAAAGGGGTCACGGGGAAGGAAATTAATGAGATACTTATCAAAGGACACGACTGAATGAGAGAGGTATGATTTTCGGAGACAGAGGTCACCAAATGATGATTTGGGTACCGACTCTCAATGTATTTCCCCCGAACTTCAGACACCGTATTAAATTTAATGCGCCTAGGGGAGGTCTAAATGCTGTTGGTAATATACAGGACCTGGCTACCACTAGTAATCGTCCCCACTAATATGCAAGTTAGGGGTAACAACTAAATCCTATTAGCTACCTTATACCTTTATTTATCGACTTCATATATTTTCAATGACCACCGTTTATTTTAGTCTATTAAAAAATAACATTAAATAGTTATTCGAACAAAAAAATTATTTTTCTTAACTAATTATTAACAAATTATGCAGTAGAGTAATTTAAAGATTCTGTTCTTTAATTATATTTTTTGACATTATTATGAATTTTTACTAGGTATAATATAATACCTAGTAAAAATTGTTTGATATTTCATGAAATTGGGCAAATTTGTCGTAATGAAAACGCTTTTGATGTAGTAAAAATAGTTTCTTTTTTGATATTTTAGAGTTCAAAACAATTATTCTTATAAACAAAATTGCTATCGTCAGTCAATTGATATTAGCTAGTCGCTTTTAGCAGACATGCTTAAGGTAATTTAAAACTAAATTATACAAAAACATATTTTATAATTTTTACTATTATTCCATTTTCATTATATTTCTTCAGGTACAAAAAGCTTTTAGATAACTTATTTTATTTAACTACGTTTATATATATCATGTTTCACGCTTAATTTCGATGTTCAAATAATTCTAGCTATTTGTACGTCGGTCATACTTTTAATAACTTTAGCCATATCCACGCACATTTCGAATGAAAAAAATTTCTAATCATCTTGCACTTTTGACGTTTGGATAGATATGAAAAAAGATTGCTTTCTGGACGATCCATTTTACTGAATAAACTGAGCTTTGCGTATCCAACATGGGTATTACATACTTTCCACCTGTTCAATATAATAATTTAATTTGATAACAGAAGGTTTATTTTACCTACCAACTATTATTTGAAATTTGAAAAGAGGATTTTGTCCTGTCATTATTGAATCATTTCTGGTTCACCAGAAATTCTATCTATATTCTATGTTTCAAAAATATTGTTTGTTATTGTTCATTTATCTTTATATTTAAATGTATTCTAACATTAACTTTTTTATTTATATACGTAATTTATTTTATAGTACAGTGTGCATAGTAGTAAGACGAGTTAAATTGTGATTAGTATTTATAAGAGATTTGATGACAATATTTTTATTATAATATTCCATGAACTCTGTATATTGTCACTAAACAAAATTGTGTATAAACAATAATTAATTAAATAAAACATATTTATTCCTGGGCCTAAGTTTGCAATAAAAACAACATAAAATGATTGAAGAAAACATGTATACGCGGAAGACTGATAAAAGAGAATGGTGGTAAACATCATTTAATTTTAAATATTCTTTGACATCATCATAATACCTATATTGTCGGGAATGAACCATACCATCATAGTAAATGTAGTTTTTTAAAATTTAATCCTTGTTACAATGTGTTTTTTATTATTTTACAAGTGAAACAGTGCTACATTGCATATTAAAAATATATAATCTTATATCTAGGTACACTTTTAATCAGTTTATCGGATGACACTGCTCACCTAGGCGACACCTGTATCAGAGAAGTCTGATTATATTTACTTTATTTTATTGTAATTCGTCATTTACATTGATAAAAATACGTTATACATTAAAAAAAAGCGTATTGGTGTGTAGAGAGTAAACACAAAATAGAACAGTAATTCTAGAGTGAGTCCATTTTGGAGGGCTAATTTAGCATATCATGTAAAAAGGAGTAATTTCTGTAATTTTCAATAATTAATTTTTAAATATATTATGTTCTGATAAAGAGTAAATTTTCAGTTTCATTTCTGCCTATTTTTATTAACCAGCTTTTTATTAGCTTTTTAATATTATGCTCTTATTTTTGTATATTCTTTTAATAAGTAATTGAATAATTTAGCAGCTTTGTATGCATAGTTGTTCTGTCCGTGTGTAGTTTTTGTTCAAGGTATTTCGTCTAAGTATATCTCTAGTATTATTTTGACATGAGTTGTTGAGAGTAATGATGGGAGTAGAGCTTTTTATGTAAAAAATGACGGTTATCTTGACATATATATGTATACATAATTGTCTTAGCACACAATGTACGGCTGTCCATATAATATATCGACAGGCGCCACAGCATTAGATATTTGTCCATAGAGCATGACGAACGCGTATCATGTTAGCTTTCTTCCTACTTCTTTCCTTTTTTCCTTTCATAAATAATAATAAATGTATGTTCCGAATTCATAAACACACTTTTTGCGCGTCTTTTCGAATCAGCCGCGACCACTGTTATTGACACATTCCGCATCCAAATTCCCATCCACACATTACCTCATGCTCGTCTTTTCAGTATGAAATGTGACCTCGACGTCGGCAGACGTCAACCTGACCGATATTTGTTCGATCTCGGCATCGCGATAGCATTCGCCATGTGGACCTTTCAGCTCCAGTGTACCAGTACCGTATTTTGTGATATTGTGTTTTGATCACGTATTTTTTATTGTGTGTGTAAACTTGTGACATCACCGTATTCAATTCGGAAGCGAAGATCGGCTCATCTGCGTGCCGTAAGACGAGCAGTTCTTCCGAATCTCGGATCCCGAGATTTCCGGACCTTTGACTAGAACTAGTATTCCTTCACCGACCTCATCCTGTACCACATTTCCCTACTTCCCTCCCCTACCCTGCGGTGATTCCAATTTACGACCGGAATTGTCGTATTCTATTCTGCGGGACGATTGCGCAATTCAAATGTATGTTTTCACATTTATATTTTATATACTAGCCGTTGCCGCCAAGCCACCGTAACTATACAGGTTTGCTTAGCCAGGTTATATCATTGTTCCCACATTCCCGTATCCTTCTATCTCTATTCTCCCACACAGCATGTCAAAAGTCAAAGGAGATCTGGTTTAACAAAAAAAAATAGAAAATATTTTTTAATCAGTACGTCTCTTTTTGGCTCTCAGTTTGCCTCTTTCTTCCTGTTTTCAGCTAAACATGTTTATGAAGTTATCAGCGACTTTCATCTCTGCCTGACATTTCTGAAGGGTCCGGAATATTCTGATCGAAATATTAGTCTTACGGATGCCAGAAGAAGAATAAATGAGAGTTTTTGTGATAAATCATTATTACGAAATTAAAAATGTCCGCGAAAATGGTCATTCTCGAATCAGAACAATGCTAAAAGATCTTAATATGATGACTTTTAAACAGAAAACATATTTCAATGATGTTTATTTTTAAATAAATATCGGTAGAATTTATTAGAAAAAATGAGCACGAACATCATACAAGAGAAAGAGATGAAATTCAAAAAGAAGGTTAAATCTCAGAAATCAATGATTTACAGTGCGATGAAGATTTTCAATAAAGTGCCAGATGAAATAGAAATAGCATAAATTTAATTTGTGCAAAATAAGCGTAAATAAAGCATATAAAACTAATCAAAAAATTATAAACAACAAACTAAATTTAACCCCAAGTCCCATTCTAAAATTTTTTCCTAAAAACTATTCTACTAATTTTTAATCATCAAGTAACAATTTAAGTTAGGTATTAAATTTATTTCCTAAATAATTATTGTTTTTAAAAATAGATTTTGTTAAAGAAACAATAACATATGTTTTTGATTAGTTAACGACATCCT
The DNA here is from genome assembly GCA_031772225.1 of Eubasilissa splendida. Lineage (NCBI taxonomy): Eukaryota > Metazoa > Arthropoda > Insecta > Trichoptera > Phryganeidae > Eubasilissa > Eubasilissa splendida. The sequence goes on along the minus strand of CM062861.1, from coordinate 15,208,701 downwards.
GAAGAAGAAAATTATATTTTTCAAAAATTATGATATTTTAATTCATTAAGTGGTTAATAAAACAAAGTTAACAATTTAAAATAACTATACATCTTTTTTTTCTTCTTTTTTTTTTTTTTAGGAGAACACATTCTTATTGTGAAGTTGTAATTATTCAGAACATAGGATAAATAAATCTTTAGTTGGATAAAGCACCTCCCCCGGTTAGGGAAGAGATCCAGGTTCGAATCCCGGTAGCGCAACAACAATGTTTTTATTTTTCGATGAAATTGATTTTATATGTATATCTTTATAATTAATATATTTAATTCATATTTAAAACTATACATCTCACTCGACTGTAATGAGTTTGTTAATTATGGTACCAGGCGGGGGCGAAATGTACCTTCAATGTATATATAATGTTGTTTGATCATAAAACAATCAAAATAATAAAAGCGAAATGTGTGCCCAGAATGTAAGTCCCATCTATATCTTTTTATTTTCATACATAACTAATAAATACAACACGTTTAAGCACCTACGCTACGAAAAATATGAGTAACTTGGTATTCCTACTTATATCTTACCGCTTAACCAAACCAGCACGTTGATTAGTCTCTAGAGAAAGCTTTTATTATGAACTAGAATTGAATTGAAATACCGCGAACAAATATGTAATTCCCATTAGCAAATCTCTATAAATCAAAATTGAGAGAATTCAAAGTAAACTTGTTCGAAAACTTGCATTTCGCTATAACTACATAAACTATACTAATTATAAACTCATGTTGAAATATTTCAACCTTTACTCTCGCAGATATAAGCAAACATGACTTAGCTTGATCATATACGTACCACAAATTTATTATTTAATATATCTACGTTTTTACTGAAAACTCATTTTAATTGGAAAACTCATTTCATCCTGGTAGCATCCAAATTATTTTAGCAACAGTTAGATCTTTTCTGTATATCTTTCTAATTGATTCATTTCATTTGTATTAAAAATGTCTTTATTTAATTCTAGCTCATAAAACATATAAAATTTCACCGTTGCATCATATTCCCTCCTTGTTGAAAATAATATATATTTTATTAAAAAGCAACCAAAAATGTGATTACATTTAACATGCTTATATAATTATATTATTAAGTGTGTTAAATATGATCCCTGTATTATGTCAGAAAAAAATTTACAAAGAATTGATTATATCATGAAGATCTTAACAACTTAATTAAATTATTACTAAATCCATGAGAAGTAGATACCTACCTACGTTAGATAAACAAATCTCGGTTTAAAAATAAATATTCAGAGAATAATATTTTTCGAATTGCAATTTTAAAATTATATTTATGAAGATTATGATCACTGGACGTTATCAAATAAAAATAATATAAATATATTAATAAAAAAATATCACTTTGATCGTCTTCTTTATTAAGTATTTTTAATTTATAAATATACATATTATTTAGTTAGTTACGTATTAGTTTACAGAACACAAATATTCACCTACCCTAAATATGTCGCTTATATCTAAAGAATTTAACAACATGAATTTTTCAGATAAAACGTTTCAAAACAAATCTGAGACTGAATGAATTTATAAGACGGATTTGGGACATATTCGTAAAAATGTAGTAACATTAATATTTTTAATGAAACGATATATTCTTTCAAGAGAATGGCGCAAGATGCTATTTATAGTGTACCTATAACCCTGTCCCTTCCCTTCCCAGTCCACCTTAACTTTCTTTCCCTTTTTCTACCTACCGTACCTATACTAAAATGTATTATTTCTTTTTTATCCTAAGGCTAACCATTTATCTTACATTCTTAAAATACTTTTGTTTTACCTTTTCAAATACCTACCTAAAGTACATCAATCTTTACATTATTTGAGAAAAATTGGTATTAATTAAGTATTGTGTTCTGACCGTCTTTCGTTTCTTTAAATTCCATGTTAATCATTCTGGCTTTATAATAATAAATTTAAATTTTATAAAACAATAAGCAATAAACAATAATAATGTTATAAACATGTACCTATGTATTTTATTACTCTTTTTTTCAAAGATTCACTCCATCTTCCGAATCATTTTTTATTTTATTTATTCATTTAATCTAGGGCTATACTAAAAATGCTGGGCTCATAACTCATAACATAAACGAAATTTATTAATTCTATGTAATGAATTATACATAATAAATAATTCGATTATAAAAGCGACATGAAACATAAGTTCAATTACAGTAATTAATAATAATAAAAATAATATTAAGACATATTTAAAATTTATAGCAAAATATATAACATTTAATTAATTTTTACGACACACAAATCAAACAAATAAGAGCAATCAGTAGAAAATAAAGTAATAAATAAATATAAATTAATTCTGCCCATCGATAAAATTAGTTAAACAGTGATCATTAATTATATTTTTTTTAAATGTGGACTTGGAACATAAGAAACGATTAATAATATTGAATTTTATTTTAAAACATTTGTACATCCCGTTAGATGGTTTATTTAATTTAATGTTAGTGTTCGGGACATATGTTTATTTGTGTAATTACATATTTATTTTTGAACGAAAATAATTCACTGTGCCTTCCCTCCTTCCATTCCCTTCCCGGCTTCGCCACCGAACCAGTCGATTGGAGACCTTGACCTAAACGATTACAATATTATATTAATTCGAGACTTTGCGTCTATACAGTGTCTATAGGAAGCTTTGACGAAATAGTGAATAAAAATACAATCCATATTTTGGAGATGTCTGCGAAATCTGGATTATGGTGTGTGCCTATTCCTTCCGATCCTGAATTCTTCCGGCATTTATGATTGTACACAACCGTTAGTATTAGGCTTAAACAAATGAAACAGATCGTTACATCTGGTAAATAGGTCGTAACCCTAATGTTGATTGAATAAAGTAATTTTAGGATTATTTACGAAATGTGAAATGTGAATGTAATGAAAATGCTTAGATCGTTTGGAGTAAAAAGATGACATAAAATCCTAAATAAAATAAGGTTCCATGTCACACTAATCATCACACGTGCTTGAAGTGGTATGGACATGTGTTTCGCAGGCCAGATGATGACGTTATCAAGCTAGACCTCAACATCCCCATATCCAAAAGAACCAGAGATACCATAAGCCACCTGGTAGTTAATTTTGCAAAAGGAATTGAATTATAGACCTAAATACAGCCTAGGAAAATATTCTGGCGCTTACATAAATTTTGATTCAATTTTATTTTACCACCTCGACATTGTTTTAAACAGACTCTCGAAGTTTTAATAGTAAGGTGACGATATATAATATGAAATTATTAAACTAGTCTGTTGTCGTACAATTATTATAAAATATGATAAATATAATAAAACCAAGGCAAAAAATCAAAAATAAATGGCGTATATAAACTGGCTATGCCAAGCTAAAAACCAAAAGCAAAGGTCAAATAAATTTGCCAGCTTCGATGAATAACGATCTACGAATATAGTGTAAAGAAAAACGTGTTTATAACTACTTCATACACTATATACATTTAATTTTTACTATTTCACATTATATTTTTATAGATTTTGATCTTGTTTTGTATAAATTTCGATAGCCACCCCCATAATTCAAGATCTTTCTTATTTGGGGGTGCACATCTCTATTATTGTTATGTTATATATATATTAACTCATATATTATATTTGTACATATACTTATGTATTTATAAAAATAAATATGTAATTTCAGCTAACTACACGTACTTTAACAAATAACATTTCAAAAAATCATAATATCGTTAGTTGTATGTCAGAGGGATCTATCAAAAATAATCTTTATTTTTCGGTTTAAAACGTTGTATTTAATCACGATTCATCGCACTATTGTTAGAATAAAGCTGATCTTAATACATGTCAAAAGGAATTTTTTTTTCCAAATAATTTACAAAAGGATCAATAAAAAGACAAGACGACAAACAAATTATATTTTTGATAGATCTTTTGGCCACAATACTACCAAGAATATGTATCACAAAAAAATTGTCCAATATGCGCAATATAAATCATTAGAAGAAAATATTTTGATATATTTTTGCAATGTGATGAACTGACGCACTTCTTAGTATTTCTTAACCCCGGTCACCCCTGCATGGCTAGTAATAAATTTCCAAAGACAAAAACAAAAAGTGTTGCCACCCTTGAGGGAAGGTTTTTCAAATTTTTTTTTTATTTATTGAAAAATAATTGTAATAGAATTTCTTCTGGGTTGGATTTCATTTTGTGCCTCTTTTCAGTGGCTATCATCGAGACTGATTTAAAAGACTAACCTTTTTTATTTTATATACTTACAGCACATTTTACGTACTTACTATGCGCAATTTATTTTTATATATGATAAATACGTACTAGATATATACAATTATACAATACTACAAATATATTTTTGTATTTTCACGAATGCTTGTGTGTGTTTAAACGCATTGTATGAATACTAGTTTGGAAAAAATTAAATTTAATGTAAAAATTCTGATTTTCAGGAATACAAAATAATTTTTATTAAATTTATCGAAATATGAGTTTGATTATTTTTATAATTAGTTCTAGGAACATGGAATAGTAATAAAACGCGAGATCAGCATCTAGGGGATACTTTAGGTTAATGTTTTGCAATAGTTTTGTGAAAATGGCAAAATAAAGCATCAATACACCGTTTTACATCGATTATAAAATGCACCCTTATTTTGTAAAGCTAAAAAAAAAATGTGCATAAAAACTATATTTTAAAAATGAAATACATCATATTGCACACATAATGCATCATCATAGTGAATTGTTTTAGAAGACATATTAAGCGTACAATTTTATTTTAAAATGATCGCGTTCAACCGTCACCGAGTGACGAATGTATCCCGAATGTGCAGTGCCGGCAGTGGCAGTGGCGGCCGCCAGCTCACTGGAGGTGGGTTCCAAGGACAGTCAACGTCAAGTACATTTTTAACAACAAATGTAAAACGCCATTGAGTATAAGATGCATCATGAATATAGAGACACCAAAATAGGAAAAAACACATGCGTCTTATAACCGATACAGTACGGTAATAATAATAATAAACAAATTGCTCACAAACTCACAAACTCTGTCAATCCTGTGCGATTGACAATATTGTCATATAGTTTCGGCTGACAACACAGTATACGGCAATTTGGGAGTGGAGTACGGGCGTAGAAAATAGAAAAAAATGTTAATTTTATATCTGTTGATGTTAAAAGTAAAATTTGGCAGCACACTGGGATAAAACTCGCGGCGCATCGTTTAAATGCTACTGTAGGTGATTCCACGTCAGACCCTCGTGACTAAAGATCACGAACTCTCGCCCTCTTGACTATGCTGCTCAACTTTTCTCGGCATTCTACAGACCTCACCAGAGAAATGCCTGTTGCCTTTTCCACTCGTTTTATCTTCCCCATACACAAGATGCCCAAAAAATTAAAAGATTCGTGTTGTCTTGTCGCAAATGGTTAAGAGTATGTCATTGGTGTAAAGTTCCTGCAGAATATTCGTGAGTCTCGCTATCCATGATACGCGCAACACGTGTCTCCAGCACCACATCTCAAAGGCATCAATCCGTATTCTCTCCCTTGCTTTCGAGGTCTATAATTCGATACCATATAAAGATATAGAATGCACCACAGACTGTATAAGTCTGACCTTCGTTGTTTTGGTAATACTAGATGATTACTGCAACAATATCAGAATATTTAATCTAGTGGTGATCTTCGCTGATGTCTCTCGGTTCGATGACGCAGTTTAGTAACCAGACTTGGGTTTCCGAGCTGACGACTTCATTTGAAAAATTGAACCTAAGCCGGCGAGTTGTAGTGGATGGCGCGCGAACTCCGAGACGGGGAATCACCCTCGAGGGAGCTGGCGCGCGCGGGCTGGCGGCCTCCGCGGAGCGAGACGGGCCCCATCAGCTGAGTTGGGAACTATCGGGGGTAGAAACACTAATTTAGATACTGGAGAGTATTTCCTCGACCAGGATCAAGAAACGAGAGTTCTTGTTGTATCTTTGTTATCATGCGATGCTATACTGTTTTGTGTTATATAGAATTTACTGTCGTTCAGTTAACAAATCAGTCATCGAAACTAGTAATCTAAACTAACCTTATTTTTAATAAAAATACATTTTTATTGTGAAATTGCAATTTAAGAACATGTGAATTCGGTGGTATTTTCAATACAAATTAAATTAATCAATTAAAAAGAAATTCAAAAAAAAATCTATTTATCGTAAACATATTTAATAAATAAAAATTACTAACAACTATTTTCATGTTTTATTAATATTTTCTATCACTATTAATAATACGAAGACAATTTCTCTTTTCAAACACGAGTAATAATTTGTCTTCTTAAATATGTATGGATTAATTTGTCTATCATTAATAAAAATTTGAAAAATATCTGTAATCTGTAAATCTTCCTGTGAAATTAAAAATAAAAAAATAAGAAAAAGAAGGGGTTAAAATTGAGTGCATAGAATACAAGTGTTATATAACCACTTTGACACATTATGCTCTTGGAGACCATTTCTCCAGCAGTGCAGGGAACTTCGCTTGACATGCAAGAGCACTTGATCGGGGCGTTTCTTGCTTCTATAACTAGAAATGTGCCTTGCGAGATAGATTGATGGTTGAATATAAGTCCACCATGAGCGGAGCGGTGCGGTGTGCCGAACATCTGCATGCAGTTACTTTTCGATTTCGAAATGTGGAATCGGGAATTTAAAACATTATTTCTCAACAAGTGTCAAGAGTTTTATAATGATTGGCATTGCTAATGTTTTGTATGTTGAAATAATCAACACATTTACGATCTAAATTAAGGGCTGCTCAGATAGTAGTCGAAAAAAATGACAAATATTAATTATTACATATATCAAATAAGCTACGTATTAATTTATCAATAATATTTATTTATTTGTTATTTCATAAGCCGTGTTATAAATTTCAAATTTTGATATGTTAGACGACATGTAAGATTGTCCTGTATTGTAGTAGTATCGCTAATATATAATTTGTTATTATATATACAATACTCCTCAATGAGACGTTGATGTCTGAGTTAAAGGTGTGTATGTACTCAAACTCACGAGCCAAAAATAAGGGGTGACGATTCATAGATCGCTTCGAGCTGAACTCTGACAAGCGTCATGTGTAAATTCTGTAGCTGGTCTAGTTGTTTAGATGCTCGCTTAGTAATTTCGTGATTAAGGGTTCGAACCTCGTTCCAAGAGACCACAAATTTAATCCTATTTTCATAGCACAAGTTTAGCTCGGTTTAAAAATAATATCAATATTGATGTAGCGTGTATTTCGTGTAGGCACGCATCTCTTTTTTTTGTTAAATAAAAGGAAATGATTTGGGTGTATCTCGTTGACAATTTTGTGATCGGGACACAGTTCTGAACGCACCTGCCAGAGCAGTGAATAACCACTACCGGGGGACGTCAGCCTAACAGCCGGGCGCGCGTGTCGCCTAGGTTGCGCACTCTTCTTCTGCCTCTATATTTCGAGGTTTGTATCAGATACCACAGCATAAATTCTACACGTGCAGTATATAAATCGTTGTAAACTATAATGTAGTAAATTCAGCGTCAATAGTGTTATCATGTAAGTACCGATCATTTAATTTTCTTCATGCACCTATCGTAATTTATCCCACACTGCTAAACAAGGTGAATACCGAGATGTATATGAACACAAACAGTAAGCTGAGTTTTAGGTGCGACTGATAAATATAAATATATGATATGCGATATCAATAATATTTATGTAATTAATAATAATAATAATAATAAAAATCGCCACAGACATTTTAAATACAATATTGATATATTATATAACGATCTGGCGAAAGGCCAACTTATAACAGAGTATAACTCACTGAAGTAGTATGGTCTCCCCAATATAATAAACCTTAATTAAGAGAATCCAATATAAATTCGTTAACTTCATATTAAATCTACCACTTTCATCAATTAATTACAATTCACTCGTGGAAGCATTAAATATGCTAACTTTATCAAATAAAAGGATTTGACGGACTTCGTTTTTCTATAAAAAATTATTCGTAATTAAATTCCAGTTGTCCTAGCGAAAGTACAATTGAATGTTCCTACGTCAACACGCCAGGACATACCACCACATTCAAATATCTTAATACATTACAAAGCTAAATACATAGATGCATGGTAAATGTATTGACATACGCTATCACGAGTTGTTAATTTTTAAAAGATATCTGCAGTCATTTTTTTATTGTTACTGTATTTAGTTTGTAGAACTCCATGTTTCTTTTTTCATGAATACAAAAAATCTAATTTTATCAATAGTATTATTGAACGTGTAGTTTGCGTAAAGCATTGTTTAAATGTTACAGCTGTTATAAGTATATACTCGCATTGTAAAAATATTCTACGGTTTTCACGGCCATTCAGAATTTAATGTATATATATATTATATTTAAACGGAAATATATTTATGTGTAACCTCAATCCTAATGGAAGTGTATAATAATGAACAATCTATTGGAAGTGTATAATAGTGAACAGTCTATCGAAAGATCATAATAGTATACATTCGGTTAGAGATGTGTATCGCCAACTGACTTTTGAAAAAACATAGTATTCGGGTATAGCAATTGTTGTTAGCGTTATAAAGCCTGGCCGATAACACAATATAGTATGCTGGCAGTACTGCAAGCTGCAAGGTTTGGATTGGATATCAATATAATACATTGTGGAATAAATGATAGAACTTTCAACATATCGAAATCATTGGTATACGGGATGCAAAGTTGCAGATTTAAAAAAAAAATTTCACTGAATTATAAATCGTGGTGGAAATAATGGAAGATAGAAGGCACTTACTTTTTCGGTCTTCCTGATACTGCATCAATTGTCTCTCCTTTCCAACCACAAGATATGCGGCGCAGAATGTGTAAACACTTGACACTCGCGTAAAGGATTGTTTGTATATTTTAGCGGAATTAAATATATATTTATTTATTAATATTAGCGGTAGTAAAGCGGATTGAAACGACGGCAGATTAACCCGTATACAGTTCTTAGCACACACTGGACTCATTGCAGTTCGAGAGTGTTGATTGTAGCGACCTCTTTCCTTCTTCCTCGTGCTCAAGGACAGGTTAGGGAAAAGAAAGAAAATATACTAGGTTTAAATTTTGATAATCGCCCATAGATGATGTGCATGTATGAGTGCGCTAAACGGCGCTAACAAATCGAATAACCAAAAATGTTCGAACTTCCGTGCTCTAATAAGCAATGCCGGAGAAATATTTGTGATTAGTTTATGCATTTTGTTTATTTTAATAATTATGTAAATTTAATAAAAACTCTACTAACTTTTGCTTCACCTAATATATATCTATACCTATATCAGGGACGTGCACTCTATACAATCAATAAACCTGTGCATAACTATAATTAATCTAAATTAAATATTTATTTGATACATTATGTTTAAGCATTTAGGCCTACGCGCGAATAATTTTCATTTTAATATTTTAACTGAAACAATCCAGCGGAAAATATAGAAATGGTAAATAAAGCTGTCCATGTGTTTTGCATATTTTTTTTGCAAAATCTGCACCAAGCGTATATGAACTAAATGCAATACTTCAATTTTTCGCGCCCCACGGTGTTCTGAATACAACACGCCCTCGCTTGAAGAGACGTGTTGCTAAACGTAGAAAATGTGTATTGGAAGCGGATTTGACTGAATGCTTTCAAATACACTTTGAACGTGATTTTATTGTATATAATAAAATATTTTTCGCTCTTCACTTAATAACTAAAGAATTTCACAATAATAAAAGTAATAATATTAATTAAATAAAATACAATTACTTTGTATGAAACACGTACGTAACCAGGGGATTGCTTTCTACGAAAATATAATAATGTTAATATTTTTGAAGAACGGAAATTAACTCACACAAATTTTAATTAATTTACAAAAACATGTCTCTGATAGAGTGTATTTCTTTCAGATGAACACAACCCTTAGTGCCAATACAGCCTATCGTTTTTTAAAGCATTAAAATTAACAACGTGCTTAGTACACTCCACTGTTATATATTTGTATTGAAGGAATTATATTATATAATTTTAGAATAGATAATAAAATATGTAAATATGAATACTAACCCTCACCATAGCTATTCTACCAGATTCTCGGATCGAACCATGAAAGTACCGATCGCTAACGAGAGAATGTGTTGTGCCAAGAATTTTTAATAAAATCAGTAAAGAGTTATTAAACATTATGGAAAATAAAGAAACATCAGTGAACACTCAAATATAAAGTTAAATACATCTAATTATTATATAATAATGTATCAGAGTCAAAGTGGAGAGGATTGTTAGAATAACATGACTTATCTTTCTGGATCCTCGTCGCAATGCCTACGACCGCTTCACATATAACCTTTGAACTCACATACAAAATTACACACGCGAATTTTCACGGACAGAAATTGAATAATTCCATCATATGTTTCATTTTTTCATACAGTTGTTTGATAGAGATTCAATGAATCATCTCAGTTGTTCAAATATCGACGAAAATAGTCCAAATATGAATAGAGTTGTGAAACCGTAATCAGTCCGCAACGGTTCAATGACCACAGACACTGGCTCGCGATAAAGCGAGCGCGGGGTAGGAAAAAAAAACTGGAACAATATTCAAAATGTGACATTCACCTGTTGAAAAATACTGTTCACTAAAACTTCTGTGACTGTTGAACAGATGGTCCTCATTTAATTTATAGTGTTAGCTTTATAACAGAAATAAATATTTTCACATTTATCATATTCGATGGTTTGGTTATTAAATTAATTATTTCTCTATTTAAACTCTAATATTTAAGCAATCAATTGTGAAGTGAAACATCTTTTACAGCAACAAGGTAAGTACATAAAATTCTCACTCAATAATTTTTTTTTAGTAAAAAGTTGACAACGTTTCATATATAGCTCTTTTCCCACCTTCTTACCTGTCTGCACTAAAATTTTATTCTAGGCAATAGAGTGAAGCGCGTGACTCCTTAATTTTGTAAAATCATATGACACCTATTTATGTTCGTTAAACTTAAGATGAAAATTCACACTGTATATATTGCATTCCTTATTAATTTATAAAACTGTCTTTAAGTTACATGTTCTATTATTATAAGTACATTATAGTTTCCTGACAGACCTACTTACTTTCTGTGAAGATGTATATAACGTAAAACTTTATTTATATATATATATATATATTATCTTTATAGATATTTCTATTTGCAGTTATATTTCAAATAATGACCTTAAAAGAGGTTCAATGTGTATGAAAATTTGTATGTGCATAAATCTGAGTTTTATCTCACAAGAAACGGCTTAGAGGGATCTTGGCCCCGAAAAGTACAACAGTATCCGTATTGTTTCTTGGTCCACAACTATGAATTTATTCAGGCTATTAAACCGCATTTGTATAGTGTTATTATTTCCATAAAATCTGTAATATTCTTTAACGAAATATCATTGAACTAAATAACTTGACACACGCACAAAACATTAATGTGTTTCGATTAAAACGTTGAAACAATTTTTATAACAAATCATCTATTGGGAAATAAATTATTAATCGTATCAATATTTTATTTTAATTTTTAGTTCAATCTTAGTGACTGTGATATCTTATATAAAATCTTATATATATTTATTTAAAAATGTTGACTTCTTGTCAGCATTCCCGAAATAATAATCTCGATTCAAACTACGCAATGTTCATTCGCGTCATACTCGTACACCACCATATACTTATAATTTATATAATACTCTTGTTGAATATAGTATGTATTTTAAATATTATATTAAGAACACTCCCACAAACCGGACTTGAAAGTAAAAATTTAAAGATTCTTTGATGTTGTCGTTTTTATTTTTCTAAATATTTTCAAATTATTTATTCATTTGGAAAATATACATTATTTCTGTACACGTGTTGATCAAAACACGTTGAACTGTATGCGATAACTGCTTTTTAAACATTAGTACGAATAACAACGAGAGAATTGAAAAGAAAATGTAAATGTAAAGTGCCTATGAAACCAGTTGTTAAAATGATATGAAATTAGATATGAATGAAACTTAATCTTACGTTCCTACCAGTTCGTTTTCCAGTATGATATATATAATTAAATTTAATGGCAAAAAATCATAGCGATAAAAATTGTCCTAATATTTTCAAAAATATGGAAAATATTTTTCTGACTTTCGTGAGTAATTAAATTAGTAATTCAGTAGGTACGACCAGCCAATCTCATATTTAAGTCTGCAATAATTATAAGAACTTTGGTCAGTTTAGCAGAACAAATGTAATTTTATTGAGTTTTATTACTATTTTCGTAAACGTAATATAATTATACTACACAGTAAAACCTATATTATCCGAGTCTTCATGTTATTCGAACCGAATATATTTTTCAAACTGCGGAATATCGCAACAGGGAGGCGAGAAACAATTATATAATAAATCTAAATATAAAAAATGTGTTGTTAAAAAATAAAAAACTGAACTGAAAAAGGGTCTGCTGTGGTATGATTTAATATGCGTCCTTACAGAAGATATTAGAGAAGAAATAATTAATCAAAAATAGTAGCTATTGTTGATAGATAATAATGAAAATCGAAGCATAAATATTCTGAATGGAATCGCGATGCGTAAACTGAATACAAAACAGAAAACATTAAACAATTTTTTTAAACTAAAATGCGCCCGATATTATTATTTGAGAGTTAATATTTTTGTACTTGAAAGCTTATACTTTATTAATGTAATGTTATTTTTTAAATACACATAATTTTATTTATGATTTTTGACAGAATATTTTATTATAATATTTCCAAACATTGATACCTGGAACGGTTTCGTTTTGTTAAAAAAGTTTCAGCATCATATATGATTTTATTAGCATTTGATAATGTTCGAAAACTTGTAAATTTCCATGGGAAAATGTAATTCGATTTGCATTGTTTGGATATGCGTAACATTTTCCCGAACTTTAACCTCGACGCAAACTGAGCATCAAAAATAACCCGTACATGTGTACAAACAACTGTGGCTGTTCTATTATCCGACTTTTGATTATCCGGGGTGGACTCCGTTTGCATTACCTTGGATAAAATTTAAATTTTGTTACAAAGTATAGTAAGTAAAAGTAAAAAAATTGTGTCATCTAAAAAGTTTCTCAATTTCAAACTAATAATTAAATACTAATTTTAATGTATTTATTATAAATATATACATATAAAATTAATTTTGTCTAAAAATATTGTTTTTGCGTTACCGGGATTCAAACCTGGATCTCTATTTCCAATCCGGAGAAGTACACTACTAATTGTGTTATAGCGCCAGTATTTTTCATGACAAATTGTTGAACCTATATGTTACACTTTTTCAAATTAATACATTTGTCGTTCCATTATTTGGATCTCTATTTCCAATCCGGTTCGAATTCCGGTAGCGCAAAAACAATATTTTTAGACAAAATTGATTTTATATGTATAAATATTATTTATAATTAATACATTAAAATTAGTATTTAAAACATCACAGATATATGTTTTGAATAATTACAACTTCACAATAAGAATGTGTTCTCCTTAATAATAGAATACTATGTACTCAAAATCTTCAAATCTTCCCTTTCGTGTCTATCTTAAATTTATATCTCCCTCAAACAAGTATTGTACCTTAACTTTGGCCTTAAGCCTTGACAATGGCACGTATCACCGTGCCGAAAGCTTGAGGAAACATCAGAAAAATAGACACCAGTTCCCTATACTAGTACGAAAACTTTAAATTATCATATATATATATATATTAGGAGAACACATTCTTATTGCGAAGTTGTAATTATTCAGAACATAGGTCTGTGATATTTTAAATAATAAATTAAATTAAACAAAGTTGTATCAATGTGTCCAAAATTTAATAAAAATTAATTGATATTTCTGGTATCTGCTATCAGTTTACTCAAAGATATTTGAGATTCTGTAAAAATAAGGTAGATGGCTCTTTCAAATAATGGAACGATTAAATGTATTAATATCAAAAAGGTAACATATAGGTTCGAAAATTGTCGCTAAAAATATTGTCGCTGTAGCGTAGTTGGATAATGCACCTTCCCCGGTTAGTAAAGAGATCCAGGTTCGAATCCCGGTGGTGCAACAACAATATTTTTCGATAAAATTGATTTTATATGTATATCTTTCTAATTAATATATTTAATTAATATTTTTTATATATATATTATGTAGCTGGTCAACTATTTTTTATTTCACGGTGTATATAGTATAATTAAGTGACTAATTTTATTTTAGTTACTTAAAATTCCGCGTACGCACGCAGGAGAGCTCACCCGTTAAGCCGAAGTCGACCGGAGTAATCATTAAATAATTATCGTATTAGCCGAAACGACTGAGAGTTTCCTTCCCTCGTGAAATTTGCATAAAGATCTGCCTTCTCCAGGAAATGTTCAATTGCACACTTGGCAGAGGCTGCATTGATATACTCCGAAGGAATATTCCAGAATATTTCGACTCAGTTATAATTCCATGTGTGCTGGCATATTTTAACGAGCGAAACTTGAAACAGGGATAAGAGATCTCTCGGAAGATATGTTCAGTAAATATTTTCTTCAGATATGAACCAATTTATAATATTATCGCAACGTACGCGGAAAAAGATTTACATTTATTTATTTAAATAGTTGCCAGAGATAACGATATAAAGAGCTTATAAGAGTTTAACTCTCTCTCTCTCGTCTGCATGCGTAGTAGTGCTGATGTGGAAGTAAATTGATTATTTATCTCGTGCATTATACAATACCTTTCCGTATTAAAGATTTTCTCTTCTACTGCACTTTATTTAACAGCACTGTAAACAATGTATCTATTCATTATACAGAGTGGCGTGCAGTAGGTATAGACTTAGGTTATGCTGTTACCATGATATTATATAATACTATGTAATATACTATATGCAATATTATACATAAGTTTATGAACTTCCGTTTAACCGACGTCTTTAGGTAAAATGAATGCATCATAATAAAAATGCATTATTCTCGAACGCAAAGAACAATAATGAAACAATACGCTAAGTAAGGTAATAAAATTTGCGAATTAGTAAATGAGGAAGTAGATGCTACGATTAGTTTTAAGCCAAGTTCAAAACCTTTCAAATATCATTCTGTTAGGAAACAAAATTATTAAGGACTCCGTACAACATGCATCAGCTAATCCATTTCTGACTCTGCCAAGTGGAATTTTAAATTTAGTAGGTAACAATTGTATAACTTAAATAGAACGATAGATTAAAATAGTGGCTAACAATTGTAGTACCAATAAATTAATAATAGCCCAGCACTCCAGTGGCGTCGCGCGGTAGCATCCAGATTTACGCAACTAATAATTCTACTGATACACGTTGGGCGCTAGCGTAATTATAACATATGGATTATTTCATTTTTATTTGTTTCCACGAATTTTTAGTAATGCACAGCTATTTTGCTTGTATGCAGTGCACGCACCTGATTATATAATATTTTCAACAAACGAACGAATTGTTAGAGTTATATTTCCCATTAACTATTTCACCAACGGTCTGTGATTTTATCTCAATTGTTTTATGTACAGGGTGAATATTATGTTCCATACCTATTTTATTTGATCCCTTGTTAGCTCGTATTTAATAGTCGTAGAGAAAAGTTGATTATAATTTAGTATGAAATATTTAATGCCTCAAGAATGTGTTAAAATTATTAAAACATTTTATCTGAATAATAATGGCAATGCTGTAACCATTAATGGTGATCGCTATCGTCACATTTAAAAAACTTCTTAGTGACCAAATTGGGTCGATTGAGCCTGCAACACGTGTGTTTTTAACAGGACAGTGCCACCTGATACACAGCGCGAGCTTTGCTTGAAATTTTGCGAGAAATTTTTCCCTGCCGCATAATGTCGAAAACTGGTGATATCGACTGGCCTCCTCGATCACCTGATTTAACGGCTCCCGACTATTTTCTTTGAGGATACTTGAAAGGAAAAGTCTACGTTAATAAGCCAACAACAATTCCGATGCTACAGGACAATATTCGAAATGAAATTGTTCAAATAACACTTGCCGCTGCCAGAGGCGGCCACTTGGCCGATGTCATATTCCATACATAATTATAATAAACCAAATAATCCAAAAAAAAAAAAAACAAATTAAACAATTATGTTTCATTTCGCAATTATTCTAAAACAACATCGGCCTGGAACGTGATATTCACCCCGTATGTTATTTGAAAATATTTATTCATTTTATTTAAAGATCACATCGTTTTAGGATATTTATTATCAAAATAGATTAAAAATTATTTATATTCATAAAAGAAAGATTTTTTCTGATACATTGATAACTTCGTGGTATCCGACACTTCAAAATAAGTCGAGTCAAAGATTCTGAACGGCCGCGAAATCCTGACCATATTGTTAAAAATATTCCTTAAAATAAAAGTAGTCAAATCAATACAACATAAGGCTAAATATCGCCGAGAAATTGAATATCTTCGGACAAAAAAATAAAAGTCTAAATTACTCATTCTAGGAAAAAATTTGACAGGAAATGATTGAACAAAGTCGCTGTATAAATCGAGAAGAAATATAAAATTATTATGCTAGTATAATTTTTTTTATTATTACAATATAATATTATATTAATCACATCTTAATAATAATAATCACTCTGTCGATGCCCTTCATCAGCTGAAATTAGTGAAGAAAATAAATTTTGTTTAAAAGTGAACACTCTATATTTTATTACATTAATAATAATGGATAACCACCCAAAAATTTCGAAATCTTCTAAAATGGTTCAATAATAATTATTATCAATGTGTTAAATTTACTTTTATTCTGTATATATTGAAGATATCATTCGTCAAGTAACGTCAAGTACGTTGTTGTATCATTACTGTCTAGCGTGAAGCAGTCATATAACTTTGTTCCTTTCTCTCTTAGGTAGCTCTCATGCACACATTGACGTGTATCGATACACAAAGTATTCTTGAAGTACCATGACCAAAAAATCGATCTGGTAGTATTTTGTATTCCTTTATAGTGAACTAAAATAAAAATTTATTTGCATACCTACATATTATGGACGTAAAATACATTTCAAAATATTTTATTATACCTACCGTTGGTACCAAAATTATTATATAAAACCTAAAACAAAATCATTTCCACTAGTTCTATCATAACTCTTTTACGCCCACTAGACCTCTCACGAATTATTAAAATCTCAATATTTCTTGTAAAAATATGATCTATGAACTCTTCTTATATCCTTCCGCAAGAGGTCACTATTTTAGAAAAGAAATATTTAATAATCATTCATAATTTTGACCACAATGTGAACACGCATTTTGTGATTAAAAATTGTGATCAAATTAATTTACAAAAATATTATTTATTTGTCAGGCCAATTGAATATTTTTTTATATAAACGTATCAATAATATTATTGAAAAATGAGAATGCTATTATTTCAAAATTTTGTATTCTTGTAAAAAAAATACTAAGTATTAAGAGAGCAAAAGAAAAATAATAATGAAACAATTAAGAAAAAAGGAAGAATCAAATAAAAATAATTATTATTTATCAACTTATGTAATAGAATACACGTGTAAGATCAGTATGCTATGATCACAATTATGACTATTATTATATAAACTTTGACGATACACCAAATAAATCTTTTCAAAAGTATCATTACATCTTTTTATAATTCTTAATTTACTTATTTTATTTAATACATTCATCAGCCAACTTACGGTGATATAATATTATTAAATAAGGAGAACATATTTTTGTTGTGAAGTTGAATTTTCAGAGCATAGTTCTGTGGTGATTAATACAAATTCAATTAATCAACTTAATGACCAAAAAATATTTAGTTGCTCTTCCTATCCGGGGTAGCGCTTTCACCATCCAGGTTCGAATCCTGGCAGGTTTTTTTCTGTATATCTTTCAAGTTAATTCATTTAATTTGTATATAATATTCGTTATGTGAAATCTCTACTTGAAGAAATGAATGAATTAATTAGAATCCGAAAATCATCGACATCCAGCTTTCCCAAGTTTCAATCGTGAACTGAGCGATTTATCACAAGTTATGCATACGAAGAGTGAGATGAATTCATCAACCTCTTTTCGCTTTCATATTATGTGATAGGAAATACTCTAATTTATTTCGGTCAATGATAGGATGCCGGTCAAAGTAATTAAGGATTTCGTTACAGAAAAATTCACTCGATATTCATAGATCGTTACTTTTAAAATATTCTGAGGACGAATTATCGCCGTCATGGTCGTCAGAACGTGCTTTACTTATATTGAATGTTCAATATTAAGAATGAAACGCTTTTCGTTATCCAGATGAATACCCTTGGAACGTTAAGGGTCAATTGAGATCTGTCCCACCACTCGACCTATAAAATGCGACTAAATGAATAGTTAGTTCCCTCTTCATACATCCATAGTCTCCTTTTAATCAGACCCTCGCTAATTCCTGCTGATTAATGTGTGCTTAGGACTGCTTTTCCGTAAATACCGCTGAAAGTGTTTTAATTCTGTACGAGATCCTTGTACACTAATAGATATATTTGTATTTACTGAACAAAAAATATAAATTGCACGTTAACCGATTAAATTTAATGTATGTTGGCTTGAAAATTTCGATTTAAGATGTACCGTACCTACTATACAATTTTATAAGACAGCTGATTCATTATTAAATTAATAAAGCGCGTTTTCTAAGTACCGAATTTTTTTTAAAGAATCTCAACGTTATTTTTACAACACTTTACTTTCTTCGGATGCTGCACATCTTAAACTTCTTCTCAACACAGTCACCACCATTATTAAGGCACAATTTTTGTATACATTCGTCATAGAATGACACCGCACACCTTGGGATAAAAATCATATCTGTACTCCGTCTTTGAGTTCATCATCATCATCAAAACGCTTACCACCGAGGAACCGCTTCAGATGAAGGAAAATACGTAAATCACTTAACGCCAAATCTGGACAAAACAGGACACACTTGGCGATGAACGTCAGCTGGTTTCATGTTTCGTGCATTCAAAAAACGAATCACGAACTGTATCTCACAGTCGGCGAGCTGATCTATTGTCTTGAACACTTCAACCACTCACTTCAAGATGGCCACACTATGTGAACGTCTCTAACGTTGCATGTGGTTAGTCAACGGATGAAGGAAACCATTGCGCATGCACAACATCGTAACCGCAGCGCTACACCGGGAATATACGACAGCGGTACTTACTTAAAAAACGCGCCTCATATGTATGAATCCAATAATTAACATTTTTAATAAATTATCAATTATTATATTTATTTCCATTTCAAAATTTTTTGGATGTACCCTTCAGTAAATTTCAATGTCAAATTGTATAAGATAATGATGATAAAGAATAATTATGATTTTATAAGAATATTATGCTGGCGATACTTATGAATTATTTAATTATTCATAATAATATAGTAGTCATTTTTACACCTACAATTTGTTTAAAATATATTTATTAATAAAAAAAAACATGAAAATTTATTTACTTACTTTTAATAGAGAATATTTTGTATCAGAAGTTCATCCAAATCGTTAAATAACAAACGTTTCATAGAGGGTTCGAGGAGGAATCTAACGAAGAAATATGTAGAAAAAATATATTAGTATATGCAGGGATGATGATTTTTTTTAAATAACAGTGCCTTTGTAGGTCAAAATTCAGTAATTGTGTGTTCTTGGACATATTCAAATATTACTTTCACAATGTTTTGTGTGTCTTGTGGCCCGGTAATATATAACTGTCAAAAAAATATTTCTAAAGAGCTATGGAATCACATTTCTCTCTCTACACAATACTTGTAAATGTTACAAAAATGTAGTGGTACTAAACGAAGTGATGTGAATCGAGACCCACCGTATATCAAAACGGAAAGTGGGTGCCCACCTAATTCTAGAACTTTCTTTCACTCGCACATTTGCAAAAGGCAGTGGATGGTGAAAAACCGTTCGGTGGCAAAGTTTTTAAGGGAAAGCCCCAAGATTGATTTAGTTCGGTATACCAGATAAAAAAAAACTGGAGGCCTAGTTCTTCAATTATTGCCTGAAGACTGTTGTTATGGTTTTTTTTGACGATTCAATATCTAAATTAGTAAATACTTCAATAAATAAACTATAGGTTATATATAACTGGATCTCTTCCTATCCATGGAACGTGCATTGACGACAAATTTTCAGTGGCAGTGGCAGTGGCAGTTGCAGTGGCAGTTGCAGTTGCAGTGGCAGTGGCAGTTGCAGTGGCAGTTGCAGTGGCAGTTGCAGTGGCAGTTGCAGTGGCAGTTGCAGTGGCAGTTGCAGTGGCAGTGGCAGTGGCAGTTGCAGTGGCAGTTGCAGTGGCAGTGGCAGTTGCAGTGGCAGTGGCAGTTGCAGTGGCAGTGGCAGTGGCAGTTGCAGTTGCAGTGGCAGTGGCAGTTAAATTATGATAAGTAGTGCATTATTGTCAGATAAAATTTGTTTTGACACACAAGTGCACAGCGATCCGTGGATCTAACAGTATCGATAAGCACGCAGATTCTTAAAATTACCAGACTGCAGTGGCAGTGGCAGTGGCAGTTGCAGTGGCAGTTGCAGTGGCAGTTGCAGTTGCAGTTGCAGTGGCAGTTGCAGTGGCAGTTGCAGTGGCAGTTGCAGTGGCAGTTGCAGTGGCAGTTGCAGTGGCAGTGGCAGTTGCAGTGGCAGTTGCAGTGGCAGTTGCAGTGGCAGTGGCAGTTGCAGTGGCAGTGGCAGTTGCAGTTGCAGTGGCAGTTGCAGTGGCAGTTGCAGTTGCAGTGGCAGTGGCAGTTGCAGTAGCAGTGGCAGTTGCAGTGGCAGTTGCAGTTGCAGTGGCAGTGGCAGTGGCAGTGGCAGTTGCAGTTGCAGTGGCAGTGGCAGTTGCAGTGGCAGTTGCAGTGGCAGTTGCAGTGGCAGTTGCAGTTGCAGTGGCAGTGGCAGTGGCAGTGGCAGTTGCAGTTGCAGTTGCAGTAGTAGTAGTAGTAGTAGTAGTAGTATTCTTTCGTAATATTATTAATTATTATTAAACGGCCAACTTCTGAGACAAAAGAGCTAATTATATACAGTACTTCCTACAGTGGTCTACAAGATTTTCAATTAGCTAGTATATTTTTACAATAAATTCATACGAAAAATATCTAAGCACCAAATCATATTAGTTATTTGACTTCTTAATTTGCTCTTTACAAGGTTCATACTTGAAAATGATTGCTCGCAGAATGTTGAGCTGGTAGGTAGGTAATTGATCAACTAGAATTATATATATATTGTGGGGTAAAAGACCTACGTCCTTCCCTTTCACCGGCTAGATAGTGAACATAAGATCTGCGGGTTCTTTTACCTTGAGCACACATACCCACCTCATTTTTATCACATTCTGCCTTCATCCTAAACTGGGAAAAATTTATAATAATACCTGGAGGTGATAAATAAAAGATGTTAGTCATTAGTAAAAGTAAGACATCTAATCAAGAAAAACACAAGACTACAAAAATAAAACAAAATCCAGACGACAAATCCTCATCTAGTTGGGTTGGACGCGAGTTCGACGTCCTTCTTGTATGGGACACCAGACGTCTTGGCATCACATCACGTTTTGGCCCGCAGCATCTAGGTCGACGCAATCAGATTCGTAGACGTGATTTGTCGTAGATCATCATGATAAAGATTGTCGTCTCCAGTGAGGCGACTAACTCCAAGGTAAATCTAAAGTAAAAATTGAAGTTAAAAAAATAGAGGTATGCACCAGTACCATAAACCAAAGGTTAAATTCCAGAGGCAAAACCCAGAGGGAAACGTCTTGTTTCCTGTAAAGATCATTTACCATGCGATTAGTTTAACAAGTTAACATTAAAATTATGCACTAGTGATTGAACAATAAAAAAAATACTTACCCTCTAGGTAGAGTAAATCAATCACACACTGCTACATTTTAGTCTGACAGCTCTGGCGTCGGTTTAAAAATGAACCATAGATTTCAACAATTTTTATAAGCTGACACACCGAATGTGATATCAACCTGAGAGTAACTATTTGTGAAATGTCAAGGTGCTTGACAAAATAAGTGACAGAGCAATTGTGTATGCGACCCCCATTTATAACGTCACAATAAATATATATACATGCGTGTGTGTATACAAAAAATGTATCTATCGAAAAAATATTAGGTTGCTACCGGGATTCGAACCTGAACCTTTTCCTAACCGGGGAAACGCGTTAATGGATTTCGCTATTTAGAATTTTTACTGAATGCCTTTCTAGTAGATTGATTAAAATTGTATTGAAAATAACACAGAATCATATTCTAAAAGTACAATATATCCATAGAGTAACACACTCGCTGTAGAATACACACAGTGTTTGATTAATCAAAGGTCATTCTGCCACTACGTATACATAATTATTGAACAGCATGCTCAGTAAGTAGAAAAACAATCGCATCTAATCTGGATAATTGTATTTCTTTACGATCCCGATTGCTTTAGAATTTTGTTTTTCCATTTGACAAAGACAGAAGCACTGGGACTTTAACGGCGACTCACCCGGTGGAGGGGGGAGGAATTGGGTGGACTGAAAAATGTGCTCAGAAGTTTTTAATGTTGCGGTGTTACGTCTATAGATTTAGCCGAGATTTAAACTCGAGAGATCCGAGAAAACAGATGAAGGAACAACTCTAGCGGTGGAATGTGACAGTATTTTTTTATTCCTATCTTCCTTCCATATCTTTAAACAAAGTTTATACTTGTGATGTTATCTCAGTTGGTTGTTTTGATTGAGTAAATGATAATATCTATTTAGAGTTACTCGGGTTATATTGATTGTGTGTACAAGAGTACTTTTGTTTTATGTAAGCCCACAGAGCAGACGCTTTCTAATTTCAATTCTTCAACACACACCTGTGTAGATAAAAATCATTCCTTTTCGTTTAGTTTAGTGTGTTATCCGATTCGTAAATAACGAAAAAGCAAGGCAATTAAATTACATTATAATTATGTACGAATCTTTACCGTCGCTGAGATTTAAAACTCGCCGTATTTGAACTATCTTCAATAATTAGTTATGGATCTTCCACACAGATTGACGGATGAATAGTATGAGGGCAGCTGATCCCGGTGGATTTCGGGTATCGTTAATAATTAATGAAAAGACGGATGGGCCTGAGTCGGCATGT
Source organism: Eubasilissa splendida (assembly GCA_031772225.1). NCBI lineage: Eukaryota > Metazoa > Arthropoda > Insecta > Trichoptera > Phryganeidae > Eubasilissa > Eubasilissa splendida. Next base: position 15,185,279 of record CM062861.1, on the reverse strand, counting down.
GTCCAACTATCCAAATGCTGTCTGCGCCTGATGAAGCATAACTATAAATTCGGTACTTCGGTACGTAATCCGCAAATGTTTAAGCGTAAATTATTAATTAGAGCAACTCTTTAATTCTACATCATTTATAAATTAAATCATTACAGTATTATTTGCTGGCTTGGTTTACTTGATTAGATATTTATACAGACTACTGTTTCTTACTTACTTACGATTATACAATTATTGTTCTTAAATTTTCCTGTGCAATTTTTACATTACATTCATAAAATATCTTTTTTTCTATGTGCTATGGACGGTTATGCTATGGGCACTTAGTAATCACAATTATTGACATAGAATTTGATAAAACAGTAAACAGGATCATCTTTGTATTATATTACAGACATACAAACAAACAATCGTATTCATTCATATTATATTATATTAATTTAAGTATATTTTTAAATAGAGATGCGTATGCATCAATATACTCTCACAATTAAACCGTTAACGTGTTTTTTTTAAACGTAAACTTTTACACAGTAGTCATATATTTGTATTTAATATCGCATTTAATTATTTAATACACTATATTAAATTTTCTAAATACAATAGTATCAAGTACAATGAAAAAATAACACATTTTTTATGAAAATAAAATACACTCGGTCAACCGTTATTCTACGCCACACACGTTCGATTGAAAATCATCTTATTCAATATTATTCCATACTATATTATCAATGTGCACTTATTGTAAGTTGTGGGTGTCGTGAAAGTGCGGCGAGAAGTCTCACAAGTGTGACGTGACTGGCGGTGACGTAGAGGAACAGCGAATGTGAAATCTATTTTATGTACTCCTGTACTTTATGTGCTCCTGGCGGATATAATACTTATGTGCAAAGACAACTAGAAGAATAAACTAGAAAATTTGCATATTAATACAAATTAAACAATATCATAGTATAAACGCGGTCTGATAAATTTATATAAACAACATATTATATGTATTATTTAATTAAAAGAGTTCTTATTTATTATAAATTGCAAACTATTTTCAGAATAATTGTGATATTTACGGACTAACGTGAATTAATAATATTTATTACGTAATATTTTAATAATTTCAGAAGTTCAAGGAATATGTGCAAAATCTGCACCGTAACAGTTAATATTATTAAACAAATATCAAATATCTCATATAGACAATATATATAACGTTCACTAATTCTCACCCCTCAATCTCCACATTCATCAAATTTTTAAAAGTTGTATATATGATAGTATGTGGACTCGCTTCGAGTACCACTACACCATCGCCATCTATGGACCAACTTTGATCATTCACTTTTCCCTTTTTTTAAACAGCAAATATGTTATACTATGAGAATCTGATTTTTTAAAATTATTTTAAAGCAATATTCTATATCTGTGAAATGTTTTTTTAACATATTATACTAGAATACGCCTGAAAAATCAATATATTTCAATTTTTTATATATTTTCTTATTTTGACCATATATTTGTTTAATAACAGTGTATTTGAAGATAAAAGTCTAGTAATTGTGTGTTCTTGGACATATTCAAATATTGCTAGTAAATATTATTGTATGAAATTTTTACAAAATCATGTAAAGCTTTAGGTTTACGTACTTCGAAATAAATATTTGCGAAATGTATCCATTAATAATATATATCTTTGCTTCAGGCCCTAAATCATGTAACAAAAATTAGTCTGGTCGCTCGAAATTCGATGACCTTTAGATTTTTGTATTCAGTATATAATTTTGAATTAATTCAATATTTCAATTAATCGAAATAATTGCACAATTACGGTTCTTTTTTAAATGCTTATATCTCTGACACGGTTGATATTAGGCGCATATTTATTGAACATTTTCTATTCGAAATTTAGTCATGTGTCTACTCATAATATATCGTGGACTAAATCTGTTACACCCTGTATAAGATAAGATATAATAAATACGCAATTTCAGTTATTATGTTTGCAATCCAATCTCGTCCCCTTGGCTTTTACTTTTTACTTTTTTATTTTTTTTATCATGTTTAGACTTACTTCAAAAGCTTTGAGTTTAATATAAATATATTAGTGTTTTAGTTATTTCTTTGTCAATTCTATTACGTGTTTTATAAATTTGAATTTTAAATATGGCACATATGTACGGATGAGCCTCATTCATCTGTATACATGACTGTAACACATCTAGTATACATAATGTGACCATGCGTCCCGTTTTAGGTAGCCTATCCCGATGTCCCCAAGCACAGCTTCGCGACGCCGAAATGTCCCGTTTTCAACAATTTACGTAACAATTTCAAAAAATGGCGATCAAAAAAGCCGACGGTGGCGTCTAGTAGCGCGGCGATAATGGCATGCGTAATACGTCTCACACATAGATCGTCGATTAGAAGCCTGCTAGCTCGCTCACTCCTCGGTTGCAAGTACGCGTAAACAACTCGCTCATCTTTCTTGATGATTGATGATTGTTTTTTTATCGAGGTGTGTTATTGTAGTCAATTTAAATTTCTCGTACGTGAACCCTTCATTTTAACAATATCTAAACACAAGTACAATTTTAATATAAATTACAAACTGAGTACCCGTTTATAAAGCAAAGAAGCACTCCATCAGACGTCAGTTGTGAAAAACGTCGTATAGAATTTAACGTAGCCCATGGAGTAGATGTCCCGTTTTAAGGAGGAAAAAAATAAATGGTCACGTTAAGTATACAATATTTTAATCTTCATATTAAATATATGAAGTGAAAATATTTATGCTGCATGTGCCTTTAAAAAATAAATGTTTTGCGATTATTTCAATTAATTTAAGTATTTTTTTGATTCCAAAAAATATATTCTGCTTCTTCTTCTAGTGCTTTATCCGATAAACAGACGTTGGCTATAATATTGGCTATCATCTCTTTATTTATTGGGGCCAGGAAAAGCTTTATTGTTGACTGACCAAACTGGCCTTAGGTTCATCAGCTATAATGTTCTAAGAGATTACAAATACAATAGAAAATGAACACATGGAAAATGATCAGTTATTAAACATAGAACATAGATTAAACACACATCTTCTGGGACTGTGTGATTATGAATAATGCACGTGAGATCATGATTGCGAGATTAGAAGGAATATCTATTCCTTGCGAGATTAGAAGGAATAGATCATTGGATCCCCCGGAACGATGTGGAATTTATTAGTGTGTGGGTCTCTTTCTGGGGGTTGCTGGGATGGACAATGTCGGGAATAATGAAGCATTCTGCTGGCTCTCCCTAGCACTTCTTGCGACCTTTACAGAGTGAATTTCTGCCGGACTGTGACCGAGTTCTGCGACAGCAACACATAAATGTGACGTCTACCTTCCCCTTTTGGGGGTGTATAATTTCTATAGCTTCTTTCTGGCTGCTTTCTGAATTTAATGTGATGACGAGTCTCACGTCAAACTGTACAGGTATGGCTCTGGTACGATGATACCGGAGCCAACCTATGATGGTATTATGATGATGTTAATAATGACTGACCGTAATAAAATAAAAAAATATGTTATTATGACGAATCGAAACGAGAGTAAACAACTCTCAAAAAGATTCAGAATAGGGTTTAAATAAATAAAAAATATTAAACTTAGATACTACATATTCTGCATTTAACCTAGTGTGCTGTTTCCTGGATAAACTCGGGTAAAAAATCAACTTCATGTTTTTTTTTTGTCCGTCTTGTTTCCCGTGAGGGAGTGTTTTGTGTGTTATTACTGTATCTTTGTTGTATTATTATTATTCCGTGCATTGCATATTTTACACAATAATGATTTTTATATGGAGTCATTGGTGTAATGAGAAATGTTTTGGTTGGCGGCCGTGCGTCGTTTGCTTGGAGCTGCGGTGCACGGTCGCCTGCTTAGGATAAAAAATTCCAACCTGGCGGTGAATGAGTACGACCGATATATAAGATTTTGCTTATGAACGGTCTTGGGTTAACGGAAGGTCTCTTCATTTGCTATAATTTTCTTCATCTTCTAGGGCCTCAACTTCCAACAATCTTTCCCTGCAACATAAAGTGCAAAGTCTCCTACTTCTCTGTATATTGATTCGGATTTTGAATATTTCTAATGTTTTTTCATTATTCATCTGAACCATCATAACATTTCAATTCGTAACATTCTCTATCCAGCTTATTTTAAATATTCTTCTGTAAATCCACATCTCATATACTTCGCCTTATTATTTATTCGATAAGTGTCCATGCTTCCATTCCATAAAATAACACCGGAACTATAAAGAATCTTACTATTCGCATTCGTAATATGAGATTGAAATCAGGACTGCACAATATTTGTTGCATGCGGCATTTAATTTCAATGGAAGGATCCCATCTTTCATTTATATTGTAACCAAGATATACAATACTTCTCTAATTTCATTCCAGTAATGTGAAAATATTAATTGTCAGCTGTGTTATGTTTTCTAATGAGCGTATATTTTGTTTTAATTGTATTAAGTTCTAACCCTTATAAATAATTAATAATAATAAATCTTAAATTTCAAGTGGCCAGACTATTTTTTGTCAGATACTTTAGGCCCTGAAATAAATATATATATGTAGAATAATATATATTTACTAGGAAGAAAGCAATTAGCTATAACCGATTGCTTGCTGCTATGCCCTGCGAGAAGCTATTAAGGCCGTTTCGTGGCCGATAGTGGGCGCTACGCGGCCAGCGGTAGCTGCTACACCAACTGGCTTATATAGTACCTTTATTTCAATACGGTAATCTCTTTTAATATTGCTTTAACAATAGTGCATTAAACAACTTTATCTTATTTATTTAGCTTCGCGGCCACAACAACCGCCCGCAGGTGCTAGAATAAAAATTGTATAAACGGTGTTCGTACGTATCAACTTTGAAATATATATATATATATCTACTTAAAGACATTCTTGAAAAAACTGAAATCATGTTTACATAAATGATTATTGAACTAACATTACGAACAAAGATTAACATTTATCTCGTGTCGGGTCGCAAATATATTTTATTCAATGCATTTGACTTGATTTGACAGTGAGCACCATATATACAGCTGCTCAATATTCTTGCCCTTGCTCGCGCCTCACAGACCTGGCCGGTGAACCAAGCACATTACAGCCACAATGACACTATCTCTTTAGTCCGAGTATAATACATAGTCATAAATAAAAGATGGGAAAGCGCAATATTAATACATATCGCAAATATTAATAATATGAGATTTAAACCTTAACATGATTTTGTAAAACATTTTAACAGTAAGATTTTCCGTAACGGTACAGAATTTTAATTTAGTCAGGTATCCACCCATAAAATATTGTTGACTCAGTCTGTTACGCTCTGTATAAGAGAAGAAGCAAGAGAATAAAGGTTATTTTATATTATTTGAACCTTAACTGTAAAATATTCATGTTGAAAAAATTACGTTTCTTTAAAAGCTCTATAAAAAGTAATCCCGATGATTAAGCTGCCACGTCATGTTTCCTTCACGGGCTTAATTTTTGTCATTTATGTCGAGCTTTTATTCTCAAATTCTTAAAGAATATTCGGATTTCTAGTATTTGAGAAAATAAGCAAACCGACACAAAAATGGTTATGCGAATAAATCATGTAGGTACCCGTCTGCACGACTAGCGCCGCACATCGGCCATCCACGGAAACTGCGTCTGAGGGGGTACTTCGCCGCTCAAAGACTTTTCCCTGTGAAGTTACACCAGGAACGTGTTCTTCCCGCTTCAATATATCACATTAGGACGCACCAATGATCATAGACGTCTGGACTAGAAAGTTTGTCAGTCAGGAATAATGCGAGTCGCCTCTATTATTACACAGCTGATCGAACTTGATCGAAATGCAAGCGGCGACCGCGAGCCAACTTCGTGCTGTGAAAATTCAATTTATACAGCGCGGAAAGAGTTGACGGGTGAATATCAAATTTGTAACTTCAACAAAAAATTTTAATAATATTTATTATTATAAATCTACCTGAACAAATAATTGGATTCATATCAAATTATGATCGTAAGTAGACACCGATATTTTATAATATTGATACAATACAGTCCATGTGTACATATATTATACAAATGTTCAATGTATGTAAATGTACGATTTCATGTATGTATAATGATTTTATGTATGTTAATAAAATACTGGGCGATCGAGTGGAGTTTATGCGTGTGTGCTTATGAGTAAGTTTTTCAATGTTGGGATCATATAATTTAAAGAAGAAAACATATTTTCTATATATTTATTTTTAAACTTAACTTGTGATGCGAAAATAGGACTAACTCGGTAATATCCTGGAACGAGATATAAACCCCCGACCTTTTTAATCTTTAGAACGACAAGTACGCCCTGATTTTATACTTTTTATTTATAAAAACGAACATAAAATAAACAAATATCAGATGTCTCATTGAGACAAATCTATTTTATATTATATTAATGGAAAATGTATGGAAGTATGGGGTAATTACGGGGCTTACGATCTGTCTTCGGCTGGCTTAAGAGATCACTTTATATATATATATATATATATATTATTTTAAAGCAATATTCTTTATCTATAAAATTTTTGTCTAGTTTTATGATCGGAGAAACACTATGACTTCACGATCTAACTCCATACCTCAATATTGACTCCACTAAAGAAAAATAAATTACTTGAGATACAAACTTTGGGATAATATATTGAATTTTGTAAAATCTACTTAACAATGATACATTTGCTCCATTCTTAGAAGAAAATCTTATATATATTCAAGTTCAATAAAGTTAATGAAGTACCTAAGTTAATGAATCTTTTAAGCGTGTATATGGCAAATCCATTTATGACAGAGTAAAGAATAAAGAAATAAGTACAGAATCTAAATCTGATCTTAGCATAGTGAATAGAATTAAAAAGGATCGCTTAGGTAATTTGGTCTTATAAATGTGTGAATGTGGACGAGGTGATAATTGTGTGTCAGGATAGAAGAATGTGGCGCTTTATCCTCTCTGTCTACCTATCCCGGCGGGGAAACGACTTTTTCTATTTAAAAATGTACGTTTAATTTTGAAAATACTCTATATTATCTAACAATATTAAGTATAATATTAAGATGATCTAAATCCGGTATAACGCGATGTGAGTCTCTAAACATACCATGAATTTTTTATAATAATAAAATACATTAACCTAAATACATAATAAGTTTTGTTTAGATGAAAGTGGTTTTTTATTGTTTTAAAAAAGTGACAATACCTGGCATTAAAGAGTTGCAGTTTTTCTTGATTTTATCAAAATCATGAAAACGTGAATAGCGGATATTGAAAATCAGCGACTCATATTAGAAAACTACACTTTTGTAAACCGATATTTTAATACATTATATAAATCGTTGGAATTTGGCTTGTTTTTAAAATATTGTTTATAAGTGAGTAATTACGGGACAAGCAGTAGTAACATATAGATAGAAATTGTCATCTTCTGTTATTGTTTTTTATTCTTTATATAGTTTCATAATATTACATTATAGTATTATATATTTGTATATTACATTACCTATTAGAAAACCTATATAATTTTTTTCATATCAAAGTGTCTAGGGGTGAGTGAGTGAGTGTAAAACACAGTGGTGTAATAGATTCACAACTCCATCGATAATTGATTTGAAAATAAATGCATACACTACAGTAAAGTTATTTCTCAATAAACAATATTTTTTGGCCTTCCTAATATTTCATTAATTTCATTCCAAGTGGCTTTTATATTTCTAAAACAGTTATTAAATTTATCTCAATATAATGTTATTTTAGCTTTCATTCGAGATTTTTTTACCATGTTGCGGAAATCTTTATATTACAGCTCATATTTTTTTGTTGTCGGTTGAGTTTTTCCATCTAATCCATTTTAAATCTCTTGATTTTATTTTGTTTAAAAGAATTTCAGATATTCGTAATTTTTTACATTTTTTATTATTTTAATATAACACTCGTCTCCTATTTTTTCAGAGATTATTGAAAGTTGTGTATAGAATTAGGATCGATCAGGGTTATAATATTTTTCTAATGAAATTTTTTAGTGTTGTGTTTAATTTGTTTGTAGTATTTATATTTCTGGTTTTAATATAATATCTTCAAACAGAATTAACTAGCAGCGCTTAAATGGTAGTCGGCTACAGGAGCGATTGAGTTAGACCTTAATGTTCGCAAAAAATCTTACTCCTCACATAGATATGATTCAAGTAAGAGCTTCATAACCTGTCAACTGCCCAAAAATTCCTAATCGAAACGACATGCGTCAAAATTCTTAAAAATCTAAATTCATATGTCAGCTTTTTCCGATTTGAATTATTACGAAAAAACCTCGAACACGTGGGTATAACTAAAAAAACTGTAAATACTATTTGATCGTAAGTGTCCATTTTGTACGGTTTTAAAATAAAACACCATGAAATAGGTAAAAATAAAAGTTTGTAGTGTTGTCAGGCCATAACATTTAAGAAATTATTATTGTTTTTTTTGGAAGGTCAACTTGAGAGTTTATTAACACAACTATTGTTATATTTAATTTGATCTATATCTAGAATATTTTATTTACACTAATACTATTGTGTTTAATGTGATGCTTAAAAAAATATATATAAGTACTTCAACATAACTCACGTACACATTACACATAGGACTTAATATAGCACTAACAACACGTATAAAATGATGCCGCCGATTGTATTTATTGTAAAACGCGCATATTTTAATTTTATTTAATAACTAAAATATAATATCTTATTCACTTGAATTACTTACCAACAAAAACGAGAAATATCGCGAACGTACATCAAAATTTAACAGACAATTTACTCAAATTAGAACGTTCCAGACACATACCAACTTATTGCGTAATTAAATCAATTAAAAAGACGCAAACTTCAATATAATCATCCTCGACGTCGTTCTCATCATATAACTCATTGTCGGACTCTGCGGATAGAGCATATCAGAAATGTCTAAAAAGTCGGCAATAAATAAAAATTCAAAAAAGTTTTTGAAAATTCCATAACTGTGAAAAGAAAAAATAATTTCACATCGATATGAAAGTGTGTGTATTAGATTTTTAAATGTGCCTAACTGAAGTTATTTTATCTATGATATAAAATAAATCTATCAACACATAAGTGAGTGTTATCCACAAATTTTGTATGGCGGACAAATAATGATTTATACACACGATTTCTGACGTAATTGAGTTATTAATATTAAATATTTCTATGGGTCACCGTATGATATCACTACTAGAAATAATAATTTGGTTATAAATAATTCATTAATTTCATTCTGGCGTCTCAAAGATATTTAAGATTCACCGTAATATATATTTGATTGCTTTTAAAAATGAAATAGTGAATCATTTGGAAATAATACAGAATTCAAAATTTGTCGAAAATGTATTCGATTGCTATAGCGAAAATGGAGAACTTCACAGAATTATTTTTTATGTATATCTTTCTAGTTAATTATTTTAATTTTGTATTAGAATATTTTCATCCAACAAGATAATTTTATCGTACAGATTTTAATTAATGTGACCGATAAGGATAACTCCATCACTTTCACTAAATGAGTTCAGTGTGTTATCTAGTAGGTTGGTGTTAATTAAGTTATTTTTATTTGAGTTTGGTGGGCTAGTAGATTGCAATAATATTGAAAATGACATCATTTTTGAGAGTTGTGAAGCCAATTATATCCTCAAATTTATATATTTCTTAAAACGGTAAACAACATAGTGAACACAGTATTAAAACGGTAAAGAACGATAACAACAATAGTAACAACTCCTTCTTTCCATCATTTTCTATCTCCTATGGTAAGAATTGAAATTGTCCAGTGTGTGTGTGTACAAATGAGTTTCATTTTTTTTTTAGATTTATTTCGTATAACATTAATATATCAATGTATCAACAACCCAGTACTTATTTATAGATCTAATTTTTAATGGAACACAAATAATTTGCCTGTCTTTTTCGATAGCTTTATTGGTTAACATTTTTGCAGTATCTTCAAGGTCAATTTCTACATCGTAATCTAAGAATGATAAGTCGCCATCTATTGGTATTTATTTAGATTAAATGTTTTATATTTAATCCAAGATCAGAACCATAATCAATGTTATTCCTATATTTTTGCGTATGGTATTGAAGAGAGCTGCAAGTTTTTGTTTCATTCACGGCATGGTCTGTTGACACTTTGGTGAGCTTCGTTACCGTCGCGTGTTACTGTCAGGGCGATCATTTTTTATTATGATTATCTCCATAATACATGAAGTGATTTTGTTACGACAGTCTTTGGCCGAAAAATTAAAACTACAGCAGTTAAAAGACTTCACAATACTTATATAACCGGTGCTGGTGCAAGCGGGAAATAAATTTCTGGCGTCAAGGTAAACTTCTATTATGATGTTTATTTTGTTTTATTTATTAACAAATATTTAAGAGTGACTGTCACTGCCAAAAAAGTATTTTGGTATATTTAATAATTTTAATTTGATTTTCCTTAGCTATCTCCTCAAATACATCATAAATAATAATTCTAGACGATTTTTTTTAATTGACTATAATACACGTGCTGGAAGTCTCCAAAGTTTTTCAATGTAATTTTTATTAAGGCATTTAATTAGTACACACCATATATTTTTAGATTATTAAGTCTTATTATGATCTTATTATCATATCTTATTTGTCTTATTATCTTAGTCTATTTTTAGATGTTTTGGTTCACTTGAACCAATTTTTAATTTATCATGATTCATTTTTTACATGATAATTTCCTTAATTAGCTCTGCGTTTTTGTTTTCATTTAATTAGATTATGACTGTGAAACTTACTTCAGAAATTATGTTACATATGTATATAGACCCTGTGACAGCTGTCACATTGTTTGATATAATTTTTGTGCGAAAAATTTGTTTAAATCCTCAATTTCACTATATACTGTTTTTTTAGATTATCTCATAAAATTACCAGCCTATAAAGTTAGTTCTCTCAACTTATTTATCGTATTAATATTAATTATATACTTACTTAGTTACCATCACACCAGCGGGGGTAGGCAGAGAGGATAGAGCGCCATACTCTTCTATCCTGACACACAATTCTTACCTCATCCACATTCATACATCTTCTCATACATGCTCGACGATTATTGAGGCTTCTTACATAACCATCCTCCAGTATGGTCGTGTCAAGTCTTCCGCGGACGTCCTCTACTTCTGGTGCCATTAACACTTGCGTCATATATCTTTCTTGCCATTCTCACCTCATTCATCTGTTTCATATGACCAAACCGACTAAGCTATACTAAGATCAGCTTTACATTCTTTCCATATTTCTTCATTCTTTACTCTGTCATAAATGGATCTGCCACATTTGCAATTAATTATGTCATCATTGTAATATTTACAAAATTTTATTTTCCATACGGATTATTATTTCTAGCTGATGAAATTAATATTTAATTGAAGATAAATGTTATTTATTTAATGTAACGATTAAAAATGTTAAAGTTTAGCTTTTGAGTAAAATCTCAACAAAGTATACAATATATACATTTCTCTCGGCGTCGACACGTCACTTTTATCAAACGCAACTCAATACGTATAGGTATTATCAGATTTATTCAAATGCTTTAAAACCGCAGTATATGTCCACTTGTTCAAGTGAACACGTATCGTTAGGATGTGTGTTGGAATGTAGTAATGGCGCAATCGTTTAATAACAAATACAAAGTTTGTTCACGTTTATACAGTTGACTTAAATTATCGAATTTAATATTATCTAAAATATTCGAACATAAATTAAACAAAGTGTTAAAGTGTATTTAATAAAAGTGTTTCAGTGTTTGTTTCCTTTCCCTCGTCTGGAACTCGGTAATATGTTATGTCATTGATCATCTGCATTGCAGCCACACTGAAAAAGCCGCTAACTAGTTATGGATCTAGACATCATCTCCTCTACCGAGCTGAATTCAAACGGATACTGGGACTATTACGATGACAATGGGACCAGTTCAGAATATAACGGGTCACTCTCTTGCGAGTTCGACTACAGTCCCGAATACCCCATGGAAGTCAGCGCCTTCATCGTCAATGGTGTCTTCGTGATCATAATTGGATTACTCGGCATTGTTGGTAACATCATCACAATGATTATTTTCAACAAGAATCAGATGAAAAGCAGCACGAACTTTTTATTTTCCGCTCTGGCCTTTTGCGAAACTTTCGTCAACGCCTCGTCAATACTGATAGTGGCACTGCCCAAGATCTACACCAACACGGGGGTCATGTATGACTTGTACTTCTATCTGTATCCACGCTACACGCCCTTCGTGTATCCCATTTGGATGATTGCTCAAATGCTCGCTGTGTATTTGACTCTAGCCGTAACGATGGAGAGATTCGTCGCGATATACCATCCGCTGCGCGTCAAATCGCTTTGCACATACAAACGGGCCCAAATCGCTTTTATAATTATTTTCATATCTTCTCTTATCTACAATGTACCAAGATTTTTAGAAATTGACTCACAAAAATTTACAACAGAGGTAGACAACTCGACAATATATTGTCTGTTTTATTCTACTCTAAAAAAAGATTATTATTATGTGAGGATATATGGTTTCTGGTTTTACTCTTTCATTGTATTTCTTATACCGTTTTCAGCCATTGCTATTCTGAATTCATTAATCTACAAACGAGTAAGGCAGGCGAACTCTGAAAGGGAACGTCTTTCTCTATCGCAGAAGAAGGAGATTGACATAGCAGTTGTGCTCCTTTGCATCGTTCTCGCGTTCTTCTTTTGTAACATACTGGGAGTCATTATTAATTATTATCAAATATATGATACACCCAGCAGTTTAATTGTAATTATTGACAACTTTCTCGTCCCTTCAAATAGTTTTATTAATTTAGTCATTTATTTAACTTTCGTTAAAAAATTTAGGCATGAGTTTTTATTAGTTTTTAAAATATATTCGACCTCTTTGACAGCGAACAATAGTGATGAAAGTTCGTCTCAAACGACCACTACATCTTCCATCGCTCTAAACAGGCTTACAAAAACAAAATGTAATGTTTAAATTTAATTTATTTTAAAATATTGTGAAATTGTTACGAATCTCAAAATGGTATGTATCCTACCACTTTATCTTATCAAATTCACTAATAACATATTTTTTTTATAATCTGTCACAGACATTGTAAACTAACACCAAAATGTAATGTATCGACTTAAAAATAGGATAAAATCATGTACAATAAATGTGAAAAATAAAATAAAATAAATAAAAATTACATACTGCTTTTATTTAACCTCAGAAATTCTCTTGATACATTTTTATTTTTTAAAAATAAAGTATGTACATATGAGATATACAAGGATCCTGCATCTAAATAAATTAACCTAAAATTAGATATCATTAGCGTTTTTAAATATTTATAACGTGTAAGGTTTTATATATATAAGTAGTATTTTCTTAAATATAACAGTAATTCTACCTTTAGGATAAATCGTAACTACATTAAACCTATTTTCAAAATTTCAGCTTCTTAGATTTATAAGTAATCAATCATTTAAAAATCTAATTATTTGAAAAATTAACATATATTCAAACTCATACTCGTGAATTCCTAAGTCGAAAAACAAAAATGTAATTATTATTATTTCATTATAAAAGACGTTTTAAAAGTTATTCATTTTCACCATAAAAAAAATACGCTTTCAAACCACAAACTTTTTTTTAAAATTTGTAATATTTATTTTTTAAATTCATAAATTCAAAGCAAAGAGATAGTCACAGTTGACTTTGATCGAGGTTACAACGCGCTAATCATTCATACACACCTACTTATGATTACGCATTTGTTTAGTCATATCAAATAAAGGGAATCCAGTCGCCCACTCAGTAAGCTATCGTATTATGGAACTAATATAATTTGACTACATGACTCTTCAGTGATAACGGTTATATCTTTTTTACATGATAATGTGTAAATATTATCTCGATTAAATTATTATAACTAAAAAGACTTATGCGTGATATCTATCATTATTTACTGAAAATATTGTTTTAGTAAATAGTCCACTCAAAATGCTATCCACGATGTTTTTTATAGTATAACATCATATGTTTAACTGATTATAAAGATTTTATTCAATCTGCGATAAAATTTGTAATTTGTATTGAGTAACAATTTGAGTTAGGTACTAAATTTATTTTTTAAATAATTGTTGTTTTTTTAAAAATAGATTCTGGTAAAGAAACAATAATATATGTTTTTAGTTAGTATTGACATCCCGAAGAAGAAAATGCTATTTTTCGAAACCGGTAGATGTATTTAAACTCAATAAGTGGTTAATAAAACAAAGTTAACAAATAAAAATTTGTATTTTAACCACAAAGTTAATTTTTCTAATTTCAAAAGTAAAGTTCATTATCACAACCATCAACATTACACAACAAAACATCATATTAAACATTAATTAAAAAAATACATGTATTATGTGTAAGAATATTGAGTACTATGAGGTTTTACCTTTAACCAAATATTGGATCATCCCATAAATAATGCGGTTTTTTCAATTACATGAACTACGTTTTGCAAAATGCTGGTGGAACAAAATCACATCGTAACTGTTGAGGACCTAGCAGAGAAGCTTGGATTTGGTCATTTATCTATTCATCGACACCTGCGAACCATCGGAAAAGTCAGTAAATTGGGTCAATAGGTTCCTCACAAACTTTCAGAGTCTAATTGCGTGCAGAGAGTGAACACATATTCACTCTCTGCACGCAATTCTCAGGAATGTCATATCTCAGAAATGAGCCTTTTTGGACCAAATGGTGACTGGTGACGAGAAATAGCTTTCCTATAAAAATGTCACGTGATACCGAAGATACCGGCATCCAAAGCTAAATAAGGTATTCACCCACGTAAGGTGTTGTTATCTGTTTGATGGAATATGAAAGGTTTAGTTCACTTTGAACTTTTAAACCCAAATCAAAGGATAACAAAGGAGTTCTATTGCGAGCACCTTGAGCGGTTCAAGTCAGTGCTAGAAGAAAAACGAGCATCTTTTTGGTTTCAAGACGAAAGTTCCATCATGATAATACAGCGAGGATCACATTACAAAGGCTGGTGGAATGGGACATTCATCGGACATTACTTCTACTATTACTAATTCTTATATTCAGGCTTATTCTCAAAATTGCAATATTGAAATGAAGGTGATTGTTACACCAACCCTCAAAAATAGACAGATAGTTTTGACAGATTATGGTACGTTTATCTTCCTCACTCCCTCTCTCTCATTCAAATATAACACTATTTTTGAGGGTTGGTGTAACAATCACCTTCATTTCAATATTGCAATTTTGAGAATTGTCCTGATTATTATGTTATTTACTTTGAGTTATTTTCTCATCTTATTCATGTTCATTTCTCTAATATTTATGTACCTTTCCTTCCATTTATTTGTTTATTTATTTCATTAATGTCAATTGTAATGTAAATCATAATTAATAAAGGTCGGGGACTTTGAGAGTTTTTGAGATGGCAGCTGTTCGGCTCCGTCTTGTCACATGTGCGAGACGAAGTTGCACAGCTGCCTCGTAGCATTAAAAAAATGCCAACCAGGTGACGAATGAGTAGGACCATATAGGAGCTTTTGCTTATAAACGGTCCTGGGTAAGCGGCGGGTCCACCCTTACAGTCTTCAAAATCAATTGATCGGAAAAACGTGAATTCTGTAGACGATGTTCTGTAGACCGATGTTGTGTAGACAGTACTGGAGGAGTATTTTTCATTACAGACAAATGAATTTTGAAAGATGGATCTTGAAATTCTACCAAAAAGATAGAAGAGCATTGTAGGAAATGAAGGAGAGTATATATTCAATTAAAATGGGCTTTGTTTATCTTAATTTTTGAAAATTAAAGAAGTAAAAAAACCGCATTATTTATAGGATAACTCAATAGATCTCTTGTCTTCTTGATGACCCTTATCCACGAATAAGATTTTTAAGAAATTTTTGACTCGAGACAATCTCTGAGATATAAATTTTGCACCCATGAGATTTTTCAATACAACTCTCAGCATTTGTAGTCCTCCGTCGCCGTATCGGCCTTGCTTCATTCTCATCACATACTGCAAACGTCAAATTTCATTGTCGTTTGTGATTTTGAATCTCGCCAGCAATAGTTAAAACTGAATAAATATTTGTAATTTAATGACTTATGTTAACTTTTCAATATTTTAAAATTACCATAGATGGATAGAATTTTCATTTTAGCTGAAGTTTTTGTATAAATCTGTGTCTCGCTGTCAGATCGAACGTCGTGTACACTGGTTCGAGATGTTGTCTCTTATGATCTCTGAGTTTATCTTAAAATCAAAATCTCAACATCTCATGTATGTATGTATCTCAACCAAATCTCTGAGATTATCTTCTTCCGTTGATACGGGCCTTAAAGATTTAATGCATCAGCGAACAATACAACAATTGAAAAGATTCAAAGCATTTTTATAAATCGAAAACGAGGGCTTTGAGAGCGTTTCTCGCCTTTTCGATTCGCTCCATATTTCAAGTTCGCTGATGAACATCCGGATACATCTTCAAGGCTTCCTGTATTAATCATCCAGAATTCAGGGTAGGAAGAGGGCGCCACCCGCGCCGAAATAACTAAACATTTTCGCTTCGCCCCGCTTCTTACAAGAACCATTAAAATCCAATCAGTTTTGAATGCCGCCATTTTGAGTTAATTTCGTTTCGTTTCGATTTTCAATTTTATCTATAAAAAAATTCAAAAGGCCGTGTTCGAGTCCTAAATAAAATTGAGAATTTTTGTATCGATGTTTTGTGAATTTTTTCGGCATTCATTTTTTTGGTTTTAAACAACTAGAGTTAGAATTTTAAACGCGTAGTCAACGTGGCGAGGGTGAGACTGGTGGGTTTTTAGGAGGCGGTGATGTAAAAAGGTGATGGGGTACAGATGATAGAGGGTGGAAAGGAACTCGGGTACAACCGCAAGTTTAATAAAAACTTTAGCAGTTAATTTGCAACCGGGTGAAAAGCGTCGATGAAAAGTCTAAACAGGCGCGGAAAACAAACTTTGGCTTTATTCACAGGAGGTTTAATAGAATATTGGTAATTATATTTTTCAATACAAATGACTTGAATTATTTGTTGGTTTCAACCACAGAAGTAGCAGCTGTAACAATTTAAAATTACTATGAGGACTGAACCTCTCCCTTTTATCGACTGCGCGAGATCACAATGTGTTTCCATAAAGCCGAAATTTTTAATTTATTCAAAAACAGAGAGGTGGTCTATTTCAGTACAATTTAATGCGATACACTGGTAACTCCGATGCCACCTGGCGACATAATATATTCGGGATCTCACTAAATTAAACGGTTTGTGACTTGGATAAATATGCAGATTAAAAATAAAATTCGCCGTCGGTAAGACCTAGGCCTCCAGAAACTGAGCCTTAGCCTCTGACATATATATATATATTCAAATTATACGTCATATATATCATACAAAATACTTACGTATCAAATATGCTCCATAATAATTTGTGTAGGTGCTGTTAAATTTGTTTTTCACTAGAAACGTAAATAACAAGAAGTTTTAGAAATATATTCTTTATTGAAATCCGTTCAAAGGTGATGTATTTTCTCCTCAAATAATTAATGCTCTACAGCTTCAAATTGATTAAAACTAGCAAATCAATTGAATAAATGATATTTTGAAATACATTTTTAGAATCCTTACAAAGTCCCTTGTTTAACGTAATACAATGATTTATTTAATTAACCATGTACGTGTATCTATTTTTTATTTAGACATATATAAATAACATTTGTACAACTACAAAACAAAAAAACAGTTTATTACATATATTTTACACACATTTTAAAATGCATTTCCCAACTAGCCAAGCCTGTTTTAAGGAAAATTGGTAAACAAATTACATTTCACAAAACCAAACTCATTGAAAGCAAAACACAATCAAATAGAATACGTAACATACAAGGCTAGTAAACTTGAAAATATTTAAAAAATATATATTTAAAAAAAGAACGAGAAAAAAATACCAATGTGCAATATAATATGTAGAATGTAAGCACATAAAAGGTAAATATGCAAAATCAAAACACACAAAATGTAGTTTAAAAATTATTTCATTATATTAAACCGTTCACTATCAATATCTATTCTTCCTAATTTCAACAACTAATTTGAAACATTCCTTTTAAAAGCCTTAATATCAGTTAACGTTAGATTTTTATTTCCAATTTGATTGTAGATTCTGGGAGCTTGAAAGATGGATAATCTTTGACCAAAAGCAGTTTTCATTCTGGGAACTATTTTAAGATTATTTGCTCTTGTGGGATAATATCTATCAGCCCTCACAGATGGAACGCTCATTTTTCTATGAAAGCTAGTTAGTATATTCAACACATGTAATTTAAGTACTTAGTAAAGTTCTTTGGGGTATACTAAGTGAATATTTTATTTTATCTAAAATGTATTTTGAGGAATTTTTATTAAATTTAATAAAAAAATAAAAAATTTATCATACATTAACACGTGACGGAATAAACATAATATACATTCCGAGATATATGTATATATGTACAAGTATATTCCGATTCGAATTATAATCTAATAAGCATCAAGATCTGTCCGGAATACCCTGAACTTCTTCCGAACTGAAAGCAAAAACTCAAATATTTCAAAACAGACGTCGCCGCAATCCCATATTATTGTCAATAATAATTTAGATCCTTTCTTTTAATTTACCTACGTTCTAAGACAGTATTGAATAAATAATAATCGTGAATTAAAATATTACTTTTTTGACATTCCGCTATCAGTTGATTTTTCGAAAGTCAAATTTTGACAATTGACGCAATATTTCAATGTTTGTTCGAAGTACCATTTTATAACAGTTCTGTAACATTATTTTATATAATTTTAAAAATTTAACCGTTAATGGCACAGGTTAAACGTCTAGTTAGCTTATTAATTCACATTTCTCCGCTTGTAATATTGTAGATAAATTGTACTGAAGCCTCCTCAATACTTTCACAAATAGGCTTGTCCCTGTCCGTCCAATAAGATCTCCAACACTATTTCATACCAAGTTTTACAATACAAAATCGAAATTGTGTTTTTCGTGGTTGATAATCATTCGAACGTGTAATACGTGATAATAAAATACCAATTCAATTTAAACGCCAAAAAATATCGCATGTTACTTGATTAGACACGTCAACGTTGTAACTAGGGATTCTGTGTCGACACAACCCGGGAATAAATTAAATGTTTTTATTTTTGCTATCTGAAGTCCTGTGAATTATAAAAAAATAACCTGAGACTCGATTATTCTTGATATTTTTCATTTTAAACATGTTAAGTTATATAAATCAATTGAATCAACTAGAAAGATATACCAATAGAAAAAAATCTATTTATCGAAAAAATTATTTTGTTTGCCTACCATTGCGGTACACCAGGTAACGACCTAGCGGCGAGCGGCGTGATGTGCACGTGTGTCAATTCTTGTACATAGTCAGCTATAAAGATTCTGAGGGGAATAGTTCTGTTGGTTTGTTCAACAGGGGATTATATTTCCTTGTAAAATGTAATGTAAATATTTAAGACAAAATCTTTTGACGAAACAAAATATATATGAGATGAAATTATTTGAAAAAGATTATTAGGAGACAGTTTTTCATCAATTGTTTTCTTTTGTTTATTAAAAAGAAATGTTTGTGTTCTGTAATTTTTATAAATGTATTTGTTTATAGAAATCAATCTAAAAATGTAAGCTTAATTTTATTAAAAAAATACTTCTAGTAATTATATTATCAAACAATTTTTATTTGATTTATCCGGATAATATCCCTAATATCTACTGTACATAATATATATATGAATATCTATTAAAATACAAAATACATATTTATTAATTAAATTAAATTCTTGGTCTCGATTTCCGGGAATTCCCGGGACTTGAAAATGTCGACTCTCGAGTCCCGGGAATTGTCGAGAATTCAGAATCCCACCATGTAACCCGCGGATTTCTGAACATCTGCGTAATAGTTTTAAATATATTGTTCATACCCTTCAAAAGACAATTTACATCATAGGTTCCATGTATGTTAATTATTTTTTTTACAATATTTTTAATTTCTAATATATATCATTATCTAATAAAGTGTATTATGTAACATATACTCCTTCTTAATTGTCTTGAAATGTATTTACATTGTACCTTAATGTCATATTAGATCTGTCTATCGGGGTCCTTAAGACCCTATTGATAATCTGTACATAAAAAATAAAATAAATAAACGTGAGTGCTTTTGAAAATAACATAAAGGATGAAATGTTTACATCGCCGTGACAAATTTTACTGAAATTGTGTCACAGTCTAGACGCAAAACTTTAATATGATATATTTGTAAAATGAACTGGCAAATGGAATGATTGAATAAGTGAATTTCTCACTGTTTTCTCTATTCGATTGTGAATAGCAAAAAAACAAAAACATTCTTCGCATTCTGAAGGGTTTGAAATTTAATACATTTGAGAAAACAAGTTTTACGTAAACTAAACACAACCCCAAAAAGTTTTTCTTAACAGCTTCAATAATGCTCATATATAGTAGTTGGAATGAATGGATTCCATATGTTACATAATGGTCATATTTTTACTGGTAATGTAAATTTGAGGCGTATCTTACACTTTTGTGTCAGCAAAATATTTTTTGAACTAATTTCTTTAAGTGTTTTATATTTTTACAGCCAGTAACTTACATAAGGGTTCTAGAATAATAAAATCGATTACCTAATAATATATATTAAAACACACGCAATTATTGTTTCGATTAAGTAATGTTTCTGTTATTTAAAACATTTTGACTTCGTAGCTTTTAGGTTCGTGGGGCCAGTCCGCCTGGGTCCAAATATAAAATGTAAACATTACATTTGAACATATTTGTTAATATTGAAGCCACATATGAATAAATAATTACTATACCAATCCAAACATTTCTTCAATACCAAAATAAAATGACGTCAATACCAAGTACGTAATTTGACCCTTTATTCAAATTCAACCAATTGTTGTCATCTATTTACAATACATATAATTTAATGTATATTTGTCTGTTTTCCATACAATCCTATATACACCCTTTGACCGATCTAATCTTACTTCAGTTACTTTTTAGGATATTGCGCAAATATCTCCCCCCTCATCCTTGCCAACGCATCAACATAAATATGCATTATATTTAATTCAATCCGTTCCAAATAAATTTTGCTCAATAGCTTTCTAGGACTCTGAGGAAAATATGCTCATCCCACTTCTAAATATTTCACCCTTCCCCTGCATTGACCAAATTTTACATACATCGTTTAGAGCCTGCCCACAACAAAGGCTAGCAATAATAATTAACGTGTTATTAAATCGTTTAAAATAATATTATTTATTTGTATACAATTATTTTATTAAAAAACCAAGATTCCCCTTTTATCTATTTTAAATTTTATCTTATTCTAAATTCCAGGAAATACCGAGCACGGACCACTAATAAATCACAAAAATAACTATACCATTATAAATGGATTTATTTGTTAATAATAATAAACTCAATTTTAATTGTTAATATGAATCGTTCAGTTGCCGATAATACGCGGTGATTCGTTAGCGTTTATTTAGATGGTGTATATTTTATATTTAAAAATAGAGACGCATATAGGAGATACATGTCACATCAACATTCTATTAGAGGTCTCCTGGAGCATAATATCACCAAACTTAAAAATGTACTAATTCTGTTGTTATACCTACTTGATTCTGATTGAATATTCATGATTATGTTGATTTCATTAAAAACTTAGATTTATCAAATGCATTTCGAATATTAAATATAGTTCGTAAAATCTTTCGATCATAGGAAGTAGCGCCTCGTATTATTTTAAAACACATTTTTCTAAAAAATAAATAGTAGTCTTTGTTATTCGAAAACTTTTGCTTTTACTTTTAAAATTATTTCGCCAAATTAATAAAAATAAATGATTCCAACAAAATGTTGAATCTTGTACTATTTGTGGGGCATTTATTTATACTACAACCGAAGGCTTTGCGGTCATATCCAGATCCTTTGTTACTGTACCACCACAATACAACCTTTCATTCTCCGATGATAAATGCCCTGCAGCCCTACCCCTCCCTCCGCCCCCCTCGCACCGCCGATAAATCAAGACCTATTTTAAACGCGGTTTGGAAATATGCGATTAATACCTGGACCGAATGTTGCCCCAAACCCGGTGGGCTTTGCTGCTCTCATTCATTATCTTGCCAGATTTTCGGCAGAATTTTTAACCATTCCCAATTATCTTTTATGACTAACAGTTGATACTCACACGATGACAAAACGAAAGAATATTTTGTTAGATATAAAATAATTAAATTTAAAAAAGGATAATATTTAATTTAGTATTTGTATTCTTGAATTCAATAACACGAAAAAAACTAGCTACTTTAACACAAACGGCAGTCTAGCAAAGTAGTCAGGATAATGTTGTATACATCAGAGGAGGAGTCTACTCCATCCCAAACAATAAACTACGAGTATTATACTTAATTGCAATATAATTGTATCTTATGTTCATCATGTTATATTATTATATATTCACCTTTGTTACAACAAAAACATGTATGTCAATAAAGTCTAATAAATAAATAAATATCTTAGACTGTATAATTTCCTTCAGCTAAAAAAAAATTGGAAATAAACTGATACATTACATCAGAGTGATGTGTCAGTATCCTTAAAATTAAGTAGATACGTGGCCATTTTTGTTCTGAAAGTAAAAATAGAAAATAAACACATCAATTATTGGATATTAAAAAATGTGTTCTACTGTGTTGAAAACTACCGTGCTGCTGTACTAAATATTAAAATTATTACATTTTTTAGAAACCATCTTAGGAAGCGTATTATGCAATTCAAGTAATATACTGTCTTTGGACCTAAAAAGTCAAAATATATCTATGGAATGGGAATAAGATGTTTTAACAGGTGGCGAAAATCTCTCCAATCTTCAGAATGGCAGAACCAATAAGGTATCAAGAAAGATAAATTCGTACTGGGTCTTAAAATAAACACGCTTCTGTTTATAACTTTTTTAATTACATTTGTCTTCTTTTTTCTCATACATTTAACTCTAAATTATTATCAGGAGAACACATTCTTATTGTGAAGTTGAAATTAATCTAATAGCAGGCGTCTGCTATCAGTTTACTCAAAGGTATATGAGATTTTGTAAAAATAAGGTAGATAGCTCTTTCAAATTATGGAACGATTAAATGTATTAATATCAAAAAGGTAACATATAGGTTCGAAAATTGTCGCTATAAATATTGTCGCTGTAGCATAGTTGGATAATGCACCTTCCCCGGTTAGGAAAGAGATCCAGGTTCGAATCCCGGTGGCGCAACAACAATATTTTTCGATAAAATTGATTTTATATGTATATCTTTCTAATTAATATATGTAATTCATATTTAAATTATTATCATTTAACAACTACGTATTATATTTATTCGTATCGTTTTCTTGTCCACGTGAAATATGTTAAGATATATGTAATTTGTCGCCATTTTTTTCTTCTACATCCAATACCCATATAACTTTTTTATATTTTATTTCCAATAAAATAATAATTATAATGAGAAGAAGCAAGGCTACTCGCTACATGAACCAAATTAAATTTGCACATAAATAAATATTTTTTTTTATGACAATATTTTTGTCAATACTCGTAGATATTCACAATTCGTTTATCTTGTTTAATCAGATGAAAAAAATAAGTTGTATGAAATTCCAATTGAGTCCTGTCTGATTATTATTTAAATTGTAAATATTTTGAAAAAAATGTCATCCAAATCGCTTTATAGTTTGAGTTGCTTGATAAAAAATCTAAAATCAGTGATAAAAATGTCACAATACCCTATTTATTTATTTGTTTATGCGTGTAATACGCATTAAAATATTCATTTTTAATTTTATTCGGTACTCAAATCAGTTTAAAAACGATTAGATTTTCAAGTAACCATTTAAATTAGATATTAAATTTATTTTTAAATAATTCTTGCTTTTAAAGCGACAAAAATAATACATTTTTTAACACTTCATATAAAGTGTGATTTTAAGTACACAATTTTGTCACATTTTATAAATTGTTGCGCGATCATTCATTATATTATGTTTTTTTAACATGATCTTAATAGGAATACCCAGAAAGTTCCTTTTTACTTGCCGGTCATCAGATTTATATAATAATTACGTTATTGTAAAAAATATATGTAAAATGTAAAAGGTAACGACATCAAAAATTACCATATATTAAATACCCAATCAAAATTTATTAATTCAGTAAATAATTAAAATTCAAACACTTAATTAAATTCTACAATTTCAATCTACTAGATTATTTTCCAGAAAACTCGATACTCAAAGAATGTTTTGTTTGTGGTTTATATTCCTCGGAATAATGTAATCATTCTCAAAATGCACAATTAAAAGAAAATGTTTCAAACGAAGTAACGATTTGATCTTGTAAATAATTATTTTAACCATTTATAAAATATGAAATTATATTAAAATCAACTTTATTGTCTTACCTGAGACTTTGATATTATTCCATTGTTGGGTAAATTTCATGAATAATTCTACATTTTTTTAACTCTCAAGTTATAGCCTTTCTACTTTTTGTAACTTCTGAGTGATTTATGAAGTTACAATTTAGACATTTCATTAAAATTTAAACGACATCAAAAATAATTAAACACACTGGCGGACATCGAAAACAATGGGCAAATTTTTCAGTTTTTCCGGCATAAAATGTTAAAAATTATTGTTAAATAATATCAAATCATAAATAGTAAAACACAGCAAATAAAATAAAATTTAATATTACTCATTTTTATTTAATTTTTGTTATTCACAAATATCCATGGCTGAACGCGGCTCACTGTTATGTCTGTTCATCATCCGTGTCGCATAACAACGTAAAATAAACAAGATGTGCTATCAATCACATAACGTCATGGGGTTATTTGTTTAATAAACTAATGTTATTAATGTCCCGTCATAACAACTGTCAACTATAGAAGTATATAATATTGAAATGTTTGCAACACGTTGTATTTATTATATCATTAATTATATATTTTTATATTGTGTTAAACGCTGTTTTTGCAAATCTTAAATATGCTGTACCATTTTAAAGGGTAAATATTATCTTTCAGACCGATTTTCTTTAGCCACTATTTTAGTTTGGCTGTCAGTTTGCATTTGGTAGACGTAGAAAGTAGTTGATTACAATTTATTACGAAGCATCTAACGCCTCAATAACGTGTTGAAGTTATTAAAACATTTAAACAAACACAAACTCGACTTTTGAAAAAAATCATCATGAGTGACGAAACTCATTTCAACTCGGCGGGTTTTGTTAATAAACAAAACAGTCATTATTGGGGCACTGAAAATCTTCAATTGATCTACCAACAACCTTTACACCCACGCAGAGTTACTGTATGGTGCGCCATGTGGGCCAGCGGAATCATTGGGCCCTATTTCTTTTAGGATGCAAGAATCAATGCTGTAAAAACTTATTGATGGCTGAATTGGGTCGATTGGGCCTGCAACACGTGTGATTTCAACAGTACGGAAATTACCTCCCACTTAAATGAATGAAATCGAAATTAAAATTTAAAGAATGAAACAACATCGGCTTGGAACATAATATTCATCTGTATTTACTGTGCTGTATCAAGTATTAAATCTTATTCATGATATTCAAGGTAAGGAATTTTCATGATATCTAGGGTCGATTTTAATTCAACAGCCATGTGGTACTTAAAGTGATTAAAACATAAATCAAAACTAGTATAATCTATGTCCACTTTTTTGGAGTAGCTAGGGCCGTATATTGGCAATAACGTGACGAATGTTGGCTTACATGTCGTCTCTGTTTTATCGGCGTAGACTAGCGACTTCCCATATCCTCATAGAAAATAATCGAATGTTTCCTTCATTGGTAGTCACGCGGCTTCAATTTCTTCACGAGCTGGATCTTATAAGCTCGTAAACCAAGATCTGCAAAACCATAAAGTGAATGGACACAGCTCCAATTGCTGTGCACGATGGCGAATCGACTCATTCGAGTCCTCCTCAATATCACGCTCCAACGCAGCAACAGCTGAAACAGCAGAAAATGAACCATGGTTATTCGAATTACTTGCTTGGATGGACGATTATGTCGACCGTAAAATGAACGTAGCGCACGGTAAGTTTCGCGAACTGAATCACGATTTTCGAAATAAATTTGCACAATTTGCAAGCGTTGTTCTGGCGTAAGTCTATTCATGTTAAAATGGTAAACCAGATTGAGCCCAAATCAGCTGTCAAATTGGCTATCACTGGAAAAAGTGTTGCCGATTCGAAAAAACATATTTTAGATAGTTGCTTTTTTTTTAAGGAGAACACATTCTTATTGTGTATTTGCAATTATTACAGAACATAGGTCTGTGATATTTTTAATATGAATTAAATGTATTTCATTTTTTCTATTAGTTATTTCTTCTTCTCTCTTCCTTCATGCCAATATTGACATATAGTTGTATCAATGAGATCAGACTCGGCTCGCAATGCACCTTAACAAGTCCCGATCATGGTGCGTTCTCACATGTGACTCCAAGATATCTCCAGATGTCAGATGTAATGTATCTATCTACCGTTGTGGCATTCTGGGTAGTGCCTAGGATAATCTCCTTTTCTAGGCTCTCTTGACCTTGTCGCATAATGTGGTCAAAGAATCGGAAGAATATTTTGTTTACTGTCGTAAATAAGTCTCTCTGTGGTTGGATATGTTGCAGTATTAAGGCTTAAGAAATACAATGTACTAAAATTGACTAAATTATTTGTCATATTAAATTATTTTTTTAAAAATAAATCCTAAAACCTCCACATATTTGACGGCGTCAATAATATATCATGATCACACATATAATAATATTATCTTAGCAATATTCGAATATTTCCAAGAACACACAATTACTGAATTTTTACCTACAAAGACACTGTTATTAAACAAATATCAGATATCTCATATAGACAAAGCTATTTTTTTATTCTATTTTATTAAGGTATAGCGATACTCGGAGTCCACATACCAACATATATACAACTTTCAAAAATTTGATAAATATGGAGATTGAGGGGTGAGAATTGGTGAATTTATATATATATAAAGTGAATTAGAGAATTGGTAATCAGAAAAGTAATCACTTAAGCCAGCCGAAAACAAGTTGTAAGCCCTGTAATTATCCCATACTTCCATATATTTTCCATTAAATATAATAAAAAAATAGCTTTGTATCTGTAAGATATCTGATGTTTGTTTAATAATCCCCTAGTAATCCTAATAATTTAGTTTCCCCTCGAATATTTCCTTACTTTCTCAACTTTTTTCTCACATTTTTCTGCGTTGTCCTTAAATTTTAAATTCTACTCACTGTTTAAAGTATTTTGTATCTTCAGAGAAAACATATAATTAGTTTCATTATTGTTTAGCTTTCATTGTGATTCCCGCATTTACAAATTAATTGTATGTTTTCTGAATAAATTAAAATAATATTATCGATCGACCTGTCATGTTTCAGCATTTGATAAGGGCATTATCACCCCAAAGTGTATAGAATGCATTATTTCAAAGTAGACTACGTGAGAAAATGCAGGGCTGGTTCGAGGATTATTGTTCATTTATGTAAGTAGATATAAGCCGTATCAGACGTTCAAACCCGGTCAATCTTAGCCTAGTTGTATTACACCTCACACGTGTCTGGTATTTGTTATTTCTCAATAAATACTCCAACAACTTACGAATGTTCTCTTGTGAAATCGAAACATTGAGAAGAAGACAAAACTGTTCTGCCAATCGCCTCTTACTCTCTACAAAATAATTTGTTCCACTCTCGGGTGTAACAGATCGTTTTAGTCATCATAGAGTTCTGTTGCAAATTTACCACTAATTATTAAAATTTTATTTTATTTTATTTATCAACAGGTTGTTAATTCTAATGTACGATATTGAAACATTTCAAGACAATTAGGAGAATATCGTAGCGACAAGTATTACATTTTTGAATGATTATTTTTCATTTCGATACATCAGATTTTTACCTTCATTGTAAATACTAATTAAATGTATTAATTAGAAAGATATACATATAAAATCAATTTTATCGAAAAATATTTTTGTTGCGCTACCGGGATTCGAATCAAGATATCTTTTCAATCCGGAGAAGGTGCATTATCAAACTATGCTACAGCGACAGTACTTTTGACAACTAATTTTCGAAACCACATGCTACACTAAAATTAATACATCTATCGTTCTATTATTTGAAAGCCATCTACTTTGTTTTTACGGAATCTCAAATACCTTTGAGTAAACCGATAGCAGACGCCAGAATTAACGATTCATTTTTATTAAATTTTGGACACATTGATACAACTTATATATTATTAAGGAGAACACATTCTTATTCTGAAGTTGTAATTATTCAGAACATAGATCTGTGATATTTTAAATACTAATTATATGTATTAATTGGAAAGATATACATATAAAATGAATTTTATCGAAAAATATTGTTGTTGCGCTGCCGGGATTCGAACCTGGATTTCTTTCCAAACCGGGGAAGGTGCGTCTGCTATCGGTTTTCTCTGAATAATTACAACTTCACAATAAGAATGTGTTCTTCTTAATAATACCTTAATTGTCTTGTTTTTTGATTATTGATCGTAATCGTTGAACAAGATAATAAATATCTAGAATGAAGATGTTAATAGTATAATTAAATATTCTTATTTGACTGACTGAAGATATATTTCATCTCTAGGGCCGGAACAAAGCGCTAGAGCTTTGCTAACAGACTTTCGAACTGATCCGAGCTAGCAAAAGTGATCGGCGCCAAACCTACCAAATTATGTAAAAACTTGAATCCAAAAAATTTACGTGAGATGTTCTAAAAGTCTTCACGCGACAGACCGTCACTCGCTGAGGCAGGTACGTGAATTTTATAAAACAAAAATATTATTAGGCACATGTTTTCAAAATAATATAACGTTGGCGATAGCACACTGTAGTGAATCATATTGTTAAAAGGGTGAAAGCCTCAGTGAAATGGTTTATAAGTCGGTAAGTACCTACCCATTTTATTTTTACGGAAAATAATTTTCCTGAAATTGAGTTTTTTCCACGAGAACACCGGGCAACTATTTTGATAACGCTTGCCAGGGAGGTAAGGAGGAATATCTTGATCAATCATTCACCGTCAGTGGAGGAAAATTAGAAAAGTTTCTGGTCGGTGACACTTCACATTGAGGAATTATCTCACAAATCCAATAATTTAATACATCATTTTGGCCTTTTCTATACGTCCTTAAATATAGCTCATAACCACGAAGAAAAAATATATTCGTTTTTTGAACTTTTTAAATGCCATGGTATATAGCTTGTACGCACATTTAGACCATACAGAGACTTGATCAAACTCAAAAATATCGCTGGTCCGCAGGTGCTCTCCATGTCGAAAATGGCTGGCAGTCAATAGGTTAATTAGAGATGCATAGAATATATGGTACATCAATATCCGTAATTTTCAAACTAAGCTATTTGCATGTATCTTGAAAAAATTGATAACTCTGTAACTTTTCAGGACAAGGATCGAACCTGTAATCACTGGTTTTAATGGACGAGCTAGTACAACAACTAGAACATCAAGAATTTTAATAAAAAGATCTAATATTGCATTTCTAAATAAATATGATTAGGAGAACACATTCTTATTGTGAAGTTGTAATTATTCAGAACATAGGTCTGTGATATATGATTTGATCAAATTACTTACTTTTATAATGGTACCTCGGTATACGTCTGCTTTGGTATAAATCCAACTTGGTATACGTCCTGTTTAGATGCGAAAGTTGTTGTTTGGTATACGACCTTTATTTTGTATACGACCATTGTTTGGTGTACGAACTTTGTTTGGTGTACGACCTTTGTTTGGCGACGACTCGCGTGCTTCAAATGGTGCGCGCTTACGTCCTCGGTCTCGTTCGGCTGAATTCGATTTATGGAGAGGGAACATTTCTGCCACGACTGCCCGCGAGCGTCAGTACGACTATTTCTACCATTCTGCGCGCTATAACTTGAATGAATTTGATGAATTTCGCTTGATTTTATGTTTTTTTTACGATTTTTTTTAAAATTGTCTGGAATGACCGGACAATCTCACATTTCCAAAATATCCTGAGGAGAAGGCAGAAGCAAATTTCTTTTGACAAATTTTTAGTACTTAAATTTCAAACCTGATAATCTTCAACCTGTTCAATTTTAATTAATTTTATTTAATTGCTTTTGTATTTATACATTTTAGTATTAAGGAGTGTTTTATATAACCCCATCAATGTGTGCCAAAAAGAATAGTATTTTTTTTCATGAGAACGGATTAATCATTTTCCTTTTATTTCTTATGGGAAAAATTCGTTTGGCATAAGTCCAAAGATCTGGAACAGATTATGGACGTATAACAAGGTACCACTGTACTATACTACAAAAAAAGTTTTAATAATTGTATTATTATTTGTAATACCTAACACTAGGTTTATTTACCCTATTTAAATACTAAATTAAAGTTTTCTAAAATGATATCGCTTAATTTACACGAACAATTTTAGTTTGCCTACTAATCATTTGAAATTATTATATTTTAACTAATAATATTAGTTTTTATAATAATACATTAGATATCTTTAACATTATCTATTGTAAGTACAATAAAAATAGAATATTCTCGACTCGGTGATGTTTGATAAATATTTTATTCTTAATACAGTGGTTGAAATGTACTCAGTTTTGTTGTGCGACCTTTAGAGTAAGTATTTTATATTATTAATAATGGAACCGTGAGCTCTAAGATAAAAAATGTCTGTGTAAAAGCTTCTAAGAAAAAAGGTATAAGTACTAGATATATCTATCTATAAAAAACTGTCTCCGATGGTGTCTTTTTTAAACTGTCAGTCGCGAAGTCTGCAACATCGGACGTTAGATTCATCAATCAAAATTACAAGTTCGGGCAAAGCGACAAATAGGATTACAGTTTTGCGACGAATTTTTAGGGAAAATCTATTTTCTTTTTAGTTTTTTTAATTTCAACTATTGCTTTGAATATTCGTTCCATTTTTGCAAATATCATATTTACAGTTTTTAAATAATTAACTTAATTTATTTATTTTAAAGCTTACTGATTTGACACATATTCTTCATTTTTTATCGTAAATTTAAACTTGTCAACACAATACTCTGCACGAATTTTGTATCATCATGTTTGTATTATACATACCTGACACAGGTAGAAAATATCAACCCTGCACTACCATGCTAATAGACTTATGTTATCCGCTATACAAAGATACCCATAGTAAGCCCTTTACTGTCCCCCGAAAAACCTCCCATCTCGCAAGGCATTGCATGCATTCATATATAGAAAAACATGCGGACATTCTAAAATATATAAAAGATTTAAATACAAATTAAATGTATTAACTGGAAAGATATACAGAAAAAATCAATTTATCAAAAAAATACTTCAGTTGATCTCAGTAGCAAATAATTTTTTTTTTCTGTATATATTTCTATTTAATACATTTAATTTGTATTTAAAAGAACACATAACTATGTTCTAAAAAAAACTGTAACTTCACAATAATAATGTGTTCTCCCTAAAAATAAAAAAGATTAATAAAAAATATTAAATTAAAATGAAAAACAATTCTTTGGACCCCTAAGAATTTTTATTAGTGGCTATTTTGTTTATCAAATATACAAAGGATAGATTAATACAATTTACAATTAATTTATTCAAAGAATGCAAACAAATATTAAATGTTGATGCTACTCCATAAAAGTTTTCCCTTTTATATAACTTTTTAGGATTCAAATCCGTAATTGGGACATTCCTTTCCAGTATTTTCATCGTAAAGTCAAAGGAAAATTTCCTCCGATGCCATGGAGAAGCAATTTTCAAACTTTGTGTATATTTTATAATCTTGAGCAACTAACTCAGTATCATCTCTTGCTCACAACTTTAAAAAGTGTACATGGTCTTGTGTATCTTTAAGCTACAGATATTTTATTTAAAACGAATTGTTTTTAATTGATTGATCTTGAGTTCAATTACCAGCGGCATATATTACCGTTTCGTTGACACAATACAACCTGCTTAGACTTCCGCTTCAAAATCATAAAAAATTTATTGATTTCAGTAAAATCACCTTCAAGATTATTTTTATTACTAACAGTCCATGCTCGGCATTGTCCGGGAATCAGGTAAACTCAGGTTCAATAAAATTCTAATTTGTTTCATTAAAATATAATTATTTTCCTTAATTGGCTGGTAACTACTTACTTTTTTAATTTCTCTGCCAGAGTTCTTTTAAGCGTTTGGTTTTAAGGGCGTCCTTTCATTTTTACAGTTTGAAATTCGAAAAATTCTACGCAAATTATATACTCTTTCAAGATGAGGCATATAATTAAACTGTTTATAAATACTAAAGAACGTTATTTGTTACGTAAATCTTGCGAGAGAAGAAGGTTTTAATAGAAAGAAACGACAGTAAAATGATTGATTTTCTAGCATTCGAGACAAGTATCAAAAAAACACGTATCCAGAGTTTTATCCAAGATTATTCATATTAATATTGTAGAATGAAATAAAACGTGTGTTGTCATTTGAATTAATCAATCGAATATTAAATAATTTATTGATAAGTGCCCAATTGATACATATGAATATGTTTTAAAATCAGTTGAAAGTACCTACATATATTTAGATTGACGCTAAACACGATGTTCTATGATCAAATTATTGTAACAGCTTAAATTTATTATTTTGTTTATAGAGATCGATTTCTTTGAAACTTCTCGATCCACAAAAAGACATTTTTACGTGATAAAACACTATCCCTGTATTGTGATAAAAGTCTGCGATGAATTTCAGCCCTTTCCAAATTCTCCGACCATATAAATCGGATCAATGCTCGTTGTACATCCTTGATTCAAACTGCTGGCGGGGCGAACATGTTTACACTGTAGTAGATGGAAGTCAAATGACAGATCGAGATCAAATTTTGTGCCGCAGTCGTGCCAACTCTAAGCACGCATGCGCAGAAGGCAGTATGATAACCTTAAAGGTGTATTATGACGAAAATGTAGATCATTTTTGACTCTTCCTCATATATTAAAAGTTCTCAATTAAAGCAACCGAACTAGTCAGTAGTACGAATCCCTCTCGTTTGCTGGACCGCCCTCTGCGTCGATCCGCATCAGTTGAAATGCGAAATTCTGGTTCCGCATCTGTCGCGCGTTCGTGACCTGCTACCGATGTGTGTTACGCTTCGCTGCACAGCCCACCGGTGTCGCTACCTACTCGCCACAGATCTTTAACATTAACTCATTAAAAATCATCAAGTAAATAAGACGAAAATATTTTTTTTTTTTTTATATCTAACGCAAATACGTTGTGGCTATTCATTTTAAAAACAAATAATAACTCAATAACTTTGTTTTTAACAACTTTTAGTCAATAATATTCAACATCCAGTTGCGTAAAATATCTTTTCCTTCACCAAAATGATAAAAAACTAACTAAAACCATTATGTCACTATTAAGTAAGACAAAAAAATTGTCGAGAATCATTTTTTTTTGTAAGTTAAACTGAACACTGATTGGTTGCTTTTATATACCCCCAGCACATTTTGATTTTTGAAACCAATTCGTTGAAATTAAAAGTAAAAAAATCATATGTAGATAATAATTTCTAATAAAATACCGCGTAATACAAAGATATTAAACTATCAAAATTATCTTAATAATATGAATAACATGTACAGATATTCGTATATACGAGTATAAAGAAAATTTATTCATTTAACCATGCAGTTATGTCAAGGTGGGTTTGCAGTTTTCATTGTACAATTCTATATTTTCTTTTCTTATTTTCAAGTGAAATCTTAATTTTAAAGTGCAACCCGAATGTTGAAAACGCGAATAAATCTAGTACATGGTAAACCATTTTTCACAACCAAGTGGCAAGTGACGCGAGACCAGCAACAAATAATATTAGCAATATTTGAATATGTCCAAGAACACACAATTACTGGATTTTCAAAAATTTGATAAATGTGGAGTTTGAGGGGAGAATTGGTAAACGTTATGCCGAAGGCAGGTCGTATGTTCTGCAATTACCCCATACTTCCATATATTTTCCATTAAAATATAATAAAAAAATAGCTTTGTCTCTATGAGATATGTAATATTTATTTTGAAATAATATTGATGGAACGACTACGAAGTGATGAAACTTAATTTAAAAAATCGCAGAATGCACTACGTTCTACGTTATTCAATTTAGCCCTTTTACAATAAGGATCATATGAGTTGGATAGAATCAAGAGCAAACATCTTTTAGCCGTTGGGTATTAATATTAAGAAATGTTTTTTACTAAGCTGTACAACAAAGTCATTTTATGAAATTTAAATATTAAGGAGAACACATTCTTATTGTGAAGTTGTAATTATTCAAAATAGACGGTCTGTGATGTTTTAAAAATGTTTTATCCCGGTAACGCAAAAACAATACTTTTCGACAAAATTGATTTTATATGTAAATATTTATAATTAATACATTAAATTAGTATTTAGAAATTTAAATAGATCAAGAATACAATTGCGCTACATATTTTAGATCAAAATACTACATATTGCAGGGGGTTCTATAACGCAACTTCCGGAAAATTTCAATGCACTTTCTTCAATCATTACCACGAGAAGCCACCGTCCGTACTTGTGCGCGGCAGAAATAAATCTCAACCATGGGAGATTTATATCCCCCGCGCACAAATACGGTTATATTGAAACTTTTGAGGTAAAGCCTTAACAATAGCACGTGTTTCCGTGCCGAAACGTCGACCTAGGTTCCCTTAAGGAAACCATCTACAACCAATATATATATAGTTTCGGAAGGTACCTATTGAAATAAACTATGAATGCGGGAATATAGAAAAAAGTAACATGTTTCATAATAAAATGTTTAATATATAAATATTCTTAAAAAAAATACATATTTCACATGTAAATGAATGTGTTTATCGGAAATATAACCCGATTCGTTCGCATATCTAAAAAAATAATTTATATACATACATAATTTGTTGTAAATCGAGCGTTCTGTGTTCTATTAGAATCTTGTTAGTTACTGATCGATAACCAAGCCATGGCATCATTGAACAGAAAAAGGAAACTACTAATATGTACTTTACGTGAAAGGCATATATTTTTTAGGGTTCAACAAACATTTCCTCCGCAGATTAAAGCAGTTTATTTCGCTGCCTCCGCTTAAAGCCATACACTCGGTGCCCATTGAACTTATTTGTTATATTACACAATACTTTGTTTTCAAACATTTCATCAAACTGGAATTTTTTAAATTTTGTTGATGTAGTTATAAGATAAAAAAAAAATATTTTATTTTTATAATTTTCGCGATTGAAACATAC
Organism: Eubasilissa splendida; assembly: GCA_031772225.1. Lineage (NCBI taxonomy): Eukaryota > Metazoa > Arthropoda > Insecta > Trichoptera > Phryganeidae > Eubasilissa > Eubasilissa splendida. Next base: position 15,149,495 of record CM062861.1, on the reverse strand, counting down.
ATACATATTTATTCATATTTACAAAAGTTTTATTCAAATTGGACACTTTTTACTAATACAACTTTATTTAATCTTTAACACTGGTTTTATTTAAAATGTTAATCTTGAATTCTAAAATTCTTATACCCAAATGATAAATGACTTGTATTTTAAAATAAAACTCTTCAATTTTAAAGTATATTTTAAATTTTAAACTTTACATTTTCTAAATACTGTAAACAAAAATATATGTATTTCTACTGTTTTTTTCTTTATTTTAAAGTTTTAATTTGTACTTTTTATTTTTTATTGTCTTAATTAGTTTGCTAAATAATTTCATTATAAACTTTTATAGTCGTAAAACATAATTGTACACTTATTAGGAGAATACATTCTTAATGTGAAGTTGTAATTATTCAGAACATAGGTCTGTGATATTTTAAATATGAATTAAATATATTAATTAGAAAGATATACATATAAAATCAATTTTATCGAAAAATATTGTTGTTGCGCCACCGGGATTCGAACCTGGATCTCTTTCCTAACCGGGGAAGGTGCATTATCCAACTATGCTACAGCGACAACATTTTTAGTCCTTTTTCCTAACCGGGGAAGATGCATTATCCATCCATTTCAGAACAGCCGAGTCCGGTGAAGCTATCGTTAAGGATACTATTATTTATAATAATGTTAAAATAGCTAAATAAATATATTGTATGTTTAACAAAAGTTATTGTTTTATAATCAAAATTATATTTTCTGACTATTATTTTGTATTTGGTACAGTATGGTATTGTATATGGTCCAAACAGATCACTAAAGATATTAATAACATAATAATAATAAGATAAGATGTTTAACATTTAGTTTTAACATTTGGTTTTAAAAACCACAATTATCATTTTTCACATGATTTGCGTCAGTGTAATTATCAGTTATCAACAAATTAACAGTTTAATTAATATACAGTTTGACACGAATTATCAAAAGTTTTGCCCACCACATCAATCATACCGCTCTTAAGGACTTATTTGACCTCGTTGATAAACGGAAATACTAACTGAAGCAGGATTTTTAAACTGCAATCTTAGAACTAATTTGTTTACAAAGCAGATTTTTTTCATTAAACTTCTTCTTGTAATGCTTTCTCCTACTATTTTAGAGATTACCACTATCATAGCGATCTTCATTTTATTGTTAGGAGAACACGTTCTTATTTTGAAGTTGAAATTATTCAGAACATAAGTCTATGATATTTTAAATACTAATTAAATGTGTTAATTAGAAAGATATATATATAAAATCAATTTTATCGAAAAATATTGTTATTCTTACCAGGATTCTGAATCTCTTTCTAATCCGGGGATGGTGCATTATCCAACTGTGCTACAGCAGGCAGTATTTTTGACGACAAATTTTCGAACCCATATTTTCAAATTAATACATCTATCATTCCATTATCTGAAAGCCATCTACTTTGTTTTTACGGAATCTTAAATACCTTTGAGTAAACCGATAGCAACAACAATATTTTTCGATAAAATTGATTTTATATGTATATCTTTCTAATTAATACATTAAATTAGTATTTAAAAGTTCTTCATTTTGTTTATTGCTGTTCAGAATATCTGGGTTGAACTTAATTCATTCACAGGTACAGCGAAAAGATATTGCGTCTTCGACTTTCTCATTTGAGCGCGGATTTTTTTATGATAATTTTAGATGATTTTTCGTTGGATGATCAATTATTTTGTATGATTTTTCTTAGGATGATCAATTCTTTTGTATGATTTTTCTTACGATGATCAATTATTTTGTATGATTTTTCTTACGATGATCAATTATTTTGTATGATTTTTCTTACGATGATCAATTATTTTGTATGATTTTTCTCAGGACGATTAATTCTTTCGACTGATTTTTCATTGAATTGTCTCATATCGTTCTTTATTTGAAAAAAATAGTCTAGAGAAGGGATGTGAGCGATGTAGTGTATCAATGTAAAATGATCAATAGCACGTTGGACTGCTCTGACTTGATACAAATGGTTTTGTGTAAAGTACCAACTTAAACGAGACAACATGAAGTGTTCTTTATAGGTACACATTGAAATAATTATGCTGTTGACTCGCCAATATCGCGGATGCATCGGCTCGGTAGTAAGTTGAGTTTCGTTGACATTTTTCGTTGCAGGAGCATACTTGAGCTGAAAAAATATATGTATGTAAATTATACTTAGTTATGTTATATTTAAACTGTTGAATTGAAATTTCAATTAAAAATGTAAGGACGTTAAAGGAAATAAATAAATAAATATTTAGTACCTCTCATAATGTGTCAAGTGATAATTGAGAATCCCAATTTTAATATTGTTAAGTAATTATCTTTCTTTATCCATTTGGTCGAGTGTTTATTACATGATCGGTCCAAATAATCTTTAGAATTCTTCGGTATCCAAGCTTCCATTTTATAGAGGAGAGTTGAAGAATATAATAACGAACCATGTGCATCCTCTATTCTAGGCTCAAGTTAAAATTGACTAAAAATAGTTATTTTTTTTATGAAGGCACTCCTCACTAGCTCCATTCTCATTTGTACCTAAGCACCTACTTTTCTCAAATATCCTTATTACAATAAGAGTTAATAATATGCTTTAATGATCAGATACCAATCAAATAATTCCACAGGTCAAAAGAATTCAACTTTATTTCAATATCGCATCGAATGTAACTCAACTACTCTAAGAATAACATCAGATTATAAAAAACATACACAATCTGTACAATAACTATCTTTACAATACTCAAGTCGATACAATCGCAGTTTATTTCACCATAAACACATCTTACAATTGTACCATATGAGTAATGTAACCCCGGTCTCTCAGGTCGGAAATAAATCTCAGACCAGACTACCCTGTAGCCGCTCGTGCGGTCAATTTATAGCCACAACTGTTGAGAACTTTCTATACGTTCGTGGATTTGGAATTATCTAACAGCGTGAGTTAGAAACGTCCTGATAGATTCCAGAACACTCGAGACGTTTCCAAGATGTCTAGATCATTCCATGAAGTAGATTAATAGGTACCTACTTAATGTATATATTTTTATCTTATTTGTTATTTTTCTTTTATCTGCTTTGGGCATTCTTGCAGCCGCAATATTTTTATCATGAAAATCTTAACTGAGATTTTTAATGCGTGTTCCGTATTTTCAAAACATACTTCAGCGCGTTTGTAATATCAGGCGCGAAAATTATTGTTGTCACATGCCCGCGTCCATATTTCTTACCCGTGACCTATCCTAATGCTTGCCCACCAGTCTGAAATGTGACCTTGATGCCAACAGACGTCAACTTGAGCAATATTGTGTTTGATCTCGACATCGCGATACCATTCGCTGTGTGAACCCTTTCATCTCCAGTGCACCAACACTGTGTTTTTGTGACCATAGTGTCAATTGTTTGTGTGTTCCGTAGATGCACATTGACATCGCTGTCTTCAGTCGGGAGCGGAGATCGTCACTATCCTCGTGCAAACATTGTGTGATTTCGCGGTGACCACAGAGATTTGCGGAGGCGTCATACTCAAGGTGAAGCGAGCAATCCTTCCGAATGCCGGATCGTCGAGATCACTGGTCCTTCGACTAGATTCCCTTCCCCTCATCGACCTCTCCCTGTTCCACATTCCCCTATTCCACACCACCCCACCATGCGGTGATTTCGATTTACAACCGGAATTGTCGTAATCCATTCCGCGGGACGCGCGACCCGAAGATTACGCAATCAGTCCATATTTCATTTAATATAACTGTGAGCTCCATGAAAATATATTACGCGAATTAATATGCATATCAATAATCATCGTGTATTTTTTTTAGTTGGTTTTAAATAAAGAAGACGATTAAGTACAGGAGATTTTTAAAACACTAAATTAAGTTAATCAATTAGAAAGATATACCAACCGAAAAAATCTATCGAAAAATTATTTAGTTGCTAGCGGAATTCGAACCTGGACCTTTTCTTATTCAGGGAAACGCATTACTAATTTCGCTATATCAACCGAACACAACAAATATTTTTTTTTTATTTCATGAAAATAAAAATCGTTTTACCTTTCAAATTGTTTTATTTAATTTGTATTAAGAATACAACAGAAACTATGTTCTGAAATTGCAAGTTTACAACAAAAATGTGTTTGTATTTTAAACAAATAAAAACTAATGAAAAGCTTTGCTCATGATTCCTTTACGAAATTTAATATAAATAAGAATCCAGCTTTGTGTCAAACGCTTTTTTCATAGTAGCTTAATTCGAAAAAAGACGACACATTTTATATTGGAGTAAAGGGTCAATTTCTTTTGAAATACGAATTAGATGGATATGTGACCTTTTTGTTCTAAAGGTACATTTTTCAAATAAATAAACAATCCGCGTTCAGTTTTGAATATAGGCCTCTCTTATTTTTCACGGTTCCATTTCCTTGCGCATTGTTTCTAATTCTGCCAAACAACTTGCCTGATGTATTCTGACTATCGCGTCTTAAGGCGAGTAAAAGGTTAGACTAGTAACAAAACACTAATCTTGTACATATTTTCTTATTCACGCAAGACGACTAATAAAAAAACTTTTTATGAAAATAGAAAACTCACCCCACCACTTGCTATGTCGCCATTCTTCAATCATAACGTAATCACTTTCGTTGAATTAAACTAGGTCTTTTCGCCCCCCTCGACAGTCGCCAACCCCCAATTCACGAATAATCTCGAGAGTCAGAGATTTCAGTGAAACGGTGCCTCGAGCGAAAGGGAAAACAATACAAGCAACGAATTGATAATCCCAAACCGCCGCAGGTCGGAACATGCAAAGTTTTATTCCTTCATCATTTGAACCACAAATGTCAAATAATACCATCGGAAGAGTTTCGAAAAGCCAGCGGCTTAGTTATCAATGATTTCCTTTTAATTTGTTACGCAATACGCCATATACCAGGAATTCTGGAAGCCACTGAACAGGAACATTTTACACAGCTCAAGAACCGCAAACTTGAATAAACATTGCCTCAGCCAAACAGAAGTTTATTATAAATGTTTCGAATTTGCCGTTAAATAATTTCTGATGTCTCAAAATCCACGCAGACAGGGTCGCTCGTCATGCACAAGAGGAACTGTAAGCATGGTGAAAAGGAGAGAGTATAGAAGTATGGTATATGGAAGGAGATAGTAAAGAAGTATGGTATATGAAAGGAGAGAGTATAGAAGTATAGTATATAGAAGGTAAGAGTATAGAAGTATGGTGTATGGAAGGAGAGAGTGTGTTTTTTGTAACTTCTTTATTTTCAAAAAAAGCCTTCATAGACCTCCATCAGATGAATTTAGTTATAGTTTTTTTTTTCTCATTTCAGTGCCGATATGAGTTTTTCATTCATTTACAGCTTGCATCCATAGTACAAGTATTAATAATACATTTCCTTTACATGCAAGCCTGTTGGCCGCTTCCTGCTTCGCTAGACACGTATAGAGTATCTGTCCTGAGATAGGTAGCCATAAGGTTCCATAAGCTAGAATATAAGTTGGAAGTAAGGTAACAAATTAAATTAAATGGTAAAAAACAAAAAAATCAATAATCAAAAAGGAGACAAGTAGAGAATAAGTCAAATAAACAAAGTAAAATTTTTGATACAGACTAAAGACATGTAAGAAGTTAAAGAAAAGAAACAAGCAGGGAGCAAACAAAACATGATGAGTATGAGTTAGGATGTAAGGACAAAAAGAATTACATAAAAAAGAGTAGCCTTGATTATTTAAGGAACTCATCCACCTGACTTCTTCCAATTATGAAAACCCATTCCTTTATAAGCACGCAGAATTAAAGATACCGTTGCCATCTCTTGTGGTAGCTTATTGTATTGATAAAACATGCATATCTTTGAACAAATGAGGTTTTCATTAACGGGACTGCTAATTTTCTTTGAGTTTTTGCCCGAGTACACTTAGAATGTGTTAAAAGTTTTTAAGTATGTCTTTAAGCAGAGTCTTTATGAATAATTGCTTGATATTTAGCACCTTGAGTTTTTGGAATAGCGGCTCTAATTCATGATGAATGGATTTATTGAGAATAATTCTCATTATGACTTTTTACATTTTATTCAGTTGGTCGAGTATTGTGATAGTGACTCCACCCTAACCCACTATACCATATCCTATGATGCTCTGATAGAGTGCGAAATATACATTATGGATTTGTTTCAGATTCAGCGTATTCCTTAAAATTCTGAAAATAAAATTTGATGAGAAATAATACATCCAAATAAAGAGTTAATAAATTTTCACTGATAACTTCTCATATTCAGATTTTGTTTACATAATTTTTAAACATATAATTGTGACATTTGTAATTTATTGTGAATGCAGGAGGTTTGAGATAATTAAATTCAAGTGGTATGGGACTTTAATTTATGTGTATGTTAATCTGCCTTGCATCAAATAGTGAGGATGAAATAGAGCTTATGGATTCTTTGGATAAGACAATAGTATATTTTAAGTTGAAAGTTTTATGTTTCCAATTCACAAATATCGTTCTTTTGTAGCACTGAAGAAATATAGTTTTTATACTGCCATCACCTCAAAAATACACAAAGAATGAAAAATACACACGCTTTCGAAAAAAGACTTAATCATTTCAATAAAGTAAACTAAATCAATTTTAATTTTATTCAGGTATATACCATTTCTCTAGCCTGTCTATTCCAGTCTCGAGCCTACTATCAAAATAAATGAGATCAAATGAACATGCCATTTAATATACTTGATATTTAACCATAATTATGTAGTACATTCCTGTAATAAATAAAATCCCTTTTAAGTATTTTCATTTTCTACTTGTTATTACTATTGTTATTATTGTTCCATATATTCCCATGCTTCTCTACCTATTCGAATATATATATATAATATATATAAAGAGTATAGAATTACTGTATTTGGACAGTCGGTTGAGTGTTAAAATCATCAGAACAGTATTTAATTGCTTCATGTCACAGATAATTATTTGCATGCCTTACAAGAAAATATTTAGTATTTATATATATTATATTATAATACAATATACAATATGTATTATAAATATGAAACAAATAAATTTAATTAAGTAATTATTAAGAATTTAAAAAATACATGATAATGATTATAAGTAACAACGGTTGTCACAACTTGACGCACCGCGCACATTTAATATCGTGCATATTTCTAAAAATGTATAAACATCAATTGATAATTAATACACATAATAGTCCACATCAAACGTACCAACTAATATTCATGTGCCCATATCTTTCATCTCTTTCATTTTAATTATTTATTTATGTTTATTATTTTATATGAAAATTTTACTAGAAAACAATCTTATAAATAAAAATAATCATTTAATTCTGTTCTAATTTATTTATTATTTACATTCTGTAGATTCAAATACTTCAAATCATACAGGTACAGAAATTCGTATGTGATTATTCACTAGATTTTAAGTTATTTGATGTGAAGTGATTTCAAATTATTATAAATTTTATCTTTATTTAAACTCTTCACCTAAAATCAAAACGACTTCCTTGAAGGTAATTGGTGCATTAAAAGGACGCCTATGTTTAGATGAAACTATTATCGAGTGCGAAATAACCTTATACGAGGCAGAGCTGAATTATGACCTAATTAACTCGATACTTGCCTAGGTGGGTGTATGGGTCTCATCAAAAGTTCGGGTGAGAGAGAATTGAATTAATAATCACAAACTTTGCAAAGCTTATAAAGAAAAGAAAATTCGTGTCTGACCTCAGGGGAAAAAAAGTTTATGAGTACGTTAATGCCAAATAACGATAATAATAATTGATCATTTTGGTTGTCAAATGATGACGTTACAAAAAATATTTGTTTCATATATTCAATACATTTTAACTCGATGGAGAATCAAAATAACAGATCTGTAATATGTTTTTGGGGGCTTGTTAAAATATTATCAAAACAATTAATAAATATTTAATTATATGCTGTTTATTTTAGTATATGGTAACGTTACAAATACGTTAGCAGTTGAATTATTTAAATCGTTTAAATAATTCGGTTGGTATTAAATTTTTGAATGACGGCAACACTCTCGCGCGTGAGTAATTGTCTGCGGTAAAGGAAGCACGTTCCAAACCCACGGTCATGTAATATTATTGTTCCATTTTTTCCGTCTGCGCTGGAGTATGAAACTATCGTGATGGCGATTCCACGTCTTCAACTTCGGATATCCTGCACATACTGTGTTTGTTTAGGATTATTCTAGATTGCATTTGTGATGATCGCTATGTTCCTTGTAATAAACCACTGTGATTAATAGTAACTTTATCAAATATAGAGTAGATTCGTATCCACCTGTATTTCAACAAAATATGGATTAGATATGATACGCTACACAAAATCTGTATCATTCCATTAAACAAAAATTTCGTTTTAATAAAACATTTCCGTTGTTTTTTCAGAAAAATGTGTACGTTATTTTATTCTGTAGCCAGAAATGAAATATGAATTTCTCACAACCCTCTATAGACTACTGACAAAGAAATAATTCAAAACATAAAATGTTTGAACATCACTTCATAACACCGAAACGTGTTTCAAAATAAATTTGCCATTTTAAGGCAGTGTTGTCCGATAGGAGACTCTTCCGTCTCTCACATCCTAAACTGAATTCAAGTCGTCGTAAGAAGAAAATACGGCAACAAACAGAGGCTCACGGCTTTAAACTTTCCTATTGTTATAGGCAGATCTTCTTTTTCGATATACAAACGGAATAACTTGATATTCAACCGAGGATTTGTCTGTTTATACGTGAACTTATTCGTTTCGGAAATCTTTGTGGTATGTATCTGAATTCATTTAAGCTTCCGTGTCACACTACAGGAAATGTTGATTCAATCACCCTTAGGGCTTGCGCGTGAAAATTATATTTCACATTAATTCCTCAACTGTATTTCTGAACTTTATTACTGAGATCTGCGAGGTTTGGTTATTTAGTACGCAGGCAGAAGAATATTTTTATTAGTTTTATGTTATCCTATGGTGTAGCATCGCAATATTATGACATCTATTTATTTTTCACTTGATTTATCATTAGTGTTCAAGTATTTAATTCTGATATTATTGTATTTGGTTTTTGTAAAAATGTGAGGTTGCATTTTCAAAACATAGTTCTGTGCTATTTTAACACAAATTAAATGAATCAACATTATTAATTATTTATCGAAAAAATATTTAGCTGCTACCGAGTGTTTACGCGCCTTATTACTTCGGTTGGCACCACTGGGTTTCCTGGTTGATAATAATGTGCATGTGTGTGCATGATTATTGCCCCCTATTGTCGGAATCGGAGAAAACTGAACGAAGGCGTGATTCTCATTACCTCCGGTGCTTCGACCAGTGGAGCAGTCCTAAAACCACCAGTGCGCGCTTCAGCCGGCCGAAATCTAACTACAGCAAAGTCAACAGGTTAGTGCAGTTCATGTATCATATGTGTACCTATTATTATTCGAAAAACTGGGAACCAACGATCGTAAGCGTTTCCATAAACACCGATATTTCAACCTGGACCTCTTCCTATCCAGGGAAACGCGTTCACCATTTCGCTATAGTAATCGACTACATTTTCGATAAATTTTGAAATCATATTCTGTCATGTTACCAATTGATACATCTACTAATCCATTTTTTTCTGTATATCTTTTATAACTGATTCATTTAATTTGTATTAAAATACAACAAAACTGTGTTCTGAAAATTCAACTTTACAACAAAAATATGTTCTTAAAAATACATAAGTTATGTCAAAGATTATCCAAATTTAATCAAATTGATTAATTATCAAATTCTGGAGTCTTTTAGCGTGTTTTACTCGAAGGTATTTGAGATACATCGCAAAATATAAAATTGATTGCTTTTAAAAAGTTTAATAATTTAATATTATAATAATAGAAAGTTCAAAATTTGTCTAAAATGTATTCGATTGTTGTAGGAAAATGGCGAATGCACTTACCCGGATAGAAAGAGGTCCGGGTTCGAATCCCGGCAGCAACTTATTATTTTTTCGATAAATAGTTTTTTTCTTTATCTCTCTAGTTGATTCATTTAGTTTGTATTTAAAAACGTTATGTTTAAACGGCTTGTCTTTATTGCCTGACTGCACAAACTAGCGTCAAGTGCTGGAAGAAATTTTCTATCCGATGATTTAGCACTGGCGTCAAAATTCATTTAAATTGGACCTTATTACATGTTTTACTTTCTTCTTATTTTAACAAGAAAAACCTGTATTTGAAACTTGAAAATCTTTTATTTACACTTTATTTGATTTAAGCCAGGTAGTGTTCTACCTAGCTATTAAGTTAACTGTGAGAACTGTCACTTTGTGTATGAATGTGTGTGTGTGTGTGTATCAGCCATGGAAGTGTGAGGATAAGTGGGGGGAGACGAGCCTTACAAGTCGTCGCATCAGTTAGGAGCTCTCTCTCATCACAGCTCCTTCGCATTATTAATATATGTATATATTATATTAACTGTACTTACATGTTGTAATAAACGTATAATTATTACCTGGAAATACTGAGTTTCTCTTGCAAGGAATACGTACACGAGAAACAAGACTATCAGAGGATGGAACACCAAGGGAATTTGTGGTAAAACGAAAGTTATTACATTAACAAACTACACAACTCCAGGTTCAATAAAAGTTTAACACGGAAAAAATGATTTGTAAGAAACTGAACTACTTTGCTTATATCGCATTTTTTTTTAAATATTTCATTTATATTAAATAATATTTATTTATTTTTTTATGATGCGTACATGTAACACATCAATATTCTTATAATTTTCAAACTAAGCTAAACGCTTGTGCTATGAAAATAGGATTAACTTTCTGGTGTTCTGGAACGAGGCGCGAATCCCCGACCACTAGATCACTAGGCCAGCGTATTAACCACTACACCAACAAACTACTCAAATCACAAATATTACAAAGAAAAAACTTGTGATTATCAAAATATAACAAAAAAATTAAACTAAAACAAAATAGTCATGAGTTACTTCGTTTCTAACGATAGATTGATATAAATATCCCGCTGGTGGATATTAAACGCAGGAGATATCATATTTTTATTAATACTACGAAATAGGGAAATGTACCGCTGGTGGCAAATTTTTTTATTTATTTTTTTGTAGCATGAAGCGTGCGTATGAAAATTAAGGTAATATCTTTACTAGATGTGGTCTATTCTAAAGCAATTACCTGCACAGTTTTTGTTGTAATTGTTAAGGTACAATCGTAATAATGTAAGGTAAGCAAGTATAATGTAAAGTAAGTTATAAAAAGTTATGTGAAAAAAGTTTATTAAATATCGTATATAAAAATTCGTTGAGCGAATTTGGTATTCATTTTTGGCACTGAAAAGTATCTTAAGATTTTGCTCCTAGTTTCCTTTCATTCTGATCGCGGAAGTAGCGTTAGTTTTCTTTTTTTAATTAGTTTTGAGATTGATCTGGTAAACGGTTGTATTATCCAAAACTTGAAAGGATTTAAAGAGTTCTTCAGAGTTATATCTAAATTGAGCGTTCTCGACGTTAATGTAATTTGAAAGAATGCATCATTCTAAGAAATTTAGATAGAACGAAAAAAAAAACAGTTTCAAATAAAACCTCATAGAGTTTATTCAGACAAGTAGAATACTGTTTATTTTACCAAAAACAGTTATTGGCGATAAAACGTTTAGGACGTTTAGACACTTACAGTCACTCAGTCAGTCCGCCATCAGTGCGAGCGATAAATGCTTACTTCCATATAGTACTACACCCTGGGTGCAGTGTGTACTATGCAGCGCGATAGATGAGGGGTGTGATGTCACTTTCGTAACAATATTTCGTTTCATTTATCGGTTTTAATGATTTATTCTTGTTAGTATTATTCCTGGGCTATTTCAAATCAAAAATAATAATATTTAATACGATTTCAACAAAAAAATAATAAGTATTTCTTTAAAAATATCTACCACTCTGATAATATATTTCTATTATACATTATGAAATATCAAGGATGAGAGTTTGCCTTCCTGGAAGCGTATAATAATAATTGTGTTGCTCATTTGTATTCGCCTACGCCCGCTAATACAATCTCGCGCTGTGAGTGGTACTTATCCAATATGTTAATCCAATGTGTAATAGATGAGAAAATTTAAACAAAATAAATTATTATTTTATAATACAAATTAAATATATTAATTAGAAAGATATACATATAAAAACAATTTTATCCAAAAATATTGTTGTTGCTACCGAGATCTCTTACAATCCGGGGAACGTGTATTAACCGATTATGCTATAGCACCACAATACATTTACGACAAGTTTTCGAACCTATATGTTACACTTTTCCAATTAATACATCTATCGCTCCATTATTTGAAAGCCATCTTGTTTATTTTTACGGAATCTGAGTAATCCGATAGGAGACACCAGAATTAATTATTCATTTTTATTAAATTTTGAACACTTTGATACAATTTAAGTATATATTATTAAGGAGAACATATTCTTATTGTGAAGTTGTGATTATTCAGAACATAGGTGTGTGATATTTTAAATATAAATTAAATGTGTTAATTAGAATGATATACATATCTATACACATACTTATATGTATATATTTCTAATTAATACATTTAATTTGTATTAAAAACATCACAGACCGATCTGAACAATTACAACTTCATAATTAGAATGTTTTCTCTTTAATAATTATTTTATAGGTTATTTATTTAACTTTGTTAAAACAGAATTTTCTTTTTCAGGGTGTAAAATTAACTAACCAAAAAATATGTGTCACGTTATTCTTATGATTAATAAATAAAAAATTTACATACTGAAAAACAAAATGGTGTTTTTCGAAATCGGTTGATGTTTAAAAATTACTCATTATATGGTTAATTGTAAACAAAATTAAATAATCTATAAAATATTGAATATAATAAACCACAAAGTTAATTTTACCAATATCAAAACTAAATATTGAATGGCTTCGTCAATACATTTTACAAGAACAAAGAAGTGCCTCAAAACGTATATTTGTAATATAAAGAATTCAACGAACTTTATTTAAACGTGTATTTAATAAAACTTATTTTTTATTAAAACCACGTAACTAAAAAGTCATAAAAACACACTGTATTTTTTCGATTATAATATCGATTGTAATACTTCTACAGTACGGGCATGATAATACACGAGTACCTGCTTGCAATGAATTATCTCTCCATTCTTATTCAATGATTTATACAGGTGTAACAGACCTGGTCCACAATATTTTATGGATACCTGACTAAATTCCGAGTCGAAAATATTCAAGAAATGTGCCTATTTCAACCGTGTCAGAAATATAAGCATTTCAAAAAAATCGTAATTATGTAATTATATTTGATTAATTGATATTATTGATTCCAAATTATATGTTGAATACAAGAAATCGAAGTTCATCGAATTAATTTAAGACTTGAAGCAAAGATACAGATAAATAATGGAAAAATTTCACAAATATTTATTCCGATGTACGTAAACATAAAAATTAATATGATTTTCTAAAAATTTCTAACAATAATATTTTCCGTAACGGTGCAGAATTTGCACATACTCCTTGAACATTTTCGACTCGTTATTTAGTCAGGTATCCACCCATAAAATATTTTAGACTTGGTCTGTTACACCTGTATATGATTAAAATGATAGAATAGAGTGTGTTTTATAGTTTTTATTTAGTATTTAGAAGTCAAACTGTTATAATAATGGCAGACTTTGTGTAAATATAAATATAAATATTAATCGACGGACTATTTTTTATTGGTACTTTAGAATGTAGTGTTTTTTTAATACACATTCAATAATGTTACAAATGCTACAAAACAAATAGCTGCATGCCAACAAAACATTTTTGTTAATCAAATATTTATTTATTTCAACGTTTATTATTAATTTCCGTCTCATCATAGTACTTGAATATTTGAAAAATTGTTATTGTTACTGTTATTGTGTTAATCAAATTTTCTATTTGAATATTACTGTACATTTTCGTACATGAATGGCTATTTCGCTAAAAAGGAAAGCTTTAATGTACTAGTACCAACCCAAATTAAATTGAAACGGTACATTATATTATCGGTATATTATTTTCATGATCAAATATTTTTTTTTTTTTTTAAATAATGCAATATTACCTTAGTTATAGGCTTGCTGCTTCTCCAAGATGGCTGCTTCTGTTCTTCCGCTAAATTTTGCGCTTTTCCGGAGTTACGTCTGCAGAAGGCTTTCGCCCCTTCCGGCTTCCGGCACAAAGCATCGCGCCTCCTGGCGGAGTACTTTTTAATTAAATGAGCCACGGCTAAACTACATCTTATACCGCTCAGTCGAGTCAAAAACAAGTCCCTACCCATTGCAAGGCACCATTCTTGCCCCTGTGAAATGGAGTTTCTTTAATTAAATCTGCTTCATTGTTTTGATTTCTATCGTCATTACTTTTTCTATCTTCTAACGTCCTTTTTCTTCTGTCCTTTTTTTCTATCCTCCAGAATATAAAACACTTTCAAGAAAACTTTTTACTCGGAAACTGGATAACAAAACAGCTATTTAATAAAGCGTTATAGGTATGTAATTGTATATTAACACTTTCTGCGCCTGTTGAAGGTACATCACTTCGCATATAAGGGAAAAATGGCGTGAAAGAGCCATACTTTGAAAGAGTCATTTATATTTATTTTTAAAAAAAAATTAAAATCTTTAGTTATAAAGAATTTCATGGAATTTTCATTTTTATATAGCAATACTAGACGTCTGTCCCCCACAAATATTTGATAGTTCACCGAAAACAAATAGTGCCCGTGTAATTGAAGATTTTGTCTTTGAAAAGTAAAATGAATGGATATAAATAAAACAATATTATAACTCTACTTGAGTTTTTTTTGCACTGGTAAACAGCAAACAGTAACTCTCATCAACAGGTGAAGTATTAAAGATTTGATGATAAAACTCTAAAAAATTGACGCCGATTCTATCAATAATATAATATAATTGAAAAGTAATTTTAATTAATACAACACAAAAGTATGATTCGGATTGTATTTCCTTGTTTTTTTAAATTCTCATGTAAGTTTAAGGAAATGAAATCAAAAATTTAATTTTGGGTGCGTGTTTAACTTTCTAACCATGTAAATATTTCGCAGTCGATACTTTTATTGTAAACAATGTTTTATAAGAGCCGGCTCTTTCATCACTAGCTGCTTCAAGCCCACGCTAATAATTATTTTAAATTGGGGATTTTGAGATTAAATAGCTCTTTTCAGTTTTAAAAATCACATATGCCATCAGAAAGAGAACAGCGCTGTCCAGAGAAGCGCAAAAGACCACCGGCTTCTACAAAAGAAGAAGCCGTCAATAAAAGTGGTTCTAGTTGGGCAAATGAATGTGATATAAAAGGGGCACTCAATTTTTTTTTTACTAAAATTGCATCAAGATGCCTATAAAACATAGTAGTAGGAAAATTATATAATAAATTAGTGATGATTTTTTCTTAAAAGTATAATTTAATTTAAGTTATAGTTATATAGATTTAAGTGAAAATTATGCAATGAATTTACGTTGATTTTTTCTTAACTAAGTAATTGATGTTTCATACTATTGTTTATTAATAGTCAAAGACTTTGTCATAATCATCCCATAAAGATCTCTACTCATAATCATGCCATAAAGATCTCTACTCATAATCATGCCATAAAGATCTCTACTCATAATCATGCCATAAAGATTTCTACTCATAATCATGCCATAAAGATCTCTACTCATAATCATGCCATAAAGATCTCTACTCATAATCATGCCATAAAGATCTCTACTCATAATCATGCCATAAAGATCTCTACTCATAACATTTGATGACTCTTCCATGTCATTCTTTCCCTATTCCACAGATTGCAAATACAAATAATGGTAAACGCATGATACGTAATAAAATACTACGTATATACCATTCATACGGACTGACTTTATATCTGACTATGTAAGATTACGGTAACATTGAAACAAAAATAAAAGATTTTATCTGCCTGCTTGAATTTTTTAGTCTACTTCCAAATGTTTAAGGCAATTTTTTGACAGTTACAAACTTGACAGACATATTATTTTGTTATTTATGAAGAAATCTCCAAAAACAATTAAATTTATGATTACGCGGAAGCCCTGAGCTACCTCGTATAATATATATAATATATAACACTGTATTTATATATTTTCGAATTTGACAGACCTGAACTTTTCGGTACAATAAATATCCACATAAACGTTTTCATGAATTCAACCATAGCTGTGATTCAGTGAGAAAATAAAATAACGTATTTATTATTATGTACTTGTTTATATATAAACATAAAAATAAAGGATGTTTTATGTATATTTATAGAGCACAGGAAACAATTTATTTTGTTAACACAGGCGAATAATTTTTTCGAATTAAGTATAATAATATAATGTAATTTGAGAATATATACATATAAGTACACATATTGCAAGTACTTGGGTATAAGACAGGGATATGCTGGGAATATCCTGTGCTTTTATTTTTATTAATATCTAATTTATCTTCTTTTTTTAAATATAAAATAAGAATAATTATATATTTTTAACATTTAAAGCAAATACATTGTGGTTTATTTTTAATAATTAATATTGTATTAATTTTGTTTTACTAAACCACTGTGAGTTATTTATATTCAACTGGTATCAGAAAAATACTTTCTCTTTCATCAGGATAAAAAACTATAAAATGTTTTTAAAAATTACAAGAATATAATTAACGTTATCTGTATTGAGGCATCTTTAAAATTTTTTTTTTAATCAAATTAAATAGAAACAATAATAATAAAATAAAATAAAAATTTAAAATACTAATTGAATGTATTAATTAGAAAGATATACGTATAAAATCAATTGTATCTAAAAATATAGTTATTGCTACCGGGATTCGAACCTGGATCTCTTTCCAATCCGGGGGAAGGTGTGTTAATCAACTATGCTACAGCAGACAGTACTTTTGACGACAAATGTTCAATATATTTTTTATTTTATTTATTTATACTTTTCAAATTAATACATCTATCGTTCCATTATTTGAAACCAATCTACTTTGTTTTTACGGAATCTCAAATACCTTTGAGAAAATCGATAGCAGACGCCAGAATAAATAATTCATTTTTATTAAATTGTGGACACATTGATACAACTTATATATTATTAAGGAGAACACATTCTTATTGTGAAGTTGTAATTATTCAGAACATAGGTCTGTGATGTTTTGAATACTAATTAAATGTATTAATTAGAAAGATATACATATAAAATAGATAGACCTAGGTTCTGAATAATTACAACTTCACAATAAGAATGTGTTCTCCTTAATAAATAAATATTTATTAGTTTCTAGTAACTTGAGGGTTAAATTACGTAACATAAATTTCAATACCATTATTGCTGTGGATTTTTGCAGAAAATGTATACTTCGTTAAGTGTTAATCTTGTTTTTTTCTATATTGAAATAAAAAACAGTCAAATATCAATATAATTACTATTTTAAAATTAAGCACCTGTGATATTAAAATAGGACAACCCTGTTAGACCACTTTTAGAACCGCTGCCCTTCGTTGTCAAGGGATGGCGTCTGTACTACTCGAATACATGGGTTTATAAATATAAAATATCTCCAATAGACTTATACGAAAAAAAAATTCTTTCGTAATAAAAATATCCGAATTTTATGCTACAAAAAATGTAGCTTGTAGAATGAAAATGATATGTTGATTTGATATTTAATATTGTATTTAATCATGTATAAAAATACAGATGTACCAATTTATTATGCCGAGAACTTTATATAAGATAAAATATTTTACCAGTTAGCTGGTTAGTTGACTCTCTGCAAGTTATTATTTAGTCTAGATCTAGCCCCGAGAGATTGAGATTGAATGAAGTGTTGCGGACTAATTAATTTTTCTGACCTGAAACGAATTAAATAACTGCACGTGTTTATCTATCTACAACCCCCGGTGGATCTTGACGTCCTGAAGAGTTTTCTGTCTTTACCCTTATTCTCCAATTCTAGATCTGTAAAATTTTTAAATATCTTATGACATATACCTATAACTACCTAGGCAGAAAGGCTATAAATGGCCATAACTATTAATCAGTATGTAAGTTTTTTTATTTATTTTGTATTTAAAATAAATACTAGATATAATAAAAGAAACAATAATAGTATACAGAAGTTATAAAATATAAAAGTAGAATTTCATGTAGATACCATAATTTCAATATCGAATTTCCAATATCTCAACGCACTAACTACATCTCATTGTCCCGTTAACAATTTATAAGCAGCTTATGTTCTCAGTATTGATTACTGATCATCACAGATAAGGGTTGCTTAATTCCTTTAACAAAACATTTAGGTAGACCGAAATTTTGTTACACTACATCCTTCCATGCGAGTGGTTCTAAATGTATTTTTAGATTATATTATTTTTAATCATTATGAGTAGGGCAGACGAATACATCTAGGCTGGATTATAATTTAAAAGTCAAGTCTTCAACCAGTGCATTCTCTCAAGAATGACATATGGTGCTGAATCTTGAACGTACAAGTAGCACAGATAACCATAGAAAATGCAACGATAGGCATTTCATTGAGCGATCATTTGTAAATGAAAGAATTCGCCTAAGAACCAGTCACCGATATTACTTAAGCTGAAATGAATATGACTTGCAACACCTCTGCCGAAGAATAGACGATCATAATGAGAAGAGTGTGTTGGATTGGAGATATCGATAACTAGATGTGTGGGTCGCCTACCAGCTCATTGATCCAACGACATAAGGCGAACAATGTGGAATAGCTAGATGCATAGAACAGGAGACAGAAGAGACTAGCGAACATTAGAGAGGCCTATATTACACAGACAAATGATGATGTTAATTATTCATTAATATATTTTCACATTGTGACGATTGGTCACAGTCCTGAATACATTTGAACAACCGCCACTGGGAGACGTCAGCCGACGCACAAACTGAACGCAGCACCAGCCGCGCGTGGCTTTACTCTACTCCCGTCTCCTGAGCCGATAACATCTTCACTCTGTATCAGTTCCGATGTACAGATTTTACACGCTTCGCATAATAATCATTTTAAACTATAATATAATATTATTAAGGAGAACACATTAGTATTGTGATATTGTAGTTGTTCAGAACATAGTTCTGTGATATTTTAATACAAACAGTCCACTTCCCCGGATAGGAAGGGTTCCTTGTTCGAGTCCGGATGGCAACAAAAATATGTTTTCGATAAATTTATTTTATGTGTATATCTATCTTTCTTATTGATACATTTAATTTGTATTATAATATAATATATTTAGTTTCATAGTGAATTGCTCCGCCTCTGTCATTAATACCCACTTCATCCCGCACAGAAAAAAAAACCTGGTGAATATCGCGGTGTACACGAAAACGAATGGTAAGCTGACTTGCAAGCAGCTCATCATTCATATAAAACACTACCATTATATATAAAAGGTTTCTAACCATTTACAAAAGTAGTTCTTCTCGGATATTTACCGCAACTCCACCCAATTTCTGTACTTACAATTTGTAAATTTGTGTATATTTTATTCATTTGATTTAATCTAAAAAATGTGTATTATTCATAATTTTGTTCAAATATCCAGCATTAAAATCTACAATCAGCGGTAAAATTGAAGATCGACATTGCCGGGTGTACCTACAGGTACATACACATATATGGAATCAATCTCAAAGCTTTCTGTTTTTCATTGTTCACGATTTTGTAGTAAATAAATCAAACGAATTATTCTCCCGTGTAAACCGCTTTTCTGCCCAATTGCTTATTCCATACATTTATTCCAATTAAGCAAACCCAAAGCTGTAAACTCTCTTCGAAATTTTAATCAAAATGTTCCGCACCTCTCTCTATATCTTTATTTGCCACACTAACCTTTAGCGGGCGCACGTACGAATAATTTTTCCGTTCGCCATTCGTTATTTTTGCACCTGCTCGTGCCCCGGTCTCATTTCCAATTTGGTTGACACATTTTGTGAAAAGCACTAAAATCTATTTATCTCGCCCGATTCAATTTTGGTGATACAAGATCCGCAAGTCCGTACGAGGAGCGTTCAATAAAAACTGACACCGCTGCTCTAAAAAAATATTAATAAAACGTATATTTTTACACTTTTATTATTTCCTTCTCACTCTCCTTTCAATCCAATGGTCTCCACCTGTTGTGTTGCCACTACACGGAATACGTATTGAAACATGTTATTTTATTCAGCGTGAAAATAGCTTCTAAAGTCATTATTTTTTAGCCAAATCTTCATCCATAAAGATCCTTCTTAGCTGTAGTGTACTTACTTACTTACTTACCGTCACGCCGTTTCTCCACGGGGGTAGGCAGAGAGGATAGAGCACCATACTCTTCTGTCCTGACACATAATTCTCGCTTCATCCACATTCATACATCTTCTCATAGAAGCTCGCCAATTGTTGAGGCTTATAACAGAAATATCTTCTATTATCTAGTTTACCTGGTCGTGCCAAGTCATCCGCGGACGTCCTCTATTTCTGGTGCCATCAACACTTGCGTCATATAGCTTTTTTACCATTCTCTTCTCATTCATCCGTTCCATATGACCAAACCACCTAAGTGATCCTTTCTTAATCTTATTCACTGTAAATTTTTTCCTTATTCATCAGCTTTACATTATTTCCTTATTTCTTCATTCTTTACTCTGTCATCAATAGATTTGCCACATATACGCCTAAGTGATCTCATTTCCACTGCATTCAGTCTTCTTTCGTTTCTCTTCTGCCAGCTCCAGGTTTCACTTCCATACATCAGTGTCGGTACCAGGTCTTGCCTTGGTTGACAAATTCCTATTAGATATTATTCCATTCAAAGTTCACTTTATTCCCTGCAGTCACCCTCCTTTCGATATCATTCTCAACCTTTCCGTTTCTATCAAACATACTTCCCAAATATACAAATTCATCTACTTGTTCCAAACATTCATCACCTACAAGTATTTTGCACGGTGTCTTGCTTTCCTTTTTCTCGAATACCATCACTTTCGACTTGTTAACATGCATAATAAGGTCGCTTTCCTTGCATACATCGTACATTCTGTTCACTAGACTCTGTAGTTCTTGTTCATTATTCGCCATTAGTACTGCATCATCGGCGTATAATAAACAGCATACAACCAAATCGCCAATTTTTGCTTCTACATTTATATATTCCAGTTCTTTCATACAATTATCCATATACAAGTGGAACAGCCATGGAGACATTATATTGTGGTGTATTTATTTGATATTATTCATTATTACATTAGACGTATTTATTTTACGCTACGGATCTACTAAGTTCATTAGAATATAGTGTCTTCACTATCAAACATACGTAATTGTGCTCATAATGAAAACACGACACCTCAACGAAATTTCGTATAATATACATTGTAATATGTCGTCCAGGATACAGATTTCTCATTCACTTCTCTTCACATAAAAAGCAAAAACGTATAAATATTACATTATTATATTAAATAAAACACTATAGAAATCTCCAACACAACTATTTAGTATCGAATTTATTTATTTATTCTTAATATAGTACATACATAAGTATATCTATATATGCTCTAATATACACAAGATCTAAATCGTTCCTTTTTACTACAACTTATCTTTCACATGTTTGCTTAGTTTTATTTTGAATCTATGTAGTTTCTGCTTTCTTATGTATTCTGGCATTTCAATAAAAATCTTCATTGCACAGTACATACATCATCGATTTCTGAGATTTAGCCTTTTTCCTGAATGGCAGTCTCGGTCTATCTTTTCCTCTTATATAATGTTCGTGCTCATGTTAATTTATATCAATTTTTCTATTGAATTAAAAATAAATACCATAACATTGAAATATATTTTCTACTTAAAGGTCATCATATTAATATTTGAATGGCTTATCTTTTAAGATTTACTGTGTCATATGTGTTCCTGAAAGTGGTGCTTGATTCCACTCCATGGACCAGCTAAGAAGCTCGATCATAATATTTTACCCTATTAGCAAGCGTTAGTTCAACAGCCTGATTGAGTAGCCTTCAAACTTCTTTGTACTTTACTAAGGTTATCTCGCACATTTTCTCAGATCCCTGCCCACTTCACTAGATCGAGTCCGTATCGAGGTGGACAAAGATTAGAAAAAAGTTGCACAGCCAGAGGAATGTTACTAGTGGGATATCCATAAATATATTTTGTAATCAAAAACATGGTCACTAAGTTAGCAACGTGAGATCTTACATTGCAGTTTCCATCTTCCGAGAATTTATTTTTTCAGAAATGGTCCTTTATTAAAAATAATGATCATTAAAATGGTTCGATAGTGTGCTGCAGTGACCAAAGTGTCTCATGGGTGTGAATGTACACTATTCTCTTCTAGTCAAAAAATGTAATTATCATTTCTTCAATATTTTCAAAATTAATAAAATTAATAAATAATAAGAAAAAACTTTTTGTTTAACAAGGGTGTAGAAATTTTACATACAAATACTAGGGGTTTACAGATAGACAAATTTGAAATTTTAGAAATAAGAAAAAGTGTTAAATATTATAAATATCCAAATTATTTTTGCAAATAGTCACCTTTCAAATCTATTTTCTCGGTAGTTCCTAATTAGTTACCTACCTACCACTTACACTTTTATAGTTTTGTTTGTAATTTTAGTATATTATACATTGTTTCCTGAAGAAGATACCATAGGTATCGAAACATGTTAACGTTATCAATAAAATAAATTAATAAATTAAACAAAGTATTTTTTTCTTTTTATTTGTGTACTTATCATTACATAAAACTACAGTATCGACAAAAACAGGTACAACGCAAAATAACAGAGTCACAAAAGGCTTTCTGAAGCTCGATAAATGTATGTGAAGCATTTTTGTTCGTCCTTCTTGTAATTCTTGTACCTTTAAGGAACATTAGCAAACGTGGTGGCGATCATTATTTTATTTTTAGCACAACGAAATAGTTGGACTGCGGTTTCACTTCATTTGCAATAATAAATATTTGAAGTTTAGACGCGAAAAAATGCACATCTCTCTCAATTTCATACTATATTCAACTATATCACTTGTAAACTGTTGACAGTAGTAGGTAGTGTCGGTATTTATTGAACGTCCCTCGTAAAAAAACTATATTGATGAGTTGCACAAGGAGACCGCTATTATTAATAATGGAACCTATTTACCAGCATCTACATAAAATTCTCACTGGACTAAAACTCGTTAATGCAGCACAAAATTTATTACACTATTCACCGTATCCGTTCTCTCTTACATCAGTATGTACCGGGCGCGTGACGCATATCTCAATTTGAAAAATTAATCGCCCTTCTTATTCAAAAAATAAAACAAATGTTACACTTTCAAATCAGAATCTATTTTGAGATGCAGATCAAATACTAAATGATGAGACTCACTTAGAATGACCGTATGCTCCCCGAATACCCATCGATTATAATGATCTTTCAACTAGGTGACACGACTCGGGACAGCGAATTGGTAAAAAAATTGCATATGCGAGACATGTCATAAATGCTGTGCCCTGCTGACGTTCAAACATAGTTTTGATGACACCTAAATCACTTGATCTTATCCGCTTTCAAAACCAATGGCAGCTGACCTTCAATAGCCTGATACTAAAAGTAATGCCAGGACAAATGTACATTCAATATCACAAAAATTGACTATAAACTACACATGTAAATTTTTAAATAAATTCTCCCAAATTAGAATTTCTCGACAATCGGGAATATACTAGTTGGCAAAATTAATTATTCAGTTTTACGATGTATTGAGATACAGTGAATAAAGCAAAAAATGGGTACGGTGGTCTTAACTCAAGCGGCAACCTAATCTGTTGGCTGTGTCGAATGTCGTTTACAACATTTACCTGTATAATATTATTATATACGTATATGATAATAGCTCCTTTGTCCATTTTTCCATACTTCATAATATTGGGGCATACAGGCTACTACACAAGAGCGGTTAAGGAATGGGTGCATCTTTACATGTGATATGAATCTACTCTATATTTAATATGCATGATTTTCATGTTAAATTTGCTACGTTTTACGAAAAAACTGATTACATCTTCAATAGTGTTGGCGATTCAAGTGACGTGCTTGAGTTAATAATTAGCAGGAGATCAAAATCACTAATTTTTCAATGAATTGTCTTGTTTTCACCGAAGATGCTTTCAATAACATCCCTGCATAAAATATACATTCTTGTTAAAGTATTTATATCTTCGGGCTTGTGCTCTCACTTTAATTAGGTACTTATTTTATTTAGGCAAATAACATGTGAAGCATCTTTTATTCGAAAACGTTTGATATGACTATCTATCATTCCCTTTTCGGTTGAAATAGGTCCTGGGGCTCTCGGTACTCTAGACACGTCCTGAAGGACATTTATTCATCATGCTCGGACAGGCTGTCATGAAAGGAAGTGGTGGACCCTTCTCCCACCTGCGATGCGTGTCATATTTGTCTGGATAAAGTAAGGTCCGGTATCGTATTGACCCCATCTCTCTACTACGTCCGCCGGCCGGGGGTACGAATATCTACACCCTTGACAATATGCTCGCTTTCTTTCATCCATTTTCATTCTCTATTCAATTGTAAATTCTGATAAAGTAGCCTATCCTTCTTCAAACGCCGAAAATCTTGAATCCACGTATAATAAATATTATTTTTACCGTTTGTACAGCAATTTTTGATGAGGGTAAGATCAGTATGATTAATAATCAAAAAAGGTACAAAGGAATCTACGTGTGGTATGTAGATCTATGGCGTAATAATACATGAGAAATAATTACAAATATTATAACTCAATTTATTCGCGTTCATAAAATTTCGAGTGTTTTTCTAAAATGTAATGTATCATGATGTAGCGATCATATGACACGCGCAAATTGGCAAGAATGGCACTTTGGAAGTGATAAAAGAGCGTCGCGCTCCTGCTCAACCTTCCACCTCCACGATACTTGATCATTGGCTGCCCATTTTCAATTCAACTCACCAGCACTCACATTGTCTCACCAGCTGATCCTTTTTCTTTCCTCCTGAATTCATCGAGTATCTTTCTTGAGGATATATATATATATATATATATATTAATATCCCCAAAAAGACTGTAAAGTTTATCATTGTTCCGAATTTGCCACACTTCTTCATCGTTCACGGGTCCATAGATATGCGGCAAGATATCTGTTCAGCATTCTTCCCTGTAATAATTATGTGTGATGAATCTTGAATTATCACAGATTCTCTTATGGTTCTATCCTCTCTTTAGTGTCTAGTGTCTTGGGTCCCGATTCCTTATAAGTGAAACTCTGTCTTTTCCAGATAACAATATTAAGTTTATTACAACAATTTATTACAGTCAATATAAATTATTTACTTCAGAGATAGACTTGTTATTCAGAAAAAGCTGTGATGGAAGGGAGCTCTTCCCACAGAAGCGGCCTCTTATAAGGCTCGCCTCCCACCACTCATCTACTCACTTTCATGACACACACACACATATATATTTACAAAGTGACAGTTCTCACATTATGATATCGCTTGGTATGGTTCATAAAAATCTCGGAATATATAATATATTTTTAACATCTCAAAACTGTCCATAGATAACGTTTTAATTTAGTATTTTTTTCATTCTGTCCTCTGTCAACACTCAAAAATAATATGATAGTACGTATGTAAAAATAAGAACCTAATAAACTCAGACATGTTATCTAATACAATAATTTTGAAAACAATAATAAGTCTTCTATCATTAGTATATGTATATATGTATAGGTATTTCGGTTTTGAAAGAAGCGTAGTACGGACTACATTTACTGTGAACATATCAACAGGTAAGAGTATTCAGGACTGATTTTTCAAACTAAACTTAACTCCAATTAAAAAAAACACTTCAAATTATAACGTTTGCACGTTATATGTATATATTTTTTTTAAATCTTTAATAACGATAATAATAATAATATATTAAGGTTATTGCATAAGTCTACGTTATTCTTATAAATACGCAAAATGCACTACTCTTTGAAAACTAAAGTTATTTTAGTGTTTTGCAAAGCGAGTCACTCCGGTAGTGCTTTGTTTATTTATTTATACCCCTAAATTGACGCAGTCACAGGAAATAAAACAATCTGAGTTACGTTAGTTATACTTTATGATATCTGCTGCTTTTAAGATAGGTGATGGCATACAAGATATGTGGCGGACTCATAGTGCCACCTAGCGGTGTTTCGCGGAAGCACACGTACACGCCGCGTACAGGTTCCCAGTGAACTTACAGTAGACACCACCAGAGGGACGCGGCGCTAGTGGATGTGGCGGCCGGCAGAACTTGGCCTGGAGACGAGAGCACCAAGCTCAGAAATTCATTCTGCTTCCGTGGCTAGTACTCTTAGCAAGTTCTCTCTTTAAATGTAACTAATTTTGTCCTCATAAATCTAACATCTACCTGTATACCTAAGTGATCTCATTTCCACTGCATTCAGTTTATTTTCGTTGCTCTTCTGCCAGCTCTAGGCTTCACTTCCATACATCAGTGTCAGTACCAGAATTTCATTGTGCACCGCTAGTCTCACCTTGGTTAACAAATTTTCGTTAGATATAATTGCATTAAAAGCGCCGTTCACTTTTCGTCGTCTCCTTTCGATAAACTCATCTACTTGCTCCAAACATTCATTACCTACAAGTATTTTGTACTGTGTCTTGTTTTTCTCCTTCTCGAATACCATCACTTTTGACTTGTTGACATTCATAATAAGGTTACTTTCCTTGGATTATTCTGAAAATTCTGTCATTTTCACTCCTTCCTCTCTTTTCAGGCGCTCTTTCCTTTCTTTCACACCAGATTTAACTTTTTTCTTACAGGCATCATACAGGTCTTCTGCTCTCGTGTATTCATCCCCATTTACTGTCAAAAGATAACGCCACGCATTCTTCTTTTTTTTCACAAGTTCCTTTATGCTATCGTCCCACCGTGCATCGCCTTTCTTCCATCCTTGGATAGCTATGCCGTAGGTTTCCTTCGCTGATTCGCATAAAGTAACCTTAATGTATTCCCATGCATCGTCTGTATTCAGATCACACGCCCCTTTCTCACTCAATTTTTCACACACCTTCCTTTCAAATTTTTCTCTGACATCATTCCTTTGCAGATTCTCAATTTTGACTCTAGATGGCGCCGATACTGTTTTTTTCATGGACCCCCACCCTTGGAATAAAAGTATTCTTGAGACGACAATGAAATGGTCAATTTCTCGGGGGTGCCGAGATGGAAATTCGCGGGGAATACTAAACTAGATAGCGTTGACATCGATTAGATTTCTTCTACTAATCGGCGGGTCTACTTTAAAAAATCTCAGTTGCTTCTGACAAACGATGCATAAATGCTGACGTCCAAAACGTTCCTTGAGTTTGTATTCAGCTCCTGCTGGTCTCATACAGACACGGGTAGACATTTAAGAACATTACATATTTTCATAATTGTGAAAGTTGTTTCCCGCGTTGGCCGCGGCTTGGCGAAGTGTTGTTTTCGAATTTGGTTTTTTTATTGTTTAATAAAAGTTTCCAAGTGAATCAGCGGCGCAAGTTTTCTACTTTAATCGCTCAATTCGACTGAAATGGCTTCACGCAGCTGCCTTTCCTTTACGGAACAATGCTCATATTTCCCTTCGACCTACCCTAGCGCGGTTTTATCGCATATTTTATTTTGAGCTTATCTTGCCTCTGGGTTCCAGGGCCGGATCCGGAGCCCACCGGCGGCGGAATAATATAATCCTAGCCTCGGCCGAGGAAACAATCCAGCGTTAAACTTCGTATCGAGTCACGAAACTGGAATTGAACGACTTTCTTCAATTTGCGTATAAACAAACGCGGCTAAATTTACTATCACTCAAGGTGCCCCGGGAAATCTCATTTAGAAATACATTGTCTTGTTTGGATATAATTTAACTTTGCGAATGGTATCCGATAGCTCTTGGCTTTCTTATCCGTTGTTGAACAGCGTCAGATTTATATCTTATTCATCAAAAACATGTCACATAAAAACATAAAAATAAGACTTCAGAGACGATTTAAAGTTTTCAATAAATTAGCTATTTTTGTAAGTATTGGTATATTAAATAAATCCCACAGATCAGAAAATATAATACATTATTTTGTTACGTGAGTAATGTATTAAATTTTAAATATCTTACATACTACACGCTTTTTTTGCATACTTTATCCGGTTCAATATATACAGAATGTAACAGACCTAGTCCACAATATTTTATGGGTGGATATCTGACTATATTACAAGTCTAAAATATTCAAAAAATATTTGCAAATTCTGCACTGTTACGGAAAATATTATTGTTTTAAAATCGTGTTAAGCTCGTGAAGTACTTCGAAATAAATATTGGCGAAATTGTTCAATTATTAATTACTATATCTTTGCTTCATGCCCTAAAATACAATACAAAAAATAGTCTAGCCACTCGAAATTCGGTGACCTTTAAATTGTTTTTACTCAATATATTATATAACTTCAAATAAATAAAATATTTCAATTAACCGAAAT
Source organism: Eubasilissa splendida (assembly GCA_031772225.1). Classification (NCBI taxonomy): domain Eukaryota; kingdom Metazoa; phylum Arthropoda; class Insecta; order Trichoptera; family Phryganeidae; genus Eubasilissa; species Eubasilissa splendida. Next base: position 15,120,671 of record CM062861.1, on the reverse strand, counting down.
AATCGCATAATTTCAATTATTTTGGAATGCTTGTATCTTAGACATGGTCGAAATTAGGCACATGTCCCTTGAACATTTTCGACTCGTATCCACCCATAAAGTATTGTGAACTAGGTCTGTACCTATGTATGTTGGACCGACAAAAAAAATTAAAACATTATTTCATATAGACGAAAATGTGATTGTTGCAGCCAGTTTCGGAAGGGATATTTATCAATTAAATATAGATTCTGAAATTTTAACATGATGAAATTTTAGCAACCGAGTTTGTCGTGTGCCGAGGATTGTCACACATCACGTAAATTCAGACAATGTCCGTGCGCTTTGTATCTGTTTGATAGTTTTAATATCTTTTTCATTCACCTCTATTGTCAATATGTAACAAGTCATCTGTTTTAAATTTAATTACTCAAATAAATTATCAGAAAGACATAAAAATAATATGTTATACAAAATAAATCTATCTGTCGAAAAAATATTTGGTTGCTACCCGGATAGGAAACTGGAACGTTTCCTATCGGAGGAAGCGCGTTACCTTTTTTCCATATCAAGCGATTAAGTTTTCGGTACATTTTGGATCTTGTATTCCGCTGTTTTGATAAATTCTCAACCGTTTGTCTAAGATGAATCCTTTAATTATTTGAACATCTTGCAAAAATAACTCGCGGTTGGCCACGTCGAAGGATGAAGAATCTAATATATATATATATATTGGCAACCCATCTTTGAATAGAATGCAAATATAATTTTTAAAAATCTATCATCCTTCTGTTCATATCAAATTAAAATTTTCAGGAAATTCATAAATAAAATTGTAGAAATGTATCGAATATCTTTGAAAATGTACGTATAAACGACCTTTTTGTTCTAAAGGTAGTTTTTTTCTAAAGTGTAAACAAAGAAATATACGTCAGATATTTTTAAAATGGAACATTGAAATGCAGCATGATTTAAATTGTATCTAGGTACATAGATAATAATTATAATTATTTTTCTTGACGTTTCATTGTATATTAAATAATGTTCGTGGTGTGATGTTTCATTAATATGAAAGACGATCCAGTTCAGAAAAAGCGACGCTTTTGTGGAGAAAAATAACAAAAATAACGAGCTCGATAAAGTAATGCCAGTAAACAAATTTCGTACACGAAAGATGGGAAAAAACGCAAACTAGACATGCAACCGATGTTCTCTACCACGTCAACCATTCCATGTACATTTTTGGCAGGCATCCTAGGACAGGGTTTAAAGATTGACAATGTTGCCATTTTTATATGCTAATGATTTTTTGCTCTTTATTAACACTATATATAATATAATAATATAATTAGTTTACAGTTAAAAATTTATTGTATCGCGTACTAATTGATTAATCAAGCTGTAATTTAATTTTAAAAATGTTGTCAATGTTAACAGTGACAAAAAAAAAACGTAAATTGAAGGTATGTCTCTAAAATCAACCAATTATAGGCACGTGTTTTTAATCCTCTCTCCCTTCTCCCTTCTCCCTTACACAATCAACAAAACGCTCAGGTGGCACTTTCCAATTAGAATAATCAAAGCTCGTAAACCCACAGAGTGGATATACCTACTAAGTACGTGCCTATACATTATATACTCGTACCTATGTACTATATCATCATGATATAGTGGTGTGCGTCACGCTTCGCCTCGCTGATCAATATTGTTATTGCCAATGTTAAAAAATAATTTCATAACGTATTTTATTCAATCTCTTTTTATTGCATTATAATATAATTTGTCTGCTGTCTAGTGTCTGAAATCCTTGACATTTATTTCGCTTACGCGTCGCGATGGCAATTTCATAAATTATATTTTTAAATACTCGACTAAAGCGCATAACTTGACTGCACATAATGGGGGAAGGAAACGAACGTAGAGAGGAAAGTTGCAGAATTTGTCACATGTTTTCTATGAAATATACTTTTCTTTTCGAATCAGTCGCGATCCATATTATTGACACATTTCTTCGTCCAAATTTGCATCCATAGATTTTCTCATGCTCGTCTTGTCAGTGTGAATTATGACCTTGACGTCGGCAGACGTCAACTTGACCGATATTTGTTCAATCTCGACATCGCGGTGTGAACTTGTCAGCTCCAGTGCGCCAGCACTGTATTTTAGTGATAGTGTGTTTTGATAACGTATTGTTTGCTGTTTGTTTGTGTCGTGGGTGAAATTGTGATATCGGAGATCTGCTCATCCGCGTGCCATTTATATGATCTCGGCTGCGAATGCAGGGGTGACGGAGCCACCATATACAAGGTAAGACGAACAGTCTTTCCGAATCCCGGTTTCCGAAATCACCGGTCCTTTGACTGGAATCCCTATCCCTACCTCATCTTGTACCAAGGTTTTCCTACTTATTTCCCTACCCTGCGGTGATTCCGATTTACAACCGGAATCCATTCCGCGGGACGTGCGACTCAGAGATCGTGCAATTCGTTCATTTGGATCCTATTAATTTGGATTTACGTTTCGAATTCATACTACATAGTCAAATAACTAAATACTTACAAACGACAGAATAAAATACCATTATTTCGTATATTAACGGTATGGGAAGATTTACATGAGAGAGCCATATTTTGAAGGAACCATTTTCATTTATTTAGCAGATTCTTAAAAAAATCTCACGAGGCTTTATATTTTTAGGTTTTATAGCTACAATATACAACCGTCACCTACAAACATTTGATAGTTTGCCAAAAACAAACAGTATACCGGTGCATCATATTGAAGATTTAGTCATTCAAAAGTAAGTCTTTGGGTTTTATTTCTTTGTTTTTTAATTCTCGCGGAACAAAATACCTGTGGCCAAAATAAACATATGATAGTTTTAAGCATGTATTTAGTATTTTAATAATGTAAATATTTCGAGTTATTTGAGATTATAACTTCTAAGAGAAAATGTTTTTAAAAAAAAAGAGCCGACTCTCTGTGGTATAACAAGAACACTAAATTATTTTTTCCAAAATTGTTTTTAATAAAACACATAGTTATTCCTAAGTATGTATAACTATAATTTTCCATACTAATTAAATATATTAGTTAGAAAGATATACATATAAAATCAATTTTATCGAAAAATATTGTTGTTGCGCTACCGGAATTCGAACCTTGATCTCTTTCCAATCCGGGGAAGGTACATTATCCAACTATGCTACAGCGACGATACTTATGACGGCAAATTTTCGAACCCATATGTTACACTTTTCAAATGAATACATCTATCGATCCATTATTTGAAAGCCATCTACTTTGTTTTTACAGAATCTCAAATACCTTTGAGTAAACCGATAACAGACGCCAGAATTTTTCCGCATTGTAAAGAGATCCAGGTTCGAATCCCGGTAGCGCAACAAAAATATTTTTCGATAAAATTGATTATATCTTTATCTTTTTAATTAATACATTTAATTAGTATTTAAAATATCACAGGCCTATGTTCTGAATAATTACAACTTCACAATAAGAATGTGTTTTCTTTAATAATATAATTTTCTAATTAAGTATATGTAAAATTTGTGTTGATTTTTTCTTAAAATTTCTTGGATTTAATGAAAATTGTGCAAATAATTTACGTTGATTTTTTCATAGTTTCTTTTATGGAGATTGTTTAATGAACTTAGTTTCAAATGTTCGTTTAACAGTCAAAGTCGCTGCTGTAAGGACTCGGCTCTTTCATAACATTTAATGGATTTTTCAATTCAACCATGTTATGAAAGAGCTGAATTTTTACATTTTTTTAAAATGGAAATATGACCGCTAATCTTTATGATTTTTTTAACTTTTGTTTACTTTATGGTATTTAATAAAAAAATTTATGGTTTTTTACTCCTCTTCTAAAAGTGGATGTTTTCTGCCATTCTTCCCGTACTAATTACATACTCAACAATCTCCATTAGTTTTTTTACTCTGATAAAAACACAATAGACTGATAGAAGTTTGGAGAACAATATATTTCTTAATCCACTTAGTATGAATGATAAGCCGATTAATAATACAAAATAAATGCAATACATTTTTCCAAAAAACAAGCCAGTTCCCATATTTTTCCGGCCTTTCATTTTCGAATTATAATATGAATAATTAATGGTGGACAACTAAAACCAATTTTGAATGATCAATCTGCATTAAAAAGAGCCATGTTTGATTATTAATAAGTTAACACGAAGCGTAAAATAAAAATTTTACAAGAAGACAACTGCATTAAAAGATAAGAAAAAAATGGTGGTTGCTAACTTTTGCAACTAGTACCCTCAATTATCTTAAATAAAACTACATTTTAGTCTTGTAAAGTAAAAAGAAATAAAACTTTTTTTCCTTCTTCCGCCATTTGCCTTTTGTAATTCAAACATATATAACGTCTAATTCTAAAACCCCCTAAAACGAATTTTGGATAATTAGAGTTAAATACGCAGTTTCGTAGATATTTTTGTCAGCAACATGCAGAACACATTGTTTCTCGCAAAGGCCACTTAAATCCATTGATAATGCATGATCAAAATCAGGGTTAGTTCCAAAATACCCCAAATTAGACAGAGTATAAATTGCTATTCCCCCTAAAATGAAATCAGCCAATCGCAACGATTATTGATGATCACGTAATCTAAAATCGAATATGGCTGCCAAAACGATAAATACAGAAAGAAAATACTTTACACAATTGTCACTTTTAAAAATGCTGATGTAATAACAAACATTTTGAACATTTGCTTTTAAAATATACGTTTTCATTCATAACTCAAAAACAAAGTCGGTTTATGGGGTTTTGATACATATCAAAAGGCGCTACATATGACCGCAACAAAACTCTTCCATTGACTGCGATCTACCCGCCAGCCCTTAAACGTCCGCCCATACCCGTAGATTCGCCGAGTACAACTTGTGTATGACGTCCGGAATGCCGGATTCCTTCTGGTATGTATCTAATATATAAAGACATCCGCAAAGGCTACCCGCAGGCATCCGCGAAGCATCTTCCAGCCATAATTACAGCAAAATAATTTATAATCGCGTATAAATAAAATTCCAGCAATGTGACTAACATTTTTGTAAGCAAATTAAAAAAGATACTGAAATACAAATTAAATGGTTAAGTGAGCATTTTATTCTCAAAATGTTTTTCAAATAGATGGATTAAGTTTAATATTATTAATGAGAACACATTCTTATTGTGAAGTTGTAATTATTCAGAACATAGGTCTGTAATATTTTAAATACTAATTAAATATATTAATTAGAAAAATCAATTTTATCGAAAAATATTGTTCCCTGGATCTCTTTCCAAACCGGGGAAGGTGCATTATCAATATGTCCAAAAATTTATTAAAAATGAATTATTAATTTTGGCCTCTGCTATCGGTTTCCTAAAGGGATTTGAAATTCCGTAAAAATAAAGTAGATGGCTTTCAGATAATCGAACGATAGATGTATTCATTTGAAAAGTGTAACATATAAGTTCGAAAATTTGTCGTCAAAAGTACTGTCATTGTAGCGTACTTGGATAATGCACCCTCCTCGGTTTGGAAAGATATCTGGGTTCGAATCCCGGTAGTGCAACAACAATATTTTTCGATAAAATTGATTTTATATGTATATCTTTCTAATTAATACATTGAATTAAGTTATCTACAGTTTATTTCAAAATGACCTTATTATTTTTAATTCATATTAATTTTCATCACCTTACAACAGCATTGCAATATTTTCAAATATCTGATAAATATTCATATTTATATATTTTTTTATTGATATATAAAACATTGTTTTTTAATTTATCAGAAATTTTATGCAATAACTTTATGTTTAGGCATTTTAAACTACGCTAACTACAAAGAAGGTACTGCTTGCAAGTAATGTGAGAGATCTACTCTAATACTGCTGAAAGTTGAGAAGACTTGTGAGAACAAAACAATTAATATATTCGCGATCCGAGAAATGTTCACCCCCATCCTCAACCATGTTCACCTCCATCGTCAATCTCATGAAAGTACACTTTTCTTTTATACAAATCTTTAATTTTAATTCGAAAAATTGAAACCCATGCCCCAACTAAAAGTCCATTGAAAAATCAATATTTATTAAGCTGTGAAGCTACATTTTCAGAATATAAAGGGTGTCCAGCGGGAAAGTTTCAAGATTAAATTATAAATGCTCGTAAACCATCATGACACCATTTACAATTTGTAAGTGGGAGGGGTATTGTTCGATGCGCGTGATTTGCAGATTTGCCGGTCGCAATGAGTCACTGGTCGGGAGCGCACCGCGCGTTCGCGGTTGAGCAATATTTATGACGCGGTGATTCATTGGTTCGTGCGCGTCGTGCTTTTGTACTATTTTTAATATTCGACGAGTAAGCGTTGGGCCGAGCAGACAACTTATCTTGTGTTGGGTTCAAAAATTCAGACAAGAAGGGACAATGGTTAACCAAACTCCTTCAGGACAATCAACGTCGGCAGCGACGCCAGAACATGTGGCTCAAGTTCGACGTGAAATTATATGCAATCCGTATAAATTCATAAAAAAGACTGCAGCCTGTACTGGAATAAAAAATCAATAGTGCACGGTATTTTGAAAAAGAAATACAGTTTCGTCCATACAAATTGTAAATCGTGCAGTTTTTCAACGAAAATGACTATTCTTTGCGTGAAACCTTAGCGAGAACTATTCTGGAACATTTTGGAACAGCACGAACGCTTGAAAATATATTGTTTACTGACGAAGCATATTTTCATATCGATGGCTATGTTAATAAATAGAACATGAGATACTGGTGCCCCGACAACCCAAAGGAACGCCATCAAAAACGTTTGCATTGTCCAAAAACGATTTCCGACCGAGGGATAATTGCCCTAATAACCAGCGAGATACAGTCACTGGTGATGTGTATTGCCAAATGATCGACAAGTTTTTGGTACCGCAACTGCAGCTCTTTTCCGGTTTCAACAACAGAACACAATTTCAGCAAGACGGGGCCACTCCACACACAGCTAGAGTTTCAATGAAGAACTGAGGGGAATTTTTCCCAATAATTTAATCAGCAAGTACGGAGACATACCCTGGGCATCTCGGTCACCGGACCTTACACCGTGCAACTTTTTATTGTGTGGATACCTTAAGTCGAGAGTTTATAGTAACAATCCTCGAACAATTCAGGCTCTATAAGAAAATATCCGCTGTAAAGTTGCTGCTATTGAACCAACGCTTTGCTCTCGCGTGTTCGCAATTTTAAGGGTACGTGTTTTGAGAGATATGGACGGCATTTAGATGATATTGTTTATAAAACGTAAAATCCGTATCGTTAAACTCTATTTTTTATAAATAAAATATGAGAATAACATTGTAGTTTTTTATTTATTTAATATTAAACATGAAAATTTTCCGCTGGACACCCTTTAGTTCTGTTGTAATTAATTCAAATTAAATTAATCAATTAGAAAGATAGATATACAAATAAAATCTCACGACAAATTTTGAACTTATATTCTGTAATAAACAATTCAAATTGATACATCTATTATTCCATTTTTAAAAAGCAATCCACTTACAATCTCAAATACCTTTGAGTAAAACCCGATAAGAGACGCCAGAATAAAATTAATTCATTCATTTTATTAAATTAGAAAACATATATCCGGTAGCAACTAAATTTTTTTTCGATGGATAGATTTTTTCTGTATATCTTTCTAATTATTTCATTTAATTTACAATTAATACTTCATTTTAATATCTTACATCCTTCTTATATATATATAATATATATAATATCTCTCCGCGCTTCCGCGCTTGTGCCATAGCAAGAAATATAAATTATATATCATCAACACTTCAAAAGATAATTTTAATCAAAATTAAGCCCCGAAATAATTTTTAATGTGAAACACTATTGATCGACATAATAAATCATTAGAAATGTACGACTACTTGTAAATCTATATATAAGCGACCAAAAGTATATTATTTTTAAAATTAATTTTATGCTTCAATATAGTCTTCCTGAATACTGTGTTCATTGATATTCCAGAATCATTATCCTATCCTGAAAGTACGATTCCTCAAAATGGCCATTTACCGCCACTTCCAGCTCATCATTTAAAGAAAACCGCTTTGCATTAAGGATTTTTTTAAGGTTTAGTAACAGATTAAAGTCATATGAAGCTAAAACCAAATGAATGAAATAAATGGGGCAGCAATTGTATTTAAACTCCGCGATTTTAAATACCAAAACGGTATTTGTATGGGAGAAACCTGCATTATCCCGAATCAAAATGTTTTTTCTTTGATATACCTGGATTTTTATCACGAATTTTTCAGTTCGTTTGATTCAAAAGATTACTATAATATTCAACATGTATCATTTGACCCTTTGGAAGAAAATCATCGAGCAATATCTCCTTTGCACCTCAAAAATGGAAGTCACAACCTCTTCTGCAAGCAAAATGGATTTGGCATTTTTTGGTGATGGAAAATAGCTTTTATTGTTTTGACTGACCTTTTGTTAATTTTTTAATAATGAATCCAGATTTTATCAGCAATTATAAATCAATGAAATAAAATCCATGGCATATGTATTCGATTGCATTTGTGACTAACTATTAACAAATGCGATACCTACCTATCTTGCCGATTGTTTTATCACAACAATTTGGCTAAGCTATGAAATATTTATTCACATAACATGCTTACAGCTTTAGCAATTTCAGGCACTTTTAATCAGTGTAATCTAAATGAAAATGGAGCACTTTATTAATTATTTCTAGTATCCTAGCACATTAAGGGCGTCCACTACTAGGTTCATATTCTATGCTCGTGCGACCACATTTAAATTCTGGAGCCCATTTTTTTATATTTATTAATGAAGGTGTATAATCAATACATTATTTGCCTCATTAAATATTTCGTTTGGCGTTAGATCCTTTTAACAGAAAACTGTATTATTACAAAATGTTTAATTTTATCAATTTACAAACCACACTAAGATGACTATATAAACATTTTTTTACAACTTGGCCAATCGACTTGACAGCTAATCGATCATAAGAGAGCAAAAGTTAAGCCTGATTCATAAATATTACCGGTATTTATATTTACATTATATTGCCAAGTTGTACATATGTATACATAAATAAATAAAGTTTTTTTTATGCTACTTAAGTAGGTATTTTTAGTTACTTATTTTATGTTAATTTTATCTCAATCTTTAAAACTTTATGTAAATCAAATATTGTCGACTAAATTTTTCCCTCGATATAAAGTCAGCTTCAGAATGAAACGAAATCTTTTTAAATACTTGGACACACATACGAGTACATCCTTTACCCCGGGGGTCCTCCTACGAAAAGTCGATATCGGCCGATCATTACACAACTACTAAGGTTTGTGAAAATTTTCCATGCCACACTTTTCATTGTTTCCGGAATACTCGGTGAGCAAACACCTTTGTTCCGTTCCTGGCTATATTGTGGGGCTGGATAAGGCTTTCCGTAAATATTGGAGATACCTTTTCCTTACTAGCCTAATACCGCCGGGCGGGGGTAGTCTCCGGCCGCCCCCTCGTGCGTTTTGTAATGAATAATTTATTTTATAATTTCTTTTGTTATTTCTCCATCTTACAGATTCTCTTTCTGTCTGAGGTATGTTTGACGTTTGTTTGATCTTCGATTTCTTTTTGACTCAAATGTAAATCTCTTCAAATCTACCCATTTTGAGATGAACCTCTTCAAATCGAATGACTGCAAAAGGCTTGTAATTTTTTTTAAATTTTAAACGATTATTATAAATAGCTACTGTTTTCAAAACAGAATAACCTAAAATCACGATTATCTGAGTCTCCGAATTACGATCTTTGATCTATCGAAAAATAATTTTTGTATAGGTATCAAAGAGTGGGAAGATACCACACCTGCCGACATTTTGACGTTGAGGCGGCTGCGGTATGAAATGATCGAGAATATATACAAGACTTCTGCTTTTTATGATTTCATTTATTTTAGAAATCAAACTTTTTTTTTTGATATATAAATTGTTATACTATTAAAATAGTGCGTAAGTTCATAGCGCTTTTATTAAGTTTAAAAAAAAAATTATAAACAAAATATAATTAAAACTAATCAGTTATATTATATATTCTCTCACATTGTTTACGATTGACTCCCAACGTTCTGGCAGTTATTTAATTCCACGTCTAAATAATTCCGGTGGTTTGGAGGTGCATTTGAAGAGCAGTGATGTTATTAAAGGAGATTATTAGATAGAGAGTGGAAAAGATCAAAATCTGATGGAGCAAGATCAGGAAAATAGGGCAGAAGTGGAATAACCTCCCGACCAAGTTCTTGAATAACTGCTTAAATAATATTAACAACATGCGAACGGGCATTATCGTGTTGAAAAATCATTTTATGACGTCTTCTCGGTCGTTTTTCTTGAATCTCGGATTTAAGGCGACAGAGTTGTTGGCAAGAAACCTCAGAAGTAATACGTTTCTCGGAAATACTTCATAATAGTGTAAGAAGTAATTTTTAATTCATGCCTTAACTTCTAGGTTAAATTTACACAAAAAGATGCGTCAGATATACTCGTTATTTGTACTTGACACTTAATTTTTTAACAAAAACTTTTTTCAAATTAAAAAATTCAAGGCATTGGTATTCAACAAAACAATATTATTAAATAAAAATGGCATTGACAGATGTAAAAAAAAAAGTTCTAAAGCATTTTAGCCTTGAAAAATAAAAACGATACGAACTTATACTCGATCCAATTTTTCAAATTAAATTTTTTACAATATCGTAAATAACAGGAGGCAATCTTGGTTCACATTACTCAGAAAATCTGAATCCCATTGAACTGTTTTTCTCCGCAATATATATTTTTTTAAATAAATTTTATTACTTTAAACGTCAAAGTAATAAACAGAAGTAAAAATTATATAATGTACATATTAGGTTTTTTTTTTAAATGCATCACTTCTTGCGTGACATCTATCTATCTGACAGCGAGGGTTTAAAAACGTGCAATTGAAACCTATAAATTATATACCCATGTCAATGTCCGAATGAAGAAGGCGATGATCAAATTACGTAAGTATCTCGGAATAAATATATGAACATTGGTGGATCGATAATACCCACTCTAGACTGTTTATATCCATCTACAACGGATATACAACAAAATAATCTTTTTTTTTAATATCCGAAACATTTCGAACATACTTAAAAAATCGTTAAAGAAACTCTATTTCGTAAGACAGACTGATGTGAAACATCTTGTTGGTAGTCTGCAACGTGAGAACACATAAAATAGCGTCGTCTACGAATACGAAAGAGAAAAAAGAGCAGCCGATGGTGGTCTTGGTGTATTTGTGGTTCATATTATATGCATAATACTGAGAAATTAACACATTTTTGATTTGTATACGACGAGAAAAGAATAAATCAAGAAAACTGATGCACATTTCAATTATTTTATTAACATTTTTTTGTATTTCATAGAGTTTAGTCAGATAGGTTGAATATGGTTTATTTTATCCGAACTGGGAAATTATTTAAGATGAAATGTTTAACAGTTACACTCGCAGTCACTCCGTCAGACAAACGTGCGATCGTTCCAAATAATTAACATGTATTCACTAACACATTAACTGTATCGTGAGTGCAGTGCATATTGTGCAGCGCGATTAATGAGAGGTCTGATGACGACAAAATTTCGTTTCATAAATCAATAGTTGTAATATTTGTCAATGGGGGGATCTGCTCTTCCTGAAACAATTGTACATATGTAGTTTCATTAAATAATATTTATAAATTAAAGATATTATATTTTTTAAATGTTCTATCTGAATACTTCACATATTATAAATAATGTCACGTAATTGATTATACAAGATGGAAGTATAAAATCTATCCGGTAATTACAAGGTTTACACAGCGGCGGCGACATTATGTTAGTAATACGATAATAATACAAAACTACGAAAGAAATACACGAGACACGGTGTACAGAAATAAAGAAAAACGTGATTCTATAAAATCATAGAACCACGTGAATATACGCTTTCCTTTTGTCTGGAGCAGATGTTGCGACTTTATAACTCTCGTATAAAAACAGCTCGCTGCCAAGGTTACAAAAACTATTTTCTTAGAAAAAGTGACGTCATTCTTCAATGGATGACTCGGATCGTTCTGAATATTTTCGTTTCAATATTAACGAATAAAAAAGTGTCGAGTTGGAGCTACATCATATATATTCTTTGATCAGTTAAAAAAACATGAAAACGACAACTCAAAATACAAAACCGATCTTCTTCTTCTCCTTTAAGTCCTTAACCGCGATCACTATCGAGCGTCATCCACCCCATGACATTGGCATTGTGGCCTAGTCTGCCGGGCAGTCACCTACCTCTCGCTTGATCTGTCTTGATTTAAATTAATTACATCTTAATCTATCTAGATCAGAGGTTCCCAAACTTTTTTGTGTCGTAGACCACTTGCCATGTTTTTCGGTTTTTAGTAGACCCACTACTTACCTGATATTGATTTTTTGTAAATTTCTAATTGTAGTGAAGTTTAGTGTTAAAAACTTAAACCACAAAGCGAATGCCTACATCCTACAACTTACACAATTTTATAAACATATATAATATTTTTTTTACTTCATAGGTACTTTTATAAATAATGTATATGTCTTTATATTATAAGATTATAATGTAAGTAAATAGGTACTATCAGTGTATGTTGAGATCCACTATTGTGGACCCCCATTTTCATTTCATGGACCCCCAAATTTTTTTTTCGCTGACGTAGACCTCTTGCAGGTTATCATAGACCCCTGGGGGTCGATATAGACCACTTTGGGAATCACTGATCTAGATCTTAATGGCGTAACTACAAAAATTGGGCCCCCTTATTATATGTATTGGCATCCTATAAAAATGACATCCTATTATTTGTTGCATGTATAAGTAGTATAGTGTTCATTTACTAATTATAACGTTTTACTTTTTCAGCGGTTTTGATTTTTTTATCAAGCGCACGTGTGTTTTAATATATATATATGCACATTTTCGCTTTGTGGGGATGTATGGCGAAGCACCGATGATTTTTTTCATGTGTTTTTTGTAATAAACATGAGAAATGATTATCTAAATTTTATAATTCCATTTTTTGCTGTCTTAGATTCTGCAATTATTGGTCCTTTTCAGGATAGTATCAATGCCAAAAAATTTGTAGAGCGCAAACCTTTTGAGTCCCAATGCACTATACTGGCTACATTTGCGTAGTTACGTCGCTGCTAGATCTTATTTCCATTGGTTTGTGTTTGAAGGCTGCGTGTGTGTGTTACGAGACACCTGCAGCCTTCTTGTGTTGACCTTACTCAGGATATCCGATGCAATATACCATTACCGAAGTTCTAACTTCTTTAACCTCTTCCGTTCTGCGGTTAGATTATCACGTATCGTATCGTAAATCTTGCGCAAATACTTGCAACCATATAGAGCGATCGATAGTAAATATACATAACTGTTGTATACTGTTAAATCTTTAAATTCTATGACAACAACCTGTAAAATCTTTCAATTCTGTGTCGACATCGAAAATTTCCGTAAAGTAAAGTAACAAATTATTTATTTCATTGTTATTTCTTGTTGCATTTGTTTCCAGGTATTTAAACTTATTCACTAGATTCAAATGCTTGGTCCTTTACGATGAATGGCGATAGTTATCTTCTACTTATATCTAGATATTTTGTTTTGGCAGTGCTGATCTCTATTTCCATTTCTCCAGTGTGCGTTATGAGGTAATCCGTGCACATTTCTACATTTACTGGTTTACCACTAATGAAACTAGTATCACGGTTTTTATATCACGTAGGTATTCCAAAATTACATTAAAGATCAGTGATGATAGCGATCTTCCTGTCTATGGCCACTGACATTTTGTTAGCGACTCTCTGCTGTGAGCCTTATCATTGCAGAGTTTTGCGAGTGCAAACATTTTTTTTGGAAACAAAATAGATTAATCAATTATAAAGGTATACAAAAAAAAATATTTTATTGCCACCGGGGATACAAACCAAAAATTTATCTTTGTATCAAAGATTTTTCAAATTATATAAAATTGAATGATTGATTCTGGTGTTACTTAGTATGAAAGTTTTTGATGGCAATTCTTTGCAAAATATAATGTTAAGAGCTATTTAAAAATGGAATAACATATGTATATTTTATAAAAAGACTACATGCAAGTATAAAATGTTTGGTGATCTTAAATGGTTAACAAAACTAAATACCGAAAACAATTTCCCCGAAAAAGAAAATTGATATGTTCATATTGTGGAACTAAATATTTATTCAATGGATAGATTTGTTTTATATATCTTTCAAATTAATTTAATTAATTTGTTTTAAATATCATAGAACTATATTCTCAAAATTCCCTACATCGCAGGGTGGAATGCATGTGCTCTCCATTCTTCCCCAGTTTTCGGACCCTCCCATCCCGCTCCAGTCGTCTTCCACACAGTCAGCCCACCTCTTCCTTGGCCCGCCTCAAGGTCGCTTCCACTGGGCATGATCTTTGGTGTCCTGTCATCCGGCCATTGCAATCTTTAAGACCAACAGAATCTTATAATAGTCCGTTGCTCAATTAAATTTTCGAGCTCACGGTTCATTTTTATTCATGCTGTTTTCTAGAGTAGGTCAACAAATTTTTCTTAATATTTTGCGCTCAAAAACTGCTAATTTGTTTTCTTTGATTTGGGTTATGCACCACGTTTCAGATACCTCATGTTCACGTGTTCTTTTTTTTGGAATTCCTAATTCAACAAATATTGTATTTTTTGTGACCTCTTAATCTAGTTATAGTCTTTCGCATAAAAAACTGACTCCGAAAGTAGGCACTACTTTAGAATATTAAAAATACAACCAAAGATATTGTTATTTTTTATTTTTATATGAATCTTAACCACAAAGATAACATTGCTTATTTTAAAAGTATAAAGATATTGTTATTTTGACTGCGTTTTAAAGAACATCAAAAATTTTTAAATAATAAATAGAGTGACATTTTTAAGTAATAAACTTATATTTATAAACTAAATTGACAATATTCTTCGATGCAATATGTGAATGATTTTTCATTGTTTTTATTTTTATGTTCGTAACTTTTTCACATCTCTTACAATGATTTTTTTTTCTTGCCGTTTTCTTGTTCATGTGAAATATGTTATTATATGAAGTTATTTGTCATAGTTTATTTTTTCCACGTCCAATGCCAGCAATATTTTTATATTTTCAATATTTCCAATAAATAAATAATTGTGTAATTTTTATTTTACGTTTAGCACTGACATAATTTTATGCTATATAATAAAAATGTGTGCGTTTATTTGACACCACATTAATTGCCTTATCTCAGGCCGCACAGCACGCCACTGCGCACTGTACTCGAGGCAAACAGAAAGTGGTCACCTTTCTGGGGTAACGTCTACGTTGTATATTACAGCCTCAGTGGCACCCCCGCACCCCCCACTCTGGTAAATTACCGTTGCAGGAAATTCCATTACCTCTGCAGCGCAATATAATGCTTTTCATGTTAGGAAATGCTTAATCTCGGCAGTCATTATCAGTGTAATGTTGGCTTAATGTTCAACCTTTATGAGTGATACTTATGGTTGATGAAACATTTGCTACAAGAAGTATGGAACTTCAATTTTATTTATGTGAATTAATATAACAATGCTCAGGCTGTGTATCCTGTGCGCAAGATGTGATTTGATGTGAAAACATAATTAGCTCGAAACTTTAATTCTTGTACACAATCTGGAGTTTTTACACATGTCCACGGAATGAAACGTGATCTCAGAAATTCAGTTGAGATAAATCGATAAATACCTTGTATACGTGAATATTTTAATCTGGAGATACACGCAACTTGAGATTGATGGAAAGAGACAAAAACTATATACTACTTTAATGAATTCGCTAATTATATAAGCATGAAGAACTTTTTAAATCCTTTCAAGTTTTGGATATAAGACAACTTTATACCAGATCAATTATAAAATTATTTTTAAAAAAAAAATAATTTCACATCCACGATCCGAATCAAAGGAAACTAGAAACAAAACTTTCGGAAAATTTTTAGTGCCAAAAATGAATATAAACTTTGGCCAATGATCTTTTTTATTTTGTGCACCGCGAATATTTAGTTCAAAGGTGAGTAAAGAATGAATTTAAACCAAAAATAACAAAGTGATTGCTTGATGTGGATAGAAAACAAAATTAAAGTAATTTGTCTTTTGTGTTAATCTAGCTACCTACACATTTTGTCTCCGACTATATTATAGATAAAAGTATTTTTTATAACTTTTGATTTTACTTTAACAACTAGTAAAAGCTGTACAGTAATGCAAACTGTAAAGAAATTATTTTCATTTTAAATGTATTTTTTTATGCTAAAAAATAAATAGAAAATAAATAAAATATTTTATAGCGAACTCAATTCAATATTTTAATATAATGTAAGGCATTTATTATATTTTTATTTTTCTTCTCTTACCCTTTTATTATTAATATGATATTGATATATTTATTTTGATATTGTCGTTTTTATACATGTTTGTTAATGGTGCCTACACCGTGCTGTATAATAAATATATTAAATAAATATGCTACCTATTCTATCGTCTTGTTAAAATTATTTCAAGGAAGTTTCCTCGTGGTCTATTATTTCCTTCTAGGAAGCTTTGGTAATACTCGATTGATTTCGATTAAATTTGTTGACTGAATAATATCTATTTCAGGATTTGAGTCCATTGAAATTTATTAAAGTATAAAGTTAAAGTTTCGTCATTAAAGAATCAAAATTTGTTGCGCAGCACTCAAACCTGCTACCTAGTATGATTTTTTATTAATGTTTAAAGTATACGCGGTTACGATACATTCGTTTGTAACAAATATAAATTGAAGACAAGGTTGTTATTTGCGTTAGGTATGTTATATGTTTATTTTCTCAATATTCATTTTTTATTTGATTTTATATTTTATTTATTGTATCGTATTATAGTATGTACTAAAATGTTATATGTAAAAGGTCAACAAAAACAAATTAATTAATGTGCGTATGAATATCACATGAGACCACCTATTTATTTGCGTTAAATTACAAATATTTATTCCGTTTTAACTGCTGCTGGAGAGATTAAAATTCACACAACTGAAGAACAGTACATCAACGATCAATAGACTGACATTTAACGTTTGACGTACAAGCTTGAATTGAGGTACGAGACGACGAATTTCCGAGACTCGATATGTACACGGTGCACTATGAAACCCAATAATTGTCATCAAAGATCTCGTAGAATCATAATCCGCGGTTTAAAAATTATCTCGAGACTAAAATGTCATAAAAATCTCGTGCATAAACACGAACTACTAAATTTGACTTTTTATATTATGTTAATAAAATAAAACTTATTTAGCAAAATGAACTCAAAAAATCAATAATTCACGAGTTGATTTAATAAACTGAGGTAGATGAAAATATTCCAAAAATGATTTATATAAAACATTTAATATGCTAATAATAGGCCAAAAACGCCGAATATGCTGATAAACTGGCCAAGGAGGCCACTCTTTCCAGATTTTTCTCTCATCAATTCCATATCCCGATAAATGACAGACTTAATATGGTAAAAAACGTACGAATTCTATTTGGACTGCACAATGGATGGATCCAAATACTCATAAGAGTAATCGGCTTAAAATAATTCAAGGATCTATTCCCCGTACTCCCTAGTTCTCCAAAAGGAAAGTCTCCAAGAGAACAATATCAAATATCTCTAGAATGAGAATTGGGCATTGCCCAGGTAGCTTCGCATTTATTCAGATTGAACTTAATAGATTCCCCAATGTGTGAGTGTGGTGGTGTGGTGCCGAGGCGGAAACCCTTGACCATATATTTTTTGCCTGTCCGAGGATCATAGTCAATGGTAATTTTTAACTCCTGGTTTATTTGTCATCTTCTTTCCCTCAACTGGCCACATTTAATCTATATAATAGAAAAAAAATTGAATGACAATGGTATTGACTTTTAATATAATATTTCCTATTCTATAATGTTATTGTACATTTTTCTATAAAATAAAGTTTTATCTTGATTAATGGCACAAATCACTCTTGAGGGGTGGATTACCTTATATAAAGTAGAAGAAGGCCAAGGACGCCACAAAGTTATTTATTTTCTTATTATCGTAGTCTAAGAATTTAGATTTTCCTTTTTTTTGCTTTTCTCATTATTGAACGCGGAAATGCAACGACTTTGATGTTTTTATTTGCCTGTGTGCTTTCTCAGTACTTGCCTCTCGCGTTTCGTTTGTTTGTTTACCTAACGAGAATCATTAGGGTACAAGAAAAATATCCCCAGGGAACTGGTAAACGTAATATTATTAGTTTATTTCAGAATATAGGAAGGGTTGTGCAATCCCACACACCCTTAAAATCAGACCTATTGTTTACGTAATATGTTGTATGAATTAACGTTATACGATGTTGTGGAAAATTTACTCTACTATAATAATATTACGTAGCAAGTTATTTTATCATAGTTATTTTAATGGCCTATTATGTTTCCTCGTTTTCACGGTGAAAATACTCAGGGGTGGCGAACATTTTTGAGCTCATGTTCCCAAAAATCTAAAATTATAGTTTGAAAATGACTTATCTTCAGCATCTTTCCAAATAACTGGACTCATAATTATTTTTTTCACATTTATTATTTATTATTATGCAGTTTTGTATCATACAGTCATTGGAGTGGAATTTGTTTTTTTTCTGTTGGAATGTTGATAAATTTACGTAAAAATTTCCAGAGTGAATGTTGACAGAATAATGAAAAATGTGAAAGAAAGAATTGAATATCATGAAAATTTTAAAAATATATCCATTGTTTCTCAAAAATATCAATATTTTAAACGAATATATAATTTTTTACAATAAGTATAATAATTTGGGTTAAAATAACTTTTATAATATAATATTCTTATTTATAAATGATCACGTGCCAATGAAATTCTCCCGCTTGCCACGTTGGGCTTTCCCCTAAATGGTTTGCACAGGGGTCAAAAATGCATTGTAGTTTGATACCTAAAAACAAATGAGTGTGCGAGCTAAATAGTGACGAATTTGGGAATTGAAAAAAAAAAATGTTGAAACGTAATTTGTTCGATTCAATTTAATAACAATTTAATAATATTGATTGTTGATATGTTGGTATGAAATATATCATGTTTAGACATACGCTGTTTTTGTGCATACTTAATATAAGGAGTAGCGTAAGATAGCGTAGTGGCCTCAAA
The DNA here is from genome assembly GCA_031772225.1 of Eubasilissa splendida. NCBI lineage: Eukaryota > Metazoa > Arthropoda > Insecta > Trichoptera > Phryganeidae > Eubasilissa > Eubasilissa splendida. The sequence continues at coordinate 15,101,288 of CM062861.1, read as the reverse complement.
TAGGCGGAGAGAAAATTATTTATAAATTGTTAAGGCATTTTTTGTGATCATCCCAACAACAGCATTCACCGTAGTAGTAGACTTGCTTCTATATTATTGTATTTTTTTTTGTTTTCGCTTTCTCATAAATACGCCGATTATTTTATAAAGGACCACAAGTACTTTAATATTTGAATATGTCCCAGAACACACAATTACTGTATTTTCACCTACAAAGGCGCTGTTATTGAACAAATTATATATATCTCATAGAGACGAAGCTATTTTATGAAAATTCAATTCTAATTAATTCTTACAAAAATATAATGTAAGTGATACGGTATACTACAATTAAGACGAGACGAATTACTATCTTTGCTTCATTTACATATAATGTTTTTTCAGCGGTTACCCCAGTAAAAATTTTCACGTCGGAAAATATTTTTTATACACTTTCACATTTACCTTGTGTTTTTTTTCACCTGTACCGGGATCAGTACCAGGCATCTCCAAAACCATTTTGAAATCAAAAAAATTCTGCTCTCGCTAAGAAAGCGCTGTATCGTTTTTCTATTGAACTGATTTTTCAACGTTTTTTTTTGTGAACTTAATGCATTGATTTATAAATTTATATGCTTTATTATTTCTACATTCTTAACTTCAACATGAAAAATACTTACACCTGGTAAATTTTATAAATTATTAAAGAGATATTTGTTAAAACTACTTTTCTAGTCTATTTTCATGTCTTATTAGTATCGTTATTCTTCCTAGCGGAAAGCTGGCCAGGTGGGGGAGATTTTTATTTTATTTATTCAAGTCAATTTATAAATATTTTTTTCTTATATACGAGTATATTATATTCTTGAAGAAAAACATATTTTATGTACCGAATGATATAAGACAATATTGTTCGATATTTACGACAGATCCACGGATTGACGATCGCCGTGCGCGTGTGTGGATGTTCCATTATGTTGACTTTACCTATCTGACGTCGTCCCTCTATACCCTATACCCCAGAACACGACTTTTCTGTGCGGTATTGTCTATGAACTTTGAACTGTCAAGAAAACATCCTTCTGTGCGTTCGCTACACTGATCTGTTATTGTACAGTTACTGTTGCTATTGTGTTTCGGTTTCTCTCGATGCGTGCCGAATATACTATTGGGTTCACAGTACTTCGGCGAAGAAGTTCAGGTGAGCTGTGACTACAGTAAAGAAATTCCAGGTAGGTCATGCTTCCTGGTTGGTCCTTGAGCCTTTACTGTTCTGTTCCTATACCAAATTTCTGCCACCTTACCTACATCCCGTTTCATGTAAACAGATATATAACATGATTTTTCAGGTAATTAATTAAACTTATTTATTAGTAAGTTCAAAACGAACAGACATAATAACGTCTTATAAAAATACTACTTATATCGCCAAGTCTAAGGAAAACGGTGCACACTCAAAAACTTGCAAACTCAAATGTTAAAAACTATTATATAATATACTGAAAAGATTATATCCTGCATCCTTGATCAGCAAATGTGTGTACAATCAATATATTAGTAATTTATTTGGAGTTCACATATATTTACATAAACCTAATAACTTTCTGGAACTCGTCCATTTTGTGCAGTATTTTTCATACGATGTAGCGGTTTATATCGGCCGTTCATTCTTTTTTTCATGTCTTTATTTTCGGATGAGGATTCCAATTAATTTCATTCTAGCTTTACTTTACTAAGCAAAGTTTCTTCAATCTAATTTTTTTATTCTTTAATCGATTTTCTCGTCTGCTTATTTCATTGTGATCTTCACGATTTAAGATTTGATCTGAATGTCGTTTTCGAAATACTTTTGTCAGATATTTTGAAGGCATGTCCTAACCACAACGGATAAGATTTGATGATTTTTAGTAGCATTTTGACTTTACGGATATTTTTATATGATTCATTTTTTATCCAGCCAGATAAAGATATTCTGGCTATTTCTTTCAAGAAATCTTATTTCCGCTGTGTAAATTCTTGATGTGGCTTTCTTATTCTAATTTAATTACCGTCGTCACTCTCTATAAGGATATCCAAGGGACCGACCAATTTATTTCATTATAGAGATTTTACTTTAGAAGGAGTGAGGAACAAAATTAATTTGTACCTTTTTAAATGTAGCCTAGATTATTATTTGAACTTTGTTTACACTATTGAGTTTAACATTATGTATTGTATTTATATCACTCTGAATGCTGGAATCATATTCAGCTCTTCTAGAATCATCTGCATATATGAATAATTTCCCAAGTATCATGGCCATCTTGCTCTACTTCGTCTTTTTAGGCCTTTTAGCCTTTGACAGCTTTCAGAATTTTCTTATTGGTAATCTCAGGTATTGTGCCTAGACTCTTTTTAATGGTAGCAAAGCTCTGCAGATGACTGATGCATTAAACGGCTCGATCCACTTACTAGCGGCCATTGCTCTGACAATTGTCTTTGTCATTTTTGTACTAGTAGCAAGCTCAGGTCAAAGTTTCAATGCAGATGCTATGGTATGAGATTGCTCGTTCCAGAAAGTGTATACACACATGGGTTCTTATAAAAAAAAACAAATAAGTTTAGCTGCTGTACACGGTCAATATTATGTTCCAGGCAGATTTTTTTAGCCGCCATTTTGGTTCGGCAGATAATTGTTAATTTCGTATTTGATAGTCGTAGAGAATAGTTGATAACAATTATTTTTTTATGGAGCATCTATCGCCTCAACAATGTGTTGAAGTCATTAAAACATTTTATCTAATGTCGTAACTATTAATGGTGATCACTACAGTCACTTGTTGGTAAATTTCTTGGTGACCGAATAGGGTCGATTGGGCCTGCAACACACGTGGTTTCAACATGACGGTGCCACCTCATACACAGCTCGAGCTACGCTTGAAATTTTTCCCGGCCGCCTAACGTCAACTCGACTGGCCTCCTCGATCACCTGATTTAATTGCTCCCGACTATTTTCTGTAGAGATTCTGAAAGGAAAGGTTCATGCTAATAAGCCAACAAAATTTCAATATTCCAAATGAAATTGCTGAAATAACACGCAAAGTGTGCGAGAATATTATGAACAATGTGATTAAAAAAACACGCATTAGTGCCGCTGCCAAAGACGGCCACATGGCCGATATCATATTTCTCTCATAATTGTAATAAATCAAGTAATCTACAAATCAATACCAAATTACAAAAATATATTTTGTTTCTTAATTATTATAAAATAACATCGACCTGAATCATAATAATCACCCTGCACTTTACGAAAACTTTTTTATTTCAGTACAAATAATGATGACCAGTTATTTATAACTATTTATAGTAATCTAAGGATGATTAATACACAGTACGAGGATCAAATCCGGTAGTACGTGCTTGATAATATAAATATCCATAAATAAAAGTCAAGTAGTCCTTCATCCAAAAACCCCGGCGGTAAAACCCGAGATAATACGTGTACAGCGATAGCGAGGCTATCGGATGTCCCCACATATGGTGGTAAAACCGTAGGAAATATTATCAAAATGGTTATGAAGAGACGTAATGAATCTGATAAATAAAATTACAGGCTAATAAATGTTACCCATAATAACTCGGTCGCGACACAACATGGAAGAGACTGGCATCTCGTTTGATTGCATCCAGCATTAGATGTTGAAGCTGGAACTAAACCTAAATCTCATCATCGTCTCGATGCCGCTGAGCCATATTATAAAAACTTTTAAAAATTTTGTTGAAAATAATGTTGCCTGTTGCTTAGTTAATTCAAATATATTTATAATATGTAATAGCCCGTGTCCACGATGATCTCTCAATGATATCTAAATATCTGAGAGTCGGTAATGGTACGTGTGTACTAGATGCGTCATTCTCGCCTGCGAGCAAGACACATGAGGTGATGGATTAATAGATCGCCTCGCGCTGAACTCTAAGCTGTACTTTACGCACACTCGAGTCGAATCTCTTAGAGATATCTCATCCATGGACACGGACCATTATAGAAATATCAATGTATCTCTGAGTCGGCAGAATTTTTTTTTATATATTATTTTTAATTGATAAACAATTGTCTCTCATAAGTTTATTATTCTGAAATAATCGTAATGTGGAAATTTATCTATCAAGATAAATGTTTTCATTATATAGTCATAGACTTGTCATCCAATTCATTGATTAAGTTCCACTTATAATATGCTAATATCAATACCAGTTTTGATAGTTAAAATGAAATCATTCGTTTTTTTGTTTGAAAAATGTATCTCAGAATTAAACCAACAACAACACATATTTACCTAATTTGTATTTGAAAGAAAACGTTTTATTTATTTGCACTATAATTTACCAATATAATAGGTTGGTACAATCGTCGATAGAATATAATTTCTTTTTTTTTTTATTCCCAGACGTACGGTAGACGCTATCTATTCCATGTGCATGGACGCTGATGAAAGAAAAATATGTCAGAAAGGGCGGAAAAAATGATACTTCTTAAATCTATTCACTGAACATGTCAAAGATACCGAAACCCAACGACATTTCGAAACAAAACTTCAAAACTTTCATCGGAAATGTTCCGCATCTATATATACTACAAAGATAAGTAACCGCCGTGAGCGGTCGCTTGTCCAAAGTATGATTTATTATACTATTTATACCTATAGCAAAATATTTACATATAAATACATGGTACACAGTGGCGTGCAGTAGGTATAGACTTAGGTTATGCTGTTACCATGCTACATTGTACACAGGTTTATTAAATTTCGTTTAACCGACGTATTTAAGTCAAATGAATACATCATAATAAAAATGCATTATCCTCGATCGCAAGAAAAATCATGCTCATAACATGGATCAGCTGATCCATTTTTGACTCTGCCGAGTGGAAGTTTCAATTCAGTAGGTAGCAATTGTATGGCTTGAATAAAACGATAGATTAAAACAGTGGCTAGCAATTGTAGGAGCTATAAATGAAAATAACCCAGTAAAGGTAAATGACAACAGCTCTCCGATGGCGTCACGCGGTAACATCCAAAACTACGCAATTAATGATTCTACACGGTGGGCGCTAGCGTAATTATAACATATATTATGGATTATTTCATTTATATTTGTTTCCCAAAATTTTTGATAATGCACCGCTTTTTTGCTTGTATGCAGTGCACGCCCCTGATGGTACAGCATCGAAACTCCAGCGACTGAATACAAATAATTAACCTATATTTCTTTGACATATCTAATCGTCTTCCCCAGTGAAATAAAAATAATTCATTTATTTTAATAAACTTCTTTATACGATATCAAGAAAAAATATACATTGTAAAAATTTAGCGCGAAAACAATTTAAACATTAAATTTTAATTTTTCTGTAAAATATCAAGTTTTCCACCCACAGCCGTGAATACTGTCTTTTGAAATGTCGTGTGCCTTCAAACCATCATGGCTGTCCATTTCAATACTAGAATAACTAGATATGTCAGTAAATTAACGATTTTGGGCGTATTCAGTTACTTTATTAATGTGAGATGTGGATTGCTGTGATGAATAAACGCATATCTTTGGTTAATAATAGCAAAAGATAAGATTCCGTATTTTATACCAAGAAATAAAAATATATCGTCTGTGATCATTTTCAAATATTCTCACACATTGTATGAATAGAAAATTATGATACGTTTCTTTACTTAACGCTGAAAAATAATGTTCGGTTGTAAATAGATTTTAATATCATTTTGAACTTTCTTTGCTAGGCAACATTTATTATTATGTTATGTTGTTGTTTGATATTTAAGAATCTGCTTTATTTATTAATTTTCTTTATATTAATTTTTCAGATATGGAATTGAAAATGGAAAAATTACGTGTAATTTTTTGCATGAATTTAAATTTGCATCCTCAACGTTAACCAAAGAGACGAAGGAAACGCTCCAAAACGAACAGTGCTGCAATAGTTCGAAAAGTTGAGGAACGGAATAGTCAAAGAAACAAAAACGTCCTGCTACTGTTGAAAACGATGAAAAAACAAAGCGACAATATTCCCTGATTAATGAATTCTTGAACTCTAATCCGCGCATAATTAAGGTTGTATTTAATTGGCGAAAACGCGTAGCATTAAATGGCTCTTTCTTTTATTAATATAGTTTATTTACACAATAGTTATTTTTAATTCAATTTGAAGTTGAAAATTAGTCATTATTTTTGAAATAATCTAATAATTTGTCTCCGATTCTTTTTAAAAGATTTAAAAAATGAATGTTACATTCTCTGGAGCTATTTTAAAATCATATAAAACCTTTTTTTACGTAAATAAATGATGTATTATGTATAAATTTTTTTTTAAATAAAGATGCATACACGGAATATATATCACATCAATATTCTTTATATTTTCAGACTGAGTTAAATGCTTGTGCTATAAAAATAGAACTAACTTGATGGTGTCCCGGAGCAGGGCTCGAACCTCCAACCACTACATCAGGCGAATGTCTTAATTATTACATCAACAAGCGCAATCGTGGTTCATAAATAATATACACGAGAAACATACAAAAAAACATTAAGGATTATTTTCTATTATTATTTTAACATTTATCGCCTCCACTATACTGGAGAGCTTGAAAATCATCCTCCGGCTCACCGGACAGAAGACATAAAAAGGATTGTAGGTAGCAGATAGATGTGGAGGACATAAGGTATAAAGGAGTGATGATTTGTAAGAATAATTATTATATTTTCGTACCTAAAGCTTTAAAAATTTAATCTTAACTATCAGCTATATAAATTCGCATTACGTCCTACACATACACACATCCACCAAATGATCTTCCTTGTGCACTACCTAAAATGTGTAAAACGGTTTCCTCATCAACTCCGACCGACCCCTTCCCTTGTTCCGTAAATATCGAACAAATGCAAAGAATGCACAACTATCCAGCTGTTGCCACCAGGGTTGGTGTCACTATACGTGCAAAGAATGCAACCAAGTATATTGCCATCGCACCACTGTTGAAACCCTGAATTTGGATAAATTTTGTAACAATTGATCCGTAATCAAAATTGTGATAACAATTATAATTTACAATAATAATAGCGGACCTCAAATACGGTTGGAATATAAACATTAAAAAGAATAATTTCGAAATTTTCTTGTTAAACTTTGTGAAAGGCCATTATAAATTGTATTAAAAATAATAACACTGTTTACTTTCACTAATTTGTACTCCCCTCTTCCACTCCTCAACCCTAAGTAGAACGTTGTTCTTTAGTCTTAAGTTTAGTATTTGGAACATTACTGAAGATGATGCGTCAGTATTGAAAACGTTATAATAAATAATAAATTAGTGAAAATAAAGTGTTATTATTTTTAACATAAATTTAAAAATGCATTCATTCTAATAAAATTGCATATTATTGTACTATTATACTTAGCTTAATTACTTATTAGAAAATTTATATTTACTAACCGTTTTATTATTCATAAGTTGCAAAGAGAAAAAAATACAATTTTAAATCATTAAGGCTTGTGTCCACGATGATCTCTCAATGAGACTTTAATCTCTGAGAGACAGTAAAGACACGTACTGGATTCATCATTCTAATTCCGCGCATAGGGGTGAATTACGTACTGTCCTTTAAGCGAACTCGAGTCGAGAGAATTTCATCCGTAGGCATGGGCCATTAGGCTTCCTTGGCCAATTCCGAAGACCAACATCAAGGTCACACATCTGATGGTTACATTTGTCATAAGATTACAGCTTAAACAAATTAGTTAGCTTATACTCGTACATACAGTAAAATATACGAACAATGCAAGAGAGTGAGCTTACCAACTAACAAAATAGTTAAACGATTCAATAAACAGGTGTCGCTGAAAGAATTTGCTGGTCATTCAAGAAATTTATTTTTTCATGTGACTTAAATATTGTTGGTGCAACATTTCACATGAATAATATTTTATATTAATATTTAATATAAACAAAGAAATTAATATTTTACATACGTAGTAACTAGAGTCATACATGCAGCTATAACTATTATTTTATTTTATCACAAAAAATATTATAGTGGTCTAGTTAATATATCGCACGCTAAATAAAAAACTAAGACAACTAAAAAAAAACAAGAATTTTGAGTTGTTATTGTATTCGGATACTCTGTCACATGCGCAACTAACTTCAGTTACCTTCAGTTCTCAATTAATGTCGTTATAGGATACATTTATGACCTATATTGTTATTTAGTTTCATAACTTTAGTAACAAAAAATTGAGAAAAATATTTGTATGTTTTGGTCTACTGAAAAATACTTTTTGAGTTGTCTTAGTTTTGATCTAGGTGTGCGATGAGTGAAAAAATGGTAATTTTATTAATATTGAAACAAGAATGTTTAAAAACATCACAATAGGGAATGAAATTTTAAGAAATCTCATCCCTCGATGGAACTAACTGACGATGTAAATATTGAAGTGTATCATAATTAATAATAAAAAAAATGTCGCTGTAGCTTAGTTGGATAAAGCACCTTCCCCAGTTGGGAAAGAGATCCAGGTTCGAATCCCGGTGGCGCAACAATAATATTTTTCGATAAAATTGATTTTATAAGTATATATTTGTAATTAATATATTTAATTCATATTTAAAATATCACAGACCTATGTTCTGAATAATTACAACTTCACAATAAGAATGTGTTCTCCTAAAAAATACTTTAAAATGTAATTTTATTAAGATGAAGTTCACTATTTTAAAGCTATTTGTAAATATGAAAGAAACCCATTGATGACTCGTTTTATAGTTGATGAGATCTTTGTATATATATATAATGAGAAAATACATTTCTAAACATAATCAGTAATTATATCAATATTTATTTATACATTTTTATCTTCTCTATGAGAGTCGAGACTCGTGTATAAAGAAGGAGTATATAAGAGAGTAGTTCATTTATGTATCTGCTAGTTTGTATACATATTTTTTATTTCAAATACAAATTTATAATAGTCTGTAATTTTTCTAATTGCGAGGGAGAGATTATTATAGAATTTGATGCATTGATAAATGTTACGTACTTGTATCCTTAGTACGTTTTTAGTGTACACCTCGTCTTGGGAAGGTCTAAGGAATACACTTTATTACAATTATTGGTTGATTACAATATGATACAATTATTACAAGGTATATCACCAGTATCGCTAAGCCGACATTAACACGGAGAAAGAAAACCGCGCCCTGCCGCGCGCCGCCCTTTATAGCTACACACACACGCGCCAGCGGTGCGGCACTCACACACAATTCCAAGGACATCACAATAAATATAGTGGTTTTGGGTTGTGGTATATTTAAGTTTTGGAATATCAATTAGGTCTCTAAATCTTGTAGATCGGAAGTTGCTTTTAATATTTAATTTATTTTTACTTTTAAGAATTTGAATTATTGTTTTTTTTTGTATGTCTCTAAATTTTGGTACTTTGAATGCCGTAAAGAGTTGGACATTTGGATAGTCATTTATTTTATCGAATTATTTTTATTATTTTATTTTTTTTAAGTAATTTCTAATTGTGATATTGAAATTTTATGTGAAGTATATATTCTTTGTAGTTTAGACAAATAATTAAAGTTAAATAGATTTTTGTGGGCTTTCTCAAAAATAATAACGGTAATATTCCGCAAATCTATTGCGTGTTCGTTTTCATTACCAAAGACTCGATGAAAAAGTTTTTACCAATTAACCCTCAATGTTAAATGGCTTCTTCATTGTGGATTAACTTGAAAATCTATTTTAAGTTGATTTTACAATCAATGGTAATCAAGGAACATTTTAGAAATACATAAATATGATATTTGCGTAGAGTTAAAGAAGTAGAATTAGAGATAAAATATTTATTTAAACTTAACAAAAATCTAACGTATAATTTGATGATCTATTGCCAAGACTATTGCAAAGACTATATACATATATATAATCTGACACCTGGTACCTACATACTCTTTGAGTTACAAAAGTGTGGGTTGAAATTTAAATTTGGTTTAATATGTGATGGAAATTGAATAGAATATTAAGATAAACCACACGTAAGCGAATATAAATGTAAAGGTCAAATTTTCTGTATTTAAATTCTATTTTTGATATTTCCAGCAAGGAAGTTTTATTATTGTTGTGATAAGCGTGTATTTTAATTATACTAAAACCAAATTTGTTATGTTTGTTATTCTGAATATAATAACATTGATGGATGTGACTTTTATACGTACTCGGGAATAAGACTGAAAACGTAGCACTTAACGTCCATTATATGTTTCTCTTTGAATATGTTGATATAAACCATCGTATATCAAGTGACAACGTTTATATCGTTAAAGTGGTAAGATTAGTTCCAACACAGAAAAATAGATACGTCACAATTGACGAAATAATAACGGGGGTTTGAGCCTCGTTCCGAGGAGGCCAAGTTAATCCTATTTTCATAGCACAAGCGTTTAGCTCAGTTTAAAAATAGTAGGATATTGATGAAACGTATTCCGTATGCGCATTTTTATTTTTATTATTTAAAAAATAAAAATAAAACACGTAATAGCAATAAAGCCATGACTGTCGAAATATCGCTAACGGTATTTTCATGTTAGAGAATATGCATTATTAAACAAGTTTAGAAAAGTTATTCATTAAAAATAATCTGAGTATTTATTTAACTGCAAAGTTCTAATGAACAGTTAGGAAAAAAAACAACAAAATTGAGAAAAAAAGTGTGCATTACTTTTGTGGGGGAATCGAATACTTCTGTTATTTTTGATATTTGAATTGAATTAAATGAAACAACATATATTTTTATAGAAAATTGTGTTTTGATCGTCGTATATCAGGGATGTATAAAAAAACATGATATTGAACTATGGTATCCGGCGGCAGATACAATTATCACATGTGACCCTATTTCCACTCGATTTGGTCATATTTCAATTCCACTTGGCTACGCGTACGAATAAATATTGAATTTTTGAAACTTATTGATTAAAATTAATATTTTTTACGCCTCGTTTTCTGACCTTACTCCGTAAAAGTATACAGTGATCTTTCATACAAAATTAATACAATTAAATCTGATGACCCCATATCTGGCGTCACACATAATACTTATTTGATCGTGGTTAGACATGCAAAAATGAACCTTCTGTAAATCCAACCACGGCAAACTCCATCTAATATAGTAAACTATTTTTTTTTTTAATTTTTCGACTATATTCCAAAAAAATATATTTTGTATACAACTTAAGACCTGGAAGAGTTAAAATGGAAGATAGATGCGTTGTGTCTAGCTGTAGAGACCATGTTATTAAATGTGAAGGCGACCCAGGACCGAGACTTTGTGAAGATACATCACGAGCATTTGATTTTGGCCACTGTATGTCAATGCTGACATCAAGAAAGAAAGAAGAACAAGAATCATACCACTAATTATTGAGTGCTCAACATAATTGTCAACATGATATTTTCTGACATTTGCTGAACGCATTTGCAGAGTATCTTTGTATTACTTCATACAGGTTCTACTTAATATTTTTGATAGTAGGTCAATATAGATGATACGCATCTGTCCATGGTTTTAGTGACGTTTTTCTAAAGTGTCGAAACATCGTGATATTGTATTATTATTATTTGAAATATACAAGATATTGTATTATTATTATTTGGAAGCGTGCAGAATGCCCTAGCACTTCATTCCAATTCTAGATCATTTATGACAAAATATATTTTAAAAATTTACTGTAATATCATTTACAGGCGCATGTGCATTCGGATCAAACGTGTGTGTGTGTGTGTGTGTAAGCATGAAGACGCCTGTCAGGCGAGCAAGTAGTAAGTAGGGCCGGCGAACTCGATCTCTTTCGCTCCGCGTCACTCTCCGTTGATAGATATAAGATAATCTGTATTATTGTAATTCAGGAATAAATACTGTAAATTGTTACATTGTGCATCAGAGTATTAATCTCGTCAACTCTCAAATGCCCAACTCAGGAGGTAAAGAACAAACATTTACTAACGAAAATCATTCAATATAGTTAATGATTTATTCTTACCCATGACAAACTTATTAATCCATGTTCAAGTTTGGTTTATTTGATCGAAATTGAATAGTTTTCTGCGAGTATTATCCACAACCCTGTACAAGTGCTATTTCACCCCCTACCTCACGCGCACGTGACTGCTCGAGCCATCCCCACCTCCTCTTCACTATGGACCCGAGTCAGCTGATGTTAAAATCAAACACCAGTCACCAGATATTTTTCGACAAGATTACTAAGTGTGAAAAATATTAAGCCCGGAATAAGAAAATTAATAAAATCAATAATATTTTGACAAGCAACAAGATTATGAATGATTAATACGACAAATTATACCTAAACACAAACTTTAAAATCAATAATTAGTCTCTTAGGTAAAACCACAAATGAATGTAAGCAATTTTGGTATATTCAGAAGTCGTGAATTATTTATTACCTTCTTCGTCATTCATATTAAAGACTGTGTTTTTTATAGACCATCCTCGTTATCATCTTTCCCCAATTACATTTCCAAGGAATACGTTGTGTTTAGCAATATGTCTTATCCATTGACTATTTTTATTATGAACCTCTTCTATTGCACTCTACTTAGAACCTCAGACAAAATGTCCGCTCCATATACCATGATATATAAAAATTAACACCGTTTATTTTTAAAAACTTTTAACAAAAATTTTCTTATACTCGTAATTAAATTAACATGTTATTTTTTGTTGTTATTCGTTATTATTCTTAGCAAATTTAATGCCGTATGTTAGAAAAAACAATGTAGTAAATTTGCCGACATAAATAAATATTACATATCTACATCTTTGGTCTATATATTTAAACCTAAAATTTAACTTTTCACACATACTACAAACAAACTACAATATATATGTAAAAAGAATCGACATAATTAAAAACAGGTAAACTAACTCATTTATTATTTTTTTAACATACTCGTATGTACTCGGAAAACCTACTTTATTATATAATGAGCTTTCATCTTTAACGGACTCGCCTGATTTAGCCAGTTTTGTTTTAAATTTGTATATAAAATCGTTATTTATTTTATAATTATGTCACTATTCTAATTATCTATAAATATATTATTTTGATGTTAGCAAAAATGTTAATATAATAAGAAAATCGAAAATGTATATTCAAATTATTATTATTTATATTTCCAATGATAGAAGACAGTACAAACTACACTTTCGTACTTAAAAATCATGTTGCAAAAATGTCAGTTGGCCACATTTAGCTCTTAACCGGTATACTGTATTTTTGTTGATTTTTTATCAAATTAAGGTATTAAAAAATATTAATCTCTCGACGTAATTGACGTGTTATTTCGAATAAAGAAATAAGATTGAAAGCGACGTGAAATAAGAAAGAAAATTCGAATTTCGAGATGAAATTAGTTCCCGTATCCACTTACCAGGCTCCCGCTTGAGCAGATAGATCACGCAGGATAACCACCCCACGTAGTGGCGGGCCAGCGCCGCATCACAGCGGGACGCCGGATCCCAAGTAGCGTGTCTTTGAAAAATTAGCTTCCCCGATACACACGCGGTTAGGAGTCTATCAGTTATTCGAGTATTGCACCGCGGGGGCTCAGTTCTTTCAATACATCACGTATCTGATTAAGTGGACAAGACCCGTAAAGTAATTTACTACTCGGCTTGATTCATTGAAAAGTGAATATTTGGTAAACATATCAGTTCATTTTATGAAATGTAATGATGTTTACTTTCTAAAATTGTATATACAGTGGAACCTCGACTTACGAGCATAATTCGTTCCGTAAACGTGTTCGTATCTCAAAACACTCGTATTTCAAAGCAAATTTCCCCATAATAAATTAAGGAAACTCAATTAATCGGTTCCAAGAATATTCATATCAAAATAATTAATATTAAATATACATATATTGTATTTTTTATATTATTATGTATTTAAATTTATAATAAAAAAAACGTCTTTGAATTTATTAATTATCCATATCGGAATCACTTGACGGCTCAATAATTTTTTTTTTTCGTAGAACATTAACCAGGAACCTATCCATTGATAATTGCTTTTGCCTATCCATTGATATTTGCTTTTGAAGATTTGGTGAAAATGTGACTTTGCATTGTTATTGAAAAGATTAATCGTTCGCTAATCCACAACCAGCAAGACTTTGAGTGGCAATTTTTTTTCCAAAAGGTAAGTCTCCACTACAGAACCTCGTTGATCCACTCAACGAACAAAGTACGAGTGACCCAAGTCTTGCATTTAACTAGCTCTTCTGTATCTTGAATTTCATGAAGGCTCGCGGATTCTCGGAACGATACACGAGCAAGGGCTTAACTTTCAAATCACCGCTTGCATTAGCACACGTCAAGAAAGTGAGACGGTCTTTTATGAGATTATGACCAGGCATTGTTTTTTCTTCTGCTGTTTTTTTTAAGTTACGCAATACATTTTTTTGCTCGTATATCGAGACATTGCTCGTATGTCGAGTCAATTTTTTATTTTATTTGCTATTATCTTAAAATACTCGTCAGTCGAGGTTTCACTGTATTATATTTTAACGAATACACATTTTAATGTGAAGTTTCAAATTTAATGTAATTACTAATTAAATGTTAACTAGAAAGATATACATATAAAATCAATTTTATCAAACAATATTGTTGTTGCTACCGGGATACGAACCTGGATCTCTTTCCAATCCGGGGAAGATGCATTAATCAACTAAAGGTTGTTCAGTGGAAAATTTTCAAGTATAATATTAAATAAAATTAAAAAAACTACCATATTATTCTCATATTTTATTTATACAAAATGGATTTTAACGATGCGGATTTTATGTTTTATAAATAATATCGTCTAAATGTCGTTCATTTCTCTCAATCAGACTCTTAAATTTGCAAACACGCGAGAGCAAAACGTTGGTTCAATGGCAGCAACTTCAAGGCAGATATTTTTTTTATACGGCCTGAATTGTTCGAGGATTGACTTGATTGGGATTGATTGCAGTGACTGTCTCTCGCTGGTTAAAAAAATAAGGATCAATTATCCCTCGGGCAGAAATTGCACACCACACTGTCGTTTTTGAACAATGCAAACGTTTTTGATGGGCACCAGTATCTTATGTTCTGTTTATTAACATAGCCATCGATATGAAAATGTGCTCCGTCAATAAACAATATGTTTTTAAGCGTTCGTGCTGTTCCAAAACGTTCCAGCATCGTTTTCGAGTTGCATGCTACTCGTGGAATATTAAAGTGAGTACAAAAGCGCGACGCGCACAAATCAATGAATCACCGCACTTTAAAAATTGCTCAACCACGAACGCGCGGTGCGCTCCCGACCAGTGAATCATTGCGACTGGCAAATCAGCAAATCACGCACGTCGAACAATACCCCTCCCACTTACCTCACCTTGATGATTTATGAGCAATTGTACATGTAAAATTGATTTTATATGTATATCTTTCTAATTAATACATTTTATTAGTATTTAAAATATTTTTTAGATACATAGATTTCTCTCTATATACATTTCTAATTTATTAATCTAACTTGTTTTGTATAAATTGGCTTTATTGTTCAGGCATTTGGGATAAATCCTAAAAGAAATTACTGTAAATGAAAATTTAAATAAATGCAGGGTAGATTAAAAGTCACTTTACTGTTTAAAAATCAAGTAACTTTTTGTATTTCTTTTTTTTAGGATTTTTTCGTGATATTTTAAATAACAGGTATTTTTTTTACCTGTACAATCTCTCATTTGTAAAGTAAAGATTTTTTATTTATATACCTATAGTTAAAATATCATGTTAATATATTTTATATATAGTTAAAATAATCAGTATTGTGTTAAATGTAATATAAAAGATAAATATTTTTTAATAAAATCTAAATATTAAATAATTTTTAAAATGTTAAGTGACTTTTGACCCACCTGTATTTGTCTAACTAGATTCCTTAGTTTCAAAACATGTATATTCGTTATTCGTGACTGACAACGATAGATGATATTATTTAGATTATCAATTCTAAAAATCGTATCATTAAGTGTAATGATTATCATAACTTTCTGGAAAGTTACTTGATGTTTGAAATTCATCTCGTTTTCAAAAAAATATTTTCAAAATACTATTTATTATTTTATATATAATCTTTTATGCATGCTGTCTTATCAAATTTACGAGTATTGAAATATCAACTATAATGGTTAGACTTTTTTTTTCAATTTATTAATATAAATAAAATGTATATTTATAATGAATTATGTATTTCCTTCAACCCCGCTTAAAGTAATGAAAGAAATTCAGTTATAATAAATAAATAAATATTATAACTCAATTTCGACAAACATAACAATGACCAAAATTGGAATAATTTACTTCAAACTATGAAATAATACGGTTTTCATTTAGTTATCAACACAATTTCTACAATCCATGGATCAATTTATGAAATAAATATTTTCATTTTGGTAATTGAAAATAATAGTCAGAATAACAAATTGACTTAATTGTGACTGGAATGGCATATGACTGGTTTGGCATGTGACTGGCTCAATTAACACCAATTAATTCATGATTGGTCTATGAAAATCATTTGATATGTAAATATTAATTAACTTTTGAAAAATGTTAATACACTGTATGCCATCAATCTCGAATCTCGCCGTATTTACATCAGCTTGTACTCCACCACCACAAAATCCAACTTCAGCTTTTTAGCAGTCTTTGTAAATGTACTTGATACATTTAATGCATTTAACAGATATGATTCTACGTTCAACTTCTAATGTAGTAATCCAGATCAAGTATACGGTTATACGAAATTCAGCAAAAAAAGTTGAAATAACTTTTTTTTAATTAGCCGATAACAGAAATTGGAAATCTTATGTGATAGCAACGTTATCATAACATAACTGTGCTAAAGTCTTTATGGCACAACGCTTATTTTATTAAAGACAAGTTGCAAATTTCTCGAAAATCACAGCAGTTCGAATAACTTCTAAACCGTAGAATTTCGAATAACTTATTAATGCTCAATAGGTTGATGGTAATATCACATAACCGTAGGCTCCATTGGAACTACTCTGAGACACCCTATATACTGCAAGAGATAAAATAATTCATATTTTTAAGTACAAATTAAATGAATAATTAATAAATATGTAATGAAAAAATCTTCAATTGAATAATATTTGTTTGCAATTTTACAAAAAATAACGTCTTTTAATTTAGTTTTTATTAATTTCAAATTTCACGAATGTTTCCTATTGTTTATTTGGCGCTCCAGCGTTGCCTACAGATGGGCTGCACTCGAGTACAGCCACTACAAGACATTTTGAAAGATGATCGCCGTGAACGAGTATGTGAGGATATTTTCCGATTAGCGCCCTCCCAGCTCGCAGCCCTCGGTGCGCCCCGAGAATACACAATAAGCGCGTGGCGGTGCGCCCCTGCCCCGCCGCACGCCGCACCAACACAGAGCCGCACCAACCCCCGCACACCCGCAGCGCACGTTCCAATAAATATCTGCCTTTTAAATGGCACCTGCGTTTGTTTAACGGAAACGAGGAATTCAATTAGATTAGCCAGTTTTAATAATGTTTTTACTTATTTGTTTTGTTTCATTCATATACTTAAGAAATTAGAGATTTCGTATTTTCTTTAAGATTGGTATTCACCAAAAATAATTGATTTAATGGATACTTATCGTAAATTCGGTAAAACCAGATTCCCCGGAGTCTAACTCCATTTGCAGAATATATGTAATTTGATATAGCTATAATCATATTTTTATGTTAAAATTTCTATTCTAATTTTTAATTAAACAAAAGCATATTATTTTTATTAAAAAAAATACATTTTTATTGTGAATTTAACAAGGTTCGAAAATTTGTCGTCAATTAACTGTGTTCGTGTAACATAATCGGTTAATGCATTTCTCCATATAGTAAGAGATCCAGGTTTGAATCCATCCAATAAATAAAACATCTATTGAAAAAACCCGGACTCGAACCCGGAATATTCATGAATAAATTAAAAGTCAAATTTTCGACTTCATATATTTATGTTCCTTCTATTTTAGTGAGCGGCTAGAAAAACATACGGGTTTGAGTCCCAGGTCCTCAGCGGCGTGCAGTCAGTACTTTGAAATAAACTGTTATGAACTAAATAAATCTAAATAAAATATTTCTATCACAATTATTTTTATATTATGCAGACTTTAATATATCATAATATTCTGTGAGATAAATATATATTTTTCCTTTATTTTACAATAAAAATATGATTTCATTAACAATATACTTGTTTTTATTATTCATGATTCAATAAATATAAAGTTATCATCTTCTTCGTAAGATGGAGTGAGGTCACTATATCGTAAGAAATAGGTAACCACATTATCAAAAAGTTAACAAATCAAACTCTTCATATAATAAGATTAACAAGTTAATATTAATTGTTAAATTCACAGATTTACTTTGCAAATACTACATTTTTCAATTATGTTTTTTAATTTGCTAATCGTAAGCGTTTGAACAAATCATTGAAAGTAAATAAATCCAACAATCATAATCCCACTCCCGACGAATGCGATACGAAGCAAAAAAAAATTTTCCGGAATACATTTTATTTTTGATATTTCATCCCGGCGCAGGTGGGATTGGTTATACAAGGTTGTTCAATAAAAAATGTTCTGATCGACACGACTATAAAATAGTGTATAGCAATATTATAAAATACATCATACTACAAATCAATTCGGTATCAATTTTTTATTTAAAAGAATATAATTATTTTTTTTATATCGTCATTATCAATGGCGAACAGCCTGATGTGGACCCTAGCCTCCTCAAGTAACATTAGTCTGCCATTCCAATATCCTTTGTCCAATGTCCTTTTCCAGTTCGCGATGCCGACTACATGAATGTCATCCAAACACCATAGCCTTATCCCAGTTGAGTCTTCCAACGGTCTAATTAATAATTCCTTTTATGAACAAGGTATGTTATTTAAGTGCTGTGTTGTAGTTAAAAATGTAAATATATATATTTTATTAAGGAGAACACAATATTATTGTGAAGTTGCAGTTATTTTCAGAACTTAGTTCTGTGGTATTTTAATACAAATTAAATTTATCAATTAGAAAGATATACAGAAAAAATCAATTTGTCTAAAAAAATATTTTGGTTGCTACCGGGGTTTGAAACAGAATCTTTTCCTAGGAAAAATCCACGATCTTTACCTCTTTTCCGGGGAAATGCGTTTTTGAAATATTTTTTCGATAAATTGATTTTTTCTGTATATCTTTCTAATTGATACATTTAATTGGTATATATATTTATAATATCTATCCTTCAGCTTAATACTATGGTATTTTTTATATTGTTTGTTTTTGAAACATTAATTAAAAACAAAAACACGAAATAATTTTATTTTATTGATTTTATGTTGACCGAAAACCTATATTCACTTTACACAGAAAATAAAATATTATATTAAGCCATCATCTTGTCTCACAGATATAAACCTTTATAAAACACAACAGGTCCAACTGAAGCTCTAACCGCCCTCAAATACTACACAAATACAAACCTATTATTTCCCCAGTAGGTATATATTTCCTTTACAAGATATAAAATTAATTCAGAAAAACTTTTACCGTTTGTTTAAATCAAACAATTAAATAAGCCAAGTATTTTTTCTTGAAAATTGAACTCAACCATACGCGTGGTATTCGCGACAGAAGCAGCCCTGCGACCAGGCGGTCAGGTGGCGGCGGGCGGCCAGGGCGGCGGGCGGCCAGGGTGGTGGGCGGACAGGCCCTCACCAATTAGCTGATTGGAGCGCCGGGACCGCCACAATCAATTCCCACGAGTAAGCGAGGAATGCGATACCACCCCCGCCCGCAGCCCTCCGCCATTGGACCATCTAAGCCCCGAATTGGCACATAGCAACAAGAAATATTTATTCATTTGAAATACACGTTACGATTGAAATTCGAGCAGCCCTAAGAGTGGGCAGTACGACCGTGCAGGTGGCGCAAACTAGACCACGATTACCGTTGATTTATCATTTTTAGGTAGATTTCGATTGAAATACTAGAATCTGTTGCAGAGGGTCGCGTGACGCAACTTCCGGAAAATTACAACACATTTTCTTAAATCATGACCGAGACATTATTCTCTTTATGTATTTATTTTTTAAATATAATATGGACAGGTAAAAAAAATAACTTAAAATCTCAAGTGAATACGCTATTTTGTATAAAACCATTTTGAACTGCAATGTTAAAATGATCGAGTACTCATATCCAAGAATTATTCATAGCAGTTATTGACAAATAATAGACATAAAAAAAAGAAAATAATCCCTCTACGGCCCAGCGCCGAATGTATACGTCGTAAAAAAACTTTCCACGTATTAATTCTTCTTTGAACAGCGACACCTAGTGGAGATCTTAATCAATAACATCTATTGCACAATTCGGAAATATTGTAAATGAATATTCATACAAATACGAAGCATAGTTTGAGTTTAGAAATATTTTTTCTTATTGTACCTTTGTATGTAAATTGGCATATTTCAAATAATTTTATTTATAAGCGCATCAAACATAACCATTATATACTTATGTACAAGCCGCGGCTGTCCGAATTACCTAAGGTAGGCTCGGTCCTCATTTATTTATTTATTTATTAGACTTTATTGACATACATGTTTTTGTTGCAACAGAGGTGAATACAAAATATTATTATATAACATGATAAACATAAGATATAATCGTGGTTTATTGTGTGGGATGTAGAAGTATTCACTTCTGATATATACAATATATTACCTCCAATAATTTGGGTTCTGATGAAATCGATTATTAAAATACGCAATCAATTATATTTACTCGTCGATTGTATACTTTATGTAACATGGCGCCAATTTGTAAATCAGTTTACACAATTTAGTTCATTTCTACGTACTGGCTGGTATGGTATATAAGCATATAACAATTAATTCTTACCGAAACAAAAGTTAAATAACTTTCACCCTGAAATATCTTCAATTATTAGACAACCGCAAATAATGCTCAACTCAAACAAAATTATTTTAAAGTGGATGATAATTTATCGTTGAAAACTAAAAACTTTTATCGTTTATTCGAAACAAATTAAATAATCGCCGAGTACTATTTACACTCCCATTTAATTTATATGCCAGATCAGTAAATACACAAACTTCAGTTAAGGGTTGATATTTTACATAAAGTATAACTAACTAAAGATGAATATCGTTATAAAATTTGTCCCAAAAATGGCGGATAATTTAAATTTGAAATAAAATGTGAACACTTGACATAAATTTATGACTTCAAAAAACCCCACAGAAATAAGTCCAAAGTCGCACGATCTAGGCGCCCAGACGGGAGATTATACAACCAGAAAATGACTGTGGCAAGTGACACCGTCCAATTGGAACCACACGTCTTCGAGATCCGCACCATGTTTCCGGAATCTCAGCCACATTCTGACGAACAACCGTGGTGTTTTATGCTGAACGATCTGGACGAACACATGTCGATGGTCTAACATCAGTAATCGACTCAAGTCTCCTCGATTTTTTTGAATATTCTCGTTACAGTTGATGCACTTGAAACATTTTGATTACCAAAAATTTGACGTAATTTGCTAATCATTGCAGTCACAATTTTTCACAATTTTTGAAATAATTTTTAACAATAAAAATACGTTGTTGTGTCAAATAGCGATCCATTTTTTATAATGGCAGACTGTCTACCATCGAACTGTCATAATGGTTTGACTGTCAAAGATCAACAGTAAAATTACATCAAATTCAAATTTTCCGCTCACGTTGGGACACCCTATATTAATTAGCCAAATTGTTCTTACCCAAATAATAAAAAAGGGTAATATCAGGGCCGTCCCTAACCAACAGCTGTAAGTAAGGCAATACCTTAGGGCGGCACTTTTAAGGATCGGCAGAATTTTAAATTATAGCATACAAACAAAAATCTGAAATACTTTTGTTTGTGTTATCCGGACTTAAAAAGAAATATAGATGAAATAAATAACAAATTTTCCACGAAACTATCTAATCTAAATCTAAAACATGTGTTGAAACTCAAAATAATGAACCTAATTTCGACAGTCGTGTAACTGACAGACGTAATAATAGCCTAAAATAAAATATTTCCTGTCTTCTTTAGCTAAGTGATTATTAATGACTTTTTTAATTATTGTTGATATTTGCAGCGTTAACGTTGCGATTAGACATAATTAAAAATTGTATCTATATTTAACTTTATTTAGACCACTATGAATTATTAATACGTCAATCGATTTCGATGCTAACGTATCTTCTTCAGGACTGACGTATAACTAAACTATTCCAAAAAAATTAAACGATATCCATTACGAGGTGTAGGCGGAGTCTTAGTAAGAGTGGGGAGGCGATCAACCGGGAGACATTGAAAACGGGAATAGAAATTTTAGAAATTAAAAAAATCACGTAACGCTAACTCAAATATAATTAATAATCAATTAAACCTTGCAAACAACCCGCTATTTAATATATTCCCGTTTTTAATGTCTCCTTGTCAATCACCTCCCTACTCTTACCGAGACTCCGCCTACACTCCGTGATGGATGTTGTTTAAAATTTATGGAATAGTTTAGTTGTACGCCAGTCCCGAAGACGGCACGTTAGTATCGAAACCGGTTGACGTATAATTCAAAGTGGTATAAACAATGTTAAATATAGATACAATTTTTACTTTTTAAATTACTTCTAAAAATAACATTGCTATTTCATTAGTTCTGTGGAAAATAGAAATTTAAAAAAAATCTTAAATGTTTACTATAAACGTGTTTTAATGACAAAATATGAAAAAAAGGGAATAAAATTACTTTATATCTAAAGATTTAAAAAAAACATATTGAAATTCAATATTAATATGTTAATTATTATGTGTGAATATATATATAAGAGCAGCCTTTTCTAGATTACCTAAGGGCGACACAATGTCTAGGGACAGACTTGAATAGTATGATCTACATAGATAGAGAATGTACAAATACAAGAATTCAACCATTTTATTAATTTCTCATATCCATGTCACTTTTCCTTCTTTCTTCTTTATTCAGTCTTATGCTATATCAACACCCTGATTGTCCAAGACTTTGGAGATTCAGCCGAGTCCAGAGTGGACTCCCTTCACCAAATCGTCATCGAATATTGTTCCCCAAATCGCCCACCGTTCTGCAAAATTTTTGACTTGGTTGTCGGGAAAAACTCTCAGCCAAATTAATCCATCCCCAGGGCTGCGGACGCTAGGCAACTGCCACGACTCCTGAGAGCTGTCATTTTCTGACTCTCGCTACTTTTCATCGCCATGGCCCGCGCTTCAAACAGCGGACCGCCAGACTTCTTTCTCTCCTCCAGCAAAGTGACAGGTCGGCCAATTTATCTTCCCATAGACGCTTGCCGCATACCGGACGTGTGATTGGCCAACGGAAAGATCGTATATGCACGACCATATACGGTTTAAGGTTTTGGCGAGTACTAGTGTATAGAACTAGCGTCTAAAAGTACGGTTGTACCTACCGTAATTTTTTGAGGAAGCGCCATGACAATGGCACGTGTTACCGAGTCGAAACGTCGGCCTAGTTATTCCTAAGGAGACCACATGCAAAAATTAAACCTTAAATTAAATTATATATATACATGCAGCAGCGTGGAGTCAGTACTTTGAAATGAGCTATGCTTATATTTAAAAATTGCGAAATTTTTAGTAGTCATAATATTCTGTCATATAAATATTTAATTTTGCTTTATTTCTCAATGTTAGACAGATATTTAGTTATTAAAATTAAGTTCAAATAAAGTAGATGGCTTTCAAATAACGGAACCGTAGATGTATTAATTTGAACAGTGTAACCTATAGGTTCGAAAATTTCTCGTCAAAAGTACTGTGTGCTGTAACATAGTCAGTTAATGTACCTTCCTCGGATTGGAAAGAAATCCAGGTTCGAATTCCGGTAGCGCAGCAACAATATTTTTCGATAAAATTGTTTTTATATGTATATCTTTCTAATTAATACATTGAATTAAGTTATCTACAGTTTATTTCAATATACTGACCGCACGCCCCTGTATATATATATATGCATGTCCTGGGTTCGTTTATAGTTGTCACAACTCTTAATTTATTAAATAACTGGGATTTTTTTGGGTGTTTGCTACAAATTTAGAGAATTTTAATTATTGAAAAATAATACAATATTTTGTTGTCACGTCCGTATTTTATTGCTACCAACTGTATTTTGATATTTTTTTATTTTTCTCTAATACTTACTAGTCCATAAAATATGGTTAAGTCAATCGACTAGACTTCAAAGTATTACGTTGTAAAAAAAATAACATGAAAGATTTCAATATTTACCAATTTAAGCGTATAAGAGTAGAATCATTGAACACTAATATTAAAAACAGAAACAATGAAATATGTTTTCCCATATTTCTAACTTTTATCAATATATTTTTTTCTAGACACTGTTCTAGATAATTACCTTTTGATGTGTAAACTTTATCATGTTACCGTATTTCTTACATTTGTACTAAATGGCATTTCAACACATTTGCTAGTCGAATAAATATTTACAAGGCATATCATTATCTATATACTGTATTGTGCTACAAATTCGAGTAACGTGCCAGTGTCTTACGTCACGTACAATGTTGTAAAGTGTATATTTATTATAAATACGATAATACGACACATTTAGTTTTACCGATAGCAGCCGAATGAGATCTCGAGCTGCCGATCAGTTTTTTTTTAATTAATTTTCCCAAGACAAAAACCACTTTTTTTAGTAAAATCCTTGCGGTTGTGTGTCAAGGTACAATATGTATTTAAATAATTTTCAATATTCAAAAATTGATTTTACGGAAACACCAATTCCTTTCCGCCAGCAATACTTTCAATGTTATATTAAAAATTCAAGAGGAACTGCTATGCTTGAGTGTTTTTTGAATTAGCTATTAGATAAATGCTGACACTAAAGTGTTTTCCGGTTTAGCAATAAATATTCATTTTTACTCAAACTTCTGGAAGCTTCTGTTCCATTTCAAGATAAAACCACTTTTATTATTCGGTCCATTAGACAATTGAACGATTCTACGGCTCGAGATATTTGTTAATCCCTACGCGAGGACAATACCTATTAATATTTATATTTTATCGTCAAACGCAATCTTGAATACCTTAAAAATTTAAATGTACATCTACACGTTTACTTTCCATTCTCTCACACATTACGTTCGTCTTACCCATCAATAGCTACAGTCATTTTTTCCGCAATCCTTAATCAAATTAATTATTTTCCGTTTAATGATATTGTGATAACTTTGACTGCGTCAATGTGATAATCGGTTGAGCCAATGTGGTAATTTTGGGCGAACGGTTTTGTTCCAAATGCATTTAAAATTTTAAAGGAAGGTGATTTCCGTTTTGAGTAATTTTTCGCTCTTTTCAAGCGAGAGTTCATTTCAAGAGCGTTACCTACAAAAATTTGACATTTAAAAAATCGTCAAGTTATTCTAAAAAAGCGTAGCGGGAAAATATCATTCCTCACTTGAATTCTGCTCACCATCAAATAGCTTCAGACACAAAAAAATCTTAAATAATAATTTATATATATGTGAGGAAAGAATAATTTAGTGAAGTAAACCTTATCATGATGGTGTTCGAATCTCTGAGACTTGGTGTATATATGGTGGACTACGAAAACCAAAAAATCTTGAACATAATCCTTCTCTCAGAGATTGTCTCGAAACTAAAATCTTGTAAAAATATCATCCGTGGACACGGGCCATTTAATTGATGATAGTATCGATGTTCCATTATATTTTCCTCGTGTAAAACTACATATTATACAATTCACATTATAGAAATGTTTAATTCAAATAAAGTAGATAGCCACATTTGAAATAAAATTACAGAAAGTTACTTATCTGAATCCAATTCCTTACAGTCTACGATACTCTGAGTAGCTAGACACATGAGTTAGACCACTTATTCTATTTACTACTATTCGCTTTGTCACTTTTAAAAATACCTTATTTATTATAGAAAACTACATGAATTGGCAGGATAAAAAAGTCTAATAAAAAATATAAATTATCTAGGCGCGGACACTTCATGTACAGTGCCGTCTTATTCTAATATAATACTTATTTGTAACTATAATAAATTACTACTACATATAAATATTATTTTTATTTTACAAATTATTTTCATTAAAGTTCAGTTGACGCTGTCGGCTTGTGTGCTCTCAAAACGGAGAATCGAGCGCGTTATTCTGGTTCAGGAAATAATGCCTCGGTAGTCGACGTTTGTACCTAAAAGGCATTA
This sequence comes from Eubasilissa splendida, assembly GCA_031772225.1. Taxonomy (NCBI): domain Eukaryota; kingdom Metazoa; phylum Arthropoda; class Insecta; order Trichoptera; family Phryganeidae; genus Eubasilissa; species Eubasilissa splendida. The sequence continues at coordinate 15,074,793 of CM062861.1, read as the reverse complement.
GACTAACATCTTGAAATAGGTGGATACAAGTTTGCTGTCAATTTATGGAAGCAATGTGTAATGGTGAACACCTTTCGCTGGCGGTTCAGTTTAAGGTTTGTTTTGAATATGATTTGCATAGCCTTGTTTTGTATAATTTGAAAACGTTTGTATATTGTCGATTCGGAACGTACACAGACGGACCATGCCCGCTACTCGTATTTCCCATGACAGAGAACATTCATAAATCTTCCGGTACGAGAGTATGTTTAGAATGCATTCTCCTTCTGTTTACTGGTAAGCAAAAACCACAATACCATGCTAGCGTACACCTAGCGACTTGACAACTCGACAAATGTCACAACTGTAACGTATATATTATCTTAAATATGAATTAAATATATTAATTAGAAAGATATACATATAAAATCAATTTTATCGAAAAATATTGTTGTTGCGCCACCGGGATTCGAACCTGGATCTCTTTCCTAACCGGGGAAGGTGCATTATCCAACTATGCTACAGCGACAATATTTTAGCGACAATTTTCGAACCTATATGTTATCTTTTTGACATTAATACATTTAATCGTTCCATTATTTGAAAGAGCCATCTACCTTATTTTTACAGAATCTCAAATACCTTTGAGTAAACTGATAGCAGACGCCAGAATTATCAATTCATTTTTATTAAATTTTGGACACATTGATACAACTTTATTATTTATAAATATAAAAAATAAAAATATTTTTTTTTAAATATATATTATTTAACTGATAATTTTGTATATGTACTTAAAATGAGGAGTTTACATCATATTAGAAGTTTTGAAATAGGCTAGGCCACTTGAATGATTTATAATAATTATCCTAAATTAAGAACTTAGAAGAATAGATTTGAGAATTAAACATAATTATATCTACATAATATTACAAAATCAGAATACAGATTTAAATAGTTAGCGGAATTCTAACTGGAATTCTCCACTACGGTCGAATCAACAGACAAAAAGACTCGCAATTTAATACAAAACATTTATAAACTCCTCATATTAAATTCTGTAATTATTTAAAGTATTTATTACCTGCTAACAGAAAACAATCGGCTTTCGCCGTGTCTTTGGAACTGATACATTTAGTAATACGTTTATAAATAAAATATAGTAAATGATATTTCCCGTATTTATAATTAAGCAAACTAGAGTTATTGAATTTCATCTCTATTGAATTCTGTATTGTACAACAAATTACATCGTTGCCTACTTAAAGTTAGCAAAAGATATTTAACTTGATCAGGGGACTTGAGTTGTTTTAACTTCACTTTCACCTCCGTATTATAATTTTATTGTTCCAAAATTCAATCTAAAGAATATTGTATTTATCTGTCGATGTGAATAATCGGCTTTTCCCAAAATAAAATGCGAGTATATAATGTCAACATTAATACAAAAAAAAATGAGAAAAAATAAATTACCTAAACTCTAAACTTGTTAGTTAAGTATGGGGATTTTAAAGTTCTTTTGAAATCTTAAGGATGTACCTGTTTCAAGTTTTAATTTAAACCATTAAAAGTATACTCTGTAATGTGTTATACCCCTAATTATCTTAAAATGTATTAACATTGTATCTTATTGTCATACTAGGACTAACTATCAGGGTCATGTATCATGACCTGTTGATTACATGAAAAATAAATTTAAAAATCACTTGTTTTCTATTTTATTTTATATATTTTCCAATTCAAATCTCATATTTTATGTATGTTCCTATTCAAATCCAATAAAATAATTAGTATAGAAACTTTTCCGGCACTCAATTGTACTACAGACTTTACAGGTAATCAATCAAGTCAGAAGAAGATGGCAGCTGAAACATCGAGCCAATCAGCTCCTTCGTGCGCGTGAAGCAGATGAACTATTGCGTAATTTTAATTACATTTTTTTATTTAATCCTTGTTACTATGTGCTTTTTAAAATTATTTTACAAGTGAAACAGTGTTACATGGCATATTAAAAATATATAATCTTATACCTAGGTACACTTTTAATCAGTGACGCTGCTCAACTAGGCGACGCCTGTATCAGAACAGCCTGATTATATTAGCTTTATTTCATTGTAATTCGTCATTCAAATTGATAAAAAAACGTTATACATAAGAAAAAGTAAACGAACTGGAAAAAAAGAGCGTATTGGTGTGTACGTACTTCTGTACATGTGCCAATTTTTTCCAAGTATGTACTTGTAAATATTTTAATGTTACTTCAAAAAAGTAACTTGCTTACCAGCCTCTAATATTATTTCCATAAAGGTAAGAAAACGAAAAACCCGAATAACAAGCCAGAAAATGAGTGACCAAGTAAAATGAATGGATTTATCCCCGCGACTTTATTGTTATCTTCCCGCCACTGTCGACTGTCGAGTTCGGTAGTTCATCTGGTTAAGTTAGGTTAGTACCTACCTGTATATATATTATTTTTTTTCATATATTTAAAAATAATATAATAAGAAAATATTTCCAATCTAATGTATCATTTTATATATCATTCAGCAAATACCTTTATAAATATTGAAAATAGAATTAAATATTATTGAAATAATGTACACTTATAATTTCCTGTTTTCCTTTTCTGCTTTAATGAACTATTTTGCTTTTATATTTACGTACAAAGAAGAAAACTTCACAGACGCAGATTGGATGATTTAATTATTAATTTTGCGCTAAAATATTTTTTTATTGCTAACATTTGTACTGTCATGTCATACGCACTGTTGTGTGTCAAAACTTATGTACGAACATTATTTAGTTTTGTATATTTCAATACTTAAAATGAATGTGTAATACTATTTAATACCTACATGTCCCATCAAAAACAATTAACAGAATGCCCATTGTGCCCATAATGGCAAAACAAGTAGTGAAATATTACCAAGACAATGCTTTGTTTAGTCTAGTATTATATCAAGCAGGGGCGTGCACCGCATACAATATCAAAAGAGCTAATTTTGAGAAACAAATATTATATTAATTAAATAAACCATATTTTACGAACGGACGATTTAATATACTTACGCAAATTGCGCAACGTCGCCGTGTAACGGCTGGAATCATTAGTTGTTTATTTCCAAGTCCTGTCGCGTGAAGCTGCCCTGAGTTATTATTTATTTCTCATTTGGTAGCCATTTTTAATCAATCGTTCTACTAAAGCTATGCAGTTGCTGCCTACTAAATTGAAAACTCTCTCTGTTTCATAACAGAATAATATTCGAAAGATTTTCGAATTAACTCAGGAGCTGCGCCCAAATCATTAGCCTAGCCCGCTGTCCAGCAGATTAGTCAGCAGATAGCCAGGTGCTAACGGCACCACTTCGCCGGCCTGAGACCAGGTCTTCGGAAGAAGACCCGGAAGAACATCGCGAGTCCATGAGTGCGGGATTAGAAGGAATAGAAGGCATAGAAGGCACGGTGACCTATTAAGAAATGAAAGGAATCTCGGACATTTCCGGGTATTTGAACTGTGACCGAGTTCTGCAACTGAAACACATAAATGTGACGTCTACCGTCACCTTTTGGGGGTGTGTGAGTTCTATAACTTCTTTCTGGCTGCCTTTTGAATTTAATGTGACAACAAGTCTCTCATATTGTACATGTATGGTTCTGATACGACGATACGGGAGCCAACCTATGATAGTATTATGATGATATGACTGAATGTAATAAAATAAATAAAAATATATGTAATTATGACGAATTGAAACGAGGGTAAACAACTCTCAAAACGATTCAGGATAGGGTGTAAATAATTTTTTAAAATATATAAGTATTTCCACCTGGCCATTGAGTATAAACTTTAAAGTACACGTATCAACTTCCACTTTTGCTAATTCTCAAATTTTACTATCTCGATTTTTATTTTCATGTTCATTATTTGCATTTGAAGACAATTTTGACGCTTTTGTACTCGGTGACGTATTAGATATACAAAGTTTATTCGCAAAAACTACAGCATTTTCATTATCATGGATTTCTCAACGTTTCAATATTTCGCTTTTGTTAAAAAGATAATGCAGACCCTTAGAACTATTTTCGATATCTTGCAATAGTTAATATATACACTAAATATATATATGTTTTCATATTGACATTATTTATTCTTCATAAATTGGTAACTAAAGCCTTAAATATAAATGTTTATCTTTCGAGCAGATGTCCAAAATTGTTATATTAAACTATATAAGGACAAGAAGATAAATTTATTTTCGTTAAAAATACAAATAAATAAATGATAGGACCGTATAAGCGACGTTATGCGCTGTATTGGTAACAGCATAACCTAAGTCTATACCTAATGCCCGCCACTGGTATCAATGTACACATTGTAGACACTTAACGAAGTCAAGCGAGAAGTGAACCACAATAGACGAGTTCCACGTAGCGAGGGCGCACCTGTTTGCGGCTGAACCCGGCTCGTCTAATAATTGACGATTCAATTTTGAGTACATGGAATAATCAACGCCCTTGATGAGACTATAAAACCAGTTTTCCATGATTGGATTTTGAAATTTATAGTTTTTAACATAAAATGTAATAATTCAATATGTCTCACACTAAAATTTATTACGATAACTGTTGGAAAATCTCGTAACATTAGTATACACTCACTTTTACCATGTGTTTTATTTATAACTTTACGGTACCGAGGTCCTTCTCCGAAATCTATTTGATTTCAAAAATATTTAGGATGCACCAAGTATCGATCCCGGCACCTTTCACATACTAAGCCAGTGCTCTGCCATCTTATCAATTCCCCTAGTAGACTGTGATGCCAAATTTTCATAAATACCTACATAATAATGTTTTTTTTATGTTAGAATATTTAATATATTAATTTGTATTTTTGATATAATTTATTATTTTTACATTCTTGGCGTCAAATTTTAGAACTTAGATTTATTTTTATTTAAAAAAAAAAATAAGCTCAGATTTTTGTTTATATTTTATTTATTTTTCTCATGTATAAATCTTTTTTCGAATTAAAAAACATATCTTATGTATTGGTGGTATGATAAAAGTGTCTGAGATATGTATCCCGGTTTTTTTTTATCTGAGTTTATCGTGTTTTCATTTGCTTTCATCTACTTTGATTTATAAATTCTTTCCAGATCTAGAAATATACTTAATTTTATGTTAATATTCGATTTGTACCAAAATTTGAAATACATTTATTTTCGATTTAGATAGGTACGTAGTTTTAACGGTCACCTAAATGTATTGGTAAAAAAAATCAAAGTAATAAGGCTTCAGGATGAAAATGTGAGAAACTGTACTCTCATTTTTTTAAGAGGTTTAATATCATATTTTCGTGATATATAATAATTACTTCTGATTTTCGTTTAAATATTCATCCCTCAATTATTTCATTTATTTTTAAGAGAACAAACTACATTAATATTAATACGAATTGTGATATTGATTTGTATTTTTGTATAAATGTTAAACCTTCAGAGTTTCTTTTGAGATGTATTTCTAAAAATATATTATGTATTATTATTATTCGTATCTTTAGTCGCTCTGAAAGTCAACGACTATTTTTAAATGAAAAAATAATGTTTTCAGCGAAATATATTTGAAAGTCTACCTCACTTTATTTTTGTCATCTTCAGTTCATTCCGGAAACGAGAAATGAAACTGATTTTTAGAAACGAATTGAAATTTTGCAAAAAAATAACTTTAAAGGAAAAAAACATTATTTACAGTAAGCTCTATTACTATATACTATAGTATTACTATGGAATGCTGATCCAGTTTACATTATTTATAAATAATATCAAAAGGTGTAGGTAATCCCGAAACTTTTGGATTGTATTTGTCAATTACATCTGTCGTCAGCCATACACAAAACAATGAAGGCATAGCTGCACCCTGTTACCAGTAATAAAGATTCATGATCAGTTGAACCAAATATTGGAAAATGGTTCTGTTAAAAGCTTCAACAACCGACGAACAGCATGCATGAAAAAATGTATGAAAGTGGACGAAGCAAGAATGGTGTGCCAGGATAGAAGATTGTGGCGTTCTATCTATCTACCCCTGTAGATAAAAAGCATAATAGTAAGTTTATTAGTATTTTGTATTCTTAATAATTGTAACAGAGAAATCATTCAGGATTTATTATTTTTATTAATTATTTTTTAATCATTAACCGATACTCCATAATACTGTATATCATTATTTTCAAATACAATAGCAGCGGTAGATTTCAAAGCATATTTAACTAAGTTGAGCTGACATGTAAAGCGTCCAAGTAGAAACTGAAATACATGAACTCTAGGGAATGTAAAGTTATATTCAATGTATGACGCATGAGTGAAAGTTGCGCGTAGTTAGTCCGTGATAATATTATCTTTTCTAATACAGTGCGAGAGACAATAGAGACACAAAAGATATAACGATGAATAACTGAGTGTGTCCGTGTCAAAAGTTGTTTAATTTCGGTGGTTGTGCCATGTGGAAGAGATGACCGAACAGCAATCACAAAAGTCATTGCTGAACACAAGACCGAAGTCATTTCCTGAACACAAGACCGAAGTCATTTCTGAACACAAGACCGAAGTCATTTCTAAACACAAGACCGAAATCATTGCTGACGGGAGAAAAATGACTAACTGGGATTAATGGAGAAAAATTCTTAAAGAAGCCAAGGTACATCAGATATTGTAGATCCAGTAGTGATGATGATGATGACATCATATATCATTAACAAAAAATGATATCTAAAAAACCAAACAATCTTTCATATTTCAAGATCTGACTATCCGAATGTATAATATACATTTATATAATTGTTTTATTAAATTTTTCATGGTGTATTATTACTAATCGTAATAACAGGTAAATTATCTCATTCTCATGTTTAACAAGGGAGCATTATCATTATAGTATCTAAATATGTTAGTAATAAACGACAATGAAAAACCATAGAAATACCAATAAAAACGAAGAATGTTAAAGAAATGCGAAGGAAGAAAAAACATTTGGGGCTATTAAAATAAATGGATTTTATTTCACTTTTACCTACAAGCTCAAAATATCATTTTTCTCGACTTGCTTTTAATTCTTTTATTTTTATTTTGAATTTTATATAATTTTCTCCATATTTAGATTTCAATAAATATAACATTCTCATAGGAGAAATTATGCATAGTTATAGATACTGGGGTCTTGAATACGTAATATTACAAACTATGATACAAAATGACCATCACTTCTCACTATTCATTTTTCAATTTTGCATAAAGTGAAGCATCTTGCATCTGTTTGCAGCACGAGTGCGAAGCTTGGGCAGCGTTTTCCAGGTTGCAAGTTACGATTCAGTCCCTCGGGTGAAACAATATCTAAAATTGAACGTCAATTCTGTCTGGCCGACTACACCCCTAGCCCATCTGTAGTCGGAAGAAAGTTTTGCATATAAAATGTCGAAGTGAACGAGGTTTGGTTCTGAATGAATCGGCAGCGGGCATGCCTGCAATATCAAGAGCCGGCAGGTGCTGCCCTCTGCCAATAAACTATTTATTTAACTCGCTTCCCGCGCTTTCAATACGGCCCGTGACACGTCGATAAGGGACAACAGTGTGTTTACTTTCTCTTCGAGACAATTTGTATTCCCCCTCCTCGAAAATGTCAAGAAAGGAACTAAGAACCCAACGTGTCGTTAAACTGGGAAAGCAGAAGCGACATCGCGTGCGACACGACTGTGCGACGATTCAAACAAAAAGCGAGTCGAAACATTAAATTTTACTTTAATAGAATTGAACATCCTGAAGAACAACCAAGTTTGTTAGGAACAGACATCGCGCACTTGCTAGAGTTGTACAAAGTAAACTTTAATTTCCATGGTAAGTAAGCAAACTGGCACGTCGGCACTCGAGAAAATTGAATATCCTATAAAATTACCTGAAAATTTCATTTATCAATTATTGTACACGTTTACATGTATGCTTTATTGATGGGGAGAGTTTCGATTTCCGCAATTTTCTGTCCTTATATTCAGTTGTTTCTTTCACGTCGGAGTAGCTCTTTACGCTCGGCGGTTTGAAGGTAATTAAAAGCATTTTGCTTGTTGACTTTCGGCGCCCCAAGACATGAAAAATAACGATCAATTATTCTTAAATACATAATTCATTTATAAATCAGCGTAAGCCGGGCTTATAGACGAGAGATGGACTTATGAAGAATCATGCAATAGCGTCCATGGTTGGGCATGAAAATATGGTTGGCTGAATAGACAGAGAAATACTGGACTCCCCTAAATAATAGAATTGAACAAAACAGTGACCATATAAGAAGATATCATTGATATTAATGTCTTAGTGAATAATGTAATTTTAATTATATTTAACTGGCGGGTCGCCTAAAAATAAAAAATTCTAACCCTACCATGTATTATATTTAGGTGATTTCAATATTTTTATTAAGGTTTTCATTTTCGGTAATGATTTTTATTTGTATCGGACATGAGAGTGAACAAACTAGTTAGTTAATGATTAAATTATCATGTCATATAATACATCTGTATCGCACAGAATTACTCGCCAAGGAGGCGCCATATAATTGATACAATAAGACACGTGTTAATAATTTAAAAGTGTAATCATCGGCGTGGCGCCAAAAAAAACCGTGGGATAGATTTCGCCATGTAGGTACTTGCAAATATGACTTTAAGTATTGTTATGAATTTGAATAAAACCAGAGTATTCTACTGGCGGAAACCATTCTCGATTTTGCCGCCGTAGTGTGCCTATATTGAACGTCTTTTGTGTTCATCATCATCATCGTCGGTTGAGAGAAGCTGAGACCCTTGTCTGCATTCTTGCTTCCTGTGCGGAACAACATCTACTCAAAATGATATAGGTACTATTTCATTTATTGAAGGCATGACCTGAGTGATAATTTTAGGGCCGCACAAAAATCCATTAATTATCTAATCTAATTCATTACCTTTAAATATAAAAAGCTCTAAAAAAGTAGCAATAGTTAATAAAAAAATAAAAATATTATTATACGTAATTATTTTTATCACCATCGTTATTATTTCGTTTAATTTAACAGCGCGTGAGCTACAAGCACCAAATAAATTCCGTGAAAATCGCAAGTACATATATGACGTAGGCAATTTCCACGTGCAATTTCCTCGTCCTTTTATTACAGGTGGAGTGCATCGGGACGCGACGCCGATTTATTATGTCTCGTGGAGACTGCCACGTGACCCGACTACGGACGCCGCCGCCGCCGCCGCCGCCGCCGAGCGCCGTTTGTCAGCGTCTCGGCCTCGTAGCGCGCTCCGCCGGTGGCTCCACTCCTGAACCATCACTAATCTTTCACTAGTTAACGAGCTACTTTTTTGCGATTTGTTCGCTCGTGAGTCGCTGCATATTGCAGCTTTATCTGCAGACATTATGGACTGTATAAAAAAAATTAAAGGAGCTAGAAATTATTTAAATAAATAATATGAAAAACCACTGTGGTCCCGTTTTCAGGATATATCCTAAAGAAAGGACCATAGGTCTTGAAGCATGTTGATTTATCAATAAATAGTGCTTTAAACAAAGTGGTTTTTTTCTTATTATTTATATAATATGTTGCCACAAAGTAATTTTGAAAATATTGAAGGAATAATTATCCCTTAAAATAAAATAAATCAATGAAAAGTCAATCAAATCGTCGCCATTAATGATGATTATTTGAATTTTTGTTTTAACTTTATAAATTACATTATAAAATATAATTTAAATAATCTACGGACGTGTATAAAAGTTAAATTTTGTTTAACAAGTAATTGTTTTAAAAACTAATATATATATATATATGTTTAAAAATAAAGGCTGGTTGAAAATGCCTAAATATAAAATATTGAATTTTGAACACTAAATTTGGAGTTATGGCGATTTTAAGGGTTAATAAGCTATTAACCGCGTGAAAGCCGTGTATAGGTTGATTTTTTACTCACGGCACTGTACGTCACTTACGAATCTGTTGTTAGTATATATATATATATATATTTTATTATTATAATATAATAATACATATATTTGTTAATTTTTATTTATTTTTTGGATATGTAATGAAAAAATATTAATCACATTTTAATAATAATAATTAAAACATCTTGAAATTCTTGAAGTGCCATGACCAAAAAATCGATCTATCCTCGGGTTTATTTTTACCAATCTCAAGCTGAACTCCGAATATTTTTCCAGATCAAAATCTTCAACGCATGTTTGAATTATATTTCTCACACCAGCGTAGTGCCGAAATTAAAGGAGAAGTACATCATTCGTGCACTTTGCAAGAGAAATTAATGAATTTATTCAAGAAGAACTTCCCAAGACCGATACCCAAAACACACTGATCAGTGATCTGCTAGCTATAACTTCGGGCCTCTTATAATCTACAATACTTTGTTCTTGGTTAATATAAACAATTTTTTTTTTAAGGAAAGATTTTAGTCCCAACAGTTTTTTTGGACCCGCTGGTTAACATAAACACCAACCCTTGGAATATCAAGTGGGCTTCCAAGTAACCGCGTCCGTTGGCCTAAGATGTTACTCAAAGTGAAACCAGAAACGAATACAACAATAATATGTAGGTATGAATTTAACTTGTGTAAATTGCATCTACTCTAATAAGCCGTACAATAAGTAGGTAGTAATAGTAATATATAATAATAAGTAGTAATAAACATGAAGTAAAAAGTATAAAAAAGTAGGTAGCTGGTAAATAACATGCGTGCTACTGAGATTTATCTTATCGTGTCACATTCCGTGGATTTTCAAACTAAACTAAGCCGATCTCTCTGGACTTGGCACGGACCCCTGTCACTTGATCACTTAACCACTAGACCAACAAGCGCGTCAATTTTCATCTCTATTTTTGATTTTTTTGGTAATAACTGAGTCGGTAGAAATAGTATTCGATTGATAAGCCGCTTTTAGTGTTCAGTTCTAAAATAGATGATCGTGTTATTTGGCAGCGAGCCAACCCTGCATATTACAATAACAGTCAATATGCTCCGGCTGAGTTAGTGAAGCTTTCAATAGTTAGTGAAGCGTTTAAAAGTTTAACACTTTTTAGGTAGACTTCGGTTATTTTGGTTTTGTTTCACTTACACAAAAAAATGCTTCCGCGAATTGACAGCCAAAATAAATGAAATCATTACTTTAATGTATTTAATAGTTGTATCGCACAGAATTACTCGCCGAGGAGGCGCTATATAATTGATATGATAAGACACGTGTGAGTAATTTAAAGGTGTAATCATAGGCGTGGCGCCAAAAAATCCGTGGGATAGATTTTCGGAAAATAAAAACGTTTTAGAAAAACGTCACAAGCGGCGGCCGATTGCCGTATAGATACTTGCAAATATGACTTTAAGTATTGTTATGAATTTGAATAAAAACAGAGTATTCTGCTGGCGGAAGCCATTCTCGATTTTGCCGCCGTAGTGTGCCTGTATTGAACATCTTTTGTGTTTCATTCTTTTCGACCTCATAATCATCATCATCGGCGAACCACCATTGTCTGCATTCTTGTTTCCTGTATAGAACAATAGTTTTTCAGTTATTAATTCCTCTTTAATTCATTTAGTTTAATTTTGCATTTATATAGTTTTTCCACCTTTCATATATCATCTGGCATTTCATTGAAAATCTTTATCGCACTGTACATCACCGATTTCTGAGATTTATCAATAATATTATATAATGTTGCTGTCATTCCTGAATGGCAGTCTAATTATATAATTTCTCTCCCTCTTATATGATGTTCGTGCTCATGTTGATTTGCATCAATTTTTCTTATAAATTGACTTGATATTTTTTTAGTAACAATTTAAAAAATAAACAACATATCATATTTTCTCATTAAAAGGCATCATATTGAGGTCTTTCGGCATTTTATACCTATTTCTATCAATATTATTCTCATGACTTTATTTTGCAGTACTGATAATAGTTGTTTTTTTCTTCATTAGCCAAAAATAAAATGTTGCTGCAGTACACAGGTTATTTGAGGAATAATAATTTGGCGATATCGTAACTAGGTATTATCTGATATACAATAATATCTAATATTTTCATAACAATCTTAGTACATTTATTAAAAACCTTACCGTGTAAAAAAGTTGGCCAAATGCCTAAATAAGTGATAATCTGTTAGTGAGGTGTCTGGTGGATGGTTATGGTGTATGAGCAATATTAGTTATAAATAGCCCAACAAGTGCCAACAATGTAGAACAAACTTCGTAACGGCGGTTATTTTTTATTTTTGTTCAGTTCGTGCGGCACCCATTTGTTAACTTTTTTTTTTTCAGCCGTTTTAAGTAGTTTAACACCTAACTTTTGGACGAACTCTTGAATTTTTGTGCATTGTTCTAATTCAACTGACGCCTTCAATTGGTCATAAGGACGCCTGCGATTTTCTTAATTTTCAAAGCTCTCGTCACCGCATTGCAATATCCATACCAAAAGTATCGTTTAGTTATGAACGGTTATTACTGCTTATCACCCTATTTAAACCTGTACAAAAAGTTATTCTTATTAGTTTATTTTCCATCTTTAATTCCTTAGCCGAATTTGAAACAAAAACAGTAATAAAACCTAAGTCGATGTTACCAAAATATTGATTGAAAAATGCATTTAAAATGATGTTAAGGTAAATACGATCAATTAAGAATAGAATTCGAATTCAGGAAACAAAAATAGCAATTATTTTTTGGTTATTTTTCTAAATTTGTAAATCTACAAAAACCATCGTATTTTTTGATTTCAAAAAATAAATTTGGCAATAGAGACAATCAAACATTATGTACTGAATGCTTCTAGATCTTCACAATCTACAAATTAAATTATAGACTTATGATAACTAAAATATGATACGAACCTTATGAACATATCTATATATCTTACAAATACAGCATAATTTATTTGTTATGTGAGACGTAAATAACAATCACATGGATTGTTTGTCCATTTTCTGCAACACATCGAGCTGCCAAAGTATTATTTTCTTAGGTTACCTTAGCTGGTTTATTGGCACATTTTGTATACCGCCAAGCGCAGGTCAACTATTTACAAGATGCTCCTCGTCTCGCTCGCTACGACCGCGAAATCAACCGTGCCTGCAACCTACGCGTGCGAAAGAAACGATACCGCGACAGATTTGAAATATTCCCAACGTTACAACGACGTAATTTTTTTAATCGAAATCAGTCTTTCTATAAAACATTTCAAGATGCATTTTTGATTATCCGTGGGACGGTGATCTCGAAGTCCGATTGCATTTACTACAGCGTTGCTAAAAACGTTAACTTCAAAAATATGCAACGTCCAATTCACACTGCGGCGGCGTTTCACCCACAACTTAACCCATCCCAAACCATGCAGTAACACAGGTCTGCCATCATAATTAAACCTGTAATATTTCGGTAAATACATGCAATATAAAATTCATATTTTAGATAATTCTAAAGAAAATATTAGCGCTCAAGAATGACTAGTGATAAAATAATTATAAAAAGGGAATCATACAAAAATAATTATTTTTTCCATTCAATTCGTCGTAAAATTAATACGTTGTAAAAATACCATTTGTGTTATGAAAGACAGAGATGACACACTATTTTGACAGTGAAAAGAACAACGAACATATAAATATAATTGTATCTTTCTCACTAATTAAATGAAGAGAGATAAGAAGGAAGGACACTTTGTATATGACTTAATGAATGCTTTAAATTATGTTATTAATCATTTTTTCAAAATTGAATGCTCAATATTTAGAGTAAATTCGTGCCATTAAACCCATTTAAGCTAATAAAAACTTTATTTTAACTGTTATTTACGGTAACACGAGTTGACAGCATGGCTGCGTTCGGGTATTTTATATCATGGTATGGTAAAGGTTAATTGTAAATGTTTGAACAAATTAATTCAAAATTATCTTAGGCAAGCCATCTTAAAATAAAAATTATATACATTTTTACAACTGTCTTCTCAATAAAGCTCTCGATTACATACTGAATATCTGAATTCTGTTCATCATATTTTATTTTGCTTTGATAATACTTCAAACATCAAGTTGTCAAAGAAAAATCTCTGTGCTGTGTGATGTTCTTAAAAGTTGTATTTGCCAATTAAATATTGAGTAAAAATGCGTCACGTCAATACTTTTTCAGTATAAAAATATCGAATTGAAAGTGATAAAAACGTTTCATTCAAATGCGCACCGACAGGCCAAGTTCCCGTACGCATTCCAACAAGTCTTTGTTACTTTTAAAATTAGCAATACTAACTTTGATTAACAAAGATAACAAAAAAATAAAAAAATTCTTTACTGTTTGAAGAAAACTAATAAACAGTCTTTGAATGTAAAATAATTTACTAAAAATATCTGCAGCTTCTCCTTAACAGTAATTCATCGAACTGCGAAACCAAATTTATGACTTTGACGATGTTTTCTAGAATTACTGCAATTACTTCTGCTACATTAACATTCTGCCGTCCGCGTTTTAACTCTGCTACCCACTTTTTAACCATATTGCATATGATAAACCAGATTTTGACAATATTTCTGACATCTTTTCAATGATTTACTTCGGTGTAGTTACAACTTTAGATAAAAAAATATTTAATCACAGAGCATATCCGAATATTATTCATTTTTCTAAATTATCCACCACACTAAATTTAAACGGCTGTCAAAAGTGAACGAAAATTCCAACTGATGTCAGTAAAACGGTTCAAATTATTGAATACAAAAATAAATTCAACTTTTCCTAATCATATGGAAAAAATAAAAATAAACCATGAACTCGAAATTGTAATTGATCAAGAAACAATTTAAGATTTTAATACAGCGATTGGCATGTTGAAAGAAAACTAGACGATCATAAAGATCATGATCATGTAGGAGTCTTAGCGGAAACAGCCTAAAGGCAGATCAATGAGGACTTACTGCGTAAAAGCGTACTGAAGCAAGATGGGAAGGCCAGGGAACTGGAGAACGATGGCCGAGGATAGGAGTCAGTGAAGTACATAGTTGAAAAAGAGGCCCAAATCCTGCCCCATGTAATATTTTTTTAAAAAATCACTTTTAACGACACCATTACTTGTTTATTATATTTTTAGTCATATTCCCTATTATCCTCATCCGATAATTCCTGCAAATTTTTTTAGTTTCCTGTATTTCAATAATTTGATAATTCTTACGGTGTATGTCCACGAATGAAACTTTGCTCTCTCATCATATTTATCATCATAACATCATTTACGTGATTCTACTCTGCGTACAAAATCAGCAATGAACCATTATTCATTCAGCTTACTTCGCACTCAATCTATACTATCCTTCATGCACTTTAAAGCGAGTCTCTTTAGCAAATCTCGTTCGTGTACACGCGCCATTGTATACTTGTACATCTTAGTACCGTGTCTAACGGATCACCAAAGTACCGGAGAATTCCCAAAGGTATTTGTTTTACGGAAGTATTTGTTTGCACAACTTTGTATCAATCAATCAAAAGGAAAAGTTTGATAATCATTAAAATATTTATCTTGAGAAAGATGAATCGAATTTCTCGATGCTTTGTTTCGTCTTTACGTCAGGCCTCTCGGAGCCTTTTTGTATAATGCTGTCACACTGTTAAAGTACAATATCATTGGGGTGTTAGATACACCCTGCCATCTTTAAACATTAACAAATTATTTAATTAATACACATATGGCCGTTGACTTGTTTATTGATTCACAATGGTGGAGTTGGATTCTCAAATAAGTAAAATAATATACTTTGATAAATGATGTCAAAGTTCTATCTCAGAGAGGTCTCTTCGATCTGAGAGAAGTGTTGTAGTTCAAAGGGTCCATTCAATACATAATGAATCTTAATTCCAAGGAATTACATCTTCATCATTAACAACAACTAATGAATATAGGCCTCCCCCAAATATTGTCATTTCGCTTAGTCTTCTGTCCTTCTCATCCATGTATTGCCTGCCACTCTTCTGATATCGTCACTCCAATGAACTTGGCGACGGTCAACACTTCTAGTGCTACTCCTTTTTTCCCATTGGCTATCCTTTCTAGGTTACTTCATACATCATAAATGACTTAAATGTGAGATAAAAAACCGAAGACATTTTGCAGGTCTCGCGGATACTTCAAAAAAATTCAAACCACCAGTGCATCTTATCATCGACAGTCACCTATATCCCTAAATATTTGACAACTTTTAAGAATTATCAGTATTTTCTTAAGTTATCGAATATTTTGATTGGTGTTTAGTCAGAAAACGTTCTTTATCTCCAGATTCAACTATCATTTTCATAACCATTTAATTGTCAACCATATTTGTCATAGAGAACCATGTACGCTGTTTATTACGTTTGATCTATACACGAAAGGGTTCGCTCGTTACCTGGCGTGATACGAGAAGCTTAGCCTATTAATTGATTATTGAAGTATACAAAACTTAATAGAATGTGCGATTATTAAAGGCGACTTCTAGAGCACCACGAGATTCTGTCTTGTTTCATATATATATGAATATGTGTATTGTATACACCTTTATCTGCATTGTCTGCTACAGGTGCGTATAAGTAGAAATCTAGTGTAACAGATACAGCCACAAACGCTACCAATCCAAAAATCCTCAGAACAAATTTACTTTAATTATTTATTATTATTTAAAGCTTCTTCTCAAATTGGTGATCTTTAGATTCTGATATATTTTGTCGCACCAGGTTAATTGGTGGAAAACATAGAAATATTTATCTTACGTAAAAGGTATATTGAAGACTCGAATTAACTGTTCCTAGCCATTAGATGGCTAATGGCTAGGAACATGAAACGGAGCGAGCCTCTTGTGTGGGTTAATGTATAAAATATAATAATAAAACTTCAAAGCATTTAATGTTGTTTTTTAATAAATAATTTTTCTAAAGACTGCTTTTCGTAATATCCAGTCAGGCAACAAGTTTTATTTGACTTGTGTTTTTTTAATGTGAAAATATTTATTTCTGCATGAAGTAGTTTTCCGTAAAGTAGCTATTAAATAAATGGAGAGATTTCCTTTCTATTCGATAGAGAAATGTGCTATTTTATTAACATGAATAATTCATATTCCACATAGAAAGAATTGTTTACCTCGATATTTTCATCTCAAAATTAATAAGCACTTAATACTTTTATATTCATATTTTAAACATTTGTAACAATTTAGAGAAGCTAGGCCCGCCTTTAGCACCAATTGTCAGGAGTTCAAATCCAAATATAAACGTAAATAATAGGTTAAAAAAATTATCGTTTAAAATTTGTAATTATAAATATAATATTATGTGCTGTACATTGTTACACACCACAAAAAATTATTTTATCAAAAAAGTAATGAAAATATTTTGCTCCTTTGGCGTTATTAGAAAATATGTGTATGTATGATAAACTGATATTATTTAAAACATATATAATATACTAGTTTATCTCTATCATACTTACATATTAATTTTATCAGAAAAAAAAATACGTTCTCAAGGTTTATCTAATACTTACAAATAATAGTTTGCGTGTAATTTACTTTTTAATATTTTAATAATCTAAATAATCATAAAAATATTTGTCATGTGCCATAAAATTATACAAATAATATAAAATGTGCCGTAAAATAATGTATGCTTCTTGTAATATATGAGTATATTCTATCGTTTTCTGTACAAATTTAAAATTTTATAATCTATATTGTTAATTTTTTTTTTTAGGATAACACATTCTTATTGTGAAGTTGTAATTATTCAGAACATAGGTCTGTGATATTTTAAATATGAATTAAATATATTAATTAGAAAGATATACATATACCCGGTTAGGAAAGAGATGCAGATTCGAATCCCGGTGGCACAACAACAATATTTTTCGATAAAATTGATTTTATATGTATATCTTTCTAATTAATATATTTAATTCATATTGTTAATTTTTGATTACTTTTTAATACAAATGTAGCAATTGTTATTATATTATAATATTCAATTGTATTTCAATATAACATATTATTTAAACGACTGGATCATGGATAATAAACAAATTGTTATATATATAATATTGTGTCGCTGTATCCTTTTGAAGTGATAGAAATGCGATATTTTATCTACCTTCTGTACACCTTTTATGTGTGAAACAAAAGAAAATGAATAGAGAATTTTTGGTGCCTGTAAGCATAAAATTATTTCAGTAAGCTTCAGTTAGGTTTAGTGTGCCACTGAGAAATGTAAAAACATGAAAAACTGTAACGAAACTCTTGACTCGAATACGTAGAAACATGCAAGTCCTTGTTGAAGTTTACAGTACAGTGGCAAATACTGCTTTTTTATAAGCTTTTAATTTAATACTTTACATTTAGCACAGTTATATTAATGCATACTGAATAACTTTCCTAATTAACACACTTAAAAATGGTGAAAAACATCCGTAATCAGAATGTTTATATCGCGGATAGGCTAACCTAACCTAACCTAACCTAATACCATATATGTATGTTTACATCATTTTTATTATATGTGCTCATTATTATGAAAGTGTTCTAAGTCATGTTCCTTTCGTTTCCAGATATTTAAAGGTTTGCGTTTGAATTGATTAAAAAATATTTTGATATTACACAACACAGTGTTTCCAAATTGATTTAGTTTACTAGATTTATAATTTATTTCGACATATAAATGTTGCATGTATAGCTTATAAGGAAATAAAAAAAATAAGGTTTAAATGACTTACTCTAATAACAAAATAAACACTAGCGGAATACCGTTGAATATAACGTTTCAAAATTTTCACAATTAGCACCATATTATATTAATTTAAAACAATGTGACGCGAAATAATTGATGCTCATTTTTTTCAATTTCTTGACTTAGACCACTTTCATAATAATGGGCACATATATTCATCGACATTTTCAGGTCTTATATATGACGCGTGTGCGTGGAATGAGGCACTATGATAAATCTCACAAATTTAGTTGAGATAAATCTCAGTACCATGTAGACGTGTCGAGATTTTGATCAAATAGAGATAGAGATTGGTAGAACGAGACAAAAAATCAAACCCGTGTACACGACTTTCGATCTGACAGCGAGACTCTACATGTGAGCGAAAACCATAGATACATAAACTATTTATTCTGAAAGTTATACACAGAGAAGCATTGAATTACAAACATTTATTCCGTTTTTAACTGCTGCTGGGGAGATTCTAATTCATCCAACTGACGAACGGAACATCAATGGTCAACGGACTAACATTTGACGTCTGACGTACAACAAGCGTGAAGTGAGACGGCAAAACTCTGAGACTTGGTATGTACACACACGATGGACTACGAAATTCGAGAGTTGTCTCCAAATAATCTCATAGGGGCATAATCCCCGTTTCAGAGATTCTCTTGAGTCGATAATCTCATAAAAATCTCACCCTCACATTTACCATTATCCTGGTTTCATTAATTGATAATGCGTACAGCGAACTTATTAACATTTTCAGTGAAAATTTAATTTTTTTTAAAAAATCTGCAGTCAATTTTGAAACATTAATAATTTAGAGGTATGCAATAATTATGTTTTATTTCTAATTAAAAAGTATCGACTGAAATTACTTCTCTTTGTAATAATACTGTTTTTATTTTTAATATTATTTATATTTCTTTTTAGATACGTATTATACATACGTAAATACATGTTGTGTTTACGGGGTTTTTTTATAAACATCATCGATATGTTTGTCATTTTTCGCTTCTTCTTTAATAATGGCCTCATAGGACAGGAAAGTCGATGACTGCATCACTACAGAGCGCCAACCATCCCTTGACATCGTCGCTGTGATCTGTTGGGTACTCGCAGGTTTATTTTGATATTATTTTCCCACCATTGACATGGCTACCACTACCTTTTAATCATGATTCTGTTGGCTTGTGTATAAGGTACTACGTATCGTATATATAAATAAATATGTATATTTATGAAACTGGTATCTCTTATATGTTAAATCGCGTTTAAAACTTAGACTGACGTTTGAGCACGGTAAAACACGTGCCATTGTCAAGTCTTTCTCTCAAAAGTTACGGTATAACCGCGCTTCCCACAGTCGAATTTCTTAATTGAGTTTTTTCTGATTTCCTCACCTAAATTTCCTCAAGAAAACCATCCACAAAAAACACGATCTAACCGATTTAGTAAACACACCAGTTCCGTATGCCGGTGCTCGCGGAAACCTTAAATTAAATTATATATATCATTTACATACATTTATTTCTCTTTGACTTATTCTATTTCACTGTTATCGTTGTAATATGATTATATAATATTTCAGAACAAACAATACTTTAAGTTTTACAAAAAAAAACACTATATTTTATTGCCCGAATATTCACGACAGATCACGTATGTTAAAATCAGCAATTTGGTAGCGCTCTCTTCGATAAGCCGAGCTAACACATTTTCCGAATTGTATATGGAACGTGCTGCGGAGTGGTATATTGTGCGGAAACTCTGAGTAACGTATTGTGTATATTGGTGTGCTGGTGGGATACCAGCTACCTAATAGGTCCATTATCCCCTCCCACCTTCGTTCACCCGCGTTATACATATTTATTGTTTCCAACAACTTCGCGTTATAGCGATGTAGCGGCGGTGAAGCGGTACGGCGGTGAACGAGCTTTTGCGGACAGGCTCTGCTGAGCTTTTCTCTGTCTCTCTCTCGGTCGTCGCTTTCTGTCATGTCTCCGGTTCGCGGCAGCAAGGTGTATTTAATAAAAATGTTGTAACATTCACTTAGAGATATTGGAATGGAGTGCCTTCTCCGTGGCGCGGAATTTTAGGCTTTGGACATTTTAGGAAAAAACTCCATTCGTGGTTAACTGAAAACACCGAAATAACCGTGTTTATTTATTTTCTAGCTTTACATCATTTATTACGTTCTAATGTTTTGATGCCTTACATGATAAAAATAAAATGTTTTTTCTTCGAAGTAATGTTTTTCAATTTGAGGTTCAAAATCACTAGAAAATTGAACTAATCAAATGTTTAAAAATCTAATAGATAGTTTAAATTGTTAAAATAGCAATATATGTAATTCAATACATAACATATTCATTAATTATTTATTATAAAGGGTGGGCCAACTTTGACTGATTGTTTTCAAAAATTTATAACTTTTTTAGGGCTTATTTTTAATTTTATTTTTTTTTGCAGATAATAAAGAATTTATGAATGTTTATAATGGCTACATACCAAGTGCAAGAGTGTGTTAAAATGATTGAATTTTAATATGTTTCGCGACGATCTATTTTCAGTAACTGGCTAATTTCAAAAAATGCAGAGTTTGCTTGGCCTCCCCGTTCCCCAGAAAATTCGTCGTGCGGAAATAACAAATATGGAGACAGAAACGTTGCGTAATGTAATGCAAAATACTTTAGAAAGACCAATTATTTGTCAACAAGAAAATGGAGGTCATTTAAATTGTGTTATTTTCCACACATAGATTTTAAAAAAGTTAACAAAGTACACTTTCATCTGATATATATATTTTTTTAATAAATTTTAAAATTACAAAATTTATATGCATTTTACATCAGTCAGTCCAAGTTGGCCCACTCTGTACATATATTTTACAAATAATTAATTTTAAATATTTAATTTAAATATATTGTATAAAAAAATACACACGAGTATTGTTCACTTAAATTACTCATATTTTAACGTAAATTTGTTTATTTAAGTTCAGTATCAATGTGCCACATATTTTGTAAAAGTTTGATGATTTCGGCAATCCGGAGGGTTTTGGAGCGTTATGTTGGCCTCTTGATTCCCTTCGGGTACCACCAGATTCATCAACGATGTGGCCTGCCCATTGCCATTTTATATTCTTGACGTATTCAATGTATCAACTACTCTTGTATGTTTTTTATACGCACTTTTCTTTTCTTAGCTCGTAGTTATTTATATTCACGTTTTATGTATTCATAATTACTTAATATTATAAAATAATCAAGTAATATTAATATAATTTTGTCTGTTTACAAAAATTTGTCGGGAGACATATTAAACATGTTTCCTTGTTTTTTCTAAATGCCTATAGCCAATTTTGCATAACTTTGAAAGTAATAATTTTTATTTCAAATCTTGTTTTTACTGTTTTGTTAAATAAGAAATATTTACTAAACCAAGTAAAAATATATAATTAGCGAATTGTTTAAAACAATTAATGACGCAATAGGCCACACAGCGCTTATGTAAAATATAAAATAATATAATCCTTGTAAATAAAGAGTTTAATATATACGTAGAAATTAGCCTCTCCAAAAGCATTATTATTTAGGTAGAAGTTATATTTTTATATTTTTAATTCTCTTGACGTGTTATATATACTAACATAATGCTATGATTTTTACATTATAAAAAAGCATATATTTTTATTGGCAATTTTCAAATTGATTAATTAGTTTTTATTTATGTTATCGGCCGGTTTCGGTGCCATTGTATCTTCGATAATGGATGGATTAATTACTCAGCGTTTCGTTTAATTCATTCCCGAACGTTTTTACTCGTTAATTCAACATAATTTTAATATTCTGACTACCTTTTGTTTACCATACCTAGAATGATTAAAGTCTTTTTTTTTTCTTTTTCTCAATTTTCATTTTCTTTCATTTCCTTCTCGATGTTTGACCACCAAGTTACTCAAGTTCTTTCACATTGTCTTCTGCCAGTATGCGATCGTCTGGTTATCATTACGTGACCAAATAATCTCTTCATTACGTGATCATACAATCAGCCTGGCTTCTCCCATCTCCTCTATGATGGGTGCAACCTTAAAACCTCATCTGATGTCAATCTTATCACTCATCTGAGTTCGTTGTTTGCTCGTGGTCTTTCTTCACTGTCCATCACTCGGCACCAGCGTAGTATCGCGGGTCGTACGATCGTTTTGATATTCAACCTTTATTATTTGGTATTTTTGAGTCGCAAAGAACATCAGTGAACAAGCTCCACTTTTATTTTATAAATGACAGCAGTCTCTCGTTATCATGGAGTCCAGGTATTTAAATTTATCAACTCTCGGTGCAATGAAAGTTATAATGTGCTTGTGTGTCATGTGAAAATTTGAAAAGACACTAAAACATTATATTGCAGTGAAATTTTGTCAGAAACATTGGAATACTGCAATGCTGTTGTATTGTAGATAAGTAATTATTTGAATTGTTACACGACGTTCGATCTGACAACGATATTCAACATTTGCACACGGCAATCATCACTAAAACCACCATAGATCCTTGTAACAAACTCTTCTCTAATATTAGATATAAGTCATTAAATACTAACATGGTTAAATTAGAAACATTTATTCCGTTTTAACAGGGGGATTCAAAATCACCCAACTGGCGAATGACAATGATATTTGACGTTTGATACCGTTACCCGGCATAGCTCTCTCTGATGACTTCCTTGGGGAAACCTAGACTGACATTTCGGCATGGTAACACGTGCCATTGTCAAGGCGTTGCCTCAAAAAATTACGGTACAACCTTACATTTTCGCAGGAGAAATAAATCTCCCATCAACTCGACCGTGGAAAACGCGGTCTAACCTAGAAAAGACACCAGTTTCAAACATATATATATATAGTTTATTTGACGGTCTTTGTACATACAAATGAAGTGTACTCGAAGAAGCCAAATTAACGAGCATCGAAGCCATTATCATTCAGCAACAACTTCGATCTGTTCGCTTCATGGTCAGAATACCCAAAACAAGACTACCAAAAGAGACAATGTACTTTCAGCTATTCCAAGGGAGTCAAAAATGCTTCAAAGATTCCCTGAAAGCGAACCTTGAAATTAAAACAGTTTGCTTGAGAACTAATAGCAGGAGATCTAACTGGAAGGTAATGGTATATAATGGCACTGAATACTTCGAAGTAGAACGCCAAAAGAATGCTGCAAACGAGAAGAGAAGACGCAAAGATAAGAAAGAGCAAACAAGGTGCGGAAGTTAGCTCGCGGCCGATGTCTTCCCATGCCCAAGATGCCCCAGAACTTGTGGATCCAGGATTGGACTCTTCAGTCACCTGAGCACCACAATCGTGAAGGACAGTCTTGATAATAAATTCACGGTATTTGTAACTGGTGGGATGCCAGTACATTAACAAGGGGCTCGCTTAATCTCAGAGTTATTGGCGGTGTTCCGGGAAAGGGGCGGTTATTTTTATCATTAATTTATAATTATTAAAGGAATCGAATGTCACTTAATATACTTATATTATGTAACAAAACGCCATAGTATATATCGTAAAATAATTAATATCACTAGCTGAAAAATGTACTTACCTACTTTAGATTGCAAGAGTGAAGAGTTCCAAGATTGTCGCAGAAATAGGTTCTATTCTTGTCACTCCAATTCCATGTTTCAAAATGGAACATTGGATTAAAACTGAAGTTCTCCTTAGTAAATGATGGTACAAAGTAATAAATATTAGGAACCTTCCTTCTCAAAACAGTGCACAATTACAGTAAAGGCATAAAAATGTGTACATGTGAAGTATGAAAGATAATCATTCAAAGCATCGTTCGCAAAAATGTCGCGTTGAACATCTAAGAACATCTAGAAGCAATATATATCAAACATAGGCATTTTTAAGCATTGTTTGACTTTAGACAAAAAAAACGGTTAGGTTTCTTTTATTATGCACTCGAAATAAATGTATTTTACGAGAAATTCGTAAATGCAACAAGGTCTTATGTTTCATAATACATTTAAACCATCTACAGATATTACAGCTTGGCACTGATTTGATCTGAGAATATTGTTTTTCTTAATTTAACAAGGGGTTCGCGCGAGCCCCTCCGAGCCTTCTCCAGCTGGGTGGCATATTCGGTAGTCATTCGGCCAGTCTATGGAATAAAGATGAAAATAAAACATGGCAAACAGACGCACGTTCGATCACAACACCGTCCAGTTGGAACCAGCTCATATTTCGTCACAGGGTGCGGCATCATTCGCTGAATAATTGACATAAAATGTATATATTGTCGCTATGAAAGAAATTCATTATATTTGTCCTGCCGCGCGCTCCGGCGCTCGGTACACTCAATTCTCATTAGAATAAATAAAGGAGATTTATGAAGCCAGTGTGGAAGGTTAAAGATAAAGTGCCACTATAAAATGCGGTGGGCGCGCACTAATGGCTTGTACTGTACACTGTACACACTCGTCGGTCTCGGTTTTGTTTCACGCCAAGTTAGTATCGATATTTTTGTGTTCGCTGTGCGATACATAATGTTCAGATATCTTATTTTTAACATGCACTTATGACTTTATTAAAAACATCATAAATATACACGAAAACCATATTGTTGTGAATTTTAAATATTCCACTTACAATGTTTGTTTTTGAATATTTTCTACGACGGTTGGACGAAAATTAGACGGGCGCATCGCAAAGTGAGAAAAGGCATTTCACACATGTTGAGAAGAAGCGAAAAATCTAGAATTAATTAATTAAAAAAATATATCTGAATCTATTATATTTTAATACAAATTAACCTTTCCCTTACGGTGCTAAAATAAAAACGCGCGTTACGGTGCTGTAAACTCAGTGTGCATGTAGACTTTTGTAATTTTTACAATATTTTATATTATAATTAATCAATAAAATAATAGTTGACATATATATATATCAATTATTGTGTAAAAGTGTTAAAAATTAGTTATTAATTATAATTATCACGAACGATAGCATAAAGACGCACAAGACACCTCTAAACTCGACCAGCGCACGCTCCGCCACTAAAGTGACAATCGGCATCCGGCACCCCGCGCCCCGCGCACTGTACCATCTACACCGCTCCTCACGTACACGACAAATTCACGTCAGGTTCTTAGAGAAAACATTTTTTATTGTTGCTTATGGTAAGTACTTACTGTAATTATTTTATCTAAAACATAAATATATTACGGAGGAATACCTAAAATATGAACTCTGTATTTAGTAGGGCAAAAGGGCGGAATAAAAATAAATTTTAAACCAAACAACGAAAAAAATGAACAAATCAGGAGAAAAAAATTAAATAAAGAAAAAAATGAAACATCGAATTGTTTTTAAAAGCATACGAAACAAATACTTAATAAGTCTTTACTTTGACTAATGTAAACACTGCCTCTACCTACCTCAAAACTATGAAACTAAAGAGCCGCTACTGAGTATGAAAAGTAAACAAACTTGATTCATCTCTGCCGAGTAAAAAGAAGAAGAAGAAAACTACTGGCATCAGATCTTAGAGCATGTAATATCTCTTATAAGTGTTTTAAGTGCACAAAATTTGGCCTTCCGTGGCAGCAGTGATGAACTTCATGCTCATGGCAATGGCAATTTTCTTAAAATTGTGGTGGAACTTCTCGCTTTGTTTGATCCTATTATGAATTTATTTAGGCAACATTATTCAAAACGAACTGATCCAAGTGCTATTTTAGGGGTTGTGGTTGCAGAATATTATTGACTGATTGTATCAGAAGGTTTTGTGGATGGTGAGACTGAAGCCCTTAACTATCTTCTAGTCTCACGCGTGTTAGTGCATGTCGCGATGGATATTTATGTTGTGTCTAGAGCAAGGTATTCAAATAAAAGAACACTTACAAAAGTTGGCGTTTATTGATGGATGAGTAGCTTATTGGTGTAGTGGTCAAGACGTTGGCCTGGTGATCTAGTGGTCGGAGGTTTGCACCTCGTTCCAGGATACCAGCATGTTAGTCCTATTTTCATAGCACAAACATTTAACTTAGTTAGAAAATAGTAAGAATATTGATGTGACATGTATTCCGTGTACGCATCTCTATTTAAAAAAAAAAATTACAAAGGCAGGTTTGACGAGTATACAGTTAAATGCGTGTATGAAGTTGAATACGGGAGTGGCTTACTCGAGAAGTCGATGAAAGAGCGGTCTGCGGAGAAGTGGTTGTTATCTCCGCGGACTCGTCCATCACGATGTACTGCAACTGCTAATTGGTCAGTTTGATTTCGGCTCTATATGACTGTTAGGTAAGTCCCTACATGGCCATGTCTGCGGGGCGCATGCAGGATTGACGCTCTTTCGAAAACAAAATCATTTCATTGGTTAAAAATGATAAATATTTTTCAATCATTCTTGATTGCACCCCAGATATCAGCCGCACGGAATAAATGACCAGATCACAAGATTTGTAAACATCGTGCAATCTTCAGGAACAGAGTCATTTCAGTCTTCTGATGAAGAATTCTAAGAAAGCAGCTTCGTGCAAATAAAATAACACTTTTAAGGATTTGTACCACTAACCGAAACCACAGGCGAATCGATGAGACTTATTCGGATCAATCAGTTCCAAAGCTTGTCATTGTCTATTGAAGACCTGCGAGGTCAAGGAGTAATATGAAGGACAAGGAAATAGGTCTGCAGAAGATAATTTGAAGAAGTGCTAAATGACACTGCTTTGTATTGTACTGAAGCAACAACCTCTTTTGATGTTATACAACTATATGTATTCTTTGCTGCGTATCCACGTCAATGGGATATACTGAAATGTCATATACCATCTTTAACTCTGATACCACTGAATGATACTTGGTGGTCAAGCAGGATCAATGCCTTGACTCCCATCAGGTATCAGTTACCGTATGTGTATGATGCATTGTTAGAAATTACTGTAGATTCAACTCTCAAAAGCTCTTCCTATACCATGAAGGTCTTCTAGACCTGGCCCTCTTCCTATCCGAATAGGTCCAGGTTCAAATCCTGGTAGCAATTAAATATTTTTTCGACAGATAGATTTTTTCTGTATATAATTCTAATTAATTTGTATTAAAATACCACAGAACTATGTTCTGTAAATGCAACTTCACAACAAAAATGTGTTCTCCTTAATATGTATTAATTAATACATATCAAAGATATAATTCTCACAAATATATCTCCGATTTGTGTGATTGTCAGAAATATAGCTCCAGCTAATGATATCCTTTCAATTTCAATTACAGCTCCTGTTTGTTATTTTAGTTTAAAAAAACAAACACAAAAACAGTCAAAATATTGTAATGTATATGTATATACTTTTTGATCAAAAATAATTTTAGCAATACATATATGAATATGTCCAAGAACACACAATTACTGGATTTTCACCTACAAAGGCACTGTTATTAAACAAATCATAGATATCTCATCGAGACGAATCTATATTAATATAAAGTGATCACTTAAGCCAGCCGAAGACAGGTAATAAGCCCTATAATTACCCATACTTCCATATATTTACATTAAAAATAGCTTCATCTCTATGAGAAATCTATTATTTGTTTAAAAATAATTTTGGTTTGTTAAAATTTCCATTTCATAGAACTGAACGAATCAACTGTAGAAAAGTGGTCAACATACATTTCATCATGCTTTGGAAAATAAATGAAACAAACAATGTAATATTTGAATCAACTTTTAATGATTTTATCACAGAGGGGTAAATGTTACAATACAACACCAGGGAATATGCCAAAGATAGCACTAAACTGTAGGTATTTGAATAGCACACTTAAATTATATCAACCCTTCAAGGTAGCGCTGCGATATAACAATTTATTTATCAATTTCATGTTTTTTTTTAATCAATAATTTAGTGACCAAGAGTACTCATAGTCTGTGCCCAGTGAAAATTAATCTACAGGTACATAGTAAACACTAAACTAATCACTTAAACACCAAGTTATTTTATATTTGTATAGCGAGAAATGTAATAACTGGCGCTACAAATATTTTACTATAAACGCATACAGTTTCATCCCACAATGCATGTTAAAATTTGAAGTAAAGCGATAAAAGCTTCTTTCATTTGATTTTTACCTTGTGCCACTTTTAATTTTGGCACATAAAATGGGTTTTTAACTGTGATTAAAGAAAGATGATTTTAAATAAATATTAATGTTTAACAAAATGTGTCGTATGTTTTTTACAAAATTTTACTAACACTCGAAATCAGCCGATCAGTAAAAGTAATTCACAAAAGTTCAGCCGTTCGCTTCTCTCTCAAATATTAAACATCTTCATTTATCAAGTCTATTTACTGTATTTTTTATATGACAAGATGCACCGTACCATAAAACGAACCTCAAATTTATGAGACAATTATTTAAAAAAATATTTTAATATAAAAAAAATATACATACATCTCATTTACGAGTGAGATAATACACACGAGTTTATGCCAATTTATCGGTGGTGTCGGACATCTATATTTGTTTTACATACTACAATAAATGAACTGTCAAATTCGTATGGAATATAGAAAGATTCAAGAGATATAAAAAATAAAAATATGAAATATAGTAACTAAAATGAAGAAAAAGTATTGAATTAAAAATATAATATGTAAGTATAATATTAAAAACAAATACATGGTTAGATATAAAAATAAATGCATGTATAATATTTTTTAGTAGTTTGAATAGTTTCTGTGGGAACCTATTACCACGTATCGCCTACCTTCGGACAGTAAGAACCACCCCAATTTTAAATCAATTCTAAGGTCATAAAAATATAGTAATTCAATTAATCAAGATTATATTTAACAAAACATTATTAACCAATCTATTAAGATAAACCTAATTTGGTTTTGTTTAGAGAAATTACTAAAATGTTTGATTGTTCGCGCATCCACGTACCATCTTTTAAATGATTGTGACATGTGCACCAATGTGATCATCGTACTAAACTAAACTAGCAAAATATTTGAAGTGCCGATTTAACCCTCTTTTGATTACACATTATAACTAGACTATTTATATAGGTAGGAATATTTTAATACTTTCTCTTATACAGGTACTAAACTATGACATTCAGAAAAATTTTAAAACTTAAAAGAAACAGTTAGGCGTTGGACAGAATAGAAATGCATACAGTAAAGTTAGAATATGAAAAATATGCTTTGAATCTCTGAATTTAAATATGTGATTTTTTAATTATGAAAACACTAATAATGTGTTTAATTAAGCTTTTAAAAGTAATATTTATATAGTTTAATTGATCGTACCATACCAAATAGATATTTCAAAACAATATTATTATACATATTGGTGAAATAATGTAGCTGTGTATTATTATATATTAATTAGTGAAAAAGGTTATGTCATTATGGAATATTAAATAGTATATACGTAATAGATTACTTGGTATGACCATAATGCATAAATAACAAACATGATTAATGCATAAATAATTATACTTATTACTTACAATGGATATATATTTTCTTTGTTCCGAAGTAAAACAAACAGTTATAAAATGTGAATTTTGCAATCAAAAATTTAATTAAAGAAATTGGATGGCTTTTGAGCAAATACATGCTTTGTTTCATTCATAAGACTAATATTTAGGGAGATCTCAAAAAGATATTTCATGAGAAAATACAAAATTGGCAATAAGAATTTTTAAATTTCATGAATCATCACACATGTGATTTTTCACCGGTACTTTCATTACACTATCAGAGAACATACTAGTTTCCATAACACAATATTTGCAAATTCTGCGTTAACCTCTTGAGGAACTCGTAGCTTTTATAACACACAATACCTGGTTACATCACCACGATTCTCGAGGAACATTCATAAATATATGATTACATCACTAGTAGTATTTGTATGCTCTCAGAGCTAGGACTTTTATGGAAGGATTTAAACTGTATATAAAAAATTTGATAATAAATAATAATCTTGTTATTATTAGAACTCCCACCAAAACTCTAATGCATGTGTCAGAGCTGGCGCACGCCTACCTCTTTCTGCCATACGACAGTCCTGTTATAATGGCTACGGAAATATGACACTGACGACTAGATATCTCCATAGCACTATGACAGAACCGTCGTACAACAGAAAGTCATAAGTGTGCACTAGCTTTTACATTATTACAGACAATATTATTATTTTAATACAAATTAAATGTATCAATGAGAAAGATATACAGATAAAATCAATTTATCGAAAAAATATTTTAGTTGCTGTCAAGATTCGAACCTGGATCTTTTCCTATCCACGGAAATGCATTACCAGATGCAACACGCCAACCGACGTAAGTTGACGATAAATTTTTTAACTTATATGCTGAATATTTTTCAAATTGATACATCTGTTATTCCATTTTAAAAGGCTATCACCTTTTATCTTTCTAATTGATACATTTAATCTGTAAGGGCAAATAAGGGTGGCAACAAAAATATTTTTTCGATAAATTGATTCTATCTGTATATCTTTCTTATTCATACATTTAATTTGTATTAAAATATCACAGAACTATGTTCTGGAAAACTGCAACAATAATAGTGCGTTCTCCTTAATAATATTATATTATTCAATGCGTAATAACTGATAAAGTATAAATAGTGAATATACAATTTCAATATATTTTCTTTTAGGAAACATGCTAATATCTATTTTAAATAAAAATAAAAAAAATTAACAATTACACAAAATATTCAATTTGGTCATCAATTTTAATCCTACTAACTACAATATCAGAGAAAGACTTAAAAAGCAAAAATAGACTAAATAATATCTGGTTTGTAGGGATCAACCGGAAAACGCCACAACTTCATCCTATTTTGCATAAATAACCACCGAACATTGGCGAAAATGTAAATACATATCGACCCCTCCTATGTGAAGTATGTATCGTAACTTACTGAGAGGTCATTTTTAGTTGTTCCCAGTATTTCGCATATATTTGATACATTTTTAAGTGGCAGTATTTTTTTTCATATATATTATGATCAATAGAACATAGTAGAATACAATATGTATAATTAATACAAAAAAAATAATGCCACTTAAAAAATATATGAAATACTAGGACAATTAAAAATGACCTACATAATTGTTTGTTACAACGCTATGTAAAAGGGGTTGATATTATTATAACTGATAATTGTCCCTGGTTTCACAAGAATCTGTTTACATGATAACATATTGCGAGGTGTGGATGATAGAATTTCTACAAAGAAATGTATGTATTGCTAATTATCAATGTATAGCTATTTCTTTATTAACTATTTAATTTTTTTCCGTTATCATTTGGTAAATTTAAAACTGTCTAGTATTCATTTTCTTGACTTCAATTTATACTAAAATAACAATAATTGTATACACTGTTGAGAACATGAATGCGCAATATCTTTTTACTTGTGTGTAATTTATCAAAATATTTTATACTTGAACACATTTACAAGAAACAATGAAACACCGACTCTCACAATATACAAAATAAAGTGAAATTAAAAAATATTATTTTTCTTTTTCGTAAAAAATCATTTACATGTAAATTTACAACAACTCTTACATCTTGTGCATTCTTTTGTACTACACATTTCCCTCCACTGATATGAATATACAACAATGGCTGATATGCCGATGAATGAACATGGAGGAATATACAACAATAGCTGATATGTCGATGGATGCACGAGTCCTTTATGTGACGATTAATCGAAAGGTGTAATAAAAAATACCCATCCTAATTTGAGTGTATTGACTGAACAAAATACTGTGTAAACAAAGATTTGAATAATATTAACCCTAAATACCCAGGCGCAGTCGGTTGAGCCCTACATCCAGTAAGGAATTATTAAATTTTCTACAATCTTCTAAAAACAACATCAACATATTAAATCGAATCTTTATGCGATTATATTCAACACAAATACACTAAGATTAAATCATCCACTGTAATCCTTGCAAGAAACCGAGTAGTGGAGGTAAATTATATATTAAATGCATATTCATATTTAAAATTTCACTTACTGACTATTTGAACCATCAAAGCTCTAGTACATTGTATAAATCATGCTTCAATTACTTTAATTAATATCCACTTCAATTACTTTAATTAATATCCCAAATTATTTATTTATTGTCTGTCATTTAGTTTAGGAATTGTACATCCAAAACGAATAACAATATGGCGTGCTGCAATCTATTGCAATATGCAATTAATGCAATCCATTGCAATTAGTTGAATTTAAACAGTCATACCTTGGCATGTGCAACCACCGCATTCCTGGGAAGTATCACAGTGAGATACTAACATCATCGAAAAAGCATTTTAAAATCTGCAAACTGCATTTTCATTGGAAATATTGATTTGCAGGCAGTCACAGATACACCACGAAGTAAAAAAAAAGTTTCTTTGTTTTGGTAAATAAAATAAAAATTGATTAACAATGTTACAAATTACAAAGTGTTGACAGAATAGAATGTGATTTTGGAATACGCCCTTTAATATTAGGTATAAATCTTAAAAATGTACATAACATAAATGTTCACTGAAACTAATATTTTCCTGTCATAAACACTCACGATTGGGCAAATGTGTGGAATAATGGCAACAGTATCCTTGAAAATAAATATTTTTCAGAAAAATACTCAGTGTTATATGTATATACATATACTGATATATATTTAATAGTGCACAGTGAGAAAAAATTGGCACATGTCATTTGTCAATTTTCGCAAGTCAATGATGAATGTTCAAGAAATGAATTTATTCATTCACAAGATTTAATTCTATATTTGTTTCCAGATCATAAAACAGTTGATTTCATTATTTTAAATTTCTGAAACACAATCTGAATTTTTGTAAAATGGAGATCAAATCTTAAAATAAAGTAATTTTTCAACTTTTAATAAACAACAGCTACGCAGCTGACTAATGACAATGACAGAATCACTCAAAATTTAAAAACATTATGAACCCCTTCAAAAAAAGGTATATTCAGAGGCAATCCTTCATTACATTCCAACCCTGTGAACTATAAGAGGGGACTAGAATAAAACGGAACTTAAAAATAGTTATTGATGGAAGTAGTTTTGAGCTTACAAAAGTATTGTATTTAAGTAAACTGATTCTTCCTCTTCCTTCAATAATGTTAATCACACAAAAAATACACATTCAATAAAAAACTAGCAATTTACAAATAAAATGTAATTACACAAGTAATAAAATATTCATGTAGGTCACCTGCACAAAATCAACTTGTAAATTAAAGATACAGTATTATTATTATTTTGTATATATAACAAACTTTTGTTACGCGATACCCATACTTTTATATATCATAATATACCTACCCCACAAAGAAGAAGATGGCTCTGTTGGGGGGTAGTATGCAATGTAAAAAAAGTCTAAAAATGGATCCATTTTATTAAAGTCACCTCATATAAATATATATACAGTAGAAGCGCGTTAATTCGAAACTCAAGGGACCAAAAAAATGAATTTGTATTACACGGAACCCCGTTAATAAGAAATTCAAGCGACAAAAAAAAAATTACAAATTTTGGGATGCGATCGCATAAAATTCGTAAATCATGAAAAACCTCAATAATTTTGTGAAAAGAATACATATTTTGGCATATTTCACAAAATCGTTTCGAATTAAAATTAAAAATCCTGATGTAATTTATTATACAAATGTACTACTGAAACTAATTAGGATGAATATTAGATCTATTTCTCGTAATAAGTAAAGATCCTACCTTCAAATGTTCTCAGATAATTAAACAATCATTAAATAAAATACACAATAACTAATAACTATAACACTAAATTAAGAATAAACTTTTTTAATTGTCAGGCATGTTTCAGCTTGAAAAAAATCATATATTTTTCCTTGTCTTACTTTTTGACACTTACACAATACAAATTTTACCACCGCATCAAATGAGCGTATACTTTCGCCGCTGTCTTGGGATCACTTGAAAAATTTCGCGTGAAATAATAAGATAAGTTAACAATAATGTCATTCAAGGAAAATGAAGATTATTAACACAATCAACACAGTTATTAGAAATACAATCATTCATAAATATGTGAAATAAAACGAAAAGTCAATCTGTCCAAAAAAAAAAACATATTAACAACACAAACAGTTATTAGTAAAAGGAATCGAAAGGGGAATTTAGAATAGGCGAAAAACAATAAGCGGTCCAGGTAAAATCAATTAGCGCAAACAATCTCTCTATTCTATGAAAGAAGCCAATTGAAGAAAGCGTACCCAAAATTCCCCAATTTTATTGCAACATAATATAAAGGCGATTGCACACAAAGTAGGCTCAGACGCACGTTGTGTCAGCAGGTATCGCAAAATAGATAAAGAACACTTCACACGGGCACGCATGGTCAAAAAACCGCGAGCTTTATTAATTTTTACAATTTTCAAATTATGTAATGTAAAAATGTATTTATTTATAACTTGAGGGCCTGAAAATCATTTTATACTACATGTTAACAGGGTTTTCGTGTTAAAGAGGTTGATTAAGTATGAAAGTGACAATTTGGGTCTTAAAGTGTTGAAAATTTCAAACTACATCGAATTACGAATAAAAGGGGTTCGAATTAACGCGGTTCTACAACAAAGTTGAAAAATATTAAAATCTGCATCTGGCAATATCCCACAGTTTTTCCAAGCATTACATAACTGGGAACATATGAACTAATTATGTATTCATATCTGCAAATTGAAAATGTAGACTGGATTAACATTATTTAAATATATTATACATATATACTTACACTATATAAAGCGGTACACACTATAAAGAAAATGACTAACAAAATTAATTTTAATAATATCCTAATAGCAATGCAGAATAATATAAAGTCAAACTATTAACCGTTTCCTGGCCCCAATCCACAAATCACTAAATTAAAATTTATCTTATTCTTTTCATACTAAATTAAATCTAACAAGTACCTCTGAAGAAATCCATATAACAAAGATTTTTTTTATATTTAACACAAATACGTTGTAGTTAAATTTAATAATTAATAGTTTGTTTTTAAAAACTACTATGAATTGTTTATATTCACAAACCGGTTTCGGAAAATACCCTTGCCTTCATCGGGATGATAAGAAAGGTATTTTCTGAAACCAGTTGGTGAATATAAATAACTCATAGTGGTTTTTAAAAACAATGTTAATAAACTATTAATTAATAAAGATTACCCAAAATATTCCTTCTTCTAAAACTTTCGGAATTATATTGATGCCTTTTACAAATTTTAATTAATAAATTAATTAATAAATTTATATTAATAATACTAAAATGTGTCGCACACATTAGAATGCAAAAATACAACATTTGGAATATAAGTTTTTTGATAATTCTAGGATCTCCATAAATAATTCTTTTAAATTAGGTATTCAAAAAGTATTCAGGCACTGGCCAGGAAAGGTTAATCTATACAAAACGTACAATTGTCAAATCCTTAAATAGATTTCTCATGCGTCTTACGTTTCAAACACAATGAAGACCTCAATTTGCAATAGTGCAAATTGACAATGATAATGTTTCGTTAGACATGTTTAACAAATGTAATTGAATTTTATCACAATGCGGATCACTAATATAATATTTAAAAAGCGTTGTACAAAAATGCACTTGGAATTACTTAAAACTACTTAAATGGGACGCGTTCTTTCAATCCAAAAAATACAACGCTCTCGGTATTGTTAAAAATTACACATTAATTTTAAAACAATATTGTCACTTATGTCAATCTTTAAAAAATCATTATATATAATTACATAATGTATAATGCAAACTCGATAACAAAACAGATAACAATCCTGAAACATTTTAATTTTGGATACTTCTAATATAATAGTTTGCATTACACTAAACACAGATGTAACATTAACATCATTCGCTTATGAGGATAATCTGATTAAACAAATAGATTGCCTCATTATTTGGACCTTCTTGCTGAAAATATCAAGGCACAAGTTACTTTCAAATAACAATTTTTTTTTTTTTTTAAATTCTGAATAAAAAAAACATTAGAAAAATTATTTGTCAAAAATCTATTTGTCGCAAAACAAATTTACAAAATCTCTTTCCTAAAGCAGCAATTTATAGCAATTTACCGAAACAGAAATATATCAAACACTGATAATTGTTCAAATAAACTGATAAAATTAATTGAATAATAAATTATTTAAATGATATTTTCTTAACAAAGAATTACATAACGTTATTATAATGTTCGTTGCAAAGCATGATATATCTAGTCCACTATCTGATTCCTCAGGATTTTAAATAAAACTCCGTACAGTTAATTCAATGACTGTATTAATAATTATGAATTCCCTAACACTAGCCATGAGATATCTCGTGTTTATTCTTTTGTATAAATAGCAATTGGGTATAAACATGTAAAATTGAGTTGGCGGGGAACGTGTTAATAGTATGGATTTTTTTTAAATTATATAGTATGTAAAAATACAATTCATAAATTTGTCAATTAACAAATTGAACAAAAGATCAAATAATGAAGAATTCATGTCACAATTGATCAACAGCCATACCCCGCTTTACTGAAAAGATATGTTCCTGAAAAGACTGTAAATTGAAATTCCATGAATTCATTTTTTCCACATGAATACAAATTACATATGCCATGAAGAAATAATCATTTAAATAAAATTTGTGGTTAAATATTTTCACCGATTGTTGCATGACTTCTTTTCACGACTCGTTAATATTATTCAATGCAGCCTTGGTATTAAATTTCATCAAAAATTGTCTAATAATTGATAAGCGATTTCCCCATTCAGTATTGGCAATAAATCAATGAAAAGCTATTCGCAAATAAAATGCTTTCAATGTAGATATCACACCTTGATCTATTGGCTCAATTAAGGCTCTTGAGGAAGATATTACAAGAGGGGTAATTATGACACATGCATAAAAAAAAGCTTTAAATTTAGTCATCTTGTATATGCAAAATGCAGGGAAATTGTGACAAAATTCTACATCTTCTACCTATTCACTTAATTGCATATAATATTATAATTAGATTGATTTTCAAAATGCTTTCTTTCAAATAATTACTAAGAAGTTTGATAAATTTATGTTTCGAGATTGCTTTGGATAAATTGTTTTTTGAACAACTTAACATGTTAAACATTAATTAATTAATATAAAACTCAACTGAAGCCAATATACTTTAAAGAACTATTATTTTTGTGTTAGAGTTTAACTTTGTAGAATTGGATAAATTGAAGAAAAAATTAATATATTGGTATTATATTTTTAGTATATTCCACACACTAATTACAACTCTTCATAAAACGGATAAGCGGGAATAGTGCCTTACCTAGGTAATCAAATGTAATTTATCTCTGAATATACATTTGTAGGTATGCACTCACAACATGTATTATAAATAACTATTAATAGATTAGAATAAAGTAGCAGAAAGCAATCGGCTACTGCCGATAGCTTGTTTCCAGGCCCTGCGGGTAGCTATTGTGGCCAATTATAACTGGTCAATATTAAAAACATATCTTATTATCAAAGTGAGGAAAGTGATCTACCACAGTACAAAGAAACTTAACCAAATAATGCAAACAAATACCCATGTATCATTCCAGCGGTAACACAAAACACGTACTCCACTTTCCATGGTCAAAGACTGACTGCCAAATGCTGTGCAAGTTAACACGCCCAACAACAGAGGACCATTTTATGTACATCGTACACAGTGGCGTAACTAAGCCAATGTGGTGCATTTGGCCCCAAGTTAGTTCGGATACAAAAGGTTTATGCTCTACAACACATTTTAGTATTGATACTTTTCCTAGCGCTATAAAATTTTAAAAATCATTTCTCACATAATGTGTATTACAAAAATATGTGAAAACATCATTAAATATAGTAGTACGCCTAAATGGACTAGAACATCGCCGCAGAAGCGAAAATCACTGTAAAATAATTTCATGAAAGCGTAAATATTATAGGGGACTATTGTTACTATTAATATTTAATCGATAAAACCGCGCAGTACTTAATATTCTTACATATTACATACAATACATACATACATAGGTGGCCCTTCCATTTTGCATTGGAGCTCAATTTTATTTAGTTACGCCACTGATAGTACTTTATATATTAGTGCAGAAAAAAAAGCTCGTAGCACAATTATTTTTTTAATGTAGTTTTGGTTTGCAATTAAATATGATAATAATTTTAGGATAAAGCAATAATAAAAAATAAAAATTTCTCATACGTCTCAAC
Organism: Eubasilissa splendida; assembly: GCA_031772225.1. Taxonomy (NCBI): domain Eukaryota; kingdom Metazoa; phylum Arthropoda; class Insecta; order Trichoptera; family Phryganeidae; genus Eubasilissa; species Eubasilissa splendida. Next base: position 15,035,626 of record CM062861.1, on the reverse strand, counting down.
ATCTCAAAAATAAACATCAATGAAAAATTAAAATTAAAGTTAGTTTTATTAAATAGGCAAATGATGAAAAATAATTTAAACAATCCTTGAATGTAAGTTATAATTGTGATTTTATATAAAATAATTAAAATTATGTGGTTATGACAAATGTTTCAATGAATTTGTCAATTATTCAAGGTCTCTAAAATAAGAAGCACTAATTTGAATTAAATGTATTTCTTGAATCATACCATACGGACACAATTATCTCTGAAATAAATGTATACCAGAAAAATGCTTGAATATTTATGAAAGCACACGCTAGTGAAAAATTTACTGACATCGTGAATCTTCTACAGCTAGTTTAACACATTATATGGATGGTGTTCGGCAATGTGTTAACCTTGAAGTCAGATTTTTTAATGAAAGTCTTATTCTTTATTATTAAAAATAGTTTAAGCAGTTTAGACATTTGCAAAGTATTTGTATTGTAATACCATAATAGGTTAACCAACAATTGTCTAAAGTAACATAAAATAATGAATTTTAATAAATTATTTGCTTCTAATTTACAAGACCTTGTACGTGTGTAATTGCAAAAAAAATTATTAAAAATTGAGGATATATTTGTGTAACATTCTATATATTTTGAAAACATTATTTGACAAATAATAATTTTACCAAATGGTGCATTTTCTATTAGGATTCATTGATGAACCGACTGGACATTGAAAGGCCTCTGCGAATGCTGCAGTATTCCGTAACATACCATTTACCCTGGAAGATATTAGAAAATTAAACAATCAGAATATGTATGTACTGTGCCTATGTATTAGAAAATCAATTGAAATATTAATTAACATATTTTAGTTAGTGCACTTGTGTCACCATGCCACGACGGCCACACAGACTGGCACAGAAACTTCCATGTCCTATCTCAAATCAAAATTAGTACTCACTATGATAAATCTATCTCACTTTCAAGTAAGTGATTCAAAAATGATATAAAGTTATTATTGATGTCATATGTATTAATTTTTAGTTTTTAAAAGTTAATTCATTGTTTTTTTTATTGATAATTTTAATACTTATAGATATAACGTCATAACACTATAATATGGATAGAATAATTTTTTTAAATGTAAAAACAACCTTTCAGGTGCTGTCATATGAGAGTCAATCTCAACACTCCGAATATAATCTTCTGGCGACAGTTTGGTGCAGTACAGCTGCGCGGTGAACAGGAAAAACAGTTTGGTGGACGAGAGGGGCAGGCGAGACAGGGAGTCTGAGCCTCCTTTACCTGCAATCCGCCACCACGCATCCCACGCAATTTTAACCGCACCAACATCAGCAGCGTTTTCGTTTAATGTGCTGTTGCCGTCAAACTATTAAGCAAATACAATAAAGCTTTGATTTATAAGCGTCCATCAAAGTCTCAAAAAAAAAATTGCCATTATTATTGATATCAATTTTAATCATTGATAATTGTAATGTAAGCCACAACACATTGTTAATCTTAAAATGACAGCACAGTAAGAAAGAAAGAATGAAGTATGCTGACTGGAGATGGTAGAAAAATGTTTTATATTTGGGAAAAAATTACAAATGTTTTATTTAGAACATTTTTAACTGATATATGAAAATTCATAAGTATGTACTTTATTTTTTCATGTACTAATAATAAATAATTACTACAACGTAAATTAGATTTTTATATATTCTAAAAATTGTGCAGTACAATATACACCACGCTAAGTAGCACTGGTAGAATTACCTCAACCTGCACTTTTTTTCCCATGAAATTCAGGACTTTCTGTGAGGAGGTTTGATAGCTTCTCGTTAGGCAACCGAGCTTCGCTTTGAGGACTTTTAAAGACTTAGATCCCGCCCACAGTGGAGAGACCGAATGTCCAATCGAGTGGAAATCCAATGCATGCATCATCTCGTGACTCATAATTAACCCTATTGTGCCATAGGTTACGTACTGGGGAACTTTGCTGTTGAAATGGGGTTGAGTAAGAAGTGCCAAAGGAACAACTGAAAATAAATTATTAAATTGAATTGAAATTTATAGTGATTCAAAGGATATGTGATTAAAAAGACAATTTATGAATAACTATGAGAAAATTTCAAATTTATTTCAAACAAATTATGTACTAGAAACTCAACATTTATATTCTCAAATATTCTCTTCAATGTTTATTTTTTGAAGATTTATAAAATTACTATTTTGTATTAAAAAGATGTAAAAATTGTTCTCAATTATAAAATTAAATGTTAAAATAACAATAAATCTCAAGAAACTGAACGATATTTAAAAATGTTCATAGGTTTTCACATTCAAAATCTTCAGTGTATAGTTTTCTTATCTGCCGTGTATATCTGACCTTTCTAGCCGACGTTTCGGATCCCATTGCAGGGTCCATCATCAGGGCTGATGTGATGTATGACTGTTAGTGTTGTGGTTAAGTGACGAAAGCAAGGTCTGTCATTTATTAGGTACTGGCTTGCACCACCGTATCGAAAACAGGTGTTGTGTGAAATGAGTAGTGTTGTGCTATGTTAAGTTTCATCTATTGTCGGATCACTATTTGTGAGGGCTCTTCGATTCCTATGGTTTTAAAGTGCCGGATATCACGAAGTTTTTAATATTAACGACAATATTTGTTAATGACATTTCAACCCTTCCTACGTAAACTATCGTAAGTAAAATATGACATTGTTACTTATTTCTGGTATTTTGCACGTATTTGATACACTTTTAAATGGCTGTAATATTTTTAATATTATATTTATTAGAACCTACATCATCGAATACAATATATTTTTTTTTAAATCTGTCACGAAAATAAATATCAAATACATGTGAAATACTAGAATGATTAAAACTGTCGATTTCTATGTTGATACATATTTTCTACTTTATGGATTTACTTAACTACAAATATATTAAGGTGTTGATTTTTGTACATTTAATAACTTGTATATGATAATTTATCATTATACCTTGTAGATTTAAAAAAATAATTATTTATATAACCTAGTTTGTACAATTATTTTACTACTTGTCAAGCATGTTTGCACAGGATTCAAATATGCGAAATTTAAATCATTATAAAAAATTAACAAAAGATACGCGTTTTTGTTTATTACAATACTTTTTTAATCTATAATAATTTTATGGTAATAAAAATATATATCAAATTTTATAAAACATAGATAATCAAATAAAGTATTACATATATATATTATAAGACTAAAGTCATTGATATGGGAATTTTTAAACTCTGAAAAGATATACATATTCATCCAAACCATCACATGAAAATTAGTTTTGTGTTGACATAAATGTTAGCTCAAAGAATACTTGTTGAGCATTTAACATACAAGTTTTTAAATAAAAAAATCCCGCTTACTTATTTGATTTTCTTCTGGATAATAAAATGCATTCACAATGTAAGGTGAAGGCCAACACAGTTCCTTTGCAGTAATTTCCATCTCCACCAGTCTCAATACCCGGAGCCGGTGTAACATGTTGTCAAAAAAATTCTCAGTTACAATCAGCTGAAAAAATTATGCACAGTAATAATCAAGTGTTTAAAAATTACCAAATACTATTACAAAATAAAAAAAACTTATTCAACCAAACTCCATTCCATCCCCAATGAATTAAAATGACTAATTATGTTGTATACAATTACAGCAGTAATCTCGATTATTCAGAACAGAAGGGAAAAAATTAATCTCAGTTAATAAAATTATTATTATCCATAAAATAATACTAAAAAAATATTCAAAAATAAAAATCGTGATATGAAAACACACACATAAGGATTTAACAAAAATATTAAAGGCAACTATAAATTACTTAACCTCTAACTAAACAAGTGAGTTATTGTCAGTACAATGTGCATGAAGGAGTGAGGTTGGCTATTTTGATTGTGATTATTTTATTTCAAAAAGTTATATTATGAAGTCATTCAAATGGTAATGTAATATCAGACTCTTTTCAGGAAAATAATTTTCATAGCACGCCGTACATCCATACTCCTTTAGAGGTTAATATGAATACAGGTAATCCCCATTTATCGTGACCCCGGCGATTGCGGAATCGTTATATCGCGATCTTTTTTAAAAAAAAATTGTCTGGCTTTTGACACATACCAGAAATCATCATAATGAGTGGTCGCACGTGAGTGATACCTTTCACATAATACATGTACATATACGTTAAGCCAGTGCATCATTTGGGTCTATCCTTCAGTATAAACTTAGCTACAGTGTCAACGCTAGATGATATTCAGACTTTATTAAAATCACACAATGAACCCTTAACTAATGAATGCAAGAAATGGACTGCTTAACTATGTCCCAATAAAATGAAATCCTCTTCACAACCGATGCATGGAGTTATGACGAATATTACGAACGAGTGAGTACTGTAAAGCGTTATTGTAACGGCTTATTTGACAATTATATGATAATTTTGCACAAGGGAATCTAGATTCTTTATTGCAACGCGGAACAAAATGAATGAATTATGTTATGTATGTCTTTTTTTTGGTATTATAATGTTTGATTTATGAACAATGTGTTTTTTTCGAATTTTAAAATGTTTTTGTTCGCGAAATTTCGCTTATCGCGACCATGTCCAGAACGTATCCCCCGCAATCAACGGGGGTTACCTGTACTACGAACTCACTAAGGATTTCTCAAAATTCAAATTTATAACAACGCACACACCCACCATATCACAAAAGAGACGCACACTCTATTTTTCATCATTGGCACAATGAACAAAATTTTACAGCGGCAAAACTGCAAGCTCAATTTTTTAGCAACCACATTCTACGCCTTATTTGTAATTTTTTTTCATTCCACTTAATCAGTATCCCAGGCAATCGAGTTACAGTATTAGAAATGAACACATTTTGACAAACACGCAGAAAACATAAAAATCTGCTCCATATTAGTTTAAGAGATCGAAGTTTTTTTAAGAGATCTAAAATAAATAAAAATAAAAAATTACAGATTTAAATAAGTCGTCCACAAAGGAAAGATTTCGTAATGGCGGCCAAGCAATAAAAGAACCTCTCATGTTCATGAGTCTATCCATGAGGTGCCAGCGAGTATGGTCATCTAGCCAGTGTGTTTTCTCCACCAGAGTAAAAAGTGAATGCTTCAGTTCTTGAAACACAGCATCTGCCTGCAAAAAGACAAATATTCTCTAAAATGTACTGTAATGTCATATATCGAGCCTGACTGATCAGTTTTATTCTCACGGGTCTTATATCGAGTTAAGCTCAGCACTTCGCAATTATATTATTAACTCAAACGTTAGAGCTAACATATGAATATTTTTTGTTGGCTGAATTAGAACACCGTTCTTGGATAAATATTTAATATATAGTGCTACAGACGATATTCAGACATGTTAAAGGTACAAAAAAAATTGACAGGAGTATAAGGCAGTCAGTAAATGGTTCAGAAATACCAACACAAAATATGTAGTATGTATCACGATTCGCCCTTCAAACTCATATTTTTTTCGAATTGTAACTAAATATTTTTTGTTTCAATAATCAAAATATTTTTTGCAAGAAATATTAACTAAGGATAATATTTGATCATAATATTAATATTTGGACAGAAACAAGTTAAAAAGTAGTGATGATTATTTTCTAGAAGCCAGAATATACAGGACTCAGTTGCAACCAGAGCCGGCCCGAGGGGGTGAGAGCGCCGAGCAAGCCGAAATAAAAAGGGGAGAATAAACTACAGTTTGAACAAAATAAAAAGTTTATGAACATTACATAATAGAAGAAAAGCAAGACGAACGTCATATAGATCCAGATGAGCCACCTTCTGCTTCTTCAAATATCATCACAAACGTTTCCGCTGAAGTGTTGCCCTAGAGAATGGCAGCTAATTTTCCAGTATCACAATAATTACAGCATATAGAGTGCTGTTAAAAAATACTGAACGAAAAACACACCTGGGCTGTAATCTTAATAATAACTAGGAAATGAGCTAAGAAATCAATGAAGATTCGGAAATTGGAATATTTTGCCCATGTGAAGCGAAACTTGAGAGATATATGTAAAACAATACTCTCCACCTTATCATCAATGCAAGATTGAATCACGAAAAATAGGGTCCAGTCGCAGGAGGACATTGTAGCTGCGGAATCTGAGTCTGAGAATAGTTCAACACATCCACCCAGAAAAATTTCACCCGAGGGCACCACAGAGGCTAGGGCTGGTACTGGTTGTAACTTATTTCATCAAAATAAAAAATATATAATATAAGAATGTTGTGCAATAAAAGGTATGTTTTACGTAATAAAATTTGGAATGTTAACAGATAAACTTGTACACATTTACGATGTTGATACTTCAAATTAAATTGTACTAACCTTGGTTTGAATTTCATTCAGACGATCTTCTGTGTAATAAGTAAGATATAAAGCTGAGACATGCCGAAACAGGCTATTCACAGTAAATGAAGTGCAAAACCACTCGTGGCTTTCAGCTGTGCTTAAATTGGCTATTGGGTAAAGGAAATCTCTAGCATATATTGCCAATAAAGCGTTGTGAATAACTCTGAAAATAATGGCAGAATAAAAAATACAAATACTTAAAATTTGTATAAATAAGCGCTTTGTCTTTGCACCTTTCACAAAATACAATTTGTGCATCTCATTTTTAAAATCTGTATAGTTCTGTAATGTGTATTAACTGTGCCAAAAAAAGGTAAAATTATGACACTAACCATGTTTATAGAAAGTATACTGACAAATAATTGATAGTAATTGCTGTGGCAACAAAAGTAAAGAATAGTACAGATTATCATATCTCATTTCATCAATCTCTGGTCTTCATTTCACACCTCTATACGGCAAGAATATTGGGTTGTACAACCCTGTCCATGACTGTGTAGAACTAGATAATTTTCAGAAGGATAGACTTTTAAAATCTTGTAAATTATCCAATGTCGTGTCAATCTCAGAAAATTAATTTCTCTACTTCCTCACATACGAGGGCTGTACGATAAATACCCGTGTTTAACGAATAATGGCACCACTGACCCGAAATCTGTACACTGTTGTTTTACGCCATCTTTCAAACGACACCTGTCAAAATTTCAGACAGATTAGTGGGCAAGTTTGTGTTTGTATTATAAGTGGGCAAGTTTGTGTTTGTTTGCAACTATGAAAAAAGAGCAATATTGGTCAATGATTCAATTCTTTTTTTGGATGGGAAGACGTGTGAGGAAATCAAAGTGAAGTTGCATGCCGTTTATGAGGACCATGCACCGTTGATGGCCACCATCGGATATTGGTTTAATGAATTCAAGCGTAGCCAAACATCCGTGACGAGCGGTCAGGCCGTCCGATTAAGGTGACTACGGAGGACATGGTCAACAAAATCCATAATATCGTGTTAGCAAACCACCAGGCGAAGATCAGAGAGATTTCTGACTCCTGGTGAACCTGGTCCAAAGGCGAAAACGGTTCTATCGGCTAGAGAGGTCATGGCCACCATTGTTTGGGATTCGCAAGGCATCATCTTCATCGACTATTTGGAGAAGGGAACGACAGTCACGGGGTAGTACTGTACCGATTTATTGGGCCAATTCGACACTGAATTGATGAAAAAAGGCCCCATTTGATAAGAAAAAAGTGCTTTTTCAACATGATAACGTATCAGCTCACTCGTCCCCAATTGAAACAGCAAAACTAGTCGAATTACACTATAAAATGCTGCATCATCCACCCAATACTCCAGATTTGGCCGCATGTGATTTATTTTTGTTTCCAAACATGAAATAATGGGTTGGTGGTAAGTGCTTCACGTCAAACAAAGAAGTCATCACCGAAACAGAGGCCTATTTTGCTGAGTTCGACAAATCATGGATCACTTTAAAAAGTTGGAATATTACTGAACTAACTGTATCAAGCTAAAAGGAGATTTTCGGATATAGAACTTTGTGGGAAAGTGTGTTTAAACGAAAAAATGAATTGTGAGATGTGACATGCATCAGACTATGTGTAATGAAGGTGTAACGAAGCTGTATAAGCCATTCCAAAACTAGCCAGATTTTTTTAATGAAAAATTAAAGTCCTAAAATCAATTAAATAATTTCACATTTAATTTATTATTATATAGTTACAAAAACAGTATTTAAAAGATGTTCAGTGGAAAATTTTCAAGTTTAATATTAAATTTAAAAAAACTACAATGTTATTCTCAGATTTTATTTATACAAAATGGAGTTTAACAATGCTGATTTTATGTTTTATAAACAATATCGTCTAAATGTCAACCATTTCTCTCAAGACACTCATGCAATCGGACTCTTAAATTTGCAAACACGCGAGAGCAAAACCTTGGTTCAATGGCAGCAACTTCACGGCGGATATTTTCTTGTAGGGCCTGAATTGTTCGAGCATTGTTGCTGTAAACTCTCAACTCGAGATATCCCCATAAAAAAATGTTGCACGGTGTACACCGAGGTGCCCAGGGTATGTCTCCGTACTTGCTGATTAATTTATTGGGAAAAATTCCCCTCAGCTTTTCCATTGAAACTCTAGCTGTGTGGAGTGACCCCGTCTTGCTGAAATTGTGTTCTGTTGTTGAACCCGAAAAACAGCTGCAGTTGCGGTACCAAAAAATCGATGATCATTCGGCAATACACGTCAGCAATGACAGAAATTGCACATCACACTGTCATTTTTGGACAATGCAAACGTTTTTAATGGCGTTCCCTTGGGTTGTCAGAGCACCAGTATCTCATGTTCTGTTAATTAACATATCCATCAATATGAAAATGTACTTCGTCAGTAAACAATATGTTTCCAAGCGTTCGTGCTGTTCCAAAACATTCCAGCATCGTTCTCGCTAAGGTTTCACATAAAGAATAGTCATTTTCATTGAGAAACTGCACGATTTGCAGTTTGTATGGGTGAAACTGTAGTTTCTCTTTCAAAATAACGTGCACTGTTGATTTTTTTATTATTATTGATTTACGCGGATTGCGCATAATTTCACGTCAAACTTGAGCCACATGTTCTGGTGTCGCTACTGATGTTAATGGTCCCGGAGGAGTTTGGTTAACCATTGTCCCTTCTTGTCTGAACTTTTGAACCCAATACCAGATAAGTTGCATGCTCGGCCCATCACTTACTCGTCGAATATTAAACCGAGTATAAAAAGCGCAACGCGCACGAACCAATGAATCACCGCACCTTAAATATTGCTCAACCACGAACGCGCGGTCTGCTCCCGACCAATGACTGATTTTGATTTGCAAACCCGCAAATCACGCGCGTCGAACAATACCCCTCCCACTTACCTCACACCCTGATGGTTTACGAGCAATTATAATTTAATCTTGAAATTTTTCCGCTAAACACCCTATATGTGCACAGAATTTATGTAAAGTTTTTGACAGTTTGAACCATAATTAACAATAAAAATATGTATTATAATCAATTTATGTATATTGTAGTATTCTGTATAATGCATTTACCTGTTTTGAAATCGAGTCACCAGATCAGAAATAGATGTTAAATACTTCTTGTTTACTAGATAAATATTAAATTCTGAGACATTTCCATTTGGCAATACTTCCTCAAATAAATGCTTCCATGTTACCTACAAAGTTATAAGATATCTCTTTTAATTCACAAAATTGTTCTATATATCTATAAATTATATTCAAAATAACATTGCTTTGGAAACATACAAACGGAAAGTTTTCCTGAAGTTTCTCAATGGTGTATATCTCCCTGAGCGATGTATCATAGATATTTCTGCTAACTTCTTTCTCTCGTGGTTTTAACTGGAAATAATATATAACTACTACATATAATGATATAAAAAATAAAAGGTTGTTCTTTATGTGTACGATTGTTCATTTATTAATACATATTACTTTGTCGTTCTTTCTATTATCTTTCATTATACATATATGTATCTCTATCTATTTATATTTTATATAAAAATTATCTATCTGTGTATTTTTCATTGTTGTATTTTATAAATCTTTGTAATATATATTTTATAATTCATAGTAAATTACGAGCAGAATGAAATTTTAGTAAAGTAAAATGTGCATTTTTCATGTCAAATTATGTCATTTATAAAAATTTTGGCTGATTCCTCTTGATAGCGCTGTGATCGTTGTTTCAGTGCATGCCCAGATGCAGTGACTGTGTTTACTATTTATCTGCACAAATCAAAATCATGGTTATAGATCAATGACACACTTTGTCCTATATGCTTCTCCACAAGAATAGAACAAAAACAATTACAGAAATGTAATTCCAAGTGCCTAAATATGATATGATAATTGGTAATGGGACAAAGCTTTTTCACACTTCTTTAAAGTTTACATCGTAATTAAAGTATTTTTTTATTAAAACATAAACCAACCTGTTCAATAGCAGTAGCAAACAAAAGAATTTGTTGAATTTCACTCGCCTTTAGACTCAAAATCATTCCTTTTGGCAGCATACCTGATACTATACTTTCCAATTTGTATAGTTTCTTTTCTAAATCTTTATCCTGTAAAATAATATCATCCCTGTTTAATACTCTATTCGTACAGACATTTTCTTTTTGCTCTTTTGTTTTTTTAATTACATATATTGTTTTTAACATAATACTATATGTGTGAGAACTGTCACTTTGTAAATGTATGCGTATGTGTGTGCCATGAAAGTGAGTAGATGAGTGGTGGGGGACGAACATTATAAGAGGCCGTCTCTGGGGGAACAGCTCTCTTCCATCACAGCTTCTCCAGAATAACTAGTCTATCGCTGAAGTGTATAATTTATAATTACTATAATACTTGTAATAAACTTAATATTGTTACCCGGACATACTGAGTTTTATATTATAAGGAATTGAAACCCAAGTAATTAGACAGTAAGTAGAGGATACTTTGAATTTCATCACAATATGTAATTATAATATATGTAACATAACGAAGCTCACCACCAAAATATGTATATATTATATATATAATTTTTTATTTTTTTATTTAGCAGTGAACCTGATGTTGATGACCAGAAAAAGAATAATCAGTACCAGATGTTTATTTTAGTAACTAGGTTTATATTATTTGACATAAAAAATGTATTTCATACTTATTGTGTCCAATTTATAATTATTTCTAATCAATAAATGTTTATTTTTAAATTTCACAATGCAAAAACCGTGAACAATCTTTATCCAGTTAAAATTAAATTAAATATGACATAGTTTTTTTATAATTTCTAAATGTTAGACACATAAACATTAACATATAAAAAATATTGTATAATTGATTTACAAAATTTTTAAGACAGTTTTTATCAAAATGCTTTTTATTTCACATACATTGTTCATATGAACATGTTTTCAATTATTATTATTATTATTATTAAACTAATGAACTATTTAATTCACTTACATTTATATGTTTGTAGTGATTACTTGGCTTCCTAATGTTCCTTTTATTATCATAATAATTCCGATTTTTCCAATTCAGATGATCAAAATTTAAATTCTGAAAATGATTCTGTATTTAAACTTACAAAAAATATTTTTCTTAATTATTTATAAAAAATTTAATTATAAAAAACATTACCAACATTAGCCATACAAAATAAATTCATCATAGTAATAGTCAGATAAAATTCTAATTTTAATAGTGAGTTTGAAATTCGTTTGACACTTACCTTAAGTGAGACATATTGGAAGTCTCTTGGAAAGTCAATGAAAATGGCTCCAATTGATTTATTAAAATCTTGAGTAAGGTGAATATCAAATAGAGGTTCTCCGCTAACTTTTAAAATATTAATCATAAGAGGTGTGAGATCGCTCGGCCCCATCGATCCAGGCGGTAAATATCCTCCCAGTTGGTCCAGAACTTTGTACACTAAAAGTAAACAATTTACAGAATACAATCTCATTGTGGTTCCGCAGTTTGAGAGGCCTTAGTACATGATGTTTATTTTTTAGAGAGTCAATTTAATGTAAAGTTTATCTGTAAAATGTATCATTTTTGCAAAAATACAGCAATACATGCTTTCAATCAATTTTATTATGAAAAATCCATTCAAACTTAATGCATTTCTTTAAAAAAGAATGAATTGTAATTATCACCAAAAAAAATATAATAGCAGAACCCTATTTAATCTTTATCGCAATAGAATTATCTTAGGTATACCGAATCTGGAAATATTTCCATATAAAGATCATATAGTTTGTTTATAAATTGAGTGTAAAAGTTTCAAACGAAAATTTGTGCCTGAAATGAATATGTTTGCATTAATTATCAAATACAATACAGTTTTCAAAAAAGTCAAAATTCACGTTCGGTCTTTTGTATTGCAATATCCAAAAAAGTATGAAAACATTGAATCATTTAATTAAAATTATGCGCGTATATTTTAAATAATTACTAGAAAGGAACCTGTAAAAGCTGATCAAATTTTTTCAACAGTCGTCGTTGTCGTATCATAAATAGGTGCCGAAGAAGCCTTATTGGCATTTTCAATTACATAATATGTGGAAAATTCTCACAAATAAAAATAAAATTACAGTCAAGGAATACCATTCTCAGAGATAATTCACAGAAAACATACATTAGTACTTTAATAACTAAATACTCACTTTGAGTCATATCGACAGGCTTAGTTAAGGCAGTCATACAACTTAAATAAAAGTCTCCAAGCTTCTTAAATCTGCCATGACCTGTTTTTGATTTGATGAGATCTAAAAAATATTATATCCATATATAAGTGGACAATTACAGAATCAGCGTAATTGTATGAACTTAATAATTACAGTAATACTTACAGTGAAGCAAATTATTGATATTATTTTGCACCGCGGCAAAGCTGAGATCCTCTTCTAAATGGTTGGGATTGTTTCCCCAACCGCCACAAGCGAAACTGAAGAAATCTCTATAGAAAGAATGAAAATATATTCTATTAAAGGCAAAAGTCCTACATTCACTGAAGAAAGGAATTCACAATGAGTCATAATGAAATTGCTGAATTTAATTTTTTTATAAAATTTTAATGTTAGCTCTTAATCAACAAGAAAACAGACACACTGAACATTTGCATTACTACGTAGTATTTAGTCTCCACCCTATTCTCAAAAAAAAAATCATTGAGTGGTCGCACAGTATTCAATACGTATATTGGATGCCTAATTAATTATTATTTTTATATTTTTTAGCCATCTTCATAAATGCCCCCAGATTGTTAGTTTGCTTGACTTTCACGCACCATTGAAGTCATCGAGACAGAATTCATTGTTCTATTACAGTGGTAATGTCAGAACTCATGCATTAGCTAACTCCGCAGTCCCCAGAATGCATTCTTTGGGGAATGAATATGCGGAGGTAGTTGACATTTTTGCTGTAAATTTAACGCTGTATAGGACTACATTATTAACAATTTTTTGTGGCTCAACTCAATGGTGACGGATAAATTGCTTTACTTCACATTTTATATTTATTTTTAATTTTGATTATAAGAAAACATGCTGATGCATTATGTAATTTTGTTTCAATGTGTATTGCACTTCTGACAAAATGTTGTTATTTTACAAATTATGTTAATGCCTGAATAAGGTGTGTATAATAAATAAATTCACTTAGCCTTTAATGTAATCCCAAATATTCAAATGCCTTACACGTTTTAAAAACGCTCAAAATATATTTTAATTTTTTAAAAGAGAAAAATAAATTAATATGGTAGCAAAGATTGTTTCTCCTTGTTAAAGCAATTTGTGATCTATCTTCATTGGAACTTAAATCGCATTTAAAATCTCATTTTGAAAAGTATTTATCACACCTTATCAACTGGTTTGAAAAACACTTCCAAAGAAATAATATCAACAAGTTTACATGGATTTGCAGAGGGTCTGAAACACAAAGAAATAATATCAACAAGTTTCCATGGATTTGCAGAGGGTCTGAAACACATTCGCAGAGGGACAATTGGGGCACTATGGGCACCGTGAACTGAAAAAGTTTGAGAATCACTGATTTACTATATATGTACAAAAATTATTAAAATCTGGCATCATTTAAGATCTCTCTAAAGCACTGCAAAGCTCTTAAAACTATTTACTCTATTGCTCTAAACTTTGGATAAAACTTGTTTTATAATATTGAAATTAAGAAAAAAGAAACTATGGCAATAGCTGGTAACGATGAAGTGGTAAGCATCAAAAAGTGCAATAGGATGTATGAAATAATGTACAAAATTTACCCCCTTAAATAAAAAAATAATAAGTACCCGGGATGCCACCCCTGCCATGGCAGATACATGGAGCGCCTCTCCTAGCATTCTGTATATGTAACACATATGAGAAAAAAGTTGAAGCCCTTAAAAGATGTATTAGAGAAATCTCAATTTGACTTTCAAAATCAAAATCAGATAAATTTCTATTGAATAATTTGTATGTTCAAATGTCACATAAGGAAAAGGCAGTTCGGGTTTTCAAAAAGTCCTGTCACGTATTTTATATAAAAAAAATTTTTAAACAAAACATGTGATAGTTATTTTCTTGAACTTTAAATTTTTTTCTAAGAATTGTCACAAAAATTATTGTACCCTGTATATTTTTATTGGTAGAAAAATGAATAAAACATACTTGCAAGGATCTCGGTTCCATGATAAGGAAAGCCTGGTTCTGCGTGCTATATCCACACAGTCCAACGTATCACAAAGTGGCAGAGGTTTATCCCAAGTTTTATCGACATAACAATCCACTTCATCCTGAAAAATTTACATACAATTTTTGAGATTAAAATATTATATATTAAAAAAATCTATGAAAAATACAGAGTATTTAATTCGATAATACCGAGAAATAATCATGATTGAGCCATACCAATATCCAATGCAAATGTACTGCCCATGGCCAGTATTCCTTACTTCCACATAGAAATAAGTGCAGTGGTATACATCAGCGTAAATTTGTTAAACATCAAACATTTTCAATTTCAAAAAATGCCTAAACCTCGGAAATTTTATGATCATGAAAATGTTACGATCACGAAAATCACTAAACGAATCGTGATTCAGTAGACAAAATTGTTTTTCGTTCAAATTATGACTATTTAATTATTTATTGACAAAGCAATTATTATCACCATGCGTTAAAAAGTCAGCGAGTTTCACTTCCATACATTCAAATTGGCAAAAGAAGAATGGACGAATGGAATGAACAGTGGAAATGCAGTCGTTCAGAAGTATGTATAGAAAATATATATATGACGGAAGAATAAACAAATAAGATAGATCTATTTATAGTATAATTGACAGAATTAAGAATGGGTTGTTGAGATGGTTCGGTCATGTGGAATGTAGAGTAAGGAGAGGATGATAAAGAAAATATATGAGGCGAGTATTGAGGACGACATGAACAGAGAGTACCCGCATTATCTTATATAAAATTTTAAAAACATTATATTAAAGACCTGGCATTATCAGATAGACTAAATATTGAAAAACGGTCATGTTAAAAACTTCACTAATTGAAGAACGTACATGAGAAGATGTACGAAAGCAGACGAGGCAAGAGCGATATGACGAGACTGAAGAGTGTTGTGTCTATTCTCTCTGACTACCTATAGTTAGTAAATTAATTAATTAGATTTGATTCACGCTTAGTTTAATAATTTTAAAAATTAGCTAGATCTAAATAGCATTCACAAGTAAACATCAAAAATTGCTGGCAATGAGTAACCACAGACATCTAAACTGTTGAGCAAAACAAACTTCTTATTATCAAAAAAGCAAACAATGTGTCACATTTATATTTCAAGAGATACTTACAAAGTTAGCGCAATCCTTGTATGGCTGTTCACTAGCTGGAACACTGGATATGAGAAATAGAACAGGCGAAGCTACGAGTAAAGATGTGACAAGAAGTGTGACAACAGTTAGAGAGGCTTTGTGTAGGCTGCTGTTAGTTCTCAGCCAGTAGCAAGGCATACAACACACCCAACTACCACCCGACATCTGTTAGAGAAATAAAAGATCTCAGGGAAAATGCAAGTGTTTTGAGATACCCCATCTTCACATTTGTAGACAAGCATATTATACATCCCGACTCATCCTGAAATGTACTGTTTGTACAGACATATTCCCCAATAGGCCAATTCCCATAGTAATTTTTTTTCTGATGACAATATTAGATTCTAACTAGTAGTAAAACTATATTTAATAGGACGACTTTTTTGCAGCAGAATGTGAATTAATGGCGTTCCGGCACCTTTTTTCTGCGGTTATCCCTGTGTTTCAAAAGAGAGTTTTGTAAATTTACAATTTGATATTTTTCATAAATTTTTAAAACAAAAATTTTATATTGATGCCTATTCAATTTTAAAGAAGATTTAACTAAAGAGTAGAGATTCCAACCCGAATATTCGATAATCGAATATATTCAGCATTTTTCTACTATTCGATACGCAAATATTTGTACAGCTATTCAAATAGTATTCGTACTAATTTCCAAGGATGGATTACTAAACAATTCTTAGGATTCTGATTTGGATGTGGAAGAGATACCTATTGCTTGTTCAATGAGTTCATCGGCGTCCGAATTGCAGACTGAATTAAGAAGCACCATTTTATCCCTCGTAGAAACTACAAATGTTTGTTCAAATAATCAAAAAAAAGATTTTAGATATTTTGATAGTTTCAAAAAAAAGGACAGAAACGTTAGACCTACTATTTAAAACAGTTAACGCAACATCAACCGCTACTGAGCGGGTATTTTCAACTGCAGCAATGATAAAAACAAAATTAAGAACAAATTTAAAATACGAAACGTTCAATGCTTTGTAATTTTTAAAACTATAATAAATAAACAGTTTATGGTGAATTAGCTCATTTTCTTAGCAATTTTGATGTACTTACGTATAATACGATTTATTTGAAATATTTAAAATTAATTTCATACTGTTGTCATACTTAAGAAACTATTTGAATATTTTTAGTTTTAGTTGATGACGTTGAATAGTTGGAATCTCTACTAAAGAGTGAGAACTGCATACGTTTAAATCGTTTTGAGACGAGAACTGAATAAAACTTTGAAATTATGTATCTATAAAGCTTTTCATACTTTTCTATCTTATTTATTTTGGTGACTATTTTAAATTTATTTGCACATATTATGCTAATTTTTTTTGTTTTATTAAAAGTAATTTTTTTTTTAAATTCAATAAGTAAAATCTCAATCAAGCAATCTGCACTGCTAAAATAGTCCTTGGAGTGGTAAATTTTTAGAGATCTTGACAGTAATTGAATAATGTTAAATTTTTGAATAATTTACATTTGTTCCGATTGTTCAACTACCAGGCAGTGAAGAACAGCTCTTATTAGTTTCATTGTAGAGAAGCCAAGGAAATCACATTTTATTTTATTACATAATATATAGGTATTAGGATTTATTTTTATAAATTAACAAAGGGTGAATCCACTATTTTTATTTCATTGAAGCATTGTCAACTTTATGATTCTTAAAAAAACATGTAGCAATTTATGAAACATAATTTCATAGGAACAATTAATCCGTTATTTATAAAAGGACAAAGACAACAAATTTGTTACACAAAAAGTTTAACTATTAAAGAGATAATTCGGAAGACTTCCAAACATGATAAAATTACAAAAGCCTTCAAACCAGATCTGCTACAAGGTTTGTATATTTAACCAGTAGGCTTCGATTACTATACTATTATATAAAACACTTGATAAAAATAACATTTTGTTTGCAACCTTCGATTCCATATGTGTGAAACACAAGCAAACTGTCACAGGTCAAGGAAAGATTTTATCTTATTAATTTATACGATAGTTGCAAATTAATAAAACCTGGGTAGAATTTCTACTTGCCTGCCTCCCGTTATGATCAGAAACATGGACATCGTGAACTTCGTTCGTTTCAGGAGGATAGGGGTGAACGGATCTAGAAAAATCGTCCATGATGAAGAAAAATGTCCGGCTCCGGCCGTTCGATTAAATAATCTCACAACATCCTACATAATAGCAAAATCACTACGATGGCCCTACACTACAGCTCTTTTTGAACATCTTCATCAGCAACCACGCATTCGCCCGTATTTTATAACTAATTATTTTCTGTGACCCCAACCCCCCGCTAGGTGGCGCCAATAGCGAGCTGTCAAAAGTGTTATACGATCGATTCGTTTACCAGTGAAGGCGTGTGGATTTCGTGGCTTAACTGAATTTATTAAACAAATTAAATTGTATTGATTAACTGTAAAAATTGACCTCACCGATTGTTGCTCCAAGTTGTTATCGGTCACTTCGTACTCCAATAATTAAGGATTTCACCTTTTCTCGATTAGGATGTGAATACCAGAATTTCAGAATACCGGAATGCCAGTTATATATATGTAGCGATCAGAATTCATATTCACCGCCATCTCAGTCGGCATCGTCGCTAGCGACAGCGCTGCCGGATGCTGCTACAAGTCTGGTTCAATCATTCACCACCAAGCAGTCTCTCTAATTTCAACGTTTCACAACGGCGGTCTTGCCGGCCCGTGCGCGCCGAGCAAGACCGCAAACTCGCTTCATTTAGGTTCATAATACACGCGCACCTTCTACATCTTCATTCATTCCTTTTATTATATCTATCTTCATTGTTATATCCATCACAATAAACACATCAACACGCCAATCACATTTCTTTCATTTAACCACCGTCCTAACCCTAAATTACGTTATTAATTAATGTTGTGCCTTTGAATTTTTAACATTATACTTATTAGGTTTTTTGTAGGTCTAATAGTTAAGGCAAAGGTTTGAACCAGGTGTTTTTTCGTTCCATGAAACCACTAAGTCATTTTTTAACAGCACAAAGCGTGGTGTAACTACGATAATACAGCCAAAATGATGCATTAATGGCTCCACGCTAGATAGGAGCCCAAAGGTTTTCACCCTACATTACTTTTAAAAATGTTCTTAGGTTTTCACGGCCATTCAGAATCCTTTGTGTACAATTTTCTGGGCTAATCTTCCGTTTATATATCTGACCTTTCTTGACGACGTTTAGGATCCCACTGCAGGGTCCATCATCAGGGCTGAAGTGATCGCATCATAACATAACATATAACGAAGATACATTACTTTTGGTATCGACACTTTTCCCAGCTCTAATACGGACTTATAATTTTTAATATCCATTACAACAAAAAGTGTAAAATTATTTCTCTCGTATATTACAAAACACATTCGTTTTTGATTTCATGAATATCTCAATATTATGGCAGACAAGAACTAATTTTGTTATTTTTATTTAATGGATAAAACCGCTTTATTGCGTTTAATATTATTATATCTTATATACAATACATATACCTATAGAGGGGCCTTTTTTTAAATTTTTTTAGTTACGCCACTGAGCACAAGCATATACATTGTTCGATAATAGTACAAATGATAACGTGACGTGTATTATTGTATATTCTATATGAATATCCTCCCATTCACCTTCAGACTCCATTCTTCGTTTTTAAGAGGCCGTGGGTGTAAAAAGGCACGCGCGTGGTATGCGAGTCATATTTTTTTAAACATACATACCATATTTTTTTGTCTAAACGCTAATACGAAATTACTAGTAGGCATATAGTGGCCACAAGCAAGTAAATAATCTATAAATATTAATGCTCTTAAATCCTTAATCCGCGTCAGTCGGTTTAACAAATCCCCTGCCGTTACATTGCGTAAAGCTACAATCTAAAGTTATTTGTAAGCTAATATAACGCTGTACTGATTGAGGTGATTAGAATGCACTACTAAGATAATTTCGTTCGTGAATACAAATAGATAAGGGCTAATGTGAATATATTTGTTTCGATTGTAAAATAAACGATTATCACGGTCTGATGTTTTTTCTAAACGATTAGTCATTTGGGTTATATTTAAAATAGAGATTTATATATTTATCAGAACGATTACAAAATGCACATCTTTTTAAATGCTTATTATTTTACTCTGTAGCTGAACTAACTGTAGCTAAAAAAAGCACAAAAAACAATTCTCAAGGTAATAATTGGTCGTCCCTTTAGATATCAATCAGATCTTATATTTAAAGAGTACAATGTCCTAGACATAAAACAAATCTTTATGTTGAGACTCGTTCATTATTTCCACGCTGACAACAACTCGTCTCAAACAATAAATCATGGACACAACACAAGACAAACAACAAACATCTACACGCCAGTTCCGAGAGCAACAACGACATTTTATCAAAGATTCTACATGTTCTTAGCTCCGAAACTATACAACACACTCAGTACCAACTGGAAATCGTTTAATTCCAATAAGATTACACAAATATGGACCCAATATATGATCCAATCAGGTAGAGATGAATCAGAAGCATGGCTATCCAACATTCTAATATAATTTATACAATACCTACACTAATAATTCACTAGTCCTACAACACTCCCACTAC
Organism: Eubasilissa splendida; assembly: GCA_031772225.1. Lineage (NCBI taxonomy): Eukaryota > Metazoa > Arthropoda > Insecta > Trichoptera > Phryganeidae > Eubasilissa > Eubasilissa splendida. The sequence continues at coordinate 15,015,137 of CM062861.1, read as the reverse complement.
ATATATATTTTTTTTATTTTTACTTTTTTATACATATTTTTAATTCTCTTTTTATTCCTGTCGATGATCTAAATAACACCACAACAGCACGAAAAAAAAACTGGCTACTTTAACGCAGACTTTAGTCTAGCAAAGTAGCCATGACAACGCTGTATATATCAGAGGTGAAGTCTACTCCATCCCACACAATAAACTATGAGTATTAATTATGTTTTATGTTTAATATATTCACCTCTGTTAGAACAAAAATATGTATGTCATCTAATAAATAAATAAATGAACACCGGGATGTATATAAAAACTCAAAGCGAGTTTATGTACTGTCCGAACTCTGTATATAAGATCAGTCGAATATTCCAGGGAAGCTGGATGAAATGGCAGATAAAAACGAAACATAAAGTTTATTAGTCACGCTTATTAATCAAAATTAAATTGAGTATATCATTTATAATTGTTATGTTTCATTTACTCGAAACGAGCTTGCCTAACGTAATTACGGGCAGTTCTCGATTTACGAACATTCGCTATAACAAACAATTGGCAATGTTTGAAAAACGGGACTCGAATATGAAGAGAATTGCGAAAGTGAAAGGAAACGTTTATGATTCACTAACATGTTAAAATGAGAGATATAAAAAACGTAAACTAAAACGTGTAGTTTTCCATCAAGTCATATTTTAAAAGAATGGACGTATCAACCATTTACCTCGAGTGCACTAAGTGACACGCATGTGAAAATAACGAACACCCAAATGAAAATTTGAACGAATGAGTGTTGAATGTACGTATATAATTTTAATATAAATTAAATTGTATCAACTAGAAAGATATATTTTTGTTGCTACCGAGATTCGAATCTAGATCTTTTCCTATCCGGGGAAATACATTACCAGTTACAACATGCTTATAACTTATATGCTGCAGCTCTTTCAAATTGATTTATCTGTTATTCCATTTTAAAAAGCTGACGCTTTTTATTTTTCTAATTGATACATTTAATTTGTATTAAAATACTACAGAACTATGTTCTGAAAAAACTGCAACATCGCGATAATAATGTGTTCTTCTTAAAAATTTATAATTTTGTTTTAAATTAAAATTTACTATTAGATACTATACATATATTGTGTTCTCTAAGTATTTTAGATTCGTAGCGTATCGGTATAATAAAACATACACATTCGATGTTTAATATAATGCTTTTAATATGTAAAATTAACCGCTAACTTATGCGATTACGTCGTATACGTAAAAAAAGAGCATTTTTTTAGTATTTTGACACAACTAGGTAACAGGTGAAACAGGTGTGAAAATAATCTGTCTATAAATACACAACTGCAGTGAAATTTTTTATTGGGAAACGAATTGAATACCTAATTAGCTTCTTAAACATTCAAAATCAACATAAAATTAGTTTTTTCCCGCGGCGCATTTTCAGGTAACATATAATAACGCTGTGTACTTACATTTTTGACATCATTGAAATGTTTAACGGCCATTTAATTTTAAAATGATGTACGATAAATTCATTTCATTTTAAATCATTTTTGGCTGACATTTTTGTGTTGTGCGTTAATTTGTTAAGTTAGGTCGTTTTGTAGTGATCCAAAATAGGTGTAATTAAAAGCGCCGCCTTTGGGACTTGGCGTAAAACAACCACTTCTCTTTTAATATAATAAATTTTGATTGAAAAAATAGGTTTTACGAAAATACTGGCGTGGTCGCGCAGCGTCCGCTGTTGGCCCGAAGGACCCCAGCAATCGACGATAGCCGATTACATAGACGATGGTTCATTTTATTTACTTTCACACGTTTGAGTTTAAAAATGACCACACATGTATGTTAAAAATTACTAACCAAGATTTCTATGAAAGTTTCTCGCTATTATTAGTCATAAAACAGCATAACCTGACTACCAGCTACCAGACAGTCCAGCCACTCATCTGTCAATATCATTTGCTTGTCACTGCATCAGCACTTTTTCGCCTTCACTCCAGAACAAGGAAATAATCAAAATCTTATAAAATTAAATAAAAACTAATAAAACAATATTTACTATAAAAATATTTTAATAATGTTGGCAACAAAATTATTTATTTATTTATCTTTTACAATATTTAACTAATTAAACAATGGGGTAAGCAGATAACATTTCTTATCAAATAATACAATAAAGTTACACAAAGCGTACATATAAAACAACATATGACTAAAATATTGTGCCGTTGTAAGAACTAACAACAGGAAAAACTCTAAAAAAACAGTATCAAATATCTCTAGAATGAGAATTGGGCATTGCCAGGTGACCTTACATTTGTTCAGATTGAACATAATAGACTCCCCAATGTGTGAGTGTGGTGCCGAGGAGGAAACCCTTGACCATGTCTTTTTTGCCTGTCCATTGCGGATCACAGGTTTTTTTTACAATAATCTTGTCAATGGTAATTTTCAACTCCCGGTTAACTTGTGTCATCTTCTTTCCCTTAACTCGCCACATTTAAGCTATACGTTAATGGTATTAACTTGTAACGCAATATTCCCTATTCTATAATATTGTTGTACTGCTTTCTATGAAATAATGTTTTAACTTGTTTATCCCTATTATATTAATATGTTTTAACTTGTTTAATGGCACAAATCACTCTTGAAGGGTGAATTGCCTGTTTAAAAGAAGAAGAAGAAGAACTAATAAATTACCTGATATAATGAGTGGTTGTTTTGTGAAGATAGATTTTGTTTTTCTGCTGTTTATAATTATTTACCACTCTACAAAAAAACTCTAAATTTTGCTGTCAATTATATTAAGTAAAAAATAGCCAATTTAATTTGTTTAATTCTCGTAGCCTAATTATGGCCTTAGTTTTATCATCGGTGTTGATTGAAACTTTTGAAAATAAATGGTAATTCATATTTTACAGGACACTTTTGTTACACTCTACATTGTGAATAAATAAAATAATTCAGGAAAAAATGTGTTTAATAAAATTTATATCGATAATTCAATGTCGCCAACATTCATAATCAACTAGACAGTTTGCAAAGATTGTCAATAAAATAATGATTCAAGTACTTATTGTATTAAAAAAAAACAGTATTACAAAATACACATATAATAGTTAAAATAAATAACATTAAATTCAACATAATTATAATAAGTTACAGCAGGTAAAACTAATAATGCATCATAATAAATAAAATAAAAAAATTCCTACGTACTAAGTCATCGCATATGAATAACAAGTATATCGTCATTTAAAGTCGGGTATCTTTGTAGCAAATTAAAAAATACTAAAAAAATTTCTCAAAAATAATTCATGCATTTAAGTTTTGCGACAAATTATAACTAAGTTTTGATTATCATAATTGTTGTAAAAATGCTGGTGTCGTTCTGGTATTGTAGCAGAGAAACGCTCCAGTAATGTTTACTCTCCTTGTAAGTAAAATAAGGAAGGTAGACACATGTTAACACTCCACGATGTTATGATTTTTTTTAAAGAAAACGTCTTATTAATAAAGGCGTCTACAAATACTATGTGCCAGTCTACGTAACAACAAATATATCGTATTACATTGCAAAACTTATTCATAACTTCCCACAGTGGGTGTCATCGTTGTTATTGTTATTAAATATATATTCAGTGTTTCAATAAATTTTTTCTCCTTCACATTGGTATATCAAAGTAGCCAAACATATCAATGTCTTTCATCAGCTGCTTGTATAATTAAAATATGTATCGGTAAGTTCATACATGTATGTATTTCTAAATGTTTCATATATTTATAAATAAACTAAACATCTAGAAAACTTTCAAGTGTCTGTTTCTATTCTATAATTTACAAAATATTGTCAGGCCAATGTGCACATATGTAAATTGGTGTTTTCAGATATGTACAATACTGTTTTTAATGCATATATGTAAGGGATTTTCAAATTATTCATGGGATTCATACCTGGGTATAATGTTATTATAAAAAACAAAGGAATTACGCTGAAATCAAAATTCAGACGCTTAAAATTCAAGAGGCACAATGAAAAATAATAGGACATAACTAAATAAATATAATAAATTAAAGATGAATTGTTTAATCTTAATTATGATAATAATCTTAACAATCTGTACAATTGGAACCTAACCCATTTTATTTTAAAATCTTTCATAAACTGTAAAAGAATAACCAATTTTTTTTAAAACCTAAAAAAATATCAACAGTTTCATATTAATTCTACTGATAATTTTGAATACAAAATTCAGTAATACAGTTTGGAATACCCGTTACACAATATTTGGTCAACAGAATAATATATTACAAGTACATAAATTACAACATAAATCATGAAGACAATTTTTTATTTGTTATTCTTTAACTTATAGGCGAGAAGATTAGCGATGTCTTTGCGTTTATTGGACATGGCTACTTGTATTGGGGTCTGGTCTAAACTATTACGGGCATTCAGAACCACCGATACTTCATTCTCCTTTAAATTATTCAAGGTGTCTACTTTGCCAGTCTTGGCATCATCGAACAATCGATGCACAGTATAAAGTAACCCCGAAATATGTTTATTGGTCGATAAATCCAAAGGAGTTTGTTTGTTATTGTCTGTAACATTGTATATTGCACCAAAATTAAGAAGGCGTTCAACAATGGGCAGGGATCCCACTTTCGCGGCAATGTGTAAAGCTGTTGCACCACTGGAAGCAGTCGTAGCGTTAATAACATATATTTGTCTCATATTTTTTTTCTGCTTTATGTGTTCCAGTAGAGATTCCACCATTTGTACGTCTTCTTTAAAAGCTGCGGTGTGCAGCGATGTATTCCCTTTAAGAGTTGTGGCGGTCACATCAGCTCCTCGGTTGAGAAGATATATGACCAGTTCCGAGTGGCCACCGAAGACAGCGTAATGCAAGGGCGTTCTGCCTTCAATGTCCCTAATGTTGGGATCCGTTCCGCACTCTAATAGATCTCTAACAATTTTTTTATTACCTGCGGAGGCAGCAATGTGAATATTATTGTCCAAGGGTTCAAAATCATTTAAAATAATGTTGTCTTCAGACTTCAGTCGGATTTTAATAATTTCCATCTTATTATGAGTATCTAGAATATCTGGACAATGATCTCCAAAAACGCTTATTCTCTTTTCAATACCCTCTTTGAAATGTTTGTACGCTGCAATCCAGTTGCCTTTGGCGAAAAATATATCGCCAATATTACACTGAGACACTAAAGTGTCTATGTGACAAGGGCCCAGGGCCATCTGCTGCTTAGCGAAGACTCCTTGCAGAGCGGTCAAGGCCTCATCCAACTTATTTTGATGCAGTAGCACAGTGGCTTGATTGTGTAAGATCCTCAAAGTATCCGAGTGATTGGGTCCCAGTATTACACTGCTCGCCTCGTATACGTCCTGATATGCATCGAGAGATTCTTGGTACTTGCCCTGTTTTAAGTAAATCATGGCTATATTATTACGGATTAACAAATTTGAATGATGGTCAGCACTGAGCACTTCTCTGTAAATATCCAAAGCTTCCTGAAACAGTTGCAGTCTATGCAAGACCAGCCCAGTATGAAGAAGAGTAGTCAGGGTGGAGGCATGATTGGCTCCCAACAACATCTTTTGCTTTTCATAAACAATGCGAAATATGCTTAGAGCTTCATCATTTTCGCACTGACTGTACAACGTGAGAGCTAACTTAACCCATGTATCCAGAGACTCTATATTATCGGAACCTAAAGCTTCCGTTTGTTTCTGATGTACTTGTCGGTATAAGCTTAAAGCTTCTGCATAGTTGGCTTCCTTGTACAGTACATCAGCAATCTTTTTCTGAACTTTCCATGTATTAGGACTATCAGTACCTAATGTTTCCAGAGACTGTTGCAAAATTCTTTGTAACATATTCACGGCTTTTTGCCACTTCCCCTCCTCCAGTAGGGTGTCTATGACCTCCGTGTCGTAAGTAAGATTGCGCTGCAGAATTTCCTTTAACTTGTCTATCATAGGAAAGTTATTCTGAATAGCGACAACTAAAAGTGTTTTGCCTTCCGTGTTGCGACTGTTCATAACTGCTTTCAACGTGTCAATGTCTTTTATACTATTCAATAGATCGACAACTTTAATTTGACCATTTTTCACATTTTTAAATGCTTGATACACTTTTTTAAATAAATCAATGATATCACGTTTCTCACTAAAGTGTAATGGAGTCAGATTTTTCAAATTGGTAGGATTGTACACAACACCGTGAATCAGTAAAGCCCTGACAATCTTGAAGTTTGAAGATAAGCAGGCGAGGTGTAAAGGAGTATTCCCAGCCCGATCTACTGCTTCAGCATTAGCTTCATGCGCTAGTAACACCTGCACTACAGAAAGATGACCCTGTTGGCAAGCTACATGTAGCGGCCCCACACCTTCCCTATTCCGGGCTTCCACGGGTGCCCCATTGTCCAGGCAGTTCTTAACTTCAGCAGGATTATTTATTTTAATTACTGTATATAACATCTCAGTAGCCAACAGGACTGTTACAACTCCATGGTGTTTGGTGACCTCAGAAGGTTTTCTGTGTAATACATCAACAGTGTCAAAGGCAGCACCACGACTCAATAAGAATTTGACAAGATCTGTCTGATCACAGCTGGCTGCAATGTGTAGAGGTGTCAGACGGTTCTGGTCTAAAGCATTTATGTTACCACCAACACTGAGCAGGAACGCGGCCAGAGGGATGCTGCCCCCTATAGCGGTATAGTGCAAGGGGCTTTGTCCAATTGTGCCCATGTCTTGCACACCGCAACCGCGGTTAAGTAAGTACTCCACGATATGCAAATGACCATCTCTTGCGGCTATATGAATAGGTTTGGATCCCATATCATTTGAACATTTCATTTGAAACCCCGCACTAATCAAATATTTACACATTTCTAAATGTCCTTCTTGTGCTGCGATATGTAGCACCGTTCCTGATGAGTTTTCTTGACTATTGACTAAAGATGGATTACTCTGTATCAAAGCTTTAGCTACTCCCACATGTCCGAAGCCTGCTGCTACCCCTAGCGGTGTATTCTTAGCACTTGTTCTGTAGTTGTATGCACCGTGGGCCAGCAGAAGATTGACTACATCGACTTGACCAGTTGAAGCCGCCATGTGCAGGGGAGTGAGCCCCCCGTATCCCACAACACCCAATCGGGCTCCCTTATCCAGTAGAACTTTAACAATATCCACGTGTCCTGCCATCGAGGCCACATGCAGAGCAGTTAACCGATCTTCGCAAGACATGTCTACATTAGCTCCCCTCTCTATTAGTTTTTGAACAATCCTCAAATTTCCATTTTTGGCAGCTGAATGTAATGGTGTATATCCTCCAGGAATACTGACATTAACTCGGATTTGTCTATGGTTTAATAGTATGTCTATGATACTCGTGGTGTTGCTAGAAGCAGCTGAAATTAAACACAATCCATTCGCAATGTTTACATCAGACCCATTCTCCAAAAGAATTTGTACGATTTCCCTGTGTTTGTTTTGGACACCCATACAAAGAGCAGACAAACCTTCGACACACGTGGTATTGATATGAGCTCCTTCCTGAATTAATGTATTTAATGCTATCTTATTCCCCATTGCCGCAGCCAAATGTAACGGTGTGCTTCCTGTACTTGTCTGAGAATTGGGCGATGCCCCGGCACGTATGAGAGCCAGGATGATTCCCTGATCCCCCCCTATGGCAGCTAGATGGATGGGCTGGCAATCTGCACTGTCCGTAATATTAATGTTTACATTAACTCGGAGAAGACACTCCACAATCTCCATACTGCCATTATCAATGGCCAAATGCAATGGTGTGCAATGGTTCTTATTTATTATGTCAATGTGAGCTCCGTTTTTCAACAGGGTTTCCGCAACTTCAATGTGAGAATTCAGGGCACTGAAATGAAGAGGTGTGAAATGATCTTCATCTTTCGCATTGACTGCGGCTCCTTCGGCAATTAAAACCTCTAATGCATCCTTTTTACCAGTCTTTGCTGCTAAATGCAAAGGTGTACATTGGTAATAATCAACAACATCAACTGACGCTCCCACATCCATCAAGAATCGGACAATGTGCGCGTGACCTGAGTGTGAAGCGTGATGCAAGGCAGTGCGGCCCTTAGTATTACACAAAAATATACTAGCTTTGTGCGAAATGAGAGAATGGACTATCTCCAGGTGCCCCAGGTGGCAAGCCACATGCAGAGGGGTCACCCCATCTACGGTCTGGGCCTCCACACAGGCCCCGTACTGCAGCAGTAGACCTACCAATTCGAACTGCCCATCAGTTACAGCTCTATGAAGAGGAGTACTCTGCGAAGAGCACTCAGCAGTGTTCACATCGGCCTTATGTTCCAGCAGAATTTGTACAATACGATAATGTTTATTCCGCACAGCGTAATGTAATGGCGTGCAGCTATCAAAAGCTCTAGCATTAGGTATTGCTCCATGAGCGAGTAAATAACGTACTACCATTTCGTAACCATTGTGTGCAGCTATATGTAAGGGACTACTTCCGGCGTCATTCCTGTGATTGACATTTGCCCCACCCTGCAGAAACAATTCTATCAAATCGCGATGCCCATGTTCCGCAGCTATCATTAACAGAGTATATCCACCCATGACCTTGGTAGTGTCCGCATGTGCTTCATACTTTAGTAGAATTTTCCCAATATCGAGGTGATCGTTCTTCACAGAGTAATGAAGCGGCATTAACGTCAATACATCCGTAGCGGATGGGCATGCATTATTTTTCAATAATATATCAACAATTTGGTTGTGACCATATAGAGCTGCCAGGTGCAGTGGAGTCTTTCCGTCATTATCTACTGCATCAACAGGCGAACCCGCCAATAATAAATGCTCTAAAGAATTTATTTGTCCACAGGCAGCGGCGGTGTGCAGAGGACTCTCGCCTTTATCGTTTTTAACACATATATCAACACTTTTTAAAATAAATTGTAATACTGGGATATTATTTCCCTTTGCAGCGTAGTGTAATACAGTCATCATGCGAATATCCCTGGCCTTCAAATCGGTTCCAGCGCTGACACAAGTTTCTAATTCATTCAAATTCCCTTCCTCAGCAGCGGTAAACATACGTTGCTGGTTGTTGATAATAATAAGATCGTTATGATATTTGTCTTCTAAACTGAAAACATACAAAGGATATCTGCAGTCATGCCCTACTTTTTCCTGAACTACTTGGTACGCGATGGCGATAAGTGCTATAGTTGGGTGCAAGACCGATAGCTCTAGCACTGGAGAACTCAGCAGCAGATATCTCCTCAGAACTTCCCCTCTCACGAGTGAGCACGGCAGATCCAGCAACAGGAGACCATCCGACTCACAGAGCCATGACAAAATATCAAAGACCAACATTTCTACAGTTAGCAATATACTATTTTTTGTCAGAACAAGCTTTTCAATAAAATCTTTTTTGCTTATAATATCTCTCAAACTCGACCTTTTCAAATTATTTATTTCGCTATTGTTACAATCCGGATTAAAAGATTCATCTAAACTTTTGAGTTCAAAGGAATCCAGACTACATTTATCGATATGAAACAAGTTCATAAAAGTTTCCATATATTCATTGACTCCCGTTTCATATGAGGCAATAAAACAAATTTTAAAAAAAACATCCCTCACTTCCAAAAATGTTGTATCATCTTTTAAGTCACTCTCAACATTTATCCTTAACATTGAAGCTGCTTCAATCATTATTTTAGAAATCTGGACAATTCTTGCAAAGTTGAGCGGTTTCTGGCTGAGCGTAATATTATCCAAAGAGTTTTTTGCGACGTACTTTATTACATTCGAGTGCAATCCGTTCCCATCATTAAAACGATAGCTCAGTACGGCCTTGATGGCCACACGATAATTAATAGCGAGATTGTCCAATTTAGTTTTTGGAACACTCATTATGTCGTCAATTATTTCGAGGGATTTTCTCTCTATGAGCTTATTGGTTATCATTGCACTCTTGAGCTTCAGAAAAAGTAGTTCTATAACGTGAAATTTTGCAGCATCAGACAGAATATCTTCACACTTGACTGAATGAAACACTTGTTGTACATCTTCCAAACATTCTCCGTCTAGTATTTTTTTTAGAAATACTTTGAATATGGCTATGTTTTTACAGAAAAGAACATGAGATATTAAGGAAGCAAACAGATTAAAGTTTTGCTGGATCTGAGTGATGGAGGGGTGCTCCGTATGGAAGAGATGGGGTGGTGCAGCCAGACACAACAGTTCCCGCAAGGGAGGGGATAAACCACCACGCCTCAGACACCTGAGAACAGAATGTTTTATGAATTATATTAACTGTTCAAAGGTTTTTGGTGAAACTTTGTGGAATTCCATGATTATTTTGTAAATTACATCAAAACACTGTTTTATTCCACTACACTTTTCATTGTGTTAAACGATATAACGTTTTCGGGAACATCTTCCCATTATCAATATTATAATTCAACTAAAATTAAAAACACTGTCAGACAGTAATATATGGTGTGTTTGGAGTTAACGGAAGTGGAAAAATGGAGAAATATTTAATATTAAAAATAACAATAAATATTCAAATACCGCCCATTACATCCCCTCTCTTATTCATTTTAACTCCACCTCCATCCCCACCTCCGTTAACTCCAAACACACTATATATTACTGTCTGAAAGTGGTTTTAATTTTAGTTGAATTATAATATTGATAATGGGAAAATGTTTCCGAAAACGTTCTATCGTTTGACACAATGAAAAGTGTAGTGAAATAAAACAGTGTTTTGACTCAATTTACAAAATAATAATATTAATCTATATACCACTGATATATAATATATACCGATACTGAACACTGATAAAATACTGCAGTATTTCTATATTAATCCTTTCAACTCCACTTTTGTTTTGAAACAATGTTTTTTTTTAATTTTTTTTTTTTACTGAATTGTGTATCATTTTTCTGTTTGGTTAATGTCATGTAGCCTCTTATAGATGCAAAAATATATGAAAAGATAGTGTAGTAATGATGAATTAAACTGTTTTTGTGATTGTTTATAAGATGCGTATGCGTATTCTTAGGCAAGTGTCTTAACCAGCGCTTTTTTCTGGCATAATGCAACGAAACGGTATTCCGGCACCTATTTTTTCAATGTTCCAAAAGTGAATACATTTTAAACTACCCAAGCAAGAAATGTAATAATAAAATTTTAAAATCACTTTTCACACGAATTACAAAAACATTTTTAAAATGTACACGGTATTGTGTCGGGTTAGGGACTAGACCAACGCTGCAAAGCGAAAAATGCCATAAAGAGAAACAATGACTTTTTTGCTTGCGAGTGTATATAAATACTTAAATTTACACTTTTTATTTTCTTCATGAGAGTGAATTCTGTACAACACATGCGATTAAGTTTGTTCTTACTAATAGGGGTACCAAAAAAAAAAAAAAAAATTTTGTTTACAGTTTTCAACGGTTAGTTGCACTTTGTGTTATTCTGGTGACTATACATACCAAGAGTGAATTGTAATTTATAAAACTGAAATGTAACAACCCTATTTACAATGGACCAATTTGTACCAAATGAAAAATTTATTCAAAATTAGATATTGTATCATTTATTGAAGAAATAGACAGCAACAAGTGCCACTAAAAATATTTGTGATGTGCTGGGAGATGTTTTGGATATTCACAAGTGTTTTGAAATTTCGATCAGGAAATTTTGATTTAAAAAATACCCCTGAAAGTGGAAGACCAATTAAAGTGGATGATGTCATACTAGCTGTCAAAATCGAAAACAATCCAACATTATCTATTGAAAAAATCGCAGACAAACTCGGATACTTTTGAAAGATCAGGTAGCGAAACCCACCGCTAAGCCCAGCCTCACAACAAAAAAAATCCTTTTGTTTGAAGGGACTACAAGGGCATTATTCACATTGAAGTTCTCAAACCTAGACAAACGATAAATGCACAATCATATTGTGAACAACTGGACCGTTTAGCAGCGGAAATAAAAAAAATTATAAGCATTCAAACCTTTTATTTAAAAAACAATTTTTTTTTGGTACCCCTATTATTTAATTGATTAAACCGCATTACAATATACATATTATATATATACAGGAGCGTGCAGTACATACAAGCAAAATAGCTGTGCATTACTAAATATTCTGGGAAACAAATATAAATTAAATAATTGTATTAACATAAACAGAAACATTATTTTTGAATTAGCGCCATTTGTGTACCAGTATAGACTTTAATTGCTTAGTTCTAAAAACTACCACGACAACTCACTGCTGTACCCATGGTGCTCTTGTGAATTTGCCGCATTTACCTATTCACAATACTTTTTTCTATCTTTAAGCTAGTGAATTACTCAAGTCATATAATTGGCTATTTATTGAATTGAAAATTCCTTTCGGTTGATCCGTTTTGTATGGAGTCGTAACCTATGCTGTTTTTAACAGAATAATATTAGAAAGGCTTACAACTGCATGCAAATCATTGAAGTGTTTACTTCCTCTTTTATTAATCCGCAAATTTTACTATCTTACTGTTTTTAACGTGTTGATTTCATGACCATTCTTTGCGTTCGAGGTGCATTTGGTGCATGAATTTTTTTTGATTTGGGAAAAATAAAAAACAATTGGCAAAACTATTTTCCTACGTTAATCTTTAATAAAAATAATTATTTCGTTTAGTTATTACGTGAAGGATTTTTAAACAAAAGAATCATGTTCAATCATAAAAAGTGTTCTAAAAAACGTCCAAACATTTTTTATACTGATATTTATATGGGTAAGAAAGTATTATTTTTCATTAAAACTTAAACATTAAAAACACTATTAATAGTACTCTAAAATTACAAATAAATATATGGTAGGGTTGAATAAACGACGGATTCATTTTGTCTAAAGACATTGGTTAAACGAATGTTCATAATCCCATGTACAAAATATATTGTAGTACATATATTATATATAATTGTATAATATCATCGGTAACATTAAGACCTAAATCTATACCTACTGCATATATAATACATTTACAAGGGCCTTTTTTCGATTTTGTATTAGGGCCCCTTTTCTAGTTACGCCACTGGATGGACTGATGCATGTATAGCCTAAGTATCTTTAAGATAAACTTATAGTGGAAGTGGAATAGCAATAGCATAATGGAGTGCACAGAGAAGAGAATCTCGAGGGAATTGCAAAGAAAGGTGTTATTCAGATGCCATTTAATTTGTCATACAAAAATACAAGATGTCTAAGAAGATTTAATCGAGTGGAATGGTACTATCACAAAAGAATCACGTATTTACATATTAAAGTAAATACTTTTGAAACATTGAAAATACTGTCAAAAATAGGTGCCGGAATCAAAACTTTTTGAAATAATGTTCGAAAGAACTTAACAAGATGTGAGTTCGGACACCTTTTTTTCTAGAATAAAAGCACTAGTCTTAACTACTGGACCGAGAAGCAAGTGAAGTTAAAATAACATTTTAGTTCATCACTATAATGAACACTTATTCATGCTGAATTTATACAATTGTAAGCTATGTAGATTTTTGTCTTCAATTGCACGTTTTTCAAACTGTGAACAAATATTAATTTTGTATATACTTAATCTATTTAAACTGAGAATGCAGCATGTTGTTTTAAAACAACTGTGGGTCTGTGAGAGACCAAAAATACAATATATTTTAAAATTGTATCTTATTTATTACATAATTGTTTTCAAAAATTATACTCAGATAGCACACTCCCTGAATATTCCACAAATTGCACTTTTTATAAGGGATGTTTTACCATGCTGATATCATGGTAAAACTTCCCTTCAAAATATCAACGCATTACAAATGATTACAATATCAGTTTCAATTATCATTTGTGATTGTTAATTTGCTTGATGTCAAGCAACTAGCCTTGAGACAATATTTTTTGTGAGACACTACAAATATCGATATTTTAAATCATTGTCATGACATGCAACAATTTACTGTACCAAAAATAATAACTAAATTCAGTCAACACACCAGCTTACTCACACTCTTTTTGTGTAATGGCTTAGAAAGAGAAGGCGAAATTAATAAGAAATCATAACATGGCTAAAAAAATCTTGGTACTAAGGATCCGAACTATTACTAAATATTTAGATATAGGTACAAATAACATATCTTGACACTTGACAATTTTTTTTTTCTCTATTTCAAAATTAAATTAGGCAATTCTTCATATTACTTATTCTTATCTATCTTCATATACTTGAGATAAACTTATCATAAACTATTCCTTTTATAAATAAATTATTAAGCACTTTTTATTTTTTATTATTTATTATTTTTATTAAGCGTGTAATTCCTACAACTAAATGTATACAAAGTCTGCCATGAGACAGGTGTTCACCTGGTAGGGCAAATGTGAAATTTAAATATATATATATATATAATTGTATCTGTAATTAATTTTTCTTGTAAAATATCATAATTAAATGGAATCTAAATCTCTTAAATGGACGCAAAAATGAATATTTTTCTTTCCAGAAATCCTGAAATTCATTACGTTACGTAACTCATAGGCTGCCTCATGATAGTATTTTGCAGTGGGTTACTTACGGCTGTTATATTGTGCTACAGGCATAATAATTAAGGAAAAGTATTTAAACTCTTATTATTGCCAAGCTTATAAATGATTTTTTTCTTTTACTTGATTTAGAAATGGCAAAATTAACAAGATGGCGGTCAAATTTTTTTACAGATTCATCTCTAGTGTTGGCCAATTGGCTGAAGAAGAAAAAACAATACTAAAAAATCAACAACAAAATCTATAACTAAAATATTATATATAGCAAGTTCAGGATACATTTTTTTATTCAGACTTATGTTTACGACCGCAGTCGCTCAACCAGTTAAATGCATCAGAAAATTGAGCTACCTTCTTAGCATTTCCATAGCTCTTTTTGTTCCTTCTTCTCCACTCCCATTTCCCAGAATCTCCGCATAATACCTCATCTGCTCTAGAGTATCCACTTCTTGCACCTGCCAGTAGTCATCACTCAGCTCCTTCATCACGTCGCTGTCACTAAAACTTTCATCATCATTATCAACCAAAACTTTCAAAAAGACGAGCAGATATCTTATTATTTTTTGTTTGGTCAGAACATAGCGATAAATGATATTCTTTTCCTGCTGCTTCACATGGGAGGAGATAAATCTCACCAAACATAAGTCCAAATGTTCCCAAGAAGCTACCCAGTTCAAAATTTGCCTCAAGACATGCACATGATGAGCTATGACCTTTGCCAGGAACAGGAATCGGCCATCCACTGCTTTGCTCTCGTACTCTGTTACCAGGATACGAATGTTATCAATAATCAACTTTTTCCGACTGTTTATCTGCGGGTTTTCCGTCTTACACCTTTCATTTATCAGTGACTTTGTGGCTAACTTTTTGGCTACATTTAACTCCATTTGTTCACACAATGGCACATTCTTCAGTTTTAACTCCTCAAAAGCTTCAGCTAGAACGCAAAAACTTTCGTCTTCACTCGCCCCACATAGTAACGCATCCAAGAGACGGTCGTCATTTGAACGAACGGCATAGTACAAAGCATTGTGGCTCTCCTCATCCAATTTACCAGGAAAAAATATATTTTCTTCAGACGTTTTGTTTAAACTTTTCAGGCTAAATAAATATTGCAGCATTTCAACCTTATTGTGTTTACAAGCCAATGTTATAAGGCTGGTGAAATCAATGTGACAATTATCGAAACTTTCCTTGTCTTTGACATTGTTAATATGCGCGAGATACAAATTTAATCTTTTAACATCTTCAATATCACCGGCTGACACAGCAAGCCTGATGTTAGTCGCAACTTGAATATAAACACCGTTCACGGTAACTTCGTCCATTCGACCGAGTTCCTCAACAAAGTCATCGTCGGACATGTTCAAGTGCAGAACGTCGTCGAATGAATAAATTTTTATGTTACAATTACTAAAACAATCTACATAATAAGCCCGGGCGGTTTATAGAACTTGAAAATCGTTTTTGTCGAGGATGCAGTTCGGTATTAATATGTTATCAATTTTCCGGTATCAATACGAGTCAAAAATATTGCGCGCGGGACGAGCGTAAATTCACAGATTTCAAACTTTCAAATTTCTAATCTACGACATTCAGGTATTTCATACCATAAACAAAGTGAATCCCCATACATAGAAAAATAGGTATGATGAAAGCAATAAAGATCTATATAAGTACTCATTTTTACTTGAGACGCTTTTCGCCTTGTAATGGGATTATCAATCAAGGCGAAGTGCGTCTCAAGTAAATTAAACGAGTAGAATAATAAAACAAGTGTTTTATTTTTACATATGTGATCATGGAGTTCTACAAATTTACCTCGGAAACAGCAAATACTATAAAAAGCTATCCAATATACAGTAGCATAGATAGCGTCCTATAATATTTACTCTAGTATCTATATAATCTTTAATATTAGAAAAAAGTCACTTTTCTCGATTAAAATGATTTAGTAAACGATTTTAAAATGCTTTCTTACTTACTTTCTTACCATCACGCCGTTTCTCCGCAGGAGTAGGCAAAAAGGATAAAGTGCCACACCTTTTATTCTGATACACAATTCTCGCCTCATCCACGTTCATACATTTCATATAAGCTCGACGATTGTTATTATGCAATATTTGAATATGTCCAAGAACAAACAATTACTGGATTTTTAGCTACAGAGGCGCTGTTATTAAACAAATATCAGATATCTCATAGAGACAAAGCTATTTTTTATTATATATTAGGAAAATATATGGAAGATGCCGATGGTGTAGTGGCACTCGTAGCGAGTCCACATACTAACATATATACAACTTTTAAAAAAAAGAAGATAAATGTGGAGATTGAGGGGTGAGAATTGGTGAACGTTATTTATATAAATGTATATATATAAAGCGATCACTTAAGCCAGCCGAAGACAGGTCGTAAGTTCTGTAATTCCCCATACTTCCATATATTTTCCATTAAATATAATAAAAAATAGCTTTGTCTCTATGAGATATCTGATATTTGTTTGATTTAAATCTACAATATTCTAATCTAACAGTAATATAGATAATTGTGGTTTTCAATTTATTTCTGCATATAAACTTTAGAAGTATTTTGAGGGAGTATATCGTGCTGTTGTGTGGTTGTTCAAACAACCACTTTTTAAAGGTTACTTTAATTTATTATTTTTGATCGTTTTGTGCTATTTCTGAATTTTGATTTCTACTAATGTGTAAAATACTAATAAACATTTAAGAATTAATCATGAAGCATACTCATTTTGTATGTGTTTTTATTATTGTGTTTGGTGGGAAATTTATAAATAAAAGGACATCAAGTCAAACACTGCGACCGGGCGCCGGGTAACGCTAACCTCCCTTCCCCCCACACCGACAAAGGGCATTCACGGCAGAGTGAATGGTATGTTACCTCCTCTCCCGTGCATTAGCTGATATAAGCGGTATGCGGGCCTATGTATATTATGAAAACATTATTGATGTACTTCACTAATATGTCGGATTAGGTTAGATTAGACTGCAAATTGAAAACTGCTTCTGAGCAGTGAGGATTTTTCTATGAATGCCTAAGAACACACTATTGTTTTTCTATCATAAAAGACAAGAGATCAATTTTATTCTTACTATTTAAGAACAAACCGCATAGAAATAATTTTTACATTTATACTCAATTTTGGATCGCGGTGTGCCTATAAAAAATTTTTTGTGCCATTCTAAGGACCAATGTGCGCTGGGGAAAAAAATAAGAAAAATATTAACATACCCAGTATAAGGCTACTGGTAAGGCTTGGCTTGGCCACATTAGTAATAAGTCAAGAGAACTAATAACAACTATCAAGGAAAGCTGCATACATTATACACATTCTCCGCAATGAAAAATATGATTATTTACAACTCATTATGCAGGGGGAGATAGAAACCAGCAGATATATAGGTAGAAAGAGATCATTTTAGCAGTATAACTTCAAAAAGTGGTTCAATTGTCAAAATGTTAGTGATTTTATACAAGATAAATCAACATACTGCAACATGGTCGCTAACCTTTGATAGAAAACGACGCATAAAGAAGAAGTTTTATTAAAAACTGTATGTGCACTATATTTTTTGTGTGTGCTATGATACCAAATCGGGTGCGTGCGCAGATCTGCACATCTTAGAGGAAACATTGCTTATACCTATACAATACATATTCAGGGGCCCTTCCATTTTGTATTGGGACCCGATGCCTTTTTTCCATTGTGCATTAAGGCCCAAATTTTTTAGTTACACTATTGCCAAAATGTTATTTAAAAAAATATTATTTACAAAATTTCTAATCTGTTAAGCGCAATGTGACATGCAACAAATCACATTGTTGATATATTATACTTACTGTATTCAATAGTTACCCAATGTTTATTAATCCGATTGTCTGACAGTTCAATCCAGTGTATAATATATACAGTGGTCGCATTGACAGCGATTAGTATGCTATCATTACGGTTTTTTATAATGTTAAAGAACTTTATTTTAAAGAAACATTTAAAACGTAATAAAATACACAAACGCATATTTTCTTAAAGGTTTTGTGCTACAAAACAAAATGTTAAACATTTTTATTTAATTTGAAGAATAAAAAACAAGAAAATTCAATAGCCAGTCAAATGACCAGTAATCCAAATATGAAAAAAATCTTAAAAACACAATCATTAAACTAATTAATATTTAATATTTGATATGTCCTGTCCCATCATATTGTTAATAATGTATTGGGTTGATGCGAAAGTTTTGATATTTTTATGATGCTCATAAAACGGACTTGACGAATGTGTCAGTCGAACTTTAGTGGCATCTTCTCCGTACACATCGCAAAGGTTTTTGGTTGCCACAATCGAGGTATTGCCTTTACGAAATTCATAAAGTAAACAGTGACGTAAATGCAATTTATCAATAGACATTTAAAAAAATCACAAAGGCTCTTTACTGTTCGCTGGCTATGTGAATAGTGGGCTGAATGTGAGCAGTGTCACAGTGAACAGTTCGAAAATTTGTCATGAAAAATACTGGCGCTATAACACAATTGGTAGTGTACTTCCCCGGATTGGAAATAGAGATCCAGGTACGAATCTCGATAGCACAAAAACAATATTTTTCGACAAAATTGATTTTATATGTATACATTTATAATTAATACATTAAATTAGTATTTAAAACATCGTAGACCTATGTTCTGAATAATTACAACTTCACAATAAGAATGTGTTCTCCTTAATAATAATATTAGTGTTTTATTGTATATTTTTAGGATGTCATTTTATATGCACCTATTCTAAGTACGCAATTTTTTAGTAAATGTGTTTATAAAATATTACTATTCAATAACATAATACTATCAAAACAACAATAAAACAATTACATATATGTATTACTATTCGATAAAAACTATAACAATACTCTTATACTAATCAATAATTAATAATAATTAATAATTAATAATAGTTGGTGAGGAAAGAAAATAAAAAAACAAATTAATTGTGTATATTCATATATTGTCATGTTAGTTTATTAAATACAAAAATATAATTCTTGGTGCATAATTTTTAAAGAGATTCAGTAGCACATAAGTAATTGCATAAAAAATTAGATTATAAGAAAAATTTGGCTAGTCCATAAAAAAATAAAGTTAACTTATTTACAATAATTGGGGAAAAAAATGCCTAAAAGGTGTCTATAATAATTGATACATAAATTATTTGTAACACAACAAAAAATAATTTGTAAGATATGTTTAATTTAAAACTATGAGTTATGTTTCACATTTCTGTTTTGATGTGTAGCAGTGTGCGAATGGGTAATCGAGTAAAATGTTTTCAAGAAAGTCATTCATATAAAAAAGTTTATATGTATAATGAATGCCACTAAACAGAAATTATTATTTTTAATCAGATCTAAAATATGATATATATATATATATACATACACACACATCAATAAAAACTACTGCAGGGAAGCAATAATTTATTACAAAATTACACTGCATAAGTATTCTCACAGTAAATACTAATAACAATAATTCACCAATGGTGTCTGTAGTTTGTCGCCGTGTCTGTGGGTCGTACTTTATAATATTTAAGAGTATTAGTTATAAAGTTGTCAGTGGTTGATTTTGTACTATAAAATTGTCTCGATATAAGATAATTAAATATTTGGTACACAGGTTTAAAAAAAAAAATCAAATGTATAAAAATGCATTATTTTTAACAGATATAATTTAACAAGTGTGGATTTCGATGTCATATGTTTTTGCAAATTATTTTGTAAATTAATTAAATAAATTTTTTTTTTGAATAAATCTTATTTCAGCAATAAAAAAGTCTTAATTGTTATAAGTAAAAGATATTTAGGAGAATATAAAAATAAAACAGAGTATTAATCAATTTGAGTAAACGCAAACAATGCCTTATCAAAAAACATACTATTATTTACATACTTAAGAAAAATATGTAGTAGGTATTTTAATTCAAAGAACGTTTTTAATTAAAGCATTAATCTTCTGTGATAACCTACATAAGCAAGTATAAACATAATTTGTTATTGTAGCATGATTTATCAGTAGAATTCTTATTATATTCAGTTATCTACAAGCAATTATAAATGTAAAATAATTTATTGACTTACAAATTATAACTGTACTAACCTGTACATAACTTTTATAAAAATACACTTTTTACAATAGTTAAATATGTATATAAGTAATATCAAGTAAGTTTCATTCCTATCTTTTTATAACTTACGGCTTCAATTTTGAAGACATTTATATTATCAATTTATAAAAAATCAAACATTATAAATTCATATTGCAGAGTTTATTCTTATATGTATTAGTGTTTTATTGCATTTTATAGAAAAATGTTTAAATTATAGAGCTGGAAGCCATCATGTTAACTCCACAAGTGCCATCTCCTCTATACACACGATAATAACCTCTCTCTCCCCAAGAGGGCCCCCAAGAATTCTTTACTATCCAGAATGGCATTACCTTCTTGAAGATTGGATAAGCTGAAAACAAAGATTAAACAAGTGAATATAATGAATGTATTGCATTTAATTAATTAAATAAATATATATATATTGTTATTTTTCATTAGATATCACAGAAATAATGAAATTAGAAGATTCTTTTTAGTAAATTGGCGAAAACTGCATACGTAATATGTAAGTTAGAGAAGGAATAAAATAAATTACTATCATTTGGCATGAATAAATAAATAATATTATTGGAATCCAAAGTAAACCAAAAATGTGTTTCTGCATTTTTTTAAAATTGTATTATTCTTTAAATTTATCTCTGAACATTTGCAGCATTGCACAAGCCAAAAAAGGTATAATTATATATACAAACAAATACGCTCATTGTTTCAACATTATTATCATCAGTATTAAGAAAGTACATTTAACTCTAGTAAAATCTCATATATCATTATAAATATTAACAAAACATAACTGCAGTAAAACCTTGTTAATTTGAAATCACCAGTATTTTTTGATTCAAAAATAATTCTGATCACCTCACGCCTTAAACAATATACAATGTTTGCGTCATATAATTTTTAAATTCTGAGAAGTGATTTAAGAGCTTACTGTGTGTGCTGACTTTTTTGTTTCAATCGCAGTCGCCCCATATCCAAATTTTACATAATTTCATGATGTTCGATTGTGACAGTGTGATTGGTACTCGTAATGATGATTAGTAGATGAATTGGCGTGCAATCACCGATATACTAGAACTTAAACCTCTAGTCATTAATTCACCGTTAAAATTGAACACCAATCACAATCACTTACTTACTTACTAACTTACCATCACGCCGTTTCTCCGCGGGGGTAGTCAGAGAGGATAAAGCGCCACACTCTTCTGTCCTGACACACAATTCTCACCTCATCCACATTCATACATCTTTTCATATCAGCTCGCCGATTATTGAGGCTTCTAACAGAACCATCCTTCATTATCTGGTTTACCTGATCGTGCCAAGTCTTCCACGCAACACTTGTGTCATATATCTTTCTTACCATCCTCTCCTCATTCATCCGTTCCATATGACCAAACCACATAAGTGATCCTTTCATAATTTGACTCACTATACTAAGATCAGCTTTACATTATTTACTCTGTCATAAATAGATTTGCCACATATACACGTAAGTGATCTCATTTCCACTGTATTGTGTCTACTTTCGTTCCTCTTCTGCCAGCTCCAGGACTTCATTGTGAACTGCTAGTCTTGCCTCGGTTAACAAGTTCACATTACCTATAATTCCATTCAAAGCACCGTTCACTTTATTCCCTGCAGTCACTCTCCTTTCAATATCTTTCTCAGTCTTTCTGTTTCTATCAAACATACTTCTCAAATACACAAACTCGTCTACTTGTTCCAAACATTCATTACCTACAAGTATTTTGCACGATATCTTGCTTTCCTCCTTCTGGAATACCATCACTTTCCACTTGTTGACATTCATAACAAGGTCGCTGTCCTTGCATACATCGTACATTCTACTCACTAGCCCCTGTAATTCTTGTTCACTATTCACCATTCTCATTCGTATATTTATTTTAAATACTCATCATTTTGAAGATAACATTGTGCATACTAGCTTAATTTGTGGTTTTGATACCCTCAACTAACTTAAAATTACCTCAAATCAATTGACAACTGATCAACTTTGAAAACAAATTTGGGATAATCAAATATACTGGGAAAATTGTGTTTGAACATATCGTCCGCTTACTGTATCTCGATACTTGACTCAGTTTATGCTAAATATTTATTCCTTGGGCACTTTTCATTTATCTTTATACTTTGTGAATCATTTGTTCAATTTCAATATTTTGTAGGTTACAATTTTTTATCCCTTGCATCAATTATCATCAGATTTGTCGAAAATTATAATTTTTTCACGAAATTTTTAAATTTAGAATTGCCAGTATTTTCAGAAGCTAGATATTTTTTGTCAGTCCTTTACTAAAATCGAATCGAGTCCAAATTACGAATTAATAAGATTTTACTGGAATAATGTTACTTGTGAGTTAATAATATATGTAGATATTAAATCTTCACCTAACAAAATAAGAAAAGTAAGAAAATTGTAAATAAACAATTTCAATCATTCATTCCCCACATTGATTCGATAACTAATAAAGGTCTCAAAATGTTGGAATTTGCTTTGCAGACTGCAAAAATTTTTCAGACCTGCACACCTATAAAGTCCTCTACACTTCTCTAGTCAGACCTCAAGTAGAATATAATT
This sequence comes from Eubasilissa splendida, assembly GCA_031772225.1. NCBI lineage: Eukaryota > Metazoa > Arthropoda > Insecta > Trichoptera > Phryganeidae > Eubasilissa > Eubasilissa splendida. The sequence continues at coordinate 14,991,735 of CM062861.1, read as the reverse complement.
CGGTCATATGGTCGCCTCATTACACTGTTTACTCGACGGCGGTTGAAAAAATCCAGAGAAAGTTTTTAAGATTCATTAATTTTAAATTATGATTCTGAGGATATCAATTATGATTATCTCCTTAACCGTCTGAAATTGTAAAAAATAATCAGTGAAACGTACAATGTCCGACCTTATATTGCTATACCGGATCATCAATGGTATGATAGACTGCCCCCAAACTGTTGGTCTACTTGACTTTCACGCACCATTGAGGTCATCGAGACACAATTCATTGTTCTATTACAGTGGTAATGTCAGAACACATGCGTTAGCTAACTCCGCAGTACCCAGATTGCATTCTTTGGGGAATGAATATGCGGAGGTAGTCAACATTTTTGCTGTAAATTTAACTCTTTATAGGACTACATTATTACAATTTTTGCGTCTCAACTCAATGGTGACGGATAAATTGCTTTACTTCACTTTTTATTTTATTTTTAATTTTGATTATGAAAACACATGCTGATATTATATATATAAAAAAATTGTGTATTGCACTTGTGATGATATTTTCTATTATTTTATAAAATTATGTTAATGCCTGAATAGGGTGTGTATAATAATAATAATAAATAAATGAATAATAATAATAATAAACATACTGTGAACTCCATAACCAACAATAAGAACTCCATGATCCAAATTATCAGGACTGCATAAGAACTTCAATGGATGTGACACTCCCCCCATGTAGAATTGCATGGCGTTAGCGTTGATACCTGTAAAAATCATTTGGTTATTAAACTACACTTATAATATCTAACCTTACGCTATTAGCACACTAAAATGAAATATTCATTACCAGATGATTAATATTTTGTAACGTAAAAATAATTTTGTTAAAAAAAGAAATCATGAACTTGTGTTTACCTATTGAAATTGGGCCATTTTGTAAAAGCCACTTAAGCATGTCAGTCTCATTGGAAGATATATTAACTGCTCCAGATATCTGTACCCGACTCAGTGTTTTATTAAAATGACATTTTTCATTCTCTGCATCATAAGGATAATCATTTTCCAATTCCAAACCACCCAGTTCTTCAATGGCCCTATTAAAAACATACAAATGATTACATATATGTATTCAATAAATAAAATATCTAAAAAGATTTTATATACACCATACACAAGGGTCATTTGAAAAGTTTGCGTCCAAATGTTAAAATATTGGTAATATATCATAAACTTTTGCTGCATTATAATGCAACACCTGTCTTTATGATCAGCTGTCAAATATCAAATCGATTAACCATGTAGTTTGTTGTAAAGTTGTTAAATAAAATCATCTTACTGTGGTTTGAAAATTGATAAAATTGAACATCGTACTGCGATAAAAAAAATATATTTAAAAAGGTCCAACGCCAATGAAAATTTTAAGAGTAATTGTGCACCTAAATTTACAAATGTAAAAAAATTAACTGCAGGATTTAAATGTGGTCGAACAAGCGTAGAATATGACTCGCATAATGGGGACACCTTTAAAGTACCCTGAATGCCCATGCACCATATTGCTTTAAAGCATCACCAATTAAAGATGTCTGACATTGTTAAAACTATACATCTCATATGAGAATTAATATTTCATATTCTTACCAAATAACTAAGCTACCTATTGGCTTTCGTAGATGGATGCCACATTTCGTAACAGTTGATCACAAACGCAATCAAATGTAAATTTCTATGACTGTTGGAACCATTTTAAGAAGGATTAGCAGGGATTTCATTTATCGATTAATAACCATTGATGACACCTGGATCCATTATATGTCTATACATCAGTCAAAACAATATAAACATAAATATTCTTCACCACCATCAAAGAGGACCAAGTCCATTTTGTCTGCACGAAAGGTTATGGGCTCCCATTTTTGGGACGCGAAGGGGATATTGCTAAGAGCTAAATGATAAATGGCGAGTACTCTGCTAACCTTTTGGATCAACTGAACCAAAAAATTATGAAAAAAGACAAACTTTATCAATGAAAAAAAGAAGTTTTTATTTAGGATAATGCAAGTCCCTGTACAAGTTGTTGCAGTATCGAAATTCGCCAGATTTAAGTACAATTTGCTGCCCTATCCCCGCCTTATTCACCCGATTTTAGCGTTGTGTGACTTTCATCTGTTACCAAACCTCAAATAATTCCTTGGTGGCAAACGGTTTTCTTTATATGAAGAAATGGAAGTGGCGGTAAATGGCTATTTTGAAGGGCTAGAGGAATTACACTTCCAGGATCGGATAATGGCACTGGAACATCACCGGTCAAAGTGTTTTGAAGTTCAGGAAGATCATATTAAATAATAAAAGTAATTTAAAATAAAAAAAAACATTATTTAACTATCAATCAAGTCGGGAGCTTTTAAATCCCGTGTATTATAAAAAAATTACAACATTACATACCTATACGCATTATCGGGGAGTCCCCCATTACAGCCCTCGTCTAACTTATCGCAATCAACCAGTTCCTGTTCAGATAGAGATAAAAGATTCCCAGTCTTTATTTTCCATTGGCCTTCAACATTTCCTGTAATATTAAATTGATAATAATGCCTTTTGCTTTTCTATTTTTATAGATATGTATTTGTATTATTATTAACATATTTGATTTTCATTCCTAATTCTGTTAGGTATTACTTTTCTTTGTAGCATTTTTTTCATTTTGTAACCGTTAGAGGAATTTGAACCCCGACCTTTGCTTCTTTCAAAGATGTGTAACCTAATCATTCAATCACATAAGCCGGCCACTATACTGAAATAAATATTAATTATAAAAATATGCAGATCTCCCATTAAAAATCCTATTTTAGCACCACAAATCATTTAAAATTGCATAAAACCATTAATGCGACATTTTTCATATTCACATCCTATTTAAAATAGGTACATATACACATATGCCTGTTACCTGTCACACTGAAAGCCCAGCAGCTGCCGCAGGACCCCTGATCTTTGACATCGGTGACGGCACCTTTATCTCTCCAATCAAATTCTGTGGGAATATCATCAACATCTGGAATTTCAGCCATCGGCATTGGTATATTATTCTTAACGTGGAGATCGTTTCGAAGGCCTAAATATTTGGTACGGAACTCCGTTTCTGATAAGTCAGCAAATGCAGTAAGTCCATATTTTGCTGTACCCTGCTCGTTCAAATTCAGTTGCTCTATCTTTTCTATGTTTGAACGGAATATTCCGAACCGATGTTTATATTCTGTACTGTTATCTCCATATCGTTTGCCATGGAGAGCGATGAAACGATCAAAACTCTTTTGATCGTTTACATAATTTTGCAACCATTTTAATGCATCCACTTCATCGATACTCCTCTTGGAACGAATAGAATTATCGTCAACATCACAGTTGATTTTGATTAACCTCCCATTGTTCAACCACGGTCTGTCCCATACACTGGAAGTACATATTTTATTAGGGGCATCTTCCAAGAAATTGCATTCCTCAACGAGTAATTCTGTTTTAGGACAGTCACTCTCTTTCACTGTGAACGTTATCTTTGTTAAAATACCAGATACAATCTGCTTGGTGGCTGATTTTATATCAATTATTTTATGATGATTATTTGATGAAGATGTCAAATCATACTCAGAGAGAGATACCTTTGCTAAATCTTCAATTTTCAGATCGTCAACTTTCACCTTGGAGGCTCCACCGATTGAAACACGTCTCGAAGCACGATTGCTTCTCTCTACCGGTTTCTGATTAGAACAATGCGACTCAATGAGTGTTTCTTCTCCCGAAGGTTTAACCTCCACTTGAACATGACAGATTTTTATTTTATTCTGAGTTAACAACGTTGATGGACATCTCTGAAATTTCTCTGCAGATTGATCACATTGTGAAATTCCAACTTTAAGTTTCAAATGAAAATTTGTGGAGGACTTTCTAAGTTCTTTTTTTGAAGCCAATACCTGTAAAAGTACTCGCTCATCATAATCTACATCAAATCTGTCTAATGTATTCAGTGCAATATTTGCCAAATGTTCTATTTTAGCCTTTTCATTGATAGATATTCTTTCAGATGGATTTATAAGACTTCTTCTTCTTCGCATATAATAAGGTACAGATTTGGCTTTATTATCCTCCTCTGAAGATGAATTACTCTCTTCTGAACTGCTACTTGATGGTTTTTTCGCAACGCCCTGTCTTTCCTTGGAAGAAGACACAGCCTTTTTATTATTTGTCTGATTTGACTTAGTGTTAGGTTTAACAAATGATTCATGTTCTTCCGAAGAGGAGCTATCTGATTCAGAACTATCTTTTTTAAATGTGGACATGGTTGATTTAACTTCTGGGATCTCAAATATTATTATATTTTTATCTTGTAATTTATTAGGCACATCTTTTTTAATATCAGATAATAGAATTTTTTTTTCTGGCGATTCAACTACATAATTTTCAACATTCCGTTTTGAAGGATTTGGATTTATTGCAAAATCATTTGGATTTATTGCATCAAATCCATAAAAACTTAAAAATCCATCCAAGGCATGTTTCTTGTCATCAGACATAGAAACTGCTGAACCTTCATTGATTACATCCGAATTAGAAGTTTTAAAATTTTCTGTTTTAATCTCACTTTGTTGTTTAACTTGTGGTTCATAAGGAATAAACGAGTTTTTATAAGTCTCGGAAAAAGGAACGTCTTCTACTAATTTCTGATCATCGACTTCTGGGAATGTATCTAAATTTTGTGACTCATTTTGCTTATTCACATTGAAGTCTGCATCAGTCATTATTTGGTCTTCAAGAGTTGCGAGCCTTTCTGGAGTAATTATTTCTTCTGGTTCCTGATGCTTGGCTGTCAATAACTCGTGATTTTGAATAACTTTTAAAATATCATCTCCATTCATAAAGTTTGAATCATTGCTTTCACTTGGATCGTGCGCTCCGGGGTTAAAATTAACATCCAATTCATTTTCTAAAGAATTCTTTGGTTTACCATCACCGTCTCCTGCAGCTGTTAATACTTCACCATTATCACCAAATGAATATTGCTCAGTACAATTATTAAACATAACTGCCCGGAATTTAGACCCATTGGTCAATTTCAGCCAAGGTTTTTCAAGGAAAGTAACTTGGCATAATTTAGTAACAGTAGATTCACTGTCACAACCATTATCTTGCTCGTCTTTCACACAAGAATTGGAATCTACTTCCAAAAGTAAAATGTAACGAACACCGTTCACAATCTGCAAAAAAAAATTTCAACTTTAACTAACATGAATGTAGTTTTTATTGTTAAATCTATTACTTCCAAATAAAACATCAACACTAACCAAGCCAGCACCATACAACATATTTCTTGTTATACCAAATCACAAGGATATAAAGTTAACATACATATATATTTTGCTTAGACAGTTATCAATGTAAGTACATATATATCTAATGTATAATAATAAATATAAATAGATGACCTGTGCTTGTCTCTGAACTCGCAGAATTTTTCTTAGGCTATGTTTCTCCCCTGGTAGGTGTCTGTTAAGGTGCTGTATGGCCCCATTCACAAGTTCCTGTACACCTTCCGCATCAATATTCACATCTGTGGGGCAGTCTGCGCACCATGCGCCACCTTGCTCGCGACGCACAGCAACAAACTGTTCGCCCGATCCCACCTACCCGAGGAATATAAATAATAATCAATAGTCAATCACATAAGGATATTAATTTCCAATTAATTTAATCAAAAGTATTTTTATTGACATATTTGATGTGTTCAAGGTAAACAAATAAGCAAGCATTTTGACCCAGACTACAATAGACTGAACAAAATACTCGAAATGTGATAAAGCCTTGGAAAGCTGTACAATAGTAAGAAAAATATAAACAGCGAATGGTGGGCAATTATTTATGTACAACAATATGATTACAGTAATAAAGAAATAATTTAATATCAGGGGCAAACTAGTGCTAAAAAAATATATGATTATTGTTATTGGTGATAAGAATCATTCAAGATTCATATTGGTCTTAAAAGTATTTGTGTATAGTAAAGCAAAAGTTGATTTAATGTTGTTGAAATCCAGTATGGGTGAGAACATTGGTCGAGCCGAAGGCAGTAAGTGATATGTTTGCTTGCCCTATCAGAAATTTATTATTCAGTACTTAAATCTGCATTGATAGTCTTGTGTAATGCAATAATATGAAGAGCACATGTGGCACATCAGATAATTCTTAAATAAATCTTTTTGATGGACTTTTTAAATATAAAGATTTATCACTATGCGCAGCATACAAAAATTTCCCAAGGTATTATTATTTGATTTTAGATAAGACGTTGATACTTAATATATTACGTTATGAAAATAAGCAATATGTTATGTATATACTCAGAAAGAAAGAAAATACTAACATATTGATCATTCAATTGTATTTCATGCATAAGTTCAATAGTTGGAGTTTCTGTCTCAGCTTTTGGAGAAATATCATCCAATGATGATTCATCAACATCATCTGAAGGTGATTCAGCTTCATCATCAGGAATTGGTTCAGCGACATCGACCGGTAGTGGTTCTTGGTAGTTTGGTACACATTTTGTACTGTTTTCTAAAATTCTCCAGTCATCCAAACCTTCCATTTGTTGAATTTGAGAATGACACTTTAAAGAATCAACATCGCAGGGACTTTCATAGCATGATACATTGATTATGGTATCTAAGTCGTACACTCCTCCATCCTGAAATAAAACAAAACATAGTAAACAAATGTGTTCTTTAAAATAACTGCCACTGTTGATATATTCTTTATGATAATCATCACTTAATTTTGCCAAATAACAAATGTCATCTCTGTAAGCCAATCTGACAGCAAATGTTTCAGTGTTTGTAATGAATCTTAATTTACAATGTTTTACCTAGTGAAGGCATTATATTGGGATAGATTAAGTCAGTATGAAATGTCCGGAAAGTACTAAGTTTGAAAATCAATATTTGACATTTCACTTTGACAGTTCTTGGTTTTTTTTATTGTGAAGATGCATCATCACTCTTTCAAATGTACATTTTGGATTGTGGATAACTTTTGAATTGTTATTTTTTAGATCAATCTTTATGAAATCATGAATAAGTTTAAAATTTGTGTTACTTTCAAATCTGAATGAGTTCCACCGTGGAACCAATGCAGTGCAGTTTCATTCTAGCAATTTTAATCTTGAAAATAAGCCACGTGAGCAACCTAAGACAGTAGTGGATAACGATGTTAAATAAAATAGAATCACTTCATACAAAGTGATTCTATTTTATTTAATCTAATATATCAAACCACAAAGTGATTGCTTTTTACTAAAATATAAAAAAGGATAATGACGTGTTGAGAGTTATAGTGAAAGCGGACACGTATCAAACTATGCATTAATTAGCAATACGATTTAATCTTACTATTCCAACAATATTGAACCATTTGACCATTTGAAACAAATTGTTCGACACAATGATCGGACCGTACATACATACGGTCTGAAACCAAAATATATTTTTATTTTTACCAAAAAAAACTAATGTTAGTGTGGTGATCCAGCACTGGTATTATCCACTATAGTTTCACGAAACCCGATCAATCTATTACGTAGTGGATGTCTGTTGCAACCAATTGGACGAAACGATAAAGGAGAAAGCAGCCGAGATTAATCAAAAGAGTCGGACAACGTTCGACCACACGTCACACGAACAATGCTGCTCAAACTATAAGCTGAACTTGGAAAGTCTCTGTCACCCACTGTATTCAGCAGACCTTACACCAACTGACTGCCACTACTTCTAGGCATTGGACCACTTCTTGCAAGAAAACAATTTCAATTCTCAACCACCTTCCGTGACTTCATCGCCACTAGCTCTCCAGGCTTCTTCGCTGTCGGCACAAACAAGCTATCATTAAGATGGAAAAACTCTGCCAATAGTTTAGATACATATTTTGATTAATTGCATTGCTTCTTGTTTGAGATATAATAAATCAAACTTTTGATTCAAAATCATACATTTCATATTTAAAAGACCTAATATATTAGATGTTTTACAAAAACGTACATAATAGATATCATCTGCATTAAAATAGCTTAAACAACATCATTTTAATAGAGCAGATACATGCTCAAATACAATGAAGCCATCTATTTCAAAATTTACTCATTTTTATTCATTCAGTCATTTGGTAAAATAGAATTTCAATTAAAATAAATCCATAAATGCTCTTGCAATGCTTTTCAGCAAGAAAACAGAGTAAATCTTGCAATGTATAGATATTAGATATTAATCTGCATGGAAATAGTAATATCGCTATTACATTGAGTTTTTTCTGTATCTGACATGACACATTGCTTTACATGAAATTAAATGGGAATTTTTAAGCTGCTGTTATTAAAAAATCATATTAAATATATAAATTTATTTTATTTGCTCAATTATTGTTATTATTATTTATGTTTGTGACAATATTCTTGATTTTATTTTTAGTTATTCCATTTAATTTCTAAAAAAGCAAAATGTTAATTTCTAAATATATTTGAAATGGAAAATTAATTAATTCCAATTTGAAACAAATGAGTAATTTTAATAAAACAATATATCTGTAGGTGTAAATCGAAAGGCCCGTAAAAAAATTTGCTGACACATCCCACAAAAAACACTAAAAAAATATGAAAGTACAGACATGTCATACTAACCACATATGTATTTATAAACATGAAGACATATGCAAAAAAAAAAAAGTATTATTCAAATATAGATGAGTCATAAAATATTGGAGTCAAAAATTCCCAGAAATATCTTTAATATATTCACGAGCTCATAATAATACTATGACTTTGTTAACAATGGAAATAGTACAACATACCTATTGTGGAACCAGAGAACTAAGAACAAAATATTTCATTTTGAATACATGTAGTTGATTATGCTACAATGAAAAATGTTATAAGGAACAGCTGTTTTTAATAAAATCAGGATGTTACAATGAAGTGCGCAGGGAAATACCATTGGGCGACATAGCACTTGCTTGTAAATGACGTGTCAGGAACTTCCTGCTTTCATTATTGTTTGTAATGTTCAGTGTTTAATAGCAAGCGCTTGAGAATGCCGTATCGACATGTCAAGGACTTCCGTTTGACTCTGTGCGATATTTTTAAGTATTTTTATTAGAGAAAGGTTTGTTTGCATTTTCTTTTCTCTTTTCTTACAGTACATAATGACATTGCACCAAGTATGTTGAAAGGATAATTTATGATGTCACTTTCTATTTTACATACAAATAAACTCTGGAAGATGATTTAAAAAATAACATTTTAATAAATTGTTGCCATCCTGTATTTTACTTGAATGTAAAAATAATGCATATGCAACTATAATAAGAAATTTATCACAATAGTAGGCTAGTGAGTCAACCATTCTAATTGCATTTATTAGCAAATAAAAGAGTGACTTAAACGGCTTCACCTCACATTCATGGCTTCACTGTGACGTCACTATTCCTGTAAGCAATCTTTTGTCTACTCTGAAATGATTCAACCTAGCTTACTTCCTTGAAAAACATACAAAAAAATTGAGGGAAACAAGTGAGGATCTTACATGAACGATTATAAAACACACAGAACACTGCTTGGTAAAATCGATACATTGTGGTTAAGTAAAATTGTCATAAAATCAAAGTTTTAAATAAAATAATACTCGTTTCGGTACCATACTTTTTGGTTTGTGAATTATAGAACAAAAAAAAATATTATATATTGTCACCGTCAGCAGCAACACCACATATATAAGAATTGTGTACTTTATAGGAGAGAAACATAACTAATTTTAAATGATTTTTGTAGAATTACTGAAGTATTACTTCTTACTAGAGTTGTAAAGAGGAGCAGATTCTTTCTAAACTGAAACTGAACTAAATTTAGGTACAATTCCCTTGACTTATGCGCAGTTGACAGGGAGGTTACAGGTATGTGGTGATTACATTTCTATGATTTGCACGCCCCTAGCGGACGCTATCGTGTAACTAGTGATATAGAACGATTCCCCGCGAAAATTCAAACCCAATGATATAAATAGCTTAATTTAACAAAAAATTGAGATATGCGGTGTTGCTGCTGACGGTGACGATATGTATAATACGAAAACTTCAATTTTTTTATATCATTATAGAAAAATTCAAGATGATGGTGTTTTGTATAAGGTATTACTTATATTTTGCCAAAAATAAAATTTACATTACTTCATTAAAATTATAAATCAAAAGATTTATTGTTCATTGTAATTATTGAATATTTACAACGCAGGCGAGAACATATTACCGGGACATTTATACAAGTATAAAAATATACGTGCAATGTTTTCATCTTCAGAATGTAATAAAACTTGTATTGTCCTGGTAATGTTATGTAGTTTATTACTGGCGTTTTTATCTATAGGAATGTTCATCGATGGGGACTCCGAACTGTGGATTCGGTGTTCGCAAAACTTGATGAGACATATTATAAAATAATGAATTAATATAATCAAAATACAACATGTTTATAAAAAAATTATTGTGCGCAGTGATAGCGACTGTAATTGATCTTATGACTTATAAGTTATGGATGGCGTGTTGCTAGCATCCATAATTGATGGAATAAATTAAAACTAAATATGTAGAAGTGACGTTGTAACTATCATTTACGTATTAAGTATGTGGCAAGTAATTTATTAAATTAATGATCACAACTTTAAAATATTATTATATCTTATTAAGGAGAACATATTCTTATTGTGAAGTTGTAATTATTCAGAACAGACGGTCTGTGATATTTTTAATACTAATTAAATGTATTAATTAGAAAAATATACATATAAAATCAATTTTATCAAATATTGTTGTTGCGCTACCGGGATATGAACCTGGATCTATTTCCAAACTGGGGAAGGTGCATTATCCAACTATGCTACAGCAACAGTACTTTTGATGACAAATTTTTGAACATGTATGTTACACTTTTTCAAATTAATACATTTATCGTTTCATTATTTGAAAGCCATCTATTTTATTTTTACGGAATCTCAAATACCTTTGAGTAAACTGATAGCAAACACCAGAATTAACAATTCATTTTTATTAAATTTAGAACAATATTTTTCGATAAAATTGATTTTATATGTATATCATTTAATTAATTAAATTTAATTAGTATTTATTATTATATCATTAATTATTAAGGAGAACACATTCTTATTGTGAAGTTGTAATTATTCAGAACATAGGTCTGTGATGTTTTAAATACTAATTTAATGTATTAATTATAAATATATACATGTAAAATCAATTTTGTCGAAAAATATTGTTTTTGCGCTACCGGGATATCCCGGTAGTGCAAAATTAGTATTTTATTATTATATCATTTAATTCTAGATTGAGAAAAATTATGTATAGCCAATTAATCATCTTATCTCCAATGATGATAGACAAAAGTCAGTTGTGCCTTTGAGGGAACAAAATGAAAGAAATTACTAATTCGGAGATTACAATTTAAAAAATAAAATTGGAAATCTTTAAATTAAAAGTATATTAAAATATAAGGTGTCAGGTATTGTGCAGTTTTCAATAGATGGCAATACAATTAATTATTTTGTAGTGATTTGATGAGCAAATGACAGATCTTACAAACAATGGTCAGTCTCAATTAGTGTGTTCTGACAAAATGAGTACTTATTTTCAGCGAAGTTGAGCCTTCTTAAAATGCCATTTTTATCTAACATAAATAATGGTTGTTCACTGTATGAAATTAACCCCAGTTCAAAAGATGCAGAACAGTCTCGAAAAATAAATATGCCTTTTGAGTTAGTGAACGTCCTGCCCAAAAACGGTAAAAAAAAATTGACTTCCGGTAATTAAACATTTGAAAATGCACCACGATCAAGAAAACCGTGTCATTGATAATTCTGAGTTGAGTATTTCTGTTGATACCGATTCAATGTGTCAAGAACATGCGAAAATGTTTGATGTAAGCAATGAAACTATTTGTTTACATTTGAATCAGCTAGGAAAGACGTGGAAGCTGAGCAAATGTATTCCACATGAATTATCAGCTGAAAATAAGCTTCAAAGGTTATCGATTTCTTCTTCGCTTTTGTTATGTCATGTAAATGATCTGTTTCTGGATCGTTTAATCACGTGATAAATCTTATACTGCAATACCGAGCGATCGTTCATCAGTTGTCCCCAAAGAATGGTAAAAGCAAAATGAGAATTGAAAATGACTTGATCAACAGTTTCCATGTTCAGGCTGGTATTAGAGAAAACCATTAGTATGCCCATTAACTGTACAGAAAAGATTCTCGACAGAAAAAAAAACATATTTAGCATATGCAGATAACTTAGGGCCGAAGTAAGAAATCTTGACCATAGTAACTTTTTACCATCACCCGTGGTAAAAAACGTTTGCGCATTGTTCAAACGTCAAGTTTACTATTGCCAAAGATTGCGTGGCAAGGTGAATAATAATCAAATATATGAATATGTCGTCAAATTTGATTTATTCTAGACATTCTTAGACATCATAGGCAAAAGTAGGAGAAATGTTGAGAAAGCTTTCATTCCATTAGAAAAGAAAGCTGGAACAGTTAAGATGTGCTTGTGGTCTAATGGTTACGATACTCGCTAAGTGATTTAGAGGTCAGGGGTTTGAGCCTCATTCTAGGAGGCCACCAAGTTAGACCTATTTTCATAGCACAATAAGCATTTAAAAAATAGTAATAATATTGATGTGACACATATTCCATGTACGCATTTCAATTATTTAAAAAAAAAAAATACATGGTAATGATGAAAAACAATAAGGAGCAAGTGGGTGACTTGACACAATAAAAACAGTTTTAAAAGCAAGGTTGACCTAAGCTTACAATGTCTGTTTACTCAAAATAAAAATGTAAAACGTAAGATCAAAATTATAATTTATAAAACTATTCTCAGTTTTATATGGTAGTGAAATGAGGGCTATAAACCCAGGCGAAGAACATGCTAAATATTTGGGAAAATAATACGAGCTCCAATTCAAATAATTGAATACCAAAATATTCATCCATTTTTAAAATATTTGTTATTCAAATTATTTGTCTAACTATTCATAAAATATTAATTTATATTTGAAATTAAATATTTTGAAAATTTGAATATCTAAATAATTGGTACACTCAAAGTGTATTTCAACAACACAAGTAGTCATGAGTATAGTGTTTTCTCAGATTTTTATAAAAAATATATTTTCCTATAGAAATGAGTGTCCAGATTTCAAAAATTTCCAATCGCAAGTATTTAAAAAGGTATTAATTACACTTTAAAGTTTCAAATTTTCACTATACATTTTGATATATGAAATGCTGTATCTGTGGATATGATGAATCTGCAAAACGTCCATTACACTACCTAGCAAAAGCAATTAGCACAGAAACACTAGGCGTGGCTGTGAAATGGCCACTAACCAGCAAGAACAATTGACAAAGCCAATTGCTCTTTGCTACTTAAATATTATGAGAAAATAGTGGAAACAGTGGTCACAGATAATTTTGAGATAGATAATAATCAAAATTCAAAATTATTAATTTGGTTATTACATTACGAAGAAAAGCTTTATGGTCCATTTTAATTAACATATCGACCCCGCAGAGTAACAAGGTTCCATCTGACACTGACACTGTTTTGAGATAATGAGCTCAAAAGTGTTATTGAATTTCAACATATATTCATGTATATTTTGTTTTGAGTATGCAAATATGATCAGTTTTAAGGTCTTAACTTATTTTCAGTATTATCAATGACCGCTGTGAGATGAGGGAAATTAAAAATAAACATTGTAAATTAACAATAATGAAATAAAGAATAATGCATTTGGAACCCCTTTCACGCAATACCTCAAATTAGCCCAAAATGTTAGTTGGAACCTTGTTATTCTAATTTTAATTGTCATTTTTAAGTAGAAACAGAAATTTCATTGACATTCAGCAATCATGACAAAATGTTACAATTCATTTTTATCTATTTATTCATGTAACATTGCAATTATTTTTTAAACACTAATCATCTATATTAATTTAATTAATTGATATGACTTTGAATATTATATTTTAGTCAACAATTTATTTAAGTAAGAACCGTAGAAATATATAATGTTTATTAACTTTTAAATAAACCTACGTAATCAAAAAGTTGCAATTGCAGTAATGCTTCGTAAACACTCGTTTGCATATCAGACATTTGATATATTTTTTAATTAGAAATTTTACATAGCATTAACAAATCAGAACTAATCTAAATGTCGCACCTTGGTCTCTTGAAAATGTGGATGATTCTGTTCTAAGAAAACTAACTTCTATCGTACAAAATATATTTATTGTAAAGATACTCTTGCTGGTATAGTGGTGATTACCTACTCATCCAGTTGGGGGATTGAGCCTCGTCCCGGAGACCAGAAAACTAATCTTGTTATGATAGCACAGTGCTTATCTTAAAAATTGTAAGAATGTTGTTGTGAAAAAAAAATGTATGGTTGTGAAAAATATTTTTGTTTATATTTTTAAATATATACCTAGTCTAGAAATGAAAATGTGATATTGCTGATTAAATTTATTATTGTCTAGGAGTTGACCCCAGGGTCGTGCATTCTTTTTATATTGGTTGTGTTTATAGGTCATAATATAAACTAGATATTTACGAAGATGAAATATAAAATAATAAAAATGAAAGTTTGTGTTTTTTGAAAAGATTTTTAAGACTTTATAAGATCTCAAATTCCAAGGGTCAAAACTGAAAAGTGAACAACTTTAATCTTAATACATAATTCTTTTCTAGATACTTTATTTCAATCAATACTATTTATTATATTTTAATATAAAATTATTGTTGAATGTTACATTACACTACATTATTTTATAAACAATCTAATCATGCCAACTGTCAGATATCAATTAATATGTAGTGGCATCATCAAAATTTTTAAATTATAATAAATGATTAAAACTCTTGCTATATCTAGGTATGTGAATGTTTACCTTTTATTTCTTATACTTATTTATAATTATTATACATAATTAATTCTTTTATTTTAACTCATTATTACTGTGACATGACTGTGTAAGTTGTAAAATTTAATTTGTCTATGCAACTGTATTAAATATAGTACTTAATAAAAAATCACTTTGTCTTATTTATCTGTAATGATGCAGCACAGCTTCACATAATCACTCATACATTTTTCGAGCCCTGATCTTATCATATTATTATAAAGTAAAAACTACTTCTGTTAAAAAGTGCTAATAATACCCAAAGAGACAATGATAATTACTAATTCTAAAAAGTTATATATTATTTATAATATTCAAATCTGTGATAGATCAGTGCTAGTTTAATCTTTAAAAAAATTAAATATTATTAACTTTATTTTTAACCACGAAGTTTAATTTTCAATACTGACCGTTTTTTCAGAGAAAAGAAGAAATTAAAACTTCTATATAAATTCATTAAAAACTCTTTCGCCTTTTAAAGATATTATCATTTTTGTTATTTTGCGTAATTTTTTTGTTACGTTCTAAGTAATTTTTTGTTCTATGTGTAATAAATTTTACATTTTATAATTGTTATAGTAACTGAATATAAACTCAAAATAGTTTAAAAAGTAGAAAAACTAATTTAATTAATTTTCTTCAAATGCTTGTAAAATGTTCAGAATGTTCCCTGGAAGGTTTAAATTACTCAAATTTGTAATCATTGAAAAGAAAGAATTTGCAATTCCCTCCAATCATTTTTATCAGTCCCTTGAGAACACAATTTAGCAGTTACCCCATCGAGCTTCTAATAAGATTCTGTGAGGTGATATTGCGTTAATAAAAAATAAATTATTATATATTTTAAACAAAGTGTGCTTGTAAACTAGAACAAGGCATTAGAAACAAAAGATTTAAAGAATTTAGAATCAGTGCCCCCTTGACCAAATTTATTTAGTGGATTTGATTTAATAAAAGAACTCTATAATAACTGTGGGCAAACTGATGAAGACATTTGTTTATTTAACCAGCGCATCAATGGAATGAATTTAATTTCTCTATTTATAATGTTATTTCTCCTCATTTTTAATTGAAAATCCACCTTTTGTGTTATGATCCTCTATATTTTATGAGTCTCTTCAAGACATGGATTTACAACATTAACTGCGTATGATTTGAATCAGTGTTTCAGGAAGGGGCATTAAACATATATATTGTACTGAGCAATGGTTATTAATAAAGCATACAAATTAAAAATAAGATAATATAATTGTATATGATTACAAAGAATAATGTTAACAAATAATGACCCCCATCTGTTTTAAATAAGAACCAAGAACGTTTGCTGATAACCTTTGTGATAAATTTTATATCACATTCACAGTAGAATCTTATAAAAGGTCAAATAAAAAACTTACTGTCTTCTGCGCATTAATTATTACACCTCCTTCATATTTATAAGTCTGACCAGGAAGACTATTTAAATAATCGATTACAGTAACTATGAACTTATTGTCAGCAGATACAACTTTTTCACAACAAACCACATTGAAAAAAACAATACTAAAGAACACGCTTAACACAAAGGACGCGAACGCGCGAGACATTTTAGCTCACTAATGAATAAATATTAGTAACCATGAGTAATCTCAGCTCTGTCAATCAGTCAAATGTTTACGACAGTTTACGAGAATATGTCAAGACCATAGAATGTCAAAACAAGCAGAGCACAACAAAAAAAGCATAGATAAGTAATATTTATAAAAAAACAGTCTACAACACTACGCTGCCATTTAAAAATATTAAATTCCCTTAATATTAAGCGATAGACATTTTCTTTAGGGACCCAATATCCACTATCATTATGTACTGCATCATAGTACAGCATTCATTATTAGTACACTGTGTTATCTCACATGTGACATTGACGTATTGCATTTGTTATTTTCGGGGCGAAACATTAAACTATTTAAATATTGCAGTGCGCCGGGTGATATTAACCTCAATTCTCCCCGCTCCAAAACAGGCATTCACAGCCGGACAAAGGGTGGTTACCCCCCTCCCTCGCACATTAGTCAAGATGGGTAGTAACGCAAGCCCAGGACGCTCTCTAGTTCCTCGCCTGTTCAGCACTCCGGATCTAAAATATCGGCTCCCGGGGTGCCGCCGGTTTGCGGCTGACCTCCGGGCAGTTCCTTACCAAACGTCATTATGCCTCGAGATGAAGTCGTCAGAAAGCTGCGATGTGCCTCCTGAAAAGCATCCGATGTCTTGGACACGAGGCGAGTGGCGAATATTCCCGCAGCTCACACTAGAGGATCGGAAGTCGTCCTTTTCGAGATGACCGAACGCGGCCGTGGAGACCACGTGGCGAAGGTGCATGACCCGAGCACGCTGCAGAGCCAGCGCCTGTGAACTGGACCAGGGTCGGGCTCTAAAGCAGCTTGTTGCACGCGCCCGCAGCTGGTCGCACGTGGCCACATGTGTGAAAATAGACACGATAGTTAGTAAATAGTGAGTGGGAAAAACAATCAATGCGTCCGTATTAAATAAGGTTAAGTATGTAGGAAGACTGATAGAATGAAAGGAATGAATGAAAATGTAGAAGGTGCGCGTGTATTATGAACTGAAATGAAGTGAGTTGGCGGTCTTGCTCGGCGCGCGTGGGCCAGCAAGACCGCTGTTGTGAAACGATGAAACTGGAGAGACTGCTTGGCGGTAAATATGAATTCTGATCGCTACATATGTAATTGGCTATAAGTGATGTACCAATGTCATATGAAACTAATTGTTTGTAATGACATTTTATAGAACTTCACATGTGTTCAAAATAAATCTACAGGTATTATTTAAAACAGTAGTAAGTTTTCGCAATGACCATAATTATTTTCATTGGTGTGAAATATATCCATGATAAATAGTTTCCATTTTAAGGAAAGAATACCTTTTCCTCCAAAAAAAACTAATAATAAAATTTGGTTACCGATTTGATTATAAATGTACCTAGATAAGATTACGCATGAGAAAGTAATAAAATGATCCACCCGCATAAAAGCAAGTGATAAAAATGATATTTGTGACTAGATATAAGATATATGGTGTAAATAATTAGAATATAAGATTAATTATAGTTAGCTACAAGACAAACGAGGTGTCAGGTTGGATCTGTGTTGGGCGTAGCCTCCAGAAGAAGTGGATGGACCAATGAGATAGTAGCCCGTCTCATGACGGGAAGGAGGCAGATCAATGGATTGGAGACACTCCATTTTCAAAGGGATGAAAAAAGCCTATGCACGGCCCAAAGCAGAGTCGACCAGTCGGAACATGGGAGTTGGAGGACGAATTTGGAATACGGGAGTCTGAGGAGTATTTGAAGAAGAGAGTCGACGAGAGTTGAACACGGGAGTCGAAGACTAGTTTCGAACACGATGAGTTTAATTTTTTGAAGAAGAGAGTCGACACGTTTGAACCCAGGAGAGTCGAAGAAAGGTTGAAGCCCAAACCTCAGAAGAAAAAAGAATCAAAACGCCATACCGGTTCGGAAGCAGCCGCCATCCAGAACATCAAGTCAGCTCGGAGCAAATGCTCACCCAGAATGCCAAACTAGCTCGGAAGCAGCCGCTCATCCAGGAACTCAGCCAGCGACCAAAGCAGTCCCGAGCAGCCAGCCGTCAGTCAGTTGCCCTGCTCGCCATGACGAGGCCATCCGGACAACAGGAACCGTCGTCAGCATCACCGCATCGTCAACCGAAGTCCCTGAAGAAGACCTCGACGATCAGCACGTATAATATAGGGTATAATAATTTTAGTTTAAGTTAGAGTTGAGGATAATGTACATTTGTCCACCCATATAGGTAAATAAATATTTGATTAATATGTATTCCCTGTTTATTTGTTCTCCACCTGTCCAATATTCTCATAATCATAGTGTACATATGTAAAGGTGTGATCCTAGTTAATGAAACGCGTAGCGTAACATTTTACTAAGGTACGGGGGTTGCTCTAGCAAAAGAATCAAGAGCACAATTAATTCATAAAAAACCCACCGTTTTGTTACAAAAGTGTACAAGCTATATTTTATGGTTATAGGAAGAACACGGGTGAATATGAACACACGAAAGATGCACAAATTAGACATTTATTAAATATACTCAGTCTCAGGTTGGCGGAATGATGCCTTTAGCACCCGGCGTGGGCGGCTACCCGTTGCCTGCTCTGTAGGACTGCGGACCGGTCTGGGTGGCTGCTCCTGGGTGGATTGCGGTGAACCGTGGCTGCTTCCTCCGATTCTCTGGCGACGTTCGGTCGGATTTCCGGTGTCAGCTTCCACTTTAATCTCCACTTGGATTCAACTCGTACCTCGGCTACCGAATCTTGTGTTCGCCTCTGCGCGTCTTTCACTGCGTGTTTTCACCTGCCGTCTTCGATTTTGGTCCCAACTGTAGTTTTCTTGACGTCTCTTCCGGACTTTGTTTCCAACTAACAGAACGTGCTCTCGCCTCTAGCCCTTGTTTCCGTTCCCACCGCAAGTCTACCACTCGTTCCCGTCGCGTGTTTACAACTGCTTTTCCAGATTTCGTTCAACTCGTCCTCCCAAATTTCGCTTACAACTGATCTTCCTCCCAAATCTTGCTTCCAACTCCTGAGATGACTGAAAAAACATTATTTTTGACATAAAAACTATTTTTCTATCGAAAATAAAAATATACGATTTTTAGATTTTTCGGAAAATCAAACATTAAAAAAAAGAGCGGCAATAAAACTGTTAGTACCCACGTTTGCGTTAGGCTGCGCCACTGAACCTTGCTGTGGTACCATAGATAAGTGTGGTACCGTTTTTTTCTTTGGAGTTTCCAATTTAAGTATATCTCTTATCTGTGGATATACTGGTTGTTTTCGTCGGTGTCGTCGGTAGAGTGTGCGTTGTTTATAATTATTTGTTTTGGTTTTGATTTTAATCTCTTATATAAAATATGACGGAGGTTCAATTACAAGAGTTTAAATTGGACCCAGATTGTGAACTTCGTTTCGAAGTCGAGTCAAAAAATGAAAAAGTGATTCTTGAGGTTAGTAATTTTCTTGTAAAACTTACAAAGAGTAAATGCTTTCTGTAATTGATTAGGGTAATTATTATAACAAACGTTTGCGCTCAGGTTGTCTTTACCCTGCTTTCTATTCTGTATTTTTTTTGACGATTTTGTTTCCACTTTTTATATCACAATAATAATGTTAAAACATAAACAAAATGCTTTAAATTCGAGGTTAAACTTTTGTAACTTAATATTATTAAATAATTGGACTTTGTTTCCCAGGTAAAAAGTGGGTTAGCCGAGCTATTTGGAACGGAATTATTTAAAGGGAAGCTTTACGAGTTCCACACGGGAGCAAAGGTTGCTGTCTACACTTGGCATGGCTGCACAATCGAACTTAGAGGGAAAACCGAAGTCAGCTATATTGCTAAGGAAACGCCAATGGTATTTGATGGCCTGATGATTTTTACTTTTTATGATTCACAGCTTTAATTTTTATGTCAGTTGTAGTTCAGTTGTTCATCAAATGTGAAATAACCAAACAATACCCACAGTTGGAATTCAGTTCACAGCCGTTCATATTGCTTAGAGGCTGATAATATTCCCCCATTATCATGGAGCTGACCTACTTATTTTTTGAAAATCATATTACTGAAGACCAACCAATTTATGAATAAAAATATGGTTTTTATATAGAATCATTGTGTAGCAAATTTGAACTGTGAGAAGATATTAAGACATAGTTGTCTGGGATTATTTGTGATAAGTAGCCAACATGATAGCCAATGTCCATTAAACAGATAAGGCACAAGAAGATGGGATTATTTGTTGGATAAAAATAAAATATAGTTAATGGTTGTTTTTTTGTTTCTTACATATTGAACAAAGTTTATTTAAAAGACCACCTGCTGCTGCTGGCTAATTAACACTAATTTCAAATGAGAAAATGCAATTTAATTAGATTTTTTTTATGTGCGATATTTAATTAGGATGTGTGTTTGCATGTAGTACTGGCAACATTTTATTGTTCTAATTTGTTTTTTAATTGTTTTACGTAAGAATCATTGATGTTTTAGGCTGTGTAAAAAGGAAAAAAATCACACTGAATACAAATTTGTTTATTTAATATATTAATTCTAGTGATGAGCTCAAAATCACGAACCGTGAGTCAATCACTGATATTTTTGAGTTACACTCACCATAGTGGTTAAATATCTGAAAATATTGAGAATCATGATGATTCATTATTTTATTTATATTTGGTTGTGAACCGTGATTCGGAGCATATGCATATGAGATAAAAATATTTATGAAGGAATGACGTTATAATTCGCTATCAGCGCCATCTAGTAGATTCTGCCACCAAAATGTTTTACGCATTTGACCTGAAAAATAAACTCACATTTTTTAAAGGGTTTTAATTCCCTTTGTGATGATATTAAATTAATTATTAATGCTATATATTTTTTACGCAAATGAAGTTAGAATAATATAAATAAATACGTTCAAAATTATGTTTTTTATTTATTTTGTGTGTTGTGATCAGTCACAGTTTTCAATCACTGTTATTATCGAATACCAATCACACCAATGTGTCAAGAGTAGCATTTTTCTCATCACTAATTAATTCGTTATTATCTTTCTTTCTACCAATTGAAATCTATAGTTTCTAAAATCGAAGGCTAAAGAAAGAGTTTAATATATTTTTAGGTGGTATACCTCAATGTTCATGCTGCTCTGGAGCAGCACCGAATGGAGGCAGAGCAAACTGGAAGTAGGGGACCGATCACAATGATAGTTGGGCCGTGTGATGTCGGTAAAAGCACTGTTTCACGCGTACTGCTCAATTATGCCGTACGGATGCGGAGAAGACCTATTTTTGTAGACTTAGATGTTGGTCAAGGACAGATTAGTGTTCCTGGTACAATAGGTAACCATTTCTATATAATTTGAATTGCATACAGAACCTGTAATGTTGGTTTAAACTATATCCTTTAACATCTTTAAAAGAGGTGAATTCTTGAGAAAAGAAAAAATATATTTGTACCAATTCTAACATTCATGGAATTATAATTATATTTTATGTGGTTTAAAAGCTGTCTAATTTTTAGATAAAAAGTATATTTTTATTGTTTATTTCATAAGGGTTTGTGTACATGGTTGAGTCTTATATTGAAACTCGCATAAAGGATAGTACAGAGCAAAATGATAAACTAAAGCTTACCAACTTTTACCATTAAATCTCAGAGATGTGAGTCTCATCTGTGTACACGTACTCTAAAGATAGAGAATTCTTACTGTTTAGTTAATTAATAACAAGGCAATTTTTGATGATAAACAAATCTGAAAGTATGGACCTGACACAGATGATGAAGTTCAATTTTTTTTGTGATTTATAGGATTTTCATGTTGGTAAGATGCTTTCCTAGTGACCAAAAAGTCAGTACTCATCCAGGGATCAATCATTTCGGGATACCAGCAAGTTAGTTATGTTTCTCATAGCACATGTGCTTGCCTTCCTTAGTTTGAAAAATAAGTGGATCAATGTGACATGTCAGTTGAAATGTCTTGTGAAAGGTTTCTATATATTACATGACTATTGAAAGATATGTCCATCTCACACGCAGCTGAGCAATTCCATATACAGATAGGATTATTGCACATGCTCCTCAGTTTATAAGGAGTGTGTTGTTTTGTACTATATTTGTAATACTTTTTTTTTTTCAATTTATACAGGTGCCTTATTGGTTGAAAGGCCGGCAACAGTTGAAGAAGGATTTAGCCAGCAAGCACCACTAGTGTATCATTTCGGTCATAAAACTCCCAGTGACAATATAGAATTATTTAATGCCATTACAACTAAATTGGCCGAAGTTATATCCGAGCGTATGGAAATTAATAAAAAAGGTATGTGTATAAATTATCTTCTTGTTCGATTCTCTGAAAATTCTCACGTCACACTTCTCATATTTAACAAGACCTTTATTTTTAGCGAGATACTCTGGTTGCATTATTAATACTTGCGGATGGGTAAAAGGAGTTGGATATAAAGTGTTGACTCACGCCGCACAATCATTCGAAGTTGATGTTATTTTAGTGTTGGATAATGAAAGATTGTATAATGAATTAGTCAGAGATATGCCAAAATTTGTAAAGGTCGTATTTCTACCGAAGAGCGGTGGGGTAAGGTTTCTTTGCTTTTACTATTTGTCAGAAATTATGAAATATACGACCCTCCCAGAAGTCAATCCGAATAACAGAAAATAAAACATTTTCATTGATTATTTAAATTGATTTGAGATTTTCATACTTTTATATTTTGATTATGTCAATTATTTATCTTGTAATGTGTTTTGTCTGATCTGAAATTATGAATAGGTTGTGGAGAGAACGAAAAAACAAAGAGCTGAAAATAGAGACATGCGAATCAGAGAATATTTCTATGGAAAAAGAACCCCTTTCTACCCTCATTCATTTGATGTCAAATTTGCAGATGCCAAAATCTTTAAGGTAATTTTTCTATACCTGACTGCTTATTCCACATAAATTCTATTATACAAATCTTATATAATAGTACAGGTATTTGACATTTACACGAAACCATGACTGAAATATTTTTGAATTTTGTGTTAAGAGAGGACTTTCAGTGCTATTTCATTTTCTGTTTATGTTTTTTTTACAAAAATGGGTTTTTATTATTAATTTATATCATAAGTCATACACTAGATTATATTTTATTTAAATCATAATGCAAACTGATAAATTGAATATTATTTAACATAATTTTAAGACAATATAGGCGTTATTAGAAAAACCGCGACCATCAAAATCGTTTTCAGTATGCCAGAAAAGTGCCTTAATATAGAAAATTTATATAATATTTGGAATATAATTTATTATGATCTTGAAGCCTAGGTTACAGAAACAAATCAGAATTTAACAAATTAACACAATGTTAAAAATTAATTGAGTTATAAATCGTTAAATTTGCAAGACATTTCATTTTAAGTTGGTTTTAAAACGCTTCACATTCATATAATAGGCAATTTTAATTAATGTCCATAAATATTTTTTCTTATGAGACAGGATTGTCAGATTATTCTGTCCAATTCATCCCACAAGTTCTATTGTGTTCAAATCAGAACAGGAGGCCAGCACATCATTGTTGTTGACAAATTTCAGTATCTTCCATTTGCTTCAAATATGGCTGCATATTTTGGATGTCTCGGATCATTGTCCTATTGAAAAACGAATCTACGACCAATCATGCTAATTCCGGATGACAACATATTTTTTTTTATAACCCTCTTTGTTGACATACGTGTTTCACCAAAATAATCTCATCATAACAGAATTTACACCATATTTTACCAAAGGCACTAGACATTGACTGATTAGACAACCGCTTCCCATCAGACTTCCGAATGAACACTCCGCCTAGAACTATATACCTCAAATTTTGACTCATCACCCCACAAAACTTTATTCCACTCATTATGTTCCGTACAAGGAAACAAGAACTGTAAACGGGTAGGGTGGTTCGCTGGTCCGCTCTGTTGTCTCGGATGTTGATTGTCTGCAGCGGGGTGCAGTGGTCCAGGGGGGTCTAAATCGTATCCAGTGTAGCAGCCAAGTCGTGATATTTTTCCGGGTTCGTGTCCAAAGTCGTAGCAGAAGTCAGGAAGCCAGAAGATCCAGTAGTCGTAGTGATAGCGGGGTCCAAAGATGAGATGAAAATGCAGGTTTTTTCTTCAAGTCCAGCGGTGTGAGAGCGTCCAAGAGAGAAACGAGAGTGAGTGCCCTTTGCAGCCGCTGGACCATTATTTATTTAACATATTAAACTGTGCGAGCGCAACATGCTCCGTGGAGATCTTAACCAATCATATCGCCGGATCTGTCCCCCTGCGGTCCAGCGCAGCCACCCCCTGGCGGCCAGATCTTGAAACTTAGTTCATTTTTCTCGCCGCCAGGTATGGGACGGCAGATTTCGGATTTCCATAAATATGATTTATTACTGTCATTTGTAAGAATGACATCAAAATAAGAGTGGTTATATCAAAATGTTTTTATGTAATATTACTTCATTATACTAAAATTTGGATATGCATATTTGAATGGATTATAGGAATGTAACACCAGTCGTAACTCAATTTTAACATAAAACGAGATTACGCCTTTTTTGAAAGATGGATGGGCGATATTAGCTCCAAATATTGCTCAAATATAATAATTATGGTCTTTAAAATAAATTTTTTAATACAATCTTGAATTATTGTTTTAGATTGGTGCTCCATCCTTGCCAGACTCGTGTATGCCTCTAGGCATGCGTGTGACAGACGCATTGACAAAAGTGGTAGCTGTCACTCCTAGCCCTTCTTTAGTTCACCACTTGCTAGCTGTATCTTTTGCCCTTAATCCCGACGAAGATGTTATCAGGACAAATGTAGCTGGATTCATTTGTGTGTAAGTTCTTTTATAAAAATTAAATATGCAATGGCTATTCCATGTGGTAACTCGAGAGTTTCTCTTTCCAATAAAGGCATTTTGTAAGTTGACAGCCTGGGAGATTTTCTCTATTCAGAATTCCAAGAAAAAACTAAACAGCATCCCAAAGGAGTATGTCCGCCTGTAGGTATTTTAGGGCTTCATATATGTTAGTAAAGGCCAGAGAAGACTACTTTTGAATGAGTGAATCGTGCCTTATAAAGGTATCCATACATTATTCCACTCCTGGATAAATTGTATAATTATAATTACATATTTAGAGAAGAACAAAATGAAACTTTTAAAATATCAACCCCCAACATACGCAAGTATCTAACAAATAAGTCATTTTTAGGGCCGGTTGTGTGATCAGTAGCAACTTTTTACTAACCCCTGTAGTAAAAATCTTTTGCGGGTTGTTGATACATCAACTTTACTACTGTCAAAGCATATATGCTTTATTCTATGGATTTTTTCACCTAGACATTCGAAATTTGTCACTTTGGTGGTGAAATTTTTTTTGTATTGTGTATTAAACGAGATCATCATTGGACGAACTCGCATCACTAAAATAGCTGGATATTGAATGATTAATTGTCGTATACTGCAACTTTCAATGTGTTGGAAGACTTTTGGAACAGCTGTGAAAAGTCCGCCATATTTAACTATTGATTCTCACCTTTACTATCAGATATCTCAGAGTAAAATAAGTTTACTACGGGATGTACTTTCGAGAAGTAAATATTTTTTTACTAACGATCAAATAATCCGTTTTCGTAAATATTTTACTTTAGGAACTTTTTTACTATAGTAAAAAGTTACTATCGATCACACAACCAGCCCTTAGTTGTACATGCTAGTATTTTGTATGTATTTGATACATTTTTAAATGTCAGTAATGTTTTTATATATTGTGTTCAATAGAAGAACTAGTAGAAATCAATATGTTTTGCAAGGCGATACTGGTCGGTTCGCAACCAATGTTGAAAAGATAATTTATTATCAAAAAAGGAAAGTGGTCACCACAGTTCAACTCAACATGACTTAACCAATTAACGCAAACAGACATATTATTAAAATAATAACATAACGCATCCTGGGATGAGGGTCGAGCATCTTAACAACTTAGATCAAACAAGCACATTGGATAATAAGGTTTACACACTTAATGGAAAGATTAAAGAATTATCTTGTGTTTAATTTTCAGAACTGCTGTTGATATGGATCGCCAGGTTTTCACAGTTCTTTCGCCGCAACCTCGTCCTCTACCAAACACAATGTTACTTATGTCTGAAATGTTGTTTATGGATGCTCACTAAATAATTGTAATACGCCCATCAATATACAAATCAAAATAAAAACCTTGGCGAGATAAATAGATACTTTTATTTTACTTTCCACAATATCTTTTATTAATATGTAGTTGGCATTGATTATATTATTGCATGGGGTTTGGTTTGAATGCTGTAACATATCTACAATACAAAACTTTTTAAAAAGGGAGTCTAGACTACGCATATAGACATGACTAAAATAAAGTCTTCTAGTCAAAAAATTTTGAGACATGAAATTTGAATTCGTTTTTTTTGTTCTCATACTTACATTTATCGCTTGAAAATAAAAATATTTATTTCAATAGATGTTTTATTCAAATAACTTATACATTCAATTTAAAATTATTTTATTTTGTACACATTATTCATTTTTCTCTCCCGTTGCAACACTCCCTCGCGGTGAGTGAAGAATGTTTTATCTATCAGTTAATAACGGTCTATAATACAATATGAAATTTTAACAGTGAATTTTCTGCATTCGTAGGTTAAGCTTGCCTCAACGTGCTTGATCATATATTACTCGTAAATTGCGTATTACATACTTAAGAGCAATTTTTAGATGTAGTATATTGTAGTATATTCATGAATTACAATAACTGTTAAAATTTACTGACTGCCAATAAATATTGTACGAGGTGAATATTGTGTTCCAGGCTGATTTTGTTTGGCTGCCATTTTGGTTTGACAGACATTTGTCAGTTTGTATTTGTTAGTCGTAGAAAGTAGTTGATTATAATTTATTATGGAACATCTAATGCTTCAACATGTTGAAGTCATCTAAATAATAATGGTGATCGCTATCATCGCATGTTAGTGGCTGAATTGGGTCTGCAACACATGTGGTTTCAACAGGACAGTGCCGCCTCACACACAGCCCAAGCTACGTTTAAAAAATTTCCCAGCCTCATGTCAAAAAAATGGACTAGTCTTCTCGATCACCTGATTTGAAGGCTCGTAACTATTTTCTGTGGGGGTACTCGAAAGAAAAGGTCTATTCCAAGTCTAACAATTCATATGCTACAGGACAATATTCAAAATGAAATTGCTGAAATAACACTCAAAATGTGCAAGAATGTTATGAAAAATATGGTTAAAAGAGCACACATTTGTGCCGCTGCCAAAGGCAGCCACTTAGCCGATGTCATATTTCATACATAATTGTAATAAATCAAATAATCGATAATTAAAAACCAAATTAAACAATTGTGTTTCATTTCCTAGTTATTAAAAAACAACACCGACTTGGAACATAATATTCACTTGTATGTAGAATGTGCAACAAAAACAGTTTATAGTGTTGAAAAGGGATCAACATATGACAAAAATTGAATGGTAATAGCAACAATTAAACAAATGAATATGTAGAAAGACAACCTAAGTAATTAAAAACAAAAGTTATGAGAAAATAATATAGATTGAAATGAGTGTACTCGAAAAGGAAGGGTATATTGAGGTAATATGTGTGGAACCAATATATGTATATATGAGGAATATAAAATTTAAAATAATCAAATAAGTGATAAAAATGATCATAATGTTAATTCATAAAAAAAAAACAAACACCTACATCTGCAACAAATTCAGTCATTTTCGACACTAAACGGTTCCTGTAGTACTTCGGCCATATTCCTCACTGAGACAATAGTCTTGAAAAAATTGACATTACCAGGAAGACGTAGGGTGGGAAAAGTGTAGGCGGATTATTTCGTTGTGACTTGTGGAAGAAACCCAGCTCTCAGTAATAAGAGCAACGCTGGATAAGGAACTGTGGAAGTACATATCGAAATGAGGTTGTTGTGGTGTAAGAAATGACACAAAAGAGGAAAGATTACTTATGTTTGATTATTAACATAGATAATTTGTAGAAAACACTTTTTTAAAAATTGTTTTTTGTCACTTTTGTATTCAAAATTAATTCTGAGGGAGAGCTATACAGAAAATATGATAATAATTTCAAGGTGATAGTGATAGGTTCAAGTGATCAATTTGATAAAGAATTATGCAGTTCTATCACAAACAATTGTGCTTAATTTCCGTAGTTCTGAAATGTAGTTTAATTTACAAAAATTAAGTACTAAAATAGAGCTTGTGAAATGATGCTTCTATCGTTGTTTTTTTTTACTCCTTTAGGGATTTAGATGAAAATTTAAGCATATTCTTTATGACATGTTGAATGTACATTAACAATTTTCTAGAGATAGTGAAATGTGATGATGTTGCAGCATTATGAAGCTGTGTCATAAGTGTCAACCTTGTCTAAATGACACTATTTGAGAACTGGGGCTAAGTTAGTTGCGCATATGACAGAGTATCCGAATACAATAATAACTCAAAATTCTTGTTTTTTTTTAGTTGTCTTAGTTTTGATCTAGGTGTGCGATATATCATGTCACGGTACACAATGGTTAAAGATGTAGATATATGAGGAACCTAGTAGCAAAGTGGGGCATAATTTGTAGTAAGTGATTTTTTTTTGTTTAGAATATACACAAAGACAATATCAAATATATTTTTATACCTGAATAATGTTTGCAGGTAGTGTGTCATTTAAAATATGAGGTGAATATTTTACATAATTATAAAATGTAATCTTTAAAAAAAGTTTGTCCGCTTTTGAAACCAAAATGGCAATTGTTCCTTACTTCTTCTTTTCCTCTTTCAAGATTTGGCTCTATGTTTACGAACATTAGTGACATTATTTAACATGATTTAATTCCTAGAAAACTTAAATAATCTTCAAATTTCTTTAAAATGAATTACTCCATTTCGCCAGTTGATATAGACCTATTTTTATTTATTATCTTTGTTTTATTAACCACAAATATATATTTATAGACATGTCAAAATAATGGTCGCCATGACATTTTTTGTGACTATTATGTATGATATGTCCATTTTCGATACAGATATAAGTAATGTCCGTTTTTTAAATAAAGGTGCAGTTTAACATATAAATACTTGAATAAAATGACAGTTTTTGGTGTCTTTTTTTAACTATTCGAGAGGGATACCAACCATAATCAATCAAACCACACAATTTAAAAAAAATGCATATGTCCGATAAGGATACTAGGGTTCTCATATATGTACATATTATGTTTAATAAAAAATCATGGCACAAAACGTTAACGGATTGAATATTATGAAGAAAATTGGAAATGTGGAAGGTTGGACAACAGATTCCTTATCTAAAAATGCACCACAATTTCAATAAATAACTTTTCATTTCATTTACACACTAAATTGTAATTAGCTGCTGCTGTCGCGTACTTTTTTAATGTCTTCCTGTAACCATTGCTTTTGGTCTTGCCCATCATTGTTATTGGTTTGAAGGCAGCTCTCGGCAAATATTGTTGCTCTTTTGATGGCATCTGCTACCAATGACTCACAGTTGATGAGACTAACCTGTACCATCAAACAAATGATTTCATTAGACATGAGTACATGCATTTAAAAACATTTCATATGTGACATATATAAGAGATTTTGATTCTAATTCTTCTGCCAGAGAGATGAAGCATTGATATGAACAGACTACATAAAAGGTGGAGGTACAAAATCTGGCATTCCAATACCAAGTAAGATGAGAACAGATATCAAATTTAGCACTATTGCACTGATTAATACCATTTTTTTTGTATTTAACCTTCTAGTGACAAGAAATATGCACATACCTTCATATATTTTATATGGGAGAACCTTTGAAAAACGTGTTAAATAATATTTATGACGTTGAGATTGCAGTTTTTTTTTTACCTAATAAGCAATTAACCCTTTCTACCCTGACGGTACTTTAAAGTACCGTCAACTTTATTTAGTCATATATCTTACTGCGGTGTCCATTCTCTGACGATACTACTAAGGGCCGGTTGTGTTATCAGTAGTAACTTTTTACTATAGTAAAAAAGTTACTAAAGTAAATTTTTTTGCGAAAACGGGTTGTTTGATCGTTAGTAAAAAAATATTTGCTTCCCGAAAGTACATCCCGTAGTAAACTCATTTTACTCTGCGATATCCAATAGTAAAAGTGAGAATCAATAGTTAAATATGGCGGACTTTTCACAGCTGTTCCAAAAGTCATCTGACACATTGATACTTTGAAAGTTCAGTATACAACAATTAACCATTAAATATCTCACTATTTTAGTGATAAGAGATAGTCCAATGATGATCTCATTGTTTAATATACACATAATACGAAAAAATGTCACCACCAAAGTGACAGATATTGAATGCCTAGGTGAAAAAATCCATAGATAATGCATAAAATAAAGCATATTTCATGATTATTTGTCACACCTATAGACATCTCCATCTATGTTTTGACAATAGTAAATTTGACCTTAGAGCCCGCAATCGATTTTAACCACGGGCGTTAGTAAAAAGTTACTAATGATCACACAACCGGCCCTAAGTCTATGTAAATAATAGTCTACTCGATTTATTTAGACTACTAATTTGTACTATTAGTATTTGGTTTTTTAATTTTCTAATTTCACTGTTCAAATACCATAAAATTAAACTTCAAATCTCCAAAACCTTATATCATTGGTAGTAAATATGATTTAAATAAATAATGTAAAAACA
The DNA here is from genome assembly GCA_031772225.1 of Eubasilissa splendida. Classification (NCBI taxonomy): domain Eukaryota; kingdom Metazoa; phylum Arthropoda; class Insecta; order Trichoptera; family Phryganeidae; genus Eubasilissa; species Eubasilissa splendida. The sequence goes on along the minus strand of CM062861.1, from coordinate 14,960,250 downwards.
TATAAATTATTTTTTCTTTTATAATATTTAAAATATGCATTTTCCCATACAAAATATATGTAGGTATGTACATACTTTCTCCATCACCAGAAGGATTCTGGCAAACTTTCGCCATTTTGTCACAATCGACGAAGTGCCTGAGCTTAACAAATTTAAAATAAACTAAACCAAAAGTGTAGAGATGTCAGGCGACATTTGTACTCCACTCTTTATCTGTGAATGATTTTTATCAAGAATTTGTCACAGCAATTTGTATTTTTCTTGGCGATTTTAAATTAATTAATTCATAATCTGTACTTGACATTCTGGTAAAATTGTGGAAGTAAGATTTCAATTCTCCATTCAACTCAACATCGTGTTATAAACTATTTTCTATTCAAGCATTAATTAAAAACCAACCACAGCTAAATAAATCGTCGTCAGTGAAGGACATCATTGCGGGACTAAACAAAATGGGAAAAAGAGACAAACACTAGCAACAAAGGTTTTGGAATAGTCTCCCAGAACTGTTTTGAAGATGACAAAACAAGTTTGTTTTATTTTTTGAAAACAAAACTGTTTTTTTAAACAGTCTGTTCGGTGGAAACCCAGCTTTAATCTGTGTAAAACATTTCCTGAACATATATAAATATATAAATAAGCAGTAAAATATTTAAAAGAATCAAAAGAACTTTAAAATGTATAATTTACAAAACAAAATATAAACGAGGAAATGACTAATTTAATTTACCTTTTTTCCCTTCATACGAGCTAGAGTATTGGGATCTTCATTTTTGCTCGGAGGAATAACGTATGTACCAAAAGTAGGTATGATGCTTTGTATCCATTTCTCGGCGGTGAATGTCGAGCTTACAAAATTCTGTTAAATAAAATAATATGTCAAAATTATTAACACTTTATGTTCATGAGTATAAAATCGTGAAGGCAGATAATTGTACCTGCGGTACATGACATGTTGCTTTGATGATTCCTCCAGCGCATCCTAAAATTAAGATTGGTTTTCCAGCTCCGCATTCTACCGCAGTTGTCAAGGAAAGGATGCTCGGTTCCAACAAATAAGAACAAACCAGGAAGTGCACAACAAATGGCTTATTCGATACTTCAGCCATCACTGTTTTCATCTCGGCACCGACCAGATCTCTGAAATAAGCATGGTTGCTATAATAACAAATAGCTCATATTGGTGTAATCACTCCATAAGGGCATCCCAGCACAATATTCCATTTGTTTATTTTTAAATTCTCCAAGCAACTTTTTCGTACATATAATTCAACAGATAATAATTAAAATGTATAAGTAAAATGTGTTTGTGGTTTAGTGGTTACGATATTCACCTAGTGATCTGCCGGTCAGCGGTTCGAGCTACATTCCAGGAGACCATCAAGATAGTTCTATTTTCATAGCACAAGCGTTTAGCTTAGTTTAAAAATAGTAAGAATATTAATCTGACACATATTCCATGTACACATCTTTATTTTATTTTTTAAAAAAAATTAATAATTCTGGAGTCTAGAAAACTTTCACTCCTTAGTTCAATCATCAATATTCAATTGATAATTTATGGTAGTTGAAGAAATTTAAACATTTATTTTAATTAAATAATTTTAACTTACACAAGAGCTTTGGTATCATTGTCTTTAATTTTCTTTTCTACAGTAGCAAGCGTTTCGAAACATTCAGCTCTTATTCCATGAGGTGATCCATCTCCCTTACATAGAGTATTCATTTCGCTTCGTATACTGTTGATTTTATCCAGAAATTCTTTTTGATCTGGAATATCGTTATACTCCAATTCTTTTAGTAGAAGTTGTGCCTCATTTGCCAATGTGTAAATCTGGAAATATTTCAATCAAATTAAAATGTTCTCAAAGGTTCTAGAAAGTAACATTTTCTATCCACGCCACCAGGTATATCAGCTACTTAGTGATAAAGTAAGCAAACAATATCAAAAATGTATTGCAGATAATTATAGATTTATTAAATATCAAATCTATTGAACACTGTGTGACACACTCATTGTTGACATACCACATTCTTGATGTACGCTCACTGTATTCATTCCGTGAAGTTCACAATAGATACTTTACAGATTGTTTATGACTCTTCTTCAATCAGTATTGTTATTATAATATAAACATTCATCTTCAAATGATTATAGACTTTCTATAAAAATATTATTGCTATTTGACTTAAGGTTTATTTGAAGGCCATATCGCTCATACGGGATATACAAACAAATTATTATATTACTGTTGTCCAGATTCTCAGTTTTGCAACGTTCTTTGTATGTTGAAATGTCAGTCAACTTCCCTTAATCCTAGGCTATCTATAGTCTAAAAATGGAGTCTCAGATAATAATACAGTAAAACTCTGTTAATTCACAACTCTAATTTGATTAGCAGTCGAACTCGCCTTTTCCATCAAAATTGGGCAAGAAATTGGAATATGTATTAAAAATCCTGTGAAAAATAATGAAAAACTTTTAAATCTTCATACTTCGTTGAAGCTTTAAAATGATCTTAGAGAGGTATTCAGGATTGGATTTTTTCCCGCTGATTTTATCTTTGACAGTTTTTTAAATAAGTTCCATTTTTCAAATGGTCAAGAATTTACACGGATTACGAGATGTTCATGCCATTTTAGAAAACGAAACACGAAAAAAATTTTATTACAAAATAGGTTGTGTATTTAATACAAAGGTTTCAGTTTCTTTATTACATTAAACAAATTGCAACATTTCATAAACAAAAAACCGGATATAAAATCAATAGAACTGTTGCACACAATTCATTTGTAAATTAAGAGATTCAATGAAAATTGTTCTAATTATTTTTATTAGGGGTTACAAGGATGAGTAGAAATATATAATTCGCAACGTGCCGACAATTATTGTTAAAATAACAACAAATCTTATAAAATGCACTGCAGAATTTGGTATACATCGATATGGTATCACTCAGTTTGGCCGCGGTCTTGTGAATTGCGAGCTCTAAGCACGCTGATTTATTGCGATAAGGAACAGCGCCATGATTGGCCAGGGGGTGGAGCTAGCTACAGATGTTTACGAAGGGATGATGAATGCGTAGTCGCGCGAGTTACGATTTAAAAACACATGAATATGCAAATTACGTGAACAAATTATTTACTTTGGGTATAAAAAATGCATACGAACTACAAATAATAAGGTTTTATGAAAATACAAAATATAGGTACACGAATTAACAAAGTTTTACTGTAATAATATTAGATAATTTGTATAGTGCCATTTTCGTAAAAACTATCACCTCAAGGGCGTTTTACACATAAACTGTTTATAGCTATCTTTATTTTTAAAATTAAAAAAAATTATTGTCACTTATGGAAATGATTTTTTGAAAAGGTGCATTTTTAGTTTCTTCTTAAATAAAGTCTCTGATGCACTGTTTCTTATGACGGAGGGCAAAGAGTTCCATGCTTTTGAGCCTGCCACCTCAATTGTCCGTTCACTAAATTTAAACTTCTGGCAACGGTTGGTCGGTTCTACAACTCTTCCTGCGGCTGCAGTAGAGGCTGACCTGAGAGTTTGACGTCTACCATTCAAATTGTCTGGGATACAAAGCTCTTGAAGATACAAAAGCACCATTTTATGTGTCGCCTTGTACATCAACCAGAACAATCCGAGCCAATGTAGCTGATATAAAAGGGTTGTTATATGAGAGAATTTGGAAACTCGATATATTATTCGTGCTGCCGCATTTAGAATGGATCTATCCAGCTGAAACATTGGCAGGCCAGCATAGACTACTTACTCTAGTAGCTAAACTTCCTGCAACTGCTTTTATGGTAGGGGCATGTCCCCCAGCGCCACGTACTCCGGTAATGCAAAAATTGTCTATTAAGTCAGTAGAAGAAACATGGGTTCCGCAGCATAATTCCCTAAAACAAAGACTCAAAATTTTAATATTTTAGTTACCACTGCCTCAATCTATAAATCCATAATAATATTACGCTTCCCCGTCAAAGACATACAACTCTTAATTAATAGATTATTACATGTTGGATGCATTGAAAACAAAAACAAAACTATTTTTTAATGTGATATATTGCTATATCCACAATATTCTCCACAGATTAAAAAGCAGATATTTTAAATACTATTATGCTACATAGGCTTTCTCAGTTATATCATTATAAAAAGTTTTTCTGAGTTACTCTGCCATGTGTTCGTTTTGATAGAATCTGATAATTCAATTTTCAACTGCACATAGTTACCTGGAGAAAACACTCTCTGCCCCAAGAAGATCGATTTCTACTAATCTTAAACCAGTTTCAGGATATACTTCTCCTGGTACTACTGTCACGTTACCAATAGACATCAAGTCTTGACTGTCAATGATTGAAGATTTTACAGGAGTGGGCTTAGAGCAGGCCATCCTGAAAGATTTAATTAAAATCATCATAGAGAAAATGTGATTTCCATAAATATATTATATAATTTGTTACATTGAAAAGAATAATTATTAATAAAATGAAACTAACCTAACCAATTCCTGAGCATCGTTTATTGTTTTCGTAGAAAGCTTCTCACCATAAATGGCCAAATCTAGCACTAGACCAGATTCTGTAACTTTTGAACTTAATTGACAAGTTACACTATTAGAAAGGACTCTTTTGATTGCTGCATTTAACAAATGTGTCGCTGTGTGATGTTGCATTATTCGTAATCTATTTTCTTCATTGATTATTAATTGCGCACTATCGCCAATAGTTAGCTCCACATTCAAATTCTCAGTACAAGGAATATTAGTAAATTTCCCAGAATGCAAAACTAATCCACGAATTTTAGAAACACCCTGAACATTGAATGTTGTCCCATTACTTAAATTAATCTTACCCACATCACATGACTGTCCTCCTTCCTCGCAGTAAAAATTAGTTTTGTCAAATATTAAATGATATCCACAGTCAGTGTTGACATCTATTGTGGTACACAAATCACCTTTATCTGTCAATATTGCCATTAATTGTGATTGCACATGTGGAAAATTACATGTACTGTCATTTGTGAGACTGTAATTATATTTGTATTTATCTTCTGTCACAACCATTTTGTCATTTAATAATCTGTCTACTTTAAGGTTTAACGACACATTTGTTGATGAATTTGCAGATTCGGTAAATACAGCTTTATGTTTTGATTTATGTTCTAAAAGATGCTGTCTAAAGGTATCCGTATCAACGGCTAAATGGTTTATGTGAGCTATTTTATTTATCATTTCTTCATCCAAACCAAAAGTATCGTACAGTTTGAATGCAAGATTTCCAGGAATTTCTTTACTTTTCATAGTTTTCATTGTCTGAAATTAAAAATAAATTTTGATATTTTTTATCAGTTAAAGAGATAAATAAATTATTTTACATTAAACAGACAATTACATAACTACGGAAGAAATGTTACCAGTTTAAATTGCTTGTATCCTTCTGCTAAACCGGGTGTTAGATCCTGACTTAAATTAATGGTTTCAGGATATTTTTCCAGCAATTCTTTTCTTTGTTTATTGACAGATTTTTCTAATGCAACAAATGTTTGTTCTTCATGATTTATAATTTGTTTTACTTCTTTTTCTTTTTTGAATAATTCTGGATATGCGGGACCTAATTTTACTGAAACCTCATCATACAAGGCTGATAGCATTCCAGGACTTTTGAATGTATTATTACTTAAACTGATTGCTTTACGAATAACATTACGCAAGCGGAAACTGTAAAAAATAAAAATAATTATGTATTACAATGGAATCTTGATTTCACACTTTTTTGGAGACAGTCAAAATATTGCATGTTAAGATTTAATAAGTTGTAAATAGTTTGTAAAATACCTCTTGTGTAGTTGAATGAAGTGAATAAAGTGTTAACTTGTTTAAATTTTCTATCTTTACACTTTTATTACGACATCAAAAACATTGGTGAGTTTTTATTTATTAAGGATACATTCTTATTCTGAAGTTGTAATTATTCAGAACAGACGGTCTCTGATATTTTAAATACTAATTAAATGTATTAATTAGAAAGATATACATGTGGCGGCTCGCACGCATCGTCCAGATGTTCCTCGTTCTGTCAATTCTTGGTATTGTACCATCTCACGCGTACAAAGCGGAAACGTCCGCCCGACGGACATGACACGAGTGCACCGCAGATGTGCACCAACACATGCAGCAGAGGAAGCGGTCGGCGAAACAATCGGCGACCAGTACCCAAACCGACCGGACCGCAGATGCACATCCCGACTCTCACCTTTCACTAACCGTGCATCGTTTTTCCATAACCTTTACATATTCTGTGTTGTTTCTTGCTCTCGGTGGCTTCTCCCCGATGAGAACAAACATGTTCGGATAAAAATGGTTTTCACCAGAACACCAACCAACCTTCCCACATACATATAAAATCTATTTTATCGAAAAATATTGTTGTTGCTACCGGGATTTTTGTTTACTCCATTTAACATGAAAAAATATTTCTGTCCCCATGGTTTCATGTTAAACATGCTCCATTGTATATGGTTTCCAAACATGTCGTAGTAGACTTTTGGACATTTTTAAGCACGGCTATTTAACGGTTTCAGTATTTCCAACATAAATTGTGAGTAATTTTGGTAGCAGAATTATGAAACAGGAAATTTTGTTATAAAACCAGAATTTTTGGCAAAATGTAAAATATAAGTTAAACTGAATATCAATATTTTAAAGTGTAATAAATAATCCATTACGGGAAAGCAATACTTGGTGGAAAAATATAAGTATTCAATTATGTAAAAGGGTTCTAAAAGAGCTTCCATACTTTACATTTAGACTATTTAAAAATATAATATATATTTATTTTATTACTTGCGACATGGAAACACACCATCAGCTAGGCAAATGCTTATCATTCTAGAATGGTCTGCTAAAGTTCTGTAGGCAGTATCCAATTGTGCATGTTCACCAAACTGACCATTATATGCAGGGATCCCGTTACTTTTCTACATAAACATTAGAAAATGTAATAAATCCGTTAACATAAAATTTTCAAAAAATTTAATCTTACATGAATTTATGAAAATAATTTTCCTATATATTAAGTGATTTTCCTTAATTCCATAACTTCTAAATTATTGAGTACAGTAAAACTGCGTTAATTCGAATCCTTTTTATTAAAAATTGGAAATAATTTGAAATTTTCAAACACTTCAAGACCCAAATTGTCAGTTTCATATTTAATCAACCTCTTTAACACGAAAACCCTGATAACATGTAGTACAAAATAATTTTCAGGCCCTCGCGTCATAAATCAATACAATTTTAAGTCATATAATTCGAAAACTTTGAGAAAGTTATAAAAAATTAACAATGATTATTAATCTTCCTTTTCCTTTTATTATTTCATGTGAAATTTTTCGAGTGATGTGGTAAAATTTGTATTACAGAAGTCTCAAAAAATGAGACAAGGAAAAATAGATGATTTTTTCATGCCGAAATATGAGTGACAATTAAAAATATTAAAATCTGTTCTTATTATTTTTAGTTTAATGTTTTTGAGATGATTACGTGAAATGTGTCAAAATATTGTAGTGGGTGATTTTATATAATTTCTTATTAATGGGGTTCTTCATAATACAAATTCAATTTTTTTTGGTTGAATTAACGCGGTTCTACTGTATATATAAAATATATTCGAAAAAAAAAAAAATATTCACCACATTATGACAAATTTATTAATCTTGTTATGTTTTAATCATTAAAATTGTATTTTTGTAAATAAAAAATAAATCTTTCATTTGATAACCTTTGTACTTTGCATTCACACCACTCAAAAGCCTGTAGATACATACAATAGATGTAAGTACAATTTTATAAATAGAAAAAATGTTTACCTCGTGAATTTTTTGCAAAAGTGGTAGAAACAAGTCTGTGTCATAATTTGAAGATTTATTCTGTAACAGCGCTGTTATCCTTTCCAATCCCATACCTGTATCAATATGACATTTAGGAAGTTTACTAATGCTGGTTTCACTTTCCCTGTATAATAAAATCAATAATGAAACAACTGATTAGATCATATTTCCACAATAAATTATAACCACAAATATATATTTACACAAACATAATAATACATTCCATAACATTTGTAAGAAAATTTCAACAGTAATACATTTCATAACATTTGTAAGAATTCAATACATATCTGGATTTTCTAATAGATTGTGACCATTAAATTCATTTTACCCATGGATAATTGGAGCAAATACAGAATATATTTCTTTACACTCAATGTGAACATTCTAAAGATAAAACTGTACTAAAGAATTGTTTTAAATATTCAAAACTAATTGAGTTATAAAGTATTAAATTTACATAATTTTTTTAGTGGTGGAAACTGCTGATTTTAATGAATCTATTGAAATTTACTCAAACACTTTAGGGCTTCCACTATTAGTTAAAAGAAAGTTTTGTGTCAAAAATATAATTCTATACAATATTTTTATCAGTCATAAAATAATGCATGATATATAATATAACAATGTTGACTCGAGCAGCCACTGCTAGACGTGATATTTGTTGCTGTTTTTTTTTTTTGAGTAAAAAATATTTTTACATATAATATGTACATATTTTGCATTTAACATGTATTATATTTATTCTTAAAATAAATTAAATTAATAAATAGAAATAATCTATCGAAAAAATATCTGGTTGCTACCCAGATACCAACCTGGAACATTTCCTATCCAGGGAAACAGATTACCATTTCGCCATATCATTTCTGTACATCTTTCTAATTGATTTACTTAATTTGTATTAAAACAGTGATTTAAAAAAAAACTGTTTTACATTAATCTTAATGGAAAACATCGTTTTTCAATTCCAGAAAATATTTGATGTGCTTCATTTTGTTAGGCAACTTAACAAATGAAGCACGTTGCACGAAGCAGTTTATATGTATTTGGATTTCATGCCTTTTAAAAAGAGTGGATTGTTATGTTATTATTAATTATGAAAGAAATAAATTGGATACAAGCAACATCAATCAATAATTTTAAATAAAATTAAAAAATGTATCTACTGGAGGGTACTTTAATATTTTTTGACTGATCTCAATACATATTCACCATACAAGGGATAAAATAAATTATATGGAGAAATTGATATGTTTTAAATATAAATAAAATAACAACACAATACTGATTTTTATAATGACCTGACTGAAAAAAGATGCATAAATATTATTTATAAATACTCCTCAGAACATTTTTTTGTACCAGATTGTAAATCTATCTACTAAAATTCAAACAACATTGATATTACAAAGAGATTTAATTATTTTGTTAATCATATATTTACCGATTAAACTGGATAAATACAATGTTCCATATTTCTACAAGACTGTTGTCTTCTCTCCGGTAATATATTTCCGTGCAGGGGCCACAAGGGCCCACCGCTCCCATCTCCCAAAAGTTATCTACTGTGGTACCAGGCATAAGATTTTTTTCCTGAACCCTAAAATGCATGAATTTTAAAATGAATTACACATATAGTAAATAATATCAAAAATAATTTTATTTTAGCATGAAAAATATTAGTATTTCATAATAAAAACAAGCAGGAAATTAATTATAATCATTAAATATGTAGGAACAAGGGCCATCCGGAAAATAGCACCAGTTTTAGAATTAAAAATAAGTAACAAATATTTTATGACAAAACTATTTATTTTGTATTCCAACTTCATATTCCTCTACCGCCAGTCCATTGAGAAAAGTATTCATCTCTTTTTTCAGTTCTTTGTCGGCTCGTAGTGAATGAGAATGATCCTCCCTCCCCGAGATAAAGTTTCGACACCAGCACCAAACAGACGACACATTAATAACATTGTCTCCAAAAACCTCATTTAATTGACAGTGAATATCACATGGTCGTACATTTCTTGAGTTAAGAAATCTGATCACAGCCCTAACTTTACAAGTGACAGGATATTAAATTCAATTTTTTAAAACATTTTAAACACTCACAGAAACAATAAAAACAATGACAGCACTACGAAACTTCTCACACAACGAGCAGACAGTCAACTGAAGTCGTTTCACATTGAGCGGCGGCAACTCGCGTCACTAGCATTCTGCACGACGCAAACTTCATAATATATATGTAATTGGAAATCCACCCACTGTTGCATAAAAAGTCTATATATTAAATTATGTTTTTCATTAATTACTGAATTAACATCTAGATGATTCCACTTTAGCCATCTTTAATGAGAAAAGTCTAACACACAAGCCAACGCTGTGTATCTAACACAACATTGGCTAGTGTGCTAGAATGCCAATGTGAATGGTACGCTACGCTAAAGCCTGCTGGTGTAAGATTTCAAAAATACACTCATCCATGAGTCTTGATTACAAGCACAACATCTAGATTTTAGATAAATACCTTTTGGCGCTGCAAATCACGATTATGACTCCCTGATGACAAGAATTTCACTACAGTGACTAAACTAAAGTGAAAATAACAATTTTTAATTTTAAAAACAAAGATAATTGCAGAACTATAAACAGTTTATGTGTAAATCAGCCTTAAGGTGAAAGTTTTTACAAAAATGGCGCTATATAAATTATCCATTATTATACTATATCCAAAAAAATATGTACCTTGACCCAGCCTTAGCTGATTTTTTTTGTATTTGATGATTTATGAAGATTTTTAATCGTGACTATTCAATTCATTATTCTTTACATGTTTTCTATATGATACATGAGGCTCAATAAATCGGAGACGACGCGATGAAAAATGAGACAAAATAAAATACAATAATAATAAAAAAGTTAAGAAAAATTATATTCACCCAATTCTTCTCCATATATCTCGGCACTCCAAATCTGGTTCTAAACTCATATTTTTATCTCCGCCAAAGTATGTAACAGTTAGATTAGTTGGATCGATGCCATATGGCCCAGTCAACAACTCCCAAGACATTTGACATGCTTCTAGCTAGAGCAAAATAATAATTATTTTATATTGTCGCAATAATATCCCGTAATGATATATTATGTTGTATGATTCAATTAAAAAAAGTTATTGTGTAAGAACATTTTTATATGAACTGCGAAAAAGGTCTGCCATACATTCATGTCAACTGTGTAGTGGGTATTACGGGAAACAGATTAGGGGGATCAAGACACAGAAAAGAATGCTGCAAAACAAAAGGATGAGAGAAATAGTTAATAATGGAAGAATAAAATAAAATATCTAATGATTATTCATCACTTTAATTCATCTTTAGAATAAAGAAGACTGGGTGTAGAAATTTTTAATGAAATTTACCTTATAATAATCCCCAAATGACCAGTTACCCAGCATTTCAAAAAATGTATGATGAGTGCCATCAGTACCAACGACATCGAGGTCACTGTGCTTCCCCCCGACGCGGACACACTTCTGTGAGTTGGCAACCCTAGGGAATGGGGGTGAGAACTGGCCTAAAAAAACTCCCTTAAACTGTAATCAAAAGAATAAGTCATGCATCTCTTAGAAGATTTGACAGGCATGTTTAGTCTAATGGTAAGATATTAATATAGTAACCAAGGTGTCAAGGTGTCCCAATTGTTGGCTTCCCAACCAGCAAGTTTGTCCTATTTTTCATAGTACAAATGCTTAGTTTAGTTTGGAAATATACAGTAATAATATTGGCAACATGGTCACATTTCTATTCTTTTGAATAAGAAAATTATAAATTTAATAATGTGGTTACACAGGCTAAATAGTAAAACCTTCATACAGCTGGAAACAATTTATTTTGTTTATCTTGAAAAGTGACAAAAGTAAATCATTTTGAAAAAATATCTATGAATTTGTGTTTTTTGTGCTTAAATTATTGCGATACATATTCATATACACATAATAATAATTTGCGAAAATTTCTAATAAAGAAATAAGACGAAAGGAGTTACACCAAATAAGTCATTTGGTACAACCCTATATGGATTACGCTAGGATAAAAAACAGAGAGGACAAGTGTGTCGCATCATGATAAGCGGATCATTTTACTGGTGTATCCATCATTTTGTTGTCCTCCTCATAGCTGAATGTCGTAAACTCTAATCGTCTGTTACTACCTGAATATGATATGGAAAAATATTATTTGCTATACAATTTACATAAACTCCGAACACTTAAATATGGTGCAGTGAATTTTGGCTAGTGTGTCAGTGTCTTATTTTGACTTGCATTGTCGGCATCCAAACAGATAACACAATGCAATTTGAATAATTATTATCCATATATCCTTATAAACAATGAATTAAAAAAATATTTTGGAGTATTGAAACAAGAGCGCCTGGATGATTGTATCAGGAAGAATGGTTTAAAAGAAAAAATAATAGTGCATTTTGTATGTTACCTGATTCATTCCAGCATTAACAAAGGCGACTGTTGGATCACAGAATGGAACAACGGGGCTGGATGGAATATACTTGTGATCATTCTTATTGACAAAATAATTCAAGAAGCCGCTACGAATATCTTCACTGCTTTTCATTGAATAATATTTGCAATATTTACATTTCGGTACACGGATGTTGAAAATTCTCCGCAGGTGACGCGAGGAAACGTTGGCCAAAATCATGTTTCAGTATGGTGAGGTTATAATAAAATATTCCTTCGGCTTAAGATTTTACTGATATTCTAAAGACCAAAATTAAAATATCTGCAAAACCGGATAGAAAACCGTCAATATTTTTAGTGATAGTTAAATATAATATACATTTTAGTCTGTAAGCAAATATACAAGTTTAATGTACTTTAGATATCCGTAATGAACTAAATACGAAGCTCCAGGAGAATAATAAAATATAAGATTGCTTTATGTGAACCAATAACAAAAGTAAAATAAAAATGACAGGCGTAAAAAAACCTACAATCTCGGGGTATAAAAGTCACGTATGACCGAAAAATGTCATATGTCAAACGAATTTTCAAAACATAGGATGCGTTCAACCAAATGCTCAGCATGACTATTTCGCCGTTCAAGTCGAAGGCTACCCGTGAAGTAGGTACCTACCTAATGTTTTTAGAATGTTTCATTGTCATATTGATATGAATGCAGACACTCTGGTCGTTGCGCAATCAATATTAGTGGTGTTCACAAGGAGGTAACGGGAGGGTAAATTAAATTAACACGAGCGTTCTATACATATGTACACATTTATTTACAACACAAAAAGAAAAAAGGAAAATTCTTATTTTTACTTATATCTAACCTTAATTAATACGGCCGCACTGATTGTTTTTCACACTCACTACTACCAATTATTGTGTCCATTTCACACATGTGGCCACGTGTGGATTGCTGAGGGCACGTGTGACAAGCTGTGTTGGAGCCCACCTCTGGTCCAGTTCACGGGCGCGGGCCCTGCAACTTCGCTTAAGTCACGCGCCTTCGCCACATGGTTTCCACGGCCGCGTCCAGTCATCTCGTAATGGATGGCCTCCGTTCTCTAGTGTGAGCGGCGGGAATATCCGCCGCTCGCCTCGTATCCAAGACGGAGTCTTCGGATAGCTATCAAGCTTCCTGACGGGTTCGTCCCGAGGCAAAATGGCGGTCGGTAAAGAGCTGCCCGGAGGCCAGCCCCCTGGGAGCAAATCCGAAGCGTAGGACAGGAGAAGAGCGAGAAAAGGTCGTCAGCCTGTGCAGGGGCCCATCTTGGGCAATGTGCGGAGGATATCAGAAACGTGTCAGTGTCGTTTATTTCTGAAAATGTAGGAATATTAAATTTCAATTTTAACTCGAAATTTTTAAACAATTATATGATAATAATATAATAATAAAATGATGGAGAAGTAATCAATATTGCGCAATTAAATATTTGTAGTGATACAACAGTGTTTGATAACATCATTGTATTGAAATATTTTTCCTTGTTCCACATTTTAAAAAATTGTGGTACTTAGCTGGAACTAAATTAACGCGCAAATAGCTAATACACACCTTTTTTCTGTTCACAAACCATGCCGTGGTTATAAAATCCGTACATTGAAACAATGCATATTAGAAAATTAGTTAACAAAGAATGATAAATAAATTTAGAAAACACGTTATATTGAAAAATACATATAATTAATTATTATCATTCCTCCTTATAAAATAATCACTGATGTTGTCCATCTTATTACATATTCACTTAACATTGACATATTAACTAAAACTTCAAATCTGGTAATATCAATAATGATAGACATCATAGATAGACATAGTTTCCTATATTAAATTATGGATAAACTTATTTCTATGCATTTACACTTATTGTCATTTTGATTATATTGCTTATCAAAATCTTACATTTAGTCGCATATAGGGATTTTTTTTATGCGGTTAGATAATTTATTAAGTAACAATAATTTTATTATACATAGCAATTATACACGCCACTCTAATATTATATATTGCTTATTGTGGGTGGCCTGTGGCCGCTTTCACAATCGAATGTAGACGAGATAAACCTTCTTAGGGATAATATCTTCAATGAAGTGTCCATTTACCTCGAGCTCGCCTGTTTTTTGTCAAAGTGACGACTCCCTCACCTACCTGGACCAATGCGGTCGGCGTAAACTCTGGCTCTTATGCGTTCGTGATTAATTAATATCATCGAATCAGGCACCATAATCGAGGTCGAGGTACAACAACCGCCATGAATTTGATACAAATGGGACACGACGTTGTGCGACGTGTGATTTGAGTCGGGGTTCGTTTAGGAGTCATGATTCGATTAATCGATGATTAATCAAACACGTATCATAACCGCACTCTAATGGAATGTTTGCTTCGCGACCCATCCATCAGATATCACGTTTTCATTAGTACCATGATTATAGGAAGAATACAGGTGAATATGAAAATACGGAAGATGCACAAATTAGACATTTATTAAATACACATTTACATTCACGGGCAGGTAGAAATACTTATAACTAACTTAATCTAAAACTATATCTACCTCAGGTTACTTGGCGACATTCCTCCGGATCTTCTTCCGGAGATCTGGTCTCAGGCCGACGGAGTAATGCCGTTAGCACCCGGCGTGTGCGGCTACCTGCTAACTGCTCTGCAGGACTGCGGACTGGTCTGGGCGGCTACTCCTGGGTGGATTACTGTGAACCGTGGCTGCTTCCTCCGATTCTCTAGCGACGTTCGGTCGGATTTTCGGTGTCGGCTTCCACTTCGATCTCCATTTTCGAATCACTTCGATTTCCGACTCCGATTTTCGTTCTCAACTGCGTTTTCAACAAGTGTCTGAGATTCAACTGGCGTCTGGGATTCAACTGGCGTCTCGACTTCCGAATCTTGTGCTCGACTCTGTGTGTCTTTCACTGCGTGCCTTCAACTGACGTCTTCGACTGCTCGTCTTCGATTTTGGTCCCAACTGTGATTTACTTGACGTCTCTTCCAGATCTCGTTCCACTCGTCCTTTCGGACCTCGTCTCCGACTTACTTCTCCAGATCTTGTTTTACAACTAACTTTTAAAATGGCATTCTAGCCCTTTCAAAGTAACGGTGGCGAGGGCGTACTTTCCGCTCGGGGGTCGGTCCGTCCTCACAGGATTGGCGATGTCTCATTGGTCCATTCGTTAACAGCGGCGTTACACCCTCGCTTGTAGGCTTAATTTTCGATTCCGCCCACTTTCTTCGTAATTAATTACATTTAATTGCACAATTTATTCGTGTCCGCCAAATCACACAAAGTCACTTAAATCTACGAGTTCATCTCGCCCGTAGGTATAAACATTTAACATTGTCTTGTCAATTAAACTTTCAGCCCAGTGACCTCATTACTGCTAGTCATCACTCTCATATCAAATTATGACTAAATTTATCTTTACAGTAATTTTACATAGTATGTTGATTTTTCTTTTTGCTACAACATTAGGTACTTATGGGATCTGGTTTTTACTTTATTCAACTTTACATTACACACACTTAAACCTATTACATAAATTTTCCTACCTGCCCAGTTATAATTACATATTATTTATATTAATTTACATTGCAATCTCTCTGCCCACCTTCATTCTTATTTATTTTAGTAGACTCGATTATTGCTAGTAGATTAGAAACGAATGCAGACTGAATACTGCTGAAGTGCTACTACACCGGCACACTTTGATTAGATCGAATCGCGGTCAAGTTGAGACTTGTTCAAACGGTTTGGCCATATGGAATGAATAATTGACAACAGAACAGTCCGATCTACGTACCATATAAGGTGTATGAATGTGAAAGATGTGAATCCGCGTAGACTTATTCGTATGCGTCCTATTTTCTCTGCTTACCCCTACGGAGAAAAGACGCGATAGTCAGTTGTCGCTCACGGTGGCCCTTCTGCATGTGGGTACCGGCCCGCATGCAACAAAAGCTGCTTTATTACCCCGGAGTCAATTATCCTCGGGCGGAAAAAATGGACTCGCATCTTAATAGTCCTTTTTTTTCGGTGCGATCATTGTCTTATTGTTGACTTCCTAATTTACTGAAGGTACATTGTTATTAGGCCGCCCCCGAGTGCGACATTTCTCGGAACGATTTCTTCTCGGACAAAAGGCAACTGATTGACTTCATAACGTATTGCGCAACGCGTGTGGTCATCCCTCGTAATTGCGGAAGATATAAATCTTCCCGATGAATGGCCGAGAAAATAGGGGACAGCTTTTCAATGACGGAAGAAAAGGTTCTCGTGTGACGTGGATCCCTGCGAAATATACTTCCAGAAAAAACCAAGTATCCGCGGATGACAAATAACGATAGGTCGGTCCGAATCAAAATCGACTTGCGACACAGATTACCGTTCAGGCATATCAAATTCCTTAGTTTTAATCACACGCCGTCAGCATTGACGATTGATTCTGAATTTGGCTTAACTCGTTGCGTATGTGTCCATAGATAATATTTTTGATTACACTTGTCAAATTAGAAGCGCAGATAAATGGCACTTCGATAACAATAATTTTGTGATCAACTTGGATCAGCTTGTCAGCTGCGAGTTTGAAAGTGGGCGAATATAAATGTATCCGATGATAAGATCGTGGTTGTGTTAGTTGAAATGTCAAAAAATACTTGCACTTTAGCAGATATATCCAGCGACTCACAGCTTTTATTTATATTTAATTTATTTTAAGGGTTAACTGTTTTTACCGCCGTTCTTCGAGTGACGTCTGTAGGACACGTAAGTATTGAGTTATCTATATAATATTGAGGTGCATAATAAATCATATTATTTAAACACACATTTGCAACATAAAATGAAAAAAAAACAGAATATATGCCTACCCTTTTATATATTAATGTTAATCAGTATCAATATTCCATCTAATTTTAAGATCAGTGTTCAAAAAGTCTTTTGTTAAATTTTAAGGTCCAATGCTATAATTTGTACGCTGGGGGGAAAATAATATACTTTTGGGGGTTAGGACGGTGGTTAAATGAAAGAAATGAGATTGGTGTGTTGAGGTGTTTATTGTGATTGATATAACAATGAAGATAGATACAATGAAAGGAATGAATGAAGATGTAGAAGGTGCGCGTGTATTATGAACTGAAATGAAGCGAGTTGGCGGTCTTGCTCGGTGTGCGCGGGCCGGCAAGACCGCCGTTGTGAAACGATGAAACTGGAGAGACTGCTTGACGGTGAATGATTGAACCAGACTTGTAGCAGCAGCCGGCAGCGCTGTCGCTAGTGTCGATGCGCACTGAGATGGCGGTGAATATGAATTCTAATCGCTACTTACTTATCAGTATCAGGTTAGTCTGTATACATACACAAAGTATTTATAAGAAGATAGATAGATTCATATTGGTCCTATTCGGAATGTAAAGTTTGGGTAAACATAAAACAGATAAACTCATCTGGCAAAATAACATGAAGAAGCTTTAGGGTGTCAGTGGTGTTTCATGCATATATTAACATGACGTAATGAAGACATTTTAGCACTTGCGTTGAAATTTAGATTCAATGCAATCAATTATGTATTATTTTTTGTTTATTATATCTTGTTAAAATTTGTGTGTGCCATGTTGGCAAATCATGTTTATGCAGACACATTCGCACAGCTTAGCGGGAAGTTAATCAATATGCTTATTATAATTAATTTGTCTATAATGTAATGGACTGTATGGAAAAAGAGGTAAAGCATTGGTTTTGAGGTATAGAATTAATCTTTGAAATTGATTTTGGTTGGATACAAGTTCAAGGTAGGTTTTGGCTGAATTGCACACCTTTGTTTAAGGTGGATCTTGTTTGTCGCAAGGGCAGAGTTTTGGTATTTTTCTAACTCATTTGGTCATTTCCGCCTTATACAAAGAAATAAATTTGTTTCGGAAATTGAATACTTGCTTTTTTATATATTTATTCTAAATGTAAATTGAAATTATATAAATTGTTGGTTGACGGGCATCAAAAACATTTTGTTCAATTCAAAAATATAATGAATTATATTTATTTGCGAGTTAAGTGACGGACTTGCTAAGGTTAGCAAACGGTACATAGATCATTGTAAAATGAGTGTTTATTGCTAAAACTGCAATAAAGTGTGACAAACAGATCCCAAAATCTCCAAAGGGGTTGACAAGCATATACAGACATTATCAAGGAGACACTTGAAATTTATAAATACCCAGCAAGCATCAATGTGGATGATGGTCTAAAATTTAAAACTTCATGGTAATTTCACGGCCCTGCAAAATCAGTTGAATCACGATTTCACATATGTAATGATCAGGCAATATATAGATATTACACATAACTCTCATCGACATGACATTGCAAGCCAGTACTTAACACCAACATTAACACGATGCATCAGGGACATCAGTCCTGACGAATCCTGAATGGGTTTTTGTTTTCATATTTTTACTTATTTGCATTATTTATCACATTCTTTTAATGGGATATTAATAATCTTAAAAAGTTGCTTCATTTTTTGTAAGTTCTGCCAAGTGCCTTTCTATAATAATGTTAGTCGTGATAGCAGTAATTATAAATTGCAGTAAAATGTTTTAGAGGGTTTTTTATTTTTCCAATTCATGTATTAATATAAAACACTTACAATGTTTTAAATACTAATTAAATGTATTAATTAGAAAAATATACATATAAAATCAATTTTATCGAAAAATATTGTTGTTGCGCTACCGGGATTCGAACCTGGATCTCTTTCCAAACCGGGGAAGATGCATTATCCAACTATGCTACAGTAACAGTACTTTTGACAATAAATTTTCAAACCTATATGTTACACTTTTCAAATTAATACATATATCGTTCCATTATTTGAAAGCCATCTACTTTGTTTTTACGGAATCTCAAATACCTTTGAGTAAACAACAATATTTTTCGATAAAATTAATTTTATATGTATATCTTTCTAATTAATACATTTAATTAGTATTTAAAATATCACAGAACTATGTTCTGAATAATTACAACATCACTATAACAATGTGTTCTCTTTAATAACTTATAATGATAAGATCATTAGTAAATGTTTCAAAGTAAATAGCGTTGATGCACTTGTAGAAGTAGATTAGGCGGTCTAGCCGCTTGTAGAGTACATATTATAGGCGCGAAGGAATTGGGAAAAAAAATTCTCAGTAATTGTAGAAAATAATGTACCCATTTTGAAAGTATGCTTCTGTATTTACATTTCTATTTCATCTTCAGTTTCTCATAGTTTCTTTGAGGAGTTGGGTTAGAAAAGTCCAAACCATATTTAAAAAATTGCCATTCAGCACTTAAGCTATTAATTTCATAGATAATAACTTGTGCTTCATTATTTTTCTAAAAAAATGTTTTTTTTATTTCAGGCAAGATGAAGACATTTCATAAAACATCAGTATTTTTACTGTTATTGACTTTCGCACTAGGGGAATTGTCAGGACCATTAAACACTCTGAAAAAAGAGTTAGCCAAGTCATCAAAGGAATCTGTTGATGATGAACAAGAGAGTCCATCGAATCTAAATGATGATGAAGATATTTTAGACGATATAGAATCAGTGGAAAAGAGAGTCAATAAATTATTTTCACAGATGAAAGTTTTGAAAGCAGCTAATCCTTCTATTGATGTAGATGATACAAATTCTGGTCACACAAAGGAAAAAGGTCATTTTTATATCTTTATTTGTCATTATTGTTTCTGTCTTAAGAAATTTCTTTTGACAAAACATTCTCACTAGTGGTATAGAACTCCAGTGTTGGTTTTTATATGTATTTAATAAAGCGTTAAAATTTATTTATATGTATTTTTACATATACATATCTGGTTATAATTCAGATTATGCTGAGGATCTGCGAGTCATACTTTTGTAACTTTGGTATTATTTAAAATCTGAATAATTTACCTTATTTACACGCAATTATTTTAAAATTGGATTTGCGTAATAATCTATACGCCAGGACCAGTAGAGTACACTCTGTATTCTCAGAGAACAGTGGTGTACACTCTTGTTCTTAAAGACACAAACTGTTTTATTTATTTTCCAAATATCCATCAAGTGCGGCTGCAAAAGCCTGGCGGTGAGACTACTTACTTACTTACCATCATGCCATTTATCCGCGGGAGTAGACAGAGGGGATAGAGCACCATACTTTTCTGTCCTGACACATAATTCCCGCCTCATTCGATTCATACATCTTCTCATACAACTCTGGTATCTGGTTTACTTGGTCGTGCCAAGTTTTCCGCGGACGTTCTCTACTTCTGGTGCCATCAACACTTGTGTCGTATATCTTTCTTAGCATTCTCTCCTTATTCATTCGTTCCATAAGACGATCCACCCAAGTGATCCTTTTTTAATCTTACTCAGCGGTGAGTCTATAACAAGATATGTATGCAACAATATTATTTGAAAACATGAATCCAAATATAATTGTACGTATATAACATAAAGGTACATGGGACCACTAGTTCGTGTTATATGTATAGATATATATTTGATATATTATACTAAATTCATAGCTGGTAATAATGTCATAATTTTTTTTGTGGTGGAGCACCTTTTCTTAACCCACATTTTGATGCACTACAATATTATTTTAGTTCATGCGAATATCATCAGCAGGTAATTATTTAAAAACTTATTTAGTAATACATAATATCAAATTTCTTATCAAATTTTTTAGTATTTTTACTAAATAATTGTTGATGTTTGTAGCGTTAACTTTGTGATTGGACATAATTATTATTTTTTATAAACTAACAAACTTTGCATAAGCCACATTGCGTAATTTAATGTTGACCGGTTTCGATTTGATTTCGTCCTGATGAAGATACAGTGGTATTGAAACCAATCGTAAAATTACTCAATGTGGTTTATATAAAGTTTGTTAGTTTATTAAAATGAATACTAAATAATTAGTTATTGTAATAATAATTCGCTGTGTGGCTAGTTTTGTGACACCACAATATACATTTTGTGTAATATTTTTAACATTATTACCGTATTGCATCGATTATTTCTTTTATTTATTTTTAAATACTAATAATAAAAAATATTAAATTTATGATGAAATCTTTATTCTGAAGATGAAAATACAATGACAATAAAGAGCAGTATATTATTGGATCATCCCGTAAATAATGCGTTTTTTTTTCAATTACGTGAACTAAAAGTCGGTGGGGGATGGAATAAACTACCTGCATCAGGTAAAATTACTATCTGCTATAAAAGCAGGTAGTAACTTATTCATAGAATAAGTTTTGAAGAGTGCAGCTCGATTCTATCAGTTATTTTTTCAAAACTATAATAGAAGTGACAAAGGAGCATGTTTGCGCAATCTCTGGGACGAGCTTTCCGTGGAATGGAATTCGACAATTTTGGCCGTAAATTGGAATCACCTCAGGGTAGTGAAAGGAAAGTAGAGAAACGTGGTACAGGGAGAGGTCGGTGATGGGATAGGGGTTTAGAAGAAGGACCAGTGATCTCGGGAACCGAGATTTGGAAGGACTGCTCGCCTTACTTCGAGTATGACGCCTTTGCAAATCCCCGAGGCCGCCACTGAAATCACACAATAATGGCATGTGGATGGTGACGATCTCCGCTCCCGACTGAAGACGGCCGTGTCAATGTGCATCCATGGCACACACAAACAATAACACTGTGCACACAAATCACAGGATCACAAAATACAGTGCTGGCGCACAGGAGTTGAATGGCCACAACGCGAATGTTATTGCAATGTCGAGATTAAACACAATACAAATATCGGTCAAGTTGACGTCTGTTGGCATCAAGGTCACATTTCACACTGAGGCAAGCAAATCGGAAAGAGGTCTAGGGTGGACGCAGACATGTGATAATAAAATTATTCATGGTCGATATTACAAACGCTAAAAGTATGTTTTTTTTGCGAATACGGAACAGAGCATATTCGGCATATTTTACTTTATGAGTTCAATAAAGGCAACAGCGCAACGAAAAGTGCGAGGAATATTAATGCAGTATATGGGGATCGGACAATAAGCGTAAGTCAGTATCAACAGTTGTTCCAGAAATTCCGAGCTGGAAACCATAGCCTAGAAGACGAGCTTCATCCTGGAAAATTTGTAAAGCTCGACGAGGACGTCCTGCAAATCCTGGTGGAACAAAATCCCATTGTAACTAGCAGAGAAGTTTGGATTTAGTCATTCAACCATTCATCGACACCTGCGTGTCATCGGAAAAGTCAGCCAATTGGGTCAATGGGTTCTTCACAAATATTTTAAGTCTAATCGCGTGCAGAGAGTGAATGTGCACTTTTCTTTGATGTCACGTCTTTGTAATTAATCTTTTTTGGAAATGATACCCCACCCACCACATTCGCCTGACATTACCCTATCTGATTATCATTTATTCCGCATTCTTCAAAATAATTTGGATGGAAAAAATATGAATTTTGTAGACCAGGTCAGAACAATACTGAAGGAAATTGTCATGGACAAGTGCATTTTGAAAGAGGGACCTTGCAAGTCTATTAGAAAGATGATAGAGCTTTGTATAAAATGAAGGAGAGTATATTTTAGATTAAAAATTAGTTCAATTAAATCTTAATTTTGAAAAATAAAACAAGTTTTAAAATACCGCATTATTTATGGGATGACCCAATACTTATGTATTTTCATCTGTAATATCACCATTAGAGTTTGAAACTTCTTTTCGAGCTCTTCTGCGTACATAATAATTTTTCATTTCAATGCAGCATTATATTGTAATCTTCTTGAAGATAATTAAGAGCACAATTTTATTCAAACTCAATGTGTTCCTCGTGCGCCATGCACAGATCGACACCCATGATACCTCCCGAGTATTTTTGAGACATCATCGATTGTAAGATATAGTCCTGAATTCAAAGACCCCAAAACAAGATAGTGCGTATTTAATATACCACCTTGTCAAAAGTTTTTTTCACAATGGTCAAATAACATGCAAGCTCTGTGTTTTTATTTATTAATAACTATGTGAGGAGATTTAATAAGTGATATTATTGTATTTTTCCTAGGCGATTTTTCTGAATCAGATAGTTCAGAAATTGTAGACAAGAATGCAGACAACACAGCACAATTAGCTATACTTCAAATGCAGAAATGGATGAAAACTCTCTCAGAACTTGGTCAGGAATTGGATGGGATTGTATCAGAGGCATGTACATATGTATTTTCTTTTTCTGCTAATATTAATGATAATATCACAAATTAAATTAATCAAAAATGCAACATAAGTTTCTCATGACTCCAGGGTCATACTTGGATTTATTCACTCAATAGTCATCATTACATCATTAAGATTGCAGTATCAAGGATCATATGATCAAGAGTCTTTGGTGGATAAGGTTTATAAATACCAATATTATATTTTACCCTATACCAATCTAACTTGACAGGATTGTTAACCAATTCGAAATTCCACTTTGTCATTTTAATTTGCTTTATTGACGAGATAACATACAATAGTTTTTCTAATCCACCTCTAATGGGATTGTGATAATATACGAAGGTGAGTCAAAAATTATCTACACTTTCGCCATAACTCGTGCTTAGAGTTAGTACGACTGCGGTCATGTGTGAGAAATTTGACCCTGATCGTGTTATTTTCCTTCTGGCTATTACAGTGTAATCATGTCTGCTCCGCTAGCAGTTTGCACCAAGGAGGAACAATGAGCAGTGATCACGGACAACAAGATTCAGCAAGCTCGAGAGATGGTTCTAGTGAATAGGCGAGTTACCATCGGTGAGGTGACGTAATCATGGTTCTGCCTATGAAATCATCCACGACGAGCTTGGCTTCCGTAAAGTCGGTGTAAGTAAATTGAAGAACGAAAAATGTAGATAATTTTTGACTTGGCCTCATAGTTTAAAATTTTTTTTTTTATATAGTTTTTTGAGTTCGGTGATTTTTGCGGACAGATGTTACCGGACACGAATTTCGCAGACAAAATATTTTTGGACACTGATTATTCTGAACATACATTATTATAGTAAGTATTATAAGCAAAACAAAAACGATTCATTGGATTCAATTTTTAATTCAAATCGATCGATAGATTGAACTCGAGTGTTGAAAATTCATCAGTTAAAATCATTATGTTAAATTTTTTTTTAATATAATTATAAAAATATTTTTTCTCTGGAATAGTCAGTATCCGGAAAGATTGTGTCTGGAAAAATCCGAGCACCAATTTTTTGCAGTGACAACCAGCCAACAAAATAATACTATGTTCTGTCATTTAGGAAAGTGAAGAGAATCCTGAAGAAACTCTAGAAATGCTTCCAGAGCTTCCCCAAGAACCAGAAGTAGAGCTAACTCCCGATGAAATTGAAAGTAATTGTATTTTTATGAATATTCACCAGCTTTATACATTCAAATATCCCGGGCAGAATTTCTTAAATAGAAATTAAATTCAAATATTTGTTTAATAACATTTGTAGTATAATTATTATGGTACATTTATGTATTAAGATTCTACAGTGAAACTCGGATTTTATTTTTTAGCATAATTTATGTAAAAATTTGCAGGTTCCGTTTCAATTTCATTTTAACTAAAATTATCTCCAACATCCCACTTTCTGCAGATAAAATATGAAACTGTCAGATGTAAAGCTGCAATTTTATACTACGTATTCTTTGATTTCATTATTATGATTGTAATTTTGTCTTGACAAAACTGAAACCAATCAGGATACTGCGAAATGGCTATGTAAAATATGTTCAAAATTATACATCATTATCAGCTACTTGGTGACAAAGCAATTTTTTTAAATTTTCACTTCAATTCAATTGTAACACAAATTACAAACATGTACACGTATGAAAAATAGCGAAAAGTAATTTAAGTTCATAAATAAACTCAAGGAACTCGCATAACAAAAAAAGCAAGCAAAAAAACTCAGCAAAAATTTAGGGAATATGAAAAATTTACAAGGTGCAAAGCTAATGAGCGGAAATGCACCAAGAATAATGTTTATTGTGCGGAACCGATTGAGTCAATCAAATCAATGAGTTTCTGATTTGCGAAATTAGTCAAAATCGTAATCGCATGATTAGAAGAGTATTTTTCTATATATCTTTCTAGTTGATTCATTTAATTTGTATTGAAATTGTACTTGATTGAATTTACAAGGTGGCTTATGAAGATTAACGGATATTGTTTACATTACTGATTATGTTTACGTACCGTTCAGCAATGCCTTGTTTGTAAATTGACTAGTAGGTTTAAAAATAAACAACGGCATACCGGTTTATTATCAGATCGCTCACCACGTCACAACAGTTGTCACAAATTGTAAATGGTTGCTAGTGTTGACTCCAGTATAATCATGTCACGTCATAGTAAATTTAATTTTATGAGTTAAATAACAAATTTGAAAAAGGAAAATATTTACACCGGTAAATAATTACAATAGTCATGATAGCATATTGTGTAGCAATAGGCTTGAAATTAATAGTAATAGCACCATAGAAGAAAGAACACACCACACAACTAAACACTTACATAAATAGCACCAATTATTTTTTTGTATTGTATAAATTCTTCTTTCTTCTTCTTTCTTCTTTTATGTCGTATTAAAATATAGTGGTCATAATTAGATGAGACATAGCTCATAATGTACCTCAACAAGTCTGGTTACTGAGTCACTCTCACAGCTGATTTCAGAGTCTCTCCAGTCAGATGCAACGCATCACTGTTTAGATAAAATTCTATATTTCTGCATCTTTGAAAGTATTTAACTAACTTACCAGATAGTAGAGTAGATAGAGAGAATAGAATGCCAAACTTTCCAATCTAATTTAATTGTACAATTAAGTAATGTAAAAAGATATTGATTTATAGCGCTAGGGTCTCAAAATTTCCCTCACTCTCCATACCTCGTGTTTTGCAATTCTGTTAGTCTGTCCGTGTAAGTGTGACTCAATCCATTTTGTGTCTCGTCCACTGTCCCACGGTCCCTAGAAATGGTGGGTCCCCCCACCTCCAGCTGTCCTTTATAATAAAAGGGTCTCAAAATTATTTCAAACTACGAATTACTGTAATTTTCAAGTTAACTCAGTTAATCATCTATAAACTGACATTTTGGGTATTGCGTGTTAGAGAAATGTTGAATTATGACGAATTTTGAATAAATGGGGTTTGACTGTACTGTGAATATATTTATAGAATTAACATTTCACACTTGTTTATTTATATCTATTTTTATACATTTTCTTAGGTGAACGTGTTTATCAGTTAGGTATGGCACATTTAAATAAGAGCCGCGGTGACAAAGTAGAAGGCTACAACCTGATTATAGAAGCTGCCGAAATGGGACATGCAGGAGCCCTAGTTAAGCTGGCCTGGGGTTTATTATTTGGAAATTATATAGAACAGAATATCACTTCTGCTACAGAGATTTTTAAATCCTTGGCGGAGAAGGGAAATCCAGATGCTCACACGGTATAATATATAAACACGCTTATTAATCTTTGATTTAATTATTTCTTAATTTGTTCATTTTATTGTTTCAGTTGATTTATAGATCCTTTCAGCAATCTTATTACTTGGACACACAGTTGATGTTCTGCAATAGTCTGAGCAAGCTATCCTTTGCTGTGTTATGTATGCAATGTTTGGACTGCTTACATCGCTATCGTGACATCACTTGTTGCAAAACCCGGAATAAGGGCGCAGTTTCAGAAATGGCATTTGTTATTTTATTTAGCTTTGAAATTACTATGATTTGATCCTTTCTGGTCTGGGATCTTCGTGTGAAGATTGAATTAAAATAGAATTTTTTATTTTTTCGAGTGATCACACTATTCAATATAATTATATGTAAATACAGTGAAACCTCTATCTTATCGTTTTTGAAGGGACCTATTGAAATAAACTATGAATGCAGGAATATGGAAAAAAGTAACATTTTTCACACTTAAATGTCTAATTCATATTCTATAAAAGATACACATTTCACATGTAAATTAATGTGTTTAAATAAAAACAAAATTAGAAAGCTGCACAGAAACAAAAAAATAATTAATTAATTAAACTTCGTATTGTATAATGTCAAGCGGCAGTCAGCAGAAGCATTCTCTCTCTCTCTCCCTCGAATGTTCCACTTATTGTTTACGAGTGCCGTTAATCGAAACCAAGCATTTAGCTACAAAATATACTGTGTAATTTAAACGATTAATGCAATAAAATGATGCATAGAGAAACGATCCATATGATCTATTTTTGGGCGTTTTGTTTGACATTAATTCGGGACTGGAACAAATAAACGATACACGCGGGAAAATGATTATTCTAGGATCGATCGACCGAGATTTCACTGTATAACTAATAAATAACTTAATAGATCTAGGAATTTTGCAAGTGTACTAATCTTCTTAACTGATTATGTAGTGCATACATAGCATTACCTTTTGTAGTGTATACAGTTAATTTTCACTTAAAATGTACATTTTTCAGGGTCTAGGTTTGCTGTATGCTTCGGGTATCGGTGTGAACGTATCTCAAGCACGTGCCCTAATCCATCTGACTATGGGCGCCCTGGGAGAGAATACTTGGGCGCAAATGGCTCTTGGCTACCGACACTGGGCAGGTGTCACTGTACCAACCAACTGTGAAAGAGCATTAGATTACTACAGAAAAGCTGCTACTAAAGGTGTTAACAGTATATTTTTTTGGAGGTCATTTCATATGTACATAATAAGAATATAACTCTTCAAACATAAATGATATTTTATGTAGTGTTCTCGCTAACTTAATTAAACTTTTTTTAAATGATTTAGATCATCAAATATAAATTATCATTTTTATCATATCAATTGAGTTTTAGGAATGTTTACCAATAATCATTGGAAACTCCTGGATTTATTTATATGACTTTTTTACAGTTGCCAGTGAGGTCACCTTCAGCGGTGGAGCAGCAATCCAAAGAATACGGCTTTTAGATGAGCACGAGAATTCAGGATTCAGTTCTGGAATTCTGTACAATAATTTGATTGACTATTATCAGCTTATGGCAGAAAAGGGAGACATTCAAACACAGGTGCTTTATTAAAATTTCCTTTTTTTTATTATCTGTGACTGGAGTCTTGTCGTGTCTAGTACAATATATAGATCCAAAAAATAGCACTTGACACCTTATATTAGGAAAATATAATTTCTACAATAAGTATATTAAATATATTTACCATGGTTTTCTTTCATAAATGTAATTTTTATTCGTCTTTGGCATTTTTTCATTAGCCATTGTTAAATGTGATTTCAGTGAATATTATGTATTTGATTTAGAAATTTGTTTATTTAGGTTGGTCTGGCCCAGCTGCATTACCAAGGAGGACGTGGTGTTCCTCTCGATATAGAAAAGGCTATGCATTATTTCACTAAAGCTGCTAATGCTGGAAATGCGGAAGCGATGGCATTTCTGGGAAAGGTATGACTGTCCCGACAAAATGCTATGTGATTTTATACATTTCTTTTCTTTTAACATAAAACAATGTGGTAGTAACGAGCATATCGAGAATGTCTAAAAAGTTGATAATATCTCCACTAGCAAAAAAAGTCATCCTCTGCCATTTTGTAAAAAAAAGTTTGTAAAAGTAAAAATAAAATTAATAAAGCATCAACTGTCAATTTTGTATGGAGGAAAAATGATGATTTTTACACTCGATTTCAGATGTAATTCGTGATGTTCTTGAGTTGAATAATATTTCTATGGGTCACCGTATGATATCACTACTGGAAAGAATAATCTGGTTTAAAATCACGCAGCGCCCATGATTTCAAACGTCATTTACTGACGCCGTGCGCTGTCACCTGCGTGTCCGCCATAGAATAAGGATAGCCAACGTGACATTCTGACATTTATCTTTTTGTCTTTTTTTCTGTCGCAAGTTTCCGACGCGGGCGGCTTTGGGGTTAATGTTAAAAAATATTTCTATCCCCATGGTTTCATATTCGAATAACGAGTTCCACGGTATAAAAAATTATCAAGTAAATACATAGCAGGTTCAAGAAACATATTTTTTAACTGTATGTTTTCATCTTCAGCAGGTCAACGAATTAATACAATTTATGTTGATTATTAGTTTTCCGCCAGATTCAAGAAAGTATTAGTTTTTGCAATCTTCTTCTTCTCGCGCCTTATCCGTTCAACAGACAATGGCCCTCATCACTTTATTTACTGCTGCATGAAAAGCAAACCATTGGCTCAGTTTCTTGCAATAGAAATAATAATTTATAATTCATCTATACTTTTGATGCACAATGTTTACTTGGAGTTTTATTATTTTAAATATTTGTATTTTCAGATCTATTTGGAAGGTAGTGATACCGTGGAGGCCAGTAACGAGACAGCTCTAAAATATTTCCGGAAGGCCGCAGAGCTAAACAATCCTGTGGGACAGTCTGGTCTGGGGCTCATGTACCTTCACGGCCGAGGGATCCAGAAAGACACTAATCAGGCCTTGAAGTATTTCAAACTTGCGGCTGACCAAGGCTGGGTGGAAGGACATCTGCAACTCGGGAATATGTATTTTGGTAAATGTTTATTTTTATAAATGTCTAATTTATTTGTCTATTTTGATTGATCCAGATAAATAATATTACACATTTGATCTGATTTGTCAATATTTGAAATAAAATAAACAAATTGGTCTAGGCTTGTGCCACGAATGCGCCAAAGACTATTTAATATTGTGATTGGTAATTTAAAATCATTATTGATATCAATTTTTATTAGTTTTATAATGAAGAAATTTAATTGTAAATAGATATACAGTAAAACTCCGTTAATTCGTAATCTTATATTTCGTATTTTAACAGAAATCACACTTTTTTCAAAAAAAATTGCCCTGAAAATAACATTTCATGCTAATTTCTACCGATAATTCGTAAAATTTGATTATTTGCAGTTTGTATGCGTTTTTGACAGCTAAAATAAATAATTTGTTCATGTAATTCGCATATTTACAAATGTTTTTAAATCCCTAAACTCGCGCGAAGGCATTTGACCTTCATAAACGTCTGCAACTATCCTCACCTACCGGGCAATCACGACGCCGCACGCTGGCATGACAAATGCCGAACAGAGACATATGGCAAAATTCATGTACGTAATATGATATGTACATGAAATTCCATAGTGCATTTTATAATATTTGTTGTTAAAATAATATTTTCATTGAATCACTTGATCTAGTTTCTATGTTTATGAAACATTGCAATTGGCATATATAGGTACTAAAGAAACTACATAAATCTATCATATTTAAATACGTTGACATATTTTATTCTTTTTTTTCACGTTTAATTCTCTAAAATGGCACCAACATCTTGTAGTTTGTATAAATCCTTGACCATTTGGATAAATGGAGCTTATTTTGAAAACCGACAAAAAATGAATATCAAAGGTAAAATTGGCAGAAAAAATTGAATCCCGAATACCTCTCTGGGTTCGAACTTGAAAAATCGTGGGAAAATAATAAGCTTCAACCAACAAGACCAGAGAGACACGAAGATTTAAAAGTTTTAAATTATTTTTCACACGCATTTTAAGTATTCCAATATGGATGTAAAAGGTGAGTTCGACCACCAATTAAATTAATGTGTGTGATTTTGTTGCCTTGAGAAACTGCCGCGTCACCACACACCTTTCTTATTCAGGAGAAATACGTTATTTGATAAACATTTTGACGCATAAGAAGCTGAAATAATGGAGTCATCATGTTTCAGTATGAAAATCGCAATGTCAACAGCGGCAACATGCACTAAATCGCGAAACACTATCATCACATATCACAACACACGCGATCACTAACACATTTTTATAAAAATTTATTTCTAATGTTGCCTTTAAAGAACTTTGTTCTCATTATTAGTAATTCGGATTTTTTTTTAAATTTCGGTCCCGTGAGTTACGAATTTTATTGTATGTATATACCTAAAATTTAATGACTTCAGTTTTCTCATTCCATGTATTATAATTTTTTTAGTATACCAATACCTCGCTTTGCGGCCTAGATATGTTCCTGGAATGTACTGTAAAGTGAAATGCCATACAACAGATCATTTATTTTAATACACATTTCATTTCATAGACTTGGTTCCAATTTTATAGAAAGAAAAAAAAATCACAAAGTTTTTGTATGCTCTCCAGGTGGAATTGGGGTCCGGAGGGATTTCAAGTTGGCCAATAAATACTTCTCACTGGCGACACAATCTGGACATGTTCTTGCATTTTACCACTTGGGGCAGATGCACGCACAGGGCATGGGAATGCTGGCTTCTTGTCCCACGGCTGTAGAAGTAAATATTAAAAAATATTTTAAAGATTTTGTTTTAATATCTCATCTCTATCTTATAATCTCGGTGATTTACAGTCATGTCTATTGATTATATCAGTCATGTCCACTGTAATAGGTTTGGTGCCTATATTTTAGAAGAAAAATAAGTTATTTAACCTTACTCTTACGATGCTCAAATAAAAATGCGCATTCCGGTGCTGTAAACTTAGTGTACATGTAGACTTCTTATATGATTATTTTCCATTTATTGCTTATTTTAATCATTACAATAATAGTTGACATATGTATATACATCAAAAATGAGAAAAAACATTGACCATCATAAAGACACATCTAACTCGGCCAGCTCACGCTCTACCACTAAAGTGATGATCGGCACCCAGCACTCTGCGCTGCCCGCACGTACACATACACGTATTAACAAATTCACATCAGGTTCTTTGAGAAAACATTTTTTATTGTTGTGTATGGTAAATACTTATATATTGTAATTATTTTATCTAATACAAAAATATATTATGGAGGAATACCTAAAATATGAACTCTGTATTAATATATTTACAGAGATATTCAAAAATTTTACTTTTGAAAAATTAATTAATAAAATAAAACAACGCTTACTACTTCATCTTCAGTAATAAACTAAAACGTAAAACTAGAAGATATTTTATCGACTACATGGGTGGGTGGGGTTCGAGAGGGTCATCTGTTCGCCCATTACAATGTGAAAGTACTACGTATATGCAGAAAGGGGAGAAAATTAGGTATGATAGGGGGGTTTCTCAAAGTTTTTCTCATATATCTCCGCACTCTAAAATGAAATGCAAAATAAAAATTTAACTTTTTGTAATAAAAATATAGTGGGGAAAGTTGAGCAAGCCTGCCCAACAAACGCCGACTAGACTTATCGAAACAAAAGTTAGGTTATGAAAAAAACTGTAAGACTTGGGACTAAACAGCTAATTATAATCAAAAGTACAATAAATACGTAATGTATCAACACTTATGTGACTGTAAAAGGCTGTTTTTGTACGAGTCTAGGAGAAAAATAACGACTAATATATTTTTTACTTTTTAGTCACAAAATAAACAAAGTATCCTTGCACCTCACTCGATCGTCGTGTGGCAACTGGCGGTTGTGCGATGTGTTCCCCTCCCTTGTCCCCCTATTTCCGTCATTTGAAGTGTTGTCGTGAGATGCGTAGTTTTTGAGATATTTCAATTGCCCAACTTGCCCTTATGCTCAACTAGCCCTGCCCAATCCTACTGGAAATACTATAATATTCAACATTTTACAGTTGTTCAAAAATGTTGCTGAAAGAGGCAAATGGGGAGAACAGCTAATGCTGGCGTATAATGACTATAAACTGTACCCAGATAGATCATTTGTGCAATATGCAATACTGGCACAGCTCGGATATGAAGTGGCACAGAGCAATGCAGCATTCCTCTTGGATAAAGGTATAAGAATAAAATAACTTTAGTAACTCCCACCTTACAGTCAAATACATAATAATATGTACGGTATTCATAAAATACGGATTTTTACATATTTCAGGAGAAGTTAAACTCTTTGGGGGCCCTCCAGAAGATTATATACGAGCTTTGACATATTGGGGTAGGGCAGCTGCCCAGGGATATTCA
Organism: Eubasilissa splendida; assembly: GCA_031772225.1. Classification (NCBI taxonomy): domain Eukaryota; kingdom Metazoa; phylum Arthropoda; class Insecta; order Trichoptera; family Phryganeidae; genus Eubasilissa; species Eubasilissa splendida. The sequence continues at coordinate 14,926,789 of CM062861.1, read as the reverse complement.
TCAGCTCAAGTCAAACTTGGGGATTATCATTATTATGGACTAGGAACCTCTGTAGACTATGAAACAGCTGCAAGCCATTACAGGTATAATATTTTATGCGATTATGATTATTATTTTTTAAATATTATCTGCAATTTGGTAATACATTCTTCTTATTCGATAATGATAATAGATATAAAACATCCACTACATTTTTTTCAAAACAACTACACAGTAATATTTAAATAAACAAATAATATATTTATTTATTTAATTCTTAACATAGTGCATACATAAGCACTCCTATATATGCTCTAATGTAAACAAGTTTAAAGTCTTTTCTTTTACTAAAACTTATCTTTTACATATCTGGTCAGTTTCACTTTAAATCTATTCAATTTCTCCTCCTTTCTTATGTTTTCTGAAATTACATTAAAAAAATTTATCGCACTATACATCATCGATTTCTGAGATTTGGCCTTCTTCCTGAATGGCAGTCTCAGTGTATCCCTTCCTCTTGTACGATACTCATGTTGATTTGCTTTAATTTTCGGTATAAATTCTGCCGATATTTTATTATTGAGGATTTTATAAATAAATATCATTATATTAAAATATATTTTCTGCTTAAAGATCATCATATTCAGCTCTTTCAACATTGCTCTGATCCGAGTATATCTATTTTTTCTGAGTATTATTCTCAAAGCTTTATTTTGCAACACTGACAATTGTTGCATTTCTTCTTCATTAGCCAAAATCAAAATGCTGCTGCAGTAGTTGATGTGAGGAATAATAACAGAGTTGTATACTATTTTACAAGACTCAGTACTAATGAATCTTCTGGTCCTTCCCAGAATTGAAATTTTTTTAGCAATCTTTTTAGTCACGTGTCTTGTATTTTGCGATAAGTTCAATTTTGAATCTATTATGACTCCCAAATATTTTATTTCAGTTACTTCCTTTAGACTTTCACCATCTATTATAATTACTAGTGTGATTGGTATTCTTTTTCTTAAGCCGCTACTTTCAATGATAATTTAAATTTTTCCATTTTTTATGAAAATCTGGGTTTTTATTACTCATTTATATCAGAAGTTATACACTAGATTTGACTTTTTTTAAAACTATTACTTAGATGGGATTATACTTATTTAAAACTAATAAACTGAATGTTATTTGCCATAATTAAGACAATACAAGCATTATAAGAAAGACCGCGACCATTAGACGTATTTTCCGCGTGCTACAAAATTTTGTGAATGTGTTAAATTATTGCAGAAACGAAATATATTTTCTTATAAACTTGAAGCCAAGATTACGGAGACAAATCTGTTGGAAACCAAATTAGCAAAATGTTAAAAATTAATAGAGTTATAAACCATTCAATTTGCAGTATAATTTTTGAATTATTTTTTATGTTTCATGCCCAAAACTATGTTTGAAGCGGCTCTACATTTAAACACAATTAAAATATTGTTTTGTGTTTGCAATATTCTGGAATTTACAAAAATATCTTCCAATTAGTGTTGAATAGGTTCTGTTCTTAATTTAATTCCTTTGATTATCCATTTGCTTATCTGTTTTAATAACAAAACTACTAAAAATATGTAGGTATTCAGTTCCCTATGGCCTTTTTCCTTCTTTGTTTGCAGAATTTGCGATCTTTTTTGAAGCCGCGCGACATTTTTTTGCGACGGCGCGTAACATATAGTAGGATTTTTTTTATTTATTTCGTTATATGTGGGAATTCGTTATTACGAATTTTTATTTTTTGGTCCCTTGGATTTCGTTATATCGCGGTTTTACTGTACATATGATCAATTTTCGACGTTTTTAAAATACTTTGTTTTAGTGAAAACATACGTTTTAAAATAATATATTGTATTTAATTACATTCTTTGAGGCTTCAGCTACTATTTAAAATCAAGTTTGATATCCAAAACACAATAATTTCTTACTAAATAATATTTATATCGATCCTAATGTGTATTTTTTATATTCATTATTAACTTCAGATCGCCGATCGACAGCGGCCGTAATGACATCTAGTTCATGCTCTCTTAAAAAATGTCGAAAATATATACTTTCACGCATATTTTACCCACGGTATGAATTAATATTGAACTTATTCACAACATTAGTAGCAAATTTCATAAATTAGACGTATTTTTATTGATTTTAAAGAAAAACAACGTTTTCTTGAACAAAGTAAACATTTTATGGACGTTATTTTTTATGTAAGTCGGAATTAAATAATTCATTTATGTATAACACTCGCATTTTAAACAAAGCTGTGTGTTTCATAAATCGTATATAATTATGAAACAGACATCACCAAAACGGCAACAGGGTGTTATAAATCAATAATATTTAACAAAATAATAAATTGAAGCTGTCATAAAATTTTTAAATTTAGAACATTGATTTAAGCGACCATCTAAATATGTGTGGGTACTTTGTCTGATTTCAAAACATATTCATACATATGAATTAGGTACCTAACACATGATTTAATTTTCGAATGATTTAGGCCGGGTTGCGTCATCCTCGGTAACTATAACTGAGATTCAAACTCGGTTACATTCAAACTCGTTTACTTTTAAACGAGATTCAAATAATTTGACAGAAATCGAGTTGCGTCAACAAAGTTTATAGTTATCCAGTGTAGCAATTACATAGGCCTCTTAAAATCTCATTTTCAAAAACAAATGCCGCGCGAGTAATTTTGCTTATGGCAACACGTGTAGAACGCTTCATTTGACATTTGACGTTTACGTTAAATTGGTGTGTTTGCTTTCCCGAAATGAGCAATTGACCGTTTTTGAACGATGAATGTCAATATAAAGTAAGTATTCTTGTATTTTAACTATATTTAAAAGTTTATGTTGTAAATTACGTATTAGTAAACATTATTTTTAATATTTATTCAGAGAATCCAAGACGAAGCAAGAAACAGCAGAATGGATACGAGGTATGATGCAGATGTGAATGGATAGCGGGTTTCGGTATTTGATGATGATACAGATTCTAACTGTAAGTACTCTGCAAGGCCTTGCAATGCAAATCTTATCACTCATTTTGCATTTAATATGCTACCTTTTAAAAACAAATAAATAATGCACACCCCAATTGTAAGCAGATCAATTATACAAATGTAATATGTTTGTATGTTCATAGGTGGAAGATGTTGAGCACAGGCCTCAAGTCTAAATATCTTGGCATTGCATTCAAATACCAACTCATGGCATCACCTCAAAAAAATGCACAGAATGATAATTCACAATATAATTAATTAATTTTCTGGTGTATGCACACTTACATAATGTAATAAAATATAAATATTAGATATCGATAATGCTTTTATTTAGTTTAATTATTTCATTTATAATATATACCCTTTCTTTGTTCGCAGATAAATCAAAACGCAAAATGAATTCAATCACCCCAAATGAACAAATAGACAATACACAAGAACTGCATGTAGTCAAGCTGAGAGATATTTGGCCCAACTAAATTTTAAATTAGTCAAAGAAAAAAATAATATGTAATTAATTAAATAATTTATTTCTTTAATTTTATAAACATTAACAATTTCTCTATTTTTAAATGTTTACTGCCTCGCGCTGTGTTTAGCTAATGTGGTTTCACCCCCTTTCATTTTAAGGTATTAACATAAACCGTTTTTCTATTTACTAAAATAATAATGTGTAGTTATGTCGTATGGCTTTACAGTTTCTAATTATTGACTTTAATTTTACTTACTTGACTTTACTCAATTTATGATGGTAATTTCTGTATGTGATTTATGTTAAAAGGTATATATATAAATATAATAAAAGAGTTTTTACAGAGGAAGAATTGTTTTATTATAGATCCAATATTATTGTAAAATAAATGTGACAACAATTTAGGCTAAATCTCAGAAATGAATGATGTACAGAGCGATGAAGATCTTTAATGAAATGCCAGATGAAGATACTTCATAGATTCAAAATGAAACTAAGCCAATATGTGTAAGATAAGTTTGATCTTATTTATATTTACATTTGTACGCACAATATTAAGAATAAATAAATGAAATGCTATGGCTGGTTTAATAATTGGGAAAAATAGCCATTTATTAGATCTCGTCTTACATTATTTCCATCCTGTGCAGGTTCAGAGTCAATTTCATATAATATTGTCACAAAGTCTGGTGACTCGGTAACATTATGCAGCACTGCTGTGGCTATAATGACTGCTTCCACTCTTTCAATACTCCGCCTGAGTTTCATACCTATTGCGGGGAAACGCCTTTTCCACACCCCAAATGTTCTTTCTACAACATTCCCAGTCCTGATTTGGCTCTCGTTATATAGTTTTTCTGCCACAGATATTGGATTTGTAAATGGAGTAAGTAAGTATGGTTTGAGTAGATAACCACGGTCACCAATGAGATGTTTCTCATTAAAAATACCATCATCTAGTTGCCCTTTTAATGTAGAATGACTAGAATACTATCGTGTGTTGAGCCTGGCTACCTTGCAACAACATTTGTGTATTTCATTGTGGCATCTATTACTGCCTGCACATTAATGGAGAAGTAATCCTTTATATTTTGATAGTATTTCGCATTATTTCCTCCTGGAAATAGGATTTCCACATGAGTGCAATCTATTGCACCGATCGTGTTTGGAAATTTTATAATGTTGAAGAATTGATTCAGATATTGCTGAATTTCTTTGGTAGATACAGGTATACATAAATTGTGATCTGAGAGCGGCTATTACTCTGCTCACTTTATTCGCAATCCGTGAAATAGTGCTCTTGTGTACACCAGATATATCACCCGTGCATCTTTGCATTGATCCTGTGGCATAGAAATGCAAAGTTATCGAGACCTGGTTTACAGGACGAACTGCGTGATTTCTGATCTTTATCAAAAATATTATTATATACCTATGAAGTAGATAACTTTAGATGACATTATATTGTCTGAAATAAGCAAGACCAGTTACCTAACCATAATTTTGGACAGGCGGAATCTTACAATAAAATCTATATCTTCCCATATAAAATGATCACTTTGTAGCCTAAAAGATTTTGCTCTTGTTAAGGATGTATTGAACAATTATTTGATCGTCAGAAGAATCGGTATTAGTGCTATCTGACATAATAATGTTCATTTCAATAATACGACGTCGAAAAATTTAAAAGAATGCTTTTAATGACGGATGTCAAGTGGATGCGCATAATGCAAATGTGCCCTAGATGACAAATCCAGTGGATGCAATCCGTTATCGGAAAAAGATTTTTTAAAACCCATTTCTTCCCGCAAAAAATTATGTGCCGAGGTCCAAGTTTTACTTTTCCTGTTAAAAATATACTGTTTAATTAGTTTGTCATCAAAAAAGTCTGTGATATCACTGCTATCCGACATAATATTGTACATTTCGACACTACAGTGTCAAAAATTGAAAAATACTCGATTTCGGTGACATCTGTCAGTGGCTCGCGCGCAGTGCGCATGTGCATTAGTAAAGTTTACATTTAAGCGGAGATTTTCGGCGGTTTATAGTTAAAGTTAAAAGTAAGCGACAAAAATGAGATGACGCAACGCGTTTTCGGATAAACTAAGTTTAAAAGTAAAGTTTATGGTTACCGAGGATGACGCAACCCGGCCTAATTCAAATGACAACACACATTTTTATTTCATTCCATATGATTCCAATACATCAATATAAAAAAAGGTGAAAAATACTCCCGACACGAGTTATGTTTAAAAATTGTATCAAATGCTAGAAAATCAACAATTTTGTTATCGTCTCTTTCTATTCAAACCTTCCTCTCTCTCATGATGTACGTAATAATTAACGTCATTAATTATTTATCTGATATATAAAATAATTTAACTATTAGCGTCATCTTGAAAGCATATCAAATTCGTGTAAAAATTCTCGAATTTCAAACTGGAAAAATGAAAGTATTCCCTTAAGCCATATTGCTATATTATTTAAGTTATGGTTTAATTCATTTAGTATAGTTGCATAAGTATCTCCCGCTATATATGTGAGTGCATCGTTTGCAAATAATCTTATTTTGCAATGTTTTAGCATTTTTACGATATGTATATATAGATTTTACATTTTAGATTGGCATCCGATCAGCAGCACAATGCACAGGCAATGTTTAATCTGGGCTACATGCACGAGCAGGGTTTGGGCATGCGACGGGATGTCCATCTCGCCAAGCGCTGCTATGATCTCGCCGCAGAAACCAGCACTGATGCTAAAGTGCCAGTGGCTTTAGCTCTGCTAAAGCTATTCATTGTCTTCAATCTGGAATCAATACAAGAGGTTAGTTACATATTTATTTTTTATGAAAAGATGTAAAAAACTGGCGAACTTTAAATTAACGCAAAGTTTAGGGCTTATTTTAACATATGTATCAAAAAATGAAATGTTTGTGTAAATTTCCACTTAACTTCACCCAAAATATGTAACTTCAACATGCATAAGAGCATTATAATTTTATTTTCTATGAGCTACATTTACATTACAACAATAATTTTGGCCGATGCTTGGTATTTTCACTAGATTCAGATTACGGCAGCAATATCAGCTTTAGAACATGTTCAAACACTTCCAATTGTGGGGGAGATTGATTCAAAATCCATTTGAGTTTATGTAGAGTTATAACATTGTTTTATCTATATCCATCTATTTTGATGATGAAATTTAACGTTTACTAACTTAAAGTTAACACCGATTCTATCAATAATATAATGATATTGATTATGTTTAATGGTAGAAATATTAAAATTATTTTTGTGCTGCTGCTGTTTATAAGAATTAATATTTACAATTAATTTTTGGCCGTGCAAAGATTTACTGCGCCGTAATTACATTTTTTGAAATATTTTAAATTACTTTTTCTTAATATGATTGTTTACTATATACATATTACTATATTTGAATTTTATGATGTTGTTTAAAGGGCCGATTTTGTGATAAGTAGTAACTTTTTACTTTAGTAAAATAAGTTACTAAAGTAATTTTTTTGCTAAAATAGGTTGTTTGATCGTTGGTTAAAAAAATTTACTTCTTATATATATTATATTCTGTAGTAAACTCATTTTACTCTTCGATATCCAATAGTAAAAATAAAAATCGATTGTTAAATATGGCGGACTTTTCACAACTGTTCCAAAAGTCATCTGACACATTAATACTTTGAAAGTTGCAGTATACGACAATTAATCATTCGATTCACTGTTTTAGTGATGAGAGTTTGTCTGATGATGATCTCGTTGTTTAAAATACATTAGCACATAATACGAAAAAATTTCACCATCAAAGTGAGATTTTGAATGCCTAGGCGAAAAAATCCATAGATAATGCATGAAATAAAGCATATTTCATGATTATTTGTCGCGCCTATAGACATCTTCATCTATGCTTTGACAATAGTAAATTTGACAACCTGCAAACAATTTAAACCACAGGCGTTAGTAAAAAGTTACCATAGTAAAAATTTACTGCTGATCACATAACTGGCGCTAAGCATATTTTTATATTTCGTGAGTTTTTGGTCATATTGCCTGTGTTATTTTTAGTATTCAGTAATTTTGATCTTTATTTTTGACATTGTGAATTTTTGTTATAATTTGTACATTTTTAATGTTTTAGTGTTTCAAACACATAATGTTTTTGTGAATTAGTCTAATTTTTCATTATCAGACATTCACTGATTTCAAAATTTTATCAAGAATTACTTTTTTATTGGGGTATTTTGCAAATTTTTCAAATTGACATCTTATTGCATGAGATGGCAAACCTATGACACGTGTGTCAAAGGTGGCACGCTACAGCGTTTTGGGTGACATGCCAGTGTTCACTAAAGAACACGTGTCCCACCACCAGACGTTTACTTGACAACAACGTTTGAATTTATCACTACGTACATATTACATATTGTGAAAAAAACAATTAATTGAATTAAGCAATTAATTAATTGACATCAAATCAAATACTATGGGTTCCATATTTTTTTCCAGTTAAATTAAAATTAAAATTCTATAAATGAGTACGTAAATAGTTTTTTTTATATAATATTTTTTGGGGGGGGGAGGGGTGACACGCCAGCAAAGTTAAGTTAGATTTTATGATTTTTTGACACGCCGAGCCCAAAATGTATGCCATCACTGACTTACTGCATAACTAAAACAATACTAAAAATAATGTTTATTTTTCAGAGCCCCATATCACTTCTGTTCTCAGTAGATGAATCATTCATATCAAATTGGGACATTTATCTGATAACTGCCTTAACTGGCATCCTAGGAGTGATAGTCTATTTCCGAAGACCGAGGGGGCCCCAGCAGGGTGGGTAACTAGATCACCGTAGTAGCCGTATTTTCAGCACTTATAACAAAAAAGTTTTCATCTTTTTTATGTTTTTAATTTGCAATTCTAATTTGAGATATGCTACCATAGAAATATTTTCTGCATATAAGTAAATCCAAAGTGATAATATTATTGTAAAAGTTGTACAGTAAAACCGCGATATAGCGAAAAATGACGTATATCGAAAAAAAAATCGAAATTTAGTCCCTAAAACCAATTTTTCATACAAAAATGCATTTATATAACGAAATCCCGTTAATATTTATAACAAAATCATTTTTGTCCCGTACGAAAAAATGCCAATACATTTACGTAAATTTATAACGAAATAAAAAAATGTTAAAAGATGAAAATATTATTTCGCACTTACAAAGCCGCGCCGCTGCATCTGCCGTATGCGAACGGTTTAATGGCCTTTTCGGCGCTGCGCGGCGGTCTGCCGACAAGGTAGTAAAACAATTCAAACTTCTTCTGGGTTATATCATATTTTGAAGTGGTTGCCGCCGTTACCGGTAAGTACCTTCGTAATTTATATACGACTCATTTTATAAAAATGCCGCGATTCAACTGTCAAATTTTTATTTTTGAATTATTTTTTATGTTTCATGCCCAAAACTATGTTTGAAGCGGCTCTACATTTAAACACAATTAAAATATTGTTTTGTGTTTGCAATATTCTGGAATTTACAAAAATATCTTCCAATTGGTGTTGAATAGGTTCTGTTCTTAATTTAATTTCTTTGATTATCATTGCTTATCTTTTAATAACAAAACTACTAAAAATATGTAGGTATTCAGTTCCCTATGGCCTTCTTCCTCCTTTGCAGAATTTGCGATCTTTTTTGAAGCCGCGCAACATTTTTTTGCGACGGCGCGTAACATATAGTAGGATTTTTTTTATTTATTTCGTTATATGTGGGAATTCGTTATTACGAATTTTTATTTTTTGGGCCCTTGGATTTCGTTATATCGCGGTTTTACTGTACTACATATTTATATATAAGGTTTTTCAAATTAAGTTTACTTTTCATTTAGCAATTGAATTGTTAAATTGGCGAGTACATTTAAAACTGAATTCTTATAAATACATTTTGATGATTTGTGTCAGTATGTTCAGCACACATAAATACCTACATGCTAAGTTTATATTTTGCTGCACATTTTTTTTTGTTTATTAATTCTTTAAAATAAAAGTGCTTTGTTTTCAGCTATTATTATTTAAGTATGGTTCATATGAGTTTATAAAATATTTTCATATAATTATGTCTAAGATTTATGGAACACTATTCTCCATAATATTAGATTTAGTTAACAGTTTTATTTAACCATAATAATCATTTCATAAAAGTATGAACAAAAATTATATTAATACAAATGAAATGAATCAATTAGAAATATATACAGAAAAAATTTATCTATCGAAAAAATATTTAGTTACTACCGGGATTTGAACCTGGACCGCTTCCTATCCGGAGAAGCGCATTCTCCGATTTCGCTATAGCAACCGAATACATTATCGACAAAAAATTTAACTTATATTCTGTAATATTTCAAATTGATGCATCTATTATTCCATTTTTAAAGCAATTCACTTTATATTTCGGAGAATTTCAAATACCTTTGAGTAAAACCCATTGGAGACGAATTGATTTTTTAAATATAACTAAAAATGTGTAGAATTTCAGTAATTTATATCAATTTCATACTAAAGTCTTTTGATAATTCAAAACATAGTAAAAGATTAAAAATAATTCTGGCCCATTGCATCATAAATTAATACATTTTTACATCACATCATTAAAGAATTCATAAAAGTGATCGAAACGCGATGAGTATAAAAATATATTGAAAAAACTCATAATTCTTCACACCGTCGCCAATTTTTGAAAAAAGGGGAATACATTTTGCAAACCGACAAGATTTATATTCATAAATAGAGAATGTCGCCCTTCGGCCTTATGTGAATCTAGTCACTCCCAATCTATGATATTATATGTTTGAACAATATTTCTGCAACTATTTTGATAATATGTAATTGTAAAGATGTTACTCTTCTGCAAAATCACAATCAATTTCCAATTGCATATTTCACATATTTAAAAATATTCATATGATACATACATGAGTATGTATATTTGTTCTGAAAAATAACATACAATCTCGAGCACTGCTCGATGCGAATGACAACTATAATAACATACAATCTCGAGTACTCCTTGATACGAATGACAACTATCCACGAGAACATGTCCAGTTACTGCAGCAACATAACAGTTCTCATGCAATTTGAATTTAGCTGTAACTCAAGATAAACATGTATATAAAGTGTAAATGTTAAATTAATGTATGTGTGATATATTATCATATTTGGTAGAAAATAAATCTTTTATAACCAGATGCATATAATGTAATTATTTCTCCTTGTTATTGATTTTGTATTGTTACCCTGTAAAGTACAATAGAATGATCCATGAATCCAGTATCATGTCTCTTGGATGTGCAATGATATCTCGAATTATATAAATGGAAAATTACATAATGCGTCCTATCTTTTTCTTCACTCATCTTCCATCACAGTAATTTGGAATGGCAGCTCTTAAAAGTAAGTTTTTTAATTTTATTTCAACTTTATTACATGTTATAATTTTATTTTTTTGCCAAACTGCATGACAGTTTTACGGCAAGGATTGCCTTTACATAGTTATTATTGAGGTTTTATAAACATTTTTTTTTTATAAATGAAATATAACAAGGGAAAAAAAATAGATAAGTAGATGTTAATGAACTTAAAGTATGCATTATCCTATACCAAATTGGAATGTTAATATAATATTCAGTAATTTCCATTTAGAGGGATGGGACACGCTTATAAATCATTTTATAGTAAAGTTAAAAGAAATTAGATGAATTACTTAGAAAGATATGAAGAAAAAATATACAATTTTTACAGGGTGTAACAGATCTAGTCTGATACCTGAATATAATATATGTAACAAGGAAATAAAAAATTGGATAATAATGTTCATTTACTTTATATTTTAAGGTGGCCACTGGGGTCTCATTATTTTTTGAATGTTTAATAAGTCTTTATTGATTTTGTTAATTATTCTTGGCACAACATATTCTTTCGTTCTCTCACTGTACACATTGTTTGCGATCGGTACTCTCATGGTTCGACCCGACAATCTGGTTAAATAGTTATGGAGAGGTAATGAAAGGTGGGGGTGGTCCTCCGGTGCTGGACCACTATGAGATGCAGATGATCTCGGGTCATGGGCATTTCATGAGTAAACTCTTCAACTTAGGACTTGTCCGTGAACCGTGGTGTGTTTGCGCTCAGGTGAGACAGACGCCACAGCACATACTCTGAGACTGTGTGATTATGAATGATGCACGTGAGATCATGATTGCAGGATTAGAAGGAATAGATCATCGTTCCGGGGGACCCGATGATCTATTAAGAAATGAAAGGAATCTCGGACATTTCCGGGAATTTATTAGGGTGTGGGTCTCTCGCTGGGTTGCTGGATGGGCGATGCCGGGAAGAGCAGTGGCTAGAGAGACCTAACAAAATATTCTACTGGCTCTCTCTCGCACCTGGAGAGGGTGAATTTCTGCCGGACTGTGACCGAGTTCTGCGATTGCAAAACATATGTGATGTCTACCCTTATGTATGAGTTATGTATTTATATGACTTAATTTATGTTCTCTCATAAATTGTTCTAAGTATTTGAGTTTACTTTTTGATAATGAATAGTAATTTATCTTTCGTTATTAATTTGTGCATGTTATGTATAATGTGTTATGTTCTATATTGTCAGTTAAGGTTAGGATTGGGGTCCTTATCAGAGATGCAAGTTTCTCTATATTTTCACATCCACTTTTCAGAAACATAATATTATTTTTACTGATTATCATAACTGTGTTTGACCTCAGAAATTCATTTATTATTAACGGCAGTGCATTTTCTGAGTTGTAATGTGTAGTAATATTAAAGGTGGCACGCATCCTTTATCCTCCCCGCTTACCTGTTGTAATGTGCACTATTTATTTATAACTTTGCTGTAGTGGTTCAGGAAGCGCACAGGTTTTCAATTCTCATAAATCAAAACATAAATTTCTTTAATCAACACACTAAATCAAACTCGATTTCTATATTTGATTTTTCCAAATAATTAGACCATCATTTCGGCTGTCTAGGCCATTATCAACTGTTCCAACTATCTCATCCAATTATTTGGAAACATTAAATATAGAACCAAAAAAATTGTGTTTGATTTATTGTGTTGATTAACCTTTTAACTACCAACTATATTTGAAATGGAAGACACCGCATAAAGTAAGACTAATATGTACCGTCTATTAAAAAAATAAAAGAATAAATTACTTTGATTTTTGAATAATTCTTCTATCAACATTTTTCTATTGAACGATGATAGGATTGCAGCGATCTGTAACATCAAAAGGTATATTTTATTCTAATGATATTTAAACACATTGACCTATTTCACAGGTGCCAGAGGTTTATTGTGATCAAAAAATAAATTAAAATATTAGGCGATTGTCTGTATCGATTTGGTAGGTAGCTTAAAAGTGTATTATAATATTTTCAGTAAAGAAAACATTACAAAGGTAGCGTGTGCTAATATTTTGTACCTGAATTTATAAAATCACCAATTCCAATATTAAGTGATAGGCAGATAAGGTATAACGAGACAAAAACATTGACCACGTACACAGTATGAAGTACTTTACTTGCGGTACTTACTCTTCACTTCACGACCATTTGTTTGATGACTGCTCAAACTTATGACTGTTGTTATATGCCCCTATTCACTAAACCTCTGCATCCCATCATCGGCAGAGAAGAGACAATTAATGTTGTGTTGTGTCATCTACCTATTGCGCAAAGTGAGCAGTCAAACTATGTTGATGACGTTAGGGAACACCACCCCACTCTATTTATTCAGTCAGTAAGTCAGTGGCCACTGTGTAAATCGATTATAATTTGTTTTCAAATTATGAAGAAATATTTAGGTACAATAATAGCGATATAAATAATGTTATAATTCAAGTTTAGGGGTACATGTTTCTTTTTAAGCTCACTTTGAAGTGTTTTTTAATAGCATTTGATAGTTCTCACTAATCTGGTATCACTAATTTTCCTAATGTTTTCAGGTATGCTATTAAAGATTTTTTTCCCTAGGTGCGTACAGTGGTGTTGCGAAAATGATGTATTGATTTTAGTATAATAAAACAGTGAGGAATTTGTTTACCAATCAATTCGCTTTACGGGCGTTACGTGAGGGACTGGCTGTACAATGGAAAATAAAAATAAATAAATTACATATAATTTGTTACATTTATTAAAATTTTGTTATATGTTAGAACAAAATACTTGAAACACCGAAGTGAGATACACTTTTAATACAAACGAACTCTACTTGGCAAATGTTTTAAGATATGAAAATTGTATTTGATGATTAATTTAAGCGTAATAACTAAGGTTTGCCTTCTTCTTGGCTTGGACTTCTAATATCGCATCCATGAAATCTTCATGAGTAACAGCTGTAGCTGATCTTCTCAGAGCAATCATACCCGCTTCTACACATACAGCTTTACACTGTGCACCATTGAAATCATCTGTTGAACGGGACAATTCCTCAAAGTTAACATCGGGGCTTACATTCATTTTTCTGAAAGAAATCAAGAATAATAATTTAGAATGAAATTTGATTGTTAAAAGAGTTAGTTTTAAGACAGGATCGGGCATATTCAGTAGTGAGTGAGTTTTTGTACCAATATTTAGAAAATGTCAGAAAGCACAACATGGGCAATTGGGATGGTCAGCCTTTGGTGATGACAGTGGTGTGTTCTCGAATTTTTTTTCTTGATTATCTGCGCATGATACATTAAGTCTTCTAGCTTTTTGCGTCTACTCTACTGCACGGTAAGCATAAATTAAGATTAAAAATAAGAGAGGTCATGAAGTAACAAGGCTTTTGATATTTTTCAATGCCTTTCATAACTCATATTTCACATCCCTTAATTGTTAGTTATATCGTCACCGTCAGCAGCAATATCACATATCTAAGCATTGTGTACTTTACAGGAGAGAGACATAACTAGTTTTAAATGATTTTTGTAGAATTACTGAAGTATTGCTTCTTTCTAGAGTTGTAAAGAGGAGCAGATTCTTTCTAAACTGAAACTGAACTAAACTTAGGTACGATTCTTGATTTGTGCGCAGTTGACAGGGAGGTTACAGATATGTGGTGATTATATTTATTTGATTTGCACACCCCTAGCGGACGCTATCCAATTTCAAATCCAAATCCAATCATAAATATCTTAATTTGACAAAAGATTGAGTTATGCTGTGTTGCTGCTTAGGTAACGGTATAATTTTCGAGTAGACAATTCAACAAAAAACACATTGTAATTATTTGTAATGGAAATTGTACATCAAGAAGGCTGAAAGCTTGAGAATATTTTTGATGTTATCTTTATACACATACTATATGAAAGTAAATAATTATAAAAATATTTACCTTGAATGAATTTGCATGATACGAGCTCTGGCTTCTTCATTCGGATGTGGAAATTCAATCTTTCTATCGAGCCGGCCAGAACGAAGTAGTGCGGGGTCGAGGATATCCACCCTATTGGTGGCTGCAATCACCTTGATGTCTGCTGTGGAGCTGAAGCCGTCTAACTGATTTAACAGTTCCAACATAGTTCGTTGCACCTCCCTGTCACCAGCCTTCTCTGAATCAAATCTCTTCGTACCGATAGCGTCCAACTCATCAATGAAAATAATTGCTGGTGATTTTTCTTTAGCGAGGGCAAATGCATCACGAACTAGCTTTGCGCCGTCACCTGAAAATGTAAACATGAATAATCAAATGTAAAAGATTAACCTATTGAATGCAACCGTACCAACAGTTGATATGATATAAATCGGTTTTTGCACGCAGCATTACATACAATTTTTTAATACATACTAGAGGTATCCTAATACTTGAAACAGTGCTAACATCTTCAGAAATTTTTGGAAATAAAACCGTATTTCTTTAAAAACATTGATAATCTGTCACATGTTTAGAGCAGTAGCTGAATTGTGCAGGGACAGCCGTACCATTAGGTATGTTTTTGTATGGAGTTTATGTTTATTAATTTATAAACATCCTTTGGGTTTTTACAATGATGGATTTGGTTTCATATTGAACAACATAACCTTTTATCTCTATCTGAGGCGATAAATCATGCGTAGGTGGTATATTTTGATGATTTAATGCGTAATCAAAAAAATGTATCGCGAGTGGGTATTGGAAAGTCAGGGTTGGGAGTAGCATTCAAAAGGTTAATATTATATGAATCATACACATAAAATAAAAATCTAAATTCACAAATATCATTCGGTTCCCAAGTGAAAATATTACGAGTTTAATGTTGTTTAGTATAAATTCCTTTCTTATACACATATGGCTGACAATACTCCTGAAACTGGTGCAGACTAACTAGGATAAATAGTTATTTACATACATTATGGGAATATAGCATTGAATTATTTTTTAATTTACCAATAAACATTTGAACGAGCTGTGGTCCAGCCAGTTTAAGGAAGGAAGATTTAGTCTGGGCTGCGCAAGCCCGGGCCAAGAGAGTCTTCCCTGTACCCGGAGGTCCGTACAGGAGCACACCCTTGGGAGGGTGAATTCCCAAGTTCACAAACTTCTCTTTGTGGGTCATAGGTAATACAACAGCTTCAATCAATTCCTGTGAATGAAGAAAAATTGACAATCAAACAATTTTTGTTGAGATGTTTAAAATCATGTATAGATTTGGCAGTTACTTCGTGGTGCAACATTTTAATTTAAAAAATATATAATTTTTATATTAACTTTGTAGTACACACACAATTTTTGAATTAATATCACTACTAGTTTCAGGAAGAGCAGTCCTTTCCATCTACTCATAACATACTTATGGAAACATATTTATATTCAAGCCATTAACACCACCGATAGTCTTTGATGAGAAATTCAATACACGGGTTCGATTTCTACTAAAATTACACATTATTTGCCTATCCACATTAGGTCTGCATTTTACACAAAATTCTTCTACATTCTAAAACAGAAATAGGTATTAAACAAAAAAAAAACAGGATTCATCAAATAACTTGCGGAGATTGTAACAAAAAATGCATTTGTTAAACTGCGAGAAATTTAAATTGTATGCGAATTAAAGAACATCGACGCTGTCTGAAAAGTAATAATTTTTCCAAATTCTCTAATCATATTATTGAAACCAACCATTCTTTCAACAGTCACATTAAACCTCCATTCGGTACCATATTGGAGAATAATAATGAATAATCTTGAAATGATAGAAATCAAGAAAAATTTGAACTCTGAAAAAAAACCATTAATGAATAATATCACATTTCCAATACTTCACTGCTATTATCAATGTTTCCAAGAAACAATAAAGTCACTCTCTCCACAGCCAACTGTATTTAATTTAGTTCATTTTACATCTGTAGATGGGAAGGATTGTTCTTCCCGAAACTAGCAGTAATATTAACTCAAAAATTGTGTGTAGTAAAAAGTCAACACAAAAATGATATATTTTTATGTTTAAAATCTTCTCTAAAAATACCTTCAATAGACAATATTATACATACTGTGGTTTGGAATTATCTTCCATATCATCTTCTGGATTATTGTACGCAGTAATACACTATACAGTAATCCTATGTCATCTCTATAGATTGTTTGATTTTATTAGTGATTGACATGTTGGAATGCAGGGGTTTTGATGGTCGAGTGTGGGGGTATGCGGGAGTGCATGCATTTATGGCAGTGTGTAAACATGAATACGTGAGAATGTATTCATGTTGCACAGCAGAGCCGTTAACATGCTACCATGACAGGGACCGCATTAACAAAAAGACTTGGATTGATTGAGGCTGGCCTAAGAGTTCACCCAAAAATTAATTCAAATGAAGAACGGTTATCAACAACTAGACAAGGTGCAAAAGCAAGCTATGAATAGGTTCTCCAGGAGAAGAAAAAACTTTATGGCACCAAACATCTATTCTTGAATTTTAAAGCCTTATTAAATGCATACATGTGCTACTTGCTAGTTAAATACAGCCACCTACAGACAATTTTTGGATGGTGTTCAGGATAAAAACACATGGCGAGTATTGCAACAAGAACAAGTTTTAGAGACCAAATTGATATTCCAAAACCAAAATATACCGCAACCCAAAATCACTATATTTATTAAGGCATCAAATTTTTTAACAATCTCCCCATCACTATTACAGACTACTATCAATTTGTATCTGAAGTAAAAAAATATATATACACACAGACTGACTGAAGCATAAATTATCTCGTATATACTCCTTCTCTATACACGAGTCATACTCTTATAGAGAAGAAATAAATGTCAAATGAAATATATATATGTTCTACTGATAATTCAAAAATGTATTATATTTTCTAATATTAAAATAAAAAAACACAATTCATTAATATGAAAAAAGACATGTTACTTGGAATATTTTTATTAAATAACTTAACTTAAAAGCAACTGATTTCAGAACATTAGGGTGATACAAATCTTAACATAAATGACACTTTTGGTTTTGTTGATTATCTCGAGATAATTTTTTTTTACAGAACCAACTTCACCTTATTTGTAGGTAGATTTGTACCTCGACTTGCATCATTTCATTATTACAACGTAACTTCAATGTATTAATGTACCCAGCCGTTCATTCTTGCGTTACCTATGTGTCGCATGAAACTCTTTGATTAGTTTAATTAGTTGCAATTGTCGCTGCAATGCACATTAATTGTATTTTTTTTAGTGTTAGTACAGTATCACTTATGTACTCCTCAATATGTCGAAAACAAATTATATGTAATGAGATTATTGGTTAAAACTATATTTAAATAATGTCAAATAAATCATCATTATCAACATTCATATGACAATGACGTCCAATTCAATGTATCACGCATCCACCTAATTATTAATATTTCTCAAATGTTCAAAATCATTAAGCAATCACATATAAATCGTAAAACCTAAATATTGTTTGTCGAAATGATTCAATAATGAAGTAGTAAATTGATCAAAAATATAACCTGAATTTGTTTATCCAATCCGCCAATGTCTGAATATTGTTCTGTTGGCCTCTCATCAACTTCCATAGCTTTAACTCTGGCATCGTACTCCGCTGGCAAGGTCTCTAAAATCAAGTATGAGTCTTTATTGACGCCAACGAGATCTCCAGGCTTGAGTTTCTCTGCATCTACCAAACCTATAACTGGTAAGAAATATGTTTGCCGTGTGGATGTTTTGATCACCGCGCATTTGCCTTTTCGCTGCGAATCAAGATCGACAACAGCACCATCTTCTTCTTCTTCCTGTGGATCTACATCGAGAAGTTCGATTACATTCGAAACAAGATAAGGAAGCGTTTTGTTCACTTTAATTTTTTCTGTATTCTCCTTGATTTTTTCAGTTTGGGCTTGCAGTTCGTGCGAGATTCTCATTATATCGCTTTTCATAATTTTGATTTCATTGTCCATTAGTCTTGTGCGGCTTATAATCTCGTCAGTTGGCATTCTTAGCACTTCTTCTCCCAGTGAATCTTCACCATCCTCCCAAATAGATTTATCTTCCAGAGTTCCTGCCATTTTACAGTTTTGAAATCGCAGAACGTATCGAAAAATATTTTTTCAAATACGATGACAACAAGATGACAATGCTCTAGGTTACGTTCCAAAAATTAAATTGTCATTACATTTTGTCCATAGATTATGTAGAAAACTTCACGTCACAGTGCGAGAACGTAAGAATTTTATTGTAAAAACTGGTACTTATCTGTAATAAAACTGGGTATGCCCTCTTATCTATGGTATGCACAGGCGTCATCACGAAGGGCGTCATCGCACGAAAGAGGCGGCCTCCGGCTTATGTTGCCTCTTTCTGAAGTACTATCAAACCTACGGGTGACGATGGTCGCTGAGAGGAGACAGGTTGACTGACAGAAACACGAAAAGATAAATATCTATTTATGTATTATATATTACACATGTCATGAGCAGGTATACATGCTATACTAACTTAATCCTAATTAATTTTTTATCTAATTTATCCGGATTGACTTGGCGACAGCTCCCAGGCTGACTGCTTCCAGACTGACTTGGCGACCTCTTCCAAGTTGGCTCGATGACTGGCTAGATGATTGCTTTCAGAACTGACTTGGCGATTGCTTCCAAATTAACTTGGCGACTGGTTTCGAACTGACTTAGAAATTGACTTGACGACTGCTTGGTCAATTTGCTTCCTCGCAGACTAACTCACTTTCGTACTGATTTCTCGTGATTGATCTCCAGACTTTCAAACAAGCTTCTGGACTAACTTCACGTGACCGATTAACTTACGGGCTCGCTGCTTCTTGTGACCGCCCTCGGACTTGTTCAATTCTCTGAGATTGATCTCACATGGCTGATTAATGGACTAGTTTTCGCGTAATGGCGTCCGGCCTTTTTAAAACTGTGTAAGCGGGAGTGGTGGTATGCTCGCTGTTCGGTTCTACCTTTAGAACCAGTGACCGTTTCATTGGCCGCCCTTACGGTGAGAGACCACGCTCTTATCTTTACCTTACCTTAAATTTTGGTCTTCTTCACCGGTAGTCTTTTAATTATTAATTACTTACTTACTTACCATCACGCCGTTTTTCTGCGGGAGTAGGCAGAGAAGATAGAGCGCTACACTCTTCTGTCCTGACACACAATTCTCGCCTTATCCATATTCTTACATCTTCTCATACAAGCTCGCCGATTGCTGAGGCTTCTAACAGAACCATCCTCCATTATTTGGTTAACCTAGTCGTGCCAAGTCTTCCGCGGATTTCCTTTATTTCTGGTGCTATTAACACTTACGTCATATATCTTTCTTACCATCCTCTCCTCATTCATCCGTGTTTCATATATCCAAACCATCTAAGTGATCCTTTCTTAATCTTACATTACTAACATCAGGTTTATATTATTTCCTTATTTCTTCATTCTTTACTCTGTCATAAATAGATTTGCCACATATACGCCTAAGTGATCTCATTTCCACTGCATTCAGTCTACTTTCGTTTTTCTTATGTCAACTCCAGGCCTCACTTCCATACAATCAGTATCGGTACCAGGACTCCACTGTACACCGCTAGTCTTGCCTCGGTTGACAAATTCCCGTTAGATATAATTCCATTCAATGCGCCGTTCACTTTATTTCCTGCAGTCACCCTCCTTTCGATATCATTCTCAGCCTTTCCTTTTCTATCAAACATACTTCCCAAATACACAAACTCATCTACTTGTTCTAACCATTCATTATCTACAAGTATTTTGCACGGTGTCTTGCTTTCCTTCTTCTCGAATACCATTACTTTCGACTTGTTAACATTCATCATTAGGTCGCTTTCCTTGCATACATCGTACATTCTACTCACTAAACTCTGTAGTTCTTGTTCATTATTTGCCATTAGTACTGCATCATCGGCGTACAATAAAGAGCATACAATCAAATCGCCCATTTTTGCTCCTACATTAATACATTCCAGTTCTTTCACACATTTATTAACTACAATTAAACTTAGCTTTATACACATTCATCTTATTACATTAATCATTTAATAATTGACACGTGGATTTATTTGCAATAAGATTTGCACACTTGATTTTTTATACGCGTTAATTACATTATTTTATTTATATCTACGTAAAACATACTTAATCTTAAAACATTACTGCTATTACACTATCTTGCCTATTTATAACTATATGTTATTAATGTTTGATTCATATCGGGATTCTTACTATCTTTTTTAATTTTGAGTTGTATTCATTTGCATTTACAAGGCACAGACTGGCTGGTACGTACATTGGTGTATTGTTTTTTTTTTAGCTTGGAGCTGGCAGAAAAGGAACGAGCACAGACTGAATGTGGTGGAAATGAAATTGCCGGGGCATATTTGTGGCAGATTTATTTATGATCGAGTAAAGATGAAGAATTTAAGTGAATATGTTTTCAAAAGGCTTGCTTAGATGATTTGGTCATGTGGAACGAATGAATGAAAAGAGAATAGTAAGAAAGATATATATGTAACGGGGAAGAGAAGGTCGATCATTTTTTTACTGAGTTTTACATGTACAATATTGCCTTACAAAATAGCATTACACTGTAAACTTAAAAAAAAAATCCTGTCATGAATGTAAAGAAATGCCAATGATTTTGTCTCATAAAGAACCTTGAAAATTTAAATTTCTGTCCAGGGTGACGCGATCTCTAGTACAAAATCATGTTGGCACGCAAATCTGCTATGCGGTGCGCTCATAGACGAGGTCCATTAGTATTGATTAGTATTGTATTATGTCTATGGTATTTTTTATTTCTCTTATCCATGCACGCTACCCAATTTTATAACGAGGTGAAAATTGTGTGCTCTATGCCATCTTACTCTATAAATCTCTAATCTTTATCTATTGGTGCGTAGTATTATTTTTGTTTGTTGGAGTGTCTTTGACAGCAGGCCCGTGCTGGTTTTCAAAAAATACATTTCGACTTTTATCATGGCCTTCTCTCTGTTTGTGCGTGGCGCATCCTTAAAGCTTAATGGTATTTTAAAGATTTAGTATTATTTTCATTCATCAAATGTATATTAATAATTTTAAATTACGTAACAGATATATTGCTTAGGAGTTTTATGTCCACCCATAAATTATCAAATTTATGTGAAGTAACATTAACCAGTTCCTCTACAGTTACATTCTCACTAAATACATATTCAAGGTCGTCCGGCCATAAATACTTAATTTCTATCTTATGTTAACGCGTTTTAATTTTTTTTTCGTAATAAAAGTTATATTAAAAATATTTGTCTTAACAGAATTCATTATTAAATTAGAACCATAGTATTTTTATATATTATTTAATTTTATTAATAAACTTTAATAATATATTTTAAAACTGTGGGCATCTTTTATTAATTAACAATTCATAAAACTGATGAATTATTGATTTAAATTCTGATATTATTTCACAAGATCCCACCGGCCATATGTTTGGAAAAGACAGATATTATTTATTGAAATATCATAATATTGTAATTATATAAAATTGATTGAACTGTTTTCTGATTGTTAATATATACAGTGTCATATATTTTATAGTTCAAACCGAAAATGGGGACTACTATTTAATTTTTTTTTGGCCTATTTAATTTTTTTTTAAAGATGGTAAATTATATTGCGGGATTAACAAGGTTCACAAGGTGTTGGCGACGGCAGTTCGAAAAACTCGAAAGAAAAATCCTTTGCAAAATTCATAGAAAAAAAATGATAACTCAGTTGTATGTGTAATACAATGTGTGATTTTAAAAAATGGAATATCCATGGAATTAATTTATACTCGAGTCGCTGAGTTTCAATAACCGTATGGCATGTTTTCATAATTTCGAGAAAAACTGCCATAATTACTTAGAAAGTTTATTAACTACTTTCATCTAAAATTATATCATTATGTATTTACTTAATTATTGTATTAATTTGAACACAAATATATATTTTATTATGGTAAAAAAAAACATGGCTGGTTTTGAAAGTCACATCGCGTTGCTCACCTTAACATTATGCTTTAATATTGCAAGCTAACAAAGCGTATTCCGAAAGGAAATATATAGTTGTAACTTTAAATTTTAAAAAACATTCTGAATCTAATGATATATATATGATATATAACTCAAATTTGTTAAAAAAAGTGTCAGGGGATTTTGAAATTTAGTGACACACTTATTCTTTTATATTAAGTTTATTTTACAGTAAAAAAAAACCTTCCTATGCCGATGACAGATCAGTTTTTTCTGAAAGATTTTGTGCTCTGATGAAAGGTTAAGAAAAATAATTATTATCTTAGCAAACTACTCTAAAATTTTATAGCATAAAAATAATTTCGAAATATTACTACTAGATTAACACAAAAAGATTTAAAGATGACAAGTACTATATTGAAACTAATGTAATATATGTGTGGTATAGATCCTTTATTTAAAAGCACCGTCCTTTAGAGTTATTTTGATTTATTGAATTACAAATTAAGCTCTAAACTGATGACTTAGCACTGTTAAACAAAAATATTGCATTAGAGCATAATATTTTTTGTATAAAAATGTACCCATCTCTCGTAAATATTATTTTTCCTATAAAATATATATATACAGTAAAACTCAGTTAATTCGTAACTCACGGGACCGAAATTTAAAAAAAAAATCTGAATTACGAATAATGAGAACAAAGTTTTTTTGAAGGCAGCATTAGAAATATATTTTTATAAAAACGCGTTAGTTTACTGCGTTCGCGATTTACTGCGCGCCGCCGCTGTCGATATCGCGATCTTTATACTGAAACATGATGACTCCATTATTTCAACTTATGTGTCGAGATGTTTATCAAATAACGTATTTCTCCTGAATAAGAAAGGTGTGTGGTGAGTGGCGACGCGGCAGTCTCCCAAGGCAACAAAATCACGCACATTAATTTGATTGGCGGTCGAACTCACCTTTTCCATTCGAATTAGAATATTTAAAATGCGCCTGAAAAATAATTAAAAACTTTTATATCTTCATGTCTCGTTGGTCTTGTTGGTTGAAGCTTATTATTTTCCCACGATTTTTCAAGTTCGAACCCAGAGAGGTATTCGGGATTCGATTTTATCCGCCAATTTTATATTTGATATAAATTTTTTGTCGGTTTTCAAAATAAGCTCCATTTATCCAAATGGTCAAGGATTTATACGAATTACAAGTTGTTGGTGCTATTTTAGAGAACGAAACGTGAAAAAAAAGAATAAAATATGTTAACGTATTTAAATATGAAAGATTTGTGTAGTTTCTTTAGTACCTACCATATGCAAATCGCAACGTTTCATAAACATAGAAACTAGATCATATTATTTTAACAACAAATCTTATAAAATACACTATGGAATTTGATGTACATATCATATTACGTATATGAGTTTTGGCATGTCATATGGCAAAAGTCAGTTCAGCGCCTGTCATGCCAGCGCGCCGTTTTTACAATAAGGAACGGCGTCGCGATTGGCTGGTAGGCGGAGCTAGTTGCAGATGTTTACGAAGAGATGAAGGTCAAATGCGTAGTCGCGCGAGTTTAAGGATTTAAAAACATTTTCAAATATGCGAGTTACGTGAACAAATTATTTATTTCGGGTGTCAAAAACGCATACGAACTGCGAATAATCAGATTTTACGAATTATCGGTAGAAATTAGAATGAAATGTTATTTTCGGGGCAAATTTTTTTGAAAAAAGTGCGAATTCCGTGAAAATACGAAATATAGGGTTACGAATTAACAGAGTTTTACTGTATATACATATTGCCTTTACGAATGACTACAAATGGATTATCATAAAGATTGTTTTATTCTAACATAACATGATAATTATACTGATTGCATGCATTTTTGTAGGATGTTCTGGTAAACTGTTAACTCAGAACGCAATACGCCTCAGTTCTTCAACACTGCAAAATGCCTCAGCATTCAAGATGGCTCGATCCATTCAACCTATTGCCACCAATCTTTTGGATAAATCATCAATTCAACCAGCGCTAATAAAAATGGTAATAATTCAATTAATATAGATGAAATGAATCAATTAGAAATATATACAGAAAAAAATGTAGTGAAAAAATATTTAGTTGCTACCCGAATGAACTTCTTCCTATCCGGGGAATCGCATTTACCGATTTCACTATAGCAACTGAATACATTATCGACAAATTTTTGAACTTATATTCTGTAATATTTCAAATTGATACATCTATCATTCAATTTTTAAAGCAATCCATTTTATATATGAATTAAATATATTAATTAGAAAGATATACATATAAAATCAATTTTATCGAAAAATATTGTTGTTGCGCCACCGGGATTCGAACCTGGATCTCTTTCCTAACCGGGGAAGGTGCATTATCCAACGAACCTATATGTTATCTTTCTAATTAATATATTTAATTCATATTTAAAATATCACAGACCTATGTTCTGAATAATTACAACTTCACAATAAGAATGTGTTTTCCTAATAATCCATTTTATATTATGGAGAATCTCAAATACCTTTGAGTAAAACCCGATAGGAGACGCCAGAATTAAATTTTGAAACATTTACAACTTATATATTAAGGATAACACATTTTTTGCTTTAAAGTTGCATTTTCAGAACATAATTCTATGGTATTTTAATACAAATTGAATTAATCAGAAAGTTATACAGAAAAAATATTATCTATCGAAAAAATATTTCTCCCGGTAGCAAATAAATATTTTTTCTATTCTAATTGATTAATTTAATTTGTATTAAAATACCACAGAACTATGTTCTGAAAATCCAACTTCATAGCAAAAACTGTATAATGATTATTTGATAATTCTTGATGATATAATTCCTACTTTTTGATTTATATCACGTCTCCTACAACACACTGTTAACATTGAAAGAAGAGCATTGACCTACAAATGAGATGACATTGAGCTGAAAGTGTGTGTATTCATGTAATAGTGATGAGTGTAAGGGAGACAACAAGCTTGTGCAGTGCAACAAGGCATGAAACTGTTGTTCTCGTTTTCCTTGATAACCTGTATACTAGTAATGATTGAATTTTTCATTAATTGAAAGATAAGTATTATTACTAAGAAAATCTGGAAATTATATTATTTGTTCATTAATCTTTTTTAATTTAACAGGCGGCGTACTTATTTTGAAAAACATATGAGGAATACCATATATCTGCATTTTCTGTGGACAGTACGTATTTGAAAAGACTGTTCATTGTCTGGTCCGTAGTTTGAAAATTGTGCATACTTATTATTATATACACATATATTTTATTTTAGATGATATTTATTTTACATTTATATCAAATTTTACATATATTTATATTTTAGAAGGGGAGCTCAAGTGAAATTTGATTCTTATTAATTAAATGAAGTAATTGAACTGTATACACTGATACCATTATATTGTATTCTCAAGGGCAGAGAAGGTAGTATTCCACACACTCCTATCCTGGAAACATTTTGCTTCTTGCACTTCCATACATTTTAAGAATCCTCGTCGACTTTTATAGCTAAAAACATTGCCCTACTTCAGAATTCATTCTTTTTGATTATGCCAGGTTTTGTGTGGTTGTTCTTCATGCGTCATTCACCCATGCCTTACATACATCTATCTGACTGTACTTTCATGAATCATTCCATCAATCGTTTGGTATATTTATTTGTACATCTCATGTATCAGTTATTATTGTATTTAAGGCTCTCGCATTTACTGCAAACTTTTCTTGAGGTGATGACCATCAATTAAAAGAAGTAATGCCGTTCTCTATGTGCCTTTGGATACAGATACTACAAAATTTGTAGAAACATTCTCAAACTTTCTTAGCGCCGCAGTGTCAGGTGAAGCGGGAATTATCAATCTCGCTGCATGCGTACTACTGAAGTGCACTTTATATTATAAAATTTACTACACTATATTATATCAAATAATTTTGTATCAACTATTATAGAATACTGCCTGATATAATCAATGTTAATATACATTTTTATAATCATAAGGAATTTTTAAGATGTAATGTTATATACATTTATAAGTAAAATTTAGTGGGGACTGCTCTTGGTCCTCTAAGGTAGAATGGCTTTTTGTTTGTATTTGTTTTGTGCAGTTGTCATTGTGAATTAAATATATATAGTAATAGAATAAAAGTTGAATACATACATATATTTTGTCACCCAATGTGAAAACCTCTTGTGTGTCAATTTGAGAAAAATAATGTCCCGCTAATATTAATAATAATGTTATCCTGTTTTTTATGATTCCCTATTTATCACAGTATATCTTGTCTCTTTATCAAAATGACATTTTGGTAATAAGCATTGCTATGTATAATAATAGTCTATTATACTAGTATCAACATTTTTTATCAAATGTATAAATTACATTGGTTAAAGAAAAACAAGTCTTGTGTCGTACATACGTCTGTACTACTGACTAGAATAAGATTTTTAACACAAGTGGATTTTCACATTGGCCAGTTGATTGATTTGTATTTTTTTCAGATTGCTAATAATGAACAGGAATGGTTTAGTTGCATCTATGTTAATATCTAAACTGAAGACATCCTCCAGTGCTGAAAAATGTTGTACTAGGCTCTGGGAGACTTCATAACATATTTTGTATGTCAGGATTGTAATACATATTATTAAATTTTCAGGATTACAGTACTTCTAAACCCTTGCAGACTACCGGATCAACAACGCTGTGGATTGTGGAGAAATTATTATCTGCAGCATTGGTCGCTGTCGTTCCCTTGTCCATTGCTTTTCCTTCTAAGCCTTTTGATGTGATATTAGCCGTCAGTTTAGTCGCTCATTCTTACTGGTAATCAAATGAGATATTTTGATTTTGCTGAAAAAATTAAATTCAAATATATGTAAATAAATTTAATATTATAAGATTATAATTCATTCAGCATTGCAATTCTTTACTGACCTACATTCCTAGACTTCATCTATGTTAAAGCATGTTTTTATTAAACACATCAATCTGATACGAAACTTAATGCAAAATAATATTGTATACTTCCCTTCAAATTATATACATTTTTTTAAATGTTGATTTAATGCAGACCTTGTCTAGTATCAATAACAAAAATAAATAAAAAGATGTTAAAATATTTTTTTAAGCAATTAAAAAAAAAACTTTTTATATAATAGTTTTTGAATCTGAAATAATTTTTTTTTTACTTAAAGTAATATATAAATGAATCTATCACACTAAGCGTAATATATTATTTAAGTGTGCACATAGCATCAAACTCTTAACAATTTATTTTCAATTGATGAATGACTAAACACTTGGCTGTAATAGTTAAGTTGTTTTGCACTCTCTTGTGATGTTAATGTAATTGACAAATACTAAAATATTTATTATTGTGGTGTCATAAAGTTTGATGAACACATATGTACTTGTACATTAATAACACATTCATTATATAATGGTGATAGACATTACCTTTTTGCGAGGATTAATTTAATTTCTTCATATTATTCATTTTTTAAATAGCTATTACTTTAAACATTATTATAAATTAAAAAAAAAACAATGTGCTGAATTATAGAATTAATCTTTGTATTTGGATCACTCAATTATTAATTTTGAATGGAAATGATAAGTTGTAATTGGGTATTCAATTCTCAATAATTTTCAGAACATTATTATAAATTAAAAAAAAAACAATGTGCTGAATTATAGAATTAATCTTTGTATTTGGATCACTCAATTATTAATTTTGAATGGAAATGATAAGTTGTAATTGGGTTTATTTATTATATATTTATTAATGTTATTCAATTCTTAATAATTTTCAGATCTGTGCCAGTTTTCTTAAATTCCTTAAATATTAGTTATTAATTTTACTTCAATTAGACAATGAAATGATCATCAGCCTAAATCACTAATTGTTGTATTTTTTATCTTTCAGGGGATTTGAGGCTATGGTGAAGGATTATGTAAGGGCAATCATTTTTGGAAGTCTTGTTCCAAAACTAGCTCATGGGGTTTTAGTTCTTCTGATGATGCTCACGCTCGGTGGTCTTTTCTATCTCATATTCGATGACATCGGTCTCGCAGAAACAATAAGGAGGTTATGGATAATCAAACCAAAGAACCAAACCAATTAAATACAGAGGCTCGTATATGTCTGTGGTTTTATAACAAAAGTGAAATGCTACACTAGTGCAATGTGTAATTGTTTTTTCCCATGTTATAAAGCAAAGAAATATTGTACTCTCGATTATCCGGTAGATGGTTAAAAAATATGAAGAAAATCATAACTACAGTTAGTCTTCTATGAAGACTAAACGATTGTCCAGTAAATGCGCACCAGAGTTTCAATAGACTCCATATCGTTGAATAATTAGCAACACTGCGTATCAATTTTTTTTTTACTTTTTATGGTTTAATATACCGTTTGGTTTGTATTTTCGCGCTAATTTGGTAAAAAACAAAATTTGGCACTTGCATTAGTTCCAAGTATGTATAAAAAATGTAAATAATATAAGAACAGAGTAATACTGAAAGTAATATAAAGATTTTTAGTTTTGAAAAGTTAAAAAATTTGAGATGCGCCATGTTGCTAATTATTCAACAATGTGCAAAAAAGGCAATACTTTAAATAATTCGACGTATTCACACATAAAGGCACGATTATGTCCCTGATCACATACAAATAATCTATTTTGTATAGTTTTTGTCACTTTTGAACGGTGTTTTATTTATGTTATTTTTCATGTTGATTTGATTATCAGTGAACATGGTACTTAATTATAAAATATTTACAAAAAACAATACCAGTATCCAGGACATTTTAGTTAATTAGCATTCTGTTTAACCCGATCCCGGAAAGTCGAGAGTATGTCAATTTTTTTCACTTACATTTAATGTACAATGAAAAGTTCTTAGCCATTTACTGCCAAAAACATTACTCCACAGATATTAAGTATTTATTTTAGAGTATACCGGTCAGAGTACTTAATAATAATTATATGTATGCTAATATTACCTTCAGCACCTCTTGCGCACGATGTTCAGTTTGTACAAAAGTTTTCACCGTCATTTGGACATTGTACAAAAGTCTGAAGGATGCTGACTTACTACATAGGTAACC
Organism: Eubasilissa splendida; assembly: GCA_031772225.1. Lineage (NCBI taxonomy): Eukaryota > Metazoa > Arthropoda > Insecta > Trichoptera > Phryganeidae > Eubasilissa > Eubasilissa splendida. The sequence continues at coordinate 14,896,600 of CM062861.1, read as the reverse complement.
ATATTTTGCCAAAGTTGTTTTTGACTTTTCAGATGTATTACACTCCAGATGCTCATTGTGATTTACTCGCACGACATGTCTTTTTGTGATAATTTTTCTACAAAATTTATTTTCTGATAAACAATGTGTTTTATCAATTTGGAGATGCTGAATCCTGAGAGGCTGACACCGTGTGGATGCATAAATTGATCATAAATATTTATTATTATTATAGTTGAATAATGTTACCAAAACTGTTAATGTGCAATAGTTGGCGATATGGATAAATTATTTAAAATAAAAGTTGAAATTAAAACAGTATATCTTTTTATTTATAAAAATATTTTTAAAAAATTAATAGAGATTAACATTCCTTACATTCAGTACATTTTCAGTGAAAATTATGAGTGTAAAAATTGGTACTCTTGTGCTAATTACAGTATTAATTGATATCACAGAGATGTATCTACAAATAAACATGTATTATTGAATTGAAATTATATAAAAAAAACACCTTTTACGCAGACTAGATTTGTTGAATCTATGATTGTATTTTTTTAAATGTACTACTTCATCTTGACAGACAAAAACACAGGAAGTCTGACTTAAACACTGGTCAAAGCACAGAGTATTGGAACACCATTACGTGATGAATTCTTGCAATCGTGAAGTATGTATATTAAAAGATTAACATTTGTGTGAATTTTATGAAAAAAATATTACAAATATTAATACGTACTACAACATATATTGGAAATTTTAACTATTGTGAACATGATTTTTGTGAAATAATAAAAGGGCGTCCCATTGTGCAGTGTGGAGTAAAATATGTGGTCTTCTTTCTCTCATATATTCCACTGTCTGTGCTGGTGTCCAATTGTTTTTCTTAAATTGAAAATAAACATTTTTTAGGTATCAAAAGGTGGAAAACAAGCGAGAGTAACAGACAATAATACATATATTATTGCAGTTTTTCACCATGAAAATCTGGACAAAAGTTGTCATCTATTAATGTAATAATTGTGTAACTGATTGAAACGAAGTGAGTTTAAAAAAGTAAAATATTTTTGACTAACTATTGGCAGACTTAAGTGACAATCAAATCATGATAAAATAGCAACAGTGGCCAACTCGAATGGTAACCACATCGCTATAAAATGAGTATTTTCTTGACAATTTTGTCACGCGTCACTTTATTGCGGTGCTGATACGTAGAATATTAATCATTTATAGGGCTGTACAGAATACTAATAATTAAATTACAACAGATTTACACATGATTGGCTTGGTGGTTGATTAGATACAAACCTGTCTATAGACTTATGATGAAAGTTTGATCTCTGCATAAAGCAGTCAAAAGATAATCCTATTTTCATGATACAATAGAAGATTCTAATGCCCCATGCACACAAATAAGATTTTTGACTTGAGACAATTGTGAAATGGGAGTTATGCTCCAAAGAGATACTTTCAGCATTCGTAATCCAACGCATATACACCAAGTCTCAGAGATTCACCGTCTTATGCCTCACTTTATAATAACCTAATGTGTGCATAGTACAAAGTTTAGTTGTGAAAATTAAAATAAGGAATAAATGTTGTTAATTTTATGTCTTTGGTTTCTTTAAACTTCTGAATAAATAGTTGTAGGTAGGGCTGATTGTGTGATTATTACTAGTAAATTTTGACGATGGCAAATTTTTACCATCGCCTATGTTAAAAAATGTTTGCGGATTGTTGGTACGTAAAATTTACTACTGTCAAAGTCAATCCCGCATAATAGTGTTGCAATGCGATATCCATGGAATGACACATTGAGTCATATGACCTACTTTAAAAACAGCAAGAATACATTAATAATAGAAATATTAACGAATATCAACATAATGTATTTTAAATTGTACACATCTCTTAAAATAAAGAATAGCTTTATTGTGTGAGAAAAATATTGCAATAATTACCATCATGAGGTAGCAGCCCACTAACGTTGCACTTCTGGTCCTACCCGCCTTGCAGTGCACATACACAGTGCCGTCATTAAAGTGTTTTTCGTTTGTATCAACGTCAATTCCATTTAATTTCGAGTCTTCTGGTAAAAATTTATTAATGAACTGTACTCCTTTTAAGAGTTTTTCCTGATCTGGAGATTCAAATATATCTGTCGTAGGGAGCTGGAGGAACTCCACACCGTGCTGCTTCCACAACTAAAAAATATTAATGAGTTGTTGATAAATAATTTGAGCTACGGGTGAACTCAATAGTATTTTTTGCAACAATTTTGTTTTATATACTTGTGAATGTATTAAAAAAATAATAACACACTGCCGTAGAACATAATTCCATCGTCACTAGTAATGTATATATATATATATCATAAAATAATAATATAACATACCTTTGCATCATTGGATAATATTTGTAGTTCATAAGATTCATTCATTGAGACAACACCCTTAACACATTCTTCTTGTGTTAGCTAAAAAATAAAATATATTTTAAAATTCTATCTTTTGTGTCTTATCTAGCTATGATGAAAGGATAAGTAAAGAAAACAATGTATGTATGTTTAGTGTAGTGTTATGAAATTGTTTTTAGAGTCTATCTTAGAGATTAGTCAGATGAGTTGATTGAAGTTTATTTTATACAAACTAGACCTCAAACACGGAGTTATTGGTGATAAAAAGTATCTACTGCGTAATATGATTGGTGAGAAGTGTGATGTCACTTCTGCAACAAGTTTTTGTGATTGGTTTTCAATGATTTACAAGTATTCTTCCCGATGCTCCTTAGCATGTTTCAGTGATGGTTGATTTAACTTCTATTACGCGTCTTCATTCTCTTGTAGTATTCATGGTGTTTCCTTCGTCCATCATGTCTATGTAAGTAATATTCAATATTGTATTTTGAAACTGACTTCTTTAAAATATTTTTTAATTGTATATTATTAAATGAAGTTTGGTTTTTAGAAAACAAAATATTAAAAACAGTTAAATACTTGAGTTTTCTTTTTTCTTTTAGTGACTAACATTTAACACTTCCGACAAAGCTCTTGATATAAATGTCTTGTTAATATAATGTAAATAAAATTGAATTAACTAATAATAACATTAAATATATTCTTCCGATTAAGATTAAAACACTGAAAATAGCGAAGTAATAACTTATTAAATTATAAAATATATAGAATTCCAGTACCTGTGCCGTCATTCCTCTAAACGGTAATGCTCCTAAAATTACAGATTCATCAATTCGATCATACCATCTTCGACTAGTTATTTTTTCCATAAACACATTGTAAAGAAGTGTTGGATAGAATGTGACACGAGCGAACATTGGCGCAACCTGTTTTTGATAACAGAAATTTAATAAAATACATATACAACGTTTCTTTAGAAGAGAAAAAAATATCGAGCGTGACTATTCGATGGCCTTATTCAACTATTTTAATTCGCTAAACTTACCATGGCGAAAGTGTGTTAGTATGTTATAACAGGCTTTTTCCAAATAAACTACAGTGGAGGGGTAATTGACACTTCACTTTGACAATTCACGCGTGCTTTTAATGACCGACGAGTATAAAATGTATCCAGCTATGTAGCAACATATACGTTTAAATAAGCAAGGTTCATATCGTTCATATTGTCATGCCCTCAACATCGGTTGTGACGCAAACGCACCAGATTCGATACTATTAATTAATAATAATATTACGAACGCGTTAAGGGCATTTTGTCTTCATCAGCCGCAGTGGTTCAGATGGCGGAGAGCGGAGACCGTAAATTTTGACAGAAAGCAGGCTAGCTTAAAGTAAAACAGACATTTCCTTGAGGGCATTGTTCCTAAGATTTATCTCGCCTACGGGTGAAATCGATTGTGGGAGCGGGACGCTGAACCATCCATAACGTCGATAAATCACGTCCTAAAATGACATGCAACTGAAAGAGTCCATTAGCCCGAGTAGCGAGCAATAACCATTGAATAAAAAACAATGGTATGACCAAGAGTAATGACTTTCGAGTGAATTGTCCTTAAGAAATAAACATTATGAAACGAAGTAATTCGTTCAAGGGCGGAATGCGAAAAAATAGGATCGTCCCTTTTGTTAAATTCGGGCCGAGGCACGTGCGACGACCACCACGAATGTAAAAAGAAAAAATCCCGTTCCGAGAATCACTCTGGTGACCTAGAAAAGATTCCTCGCGGAAGTAGGTAAAGAAAATAGAGCGTCATACTTGTCAATCTTGTGTCATATATCCTTCTTCCCATTTCCACAGCATTAAGTCTGTGTTCGTTTCTTCTTTGCCAGTTCTAGGCTAAAAACAACACACCAATGTCGGCGCCTCTCAAATACAAATTAATTAAAATACAGTAAGAGTCGCGATGCGGATTAATATTATGAAGTAGCGAATGGACAGGTTATCGTCGTAGCAGATATGTTTTAGATTAAGTATGTTTAACTTAGCTATAAATAAAATAATGTAATAAACGTAAGTACATATGTAGACAAAATTCAAAGTTGCGAATTTTATTGTAGATAAATTCAAGTGTCAATTAAATTAATAATGTGATATGAATTTGCATGTAAAGTTAATAATAATTGATCAACCCGCAAAAAAATCTTTTATGTGTGACTGAATATAAGATTTTGATAAACAATGTTTGGGGGTTAGGATGGTGGTTAAATGAAATAAATGTGATCGATGTGTGTTGAGGTGTTTATTGTCGGTATGATAAAAACAATGAAGAGAGATAGAAATGAATACAGTGAATGAATGAGTGAAGAAGGTGCGTGTGTGCGTGAAATGAAATGAAATGAAATGAATTGGCGGTCTTGCTCGGCAAACGCGAGTCGGCAAGACCGCCGTTGTGAAACGCTGAAACTGGAGAGACTGCCTGGCGGTGAATTGAACCAGACTTGTGGCAGCAACCGGCAGCGCTGTCGCTAGCGTTGATGCCGACTGAGATGGCGGTAGATTTGAATTATGATCGCTACAAATGTAATTAATATACATAACAATAAGTGTAATTACGTAAAGATAAGTTTAATCATTATCAATTATAAGAAGGGGGTCGTATTCAAAAATTAATCCAAGAAAGGGGCGTGGCCTTTCACCTTAAGGGCGGCTAATGGAGTGGTCGTCGATCCTGATAGCGGGACCGAATGGCGATCGTAGTACAACTCTCACCCACAAGCTAGTAAAAAGGGCTGGACGTTATTTTTGAAGGAAGTTTGTCTCAGAATTTGAAAGAGTTCGTCAGGGTAGTCCTTTGATAACGCATCAGCTAGCCCCGGATCGCGGTTTGTCACTGAATTTGAAAGCAGTCTGTCACTGAACTTGAAAGCAGTCCGTGACAAGACTTGAGAGATGGTTCACTAACCGGCCACGTGAGAGAGTTCAATAAGTCTGAAGGTCTAGAGATCCGCCATGATAAGATAAAACGGAAGTGAGTCAGCCTGTGAGGGAGCAAATTGACCAAAGCAGTCGTTGAGAAGTCGCCAAGTCAGTCTGGAAGCAGTAGTCCAGCCAGTCGTCGAGCCAACCTGGAAGCAGTCGTCCAGCCAGTTGCCGAGTTAGCCTGGAAGTAGTAACCAAGTCAGTCTGGAAACATTCGCCCAACCGGTCGTCGAGCCAGCTTGGAAGCAGTCGCCAAGTCCATTTGGAAGTAATCGTCAACGATGCCACTTCGCCCGGCTGAAGACCGAATCCTCGGAAAAAAAACTCTAGCGAAGCATTGCTGGTTAATATAAGGTAGAATTTAAGTTAGCATGATAATGTACACCTGCCCATGACGTGTGTATTATGAGCATAATATATATATAGATATTTGTCTTTTCGTGTTTTTATCATTCACTTGTCCCTCCTCAGTGATCAGCGGTACTCGTAGGTTTGATTGCACGTCAGAGAGAAACAACATAAGCAGGAGGCCGGCCGCCTCTCTTGTAAAACAAATACACCTGTGTATATCAATATAATTAAATTTCAAGCGAAATTAAAAGAAAGGACCTATCCAGTTACAATGAAACCATAGCCAAAAAATCTAAATCATAATAATATAGGTATAATTTCCAAAGTATAAATTGAAGTCTTAAGTTTTATCCACTCTTATCTATGGTTTCATCTGTGGTTTGTTTTATGTCAAACGATTGTGTCTAATGAAATTAAATAAGATAAAATGAATTCGAATCAAGTAAATAAAATAAAACCAAGTTATATTTGCCGCATAATTTATGTACAGTTATAAAATAATGTTATTTTATAAATAATAATATTGTGCGTACCATCACCATGAATGAACAATCAAAATCAAAGTCTGGTACTACGGGAACTCAACCCGCTAATTTACAATGCAAAGATTTACACGATTATTTAAAAACGAGGACACCACAAATGCTGGATACACTGTACAGCTATCCAACAATTTGTTTAGCAGTATACCGGTGAGATATTTTGACTTGTTTTTATATTAAATTCATGCAATTAAACTTCACTGGATTCGTAGGTTAAGTTTGTTTTCGTTTCTAACATATTTACGCATTACTTTAAAGAAGCTTTCTTAAATTTAAATTGTTTGGCCAATAGACTTATTATTTCGCAATTCTTAGTTTGTTCCAAATAACACGTCCATTGATAGAAAAGTCAGTCAGAAGATTATTAAATATCAAAAATAAATAAGAAAGTAATAAATTTATTACTCTTCAATGTGCCTTTAATTGTTTCATAATTTTGACTTTATAAAAAATATTCATCATAAACGTTTTAAGAGTGTTGTCATATAAATAAGAAAAAAATAGTGTTTTGTTAATTTTCAATGCTGATTGTGACCAATTTTCCTACCAGACTTTTTGGCTTTCTAATCATGAACGTAATCTCCACCATTGTTGAATTATTACAGTAATCACATATGGTCTATAATTTCTGTTCACAGAGATCTCTTAGAATTGGCCCGCCATTACGTTATAAGACTCCTGTTTGTGGAGCAGCCCGTACCTCAGGCTGTGGTTGCGTCGTGGGCTTCACAAGCTTATTCCAAGTACGCTGTTAATATTATGATATTTGTCATAAAATTTCATATGGACTTCAAAATGTTGTTAAATATTTGTTGAATGCAGTAAGTCTTCATTTTTTCCCCTAGAACTGTGGTTAACAATGAAAAGTTGAATGGAACCCGATCATTCTTTTGACATGTATTGATTTGGCATTTGGGTGTGGTGGACTTAGTTTACAATGTGCTATTCAATGGAAAGATTATTTGGACTAGGTTGCATGATGTTTTAAAATAAAAAAAAAGAATTTATTTAGTTAAAAATTGGTGACCCGCTAAATCATATTTTTAATAAACTTTCTATAATATGTCATTGGTGTAGAGAAATCACTAATTTAAAAGTAACTTTTCTCCTTCAGAAATACTTTTGTAAATTCAATATCATGGGATTAACAGTTGATCAGGATAATATTTTCCACTATTCTGGAAATAATCTAATCTAATCCAAGCCTAATTTGGAAATTTTTGGTAATATTTAGTGCACTATTTATAACTCTGTTTAAACAGTACCTTAAGAATTTAGTAAGCTTCCTACATTTGTTATGATTAATTCGGTTTCAGGCACTTAAAAGTGCGATACAACATCTTAATTAAAGCTTCTGACCATAATAGCAGTTTTAAAATTGTAAAGTGAAATTTATTTGTAGTCAACCCACATATCATTTTTCATTTACAGAGACATTCACAATTAGTTTTGTTTCAACAATTTTATCAGTTTGTGTTATGTGCTTGTCCTGCGAAGTATTGACTAGAGCTCTTAAAGCATTATCATACCAAGTGCTGTATCTCCAATTATGGTTGACCAATTTTTGAATAAATAAATGGAATTTAAAAAAATCAATTCTCAAATCTTTCATTCAATCAAAATCATAAATATTTTACAATAATTTCTGAGATTTGTACATACACGCTTCTGTTCCTTTGCCATGCATTTCTTACTCATTTTCATGAAACTTTTAATAAACTTCAAATTCAAAATATGTTATGTAAACAATTTACAGAGAGCATAATGAAGTATGCACAACACTCAATGAACTGTCAGTTTGGCAAGAGGCTGCCATTCCGGGCGGTCTACCGGGCTGGATTCTCTCACAGTCATTTAAGAAAAATCTCAAAGTGGCACTGCTTGGCGGGTAAAGATCTTTGTATTAATATAAATTAAATGTATCAATTAGAAAGATATATAGATAAAATCAATTTATCAAAAAAATATTTTATTGCCACCGGGATTCAAACCAAGAATTTGTCGTTAATTTACTATCTGTAATGGTCATCAGAGACATTCTTCTGGTGATATTGATTTCCAAAATGTACGTAATATAAGGACCCACTTCTATTAAAACTTTTGAAACTATTTATTGACATTTTATATTAATCAAAAAACTTATCAGGATGTTCTTACATATTATGGTACGATTTATAAAAATAACCCTTTGGGTATCTTTTGGTCAGTTAATGGATGGACCCATGTTTATGATAGCAGCGGTGATTATTTTTCTATTTCTGATAACCAGAGATACAACACAAGCTGTCGTCTAGAAGTCCATTTTTATACTGAACCGAAAATACGGTTTCGTAAATCGCGGTTGCAAACCACAGCGGTAAAAAACCGCAGTGCATGCTAAACCTTATGGGTATTAAGAATTTATTTTTTGTAATATAAGAGTTATCAATAAACTTTTATCTAACAAATATTATTCTGAATTTTGACATTTCATTGTTTACATTACAGTGAAATCCCGATTTTATGTTTTTGAAGGGACCAACAAAAAAAATGTAAACAAAGGGAAAATGTAAATTAAATTAAAAAAAACTGATTATTTATCTTTTATTGAAAAAATGAAACAATGTTTTTTGCTGCATGTTTTTTTTTCAATATTATGAATTACAGGATTCTGGTGGTACATTGCTAATACTAGTAAAATATGCTTTGAGGTCTTCAATATGCCTCAATATGGCATCGTCCTTTGTAGGAACTGGGTTTATGGGATGAGCAGACACTTCTTTGTAGGAAGGTTTTTCTTCATTCTATGTTATCATATTGGAGTCAATGACTATGTAAATCTGGAAGGTTTATTTATTAATTCTTTCCCAGCCATCAATGTTGTCTTTACTATCTTCTACGCAATTTTATTGCTGATTCTAGCTTGTAAAAAACAACGAAACATACAAATTACGTAGGTATTAGAATGAAAAATCCGTATAGTGAACAAATTTCAATCAATTTGAGACGTAAATCGCGGGAAAGACAAATGTAAAATAGATTTTGTAATGTACTAAAACGACACAGGACTGCAGAAATAACACGCAAATGGAGGGAAAATGTGAATTCCAAACATGTGAAATCGAGGTCCCAATGTAATAGCAAAATGACAAATGTATCAATACAGACTTTTGTTTGTATATTTCTATACTTTTAATTGATGGTTACTTTGAGAGATGAACTTGAGTTTGTAATATTTTTTACAAATACTAGTGCCTAATTGTAAAAATGTTTTTTATTAATTTAATAGTGGACGACCATGGAGCATGTCTACCACATTAGAAAAGGACCCGCATGGCCGAGACGAAGCATTCCTGGATGCATATGCACTTGAGCGATGGGAGTGTGTGCTTCATTACATGGTGGGCAGTCAACAGACTGAAGGTATTAGCGTGGACGCAGTGAGGATATTGCTACACGCTGGACTCATGGCCAGGTCAGTCCATGCTCGAAAACTTGTCACTATTCATTACAACTATAGTTATAAATATCTATAAAATATATGTTCCGCACAGCTACAAAGCCCATAGGGCCGCGTCGATCGCGGCCCGGAAAAAGGTTTAACTTGGCCCGATCTTTCCCGCGCCTGAGACACTTTTTGCACAAACTAATTATACAATAAAAACGAGCACGAAGGGGGCGATCGCCCGGAGATGAGATTATGCACCTCAATCCTTATTTTAGGTAAAAGATTGATGTTTTAAGGTTTGAGGTGTAATAAAGAATTCCTGGGCAGTTGCCCCCATGTAAAAATTATAGGGCATCGCGAGGAAGGTTATAGGGAACAGAATAAAGTACTAGCGATGCCCCTAAGTTTTACCCTTGATTTTACATGATAATAAAACTAAGAGTGAATGGATATCTAGTGGCCCCGGCGTAGCGGTGCAAAAATGAGGGATAGTTGTAAATAGAGGGCGGCTGTGCTGGATTGTGGATTGTATCGGGGTGGCGCGGGGACTGTCTGCTCGCTCCGATTGGCCCGACACGAAACAGGGGGCCTCGTACGCTTAGCTGGGTTCCATCGTAAATAAATACTGGGTCAGTGGCTTCAGGGATCATTCTCTCTCGCTGCTGTGCTCTTCAAGTTTAAAATTGTGTTTCATTCATCTCCACCTCGCTTTGACCCTGCTATTCTACTGGACCTTCTGGAATTTAGACCTTTGCTACGACTTTGGACCAAACCCGGTAACTACTTGACTTTGGCTGCTACACTGGACGACGATTTTGGACCCCCCTGAACCACTGCATGCTGCTGCAGATATCTCATTCGAGCTACCAAAGTGAACTGGTGAATCACACCTTTTATATAGTTCTTGTTTCCTGTGAGGAACAATATATTTTGTCATATTTATTTTAATTTTACACAATTATTTTTACATTGATATGTTTAATCCAATACTTCTTGTTTAGAATTAACAATTAAGAAAATATGTATATTAATGTAGGTACTTCATTTATTACACCCATAGATAAAATATCAATAAGGATCTCAAAAGTAATAAATATTTATAATAATTCAATTCTAGTAATGATGGTAAAGGTGGAGTTTTAGTCTGTATGTTTAATTTTGTCATTGGTTGATTGGATTTTAGTATTATTTTGTATTGTCAGCGGTTTTCAAAGTGTGGGTAGCAACCCCCAGGAATCTGTTTCAAGAGGGTTGCTAAACAAAAACATCCATTTAATTTGTCATTGATTTGACATCATCAAGTGAAGGTGAGAGAGAGCAATATAGGCAATTAGTAAATACCTATACATTTTCCCGACCGCTACACAAAATAATAATACGTTAACTGCTAGAAATCACCCTAGTACTACCACCTCTGTATCAATAACATTTTTTTTGTTTTTAAATATATATTATATAATATTTTAAACATAGAGTTTGAGGTAGAGGGAGGGGGTCACAAGAAGATGAATTTGTTGTTTGATCCTTTGGGGTTGCGGTTTGAAAAAGTTTTAAAAATACTGATATAATACACACGCAGCTTTTTATATTGGGGTACCGCAGCAACTCACAATTTCCTTTATTGCTGGATTTATCATTTTTTATCACTCTTAAGGTGTCAATATTTGTCATCATCAGATCATCTCTAATATTTCATATAAGTGATACCTTATTGCAGAGACACGGAAGATGGTTCGACTGTAATAACACGTGCAGGTTTCCAGTTCCTCCTCCTCAGCACTGGACAGCAGGTGTGGCTTTTCCTGCTTCACTATCTTCACACCGCTGGGCAGAGAGGGCTGGACCCCGCACAGTGTCTCGCCTTTCTTTTCCAACTCAGCTTTAGCACACTGGGAAAGGTATATTGAAAATTTTTAACAACTTATCCTAAAAGCCATGAATTTAAATCAGACTAGGGTTACAAACAAACCAATACATGTTACACACCAGCGTTCATTTGAATTTATATGTGCATAATAATTTTATTTATTTATTCTTCTAGGATTATAGTACAGACGGAATGAGCAGTAATATGTTGGTGTTCTTACAGCATTTGAGAGAATTTGGTCTGGTTTACCAAAGAAAGGTATGCGATTGTTACCAAACATTATTTTACTCAAATCAAATAATGGGCATCACCCAAGTAATTTTTCCTATTTATCTCTTCACATCAAGAAGTAATTTTACAAAAAATTAAAATGAAGAGAACATATGCTTAACAGTGGCGGTCGGTGAGGGATGCTGGATAATATGTTTATACCTACTATCAAATATACAAATCTATAGACTAGCCCATGATCATGATCCCAATTACTGACAAGTTTTGTCAAATTAGCTCTATAAATCCTTTACACTTCACAAAATCACTTGTAGATCCAAAATTTCATGTATCATTCGTATAAAAGAAAAATTTAAAAATATCCACGATGTACTTGAGTTTTCATTTAAAAATATGCCACACAAATAAATTTCTCAAAACAATCCGCTTGCTTCATAATATGTATGCTATTCTGTGCATTGTCATTTTTTTGGACGTTGGATGCTGTTAATGAATGCGTATACAGTATTCGAAGACCACGATAGGCAGAATTGAATGCACATACGCGAAAGTCAAATACTTTCAAACTTTGTGGATACGGAATGAATGATAGAATCCACTGTTGTTGGTATCTGTGTATTTACACGATTCATAAATGTTCGAAAGTTGTGAATGTATATGTATTTCGCTATGTCGTAGTGTGTGTTATGACTGGTATCTTAAGGACAGGACAAATTTATTTACAGCAGTGCTGTTTTTAGCCAGAAACAAAAAGTCTCTTGACTCTAGAACACAAGGGATGCAGAGCATCCAAAGCATGTATGAAGCGACTGTTAAGTAAATCTGACTGTTATACTCATGCATGTGTATTTTAGACAAAAATATCATTTCATATTTTCTACTGTTGTTTCAAGTATGTGGTCAGGTTTGTCATTTATTCCCATGTAGCAGGGATGTGACTTATTCGGCATACATACGATCCGTCATATGAGAATGAATCTTTTATAGACTTGTTGGCTGTTGAAATACAATGTCCATCGTAGATTACTAACTATATTTTGATTTTAATTTCCATTTCTTAAATATGTTTAAACATTATTTCTCCTTCAAATGGCACCTCCCCAGCAGATAAATTAGGTTTTCCTAAATATAATATTTATTAAAGTTGTAAAAACAAGATGTCAAAAAATATTTCCGAGACTAAAGTTGAATATGAATATTAATTTCAGCGCAAGGCGGGTCGTTTCTACCCCACACGTTTGGCATTAAACATAGCTTGCGCCCGAGGGGCGACTCCCAAAGCTATCAGCACGGCTTCTGCCTCGGCTCCCACTGGATATATTGTGGTTGAAACCAACTACAGGGTGTATGCATACACTGACAGCAGCTTGCAGGTAGCACTGCTCGGTCTTTTCACTGAACTCCTATATAGGTAAGTACTAAATGGATATGCGGTTTGGGCTGAATTCCAATCCACTTCTGAGCGTACTGGTGTGTACTTATCTATAATATTACAGTATTGAAATTGTTTTCATTTTTGCTTGTGTAGTTAATAAACACATTCAATCAAAAAAATGCGATTGATGTTTACTTGAATCATATAAATCAAGAAGCAATTTAATTGACTAACAGAGAAAAGGAAAGAGTTTTCAACATTATTAATATATATAGGAAAATCTGTCAAAATTTTTCATTTAAAACTTCAGTAATTCATAGTTTGAAATCATTTTTAGACTCTTGCATCAGAAATCAATACATTTTTACGTCACAATTAGATTTTTTCTAATTTATAAAAAATTGACTATGTACACAATTCGAATCGCGTGGATAGTTTGCGTTAATTACTTGTACTAATAAAGCGGCCTTGGAATATGTGAAAATATTTTTATATGAATTAGCACCTTTGTTCACAATTTTTTTTATTAATTTCGCGATGTTTTCTCAAATTTCATATTTGTTAAATCAGTTGACTCTGTTGGTTCTGCGCAATAATTTTTTTTTGTTTCTAAATTTTAAGTTAACAGATGTTGTGTCAATTCAAAATTGTATCACTGAATTTTAAAATCCACTATAATATTTTTTAAACAAATTTGAGTTGTACATATATATCATTGGATTCGGAATTAAGTTTTTTATTTAAATATGTATGATTCATTTAAAAAAATATGCTTTGTTAGCTAGCAATATTAAGTATAATGTTAGGGTGAGCAAAACCCGGTATAACGCGAAATGACTTTCAAAACCTGCCATGTTTTTTTTATCATACTGAAATACATTTTTGGGTTTGAATTAATACAATAATTGACGTAAATACATAATAATTTTATTTTAGATGAACGTGATGAATAAATTTTCTAAAAAAGTAATAATGGTTGTCAGTAAAGTGTTGCGGTTTTGCTTAATTTTCTCAATATTATGAAAACATGTTATAGCAGGTATTCAAAGTCAGCGATTCAATTACAGAATTGCCTTTATTTATGATTTAAAAATAATCTTTTATCAAAATCGCCTAATGCTAACAAACATCCCAAATGAATTTTATATAAATATTAAATATATTGTTGAAATATGTTCTTAGAATTATAAAATCAGAAATGGTGTCTATGAAAGTAGAATTCATTTATATCTGCCGAGGGTCGGCTAATTATATGTACTTAGCCACCAAGCCAATCTTTCGTCCTTATATACGGAGAACACAGTTGAGATGATTTCATATTAAAAGTGTTAAGAGATTTTGTGGCATTCACAAAATTATTATGTTTACCATTGATGGTAAGGCAAATGAAGATCAACATTTTGTATCTTCATTCCAGGTTTCCTAATTTGGTTGTTGGTGTCCTGACGAGAGAATCTATACGGCAGGCTCTGCGTGGAGGCATCACCGCTCAGCAGATTATCAATTATCTTGAGCAACATTCCCACCCCCAGGTTTGAATTTATTATATTACAGTAAAACCGCGATATAACGAAACCCGATATAGCGAAAAATGACGTATATCGAAAAAAAAATCGAAATTTAGTCCCTAAAACCAATTTTTCATACAAAAATGCATTTATATAACGAAATCCCGTTAATATTTATAACAAAATCATTTTTGTCCCGCACGAAAAAATGCCAATACATTTACGTAAATTTATAACGAAATAAAAAATGTTAAAAGATGAAAATATTATTTCGCACTTACAAAGCCGCACCGCTGCATCTGCCGTATGCGAACGGTTTTATGGCCTTTTCGGCGGTGCACGGCGGTCTGCCGACAAGGTAGTAAAACAATTCAAACTTCTTCTTGGGTTCATAGTAGGCCCATAAAACCATTTGACATAATTCTTGCGGCGTTCACTTGAACACGTTTTACGTACCCATACGCCTCTAATACGTATTGCAATCCTAGACCCAAACAGCTGGAAAATACAAAAAATAACAGGAACCCCCCGAAAGTTGCAGTATGTACTTATTGGGAATGGCAGTCTCAGTGTATCGTCTGTAGAGTTAAGTTTGTTCCGCTTTTAACGCGATTATTGCATGACCGAACTGAATATTTACATAAATTCATTTTCGTTTGACAATTGTTTTCGTGTGAACTCGTCAATAATATAAATAATTCGTTAAAATATTTTATGGACTATTTTTGTACGGCATTTTGTGTTTCTATTAACTATTGTTTTCGTGTGTTTACTGAAATCTGCGTATACATACTAGTGTAGCGTAATTTATTATTTAAAGTACATTTCCTAATATTTTGTGAAACCTTAAAATGGCTTCAGTACGTGATAATTCCCGCAAAACTTTAACCAAAAATGACACACTGAATGAGGAAAGCAATGAAATCTCATCTGCTTCGTTACCGTCAACTTCCAAAGTTTTTCATGCCTTAGATGTTCTCCAACGATACGTATCAGGAAGACCAGAAAACCATTTTCCCACTGCGATGCATTGGCTAAAATAATTATACGAGACAGTGAAAGAAATGTTAAAAATAAACAGGGGAAAATAAACGATTATTTTAAGTGAACAATGTTAACGATTATATTTTGAAGTGGTTGCCGCCGTTACCGGTAAGTACTTTCGTAATTTATATACGACTCATTTTATAAAAATGCCGCGATTCAACTGTAAATTTTTTATTATTGAATTATTTTTTATGTTTCATGCCTAAAACTATGTTTGAAGCGGCTCTACATTTAAACACAATTAAAATATTGTTTTGTGTTTGCAATATTCTGGAATTTACAAAAATATCTTCCAATTGGTGTTGAATAGGTTCTGTTCTTAATTTAATTCCTTTGATTATCCATTTGCTTATCTGTTTTAATAACAAAACTACTAAAAATATGTAGGTATTCAGTTCTCAGTATTCAGTTATTACGAATTTTTATTTTTTGATCCCTTGGATTTCGTTATATCGCGGTTTTACTGTATATGTATTATAACAATAACAACAATATGCAACATAAGTTTTCTATAAATATGGTATGTATTTCCCTCAAATCGAAAATGCAATGTTTGCCAAAATTAAACAAAATTTATTCTGTAAAGTGCCGCCTAATACATATAATTTTAAGATTATAAATTAATTTTTAGAAAAATAAAATGGTCTCAAAAAGTACAATAATGATATGGTTATTGTTGACTGAAGATCGACAGTCAGCAATGGCAAGGCTTGTTCTACTAAATTACTTAAATGTAATGAGGTGCTTGTGGTATAGTGGTTACAATACTCGCCTAGAGATCTAGTGGTCGGGGGTTCGAGCCTCATTCCAGGAGGCCGTCAAGTTAGTCCTATTTTCATAGTAAAAGCATTTAGCTTAGTTTGAAAATAGTAAAAATATTGATGTGACATGTATTCTGTGTATGTGTCTCTATTTAAAAAAAAAACTCCAGTTTTAGAGTGTTACGAGTTAAGTGCAAGCATCATAGGTGTGTAATAAAATAATTATGTAAGGTTTTAACGCAATGTTTATTGGATAGTAAAAATCTGTTTGTACAAGGTCTGATTGGTCATAATAAGTTATGAAGTACAATAATTCACACAGTAGAGATAACACAAATAAAAGCTACTTTCTGGCCGGGTTCACGAAAGAGAATGGGACTGGTCCTCGCTGGCC
This sequence comes from Eubasilissa splendida, assembly GCA_031772225.1. NCBI lineage: Eukaryota > Metazoa > Arthropoda > Insecta > Trichoptera > Phryganeidae > Eubasilissa > Eubasilissa splendida. Next base: position 14,879,722 of record CM062861.1, on the reverse strand, counting down.
AAGCTTGCCTGTCGACGAAGCTTGATACTCCATTTATTGGCGGTGCAGCTCATGTACGTCTCCTGAGACTTTGACGTTCAAGCTGTAGGTGCCACCCTTTGTCCGCCTCAATGTCAATCAATTAAAAATTAGATTAGCAAAAATCATTAATGTTAATATTTAACTGCAGATGCTGGCATCTGAAACCTACACACAGGGGCGCTCCTCCATCCCCCCCACTGTTGTGGACCAAATCAGGCTGTGGGAGAATGAGAGAAATCGATTCACATACACAGACGGAGTAGTGTATAACCAATTTCTTTCTCAAGTAAGTTCATTTAAATGATTTCAGAGCTAGAAACTGTATAATTATATCATAAGCTAATTAAATATAAATATTTTGAGGGAATTATATGAGGGACAGATATCTACAAATAACAGTTTCCTAATAAGTTAGTTAAACCAAAAATATAATAAAAAATACAAATATGTCGTCATAATAATTTTCATATTAAATTATTTCTTAAAGGTTCATTGTTCGGGTCCAGATTTAGTTATAATTTAAAATAGATATATAGAATATTGGTTTTTAAACAATAGCTTTTCTTTATAATGATGTAATATTTGGTCCGGATAGGGAAGTGAGCAAACGGACACCACAATAACATTAACACAAGTAGAGAAAACTATTTAATACACTGGACTCTCTTTTACACAGTTTTTTTTTTACACTTTCGAAATAACATGGTGCTACATCCCTTGCATGTACTCAACACTATGCGCAGAGGGTATGCGGAAGCGGGGTGACCAATTTGGCCATAATGTGTTAAAACTAACCATATTAGCCCAAACACATTCAGATATCATAACTGTGGCACATGCAATTGGTCGAGAAGGTTTTGAAGAGCTTACAATTGAATATATCGCTGAATTGGCTGCTGATGAAGTTCTCAACGAGGAAGAAATACTCAAAACTGTTTTAAAGGAGCACACCAGCCCCAAGGAAAGTAGTGACGATGGTGAAGGAGGCTTAATAACAGCGTATTCAATCCTTGAAGGTCTGCAATTGACTAATAAACTTTGAAATCATTTTATAACAAATGATCACAACGTAGAACGAGCTCTACAATTTCAACGTGATTTGACCGCTTGCATGGCTCGTTACCAAGAGTTACAAGAAACTCACAATTTTTGTTTAAACTCAGTAAACCAAAAAATTTGGAAAGGAATATTACGCAGGTTCTGGATATCTCAAGTGATGAAAGCGATGTTATAAAAAATGTGCATCTATTGTGATAGTGAATAATCTTTGTTACGATTTTATAAGGTAATTTTTTAAAATAAAATTAAGATAAAATAAACAATAATGAATTTTATTTTATAATATCTTGAATTGATTTTTATACAATGAAACCTATCCACCATTATTTTTTAATTTAGTATACTTTTTTATTTATACTATATTATGTGAAATGTATCCACCGTGTAAAAGGAGAGTCCAGTGTAGATTTATGTAATCAATTAGTTTGGTAAAAGTTAAAATAATGTAACCACGAAGAGCCTATTATTTTTTTCTTCAAGCGGTTTCATGAAGTTTCTTGTTTCAGGCTGATTATGTGGTGCTGAAAGAACACGCACAGCAGCTCGGAGTCTTGGTTTGGGAGAATGAAAGAACACGGACAATGGTTGTCACGAAACAAGGTCACGATGATGTGAAGAAGTTTTGGAAGAGATATTCCAAAAGCTCATAACCAAATTATTTGCATAATAGTTTTTTTTATCCTAGCCAATCGCTAGTCAGACGAACTTATCACCATGTGTTTGTTAAAACTGTGAATAAAGATTGAGTTAGACGGACATTGATTTTGTTTTTTATTACATTCAAGTTTATCTAAATAAAAATGAGACACAAAACCAATGCAATGTTTGAACAATAATGGATAGTGCTACGGATCTCAGAATGGTGTTTTTTATGGATGGTGTTGACACACAGAATTTAATTTATTAAGCATTTAATTAATGTATGCACTGAGTTTATTTTAATATTAATAAAGTTTGTTTTTATTTTCTTTACCCATGCATTTTAATTTTCCTCATCATTGGATTTCTTGGTTTCTATATAAAAATATTTTTTATTTATTTATGTAAAATCAGGTTGTATCATAAGTCTTTGCATTTTTTTTAATACTCCCCTCTCTTTGAGAACTAAATATATTTTTAGAGTTGTTTTGCAACCTTATTTATGCATTTACATATTATATGAAATTCGAGAAATCTACTTGAATTACATATGCTTTCAAGATGAGGTTAATGCATAGTTAAATTATAAGTATTAGAGAAATAGTTAATGACGTTATTTGTTACATAAATAATGATAAAATTGTTGATTTTCTCGCATTCGATACAAGTTTCAAAAATAACTCGTATCTGGAGTTTTTTCATATTACATAATATGTATCATGGAATGAGTCTTGTCATTTGAATTAAATCTATCGAAAATTAAATAATTTATCGAAGTAACCAATTCATATATGAATATGTTTTGAAATCAGACAAAGTACCTATATATATTTAGATGACGTTTAAATCAATGTTCTAAATTAAAAAAATTTATGACAGCTTCAATTTATTATTTTGTTTAATATTATCAATTTAAAACGGCATGTTGCCGTTTTGGTGATATGTCTGTTTCATAATTACATACTATTTATGAAACAAACAGCTAGTGTTTAAAAGACAACAGTGTTATATATATAAACAAAATATTTAATTACGACTTACAATAAAAATAACACATAAAATGTTTACTTTGTTCAAGAAAATGTTGTTTTCACTTAAAATCAGTAAAAAAGATTTAATTTATTATGTTCAATATTAATTCATATTGTAGATAAAATATGCATAAAAACATATAATTTCAACATTTTTAAACAAAAATGACAGTGCGGATTCTACGTCCGTCATGGCCAGATAGATCAGCGTATTGAAGTTCGATGGACAATTAAAACTATCATCTTTTATAAGATTAAATATATATGCGGATTCTACGTCTGTCATGGCCAGATAGATCAGCGTATTGAAGTTCGATGGAAAATTAAAATTATCATCTTTTATAAGATTAAATATATATTTTTTAAAAAATGATTATTGTATTTTTGATATAAAAGATACTTTTAAATAGTAGCTGAAGCCTTAAAGCGTGTGAGTAAATAGAATATATTATTTAAAAACGTATGTTTTCACAAAAAAAAAAGTACTTTAAAAATGTCGAAAATTGATAGTATGTCCTGCTAATTGTATGGTGTATAACTATTCATTTTTAATACTTTGCTAATTTGGTTCAATGCAGATTTGTCTCCATAATCTTGGCTTCAAGATTATAAAAAAATATACAGTAAAACCGCGATATAACGAAATCCAAGGGCCCAAAAAATAAAAATTCGTAATAACGAATTCCCACATATAACGAAATAAATTTAAAAAATCCTACTATATATTACGCGCCGTCGCAAAAAAATGTTGCGCGGCTTCAAAAAAGATCGCAAATTCTGCAAACAAAGGAGGAAGAAGGCCGTAGGGAACTGAATACCTACATATTTTTAGTAGTTTTGTTATTATAACAGATAATCAAAGAAATTAAATTAAGAAATGAACCTATTCAACACCAATTGGAAGATATTTTTGTAAATTCAAGAATATTGCAAACACAAAACAATATTTTAATTGTGTTTAAATGTAGAGCCGCCGCTTCAAACATAGTTTTGGGCATGAAACATAAAGAATAATTCAAAAATAAAAATTTGACAGTTGAATCGCGGCATTTTTATAAAATGAGTCGTATATAAATTACGAAGGTACTTACCGGTAACGGCGGCAACCACTTCAAAATATGATACTATGAACCCATGAAGAAGTTTGAATTGTTTTACTACCTTGTCGGCAGACCGCCGCGCACCGCCGAAAAGGCCGTGCGCGGCGTTTCCGTTCGCATACGGCAGATGCAGCGGCGCGGCTTTGTAAGTGCGAAATAATATTTTCATCTTTTAACATTTTTTTATTTCGTTATAAATTTACGTAAATATATTGGCATTTTTTCGTACGGGACAAAAATGATTTCGTTATAAATATTAACGGGATTTCGTTATATAAATGCATTTTTGTATGAAAAATTGGTTTTAGGGACTAAATTTCGATTTTTTTTTCGATATACGTCATTTTTCGCTATATCGGGGTTCGTTATATCGCGGTTTTACTGTATTTCGTTTATGAAAAAAGAAAAAAATTTGAGATACATAAAATAAATATTTTTCATATTATTTTTTATTTTATTATAAATGTTAAACTATACGCCCTGTCTCTGTAGTATAATATTATATGTACTTCCTATCTCTAGTAAATGGCTGATGAAACATGTATATTGTAATTTTCAAAATGGTATGATTTAAAAGTTTTTCTTTGTTATTAGCAAAAAACAACAAAAAAAATCTGTATTAATCAAAAATTAACATTCTTAAAAATAAAAATGGCGTGGAAGATTATATTAACTAGATACAGCAATATTATTTTTTGTCGTAGACGTTTCCAGTCGTTTAGTGAACGTATCATTATTTTTAAAATAACGTTACATGGCCTGATATTTGAAACACCCTGATAACAACAAGGTAACTCTGCGATGCGTTGTCCTAACAATTTTATTTGGGATCGTTTTCAAGTGTCAATCTTCACAACTCACAGAGCGATCCGTGCTGGACGTTGGTCCATGGGTCAATTTTTGACTGATCCGCCACTCAGATCACTAAAATTGTTCCGGGAGCGGATTGAACTGTCAAACTGGCTCAACGCAAAGGTCCGGCTCACTGAGCCATAGCAATAGCGGATTTACCACGGCCTTTATAATCAGAGGCACATTGCCAGAGTCTGAGCTGCTTTGATAAGAATGCGAAAAATAAGTCACATAATATCCAAAGTCAAATGCATACCATTCAGTACCAAAATCCAACCTAATTGATTTTAGAAAATATTTTTGATATGATTTTGTGGTTGGATATAATTTAATTATTAATTAAAAAAAATAATAAACTTTGTATGAACCACTTTGATTTCATTCATTGAATCAAAACTGTTAATACAATTTTTTTTTAAAATGAAGTATTTTACAAAAATTGAGACTGCGTTCTTTGACAAAGAGGTGAAGCTATGATACACAAGTTAAAATATAATACACAATTTTTCAAATCAATGTAAGCTGCTAAAAAAATGTTAATAATTCTAAAGAAATATAATGTACGCACGACAGTTGTCAGCTCGTTCAGTGTTCAGCTGTTGGCTTTGAACATGTGTTGTGTTATCACCGGAACAGTACATTACATAAATGTAAATTATGTAGATATATTTGTTTGCTTTAATTGGTTAAGTTAGGTTGTACTGTGGTAGATCACTTTTTTTGATACATATTAAACTACGAGGGGCAAGTAAAAAATAAGGTTCCTACATTTTTTTCAGGTATAAGGTATTTTTTATTGCAATAAATAAGTAAACCATCTGAAAGCTTGTACTTTATTCTATTTTTCTACATAGTCTCCTGATTTTTCTATGCATTTTTCCTGACGAGTTATCCACTTCTGAAAACCCGCTTCGAAGAATTCCGCCGCTAGGCCGCCGATGAACTTGGTGACCGCTTCTTTCACCTCTTCATCTGTATTGAAGCGTTGTCCACCCAAGTGTTGCTTCAATTTCGGAAACAAGTGGAAGTCGCTGGGAGCAAGATCAGGGCTGTAGGGGGCATGGTCAAGCAATTTCCAGCCGAATTTGTCCAGTAGGGCGGTGGTCTGTCGAGAGACATGCGGGCGAGCGTTGTCGTGGTGCAGCCTAACGCCCTTGGTCAGCCTTCCTCTCCGGCGATTTTGGATGGCTCTTTTGAGTTTTGTCAATGTCTCGCAGTACCTGTCCGAATTGATGGTGGTCCCTTTAGGCATAAACTCGGTCAGCAAGACGCCTTTTCGGTCCCAAAACACCGTAGCAATCACTTTCCCTGCGGAAAGCGTCTGCTTAAACTTTTTCGGCCTAGGCGATTCAGGATGGCGCCATTGTTTGGACTGTTCTTTTGTTTCTGGAGTGACGTAGTGACACCACGTTTCATCTCCCGTAATAATGGAGTCTAAGAATTCTTCGGTATTCTCGGCGCATTCTCGAAGAAACCCCTCGGCACACTTGACACGATTGTCTTTGTGGGTTTCTGAAAGCATGTGTGGGACCCACCGCGCGCACACCTTGCGATAACCAAGTTTATCGGTCAAAATGTTGTCGATGGTTTTTTCACAAACCTCAGGAACCTGGACAGCAAGCTCCCGAAGCGTTACTCTCCGATCTTCGAGGAGAATGCGCTCAATCTTCGCCACGACTTCGTCCGACACCGATGGCCTCCCACTCCTTTGCTCGTCGTGGACGTCTGTGCGTCCTTCGGAGAACTCCCTGCACCATTTGCGGACGTGTTGGACGCTGATGCAAGCTGTGCCAAAAACTTCTTCCAACTGTCGATGAATTTCAACAGGTTTAAGCTTCTTCGCGTTTAAAAATCGAATCACCGAACGGATTTCACACCTGGCGGTAACGGCGATGGCGGGTTCCATAGCGGATGGCTGTCAGGCCTTTACTGAGCGTCGCAGCGTTTGCTCCCAGTAGTGGGGATGTAGTTAAGGGACCAACAATCAAGGCGGTGTTGCCGGATTTCGCCTAGCATCTCGCGTGGCGAGTGTACAGCGTAAGGAACCTTATTTTTTACTTGGCCCTCGTATCATGGCCATCTTGCTCTACTTCGTCTTTTTAGGCCTTTTAGCCTGATGCGTCGTGGGCGTAAGGTATGCCGGCTTGAGCGGTTGCTGGGCTCGTAGACACATCACTGCCTGATAAGTCGTGGGCACATGGCGTGTAGCTGCCCGCGGTTGCATGCCTGTGAGTCAGCGTTGAGTCTGAAGATCGTACATCGTGCAGATCAAGCACGTGGTGCAATGGATGCTTCAGTTGCTGGATGAATGAGCGCGTGGTGCGTCGGTGCTGTATGCGTGAAAAACACTTGGTAAGTCTGCGTTGATGTGGATGAAAGCCGTCAGTGTTAAAATGGTTTGCTATCCCAGCCAGTCTTGTTTGTTCTTTTACTCCATGTTGAATTTGCAGACACGTGTGCACGTCTTATCGCCCATGTAAAGTTTCTTGATACACTTTTTTGATGTTCAATCATGATCACAATTATAATCACTTGTCACAAATTGTCAGATATAGTCTGTCGCGTGTTTTAACCACCGTTGTTCCCCACGTGTCGATTTAACTCACATCAATTGTCACCAATTTGGGGGTTAGATCGGTGGTTAAATGAAAGCGTCTTTGATTGGTGTTTATTGAGTAGGATAGAGCGAACGAGGAAGATAGATAGAATTAATACAATGAAGAAATGTAGAAGGTGTGCGTGTATTATAAAATGAATCGGCGGTCTCGCTCGGCATGTGTGGGCCAGCAAGACCGCCGTTGTGAAGCGATGATACCAGAGAGACTGCTTGGCAGTGAAGGATCGAGCCAGATTTGTAGCGGCAGCCGGCAGCGATATGTCGCTAGCATCGTGCCAGCTGAGATGGTGGTGAATTTGAAATCTGGTCCCTATATTCAATTTAAGGTTTGAGAGAGAGGTCTTAGCACAGTGAATAGGATTAAAAAAAGGTGTCTTAGGTGATTTGATGATGTAGAATGAATAAGGAGAATGGTAAAAAAAATGTATAGAGCGAGTGATGGTCCTGTTTGAAGTCCAGGTTCCTTAACAATCAACAAGTGTGCATAAGACGCTGTATGAATGTGGATAAAGGGAGAGTTGTGTCGCCCCATCCTCTACCTACCACCACTGCGATACAGCATGATGGTAAAATACTTAGGCTATTATACAATTCATTTCTTCATATCTAACTAAGATTCTCCATAAGATAGTTTTAAGTAGCAAAGAACCAACCCATTTTAAGGTTTAATCTTAATAAATATATACTTAATATTTAACAAATCTCTCAACAAAGTGTTCATTCTTAGTTGTTTAAGTGATCCAGTTATTGTTCAAACATTCAAATGTACAATACAATTATAATTTTTCATTTGAGACAGAATTTGTATGATTTTTTTTTATTTAATTGTAAAAAAAAATATAATTCAAGACATACTGAAATAATAAGTATTATGAATGATGTATGTAAAATATTAATATTATTTTGAAAGCCTACTCGATAATAATAAATACATTAAAAAAAAATTTTATAATTATAATATTACTGAAATAAATTACATTAATTAGCCTTAAAATAGTACAATAATGTGGGGTGATAGTAAAAATAAAGTTAAACTATGAAGTCTGACAGGGTCACGGTTTTAAAGAATTATGTAATTGGCAACATTTAGTTATTCTATAACAGCTGATCAGTTAGGGCTATATATCTAACAATCCCTCCATCGCGCAATTCTTGAAGTCGTCTTGTATGTCGAAGCATAGGAATTAGATTCAATGTGTGTCTGTCTATCTTGCCACCAATTACATTCTTCAAGTCTTCTTGTGTTATGAATCGTTTACCTGAAAGATATTTTTAAATATAAAAAAAATAATAAATTGTGAAAGTTTCTGGCAAAATTTTGCGGGTAAATTCTGATGCAGCACATATCTTATATATGTCTATACTTGATATTGGCAAGTGGACATGGCCCAGGATCCCTGAAGTATCTTGGTATAATTATTATAAATCAGTACATCAGTTTTTTTGTTTATTTAAACAATGAATATTTTGTGACTGCCAGTTATTGGTTCCATTGTATGCCGGATATTGGAGACAAGTGAATTTGGCTATGCCAGCTATTGGTGTCATAAACATAAAATATTATATATATTTTTTTTTTATACCTATAAATTATTTATTACATTGTTATGGCACAGAAATGCAGCAACACGGAAACAGACTTTAATGATTTCTACTACAGCACACTTACCTTTCGTCTTGGGACACTCTTGTCTTTTATATATAGAGAGTTTGTCTTGATCTGTTCTCTTCTTCAAAGCCGATTTTGGAATGTGAAGAAGAGAATATTTTTCTTCGAGACATTGATTAATTTTATCAATAAAGGAGTTGATGGCTTCATATGTCACCCTTCCACGCATATACCTAAAAAATATTATGTAATCAATTATGGTCTTTGATCCAAGAAGCGGTGTTCAAAATGGACAACAATATTTGGGAACAAAGAAAATATTAAGATTTAAAACAAACATCAGTTTGAGTGACAAAAAAAGATTTCTTTAAGTTTTCATATATGGTTTTATTTAGACTTTCTAGTATGTTTCAGTTTTTAAAAGAACACCTCAAAGAAAATAGAGACATGTAGTTGTTTATACGAAATAGAAACATTAAGAAAATAGAGACATATAGGTGACTCATAGCGAGAGAGACATTTGTTCAAAAGCAGAAAATCATGCGTGTGTAGCCAATACATATTCAATTGTTATTGGATGTATGTCAAGTAACTAAAAAAAATAATTTTAAACTCACCCCGGAATTTTGCAAAATTCTGTTTGCGTTAAATATTGAATGTCTTTATGCATAAACTGTTTCTGTGCGCTTGGCATGATGCTTTCAGCAAAGTCCAAGTGTCGTCGTATGGGTAATGGAGTTTGTGAATCCTGCAGACAAAAATGCTAGTTTGAAAAATATTCTCAAGCAAAATAATATTTAGGGGAATTCATTTTATGTACTAGATTCTGAAGCATGTACGTAATACATATAGAATTTCAGCAAACAGTTTATTAAACAATTTTTTTTTAAAACACGTGAGTGCAATGATTGGTAGGTCGAAATAGTAGTAATTGAACGGTGTCATCAAGGATGGACCAGAAGACACTGGTACATGATAGGGGGAGATGGATTGACATTCTTGGAGGAGGCTAATGGTATGTGTTCACCAATAAGATTTGTCTCGGAGACTCATTTCAAAAGTGCGTAGAGTGTCGTAACTCATATATACCGAGCTTTACTGACAAGTCTCCGAGATGAAAGATCAAAGTCTTCTCCATGGACATACACTATAAGACTCACTCAGGGTTGTCACGTCATCAATGATGATGGATACAACAGATCTGATAAATACAAATTATTATTTTTAAAAATTTTATCATAGTCATACTTCGTCTAAAATAATTTGAATTAAACAATTTCACCGAGAGTGAGAAAAAAGTTTTGCTATAATTTTTCGTAAGCTGTCATTAAAAAATAATAATTTCTTATTTTTTATTGTTAAAAAAACAAATATAATAATAATAAGCAAGCTGGGATGGATGGTTCATTTTATTAATAAAGTGAACTGTTTGTTCGTTGTTACATTTGGTAAGAGAACCCACACACAACAAAATACATACCTCAACAGAAATATTTATCTTCTCAAAATCATCTTCTAATATTAACAGCTTATTAAATTTACTTGGAAGGTTATTTTCCATATAGCTCAGCTTAGCTTCTAAGAATTTAACTTCCTCATCAACATTGTTTATTTTAGGAAGTAACAGTTTCATTTTTTTAACTTCCTCGTGGGCGGTTTTGATGCTGCCTTTTATTTTTCCGACCAACGTAATAGCATATTTTATGTCGTCTTCGAGGAACTTTTGATCTTGAATGAGTGATATAACTTCTGAAATGTGATTTTTTCTGTCGTTTTGCGATGTAATCAACTCATCGAGGCTTTCGTAGTCATCAATCGACTTTTTAGAATTCATTTTCAAATCGTAACGAATAATCAAATTTATTAAGACTTCGGTTTTACGAGCACACTTTGATAATACATTAAAATTGTTTAAGCGAATAATATGTATATATTTTAAACACTCGAAGCACAAACTACATGTCCTCTTCTAATCATTAAACTTTTATATTCACAAGTAAAACAAAAACCAAACTAACGAACAGACAAATTTAAAAATGACATTTAAATATTTAATGTTGCCATTATTAATTTGGTGTTGTGCAGTAAAAAATAAAAACCGAATTGTTCTACATAATAATATGTACCTTCTTTAACATCCATTTAATGGGAAAAATGGATCCAATCCTAATATGGAATGGGTGGTTTGTATGGATTCGTACGAGAAAAATACAAAGCTTTGCATTTGTTCGAGGTATTACCTAAAATGTTTGATATCCATCTAGGAGAAAGCAAATGTCTAGATGAAGAAATGAATGATATATCAAAATAAAAATCTATGGCGTTTTTTATTTTTAATTTGCGTCAATTTAAAAGATAATTAATTTACGTAACACTTCGGGAAAAAATGTGATTTGGTTGGCATATCTTGGTATATACTGTTAAATTTAATTAGAACTTATTGATATTTTGATTGAATCAATCATGAAAAAAAACGTATGTGGATTACATAAATAAATATAACATTTTAAAAATAATCATCATCATTAGCCTCCACTGCTCCATATAGGCCTCCCGCAAGGATCGTCAATTATCTGTCTTCAGCCCTTCTTATCCATCTAATGCCCGCCACTCTTCTTAAAAAAAAGTAAGTTAAAAACCCGTCAATATTCATCATTAAACTAAAATGTTTTATTATTTGAAATTAATGAAAAATGTTTATATTACATTGATATTTAAAAAAAAAATCCTTGAAACTTTCATAAATTACCGTTTTTTTTGCTAGATAGAGTTCAATATATAATTCCGTTTATTGTGTAATAAACTTTTAAAAACAATATTGAAAATTGCTGGGTTAAGTAACCCATTTATTTATTCTAGAATGTGTAATTATGTTGAACGCATTACACCAAAGAATTGATTGATTATTTACTATGACAAATTTATCATTTTCCATGGCATATTAAATACTTTGTCAGAACATTGAACTTGAACGAACTGCAAAATATTCTAAAAATCTAATTTTCTTCATCATTCCTTTATAAACATTATACTTTTCAGATAATAAAAGTAGGAGTTGGTATTTATCCACCGGCCATGTTCATTTTTAACTCACACATATTTTGATTCGGTACTACATCAAGTATGTCCGACATCCAGCCGTGGAATACCGCAGTTGCATTATTAGTTGCAGCTACTCGCCGCTAACTCCAAAAGAGGCGAGAAGGTTTTCCTCCATTATTCCTTGCCATATCTCCTCGCTGCGTTCTGATCTGATTTGGTTACGAACCACTGGACCTCGGTATGCAGAGCAGGCTTGACAGTGCGTCTACTGGACTGCTGAATCCTTCCATATCTGGCATTAAAAAGGAATGATTAATATTACTGTATTGTGAATTGTGGAAAACTGTTTAAATTATATTAAGGGATGGGAAAATGAACGAGAAAGATCATTATTTTATGGGTAAATGGGTAATAAAAACATTTTTAGTTAAATTTTTTAAACGCCAGTTTTATGAACTTTGTAATCTTGTTCTTAAGTGATCATGCTCTTGTTAAATATTAATTGTTAACTTACTTTGTTTTTATAGTTGATTATAAAATTCGCTGGGTGGCTGAATTTAGGAAATTGATTTATATTTCCGATGTGAAATTCTTACTGTGATATGTGTCATTCATTGCTCATGTGACATATTGAGCTGGGGTGGCGCCGCTGTTATAATAGATCTAAGAAAGTCCAGAAAGCAATGGTTAGGATCATTAATGAAAAAAGTATTTCAGTTTAAGCTTTTATTTGAGGTAGGTACTATTAATAGAATAAAGCTATAAAAAATTGCGAGAATCTGATATATGAATAATATCTACATGAAATAAAATATTTATGGACAAATGAAAAAAATTTCTTCACATCACACGTGACTAAGAATCATATCGAAGTATCTCGTAACTTACTACTAACTTTCCATCACGCCGTTTCTCCGCGGGGGTAGACATAGCGGATAGAGCGCCACACTCTCGTCTCATCTACATTCATACAAACCCGTCAATTATTGAGACTTGTAACAAGGCCATCTTCTAGTATCCGGTTTACTTGGTTGTGCCAAGTCTTTCGCGGATGTTCTCTATTTCTGGTGCCATCAACACCTTCATATATCTTTTTTAACATTATTTCCTCATTCATTCGTTCTATATGACCAAACCACCAAAGTAATCCTTTCTTAATCTTACTCATTATCTCGTACCTATATAAATTTAATCTTCATCTAGAGAAATAACTTATTTTTAGCTGACAAATATTCATATAATATGTACCTATTAATCGAGAAATATCGACAATAAACTAACTACTTACCTATGTACTCGTTTATTATATATGATTTGTCTAAACGGGTAGAGAAATACTAAAATAAGTTAAATACATATTAACTTTTTTGGCCATATGTTGTACCTATTACCCTTCCAAAAGTTTATTAAAATTTAAATGTAAATCCCAAAGACTGATATTTTTAGTTCTTACCATTATTTTATTGATTTTATATTTTATTTGTATTAACCTTTCCTCTCCGATGATGTAAACCGAGTTGTCATGGCCTCTAATTATGTGAATATCTGTGTAAATATACTAAATACAGAGTTCATATTTTAGTATTCCTCCGTAATATATTTATGTAATGGATTAAATAATTATATTATATAAGTACTTACCATACGCAACAACAAAAATGTTTTTTCTAAGAACCTAATGTGAATTTGAGAATACGTGTGGAGAGATGTGGACGGTGCAGTGCGCGGGGTGCGGGGTGCCGGATGCCGATCGTCACTTTAGTGACAGAGTGTGCGCTGGCCGAGTTAGACGTGTCTTGTGCATCTTTATGCTATCGTTTGTAATGATCATTGTTTTTTCTCATTTTTACACAATAATTGATATACAGTCGATTCCGCTTAATTGGGACACACCGGGACCAGGAAGTTTGGTCCAATTAAGCGGCTTTCCCAATTAACCGAAGCGAGCTTAAAATTAAATGATGAATATTTTTCTTTAAATACGTATGGCTCCCTTCATTGCCTTACTGCATAAAATAATATAATACTTTTTTCTCCTGGTTACTTACAGCCACAGTTGAATATTAATCATCAACGTCTTCTTCATCTAATTTTTGATGTTTCGGTTTAATGCTTCAAAAATTCCATCCTCATTCTTTATTTTCATTGTAACATGGTAAGTTGTTATCTATTGTCGAAAACTCTTGATAATTAACAATAGAACTTCTAACATGTCTTCATTGCTCAAAATTTCGGAAATATCTAAAGGTTTAAAGATTTTATATAGTGTTGGTTATCATAGCTCGCCAACTGTCAACGACAAACTGTATCGCTTGCAAAAGGGAAATTTTTGCACCATCTCTTTTTGGCTTTTGTAGAACTTGTTAATAAATATGTATTGTAATCTTAAATTTTCTGTCCCAATTACGCGGAATTACGTTATATTATTTTGTATGTACCCTATGACACGCGTGTCAAAGGTGATACGCCACAGTGTTTTGGGCGACACGCCAGCGTTCACTAATATCAGAGTTATCAAAGAACATGTGTTCCGCCACTAGACGTCTACCCGACAACAACGTTCGAATTTATCACTACGTTCATATTAAATATGCATCTACTTTGTGAAAAAAACAATTAAATAATTGACATAAAATCAAATACTTATGGGTTCTATATTTTTTTCCAGTTAAATTTAAACCACGGTGACACGCCATCAAAGTTAAGTTAGATTTTCTGAAATTTTGACACGCCGAGCCCAAAAGGTTCGCCATCACTGACCTACATGGTAGGTATAATAGAAAAATAATCGTCAAACTCAAAAACCATTCACCACGCGTTGATATCTTTGTGGTGATAAAAATAAGTAGGTCTTTAATACCGACATTGACCGACGAACCTGCAGTCGGTCCAATAAAGATCGAAATTAAGTTGTTGTTTCGGTGAACCGAAGAAATTGGAGATAAATTGTAACAATGTCGGATTCTTCTGATCTTGATCCGGATAATTAACGATTTATGAAATGTACATTAATCTTAGGGAAACAACGAAGAAATATAACGTGCGTCACATTGGCAGTAGTAACTGAGCAGAAACAGAGAGCTTTCTTCGTAAAACGAATGTCCCGGGGTGGCTAACGGAAGCTCTCCACCGAACGGACGCGGACGTATTCAAATCAGCGCTTGATTTGAATATGCGGCAGTTCGCTTTGTGGAATGGCGACTATTGTTTTTGGCGGGAGGCCGCGACAGCGCTTCGCATAAATAAAGATATGAGAGATAAGCTGCTCCGGTCCAGTATTGCTGCCGACCCGCCGTACGCCCGAGTCAATCTAATGTCTTATTGTTTATTTTATAAATAAGTTTATTACATTACAACTCTTCTTTTATGTACACGGTACAGCAGTAAAGCAAAGCATTCTCACGTATAAAATGATCCTGATTATCCTGGCCGAGGGAGAGGTGAATAAGGATTAATAAAATCTATAAATTAGTAAATACATTTTGAGTGTTCTTATAAAGATAAAAATGATACCGCACAATAAATATTTATTGCACGATTCGCATTTAGAGAAAATGATCCAAGAAAAACGCATTCGCTGAATAGATATCGGACTTTTGCCAGCATGTCCCAACTACACATGTATTTTAAAATATCCATTCCGGCACTAGTCGCAAGATTCGATCTTTCGAATTTGAAAGAAAAAGATTTGTCCCATTTTATGCTTCCATGTAGGTAGGTAGGTACTCCGCCATATCTCTCGAATTACCCTTTTCTCTAGAACCAATATTAACGGAGTAATTTTGATCAGCCATTATTTCGAAACAAGATGATAGATCAGACAGTCTAACGAACTTAGCCGGGATATTTACAAGGTCGATTTTTCAGAAAAGTTTGATAAAAATCTGTAGAACTACAGATATTATTGGGTCCACAAAATCCGTTATACAGATACATTTTTAACGGAAGGTGATTTCTCCTGGTCACGATTGAAAAACTAACTGACTAACTTACCATCACGCGGGGGTAGGCAGAGAGGATAGAGCGCCAAACCGTTGTGTCCTGACACAATCATACACCTCATCCACATTTATACACCTTCTCATACAAACTCGTCGATTATCGAGGCTTCTAATTGGACCATCCTCCAAGACGATCGAAGAAAGTACTGCATATTGAGATTTTGCGAAAGTTGCGTCACGAGGTATTCTGCAATAGGTAAGTAGTATCGAAATTTACCTAAAATATATTTTATTTTGAAAACACCGAATAGAGGCTGCGATACTTACCATACAGCTAGTCCCCGACTGCGTTTTTTCTTTAATTTCATTTCCCGAGAGAGACGAAGGCCTAGTTCAATTTATGAAACTTAGTAAAATCAAACGAGGTAATGTACCAACATATTTCACACCCAGACAATCGAGAGGTCGTTGTATCAATTCAATTCAATGCCGTGTGAACGGCATTTATTTTCCATAATAATACAATTATATTATACAAAAACTAGAACCAACTAAGCCCCCCGGGGCTTGTCAAACGGAATCACAATTAGTTTTACAAAACAGAACGTCATATGAAAACATTTTTAAAACTGAAATTGCATCGCACGATATAAGTAAAATAATATAGTTCACAAATATAACAAAAGCATGAAAAGATTAAAAAATAAAATAAAAATCTCGGATATTCAGGTTTTTTATTGAATTTTATTTTTTATCTCTAGACCCTAAAAGAGAATTAGTTAATTTAATAAGTAAAAATAGAAAATTCTTCTGATGTTCAAAAATATAATGTGGCATCCTTACGTTCGACTTCTATATGGTATATATTACATGGTTCTTAAATGTGAGGCTGTATATGGACCATGGTCTATAATTATTATTAACTCTACTAAAGCAAAATGCAAAACTAATTCAATATTTGCAAAATTACTTTGTGGCCTCATTTTATATTCATAATTATACAAAATACTTTGTTGAAACCACTATTTTTAGAATTAAGGACCATTTGGGATGCCAAAATAACAATAAGTATTCAGAATTTTCTAATCAGCTTTTGGAAACAAACCATTCCTTTGATATTAATAAGGGTTTAGAAATTATACATACAAATACTAGGGGCTTACATTTAGATAAATTTAAAATTTTAGAAATAAGAAAAAGTGTTAATAGCAAGCTTAATATTATAAATAACCAAATCCTCTTTGCAAATAGTCACTTTTTAAATTTGTTTTCATATTAGTTCTTACTTATTCACCATTGTATAGTTTTGTTTTGATCTCTGCTTGTATTTTTAATAGATATCAAAACATGTAGAATAATTAATAAGTAGTGGTTTAAATAAAATATTTTGTATAATTATTAATACAAAATGCAAAATTTTAAGAGTAGATATTGAAATTTAGTAATTTCTTTAGATAATTATATTTATTTTCTATGATTGTAGTTAATTTTGCATAGGTATTGAAGTTTTAATACAATAATAATTAAGGTATTGATAGTTCATTGGGGTGACAGAAGGAAGGGGGAGGGATTCGTGCGAGCCCCTTGTTAAAGTGACTTGGATTAGCGAGCTCCATGTTAAATTGAGAATAATTTTATATTCTCAAATCAAACAATTTCATTATTTTTAATACGGCTGTCCCCCGCCAACGAAAAGTTTAATAAAAACCTAGAGTCTATTTATTAACTGTTGTGTCGTAACTAAACCATTACAATTTGCGGTATCACAATGTAAACTGACTTCCAAGAACTGAGGTTTCAGCGAAGAAATGATGAAATTGTTCACCAAAAACATAGCACAGTATGTTGTCTATGGTCGGTATATTGATTTGATTTTACTCAAATGTTGATTTAAAAAAAATCGCTTACACCTGTCTCGCGAAAACAGCCAGTTGAGTATTTTTAAGACATTATATTTTTAGGGTAGGGTAATCGTTTACCTCCATCAACCCGCCTCCCATCTTCCCAATATTCGTCCTACATGACATGAACCTCAGCCTAACTAACGCGGGGCACATTTCTTATGTGGGTTAATTTATGTAGACATACCTATACCTACATCGCACGCCGACCCGAATGCCTTCAACAATGTGATTAAGGTATTTAGAACATAAAAATTAGGGAAAAAAAGTTATTCGCTAACAAATGATCAGTTAACACATTCATGCAAATGAGGGTATTATTTTAAAGTCCGTTAGATTTACACAGTACGTGATAAGGGTTGATTTGTTGGGACCCCATTTAGGTACCGATATGAAGTGGACATAGTACACAAGCGAACACTTTCTTATTATATTTTGTATTAAAAGTAGCAAGGTACTTCTTCTTCTTTTAAATAGATTGAATGAAAACATTTTTTAAACAAAAATATTGAATAGATTAAGATGTCTCACAGAGACTAAGCTATTATTTTTATATGAGAAGTATGGAAGTCTCGGGAATTACAGGGCTTATTGGGCTGGCTTAAGTGATCACTTTATACAATGTAACGTTCGCCTATTTACCCACGCTACCACATCTATCAAATTTTTGGAAGTTGTATATATTAAATCAAGATGGAACACTTCACTTATTTATTACCAATTATGTTGTCGCCATCTATTGACATTTTTTTTTTTTTTTGAAAATTTGATTTTCTTTCTCATGTAATAGTATAGATGCCGCTGAAGCTGAGACTTAATTTGAAGTGGAGGCAATATCTTCTCGTATAAAAATAATAGCTTCGTCTCTGTTAGACATCTTAATCTTGATGACAATCCCCCAGGGGATAAAACCCAGTAATTAATTCCTACAAAGATTTGGACATACTCAAAATATTTAATGTTTTAGCGAGGTGCCTTTAACGAAGATGGATAACAATCGACCTTTATCGTGATGACAAATATCCAACAGAATGGACCACAGTAGCGATATCCAGAGATAGATGACGCTTTGTGGTGACTACTGTCACAAACTTCAGAGTTCCGCTAGCCAACACAAAAATAAGGATTAGTCAATTACCTTTGTATCTGTTAAATAAAAAAAATAGTTAGAAACCGCTGATCAAATAACCGGTCCTAAGTTGTTAACATACTTCCAGATCTTTAACAATGTCAAATATATTTTCATATTCACGGGGTGGCTTGATATTTTGTTCTCGGCTTTGGACATTTTGTTCTCGTGTTGGACATTTATTGAATTACATTCAAAATTACGCATTGATTATTTAAAAGAGTTCAGTTTCAAATGTAAATTTGCATATTCATTATTTTTACAAAGCTACAACCGGGACATGAACTCAGAACCTTTCCACTGCCGGTAGAATGGTCTCTCGTCAGAATTGTTTATTTTCAATAAAACATTTATATTCGAAACCTGCCAGGAGGCGCCAGATTTCCAGTCCATTTTTGTAACCGGAATATTTTAACACATCTAATTTTACAAATAAATTAATGTTTTACTGGCCGTAAATTTATCAATAGAACGTGAATATATCATTTAATTGGAAATTTAAAGTTCGCGGAACAGGTGGGTGACTAAACGTGGAGTGGCGGTGACAAGTTAAGGACAACAAAAAAGACAAATAAGTATGCGACAATTTATTAGGATTCGGATTCGTATTATCATTTGATCTAATCACTCATTTTGAATTGGATTTTTAAAATAAGAGATTTTGGTCGCATGGCTTTGCCAACTTGACAAAGATTTAGAATTTTAAACTTGATACGATTTTTAAATTTAAACCATTATAGGTATTTATCAATTGAATTTGCATTTTTATTTTTCCATGAAAACTAAACATAACCAAACTTGGAACATAAATGATTCGTATATTTATATTTTATAAGTATAGTTTTGAAATATATTGTAGATAGAAAAAAAATAATGTCACCATTCGCTACATTAGGAAAGTTTAACATTTAAAAAAAAAAAATTGAGTAGAAAAATGTTGATGTAATTTTTCATTATACAATAATATATATCTTTAATACAAATTAAATGTATCAACTAGAAAAATATACAGAAAAAAACAATTTATTAATCAATTTGTCGATAAATTGATTTTTTCTATATATCTTTCTAGTTCATACATTTAATTTGTATGTTCTGAAAAAGGTGCAACTTCACAATAATAATAATGTGTTCTTAAAAAATATATATTTTTGAATATTTCCAAAACGATTGTTTTATCCTCGATTTTTTTTTCCTGCTAATGTAACAACTGATAGCGCTCTTATCTATGAACGGAGTCGTGAGTTAAGTATTGTGTTTTTAAGAACTTTGCTTATTGTTTTTACATACAATTTTCTAATGTAGTGTGAAGTATAATTTAAAAAAATATGTTATTCGGTTCCTAAATGCTTGAACTACTCGAACCATAAATTAACACACATTTATTACTTTGCCCGACTTCACACACACACACACACACACACACACATACATGCATACAAACATGTACATAGAAAAAATAATAAATATCCAAAAGGTATAAGGAAAATTCCTACAGTTAATAATAGTAACTGCACCAATAATATATTTTTATTTTATGAGTTTAGGAATAATTTTATTAACTGATTTAATAATTACTCTATTCTTATTCAAACCTAGAATTATTTTTCATTTATACAAAACTCTTTTTAAAAATGTTAAAAAAAACTACATCTAATAATGACACGACAAATTCGCGCATGCGTACTGCTTATTTACAATAGTACACGGTGTGTCCATTTCGGATGATTGTCAACGAAAAACCTTCACAAATTTATCGTGATTAGTTGTCAGTCATCCGTCGATCGGTTTCCCGCCATCATGTCAATCTAAACAACACAAACAACTCTGGAAGATTCGGCCAATGACGACGGCCTCCGCTTTAACCGCGCCCGTGAGGGATGGCCTGTCAGGGAACACAGACACGGCAGCATAAGGCGAGGCGGGCGCGTAACGAGCTCAAATGCCTACCCTGCCCGTCGCCTCGCATCTTCTAAATTCAAACTCCCGGATAATGCGCTTTTGTTCTTTTTCAGCGGCGACGGTAGATGGTCAGTGGCGTGTTATTACCTGTCAGGGACCCGGGGCGCAGCAGGGCTATAAAGGGATAAATTGAGAATTTTAAAATAATAGGGTAGACCGGGGTCAATTGTAACAAAATGCGTTTTGCAATTTTTTGCATCGTTGGAAACTAATTTTCTAAACAGTTTAGCTGTCTTCAAAATAATTATATTCTTATTTCTCTGATTATAATAGGAATAAAACGATAAGCTTATAAACACAAGGAAGGAAATAGTACAATCGACCCCGATCCTTGAGTCAGTGGTACCAGTAGGAGAATTGATTAAAACAAATTTAGGCACAAAGTAGTTACACTTTGATCATTTTAGCGAAAAAAATAGTTTTTTTATTGTTTTCTAAAATTTTAGTTCAAAGTTTCCACTATATTTAACATAATACAAAATGTATCTAACCTCATGAAAATTCTTAAAATTTTTGTTAATTGAAGTGTTAGTATAAAAATTCACTATTTTAATATAATAAAATGACAAAACAAACACACATAAATATCTTAACATATTTAAATCTTAATAAATTACGATTTTATTTATTTATTTGTATTGGTACAATATGGTACAACTGTCCCCTACCGGCCATTTCAAATTAAAATATAAATTTCTGATTGTTCTCTACTCACAAGCGTTTCAAAACTCGTCATTAAATAAACACAAATATCGAAAGAAATATGTGGATTAATAAAATGATAAAAACCCAGGAAATAATTAATAATATACAACTATTAATCTGATCGAAAAAAGTTACTTTTGGTGCACAAAAAAATCATTTTAAAAATACAATCGTCACGTTCTCTGAGCTACTGGAAACAAGTCCGTACCTGTCAAACGCGCCTCCTGACGGCGTTGTTTATATTTGCATTGTTACTACTACCCCATGGTACAATTGACTCTGGTCTACCCGACTCATTACAGTACACACTCGATTATTCAAGGTTGTATTAATCGGAGTGCGGTTAAAAGTGGGGGAGGGGAGGGGGGGATTCAGAATTTTTGAAATAATATTTCGATACTGATGTCTGGAGCTGGTAGAAAAGGAACGAAAGTAGACTAAATGCAGTGGAAATGAGATCACTTAGGCGTATATGTACCAGATCAATTTATGACAGAGTAAAGAATGCAGAAATAAGGAAAGAAAATAAAGGTGATCTTAGTATAGTTAGTAAGATTAAAAAATGATCACTTTGGTGATTTGGTCATATGGATTGGATGAATGAGAGGAGAGTGGTAAGAAAGATATATGACGCAAGTGTTGTGTTGTAGTATGGCGCTCTATCCCCTCTGGAAACGGCGTGATGGTAAGTAAGTAAGGAAGTATATTTCGAAATATTACCTAAAATGTCAAAATAATTTTTCATTAAATTCAGGGTTTACTTTTGATACAAGAAGGCGGGCTCAAAATTGTAAATATAAATTACGCGTACATAGCGATTGATTTATTATTGTCTTTTGAAATTGTCTTTACTGGTTATTTATATCATCAATTCTGTTTTTTCGTGTCACAATTGTTGGATTTTATCAGAATTTTTTCTATCAGTTTAATCAAAGGTATTTGAGATTCTGTAAAAATAAGGCAGATGGCTCTTTCAAATAATGGAACGATTAAATGTATTAATATCAAAAAGGTAACATATAGGTTCGAAAATTGTCGCTAAAAATATTGTCGCTGTAGCATAGTTGGATAATGCACCTTCCCCGGTTAGGAAAGAGATCCAAGTTCGTATCTCGGTGGCGCAACAAGAATATTTTTTGATAAAATTGATTTTATATGTATATCTTTCTAATTAATATATTTAATTCATATTTAGAATTTTTTCAATCTTTTCGTTTAGATGATTATCCGGGGTCTTTTTTATTCGGGTTAAATTTTTTTGTCTACTCGCAGATAATTTAGAGTCTATTGTATGTTTAATATTATTCACTGGGTTCATCTAGTATTCAGAGTATACAAGATAAATATAGTTGTTGGGTAATAACAATAGTCCAGAAAATGTGTGGGATGGAAATAAACCAGTAAAGATATTTGAATTAATCTGAAATTTCCTAACACATTTTTCATATTATTATATATTTTTGTATGTATATATTTTGTATGCATATTTAATTTTCATCAAATGGCTACAGAATATTAAAAATACATTCGGTGCAATAAATATTATTTAACACGACATGAAAAATTTACTAACAGTGTCGATATATCGAGACAGAAAGTAAATTGAAAAAATATATATTGCTTATTTCTTAAAGTAAATTTTTGAAAGTTTGTGAGTACATACGTATAACTGTAAGGCACAAGCTTTGTAATATTTCTTAATGTATTTTGGACGCCCTAGGTCTGACGCGCCGCTGTAGACGTCAGGTGGACGCACGCAGAAGTGAGGTTAGATTTGATTTATTAAAGGAAGTCGGTTTCATTAATGTGGATTGTGTTGCAAGAAATTATTATTATTTATAGAACATCTATAAAAACGCAATATTTATTGGAGACTGCCTAGTGAGTTTTTAAACCAATTATAATATGAAACTCTTCAGATTTCCTATTTTTTAAGATCATAAACAAAACTTTAATAAATAAAGCAGTAATACCTGCAAATGTACTCGCACATAAGTAGTTAAAATAATTATTACATTTTTACATTACAAATAATACATTTTTAGCTAAATAGATTAACTTCAATTCTCTTTTTTTGACACCATTTCAGAAAAATTGAATTATTGTTATTTTTTTATGTTTAAAAAAGTTATTAATTATTTTTGGATTGTGGTTGGTCGGTCGCACATACCCAGTAAAGTAAATAATGTAATTAAAAACAAATACCAAATGAAATTGCTGTGTTATCAACGCACTGGAGTAGCTAGGTAATTAATGAGTTTTTATTGAATATGTAATATGTATATATTCCTGTTTGTAACGAATCAAAAGCTTGATACGCTCCATTATACATATATAAATATATAAGTAAACAAATAAATAAACTATTGTGAAGTTGTAATTATTCAAAACATGGGTATGTGATATTTTTTAAAATATAAAATAAATATATTAATTAGAAAGACATACATATAAAATCAATTTTGTTGTTATTACCGGAATACGAACTAGATCTCTTCTTATCCGGGGAAATTGCATTATCCGATTATGCTACGGCAACACAGTGAATTGATGACAAATTTTCGAACCTATATGTTACACTTTTTCAAATTGATACATCTTTCGTTATATTATTTGACAACAACAATATTTTTTGATAAAATTGATTTTATATATATATATATCTTTTAAATAATAAATATATAAACGGTGTCTTTTTCGATTATTTAATATAACATCAAACTTAATGCGGACAGTAATATGAAAATACAAATGTACTATTTAACAGTGCAAGGTTGAGAATCAGTTTTTTAATTGGTTGTCATGAGTTCTCCACCTTCTGTGCTGTAAGCTAGTGGATTATCTTCTACAAATGATTCTACGTTCTTGGTTTGCTGCAAGGCTATCGTTTAAGAGTAAAACATTACTATATTAATTAAGTGAAATGTATTAAATAGAAAAAATTAAATTGATGTAACTAGTGAATTCAATCCTGGACTAAAATGCAAATGCTTATTTGCTCATTAATGTTACATTTTTTAAAAAAGGCCGGAAAAGCAAATACAATTTATTTAAGCCATTTATATTTATGTAGTAAGAAATCTTTGAACCAAAAATAACAATAATGTAAGTTTGACATATAACAATGCTAAATCTGCAGTTAAGTTGTTGGGCGTGCACATTGATTCAGATCTTTCAATGAATACACAAATCAGTAAAACTGTCAGTGCATACTGCCATCAACTGAGACAGATTAAAAGTATTCGGAGACATCTTCCTCTTGAGGCAGCTCGTCTACTTATAAATGCATTTGTGGTGTCACGTGTGAACTATTGTAACAGCATCTATGCTGGCCTACCAATGTTTCAGCTGGATAGATTACAATCTATTCTAAATGCGGCTGATATTATCTCATGTAACATCTCTTTTACATCAAACAAAGAGTAGAATTTAAATTATGCTGGTTGATGTACAAGGCGACACACAACATGGCGCCTCTATATCTTCAAGAGCTTTGTATCCCAGACAATTTGAATGGTAGTCATCAAACTCTCAGGTCAGCCTCTACTTCAGCTGCAGGAAGGGTTGTAGAACCGATCAGCCGTTGCCAGAAGTATAAATTTAGTGAACGGGCATTTGCAGTGGCAGGCCCAAAAGCGTGGAACTCTTTGCCCTCCGTTATAAGAAACAGTGCATCAGAGACTAAAAACGCATTTTTTCAAAAAATCATTTCCATAAGTGAAAATAACGATTTTTAATTTTAAAAAACAAAGATAATTGTAGAACTATAAACAGTTTATGTGTAAAGCGCCCTTGAGGTGAAAGTTTTTACGAAAATGGCGCTATACAAATTATCTATTATTATTATTATTATTAACAATATTATGAATAATTAATAATTTAATTTTGGTACCCTGAAATTAAGTCAAAATATTTTTCACGAAAGTTTCGGGATTATCCCGGGATTCATAAATACTTTAAACCGGGCAGAGATCTCGGGATTGGACTCCACAGTCTTGACTTGACTTGACGTGACTTATCCAATATTCAAAACTTTCACTGGAAAAACTATTATGCGCCATCTTAAAAATAATACTGACAAATCGGTGTTCCTATATAAGTAGAATATAATTGTTTGTCTGTGTGGTAAGATGTAAAAAGATCATGCAAAACTTGTCCACACACGAGGAAAGCTGCTCAGTCATTCTCCATCCCTCTTTTCATGCGGGAAATCTACGTGACAGAGTGCAAAAGAGCGTGTCTTTCCAGCCGGCCTGACGACTTTTAATGAGCTTGAAAGCGCGGTGACATGACAAAAAGTACTCCATGGGCGTGGCCAGAACATGAGCGGACACGCCCCTTTAGAGTTTTCCGACACACGGTGACTTACATGGGATTTTATTACCGCGTGTACATAGCAGGTGCTTTATGTCAGTGACGCGCTAAACGGGATAATGTTTCAGAATAAATTCGTTTAATATTATCGAAATCCTCGGGTAAGATAAACCCACTTGTGTGAAGCTACGTAAGTGTATACGCACAATGTTTTACTGATTTTTCGTCACCTATTGTAATTTGCGCACGCAGGTAAAATTGGTAAAAATAAAGATATTCGCCTGTCGAAGCCTACCGCAGGATCTAAACCTCTCCTGATTATTGTTATAGGGTCCAGTCCAATGCTCCCTCTAAGATGCGAGGGTGTGCGCGCACAAGGTTTGGCATTATAGCGCACACAATTTTTATCAATACTTCTTCTTCATGTGGCGCCTTCTACCGAAGGTTGGCGATCATGTTGCTGTACGTTGATTTATCCTGTATAAGCAGGGGTGTGCAGTGCACACAAGCAAAAAAGCTGTGCATTACTAACAATTCTGGGAAACAAACATAAATTAAATAATTGGATTAACATAAACGAAAACATTTTTTTACAATTAGCGCCATCTGTGTACTAGTAGAGACTTCAATTGTTTAGTTCTAAAAACTACCACGACAACTCACCGCTGTGGTCATGACGCTCTTGTGCATTCGCCGCATCGAGATATTCACATTACTCTGTTCTATTTGTAAGCTAGTGGATTACTCAAGTCATATAATTGGCTAATTACTGAATTGAAAATTTCTTTCGGTTGATTCGTTTTGTATGGAGTCGTTACCTTTGTTGTTTTTTAACAGAATAACATTAGAAAGGCTTACAACTATGTGCAAATCCTCTTTTACTAATTCGCGAATTTTACTACCTTACCGTTTTTACTGAGGTGAAGTTGGTGCATGAATTTGTTTTTGATTTGGGAAAAACAAAAAGCAATTGGCAGAACTATTTCCTACGTTAACCTTTATTAAAAATAATTATTTCGTTTAGTTATTACGTGTTAGATTTTCAAACAATAAAAGAATCATGTTCAGTCATAAAAAGTGTTCTTAAAGACGTCCATAAATTTTTTAAATTGATTTTTATTTGGGTAGAAAGGTATTATTTTACGTTAAAAATTAAAATTTAAAAACACTATTAATAGTACTCTAAAATTACAAATAAATACATGATAGGGTCGTATAAACGACGGATTCATTTTGTCTAAAGACGTTGGTTAAACGAAAGTTCATAATACTATGTATAACATATATTGTAGTACATATATTATATATGATTGTATAATATCATTGGTAACAGCATAATCTAAATGTATACTTATTGCACGCCACTGTGAATAAAATCATAAATATTTTAGACATTGAAACACTTTCTGAGGTTACGCAGCCAAAATAATATCTTTCTACCTACGCCTCTGCTAACTTCTATCTTCCTCTGTATAATGAGTTGTGAAATATTATATTTCTTATTGAGGAGAACACGTTCTTATTGTGATGTAATTATTCAGAACATAGATATTTAAGAAAAAATACAAATTAAATGCATTAATTAGAAATACATACATATAAAATAAATTTTATCGAAACATATTGTTGTTGCTACCGGGATTCAAACCTGGATTTCTTCCCATCCGGGGAACGTGAATCAGTAGTAACTTTTTACTATAGTATTTTTTTTTGCGAATACGGGTTGTTTGATCGTTAATGAAAAATATTTACTCCTCGAAAGTACATCCCGTAGTAAACTCATTTTACTCTGCGATATCCGATAGAAAAAATCAGAATCGATAGTTAAATATGGCGGACTTATCACAGCTGTTCCAAAAGTCATCTGACACATTGATATTTTGAATGGTGCAGTATCCGACAATTAATCATTCAATATCCCGCTATTTTAGCGATGACAGTTCGTCCGATGATGTTCTCGTTGTTTAATATACATTATTACTCATAATATGACAAATATCACCACCAATATGACAAATATCACCACCAATATGACAAATATCACCACCAATGTGACAGATATCAAACGCCTAGGTGAAAAAATCCATAAATAATGCATAAAATAAAGCAAATTTCATGATTATTTGTCACGCCTATAAACATCTCTATCTATGTTTTGACAGTAGTAAATTTGATGTATCAACAACCCGCAAAGGGTTTTTACTACGGGCGTTAGTAAAAAGTTACTATAGTATATAATAAAAAGTTACTACTGATCACGCAACCGACCCTAAAATATGTATAATCTATTAATAAAAATATCTTATGCTTATTAAGAGTTGTATTTTTTTAATCTTGAGTAGATATAAATAAATTTGTGTGAATGAATTTCATGTCTAATTTGTGATGTAATGTATCTTGTAAACCAAGTCTACAAATAAATACATCATTCTTTTTAAAATGCAGTGTCTAATGTGCATTGTACCCTTTTCAATTTTTTTTTATTAGTTATAGTTAGTATACGTAGAAAATTCAACTACGCTAATGTCAAATATCTTCTACATATATCATATTTTCTTCCAGGACTAAAGCATTGTTTAAAAGTTGAATGCACGAAACTTGTTCTTCAACAAAGATGTCTAATAGGCAGTGGCGTGCTGTAGGTATAGATTTAGGTTATGCTGTTACCAATGATATTATACAATCATATATAATATATGTACTTTCGTTTAACCAACATAAATCCGTCGTTTATACGACCCTATCATGTATTTATTTATAATTTTAGAATACTGTTAATAGTGTTTTTACCCATATAAAAAGTGTATGGACGTTTTTAACAACACTTTCTATGACTGAACATGATTAATTTATTGTTTGAAAATACTTCAAGTAATAACTAAAGAAAATAATTTTTTTATTAAAGATTAACGTAGGAAATAGTTATGCCAATTGCTTTTTGTTTTTTTCAAATCAAAAACTAATCCATGCACCAAATTTAAAGAACAATCATGAAACCAACACGTTAAATACAGTGAGATAGTAAAATTTGCAAATTAGTAAAAGAGGATATAGACACATTAACGATTTGCACGCAGTTTCTAATGCTATTCTATTAATAAACAACATAGGTAACGACTCCATACAAAACGGATCAACCGAAAGGAATTTTCAATTCAGTAAATAGTCACTCATATGACTTGAGTAATTCATTTGCTTAAAGATAGAACTGAGTAATGTAAATAGGACGATGCGGCGAATAAAAAAAGAGCGCCATGAGTACAGTGGTGAGTTCTGGTGAGTTTTTAGAACTAAGCAATTAAAGTCAATAATGTTTTTGTTAATGTTAACTCAATTTTTTAATTTATATTTGATTCGCAGAATGTTTATTTATGCACAGCTTTTTTGCTTGTATGCACTGCACGGCCCTGCTAAAAGGAGGCCTATATAATCACATGCATACACGTGTGATCATATAGGCCATCGTGTTGGCGTATCCTCCAATGAAGTCCGAGGAATTGTAACCCCTCTCTTGTGTAATGTGAATCATAAGGTAAATGTGCGCACATGCAAATGAACGTCATAAGAAACGTTCAGCACAACATTCCTCCTTCATATTATTTTCCTTCGTGCATACTCGGAAGATACTTTTACGAGTACTTTACGCTATTTACCGCCGATCAGGTCAGAATGCAGTGAAGCCTGCATGGGTCGTTTTTGAAAGAAACACGTAAGTCAAGCGATCATTGTTACTATCAGAAGTACAGTGGCTGTATAGCATCATAAATGTATATTATTAAAATAAATAACGACACTACAACTTAAAAAGGCGATGCGTTACTACCTGTAGGTACATCAAGGAATAAAATGAAATTTGAG
Source organism: Eubasilissa splendida (assembly GCA_031772225.1). NCBI lineage: Eukaryota > Metazoa > Arthropoda > Insecta > Trichoptera > Phryganeidae > Eubasilissa > Eubasilissa splendida. The sequence continues at coordinate 14,849,942 of CM062861.1, read as the reverse complement.
AAATTGCTTATTGACATGCAATGAACCAAAATTACTTGAATATCTTTGTATCGGTTATTTAGGCCAATGTCTTACAGCTAAACCAAATAGACAAGTCCCCGAAAAAAAAAAACATAGTATTATCATATATGAAAAAGGAAAACATAGTATCCGGTCTTTTTATTATTTATTTTCTGATCATCCGACATCGGAGGTTAAAACTTAACGGCCATAATAAATGACTAAGTAGCTAAACATTTAGGGGTGTCTCTAGACAATATGCCGCCCTTAGGCAAGCTATAAAATGCCGCCTTAATATTTCTATAAACACAATAATTGACAAAATATATATTTTTTTTAGGCTGATCTATAAATCCTTTCAATAACATAACGTCGTGACTTTGTTAAGCGCATTTTTTTGAGTTTCAACGTATTTAGGTTAGTTTCGTTTAGTTACAATAGTTTAGTTTTCATTATTTTTTTGCATTGCATCCATATTGATTTTTTGAGTTAGGAGTTGTTAATATATAAAATAAAATATAGAAGTACTTCACATTTTTTGGTTTTTATTTATATCTTAAATTTGCCGTCTCTAAAAATGCCGCCCTAAGGCCGTGCCTTATTAGCCTATTGGTTAGGAGCGGCCCTGCAACATTAGCACATTACTCGTAATATTGGAGGAATATTTTGTCATGTGGTTTTTTTGAAGAAGTTAACACTTGCCTCCGAACTTGAGGAATTTGATATTCGTGAACCGTGATGCCATGTGCTGGTAACGTAGCTCACTGATCATATCTCCCCGTGGAGCACGACATTAGATACCGCTGAAGCTATCAATTAGCTCATACTTGCGACTGACATGGCACATAACACGGATATTTCAGACTCGGATATTTATCTCTATATCAAAAATTTATTATTAAATATTACATTTTTTCGGGCGGTTAAATTTACGACGGCTTAGATAATTACTTGTAAAATGCAATTTAAATCATAAACCGACGCCAGATTTGAATAGCTCAGTTTTTTTTACACGCACGAAATATGTATTTTTAGAATCGTCGCAAGGAAAACAAAAAAGTTTTAAATACGCGTAAGACTGAATATTTGCATCATATTTTGCTAATTTTGCCTATACCGATTGTTGCCGATTCTCGATTAGGCAATTTTGATACTAATAATAAATATTTTCTCATGGGAGAAATGTAGGCGAAAAGTAAGAATAGAAGAATAATTAGTAATACTATAATTAAATTAAGAAATGTATAGACCGCGCGTAGAATCAGAGAGTTTAATTAGAAACAAATCACGAATGAAATACTAAAAATACAATTTAATCTGAAAAATACACAAATTTATTTGCTTGTACAAATTGAAAATTATGTCTCTTTCTAAGACAACAAATTTCCATATCCAACGATTTTGTTCGCATAATATGGTGTGCATTCAGACTCCTGAACATGATCTTAAAAAGTGATCTTACATTGTGTTTAAAACGGAAAGTAAAACCAATATATATTTCTAGTGCTCACATATGGCAACGAACGATGCGCCCTTGAAGTGAATGATTTTACGAAAATGGCGCTACACAAATTATCCAATATTATTATTATCAACGAAACATGGACTCGCAACAAAACAGAGGTCCAAATATGTACAAAGGAGTAACGCAAGGGGATAGAAATATGTTGTGATTAATAATAAAGTTCTATAAAATGAATACCGTCCGTATTAAAAAAAATAAAGAATTACATATTTTCAGTTGATACATTTAATTTGTATGTCATATATTTTTCATTGCGGAGAACGTTTCCGGCGTATGCAACTTCCATGTTATATGTTATTAGTTCCTTTGACTTAATTATGCGTCTTAATATATATTCATTAGTAATGTGGTTAACATGTTGACATGGTAATGTTTTAATATTTTCTCCCCCAGCGCACAAATAATATCATTGGTCCTTAAAATTGCACAATTTTTTTTTAATGCGCAATTTGATATAAAAACGTACGTACATACTTTAATGACCAGCATCCCTTTTCAGAGACACTCGAGTACGACTTTTCCTTAAATAAAAAATACAACATTATTAATGCCATAATCGTTTTAATGATCTATTTGGTGAGACATTTTTAGTTCATTTACATAAAAAATCGAACGCAAGTGTTAAACTAATTTCCCGTTGTTATTGCTTCCTGTCCCTTCAGTTATTTCAAATGTTATAAAAAACTCTTAAAAGTGTTCACATAATGTAAAAGGTGCTAATTCCGAACATAGTCGGTTATTCTTTATCAACATTACAAAAAAAAAACAGGTGGTTTTGGGCATAAATTATAGCTTTAAATATGGGACAATAAAAAAAGATATAACGAATTTATTACTCATTTTAATATAAAGGCATTAAACACAATATATTGTAATTTATATTTGGATACGTACATTTTTGAGTCTTTCATAGTTCAAAGCAATACGGATTTTTACGATTCGGTTTTTATGGACCTATCAATTTAATATCTTAATGTAGGTAATTCAATCTTTAATGTCAAACTAAATTAGTTAAAATATTAAACACGTTTAGGGTTATAAAATCTAGAGCTACAATAATATAGTCATATATTAATTTCTTAATACATTTCGTAGGTAGACATTAAGATAAAAATAAAGACACGATTATTCTGAATAAAATATTAAATTTCTGACCTTATAAAAAGTAATAAAAAAGATTACAGGCAGTTGTAAGTGTTTGTGGCATTCGCCTACAATTCAATACAAAACATTGTTTACAATGCTAAGTATTACGTTAGTAGTTTTAAAAATGCATTATTTCAATTTTTTAGTACGCCTATAACTGTAAGAATTCATATAAAAATAGTCTGTATACTATCTTGTCAAAATAATTTCGAATATGAATTAAATATATTAATTAGAAAGATATACATATAAAATCAATTTTATCGAAAAATATTATTGTTGCGCCACCGGGATTCGAACCTGGATCTCTTTCCTAACCGGGGAAGGTGCTTTATCCAACTAAGCTACAGCGACATTATTTTTAGCGACAATTTTCGACCATATATGTTACCTTTTTGATATTAATACATTTAATCGTTCCATCATTTGACAGAGCCATCTACCTTATTTTTACAGAATCTCAAATACCTTTGAGTAAACTGATAGCAGACGCCAGAATTATCAATTCATTTTTATTAAATTTTGGACACATTGATACAACTTTATTATTTAGGAGAACACATTCTTATTGTGAAGTTGTAATTATTCAGAACATAGGTCTGTGATATTTTAAATATGAATTAAATATATTAATTATAAAGATATACATATAAAATCAGGTTCGAATCCCGGTGGCGCAACAACAATATTTTTCGATAAAATTGATTTTATATGTATATCTTTATAATTAATATATTTAATTAATATTTAAAATATCACAGACCTATGTTCTGAATAATTACAATTTCACAATAAGAATGTGTTCTCCTAAAGAATATATTATAATATAGCATGATAAACATAATATATAATTATATTGCAATTAAGTATATACTCGTTGTTTATTGTGTGGGATGGAGTAGACTCCACCTCTGATGTATGCAGCATTGTCCTGGTTACTTTGCTAGACTGCCGTCTGTGTTAAAGTAACCAGTTTTTTTCGTGCTGTTGTGGTGTTATTTAATTCAAGAAAAAAAAGATTCGACAAGAATAAAAATAGAGAAAAAAAAATCAACTGAGATTGTTGTAGAAATAGTGAATTATTAGTGTAGACACTGTATAATGATGATGTTAGAATATTAGATAGCGATGCTTCTGATTGATCTCTACCCAATTGAATCATATATTGGGTCCATATTTGTGTAATCTTATTGGAGTGTACGATTTTCAGTTGGTGCTGAGTGTGTTGTACAGTTTCGGAGCTAAGGACATGTAGAATCTTTGATAAAATGTCGTTGTTGCTCTCGGAACTGGCGTGCAGACGTTCGTTGTTTGTCTTGTGCCCATGATTTATTGTGATTTTATTTATTGATAGAAGTTGTTTCAATTGAAAAGATTACATAATATAAATTCAAAATTTGCGGAACATGTATTCGATCGATAAATATATTTTTTCTGTACATCTTTCCGGTTGATTAATTTATATTTGTATTAAAATATATTTACGTTGTTAAAACATCGCACCTGAACATAATACCAGACTATCAGGATGCTGGTTTGGAATTTTGTGGAGTTTTTCATGGTGATAGCATCTATTATATCGGCCGATGGCCCAGCTTCGGTCAAGTGCGGCAATAAAGGCTGCTCGGTGAGTCGTGCCACGAAAAGGGCCCGTTCCTTATCTAGTCGTGAGATCGTCCACGCGCGCCGAGAGCTAATTTTAATTCCTCCCTTTTTAAACAGTTCAGAGGTTCATTAGCATTCATTTGTATTTGAATCGATAGGAACTGTGTCGCAAGGTGGCAACACTGTTAAATTATTACGCGGGATATCGTGTATTTTCTAACTTGGGGCGTGTTGTGTGTAAGCAAATGGTGTCCTGTTCGTTAAAAAAATAAACATGATAATTTAGCATCGGTCGCTTACGTGTGCCCAATGTTTGAAAACACTCCTGACTAATTGAACTGAGCTCTGCCGAATGTCCGGCAATAGGCTGAATTAATTATGTCGCATCTTCGATGAACAACGTTGACTTCTGGCGCTGAACAAGTGTCGATTTTGTATGAGTTATTAACATTTTTGCCACTTGGATGCACGCTGATGAATAGCGAGAGGAAGTGGAGAGAGCAGGTGGACGCGGTTGTGATTGATTATTTTCTTTTCGATTCAGAGATTAAAATATAGTAATAATATGTTAAATAAATTTATTTTTAACGAACGAATGTTGTAATTGATTGGTTGGCAGCCGTTTTTAAAGTAAGATTCATGAGATTAATTTTATCATTTAATTTATTTCTGTGTATTCTGTGACGTTTCACATTTAGTTGTGCGTATAGCTGTATTTAAAACCTGTTTTAGGACGTAGTTTTACCAACGCTTTTTCCGAACCAATCTTCTTCATATCAATTAAACACTACACACTAAATGCCACAAACGCTTCTAATAAATAACCAACTGTTTTGAAACATTGAGAAAACTAGTTTGACGATTAAACTATGAAAAAAAAAAGGAAATGATCATTATGATAATAAGGATGTTTCTTAAAGGGAAACTTAAAATCGTATAGGTATTAAATAATAATTATAAATCTACGTCAATATTCATGTCAGAAATATTACTATTACAATCTTCCAAGATTTGACAATATTAATGAACTTTTTTATTTACTATTTTTAAAAATGTATATTCAGATCAAAAAGGTCACATATTCACAATTCGAAAGAAATTGACACTTGAATGAAAATATTTTTTTTTTATAATTTTTTATAAATAAGTCAACCGAGTATGTCACCCTGGCCTCTTTTGATAGGTAGGTTAAAAATTAAATTAAATTTTACAATCTAAACCAAATAGACAATTCTTGTGTCAATCGAAATCAATAATGAATTAATTTGAAAATATTTATATATGTATTGGTGTTTCAAGATTTGTGTTTCTTCTTCTTCTTCTTTCAAACAGGCAATTCACCCTTCAAGAGTGATTTGTGCCATTAAACATGTTTAAAGATTATTTCATAGAAAGCAGTACAACAATATAATAGAATAAAGAATATTGCGTTACAAGTTAATACCATTGACATTCAAGAAATTTGCTATTATATAGCTTAAATGTGGCGAGTTGAGGGAAAGAAGATGACACAAGTTAACCGGGAGTTAAAAATTACCATTGACAAGATTATTGTAAAAAAAACCTGTGATCCGCAATGGACAGGCAGAAAAGACTGGTCAAGGGTTTCCTCCTCGGCACCACATTCACACATTGAGGAGTCTATTATGTTCATTCTGAACAAATGTGAGGCCATCTGGCAATGCTCAATTCTCATTCTAGAGATATTTGCTACTGTTCTTTTAGAGACTTTCCTGTTGGAGAACCAAGGGGTGCGGGAAATAGATCTTTGAATTATTTTAAGCCGATTACCCTTGTGATTGTTTGGATTCATCCACTGTGCAGACCAGATAGAATTCATATGTTTTTTTACCATATTAAGTCTGTCATACATCGGGATATAGAATTGACGGGGAAAAACTCCGGAAAGAGTAGTCTTCTTGGCCAGTTTATCAGCACATTCATTTCCCTGAATTCCCTCATGTGCAGGGATCCAAACGAATGACACCCGTTTATTGTTGCTGTACAAATCAAATAGGCATCTTCTGATGGAACAGATTATCTCATTGTCTAGCCAAACTTTCATATTAGCAGAGAGGGGAAGATTTGTGTTTATGTTTTGAGAATATGTCTACCTGTGTATTCATTTGGATCAATTGATTATAACACCGCATTATTCTTTGTATTACAGAAAAAATCCAAGCTTGATGTTATGTTGTCATACGTTGTTATGTTATTAAGTAATTTGAAGTTAATTTGTTGTAAAACTACTTGGTTGATATGGCAAAACTGGATAACGCGTTTCTAGGAATAGGTTGAGGATCGATTCTCGACTAAAAAATATTTTCGATAAATTGATTTTTTCTGTTTATCTTGCGAGTTGATTCATTTAATTTGTATTAAAAATGCAGTAGATGCTAATTATTTACGCATTATGCATTTGTATTAATACATTTATATGCATCACCAAAAATTAGTTATTAATGACATGCATACGATTATGACTAATAAACCTAACGTTTTATTAAATTTTTTAATTGACATCCAGATTTCATTGCTTGTCCCGTACGTTCCAAATTTTTCTTGCCATTGTCTATATTCAAATTTTTTTTCCAAGATTTATTACCCACAAATTATTGTACTATCTTAGTTCAATATCATATATTTACTTTATACTACGTCCAATAATATGTCTCTTCCAGAGGGTGCTTTTTTCCGTCTAAATTACTCCTGGCTTCTCGTCAGCTGCTTCTTATCTTAAATAATAAGACAAAATATTTTGTTTAAATCACTATTTATTGATTGGTATCTTGGTACCTATGGTATTTTCTTCAGGAAACAATATATACTGAAATTAAAAATACAAGCATAGATAAAAACAAAACTATAAAGTGGTGGGTAACTAAGTAGGAACTAATATGAAAACATATTTAAAAGGTGACTATTTGCAAAGAGGATTTGGTTATTTATAATATTAAGCTTGCTATTAACACATTTTCTTATTTCTAAAATTTCAAATTTATCTTACTGTATAATTTTTAAGGCCTCGTTAATGTCAAAAGAATGGTTTGTTTCCAAAAGGTGATTGACGAATTCAGAATAGTTGTTGCTATTTAGGCATCTCTAGTGCTTTGTTTTGATTTATGCTTGTATTTTTAATTCCAGTATGCATTGTTTCCTGAAGTAGATACCATAGGTAACAAAACATGTTGAATAATCAATAAATAGTGGTTTAAACAAAGTATTATTATTTATAAAATATGTGGCCACAAAGTAATTTTGGTAATTTTGAAGAAGCGTCTAATTTTGATTGGCTTTCTGGGGATTAACAAAAGCGTTGATTTCTTCCTTTTTATTTTATTGGATAAAATTTTAAGATAGATATACTGATCCTAAAAATTCATTCTTTTGATATTGATATAATAATATGCTACTTATGACCCCATTGTTTTTTGATTTATTGTCATTTGCAGTTTCTTATCTGAATTCTAATAATTGACGGTTCGTCATTTTTAGTCTTCTGTCTTCTCTCCTAAAGTTGGTAGATTTTTTCCTTCCATTATTTCTTATTACCTTATGATAACAATTGATTCAGATGGCTTTTTCTGTTAATATTATTACTATTTTCAAACTAAGCTAAACGCTTGTGCTATGAGAACTTGATGGCCTCCTGGAACGAGGCTCGATCCCCGATCACTAGATTACTAGGCGAGTATCGTAATCACTAGACCACAAGCATATCAAATCATCATTTGATTATTTGGTTTTCAACAGCAAGACTGCAATTGAGTTTCTGAAATTATTTTGAGTTAATTCAACATAATCACAACACGACGGTAGACATTTTAGGAAACTGATTCCAGCACCGGCTTTAAATTTTTTATCACTTTAAAATTTTAACCTCACATAACGTTTGCAGCTCAGTTCAGAAAAGGAAAATATCAATACTGATCAATCTGGTGTACTTCGGCGGTGGACCCGAGGCTCCCTGATTTAAATCTCAGAGCGACTACACGCGCGGACGGTTTTTTAGATTTTCCTCGATAAGCTGGAAAGGGAATGGAATATTTGTCGCTTAAATTGTGTCAACTGATTCATGAAGAGGTCAGTGTTGTTCAATGTCTCTCAGCATTAGATTAAAAAAGACCTTTTATTACATAACCTACCGAGCTTCGTATGAGATATTTTTCTAAACTTTTATACAAAATATATACAAATAGAAAGTAATGAGATAAAAAAAATATTGAAATGGTTTGATGAAGAATGCTAAGAAGCTATTTCTTGAAAAAATAAAACCTCTTTGTAAACCTCTTCACCAGCGCCGGCGCTAGACTTCTCGACGCCACAGGCAAGATTGTTTTTTTCCGCCCTAGTAACTTAAGTGAAGATGTTTTCAATTTTTGTGAAACCATCCCCATAAATTGATCGCCCGCGTGCCACACACATTAGTGGCGGTATTCGTTAGGCTGGCATTTGAAACATGCTTAAGGGCGATTTTTACCAAAAGAGGTTCTGGACACTAGTGTTGACTGCAAATTACAGCTTTTTTAGGAAATAACTATAATGTCAATTATTGGATTTGCTTTCTTGGATTAAACTTTTGATGACAAATTTTCGAACCTAACAATTTATCATCTAACGATAGATGTATTAATTTGAAAAAGTGTAACATATTGGTTCGAAAATTTGTCGTCAAAAGTACTGTCACTGTAGCATAGTTGGATAGTGCTCCTTTCCCGGTTTGGAAAGAGATACAGGTTTGAATTCTGGTAGCGCAACAACAATATTTTCGATAAAATTGATTTTATATGTATATATTTCTAATTAATACATTTGATAATCCGAAAACTTGAAAACAACTGTCTAAAAATATGGTACGATACCTAATAAATCAAACCATCTAAAGCGTTGTGTCATCCGTAAATATCTTATCATTATTATAAGTTGCGCCGTAGGTAGGTCAATTATTTAATAAAAAACATTACAACATCTGTATCCGTAATTATGATCGTGTATTTATATTATACAATCATTTCATCTGAGTGGTTAAATAAACAGAATTGGAAGTCACTGCCACCGCCTGAGATAAATCTGTGATTGACAGTTTAACAGTCGTGACACTCGGAGTATCGCCGAATCAGCACGACCTGTTGTTTTGTTCTTGATCGATCCCCACCTGACAAAAATATACTTCCGAGAAATCGATGTTACAGCTGGTTAGCTCGGAGAGATGAAGATCGTATCGCTGCGTCAGTCGCTGCAGCGGATACCGCATTCGAACCTTCGACCGTCTAGCTCCATCCCGCGCGGCAATAATATGGATTTAGTATACCTATCTCTACATGTAAGTATAAATCTATATAATCATTTAGTAGATATGTATATCAATATTTTTATTTTTTATCTTTGTTTTATTAACCACTAAAATGAGTTTAAATACATCTACCGGTTTCGAAAAATACCATTTTCTTCTTCAGGATGTCATAACTAACTAAAACATATATTGTTTCTTTGACAGAATCTATTTTTAAAAAAAATTTTTTTTTTTTAGTACCTAACTCAAATCATTACTTAATACAAATTTACTCGAATAATTTTCAGGAAAAAAATTGAGTTAGGTACTAAAAAAAAAAAAATTTTTTTTTTTAAAAATAGATTCTGTCAAAGAAACAATATATGTTTTAGTTAGTTATGACATCCTGAAGAAGAAAATGGTATTTTTGGAAATCGGTAGATGTATTTAAACTCATTTTAGTGGTTAATATAACAAAGATAAAAAATAAAAATATGAATCTTAACCACAAAGATAACATTGCTGATTTTAAAAGTATGATATGTATATCTAATCACAGGTTAGGGATAAATTACTTCCTGAAGTCAAGTCAAAAATTATCTACATTTATCGTTCAACAATTTATTTACACAAAGGTTAGGGGTTCAACATGTATCGTTGATTTGATGGGCTGAACCATGACTGATGTTCAAAGAAGACGCAACCTCACTCGCCTATTCGCTAGGACCATCTCTCGAGCTTACTGGATCTTGTCGTCTGTGGTGAAGGTTGACGGGCGTCCAGCTGCCTCTCCGTACTTGATAAAAGTCTACGATGAATTTTAGCCCCTTTCACACCTTCCGATCAGCGAAACCAGATTAGAGCTCGTTGTACCTCTTTGGTGCAAACTGTTAGCGGAGCGGACACGTTTATACTGTAATAAACAGAAGGCAAATAACGCGATCGGGATCAAATTTCGCAAACGTGACCGCAGTCGTGCCAACTCTAAGCACGCATACGCAGAAGGCAATATGACAACCTTGAAGGAGTGTTATGGTGAAAGTGTAGATAATTTTTGACTCGCCCTCGTAATACAAATATTTATTTACATATGCCATATATTTATTTTATATTATTTCTTATTTATTAACAATAAAAGTGTTTTAATGATAGTTTTATTAGGCTTCGCCAGCGCCGACGTAAACACTTTTGATAAATTGTCTACATGCGAATTTAATTAAATTAAAAATTATAATAATACACTGCTATCAAAGTCAGAAAAATGGAAAATAGCAATAAGTTTTACACTAAAATTATGTGTAACTGAATCTTAAAATACATAAAAATACTTACATGTAAAAATGTTGTATATTTTAATTGATTTAATATTCGACGTTTGAATACCTACACGAAACCGAGCAAAGAAATGAATTTAACATGTAGGTGCTTTTTTTCGTCTTTAAGTTTCCAGTTTTCAATATAAAGGAGTTATTTATCAATTGACGTGTTTGTCGGTCTTGTGGTTAAGACACTTGCCTAATGATCCTGTGGTCGGGGATTTGTGTCCCATTCATGTTAATTCTATTTTCATAGTATAATAAGCATTTCAGCTTAGTTTGAAAATTTAAAAAATATTCATGTGGCACGTATTGATTTACGTTTGGTATTGTTTAATATATTAAACCTTAAACTCGAGTGAAAATATTAACTTCGGACAAAAAATTGACAGATCATTTATTAATGTTGAGCTAGTGACGAACTATGTTAAGGAGTAATACCTGTATTAAAAAATGGATATACAATAATTCGCATGTGCTACTCTTTTAATTGAATATTCCTGTTAAATCAATTCTTTAAAGTTATCTGGGCAGTAAGTTAATAAATTTACATAATACTAAAAATAAATTCAGATATCCTCTTCATCTATTTAAATAATATTTCACATATCTACCAATCTTTATATGATATTAATTTTTTTTTTAAATAAATAAATTGTTTTATTATGTATCTTAAATTTTAATTACTTCTTTTATAAAATATTATCTACAGTATGTAAAATGTGAGTTGATAAAATCTATATTCATTATCATCTGCTGTTATCGATCCACTGCTGGATGATGGCTTCTCCGTAACTTTGCCACTCTTTTCAGTCCTTCGTCAATCTTTGCCATGTCACTCCTACTGCTTCGAAAATTCGTCTATTCATCGAGACTTTGGGTAACCTCTAGGTTAAATACTAATTAAATGTATTAATTAGAAAGATATACATATAAAATAAATTTTATCGAAAAATATTGTTGTTGCTACCGGGATTCGAACCTGGATCTCTTTCCAATCCGGAGAAGGTGCATTAACCAACTATGCTACAGCAGACTGTACTTTTGACGACTATCCAGACCCAGGTTCGAATCGAATATTTTTCGATAAAATTAATTTTATATGTATATCTATCTAATTAGTATTTAAAATATCACAGAGCTATGTTCTGAATAATTACAACGTTACAATAAGAATGTGTTCTCCTTAAAAGTTTATTTATTTGTTTACTTATATATTTATATATGTAGAATGAAGTGTATCAAGCTTTTGACTGATAGGTTTAACGTAGCTAGATATTTGAGAAAATAAAAAATAAGACAAGCGGGAAGGTGAAGAAATGAATATAAATAATATTCGTGTGTGTGTGTGTGTGTGTATTTATTCCTACGGTTTAGCAGGTAAATTAGTTAAGAATGGAATACCGTATATTCCTATTCCGATACACATCTTTCACTTCTTCTGCATTTTACATAAATATGCATATCATGTATTTACATATATCTTGTACAACATGATACTCAGATTTTTTAGCTTCCCTTAAAATTACTTGACGCCTTGTTCCATTCATGCTCACTTTAAAATTCTGACTACCCTTTCATCTATCCATTGGTGGATTGGCCCCCGGCTTTCAAGAGGGCCCCCGAATCGCTGAAGGAAGAGCGAAAAGAAAATATAGAATTATAAAAGCTGCAAATATGAATCTCCGATCCGATTGTGTTCGACTGTCGTTGGGTATTCTAGACTTTATACAGTTTTATTATTTGTCCGGTCGGTTTGGCAGCTCTAGGAGCTCCAGGTATGTTATTCTTGATAGCTTAACCTAAAACATCGTTAGTAGACCCGTGTTGCTGTTCGTGGTTCACGTTGTATTGTGATATTATCATTTTGGGACCCTTACCTTTAGTGATGGTTAAACCCTAATTGTGTTCGATTGTAACGATAATCGGTAACTGATTATTTGTAATTCTTCGAGCAATGATTGGTAAGCTAGAAAGAAAACCTAACCAACTTGCTATCACGCTGATTCTCCGTGGGGGTAGGCAAAAAGGATAGAGCGTCACACTCCTTTGTCCTAACACACAATTCTCGCCTCATCCATACTCATACATCTTCTCATACAAGCTCACCGATTATTGAGGCTTCTAATAGGATCATCATCCAGCATCTGGTTTATTTGGTCGTGTCAAGTCTTCCGCGAACGTCCTCTATTTCTGATATCATCAACACTTGCGTCATATATTTTTCTTACCATTCTCTTCTCATTCATCCCTTTCATATGACCAAATCACCTAAGTGATCCTTTATTAATCCTACTCACTATACTAAGATCGGCTTTACATTCTTTCCTTATTTCTTCATTCTTTACTCTGTCGTAAATAGATCTGCCATATATACGCCTAAGTGATTTGTCGTTCTTCTTCTGCCAGGTCCAGGCCTTACTTCCATACATCAGTGTCGATACCAGGACTCCATTGTGTACCGCTAGTCTTGCCCAGTAAATTTTCAACTGCTAAATCTTAGTTACCATTCATCGTTATATCTCAGTTACCAATCGTGATAGAAAAGGGGTCCCCAACAGGCCCATACATCATCGATCCGCCCCTGCTTGCACGTGTACGTACCTACCCAAAGTGAAATAAAATCTCTCACTACATAGGCACGTCCACAATAATGAAGCACTGCGAACTTTGAGTGGACACGGTAAGCAATCGATATGTTCTGATACTGATCTAGTCACATAGCACGGTACGGATAGCCGGATTCTCAGGTTTTCCGTATATGTACTCACCATAACTAAAATTCGTCTTAGCCAGGCCTCGTGTGAAAGACTCCTTTGGCGTCAGACAGAGCCTTGTGTGTACAGCCTGGCTCTGTCCCTGATTGGCCTCCCGTGTCCCGTATTGTCCGGCGTGTCAGGCGCGATTAGTTCCACCGCGGCCCCCCGGGGGGCGGGTCTGCAGGGGCCCCCGCTGGGCCCCCGCTGGGCTCGGCCGACCATTGTGGGACCCTGGTGAGAGAATCGGCCAGGGGTTTCCAAATGTCCACAATTTTTTTTCGGAAGATACCTACTGCATCAACATCTTTATGCAGAGTTCAGTTCTGGTATTGATTGAGCAAATAATAGGTATTTATTTTATATTATTATTACAATACTAAAATACATGCGTACTATAATGAAAATAACCGCTATCAAAATAAAATAAAAGATACATACAGATAGATTACATACATATATTTTTTTAAATGTTTGTTTACTAGCACTCGATATACTATTATAGTCAAAGCCGTGCATTGCATACAAGTAAAAAAGCTATGCATTACTCAAAAGTCTGGAAACAAATATGAATTAAATAATCTATATGTTATAATTACGCTATCGCCCATCATTTATAAGTAGAATCATTAGTTATAGATACTACCGCGCGACGCCACCGGAGCGCTGCAGTACTCTACTGGGTTATTGTTCATTTATTGCTATTACAATAGCTATCTACTGTTTTAATATGTCGTTATATTCAAGCCATACAATTGCACCTACTGAATTGATAATTCCACTCGGCGGAGTCAGAAGTGTATCAGCTGATCCATATTGTACGGAGTCATTACTTATGCTGTTTCCTAATAGAAAAATATTTAAAGGTTTTGAACTTGACTTAGAGCTGATCGAAACATTTAATTCCTCATTTACTAATTCGAAAATTGGACAACCTGACTAAACGTGTTGTTTTCATGGTTTTTCTTTGCGTTTTAGAATAATACATTTTTATTATGATAGATTCATTTTGCTTAAAGACGTTGGTTGAACGAAAGTTCATAAACCTATGTACAATGTAGCATATTGTATAGTATTACTTAATATAATGGTAACAGCATAACCTAAGTCTATGCCTACTGCACACCACTGATTATAATATATTAAATGTTGGCTATACTGAGACAAACATAATTAAAATAAATTTTAAAATACATACATAGTTGAAAACATAATTTACTACCTTATATAATTTTAATAGTGATATTAAGCGTAAAAATAAACAATCACAGGTATATCATTCGTTTAATAAAATAAGATGGTGTAATAGATATGGAGGTTCAAACACAAATATATATTTGCAATGAATTGGTAATTAAATAGACTTAACTCGACGTAGAATAAATAAAAACAAATAATGTTAATGAAAATACGTAAAGATGATTGATTATTAAAAGTAATGCAAAAATATAAATAACAAACAATTATCTACATTTAATATAAATTAAATGAGTCAATTAGAAAGATATACAGAAAAAATCTATCGAAAAGTAATTTAGCTACTAAAATTATTTTTTAGATATACGGATTTTTTATGTATATCCGATTCATTTAATTTGTATTAAAATGACCATATAACTATTTATGTTCTGAAGTTAAAAATATTATATTTTACTGATATTTTTTACAGACATTGGTTAGGCTCCGTAACCTGCACTGGATACGGGAATTTTAAAATATTGATTCATAAATGTTGGTATATACTGAGCGGGTCAAATATTAAAATTTAATCCCTTCGCACTATTTTATTCTTTATAGTAATTTGCGTCAAAGAAAAGAATTCCTATTTAAAAGGATTTTTAGATGTGTTCAGTGAATCAATAATTTCACATCCCTGATTACCAAAGACCACATGGTATTATTAATATTAGAAACCTAATTAAAATAGAAAAATTGTAAAAAATTGAAAACCAGTAATACACCTGGCGACTCCCATCTTCGAACATTCCAAATCCCTGGAGTACGAACATTGAACGTCTCATTGGCGATTAGCGGCGTGAAGTTAGATACGTATGCAAGAATAGTTGGACGGAATGGCCATTAATCGGCCCATTCTTTCATTAACGGGCAAATTTAAAATCTAATTAAATATGTTATGTCATTCTTTCACATTGGAATTGGTTTTATTTCCGTTTCTGTCCGTATTTCTAGAGAATTCTAGTCCTGGACGCGGGGATAATTGGGGCCCATTCACACAGAAAGTCTCGGAATTTGGGTTGATTTAATCTAAAATTTGTTACATAATAAGTACCTCGGCGCTTCAATTAAATATTTGATGTGATTTTAGTGTCTTAATTGGAAATTCTTCATAGATGGATTAGCGGTGCGCAATGGGGTTCTAGTTTCAACACTGATGTATGGAAAGTTTGCGTAATACAATGGAAATATGTGGTAAACATTTTTATAGAACAAATTAAAATTTAATGATAAATACATAGCATTGTTTATAAGATTAAGAATGGTTAAAAGAGCACAAAGAGTTTGAACATGTGTAATTTTTGAGGGTGGATAAGATTTAAGGTCGAAGGCTAGAAACAAAGGACATCCACAAAAAATGACCAGACACAGATGGTTCTATTAAACGTCTCTACAATTGTCAATCAATAATTTACATGTGTAAATGCTTGTAGTCTAGTGGTTACGATACTTGTCTAGTATTTTAATGGTCGGGGGTTCGAGCTTCGGTCCATGAGGTCATCAAGTTAGTAATAGCTTAGTTTGAAAATAGTAAGAATATTGATTGGCATATATACGTATGTATTTATATATAAAAAAATAGTGTTGTTGGTCGGGATATAGTGACTATTTTTAAACTTCTTGTTAGATGCATGTGTGCATGCGTGTTGGACCACAACAAGTCCACAATAAAAATGATTTTCCTTTTCATTATTTTATGTATAATATCATAAAATGAGAACCTTTGTGAAATATTCTTAAAAATCGCCCAAAATAGCTAATGAACATAAATAATAATAAATAAATAAATAATTA
Source organism: Eubasilissa splendida (assembly GCA_031772225.1). Classification (NCBI taxonomy): domain Eukaryota; kingdom Metazoa; phylum Arthropoda; class Insecta; order Trichoptera; family Phryganeidae; genus Eubasilissa; species Eubasilissa splendida. The sequence continues at coordinate 14,833,292 of CM062861.1, read as the reverse complement.
TTTTTTATAGGTGAACACGTATACTTTCATATCTGAATAATAACTAATTATTGTTAACTGTAGTATATTGCCATCACCAGTTTTTGGTTTATTCCTGTCCCCCCTTAGCCTATTCCTAAACCAGTGCATATTGTTCCTTTAGCTCGACTGGTTCTTTTTTTGCATTCGAGGAGAGGAAGTGTATGACGTGATTATTTGTGTTGGATCACTACTGTGTCAATTGCTACATTGGGTGATCTTCCGGAAGGGCCACGTGACGGCGTCATCAGCCAGGTGAGTCGAGCTGTCCCTTGGTACGGCGAGTTCCGCTACCCAATCCCTCATTCCGATTCCCTACTTCCTATTTAACCCATCCTTCCGATTCCATCTAGCCACCACCTTGGTGACCAGCGACTTGCGTCGGTCACAAACAGAAATATTTGTAAGGTTATCTTGTCATACAAACTTGTTTTCTGAAACCAGATATGTCCAAATTCAAAATTCAATTATATTTAATTTGTATAATACGCGTGTGAAATATTAAGGGAATAGGTTTTATTATGGATAATTTTTATTATAATAACTTAATCAACTATGGTAATGGTTGTAAATTGTAAATGAAATATCATTACCTACGTCAGCTGATTTGGTTCCGAGGTCACGAGCTTACAACACCTTTGAAATTAATAACAGCGGTGCTATACCTGCACCTGAATCAGAATTTAACTCTGTTGACTCGCGAACGCTTATGGAAATCTATCGTCTATTTTAGTTACCAGGCGTACTAGATGATATGATAAACTTATCGAAAGTTTAGTTCAATTTATTTTTAAACAATCGAAACCCCCCTTGCAACAACGCAATGTCATATTTCGGCAGATCTGAATTATGAATGCAAATGCGTTGTATATCTTCTTCAGCATCGAATGGTAGTATATCGCACAGAATCACTCGCCGAGGAGGCGCCATATAATTGATATGATAAGATACGTGTCAATAATTTAAAGGTGTAATCATCGGCGTGGCGCCAAAAAACCTGTGGGATAGATTTTAGAAAAACAAAGACGTATTAGTAAAACGTCACAAGCGGCGGCCTGTCGCCGTGTTGGTACTTGCAAATATGACTATACGTATTGTTATGAATTTGAATAAAAACAGAGTATTCTGCTGGCAGGAGCTATTCTCGATTTTGCTACCGTAGTGTACCGATATTGAACATCTTTTGTGTTTCATTACTTTCGACCTCATAATTATCATCATCATCGCCGGTTGAGAGAAGCTGAGATTGGCGAACCACCTTTGTCTACATTTTTGTTTCCTGTACGGAACAAGTAGGTATATTAAATAACCATATAATAAATAAAAATACTATTACACGAAATTTCTAAGTAATCATAGCAGCACATATAACACTATCTATCGTTCAGTATGGCCGATGCTCCGCCTATCTATAAGCATTTGTAAAAACGATATACAGTGTTGTTGCAGGAGGAGTCTCAACGTGCAGACAGTTCAAACAGAAATCAAATATGCTACAACTATCAAAGAATCAGGGAAAGCATTGCTGTTCCCATGTAATAATCCGTAATTTTTCATAAATGTATTCCATAAATATAATTCCATAAATATAATTTTCCATAAATATAATTCCATAAATGTTCCCATGTAATAATAATCCAAGAGTAAACCGATGCCCATAAACTGTGATATCTGATGACCGGCCTTACTTGGTAAGGAGTAAAAAAGCACCGGGAGAACATAAGTCCGAGAAAGCTTTATGTGTCTATCGTTGCCCGCAGATACCGGCCGGGCCACGATCATGTTCACAAACAGAATAAAAGGTGAGAAATTAAACGGACACAGGCTCCTTGCTTGCCGAGTAACAAGCGACACCACAACACCACAACACCACCCCTTGTTCGGGTATTCGCGACTCTCGTGTTTCTCCCGACGCCGATAATGTCCGAGAAACAAACAACTCGCGGTATTTAATACGAATTCCTCCTCACTTACATGCCCCCCTGGCAGTGAAATAAAATCAGTGCTTGTATAGCGGAACGCCGAGTGTGCGCTTAAAATTTAAATGAAACAAAAAGAAAGGCATCTTCGTTATTAAAATAAAAATTGTATGATTGGTACTTTCTCTTCTGGTTCCAAGAATTCCAAGAATTCCATAATAAATGTCGATTGATCAACAAATCGATTAAAAAATGTGTCGATGGGCGCGCTAATAATTGTTTAGAGAATCGTGCAACTGGAGAAATTTTTAAAACAGATGTGAAGATCAAAATATAGTTATTTAATTAAAAAAATATGCGTAAGTCACAAATAAATACATCCGCGGATGTTGTCAAGATATATTCTGAACGTTTTCGTACTTCTGTCACATTTACGTTGTATTTATTTGTAATAGAAAGACACATTAATTATATTAATTAGAAAGATATACATATAAAATCAATTTTATCGAAAGATATTGTTGTTGCTTCGAACCTGGGAACGTGCATTAACCGGGCTCCAGGTTCGAATCCCGGTAGCAACAATATTTTTCGATAAAATTTATTTTATATGTATATATTTCTAATCAATACATTTAATTTAACTTCACAATAAGTATGTGTTCTCCTTAATATTTAGAAAGATATACAGAAAAAATCAATTGATCGGAAAAATATTTGATTGCTGCCGGGATTCGAACCTGGGAACCTGCACTTTTCCTATCCGGGGAAACGTGTTGCCATTCCACTGTATCGACCAATTACGTATATCAACTTAATTAATTTATTATTTAATTTGTTTTAAAAATACCACAGAACTGTGTTATAAAAATGTAAATTCACAACAAAAAATGTGTTTTCTTTAAAAAAAGTATTTATTTACATTTGAAGTGATTTGAGAAGTGGCGAACTTATGATAGCTAAATAAAATACATGCCTTTTAAAAGCCTTGGCTTATAGATACTTCTTCAGTACCTATGTCCTACAGAAAACATTACTTCATAAATTGTTTTGATTTTTGAAGATAATTTTACGAAGACTTTGTCAAATCTGTATCGCTGCCTTCGATAAGATATTCTGGTGACTTTTCCTGAAGTCCGTTGCTGAATACAATGAATTGTAGGTACTCTAATCTTTGCTTAATATAAGATTATTGCTCGTGTACACGCGTGAAATTTTCTCTTGCGTCACGAAGATTTGGCAGTAAAGGATGGTTTGCATCGTTTGATCCTTCAAAATGCAAAATAACCTCAGTTCTACGCACTCAACTCTGTCCATTACGCGAGTTTCAACCATGTAACTTTAATTTAATCTTAATGTGCATTGAGTATATATATGTATATATGTCAATTAAAAGGGTTTGAACACGTATTGAGAAATCCAGAGGAATGAATACCAAGATGTGTCTTGCTGGCAACCCTGGATGGAAGGCCCTTCAGGAAAATAGGATAAATAGAAACAATGACTGTATAAAGACAGATTGGGTTTTAAGAAATTGGTCAACAAGTACCTATAGAAGCGGCGTAAGACAAAAATGGATGCGCCTTGTCGAGGCCCCCAGTCTAGGATAAGAGAATGAAAATGATGATGATAATAATCAGAAAAGAGTTAGATGTTGTCGGTTGCGGTGAGAAAAGAAGAAAGAAAGAAGAAGGTAAGAGATTACCCAACCAGTTTTGTTTTGAAATGATTTTCTTATTTTATTAAACTAGAAGTAGGTATATGTCATTCTAAAAAGGCCTAAAAGAGAACATGCATTTTAAATTAGAAGAAAATATAAAGTTTTTCAGAAAAGAGGTCCGAAAATGGTTGAAAGGTCTACAATAAAAGTAAATAAATAATGAAAAGTAACGTTCAAAACTTAATAAATTTCACTTTTTCTATGTACAATATTAAATAGAATTTAATTTTATCACTACTATTATAAATTTTTGATCATGTTTGTATAAATGTCTCAAGTTACCCCCATAATTCGAAATAATTCTTATTTAGAATTGCATAATGTTAATGTAGTTTACAATATTGTTTTTATGTAGATTATTTAACTTTGTTTTTAATCATTTAATAATGAGTTATATTAATACACCAATCGGTTTCAGAAAATACCGTTTCCCTTGTAAGGATGTCAAATTAACTAACTAAAACCATGTCACGTTATTTAATGTTTTAAAAATCTATTAAAAAAAATATAATAATAATAAGTCTAGTATCTATCTATCTTAAATTGTTACGATGATGAAAGATGTGGATTTAGTTAAGTTAATTTGACATCTTGACGAAGGAAATAGTATTTTCCGAAACCGGTTGGTGTATTAAAATAACTCATTAAGTGGTTAAAAACAAAGCTAAATAATATACATAAAAATTAACACAGATCACAAAGTTAATTTTGTATATATTGTTATAAAATAGATTATTTATATACTTTATATAAAGCAAACTGATTTAAAGTTTTTTAAAAAGTCACTTATCCCAGCACGCTTGCGAACTGTTTGACATACAGTCGTAGAGGACTGCTGTTAGTCCATTTACGACCCATCAGTCGGTAGTTTGGGCTGGTGAACGGAGGGGCGAGGGTCACCAATAAAGTGGTCGTTACATTCCTTTAATGCCGGTCGCAGGACCTCTTCTAGGGCCCGCGTAATTATTACATCCTTGCCCCGCCCTGGCCGAGAGAACCGAAAGCACAACCCCTGGTGGTTCGGTTTCCACCTCAGCGGGCGTAAAATCCCGGATGATGCGCCATAAATGGGGAATGCGTAGTTTTAAGGGGATTTTTATGCCCACCTTTACGAGGAAAGAAAGATATAAACTGGTGAATGACTCGGGATGGAAAAGTAATTGAACCTCTAGTACATATTCCATGTTCTGATCACGTGATGCTGAAGTACATCCCTTATTTTTTCAAACAAGGGTTGTGGTTTCTTACTTCCCCAAGATGTACTCTTTTATAATACCTTAATTACCTACCTCAGAACAGGTACTTTATATGTATCTAGCGAGGTAGGAAGCGGCCAACAAGCTTGCATGTAAATTAAATGTATTATTAATACTTTTACTAAGGATTTTTATATTGATGCAAGCTATAAAGAAATGTTATTATAAAATTTATCGGCACTGAAAAAGAAAAAAAGAAAATTTTTACTACTATTTTAAAATTATTTGATTATGAACGTTGCGAAATATTCCAAGGAACCAGGATTGCTCTGCAATATTGAAACGAGTGTTTAAATCAATATAAGGAATTTTATTGAAAAGTCTAGGTAACATCCGGTTAAATATGGAAGTTACGGATTAACGAAAACTTTAACTCGTAGTTAAACTATATTTTAAGGCTCCCCGAGAGCGACTTCGAGTCCTTTGAAAGCTTTTATAGATTTGGTTTGCGGACAAAAATGATTTTTATGATTTATTTTGGAACAATGTTACCATGTTATAAATGGCGATTAAGAGAGTATGAAGTGAGTTGTGAGTTGTGAGGTGAAAGACTAAATATAAAACCCATTGTCAAATACAGTTCTTTTCTTCTCTTCTTTTTCTTTTTCATAGCATTATATTTATTTCGTAACTTTAATGTATAACATAATATGTATAATCTTTATGGCGAATCGGGTTAAAAAAAACCTGATCACTTTAGAATAAACACATTATTATTATTTTCAGTAGATTAGACATTAAATATATAATAATATATCCCAAATAATATCAATATTGTAATTCTGATTAAAAATATATACATGGTAAAGGTATTGCATTTTTTCAAACAGTGACTTGATAGGCTCTGCTGCTAACGATAAATTACGATGTTTAAATTTAAAGCTCGTAAATTGCCTGACAGCTGATGTGAATTTCTTGAAAATTAAATAATGATTAATTAGTAGATAACAGAACAGATACCAAATAGTTTTTGCATCATTCGATAATATAATTGTACATAAATCAGGGTGGCCTGCGAAACCAAAAAATGAACATCTGCATACTGAGACAGATTAAAAGAACTTAGGCAGCCCGTCTACTCATAAATGCATTTGTATTTATGCAGGTCTGCCAATGTTTCAGCTGAATAATTTAAAATGTATTCTGATTGCGGCAGCATGGGTAATATATTAAACTTCTAAATTTTCTCACATAACATTCCCATTTGCGTGAATTGTCTTCTGAAAGTATGATGTATAAGTCGACATAACATGGCGACTCTATATCTTCAAGATCAAAGACAAGTTAAATGGTAGATGTCAAACGTCAATGGAAGGTACGTCTCTACTTCAGGTTATAGAACCGACCAGCCATTAAACCAGAAGTCTAAGTTGAGTGAATGGGCAATTTGCAGTGGCAGACCCAAAATCGTGAAACTTTTTGCCCTCCGTCATAAGGAATAGTGAATAAGAGACTTTATTTAAAAAAGACACTGAAAACATACCGTCTCACCAAATCACGTACATCAGTCCAAATAACCATTTTTAATTTGAATTATTAGTGCAGGATTAACCAGTATATGTGTAAAGTGCCCTTGAGGTGAATTTTTTTTACGAAAATGGCGCTATTTAAATTATTGAATTATATGTTAATAATTAACCCAGGAGAAATGATATCATCATCAAACCAACGAGATATTTTAAGGATTCACATTGTGAAGTTGCAATTTTTTAAAACACAGGTCTATGATATTTTTAATACAAATTAAATGTATTAATTAGAAAGATATACATATAAAATCAATTTATCGAAAAAAAAAATATTATACACGCTCTATTCAGGCATTAACATAATTAATACATACACAAACAAAAAAATTAAAAAATATATAAAATGTGAAGTAAAGGAATTTATCTGTCACATTGGGTTGAGACAAAAAAAATTGTAATAATATTGTAGTAACAATTTTGGTAGCTTGTGGCGTAGTGGTTAAGACGCTGGCATAGTGGTCGGCGGTTCGCGCCTCGTTCCAGGACTCCATCAAGTCAAATCACCACACGCGTTTAGCTTAGTTTGAAAATAGTAAGAATATTGATGTGACATGTATTCCGTGTACGCATCTCTATTTTTATATATATATAAAAAAAAAATATATATATATATATCTTTCTAATTAATTAATTTAATTTGTATTAGAATTTATTTAATTTGATTACAATTTTAAAAAACTAATATATGCAACTAGAAGAAATTAAAAAAAACTATTAAATTTTATTATTAAAATTAAGGATCGCAGTTAGTCGTAATAAAATCTAGTTTATAATAAGTAATATATTTTGTGTTTTAAATTAATTGTACCCACATTTCTCAGATAATGTAAAACGATCTTGAAGAAGCATAAATTTAATTGTTTTCTGTATTTTCCGAGAGAATTGGTTTCTCATCAGAAAACGTCACGACAATTATCTTACAAACAAATCTAGTAAGTGAAATCTTAATAGATCTTATACCCTCAACATTTCACGTGTGCGACAAATTAACAAACCCTCGCTTGGCACGACTATCACAGAAAGTCTGCTGATTGCGTAAATTTGATATTTAATTATTGTTTGGTATCGAAAGTTCTCAGCTGTGTCACTTTTAAAGTTGTGCATACCAGTCACGTGTGTTTTGTGTAGTTGTAATTGGGAATCACAATATTTTTTTATTAAGGTGTTATTTAATTTTCGTAAATATAGCAAAAATCTAAAGAAAACTGTTGTAAGGAGAGGATAATTACATATTCGATCTAGATATTAAAAAATAATGATTAGCGTACAATGTCAATATAATCATACTTTAAAAAAAATTAGAAAAAAAAAAATTCCTAATATTAAGTATGATGATATTGTTAAATAAGCAAGAACTTCAAATTTCTCATTGATCGGTATTGCTCATGTTCCCGCATCATAACAGTGTCTACATCATAGACCAGCAAATGAATAGACATGAAATAGTAGCGGGACGAAGGGCATTTTACACACATTCTTGATGAAAAGTATTGACGTATTTTTTACATCAATGCGTATCATATTATCAGCTGGTACCAAAGCGGTACCAAATTGCTGACACCAAAATGAAAATATTGGAACAAGGAATTTGCGTTAGTTCGTGCCTATATAACTGGTAGTCTGTGGTTTACATCTTTCATGTTCAACGACGAATTTCTCACAGTTAACACAATAATTAATGTCAAATATATTTTTCTCGTGGAAACAGATTACTGACAGCCACAGTTCGCATGAGACAGTGGTCACGTGACATGTTATACTCCCGCTATTTGGACAATGAACAGTACTGGTTTGTATTCTTAAAATGCATAGAATCACTCGGCGTTACCTATGATTTTAAATTACAATTGATGGCATTCAGGCCAGGTAAACAGGTTTCAATGTTTTTCGCAGGTTCTAAATAATAACGATGCAAATTATGGTTTCAATCGGTCAAAGTTCTCTTCGGTATTCAGTTAAGATGGACCGACGAGGACAAAGATTTCATTCGTGCATGTTACATAGTTCTGAGTCGGATATTTATAATTACAAATTACGCATGTAAACGAAATCTAAAGTAGAGCTACTTGACATACAACTACTGCAATCTCTAAAATATTAAATAGTTTAGTATACTAGAAAATAATGTGATTCAGTTCTTGACTAGCTTCGCCAGGCCATACGTGAATCATGTGAACATATAAAATAGTGTCGGTTATTTTTACCATTTGTTGACAATTTCAACCTTTTCGGTTATTTTTCACATGACTTGTGTAATTAAAGTATTTTTTTTTATACAAATCACGCTATACATATAAATTAATTGATTTTACCATTATTATTATTATTTTAGCATTCTTTATTTATTATCTACCTACCTACGCACGGATGGATTATCTGCGAAACGGAAAAAAAAAAAAAACATATTTTTATTTTCCAAATCCTCGGTGACATGTACCAGGGTAGTAGAAAGCGATGCGGGTAACAGCCGTAGATAAGCTGCCGTGAAATTGTATCGTGACAGTTTGCAAATTTGAATTCATCCGGGGCGACATGTTCCCGTGTAGCGGGTCTCACTACGCCTTCATTCAGGATTTCATGATATTTTAATTTGTTTTTTTCTTTTCGGATGAAAATAAGCGCAAACACTTTTGAAATTAACGACATTCTTATGAAAAAATGGTTGAGTTCTTGACTCTTCTCCAGTATCCAGTATCCAGTGTCATGACATCATGCCATCATGAATACCGCACCACGGTCTTACTTGGTAAGAGTAAAAAAGCTGAGCATCTAGAATATCATGACATATCCATGCTGCTCTGTGGAGTCAAGGTCTGGACTGGAGCCACCATTAACCTTTATCATACCATGATATAAAATACCCGATCGCAGCCATGCTGTCAATTCGTGTTACCGTAAATAACAGTTAGAAAAAATCTTTTTATTAGCTTAAATGGCTTTAATGACATAAATTTACACTAAATATTGAGCATTCAATTTAAAAAAAAAGATTAATAACATAATTTAGAGCATTCATTAAGTCCTATACAATGTATTCTTCCTTCTTATCTCTCTTCGTTTAATTAGTAAGAAAGAGACAATTATATTTATTGTTCTTTTCACTGTGAAAATAGTATGTGATCTCTGTATTTTACATTACAAATGATGTTTTTAACAACGTATTAATTTTACAATGGATTGAATGGAAAAAATAATTGTTTTTGTACGATTCCCTTTTCATAATTGATTTTTCACTAATTATTCCTAAGCGCTAATATTTCTTTTAGGATTATCTAAAATATGAATTTTATCTTGCATGTATTTACCGAAATATTACAGGTTTAATTATGATGGTAGACCTGTGTTACTGCATGGTTTGGGAAGGGTTAAAAGGCTTGAGGCATTTGAGACTGTAAATTACCGATGAAGAGGTAAAATGTAAGAATACGTCTAAAGAAAGCTAAGTACTTCGGACACATTCTCCGCAATGTGATCTCTTACTACTCATTGAATTAACCTTTTAAATACCGTGAGCGCGTTATCACGCCAAAATTTGTATGCCACACCAAGCTATAAGCGCATTAACACGCAATTTTGGACCTTCCAAACTTGCATGGATTAAAGTCATAATTTATATCATTTTGCCATCTGTGGACGATAGATCCCAGGTTTTGATAGATAAGTCAAGACCTAGTCTTGCCCTATGCGGTGTCTGCCATTACAAATAGAGTTGGCACTTAAAAGGTTAAAGGAAAACGGATTGTTCGATCGCTGGTAAAAAATATTTGCTCATAAAAAGTAAATTCTACAGAAAATTAATTTTACCAACCAATATCGAATGGTAAAAAGCGTAAATCATTAGTTTAAAAAGGCGGACTCACAACTGTTTCAAAAGTCATCTGACACATTATTGCTTTGAAAGTTGCACCGTTCGACAATGAATTATTCAATATCACTTTTTCGCCAGTAAAATGACATATTTCGAGCGCAGGGGTGAATAAAGTCATAGATAAAACATAAAACTGTATGTATTGTCAATAGTGAATATTAAAAATAAATCAATTTTGGCGAAAATTCGCAGATATTTGATGATTATTCGCATTGCACACTATTAGGCGGGATTGACTTATGTAGTAAATTTGGCGTACGACAACACGCAAACGTTTTTTACCACGGGCGATGGTAAGAAGTTACTATACTAAAAATGTACAATTGTTAGAATTTACTACTGATCACACGACTGACACTTAATGATCAAAATTGATTTTGTACACCTTACATGAAATTAATCAGCAAAAAATAAAAGTGCAGGTAAGACTGAAAGGAATATTAATTTTGTACAAAAATGTACACACTGTAGCACGGTCACCGACCTTCGATAGAAGACGGAACACGAGAAGAAGTCTTGTTAAAAATTGTGCGCGCGCTATACTTGCGCTATGGTGACGAATAGTGTGCGCGCGCACACCCGTACACCTTAAAAGGAACATTGGTACTTAGCCCAAGCGGTAGTTACGCCACTGCTCAGTATATGTATTCGGAATAATGTCGAGCCTAATTTATTTCCCTGCCATACAAATATGTAATGAAAGTTATTTACTTTAATATACGCTAAGAAGTATATAACGCGAGTGAAAGTGAATTTTAAAGAATAAATTAATTTTATTATGTGTCCTAAGTATTTATTTATTTAAATAGCATGTAGTAATGTATAAAAACCGGTTCAATTTATAATAAATGAATATTGACTTCCTTACCTCTCTCTCGGTCGATTTGCTCATATCTAAGCATCGCTGATCTGAATGCAAAAATACACGATGAAAGTATTACCACAATTCATAAAAATAACATACCACTCAATAATACAAACAGCTATCTACAAATTGTCATGTTTTCAGAGACAGGAAAATGAGTTTCTTTCAAGAATGAGGCTTGATCTTTAGCTAACTAAAAATAGTTAGCAAACCAAATTTTAACAGCTATTTAAATTGTATTCTTTCTGTTAAGTTGTATTACTGTAAACTGTTGTGTTGTAAACTGTAAAGTTAAATACAACGATGTATCAGGTTATTTTTTAACTCGAACTCATAAGATGCGTTTTAGATTATTTCACTTCCTATAGTTATAGAGAAAATATTTCATTGTATTACAGATAGAACCGTTTATTTTGATTATATCTGCATACTTGTATACAGGTTTTTGTGTTATTAAAGAATTATTTATTAAAATATGAATTAGATATATTAATTAGAAAGATATACATATAAAATAAATTTTATCGAAAAATATTGTTGTTGCGCCACCGGGATTCGAACCTGGATCTCTTTCCTAACCGGGGAAGGTGCATTATCAGTGACAATATTTTAGCGACAAATTTTCGAACCTATATGTTACCTTTTTGATATTAATACATTTAATCGTTCCGTTGTTTGAAAGAGCCATCTACCTTATTTTTACAGAATCTCAAATACCTTTGAGTAGTCTGATAGCAGACGCCAGAATTAACAATTCATTTTTATTAAATTTTGGACACATTGATACAACTTTATTATTAAGAGAACACATTCTTATTGTGAAGTTGTAATTATTCAGAACATAGGTCTGTGATATTTTAAATGTGATAATGTACCTTCTCCGGTTTGGAAAGTGATCCAGGTTCGAATCCCGGTGGCGCAACAATATTTTTCGATAAAATTGATTTTATTGTATATCTTTCTAATTAATTTAATTCATATTTAAAATATCAGTGACCTGTGTTCTGAATAATTACAACTTCACAATAAGAATGTGTTTTTCTAATAATTTATGGAATATGGACTGGGTAGGGCTTGGGGACTGAAACTTCGATCCTCTTCTCGACTTCCACAGGGTTAGGGATTCTCTGTTTCATAAAGGACAGCATTCTCCACTGTAAAGTAATCGCTTCCTGAAGATTTCAGGGGCGTCCTGGAAAATTATATACATATATTAATTAATTTTGTAATGCAATTTGTCTGTTACAATTTGTGTTTAATTTATTAATAAATATTGTACCACCAGCATTGCGTTATTCATTGTAGATCTCCATTTAATATTTAAATTTAATAATTTGTTATTTTGTTTCTTATCTATGCATATTCTAAAAATCGATTAGAAAAATTAGAACTAAATGACATCGCTGACTTTGTATTAACAATTATTACCGTGAAAACAGAAAAATATAATTTATAGTTGAAAAGAAATGATCAAAATAAGACCAACCACTTTCGGACTTCACGCTAGTTAAATTTAAGAACTGAAATTACAAAACCATTTTCAAGATAGTGTTTTATTATCAAAACTATACATTCATGCGGTATTATAGTCAGAGCATCGAGTTAACGCTGAACGCGAGAGCTTTAAAAGTAGGAGTAGTGCACTAAACTTGTTCTGAATTTAAATCACACGAAATACCGCGTTCATACAGCTATTTTACAGTTGAGCATTGAGTTTAGGTGTGAGACTAGTTTTGTATAACCATAATCGTTCAGCCAAGACGATACATTGTAAATCATCGAGTCATACTTTGGACAAAAAAATAATCAGCCTATTAAATGGATGAGTGCAAAACTGATCCTTTCTTAGAACGGGATAAAATAATTATGAAGATGTTTGTTAAAAAAGCGTAAAACATATTATTTATATTTTGAAGACAACACATTATTATTTGTGAAGATGTAATTATTCAGAACATAGATTTGTGATATTTTAAATATTAATTAAATGTGTAAATTAGAAAGATATCCAAATAAAATCAATTTTATCGAAAAAAAATTTGTTGCGCCACCGGGATCTCTTTCCAAACCGGGAAAGGTGCATTTTTCCAACTATGCTACAGCGACATATTTTATGACGTTTTAGTCTTAGTCGCCCCACAACTGTGTTTAGAAAGTTATTCTTATTATTATTGCTTATATTATGTTAGTGTTAGAATTTTAATTTTAAAGCGTATCAATAAAATTGTATTGTTTATGTATCGAAAAAATAAAAGACAATTTTGATAACTAGACGACAAAAGAACTCAAATTGAATAATTAATAAACATGTATTTTAGGCGAAAACAAAACTACGTATATAGACGTTTCGCAACCGTCAAATTTACGGTTTAAAGAAGCGTATAATTTCACAAGCGCCTATCAGTTAAATTATGTATTCGCCAGTAGAAATAAAATACATATATTATACATCTTCCGGTGAAAATGTATTCGGATATGATTTCACTGTAACACCAGTTTAAATATAACTTATTTTTATTTGTTAACTTTGTTTTATTAACCACTTATTGAGTTTAAACACATCTACCGGGTTTCGAAAAATACAATTTTCTTCTTCAGGATGTCAATACTAACTAAAAACATATATTATTGTTTCTTTACCAGAATCAAATTAAAAAAAAAACAACAATTATTTAAATAATAAATTTAGTACCTAACTAAAATTGTTTTTAGAATGGGACTCGTAGTTAAATTTAGTTGGTTGTTTATAGTTTTTTGATTACTTTTACACGCTTTCGGGTTCACAACGTCAACTGACTACATTTTTAAATGTCATTAATTCATTTAATAATAAAATACAATTTACATTAGAAATGGAAAATAATTCGACCCTAAAATTTTTGGATCTAACATGACAATAAGTGGTTAATAAAACAAACTTCACTGGTAATATATAATGTATTGTATACAAGTAATGAAAATTTATCTTACTGCAAACCTTTAGTATTTGTATGTTTAATTTCTAAAACCTTGTTGTGTCAAAATAATGGTTTATTACCAAAAGATGATTAGCGAATTCAGAATAGTTGTTGCTATATAGGCATCTCAAGTGCTCTTTAATTAATTTGTTTTCATATTAGTTCCTAATTATTTATAGTTTTGTTTTTATCTATGCTTGTATTTTTAATTTTAGTATACATTGCTAGCTGAAGAAGATACCACAGGTATCGAAACATGTTGATTTATCAAAAAATAGTGGTTTAAACAAAGTGGTTTATCTTATTATTTATATAATATGTGGCCACAAGATAATTTTGCTCTTATTGAAGAAGAAATATATTTGTTTCAAGCCTGTGAAGTCTTTGTATACGTGCGTTACTGTAATAATTTAAATTTGAAGCATTTACATGAAATAGCGCCAGCGATATAGTATTGTACATCGAGCAGAAATATGGTACGAAATCAATTCAGTCAGATGAACGACGTCCAGCTTTCATTTACTATTTTAAATAAAAATAATATATCATTTAAAGTTCTTTAACACGACAAGTTTGTTAAATTAAGAAATCATAGAAGAAAATCATAATTAATTTATTCAGCGAGTACCTATAGATAGTTTAAAGGTAGTAAATCTTAAATATTTATGTTGAACATTTTATAGTTTTAATTTATGAAGTTTATAAAAGTCATTCTACATTCAAAGAAGTGAATTTTTTTGTTTTTTGTTATCAAATGTTTATTTTGTCTTTTTTATTATGTGTGTAAGAGAAGTCAGTGATATATTATTCTCAAACTAATTATTCAAGTATGTACTCTCAATAATAAAATGAGATATGATCAAATCAAGGTTATCGGGTACCATGATTGATTCTTGATGAACTAGATATTTCACTTAGAGCACGATATGACGAGATATAGGGTGTCCAGCAGAAAAATTTCAAGATTAAATTGCAATTGCTCGTAAACCATCAGGGTGAGGTAAGTGAGAGGGGTATTGTTCGACGCGTGTGATTTGCGGATTTGCCAGTCGCAATAAGTTACTGGTCGGGATCGCATAGCGCGTTTGCGGTTGAGCAATATTTAAAGTGCGGTGATTCAATGGTTCGTGCGCGTCACGCTTTTTGTACTCACTATATAATAATCACCAGTATTCGACGAGTAAGTGATGGGCCGAGCACGCAACTTCAGCGTTGGGTGTTCAAGGTGTTGGGTTCAAAAGTTCAGACAAGAAGGGACAATAGTTAACACTAAAATTTCAAAGAGAATCGCAAATGTGAATTAAGCAAATATTGATATATATTTTTTAAATTATAAACGAACAAGAATATCATTTTGTTGATGTATAATATCAAATATCAATCTTTCCCATTAACAAATTTGAAAGAATATTCACTAAAAACGGCGAGGTTGAGAAATATAATGAAAGGAGTGTGATTGTGGGAAATAAAGTAAATGGTGCTGAAACTGGCCTAAGAAGAATGAAAGAATGAATCGCTCAGGCTTATGTATCGTGGAAAATGTATGTAGGTTCGATATAATGAAGATTGAATAATTTATTAGCGAATATAGATTCGTTTGAAGCGTAGTCAATAGAATATTAAGAATTGATCACTGTGGCACGTCGAACGTGAGTGAGAAGAGGTTGCTTATGAAAGTGTACGAGGTGAATGTTAATGGCAGCAGGGACCGAGAGCGGTTGCGAAAGACCTGGTATGACGACGACCTGTTAGAAAGTTCAACTATCAATGAGCGTACTAATATGCGAAGATGAATGAACGTAAACGAGGCAAGCATGGTATGTTAGGACAGAAGAATGTGACATTCTATCTTCTCTGTTTACCCCGTTATGCCAAGTAAGTAATGAAGTCACAGACAAGAATCGAAACGACAACAGTTCAAAAAGTGTCTTAATTCTTATCGGAGCTAATACTTGTAACTAATACATTAATTAATAAAGAAAGTCATCATCATCCCTGGCTCTACAATGAGGGCGGATAAAAAGTGGATAAAAGTGACAATATAAATAATACAATTAAAATAGAATAGAATAACATGGATAGAATAGTTGACATCGAGATAGACAAAGTGTAATAAAGTCGTGGAGCAGAGGGAAAGTGAAGAGGTACTCCCTTCCGGGAAACGAAACAGCACAAATATAAACAAATAAGAGACTCACCCTCCACGCACTACTGCCGACAGATTTAACCTACAAGAACAGTACATCGCAGATCATATTTAAACACAAGGTAGACAATAAAAATAACAAAGTGAATAAGAGATAAGTAACAATGATATTGCGCAATAGTTGGAAATTGAAGATTATCAGAGAGAAACAAAAACAGGGTTATCAAAGTAAGCACTAATAACCAGAATAAGAGAAAAGAGAAGAATTATAATGATGAAGCTACTCAGCAGCAGCAGTTCTCCGAGGATCTCCCATCTGGAGACCCACACTCGAACAAAGGCCCTAAAAAACACCAGATTCCTGCCACGCTTGAGCAGATCGGTCCAACAATGGATCCTGGTCTCAATAATACATTTCCACGGGTTTCTGTACTGGGCTGCTTCCCGCCAATAATGGGCATGTCTTTATTTATATTATCTAGCCACCCCATTCAATAAAGAATAATACAGAAAGTACATTAACAAAATCTACTGATTACCAAATATACCTTATTTTTTAATTTTTTTTAAATTTATTTATTTGTCATTTTTTATAACATGAATAAAGTATTTTACATTTTTTAAATTACATGTTTTTTTTGCTTATCTATTTTAGAAAGCTTTGCTTGAATGGATGTTTTCGATATGTAAAATAGATTGTGTGTTTAAATAATTGTACAATATATGAATAAATATCCCAATGTTGGGAAATTGGTAAGAAAACTGTGTCAATTTTATTTGAAATACATTTACGAATTAGGTGAATGTGCGGCGACCTTTATAATTGTAACATACATCGTGTGTTTGAACAATTTTGAAATATGTAAATGTTTTTGCAGAATCAGACCGTATATTGTATTTTATTAGTGCTAATTAGTGAAGGTGAAATTAACAAAACGCGCTATATTGTGATACCGATGATCTAGTTTTGAGACAATATTCATTTTCAGATACACCTATCTGTCTTTAAATCTAAAAATATATGTATTGAATTATTTATTTACTTTGTTTTTAAGTCACTTTATAAGTTAAATATCCTTGGAAAGGATGTAAGAAATGAACTATAACCATATGTCAAATTGTTATAATATTTTCAATAAGAATTAAAAAAATAAATTATTATTAATAATAATTAACTCATAAAAATGATTTATAAACGAAGTTAACAAATATTTAAATTATGGACACAAAACAATGTAGATGACTTTCAAATAATGGAACGATAGATGTATTAATTTGAAAAAGTGTAACATATAGGTTCGAAAATTTGTCATCAATAATACTGGCGCTATAACACAATTGGTAGTGTACTTCCCCGGATTGGAAATAGAGATCCAGGTTCGAATCCCGGTAGCGCAAAAACAATATTTTTCGACAAAATTGATTTTATATGGATATATTTATAATTAATACATTAAATTAGTATTTAAATAATTAAATATTAAAATGAATAACCGCAACATAAAATTAGCGTTTTTTAACATATTAAAAAAATATATATTTATTATTTATCAAATTCAATGAAGTATGTACTTATTACAAACCGATCTTGAGCAGTTATTTCATTGTTGAAGTTTAATTTTTATTATTTTTTTAAATTAATACACACTTTTATTACGAATCTGCAATATTAGAATACAGTTATAATAAATCAATTAGAATAATGTACATAAAATGATCTATCTATCGAAAAAATATTTAGTTGTCGTCGGGATACGAACCTAACACTTTTTTTTATCCGGGGAAATGCGTTATAATTTCGCCAAGTTCAAATGCGGCGGGAGGTAAAATACAATAAAAGAAAAAACTCGGTAGACTTGTGAAATGCTATGCGTGTTATTTTACAACGATCCTATCATACAAGTGCATTGCAAAACACTCGGTGCAAGGCGATATCCCTCTTCTAAACACGAGATATCTCAATTACAAAACAAACTCATTATTTATCTTTTGCTAAAAATAATGGTTCTCGGATGTTACGTTAATATGTTTAATGACCATTTCTAATGATAAATTATAATTAGAGTTAGATGAACAAAAAACGTTTTTCATATTGTTTTACTTACTTACAAACTCGCCAAATACATGAAGATGTTGTATCCGAGTCTTTTCTGGTCTGTCTTTCGCTTGTGCAGAATAGATGAAAAATCTTGACTACCTCCTATTTTCTTTGTTCGCTTTTACCATCTCAGATTAAGGTATTATCCTATATTATTGGTGTGATGTGTCTATGGAATGAATGCGAGACACGCGCATGGTTGGCAAAATGAAAGAGATAAATGTATCGCGTCGTTACAACGTACGAGTATTGCTCCATCGATCTAATTCTGCAAGGATATATAACAATTATATTACCCCAGAAACTCAAGTAACCGCTATTAATATGCAGTGGCGTAACTACAAAAATTGAGCCCCAATGCAGAATGAAAAAAAGGCCCCCGTAAATAAGTATTGTTTGTATGTATATGAATATTAGTACTGCGTGGTTTATCCATTAAATAGTAAGAATAAAATTGGTTTTTTCTCATATAATATTTACACTTTACAATCCTTATGCTGATATATTAGTGAGGTATACTCGTAGATCGATAGTGTTTTCAAGTATTTTTGCAGTACGCGCGAGAAAGTTTTAAATGTTATAATTTAATTTCTTGCTGTGGATCACTATTAACACTGTGAAAGGTATCGATACTCGCAAAATATCGATTTGAAATGGATTGAAGGGCGCGAACTTTTCGGGCCCCTGTCTAATGCACTGCATTGGCATAGTTACGCCACTGCTAATATGTATCCTCGTACGGTGGTATGCGTTTTAGATGAGACACATAAATATACGATAATATCGACATGTCTCGTGTAATCAGCTGCAACCGAGTGGGTTAAGACGTGTGGTTAGAAATAATATTCGGGAGCATTGTTGGTCAGATTTTTTCCCATTTTTATTTAGCCAAGACAAAAACAGCTTTATTGAATGTGTTTCTGAATATAGTCTATCATATCTAGTGTCATATATTTATTCTTTAGCAGTCTTGGAGGATTCCGAAGTCCATGAGCGCAGTCACTACAGAGCGCCATCCATCCTTTGATATTGTCATTGTGGTCCAGTTTTCTGGGCATTAATCTACTTCTTGTAGGTCTGTCTTGCTATTGTCTTGGTCTTGATCCTGTTGACTTATGCGAGGGCTCTGTGCAAAACATGGAAGTCATCTACCTTCTACCGTAACTTTCCTCAGAATATCTGGCGCCGCATACCGTTCTAGACGTTTCAAATTCTTTAACCTCCTCCTTATCCGCTTAGGTTTTTCACGTATTGGACTGTAAATCTTGCACAAGACTTTATTATCGAAGACCTGCAATTTGCTTTCTTATTACGCTGAATTGGGCGACCAAGCTTCATATCTGTATAGAGCGATCGCTTGTATCAGTATTGTATGTATACGGAATAGTAAAATATGGATTTAAATCATTTTAAGAATATCTAATTGGCAGTGGCGTGCAGTAGGCATAGATTTAGGTTATGCTGTTACCAATGATATTATACAATTATATATAATATATGTACTTTCGTTTAAGTAACGCCTTTGGACAAAATAAATCCTTCGTTTATAATTTATAATATCATGTTTATAATTTTAGAGTACAACAGTACGTATTATTAAAAACACTATTCGAACTTAATTCAAATTAACTTAATTAACTCGAATTCGAACTATTCGAAATTAAAAACACTACACGAATCCCGATAGCAACAACAATATTTGTCGATAAAATTGATTTTATATGTATATCTTTCTAATTAATACATTTAATAAGTATTTAAAATATCACAGACCAATGTTCTGAATAATTACAACTTCATAATAATAATGTGTTCTCCTTATTAATATATAAGTTGTATCAATGTGTCCAAAAATTTAATAAAAATTAATTGTTAATTCTGGCGTCTGCTATTGGTTTTTCTCAAAAGGTATTTGAGATTCCGTAAAAACAATGTAGATGGCATTCAAACAATGTAACGATAGATATATTGATTTGAGAAAGTGTAATATAAAAGTTCGAAAATTTGTCATCAAAAATAAGGTAGTTGTAGCATAGTTGAATAGTGCACCTTCCCCGGTTTGGAAATAGATCCAGATTCGAATATTTTTTGAAAAAATTGCTTTTACATGTATATATTTCTAATTAATATATTTAAAATATCACAGACCCATGTTCTGAATAATTACAACTTCATAATAAGAATGAGTTCTCCTAGTGAGAAATTTTTGTCGTATAATTTCAACATTGAATAATAGATTTTACGTGAAACATGTAAAATTTGCGGCCAATACTAATCAGCGAAGTGGATTACATTCTGCTACATTTTTTTATATAATGCGCTCTCGCAGTAGATATTTTCCACAGTTTACAATACAATCCTACATATTTTTTATTGTTTTTCTTTTTTTATTCATATTAAAAATATAATACAATTTCAATAATCAGTGGATATATATATATATTTTAATATTTGCTTCTTCTCTATGAGAGTAAGACTCGTGTATAGAGAAGGAGTATATTCGAGTTAATTTATGTTTCAGTTAGTCTGTGTACATATTTTTTTTACTTCAGTTACAAATTTATGATAGTCCGTAATTTTTCTAATTGTGATGGGGAGATTGTTAAAAAATTTGATACTGATTTTGAGTTGCGGTATATTTTAGTTTTGAGATATCAATTGGATCTCTATGTCTCGTAGATCGGAATTTGCTTCTAAAATTTAATTGATTTTTAATTTTGAAAATTTGAATTATTGAATAAAATAGACATCTTATTTTCTCACCTGTTAATTGTTGTTTGACGTGTATTGAACGCTAGCCGTGGGGATTTCCATAAATATGCTCTAGCGTAATTTATTCCCTCAGAATAACTGCATTGCTGCGGAGATATATTCGAGATGTAATAGACGCTGGCCAGTGAGCGGAACAACCTGGTCCATCGAGAAGATTGACTTTCACTCGTGAAACTACACGGTGGTAATGATTGTAATGACTTGCCCGTGTTACAACACTGTTACGCTCTTTCCGTCATCATAGCCATCACCGCTGTTCATTGTTTTGTTTTATAATATTGCAATTTGGTTTTTGAAAGGAACTTTTCCCCGACAGGAATTCAGCGTAGCGACCGGTTTTCGCCATTTAACTTTCATGTGTTGTTTTGCTTACTGGACTGCGAGGCTTTGTACACTCATCACGAGACAAGAGCACTTCCGGTAGTGTGTACAATTTCATTTGTTTCGAAGAATTGTAATATTGTTATTAACAATGTTGTTGTGTTGCTACAATTACCACCGCTGCCACTTTTCTTTGCGTTTTATGAACGTGATAAATTTTAATGTGAACTGCAATACTGGAACATAGGCAGAACGTGGCACGTGGACATTACTAATCGAAACATCTGCAGCTGTTTAATACAAAGCGGTAATGCGTAATGTGAACGATTTTATCAAATGTTTGATGTATTTAAATATCAATGCTCGTATGCACGACGGTGAATGAATTTGATCAAAACATTGTGTATATTTCAGGTGTTTTGTTCTTATGATATCCTCGATCAAAACGAAGACATCTCAAAAAGTCATTTTTCAGTAGACAAAAAATAAAAATATTTTTCTCAATTTTTTGTTACTAAAGTTATGAAACTAAATAACTTTATAGGTCATAAATGTGTCCTAAAATCACATTATTAGAGAACTGAGGCTAAGTTAGTTGCGTATATTATTGTATCCGAATACAATAATAACTAAAAAATTCTTGTTTTTTTGAGTTGTCTTAGTTTTGATCTAGGTGTGCGATGTGTAGGTATCATTGTATGGCTTGCAAGTTTGTGAATATTAAAAGATATCAACGGTCGCCGTTCACAAAATGTAAAATAAAAAATAAGGGATTTTTGGTGTTCAATGAAAAATGTAGAATACATGTATGATTTTTTTTATTAAAAAAGTAGAAAACAATGCACCGTTGACCGGTGTAACAATATCACAATCATCGCCGAATCTTCCGATTCAGCGTTAAATTATAACAACAAAATAACAAATGCAACAACAGAGGTGCAACGAACTCCGAAAAAGAGAACGTTTCATTTTAGAGTACTAAAATGGAAAGGGGCGCTTTTAACAATGTTTAAAATGATCGTGTTCTTTCATTACTTCAACAGCAAATCGCATTCTTACAAGTGTTTCAACGATTACTTGAACTGTGATCGTTCAATTCGACGAGAAACTAGATAAATATTATGCGGTTGAAGGCTAGATAGAAATCGCATGGAAATTACAATTGCCTAATAAGACAGGGTATTTACGACCCTTGAATAATTTGCTGTTGGAACAAGCGAGATGAGGGGTTAAACAATATTGAGAACAGATTCAAGGTTCTGGAGCGCGTTTGCGAGTCATTGGAGCTTCTTAGTGCTTCCATCCTCCGCCGGATCCCTTTCCGCCGGAGTGGTGGAAGATGTGCTTGTAGACAGGAACATGGACTGGGTAGGGCTTGGGGACCGGGACTTCGATCCTCTTCTCGACTTCCACGGGGTAGGGCTTTTCTACTTCATAAGGGACGGCCTTCTCCACGGTGTAGGGCACACGTTTCTCGACGATTTCAGGGACAACCTGGAAAATTATACCCAAATATTAATTTATTCATTTTTTATAATGTAATGTAGCTGGGTAAAGGTAAAATTATTAAAAATTGTTATCACGCTAATGCCTTGGCGTGTCATGCAAAGTTTGACGTATTAACGCGCTCGTGGTATTTAAAAGGTTAAAAGTATCTTTATACGTTATTTTGAGTACATTTAAGTGAAATCCATAAATGCGTTTTTAACAATCTGTAAATTAATTAATAAACGTAAGTATGTTATTAGAATGCGCTAGACTACAATATGATTGAATTCATATCATTATTTTTCAATTAAACATACAATATCGTTGAGTACAGCTTTACATTATTTAAAATCTATAAATATTCAATTATTTAAAAGCGATGACTTTGAATAAATAATTATTGCCGTGAAAATAGAAAAATGTCATTTATGGTTGAAATGAAATTATCAAAACAAGATCAACCACTTTCGGTCTTCACGCTAGTTAAATTTTAGAACGGTAATAACAAAACCATTTTCAAGATAGTGTTCATTATCAAAACTATACATTTCACGGGGACTCATAGTCAGAGCACCGAGTCAACGTAGAACGTGCGTTTTAAAAGTAGTCCACTAGACTTGTTCTGAAATTACAGAATCGTACAGAATACCGCGACCGTTGTTGGACAACGGTTTTACGTTTCTATGGCTGAGCATCGAGTCAGGGTGTGAGGACAGTTTAGTAATAATATAATCGCCCAGCCAAGACGATGCACAGTAAACCGTTCAGTCACACTACGAATTTTAAAAAAATGTGCAAATCAGCTAATTAAAAAGAGCAAACTGATCTCCTTTTAAAACGGTAAAATGAATCATTAGTAGTACAGCAGTTCTAAAGATGTAAAAATACTTTAGCAATATTTGAATATGTCCAAGAACACAGTATTATTGGATTTTTACCTACAAAGGCACTGTTTTTAAATAAATATCAGATATTTCATAGAGACGAAGCTATTTTTATTATATTTAATGGAAAATATATAGAAGTATGAAAAAAAAATCAGATTCTCATTGAGTATATATATATGCTGTTTCAAGGAAAAATGAATTATCAAATTTGGTCCATAGATGGCGATGGTGTAGTGGTACTCGAAGTGAGTTCACATATTAAAATATACACAACTTTCATAAATTTGATAGATGTTAAGATTGATGGGGTGAGAATAGTGAACGTTATATTTATATAAAGTGATCACTGAAGCCAGCCTGTAATTACTCAATAATTCTAAATATTTTCCATTAAATATAATAAAAATTCCTTCGTTTCTATGAGATATCTGATATTTATTTAAAAATACTTTATTTATATTTAAAGTCGTGTGATTGATGTGTCATATGAACTTGAAATCAATTACGGCGATGAAGACAGAAGGAAATATTTAGACCTAGCTGTCAAATTCTTACCTTGTAGACGGGTACATGGATGGGTTGATCAACTGTGACGTGCACGGGGTAAGGCTGAGGTATCGGCACCTTTACGTACTGCGGCACGGACACTGGCACGGGGTGAGGGATGGGCACACCCACGTGCTTCGTGATTGGTACGTGGTAGGTGTGTGAGCTCTCGGAGTGCGTGTTCTGCACCTCGTGGCCACCGAGGTCCCCGCCGTAGTGGCTGGGCGCCGCCAAGGTGCCGCAGCACGCTGCTGCGAGGATCAGGAACTTCTGCAAATTACAAGTTCAATGTGTTAGTGCTTTCTTGTGAAGGTTCGTTCTTTGTTTTCTCAACTCCTGACGACATGTGGTGGACTACACTATGTGACAAAGCATCATGATTCCGGTGTTTATAAACTTAGCTGTAAAGACTGTATTGCTTTCTAAATTAGTAAAACATGAGTCAAAGAGCATTTAAAATGCTTAAAAGTAATGTTTTTTTTGGAATTTTCCAATCAGTTTTTAGAAAAATTATTATAATTTTGATAAAAATTTGGGATTATTTGATTTACATATGAACAATGTTCGTGTTAAATTGAATAATTTAGAATTATTAGAAATAAATAAAGCGTGTAAAATTAATAAAAATATTATTATTATCCACATCGTTAGATACTATATTTATTTTTAAATAATTATTATTTTAATATATATTTTTTTTAAATAGTTTTTTTAAAACATTGGAATAACACGATGTATATAGTTTTGGTTAGTTAATTTGACATCCTGACGAAGGAAATGATATTTTCCGAAACTGGTTGGTGTATTAATTAATTAACTGGTTAAAAAAACAAAGTTAAATAATTTATATGAAAATAGAAATAATGCATCTTTTAAATTTATGAATATAATTAAACACATGTATATCATTAAACAATTTCACTTCATTCAATAGTAAAAGAGATGAGGTATTTTAATTTGAAAGTGGTGGAATTTAACTGATTTTTATCAAAAATTATTATAATTTTTAATGTGTTAGGAACGCCGAGTTTTTTTTTGGTTATGTGTGTAACAGAAGTCCGTAATATGTTTTTCACAAACTGTTTTTTTTTTTAGTACTGCCATTAGTAATGTGAGGTATGATCAAAATATGTCGCGAGTACTTACGAATGAGTAAACCATGATTGATTCTTGATGAACTAGATATTTCACTTAGAGCACGATACGAGGAGATAGGTAGACAAGTAGTTTAGACAGAACTGTCTCCGCTGTGGTGAGGCGGTGGATTGATGCTGTCGTTGGAGAGCTGGGCGCTTATAAAGGCGATGGCACAATCTCTTCGGTGGTAGAAAGGCAGAGCGCTCCGAGAGAAGGTAGCCACCGCTTACTGAGACCAATGGGCAGTGGCCCGCGGGCGGAATGGCATTCTAGACCGGTGCGTAAGGTTAAGAAAAGGACTCTTGTTATTGAAGCGATATAATTTTTTTTCAGTATACACATGGATGTGTTTTAATAAATAATATTAAATACATTTTTGTAAAATACAAACAAAACATTCATATGTCACTTTTGACTATGGCCGCATTTGATAGTGCTACCATAGATAAGGAAAGAAACTGCGACCATAGAGTGTGACGCGATATGACCATGAGACATAGATGAGATAACAGGATGCTTTTCTTATTTATGACAGGATAACAGATGCTCAATATACTTGCCAGCCGTAATACGATTTCGCTAATGTATGTCTTTTCTTACCGTAATAAAGACAGTGACTACTTCATTTCAAATTTAATATATATTTACATACTGTTATTGAATATATAAAAGAGAAAACATTTAAGTAATTTTAACCTAGAGATATTTAAAAAGTCGAATTTTTCCTTACTGACAAATGACACTATGTCCGAATCCAATACATTCAGAAAGTCAGAGATAAAAGATGAAGAAACGCAATATATAAATATTATTTTTACAGTGGTACAATCCTCGTCCTGGGAGACCAGCAATTTAGTTCAATTTTTCAGAGTACATATTACGTACGTAATATATATCTGGCGTCTCTTCACGGCACGATACAACCGTTCTTTTTCGCAGGACATATAAATCTCTCACAGTTGAGTAATTTTTTAAGGCAACGCTTTGATAATGTTACTAATATTACGTGCCGAAATGTCGGCCTAGAAACTATTTAAATCATTTACGCGATCCATTCCAGAAGAGACGCCAGTTCCATACATAAGTGCTCGCGGAAACCTTAAATTAAACATATGTATATATAAATAATTTTAATTATTATTTCTACATTTAGTTAGAAGATAGTTAGTTAGTTATGTGAAGAACAAAGCTAGATTTCCAGTGGAGCAAATATCGGTAGTAACAGTAGACTGAGATGAATGAAGAAGCTTAATCTCTGAAGAAGATTGTTTGTTGTAAAAATGAAAATTTCTTCTGCAATACTTAGCGAATAATTGTGGATAATTTATTTATTTGCATATAATAATATAAAAAATATTAATTTAGATATGTTGAGTAATCCTCGAAATGGCTGCTCTATACTAAATCTGAAGGACCTCTAAAAATGAGGTAGTAAGACATTATCAATAAAGATGACACATTACCTTAGTGCATTATAAAATATATATGAATATACTGTACCTACGATAAATATGATTTTTGTTAACCGAAGAATTTTTTTGTTTTTAAAATTTTATTGGAAAAGTTTTTTTATTTGGTAAAATATATACTTCAATTTATTTTGTGTGGACTGAACAAACAAATGACAATTGCCTTCATTACATATTTATTTACAAATAAAAATAAATAGGTTATGATAGACAACGGATGACACGAATATTAAATAGTATGATGTATTGTACGGTTACTAGGTAGTCAGTATTGTACGGTTACTAGGTAGTCAGTATTGTACAGTTACTAGGTAGTCAGTATTGTACGGTTACTAGGTAGTCAGTATTGTACGGTTACTAGGTAGTCAGTATTGTACGGTTACTAGGTAGTCAGTATTGTACGGTTACTAGGTAGTCAGTATTGTACAGTTACTAGGTAGTCAGTATTGTACGGTTACTAGGTAGTCAGTATTGTACGGTTACTAGGTAGTCAGTATTGTACGGTTACTAGGTAGTCAGTATTGTACGGTCACTAAGTCAGCAGTCATAATTACTTTCTACACTCGTGCAATAATTATATTTCGGATACCAGTACTTATTTTATATCGGAGCACATCTTCGGGGACTGTGTGATTATGAATGACGCTCGTAAGATCTAAATTGCGGTATTAAAAACAATAGGTCATCGAATTCCCCGGAACGATGATATATTAAGATGTGAAAGGAATCTGGGACTTTTCCGGGTATTTATTAGAGTGTGGGTCTCCCGCTGGGGGTTGTTGGGATAGACGATGCAGGGAAAAACAGTGGCTAGGGAGACCAAACGGAGTATTCCGCTGGTTCTTCCTCGCACCCTCTTGCGATCAGGACAGGGTATATTTCTGCCGAAATGTGATCGAGTTTTGCGACTTCAACACATAAATATGACGTTTACCCTCCCTTTTTGGGGGTGTATGACTTCTATAGCGTCTCTCTGGCTGCCTTCTAAATTTAATATCTCATGTCAAATTGAGACATATTGTACAGGTATGGCTCTGGTATGATGATACCGGAGCCAACTTATATCAGTTAATGACTGAATGTAATAATGACCAAATGTAATAATTGTGCCATATAATAAAAGAAAAGAAAAAAAGTTGACTAGGAAGGAAATCCACAAGATTTTAGTAACTGACTGCCGAAACGAAACTCGGTTCTAATTTAAAAATATATATTCTAAAAAAGGGTCAAAGATTTTGTAAAATATTGAACGCGTTGGTTTGTTGAGTGGAATTGAAGCGAGAGTAAACAACTCTCAAAACGATTCCGGGATATGGTGACACCCTTTGTGGTTTTCTTCATATTCATATATACCAGTAGGTCGTCCATACGTAGAAAAATTGAGTTTCTGTATACGCCTATCGGAGTAACATTTAAATATGTTAAATATTAAATATGACTTCTCGGAATTTTTTAAGAAATTATTTTTCAAGCAGTACTCGAGATAATTTTTGTGACAGAAATCATGTTTTCATGAAATTCTCTGGAGACAACTCTCGGCTTTCGTAGGCTATCCTGTACACACCGAGTCTTCGCCGTCTCGCGTCTCACTTCACGCTTGGACAACAAATATCAAACGTTAGTCCATTCATCATTGATGTTCGTTAGTTGGGTGAAATCGAATCTCCCCAACAAGAGTTATAATCGATTAAATGTTTGGTGAAATCGAATGTCTTGTACACGGGTTTGAGTTGTTGTCTCTTTCTACCAATCTCTTTTTAATCTACTCTCGCTAAACTCTTTGAGTTTATCTCCATATTTAAATAGTACTCATCATGTCTCATTTCGTGAACACGTACTATTATATACAATTATAAGTTTAAATAACTGAAATCTTGAAGAAGCATATATATTTTTGACGTAAAGCTTATAGATGAAAATCTAAATAATGTTAAATTATACGACAACGTTTAAATACATATATTGTTGTTTCTCCACTCATAACACTTACTTTTATTTTTAAAAATTACTTATTTTTCTAACTAGAATAAAGAATAAACCGATTTTTTTAATACCAGTGTAATTTATTTAAGGTTAACTGAATAGTTAGCTACGTTGGTTAACCAGTAAAACGATTTTTATTGGTTAAGCTGGAAGACACACCGATGGAAAACAATCTTCAGGCTATCACCCGCGGTTGATAGCATTACCAGCTGAAGACAAGACTTTTATAAACTAAACCCACCCTAATCGGCTCCTTCGAGTTCACCCTCTTGTCCCGTAAAACCAACCATTATCAAGATAAAATCATCTCTATGTAATATTATTTTTTAATATTTAAAAAAATAGTTATCATATGAGGTATTAAATACTTAATTACAAGTCATTCACAAATATCTGTGACCTGCATTGCTAAAGTCATAACGTATAATTCACCTCTTATTAGATGGTCATTCTCTATCTTCATCTAAGATGAGTTATGAATGGCACTAGCGACGATGTTCAAGTCCTTACTTGCAATGGAAGCTTCTATCTGTATTCCTGAGTCAATTTTATAAAATAATACTTCAATTTTGATATCACAATCATGATTATTTTCAAAAAATGTTTTTCCTTTCCGTAAAATAAGACTTACGTCGTGACCTGTTACTAACTGGGTCAACAGAAAATGATGTCAAAGTCTAACTAAACAACTAAATCTAGGAAACGACACTTAACCTCATTTTATGTAACGGTCTCTGTCACGCTAAACTATTGACACTCGGTCGTAACTAGAATTAATAATATTAATCTAAAATTAATATGCATACGATTCAGGCATTTAAATTGAAACGTCAATAAAAACCGAACATTAAAATATTTATTGTCTCTGCGGCACAAAAAAATGATACATTATTTCAATGTCGTTGATAATACGTTTAAGTATAATTTTTTTATTTTTTAGCATAAAATAATACATTTAAAATAAAGAAAATTATTTTACTAGGCGTGGTATGTTCTAAAGTAATTACCTACACAGTTTTTACAAGTTATATATTGTTAAGAAAAAAATCAAAATTTATAAAAAAGATTTTTGTCTATAATATAGTAAGTAGGAGACAAAAATGTGTAGATAGCTGGGTTAGCACAAATGACAAATTAGTTTCATTTTGTTATCTACCCACATCAAGTAACCACATTATTATTTTTGGATTAAAATCATTAATCACGTTAGACCCTTCGAGATCTAGAGGCAATTTATTAAATATTCGCGGTGCACAAAATAAGAAAGATCGTTGACTAATAAGAGCATAGTAATATTATTTCTCAAATTTTGAAAAATATCACGCGATACAAATTAAATGAATCAAATAGAAAGATAAGATTCAGAAAAAATTTATCCGTCGAAATTTTTTTTACTTGCTACCGGGACCTCTTCCTATCAGGTGAAGCGCGTTCTCCAGTTTCGCTATAGTAATCGAATACATTTTCGACACATTTTGAACTTATACATATTCTGTAATATTTCCAATTGATAAATTTACTATTTCATTTTTAAAAGCAATCAACTTCATATTACGGTGAATTTCAAATACCTTTGAATAAAACCCGATAGGAGACGGCAGAATTAAATTAATTAATCAATTTTGAAATAAATATTTTGTAAAATATATTTTTTATTAAATTCATGATTACATGTGTTAAATTTAAATATAGCAGTAGACGAAAGGATTCAGTGATGGCACTAATTTTGTACTAAAACCCTGATAATGATTTAAAAATAATAGCATACGCTGTATCTTGGCAACTCCCCCTATCGAACTGAGCAGGAAATAACATGTTTGCGTAATACAGCTCTATAAGATAGCTATAATGTGTAGAAAAATGTAATTCATTTCACGCGGAAGGCGATGAAAAAAAAACTGCGGACAAACGTTAAATTATTTATATATTGTAAATGGTTTGAGAGTTTTCCCTCATCTATTTCTATATCCCGATGTATGACAGATTAAATATGGTAAAACAACGTACGAATTCTATCTGAACTGCACAATGGATAAATACAAATAATCATAAGAGCAATCGGCTTAAAATAATTCAAAGATCTATTCCCCGCACCCCCTGGTTCTCCAAAAGGAAAGTCTCCAAAAGAACAATATCAAATATCTCTAGAATGAGAATTGGGCATTGCCAGGTAGCCTCGCATTTATTGAGATTGAACTTAATAGATTCCCCAATGTGTGAGTGTGGTGCCGAGGAGGAAACCCTTGACCATATCTTTTTTGCCTGTCCATTGCGGATCATAGGTTTTTTTTTACAGTAATCTCGTCATGTGTCACCTGCTTTGCTTAAACTCGCCACATTTAATATATATAATAGCAAATTTTTTGAACGACAATGGTATTGACTTGTAATATAATATTTCCTATTCTATTTCCTATTATTGTACTTTTTTCTGTAAAATAAAGTTTTAATTTGATTAATGGCACAAATCACTCTTGAAGGGTGGATTGCCTATTTAAAAGAAGAAGAAGAAGAAGAAGTAAATGGTTTAATTTTATAATTATAGACATAGATTTAGATTTAGATATAAAGAATATTCAAGCTCTGAGGTACTGAAGGTGAAATTCATTTATGTCTGTCTCCTCTAGTTTAGAAATAATTCATCGACAAATTCATGATATATTTCCGGAAACTATGAGGTAATGAAAATATGAGATCTTTTTTTGGGATGGGTGGATCAATAACAATTTTTGTGATAATTTGTGAAATCATCCTTTTACAAAAATTAATAATGTACAGTTATGTGCAAAATTAATGACAAAAATAAATAATTATCTCTGTCCAAATCGCTTGGTTAATTTGGTGAAAAGTTTTCGATTTTTTGCAAAAACTACAGCAATACATGCTTATAATCAATTTTTTTGTGAAAGATCTATTTAATCTCAAAGCATTTCTTTAAAAAATGATGTATTAATTAATATATTGAAATTATCACATAAAAAATATAATAGCAAAACTTTATTTTATCTTTTTCCGCAATAGAATTCCAAGAAAACCAAACAATTTGTTTATTAATTGATTTTAAAAGGTTCACACAGATATTTGTATTTTTCACAAATTAATATTTTTGCATATCGTTTTCAAAAAAGTAAATATTCACGTTCGGTCCCTTATATTGCAATATCCAAAAAAGTATGATAACTTTGGATGATTTAATTAATAC
Organism: Eubasilissa splendida; assembly: GCA_031772225.1. NCBI lineage: Eukaryota > Metazoa > Arthropoda > Insecta > Trichoptera > Phryganeidae > Eubasilissa > Eubasilissa splendida. The sequence continues at coordinate 14,801,111 of CM062861.1, read as the reverse complement.
TTATAATAAGGGTGTTCCTAGAGAATTTTATATTAATTCACATAAATTATATCATATGCGTACATGTTTTAAATAATTACTAGAAAGGAGCCTGTAAAAACTGATTGATTTTATTGATATTATTTTTTAAGGAAATTAATTAATTAATTAAAATTAATTTAAAGCACGTATTGCTGTAGTTTTTGAAAAAAGATCCGAAAACTTAACACTAAATTAACTTTGATCGTGTCCTGCCGCCTCATAAAATTGCACGCCAGAACACAAGAGTTTGGTATTCTATCTTTACTAAATACTCCTAGAAGAAACGACATGATGGTAAGTAAGAAAGTTTAACATCTTCAAAATTTATTTAAAATAAATTAATTGTTCCAGGTTTTCATGTACGAGGGGTACATGGCAATTTTAATATTGGTAGCTAATCTTGAAAACATATTTGTATGTTTAAGAAGCTAGTTGGTTTGGTTACAAATAAGTTTATCTCAATTACGTCAAATGGCGGTTTTGTTTTTGATCTCATACACGAATACATGAAATTATGTACGTCATTAGCATAGCAGACAGAGAAAAGAGATGGGGACCGAGCGGTGAGGATATGCGGAGCGGAAAGGAAGTAACACATCGTATAATGTCGCTCACCTTTCTAGAGTGAGCAGGTTCTACTTCCGGCCGCAGTGCAGCGCAGTGTGGAGAAAAAAAAAAAGAAAAAAAAAATCCATTGCGTAAGCTTAATTGTCCCAAAGAGAATGTTATTGACTCTGGGCAGAGGCGCGGAACATTTCGACGCTATAATCCATTTGCATTTTGTTAATTTTTACTAGTGTTAAAGAAAATTACTTTCAAAGTGAAATTATAATAAATATTATTATTAGGTTCTGCTGGTTTGCGTAAGCATTATTTAGATGTTACAACTGTTTCGGCGGTTGAGGCCATTTTCAAACAGCTGTAACATCTAAATAATGCTTACGCAATATAGCAGAACTCAATAATAATATTTTTTAAAATTAGATTTTAAATTTCATTAAAAATAAACATGGAGTTCTACAAACTAAACACAATAACAATAAAAACTTTCAAAGTGAGTGTTTACTTTTTAATATTCCGTAAAGTGTAAAATTAATGAAGTAACCAATATCTGATCTATTATAGCTGATTTTGAACGGTATACCTCAATGGTTAGTAGGTATAGTGAGTAAGATTAAGAAAGGATCACTTAGGTAGTTTGGTCATATGGTAGATACATACGGACTTGGCATGACTAGGTAAACCAGATACTGGAAAATGGTCCTATTAGAAGTCACAATAATCGGTGAGCTTGTATGAGAAGATGTACGAATGTGAATGAGGTGAGAATTGTGTGTCAGGAGAGAAGAGTGTTGCGCTCTATCCTCTCTACATACCCACGCGGGGAAACGGCGTGATGGTAAGTAAGTATCTTAATGAAGCCGGGGTCCAATTGCCCGCCAGAAGATTTTTGTTTTATTTATTTAACTGAATATATAAATATATTTTTGAACCAGATAACGTGAGACATTTAACGCTTTTTTGTGTTAAGGTGTGTGAACAGAAATATGAAAATTAAATTTTTATTTCGTCTCCAAAAAAATTAATATTTTTAGATACCTAACTAACTTACCATCACGACGGGGAGTAGGCAGAGAGGATAGAGTGCCATACTCTTCTGTCCTGTTACACAATTATCGCCTCGTGCACATTTATACTTCTTCTCATACAAGCTCATCGATTATCGAGGGTTCTAATAGGACCATCTTCTAGTATCTGGTTTACCTGGTCTCAATTTCTGGCGACATCAACACTTGCATCGTATACCTAACTTACTATTCCAACCATCCACAAAAGCTAAGCTAAGCTAAACTAAACCACCTAAGTGATCTTTTTTTAATCTTAGTCACTGTGCAGCATTATATTCTCTTCTAATATCTTAGTTTTTACTCTATCATAAATGGGTTTTGCCCGATATACGCTTATGCGATCTCATTTCCTCCACATTCAGTCTACTTACATTCCTCTTCTGCCAACTCCAGGCATCACTTCCATACACTAGTGCCGGTACCGAGACTCTATAGTCTCGGTTGATAAGTTTCATTTAAAGTCCCGTTCACTTTATTTCCTGTTGTTATACTTCTTTCGATATCTTTCTCAGTCTTTCCGGTTTTATCAAATATACTTCCCAAATACACGAACTCATCTGCACGTTCCAATGACGCATTGCCTACAACTACAAGCGCGGCGTCGTGCTTTCCTCCTTCTCAAATATCATCACTTTCGACTTGTTAACATTCATAGTAATTTTATTTTCTTGCATATATGTTACATCCGACTCCCTAGACTTGTTTGCTATTCGTCATTAATACATATCATATCATATCGGAATACAATCAGTTAAGTATCCAATATCAGAAACATTATAACACATTTCGTACGGAATATCTCAAAGCCGGGGCTCGTTTCTCCGGCAGATAGATTAAAAATTTTAATTAATTTATTTAACTACATTTAAAAACATATTATTTATACCGGAAAAACATGATGGATGTTTCTGAAGTATATAAAGCTTTTTACCGAATTATAAATTACATTTAAAATTTTAACATGTCTCCAGAAAAATCAATATTTTTAGATACTTACCTACCTATTTTATTCTAAAGGTGTGTCAAACATTGAAGAGTATAAGAAAAGAGTTCTATTTAATATACCTACTTCTGTGGGGTTACGTAAGTTAGTAATAATAATCTTAAAGGAAAGTCAATAAAATTTTGCAAACGCGTAAAATATTTTAAATTATCACAATCATTTAATTGTAAATTTCGTAGCAACTTTTAAAAAGTTGTAAACAAGTGTAATATTAACATTAAAAATCCACAACCTAACTTTCTAAATTCGGGAGATAAACGTATAATTAATTAGTTAGAAAATAGTAACTCGTTTTTGTTTATTCAACGGAAAATATTTTTATGCTTGTGAATTAATTTACGATCATTTTAATAACATTACATAAAATTGCAGGTCAATAGAATTTCTATCAATGAAGTGTCGATAATAGGCAGATGAAACAAAGTGTGCGCGCGCGACGCGCTGTCGCTCGCTGGGGTATCCATGGCAAAAAAATATCCAGTTATGGAAATGGAATTTGAAAAAAGAGTAAAATCACACTGAATGTGTTTTTTTATTGTTGCGAGTATTTTTTTCACACTGCTTGGTGTAGCATAAAAGTGGTAAGTGGTAAATCAAATTGAATTTTGTGAAAGTAAAAAGGAACAGAATGTAGATATGTAGATTGTTATTACAAGTGCAGACATGCATACCAGTGGCGGTCGGTGATTTTTTGTAGACGGCAATTTGGATAATAAGTTTATACCCACTATCAAATATATAAATCTATAGACTAGCTCACGAACAAGATACTGACAAAAATAGTCTGTCAAATTAGCTCTATATCTAAATCCTTTACGCCCCGTAACATCATTTTAACATTTTAATTCATTTAAATGATGAATTTAATAGATAACCGACAGATATTCAATGTTTCAATACTTCGGTTTACGGTATTCAAGCCAAACTGTCAAAAATGCGTCACACAAACAAATTCCTCAATACAATATGTATGCTGTTCTGTGCATTATACCCATATGCTTTAAAGTCGTTTTTTGTACGTTGGATGCTGTTAACGAATTCGTATACAGTATTCGAAGACCTTGACAGGCGCAACTGAATGCGCATGCGCGAAAGTCGAATACTTTCATACTTTGTGGATACGGAATGAATGATAGAATCCACCGTTGCTGGTGTCTGTGCGTTTACGCGATTCATAAATGTTCGAAAGTTGAGAATGCATATGTATTTCGACTCGCTCCGTGCACGTGCCGTGTCGTGGTATGTGTTGTGACTGGTCTCTGAAGAACAGGACGAATTTATTTGCAGCGGTGATTTTTTCGGCTAGACACAAAAAGTTCAAAGTTTTTTGTATGAATGATGTATGAAGCGACCGCGCCTGATACACACCGTTTAGAATACCATGAAGGTACATATAAGTAAAGTATTGTCTATGGTGAGCCTACAGAAAGGATTTTGTCTGTATTACAGTATGTGCACAGATCTTGAAATATTAAAATATCATTAGTATTGAAACTGAATGGTTACTTAGAATAATTAAAAGCATTCAAAATGTATGGAAATCATCAGAATGGACGCACAGCTTGGAGGGAACACAGGTTCTGTTTGCGTTCTCATTATTTTAAGATAAATGCATTACGATCATTTATAGCCCACGAGAAGAATAGATAGATACTCGGGCTTGTGCCGTATCATGTGTACGCGCAAATTCATTTTGTTAAATTGCTCCGAAATTAAAAATATGTATTTTCCACCGCTTGCTAGACCGCGCAGTGGTTTCTGACGCAAATGGTTGTATATAGGTCCTTCGGTAAATTTTATGCCAGCACATTAAATGAATTATATTATCATTAGAAGGCAACACAGTTATTTTTTAAGAGTATTTGATCAAATCAACTAACTACCGGTTTTTACTGCAAGAATGAAGGGAATTTAGTATAATTTAAAAAAAATTCCAGCTATGTATCTACATTATAGACTTATAGAATTTCCACGTTCTTACTATTCAGCTTTCTTTTCTCCAGGACTCTATACAACATAATACTCTACCCGTGGTGATATGGATCCTGGCCTTTCGCAGGGTGTGTTTTGTAAATAAATAAATAAATAAATAACGAAAAGTGTCGAATAGTTTTTATTTTAATTTTTTTCTTTTTCACGACTATTAGAAAAAGTTCATGGTTCCAATCCCGGGGGCAACAAAATATTATTTCGATAAATTGATTGTATTTGTAGTATTTCTAGAGCCAACTCACTAATATAATACATACAATGATTAACAACACGACGCAATACAAATAAGCCCGGAGAGCTGAGGCCGGTTGTACTCCAGTCACGTGACCATGGTGACGGTGAAAGTCATTGCCGTCGTAAATGGAAGTATTCTCTCGTGTCTCGTGAGATTCGTCTCTGACCGGTCCACATGCCGCGGCCGACACAGCCTCGGTGAATGCGCAACACTAATAAAATGTTAGAATTTTTCTACGTATTCGAACCGAGTTCAAAAATGACAAAAATTTGGATTTCGTTAAAATACTGCAATTTTTATGTGGGTGAATCTTTTACCGCAGCTGACGTCACGCTCTCAATTTACACCCGTAATAAATACCTCATATAATTTTAGTACCTACGTATTTAATTTTAGTGCTATGTATATTATTGTATGATATTGAAATAATATTGGTACACCCGTATTATTAGTCAAAAAATACAGCATGAATGTGACAGCTGCCAGAGGTCAAGCGTGTCAATAGGGCACTTGAACACTGAAAAAAAAAGCCCATAAAATTTGGCGGTAATGGTTGATATGTTATACATTAGTTGGTCAACACACGTTTTATTCTCCATATAAACAACATTTAAATAGCGATTCGGTACTTATCCTCAATTTTACCGTTATTCTATACTTTTTATCCGTGGACACGCAACCTTTGGCCCTTTGGGTAACTGAGTTTTAATGCCTACCGTATAATATGTTATCTTAAGGTTAAGAAATTTGAAACATAATTTTTTTTTAAATATTTCTGTCTATTTGAATACGATTAAGAAAAAAAAACTATTTTAACGTTACTAATAATATTTTACCATTCATCCGTTCCATATGACCAAACCACCAAAGTGATTATTTCTTAATCTTACTCACTATACTAAGATCAGGTTTATATTTTTTCAAATATGAATTAAATATATTAATTAGAAAGATATACATATAAAATCAATTTTATCGAAAAATATTGTTGTTGCGCCATCGAGATTCGAACCTGGATCTCTTTCCTAACCGGGGAAGGTGCATTATCCAACTATATTTTTATACATAGCATAGTTGGATAATGCAATATTTTTAGATAAAATTGATTTTATATGTATATCTTTCTAATTAATATATTTAATTCATATTTAAAATATCACAGACCTATGTTCTGAATAATTACAATTTCACAATAATAATGTGTTCTCCTAAATTATATATTTTTCTTATTTCTTCATTTTTTACTCTGTCATAAATAGATCTGCCACATATACGCTTAAGTGATCTAATTTCCACTACATTCAGTCTACTTTCGTTCCTCTTCTACCAGCTCCAGGACTCACTTCCATATATCAGTGTCGGTACCAGGACTCCATTGATCGCTAATCTTACCTCAGTTGACAACAACAACAGTTGAACAGTACCAATAATAATTATTAATAATAATGTTGAAAAAATTTATAAAGAAATACCACAAAAATTTTGATGCAGGTGAAACAGTATTATCACTGGTGGACTTTTTCAGTAATATGATTGGATCTCGCTGATATTAAATTCTCTCGATAATGTCCCATAGCCCCCCAGGGCCGGATTTATCCTTAATGCTCTGATCTAATACACATGGAGGGTCCCAAAAAAGAGAAATTATTAAAATGTTATTTAAAAATACGTATAATAATGTGATTCTTGCTTTTATGTTCATAAAATCACTTATTATTTTTTTTAAATACAAATTAAATGTATTAATTAGAAAAATATACATATAAAACCTGTTTAATCGAAAAATATTATTTTTGCTACCAGGATTCGAACCAGGATCTCCTCCTATCTGGGGAACACGTATTAACCGATTATGCTATACCAACACAGTGCATTGACGACAAATTTTCGAACATATATGTTACACTTTTCAAATTGATAAATCTATCGTTCCATTACTTGAAAGCCATCTTCTTTATTTTTATTCAATTTGTCGTCAATGTACTGTGTTGGTATAGCATAATCAGTTAAAGCATGTTCCCCGGATATGAAGAGATCCAGGTTCGAATTCCGGTAGTAACAACAATATTTTACGATAAAATTGATTTTATATGTATATTGATATTGATACATTTAATTTGTCAAATATCAAATACCTACGTTCTGAATGATCACAACTTCACAATAAGAATGTGTTCTCCCTAATATGTTATTATTTCATAAAAATGTTAAGGTTTAACATTTCATTAGAGCCTCGGGGCCACTACCAATTTAGGGGGTCCGAGTTCACTGCTTTCAGCCGTGTAGTAAATGTAAGTGTCATCATAAATATTTATCTGATCAAGCGAAGTAAATTATTTTCATTTCAAATAGTCTCAGTGTTACCATAAGATATAATTTAAAAAAAATAAAAAATAATTCTGCAATATTACAAATAATATGGTTCAGCTGTTAGAAACACCTTTTACATTCACTCCTGATGATTTATGTAATACCTTATACAATATTTGGGCAAGAGCCGACCCGATAGTTGCCTACCTGTTACACTTCTTTTGCAGAGAAAGGTTTACCAGCGATCCCCTGCTCCGGCTGGAGTGGGAACTGGGTGATAGTCGAGCGCCGGCTTCATTATGAACGTGTCTAGTGGCCGGAGCGCGCGGTCGGAAGCACTAGCGGCGCAGCAGCTGACCATCACCGGATTAGGTCAGTAGAGTGCGGGTTTTAAAGCGAATATTGTATTACCCCCGCGCCCGTACTGAGTTTTCAAACTTGTAATTCATTTGTCGGATCAGGTATACTTTAGTGTGTTCCAATATTAACATATCACATTATATACACTCTTATTTAATAATAATTTGTTGAATTTTTTATCTGCTTTTAATTTTTCAGTTCTTTTTCCATGTGAATTTAACATTTTTTAAATGAATTCCGGTGCATCTTATATATATATGCGTTAACATCATAAATAATTGTATATTTCAACGATATTTAGTTTTTTAAATGTATCTTTATTAATTGCTTATATTCTTGTCAATAAAACACTTACGTAGTAGTAAAATATAGTGCGATTATCGATTTCCATATAATGTATGTATAAGACACATGTTCCAAAATGTTTTATGTACCGACATGCGTCTAAATAATAAATCGAAAATCATCAATTTGATTTTAATTCGTCAACAATGTAAAATTAAGAATAACATGGCACGTTAAATAATCAACATTAAAATAATTATCGCCGTTTGAACGTTGGTCATACTTTTAATAACGCAAGCCATTTACATACATATTTCGAATAATTCTATAATTGAATATGTCCAAGAACACACAATTACTGGATTTTTACTTACAAAGGTACTATTATTAAACAAATAACAGATATCTCATTCATATATAATGGTAAATATATGGAAGTATGGGGTAATTACTGGGCTTACGACCCGTCTTCAGCAGGTTTGAGTGATCACTTTATATAAATATAACGTTCACCATTCTCACCATCATAGATAGCGATGGTGTAGTGGTAGTACTCGAAGCGAGTCCACTTATTAACATATATATAACTGCAGAAGACAGGTCATAAGCCCTGTACTTCATATATTTTCCATTAAATATAATAAAATTTAAAAAATTGCTGTTATTTGTTTAATTAAATAATCGTTTGTCACTACTGGATATGAAAACACATTGCTCTCTGGACGTTTCATTTATTAGGTGTCATTTTCACATGGGTTTAACTATTCTGTACAAAATTGAAAATACGATTTTTTTTCTTGTCATTATTGGCGAGCTTTCACCGATACTTATTATATAATACGTGCGGAGTTTTTAAATTACCCGTTCATCAGTAAATTCCTGGTGTAAAGTGAAAGTATCTATTTAAATACCTTTGCAAACATTATTATTAAATGAATTTCTTAAAAACGTTTTCATAATAAAAACGATTCATTTTAAATACAGCCGCGTCTCACGAGTAACGCATGTATGTTTCTGAAATGAAACCTATTCGCCAGGACACTGTTAAAATCATTATTGCGAGCATTATTGAATGTGGTTGCTCAGGTGCACGAGTGTAAAATATATATAGAAATATATGGATTAGTCATGTGGAATGCATGAGCGAGGAGAGGATGGCAATGAAAACATTTGAGGTTAACTCTTCCCTAGCCACGCAGTAACATAGGTCTACCGAGCCAATTAAATCGTATTTCTATAAATATGCACAATGTAAAACTTACATTTTACCTAGTCTCAGCAAAATCATTTGCGCTTTAGAAATGGCTAGTGAAAAATTAATTATGTAAAGCGAATTATAATAAAAAAATAATTTTTGAATTCAATGCTTTATAAAATTGATGTGTTGCATGATGTCTGCGTTAAAAAATATTACTTTTACCAGGTGAAAAAGATCACACATTAATTTAAACTAAGCGAGATAAAGATGAAGATCATGTTAGATGGGTCTTTTGACGAATGCGTTATGAGAATAAAATGAACGTATTAAATTGTTATATTTATCATTTCTTATTATATTTATAGTAACTATGACATTAACTATTTTAAAGTTATTTAAGCTTATAAAAGCATTCCCATTTAAAGTGCTTAAAAAAACTTTAATATCTTGCAGCAACACGAGTTGACAGCATGGCTGCGTAGGGTATTTTTAGCATGGTATGGTAAAGGTTAAATGCAAGAGGAACAGAGAGCGCCTGCGAAATACCTGGTATAATCAGATAAACTTAATATTGAAGGACAGCCCTGTTAAAAGCTTAAACAACTGAAGAGGCTGCATGAAGGTGGACTAGGTAAAAATGTTGTGCCAGGACAGAAGAGTGTGGCGTTCTATCTTCTTTGACTACATTTTTGGAAACGCAGCGATGCTAAGTTAGTTAGTTAATTATTTTTTAATTCTCCGACTCCCTTTTGAAAACAGTTTGTTTTCTTTCGTTCTCTTGTCGCGTCTTCAGACTCAAAGATCCGGGGGTTCGAATGATATCCCACATGTGCAGACATTAAATATTTTAATGTACATACATATTAAATGCGTCCATATTAACATTTCTTTTATTTAAAAAATAAACCAATAAACAAAAGTTGCCGATTTAAATTGCCAAGCGACGATAACGACTTTCACCGAATTGCAGTCTACTGCAGGTACACTAACGGACACCTTCACATAGAGGTCGATATAGCTATATTTTTTACTAATGTCACTGTACAGTCGACCACTGACGAATCTGTTTAGTATATATATTTTTATTACAACATAATAGTACCTACATAGATTTGTTTAATGTTTAATTATTTTATGGATAGGGAATAAAATAATATTAATCACATCTTAATAATAATAATGACTTCACAAAACATTATTTTAGTGCCATGACTAATAAATCGACATGTAGCGTACTTCTAGTGGTGGTTTCATGTCGCGCTCATGCGATGAACTACCATTATAATTTAAATAAGTAAACATTTTTTATTTATTAATTTTTCACGATCGTAATGACGCGTGTACATGGATGAGACTAGTCTCGGAGACTCATTTTGAAACTCACAAGAATGGGAACTGATTTTTGAGTATATGTGTGAGTGCCATATCTGTCCTTCTCATTCGCAGTCAGATTTGCATTTTTAATAATTCTTTAAAAAATGAAGACATCCACCGCCCCGCCCCATCAATGCCATTTTTATCTTTGATTAACAAATATCATTTAAAGAAAATAGTAATAAAAATAAATAATTATTAAAATATATGCGTGAAGATAACTAACAGTCAGAGAATAGCATATATTGAACATGAATAAGTAAATTACACGAAATTCACAAGAATCGAAAAGGTACAAGTCCACCTTGGCGCAGGAGGTGTCCAAAATAATCATCATTGAGAGATGATAGTCTGGATACTCCCTTCTTCCACCCTCTCTGCCAATACCACAACTTAGTAGCTCCCAGCGCGACACCCACAGTTTTATGAACTCTCGGAAAATTTCGAGGTTCCTTCAACTTTGCATTAGGTCATCTTTCTGTGGGAGCCGATAATCAATTCCTACCAATTCCATATCATATTATCTCTAGCATCCATTAGCATTATACAATTTCAGAGGATGTGCTTCGGCGTATGTTTAACCCGGCCACGAGCGTACCGGCTCACAGAGAGTCCCAATTTGCTCCGGGACTCCATCTGCACCGAGTAAGCGCTGGAGGACCCCTCAGCCATTCTGTCTCACAGCAACTCTGGAGAGAAAAGAGTACCTATACATGACCATATTCCCAAAGGTGTCGTGTCCTATTTATCTTGCTATCTCTCAAGCACAAGTCTCCCAACCCTGAAACACAGCATAAAGCACTAGCGACAGTGAATGACAACCCTCCGCTTACCCAAGATCGTTTTATGAGCAAAAACTCCCTTATCGGTCCTTCTCATTCGTCGTTAGATTAGTATTTTTTCCTATACACGAATCCAGTCCGTTCTGCATTGCAATGCAGCAGGGCCTGGTGAGTAAAAACGCTGTTGATTTAAATCTAATCAGTGATGATTCAGGATCTGACATTCATTAATTAACAATATAAAATATGCAATACACGTTGTGAAATATTTCATACATAAGTATGCGAAAATCACATGAATTTATAGGAATAGAAAAATAAACTAGAATGTCAAAACATATTTAACATATGAGACAATGAGAATGAACTTAATACAATCCTGAATGAAGATAATATTATATAGTTGCGTGAATTTGGATCACGGCAGCGATAGGAAGATCCACCACCAGTCACCATCACGTGACTGTGATTGTGCCACTGATATTGAACGATGATTGGTTCCTAATATTTAACTATTAGGAGAACACATTCTTATTGTGAAGTTGTAATTATTCAGAACAGACGGTCTGTGATAATGATAACAATATTTTTCGATTAAATTGATTTTATATGTATATCTTTCTAATTAACACATTTAATTAGTATCTAAATATCACAGACCGTGTGTTCTGAATAATTACAAATTCACAATAAAAATGTGTTTTCCTTAATAGAATATAACTCATACATTTTATTTGTATTCAGATCAACAGTTGTTCTAAATAAATAATTATAAAATAATGATTAATAATTTATATATTCTTGTTCTTAGGTCACGATGTGTTTAAGACAAACGGATAAACGGATGGACATGAAAAAATTCTATATGTAGGACGGAATAAAACAGAGATATGTTTTGTTGGCACATTCCCCCTGTATTGTAATCACTTCACAAAAACATTAACTTAGAAGTATATTTAAACTATTATATTACTTACTTATTTACTTACCATCACGCCGTTTCACCGCGGGGGTATGCAGAGAGAACAGAGCGCCACACTCCTCTGTCCTGACACAATTCTCGCCTCATACACATTCATACATCTTCTCATACAAGTTCGCCGATTGTTGAGGCTTCTAAGAGAACCATCCTCCATTATTGGGTTTACCTGGTCGTGCCGAGTCTTTCGCTGACGTCCTCTATTTCTGGTGGCATCAACACTTGCGTCATATATCTGTCTTACCATTCTCTCCTCATTCATTCGTTTCGTATGACCAAACCACCTAAGTGATCCTTTTTAATTCTTACTCATTATACTAACATCAGCTTTACATTCTTTCCTTATTTCTTCATTCTTTATTCTGTCATAAATAGATTTGCCACGTATACGCTTAAGTGATCTCATTTCCAATGCATTCTGTTTACTTTCGTTCCTCTTCTGCCAGCTCCAGGCCTCACTTCCATACATCAATATTTCCATACACTATTATATCATATGTATAAATAGGTTAACTGCCTATCAAATAATATGCACGGTATCACATTATATAATAAATTCTTATATTATTATTACTATTTTCAAATTTAGCTAAATGTTTGTTCGTTCAAAGATGATACATTTTTAGGTGTTTTATAATTCTACAAAATTTACAATTAATTCACAAAATAACAAATTTGTATTTAGGTATGCATAGACTAACATAGTTGTAGTTTTTTTGTAGTTATATAAAAAACAAACTATTGTACTAATCTATTGAAATTTTTTTATTTTATGTATTACATATCTCTAATTTATTCAACTAATTTGTTTTAAATATCATTTAACTATGTTCTAAAATTGCATCATTACTATAAAATGTTTTTACACTAATTAAAAAAAAGCATATATTAATAATAATTATTAAATGATATATTATTTTAAATTTAATATTTATTTACACGCTATCCCGAATCGTTTTGAGAATTGTTCACTCTCGTTCCGATTTGTCATAATTACATATTTTTTATTTTATTACATTCAGTCATTATTAACATTATCATCATAATACCATCATATGTTGGCTCCGGTATCATTGTACCAGAGCCATACCTGTACAATTTGACGTTAGACATACACCCCCAAAAGGGGAGGGTGTTGCAGTCGCAGAAGGCAGTTGTGAAGTCCGGCAAAAATTCACGCTGTCCATGTCGCAAGAAGTGCGAGGGAGAGCCAGTAGAATGCTCTGATAGGTCTCTCTAGCCACTTCTCTTCCCGGCATCGCCCGTCCCAGCAACCCCAAGCGAGAGACCCACACCCGAATAAATTCCCGGAAATGTTCGAGATTCTTTTTATTTCTCAGTAGGTCATCATTCCAGCGGATCCGATGACCTATTCCTTCTGATCCCGCCAATCATAATAATATGTAGAATGTGTTTATATTATTATGATATAATGCTAAAATAAATATTTTCTCTGTCACTAATGACAACGGCGCATGGCCGCGCAGTGCCGCGCATGGCACACGCCCCTGTGCCGCAAGTGTTAAAACTGGTTTGAATAATTTCTCGTCCACTATTAACACATAAAAAAAGAAGATTTATTAGTAATTATTTTAAGTTTAAAGGTAATTTCAAATTAAATATATTGCGTGTAAGAAAATAAACAATCGTCAGTGAAGAGACTTAGGCAGTTTTAATGCTAATCCATTCTTTCCTTATTATAGAAAGGAAGTAACCGTCCAAATTACCACTGTAAATTCAGTAACTAACTTTATAGTAAGTACGCTTGAATAATACTATAAGTGACGTTACTATGCTGTACGCGCACGCACTCTCATTAAAATGTTGTTTCAAATTAATTTTAAAGTGTGCATTAAAATAAATTATCAAATGCATTACTTACTATTTTTGTATAAAAATAATATTTATTATTACTTTTGAAAGTAGAAAAATTAACTTTGTGGTTAAAATACATTATTTTTATTTGTTAATATTATTTTAGTATTAGAGCGGCATTTTATACAAATAATAAAATAGGAAATTTACTCATAAATTCTGAAGACAAAGATGATAAACTTAATAATTCTGGTGTCTATAAACGTAGTTGCAAGGATTGTGCTGCATTTTATATTGGCAAAACGGGTAGAAATTTTAATATAAGAGTAAAGGAGCATTTGAGATGTTTGAACAATAGTGGGTTTTCAGAATTTTCGAATCATTTGATAGTAAATGGTCATGGTTTTGATAAAAAAATTGGAATTGTCAATTTTGCATGTAAACGGTGTTGGTCGTAAATGAAATAATTTTAAATTGTTGGAGATAAATAAAGCGTGTAAAACTAATCAAAAAATTATAAACAACCAATTAAATTTAACTACGAGTCCCATTCTAAAATTTTTTCCTAAAAATTATTCGAGTAAATTTGTATTAAGTAACAATTTGAGTTAGGTAGTAAAAGTACAGTACATTCTGAAGAAGAAAATGGTATTTTTCGAAACCGGTAGATGTATTTAAACTCAATAAATGGTTAATGAAACAATGTAAACAAATAAAAATAATAATAATTATTTACAGTTTCAATGTTGGTATTTTATAATACTGTACATTGTTTATACATTTTAAATTGTAATGTCTTCAATTAAAATTTTATTAATCGGTTCGCAGTGCCAACAACAAAATTTAAAAAATATATGAATATGTTTTTGTAAATAAAATATATGAATATGTGAAATGTATAATACGTAACGTTGTAATTTTAATATTCATCTATGGTATGTATGCACTTACATATATATTTTATTAAATATTCTCCACAATTTTTTATTTGCTGCGCGAAATAAAATATATCTGCGCAGAAAAATTATATTATATTATTTTATCGCAGGTTGCATGTTATGTATGATCTGTTAAAATTCTGTGGGTGGTTTTCAGCTAATATACAAAATAAACAATATATTTTATTAGGTTTCGAACCCTTAAAATGTTTTGAAACGTTCCAAACACGTGGATGCTATGTCGTGCTCTTGGAATAGCAAGATACCATCTGACATTTTGGTCAAAATTTACTTTTTTGCTTTAAAATTTTGAGAATATTTTTCTCTTTTTAAGTGTGTTACATGTGTTGGTTTGGTATACGAAAAAATTATTTAACGTGGCTGAAATCAGGAATCGGTTTATTTTATAATTATAATTGTTTAGTGACATTTTTGTAATAAAAAATCACCCAATGAGCGATGAATCAAACTGCGTCCAAAAAATTGAAAAATTAAAATTCTCAACATTTAAGCTGTACTTAAATGTAGGTATTCCAAGGGCGATACGGAACCCAAATACTTGGGTCCAAGTAGGTTCCAATTACTACGGTTCGGGGTCAAGGTACGTACATTTTTGGAAACAATTCTTTTATTTCATGTAAGATGTTATAAATCTTTCTGTAAAATTTCCGAACGGGCTCAATATCATAGGGGGTTATCGATGGCATTAAGTATTAATCAATTTCGATTTACGTATTGTAATAGTCAAGTTTAATGCAGGTTTCGGCTAAATTAAGTGGCAATGGAGAGCTGATTTTGTAAAATATATATTTTTATTTTTTTTACTTAAGATATTTAACTGGGCTGGACGCACGTTGAGCGTTCATTCGTATGATTCGTGACCCCGAAAGAAATTTCAACCTAATAAAATATTGACTTGCATGAGTTCGATCAGTCCACTCTACATATAAAATGCAATATACGACTAGTTATTGACCCGGTACTAATTCTGTATTGTCATTTAACACTCTTCTCCATATTTTAAGGGTTAAATTTAATTCGAGGAACATGCACCCTTAGAACTCGCCACAAAGAATAAGACTAGCTTATTTTGATTTTGAGAGAAAAAAATACGAGTGGCAGCATAAGACAGAGATGGACGGAGAAGCCTCGTTTCCTTCTAGGAATATGGGGCAAAATAATTGGATATATTGATGAAGCACGTGTGCTAAGCCGAATTCATCAGTTAGATAATATTGTTCAAATGTGTTAAAATGATGAATTATTATACTCATATATTTGTTTAAGTTAACCTTTCCTCTCCGATGATGTAAACTGAGTTGATATTGCCTCTAATTATGTACTAATTATACTAAATATTTTAGTTATTCCTAAGTAATATATTTATGTATTGGATAAAATACTTACAATATGTAAGTACTTACCAGACGCAACAATAAAAATGTTTTCTCTGAGAACCTGACGTGAATTTGTCAATACGTGTATGAGTACGCGTAGATAAATGAGGAAGGTGCAGTGCGCGGGGTGCGGGGTGCTGGATGCCGATCGTCACTTTAGTGGCAGAGAGTGCGCTGGACGAGTTAGATGTGTCTTGAACGTCTTTATGCTATCGTTCGTGATGATCTATGATATTTTCTCATTTTTAACATCTTTACACATTAATTAATATGTATGTATATACATGTCAACTATTACTTTAATGACTAATAAATGTAAAATATTAATATTTATTCGACTTAAAAATCGCCAAAGTCTACATGTACACTGAGTTTACAGCACCGGAACGCGCGTTTTTATTTTAGCACCGTAAGGGAAAGGTTAATGACACTTGAACGTAGAAATTATATGAATTAGTTCACAATTACGAAGTGCTGGGTATCGGAAGTGATTTTTTTAGTGTTGTATTGCCGTGCAGTTCTTTATGGAAGGAGCTGTTGGGTAACCTGGAGAGAAGATACCTGCAGCAACTAGGATTTTTATTATTTTTCTATCTTGATCGATGTTATGTCGCGCTAGATTGCTCTTAGACATTACAAATACACCACACCTAGTCGCCCACCAAAAACATAAAATGAAAGGTTAATTTTGTTCATTCCTGGTGCTGCAGTGGTTTCCAAACATTTAGCAATATGTGGATTTGAATAGTCTCTTAGATATATTTAATTATTATTTTAAAATTTTTGTTTTTTAATATTATTTCGTGTTTGGTATGATATATCTTAAATAAACTAGATTTCAATAGATTTATACAGTTTTCTCATCACAGCTTGAAATAATTTAATTTTAAAACTTTTTTGTCATTATTTTAATAATTGATTTGTATAATAAAAAAAACATTTAAAAAATAATAATTTTATTATTAATGCGGTGACCCTACTCGCGCCCATAGACATGGCCGGGTAAGGGCTCACCTATCAACCATATAGGACCAGAACAACCAATCAGCAGATGCAATTTAACATTATGCATCAGAGATGGTTACTGCCAAACATCTACCGACCACTTCTTCGCAGGCCGTCCTATCATCAACATCGCCATTCAAACGCATCTACAGCGAAGTTCAACCGCGTATATAAATTGTATCAATTCATTACTTAAATAAACGAAACCTTGTAAGTGCTCTTTCATTTATATACCCTGCTCTAGTTATGACAGATACCCTACACTGTGACACACAACCGACACGTGTGAGACAAGAAGTTAGAAGCTTCTGATACAATCTCGAGTCAATCACATATATTTGGATAACTTCAACATAAACAACCCCAACTTCTACATTAATTTATATAATAAACGTTACATATTATGGTGATTTTTCCATATCAAATATTTAATATTATTTTTAGTAAGTTGGTAATAAGATAAAAAATATTAGAAAATTAATTATTTTAAAATTCAAACTCAGTACTAATTTTTTTAGTCATTTTTACTTTTTGATTCTACATCACTAAACAAAAGATTACACTGCCCTCTTTCGACAGACTGTAGTTATCTGTCTTTTTTTGGCAGAGATGGCACATTAGTAGAAAAGAAGAATTTAAGTTATAACTTACTTGTTCCATTCCAGATTGAGAGCCCCTGAAGTGTCCCGCGGCAGGTGTGGCGGTACCTTTAGGGGCAAGGACAATAAATAAAATAAGTTAAGGTAGAGCGATAAAGGTAAAGGTGAGGCAGAGGTACAATATACAAATAAAAATAAATATCTACACTTGAATTATTTTTCATGCAAATTGAACGTGTAAACTTTTGTATATGTTCGGTCGCTTTTATTTAACATTTGTATATTTAATATAATTAATATTAAATAACTTTGTATAAAACTATTTTAGATATTGTTAAACGCCAAGCGGTTTCGGAACTAAATCTACATAAAACTATATCTAAACGGATCATTTTGTCATTGATTTCTTTGATTAAATCGAAACATAAAAAACTGCATTTTGTGATATCCTAGTTTACATCGAGAAAAAATACATCTATATTGAGATTTTAAATAACTATAATATTTAATTATTATATTATTTTTTTATTGTCAAGTTTTCGGGATACGGACCTCAATTTATTATGTTTTATCTTTTTTTTAAATAAATAAGAGTAATTATGTTTTCAGAAAATTCATATAAGGCACTACAAATAGTATTTTATTTATTTTGCATTCTAAGTATTGTAAATTTGTGGTTGCGTAAAAATTTCAGCGAGACAAGTCTCATCGAACGAAAAGAACGTACATAGTTGAGCGCTGAACGAGCTGTCATTCGTTGTCTATTGTATTTGTATACATACCAGAATAACGAACTGATGTGTCAAAGTCTCATTCGTATATACGCCCCTTTAAGCTTTGATTCTCAACATTACATTGTTTTTTGTTATCTTGCGCATAATTTCCATTATAGATACTCATGTGCAAGATACATCTGCGTGCACATATCTTACTAACATTAATAACATATTAAGTTACTATTTTTGGGAGTTTCTAATTCAATTTAATTGAAAAAAAAAAAAAATTCTAGATTGTCTGAAAAATCTATTGTATTAAAAAAAATGTGATAAAGGATAAGTGTTTCATAGGTATTCCGTAAATTGAAGTAAGAACGTAATCGCTTCACATTCAACCAATTATGGAAAACAGTGACATCTCTGTAAAAAAATATAATATTTATGTAATGTGCTGAAATAGTTGAAGTAGGCGTGTTAGAAATTATCAAGTGGTCCAGCGGTCGTGGTCGAGTGTAAAACACATTTTAAAAGAATTACATTTTTCGTTAATGAAGGCAATACAAAATCTTTTCAGTAGAGAAAGATTTATGCCCCTTTCTGATTTATGAGGTCCCAAATAAACACATAAATTATGTTGAATCGGTTTGCCCCGGGCGTCCAAAATTAGAGCTTTACTAATTTTCACTAGATGGCAGCGATGAAAAAAATGGATCGCAACCCCACTAGACTTTTTCAAAATAATGATTAGATGTAGATTGTAATAAATATAAGATAGAAGTTAGGTAAATACTTTTCACATGTTTGAGTGAAAACTTAATTAATATCTATTTAGGAGTTGTAATTATTCAGAACATGTGTGTTCTCCTAAATAATAAAGTTGTATCAATGTGTCCAAAATTTAATAAAAATGAATTAATAATTCTGGCGTCTGCTATCAGATTACTCAAAGGTATTTGAGATTCCGTAAAAATAAGGTAGATGGTTCTTTCAAATAATGGAACGATTAAATGTATTAATAACAAAAAGGTATATGTTACCTTTTTGTTATTAATACATTTTGTTAATTTTCGAACCTATATGTTACCTTTTTGATATTAATACATTTAATCGTTCCATTATTTGAAAGAGACATCTACCTTATTTGTACAGAATCTCAAATACCTTTGAGTAAACTGATAGCAGACGCCAGAATTATCAATTCATTTTTATAGGTTCGAAAATTTATCGCTAAAAATATCGTCGCTGTAGCATAGTTGGATAATGCACCTTCCCCGGTTTGGAAATAGATCCAGGCTCGAATTCCGGTGGCGCAACAACAATATTTTTCGATTAAATTGATTTTATTTGTATATAAGCGCCCTTGAGGTGAAAGTTTTTACGAAAATGGCTCTATACAAATTATCCACTATTATTTATCTTTCTAATTAATATATTTAATTAATATCATTTAGTCATTGGTAAGTATTGTATGCCCAGAAAGATATGAGAGTAGGATCAATGATATTTATGATATATTTTTTATTTAATATTAGAAAATATGATACATTTTTAAAATAATCAGTAGGATATATATATTTCTTTTAACATTTATTTCTTCTCTATGAGAGTAAGACTCGTGGTATGTGTATAATTTATTTTTCAGTTACTATGTACATATTTTTTGACTTCAGATACAAATTTATAGTAGTCTGTGATTTTTCTAATTGTGATGTGGAGATTGTTAAAAAATTTAATGCCTTGATAAATATAGTGATTTTGGGTTGCGGTATATTAAATATTAATGGAATATCAATTTGGTCTCTAAATCTTGCAGATCGGAATTCGCTTATAATATTTAATTTATTTTTGATTTTAAATGGTTATGGTTTGATGTGGGAGGATGGAAAGAGAGCTAAGATTATTGAAATTTTTTTTTAAAAATACATGGTTCCTCGAGACGCGCTGCAAAGGTTAAAACACACCTATCGGTGTGTTCAACCTTCCCTTTGTATAAAGTACTCCTTCTTCATGTACCGTCTTCTATCGAAGGTTGGCGGCCAAGTTGCAGTATGCTGATTTATTCTGCGCAAAATATATAAGATCCAGTGGCGTAACTAAAAAAATTGGTTCTCAATGCGAAATGGAAAAAAGCCACCCAATATAATATGTAATTTACATGAAATATAAGAATATTAAAAACAAAGCGGTTTTATCCATTAAATATTATGAACAAAAATGGTATTTTGTTTCTTATAATACGCAATTTGAAAACAATTAAGAGTATGTGTACTCGTAATAAAAAAAAGTCGCCCGGTCCTTAACCCCGACATATTAGCGAAGTTCTACTATTTACATCGGTAACGTTTTTAAGTGTTTTAGAAATGCACGTGAGAAATTAATTAGTTACTAAGTAATTAGTACAAAAATCTAATTAATTAATTCTATCAATTTTATTTTTTTAATAATCCGTTACATTTTTGTATTGTTTGATTTTTCGGCGGAATCATTGTGGTAGTTTTAATTACGATGAAATAATTATATTTAACTTTTTAAAAAATTTCATTTGCATTCGAAAATGATAGGTGGTTGTTGAAAACTGATTGATAGCTGTTGAAAACTATGTAACGATAGATATTTTAAAATTAGTAGAGTTTAACAAAAGTTTCATCATAAGCGTTACATTTTCAGTTCGGTATCCGCTACCGCCATCTGTCGTCTAGTTGTGAAATGCGTATGACAAATTTTGTTTTAAAATACTGCTAAAAAATACAACACGAAAAACGAATCCATCAACAAAAAACAGTATATTTTTAATCGTTTCCGACTGGAAAAGGACAATTTGAAAGTTAATAAATGTTGGAATTATACATCGCTAGCTATACACGCAAATGTAAAGCTATACATTATTTTTTATACCTACGTGGTAGGTGGGACTTAACTAAAAAATGCACAATGGAGTCCTGATACCAACATTGATGTATGGAAGTGAAACCTGGAGCTGGCGGAAGAGAAACGAAAGTAGGCTGAATGTAGTGGAAATAAAAGTACTTATGGCGTATATGTGACATTTATAATAAAGAAATTAAGTGAGAATGTAAAGCTGATTTTAGCATAGTGAATAAGATCAAAAAGGATCACTTAGGTGGTTTTGTCATGTAGAACGAATGTATGAGAAGAAAATTATAAGAAAAAAAATGGGGTGAGTGTTGATAACACCGGAAATAAAGGACGTCCGCGGAAGACTTGGCACGACCAAGTAAACCAGATCCTGGAACATGGTCCTGTCAGACGACTAATTTTAATAAACGACGAATTTGCACGAGAAGATGTATAAATGTATGGTATTTTAATATTGCTCATTATCTCAGCACTTCAGCCCGGAGTGGGGTTTGGCCACTTCATGGAGATCCTTCCATTCCTCTCCGTTCTGTTCCATGGTTTATCAGTCGTCGATCTCGAGAGCATGTCGGTCTCTCTGGATCTCATCTAGTCAATGGAGTCGCGATACTTTGTCTTTGGATTATAAAATGTTTTTTTATATATATGTAGATAACCACCCCCATAATTTGAGATCTTTCTTATTTGGGGGTGCATAATTCAATTGCTGTTGAATGTATATATACATATATAACTCATACCTACATATAATTTGTATTCAAATTAATACTTGTTGTTCTAAATAAATAAATAAATAAAACATAAAAACAAATAAACATAATTTTCTAAGCTACATGCGAGTTTACGCCTTCTCTGCGAATTTCCGCTAGTGTACCTTTTCAACGAGACAGCCACATACCAGTTAATGAATAGACACGAAATAAAGTGTATGTACAATGTATAGAACATTAGTTGCGGGATGAGGGGCATTCTACACACATTCTTGGTCGAAATACAAATCCGATAGTTTATGACACATTTATGCAACAATAAAAGTATTTACTCTTCGAAAATTAAAGCTTTTTGTAAACAAGATGTATTTTTTACATTACAATGTCATATTATATATTATAATGTCAGCATTTAAATTTTCATTCCAATCGAGTCATATATTTAAAAAAAGTCACGGAGCTATTTGATTGCGTAAGTGGTACTAAAATGATCACGCGGGTGACACAAAATTGAACATTTTGAAACAAATAATTTGCGTTAGTTCATATCTTTATATTTGGTAGTCTGTGGGGACAGTTTGTATATCATTCCCTGCAGTAAACAATAGTATTTGCGATTCCTACGTAGTAACACGTGACATTAATATTAAAAATATAATACAATTTCAATAATCAGTGGATATATATATATATATTTTTACATTTGTTTCTTCTCTATGAGAGTAAAACTCTTGTATAGAGAAGGAGTATATTTTCATTTGCAAGTGTACGTACCATTTTACAATTTATTAATTAAAAAAGTTAAGATACAACGACAAAAAATAATTTCCGTTTATTAACTTTAAAAATGGTTAATTTTGGTTTTCGGTATGCGTTTTATCGCTGTTTATCTGAAATATAAAAATATGTAAAAGCTCAGATAACAATGCCAACTTGTCTATTAATGGTTTGTTTACACTCAATCCAAAGGCACTTTTTCGTGCACGGAAGTTTTTCGTGTCCGTTGAAGGCATTTCCCAAATGAAATCAGCCGCTCGCTATCTCCTGAGCCACGGATATATGACATCCTGGACGGTCGGCTGATTTCAACATGACCCTGAAGAAAAAAGTTTTCAAGATGTTTGGGCTGATAACGACAAATGTTTACCGGCCAGGGGTGTGTCTCCGTGCGGTCGTTGGTAGTCTTTTTGACAATAAAACAATCTGAGTGTGTTACTTATCTATTGCGAGGGACGCGCGACTCGGAGATTGCGCAATTCGAATTAGATCATTAGATCCTATTGATGCATGATTTACGTTTTATTTATAACTATTATTCCTTGCAATTGCTGAAATAGTTGTTTTTCTGCCAAAAAAAGTGTAAATATTAGTGCAATTTATTATCCATCGACTGATAGAAACCATAGCATTAGTGTTGGCGTCCATTAAAGTAGACGGGTGTGGTGTTCAGTGTTTAATTCAATATATTCACCCACACATCTCACAACTGTTCCTTACCTAAGGTACTCCTTTCGAAATGTATTTTCCACGTATCATAATGTTAAAAAATTACAATTATTTATTGTAATTTAACAGTCAGTTGAAATTTATTCTTACGCCTAATTTTAGGCAATCTGTAAAGCATTCAGAATTATGTACAAAATTTGATATGTAATTATTCCTATTCTCAAATATCGCCAAGCGTTTGAGGTATGTATCTTAACTATTATCTTTTGAATGCTCTTGTAATATAACGTTGGACGTTTCGTCAATTGTGACATACTCAGATTTAATAGTCTTAGAACAAATCTCGCCGCCGTAGTCATAGAAACATTTACATTTCAAGGAAGATTATTTGTTTCGAAATATTCTAATAGAAACATTGCACGGGCGTGAAGGTCTACGTTCTCAGTCTATTTTTGACAGTATGGATGGCAACCATGTTTGTTGGTTTAGGGGTTAAGGCGCTGGTCTAGTGATCTAGTGGTTGAGGGTTAGCGCCTTGTTTCAGGAGACCAGCTATTTAGTCCTATTTTCATAGTACATGCGATTAACTTAGTTTGCGAATAGTAAGAATATTGATGTGACATGTATTCCGCGTACGCATCTCTATTTAAAAAATAATATATATATATATATATATTAGTGGGATATTCTAACATCCTCTGTGTATTTTTCTGTACGTAGATAAAATAGAGTACAGTGTGATCAAAAAAACACAAGTCCATTCCATTTAGGACTAGGGTTTGAAAATCGTTCAAATTTCAAATTTATGGACTTTAACTAGAAAATGGAACAGTATATGGAACAGGATGGGAACAGGAGTCGGTGGAGAGCAGTCGTGAAGAAGGTCAAATCCCACCCTGGGATGTAGTGCCGCGGAAGAAGAAGAATGGCCAGTCCATCGCAATCTTTGGGACCTACAGAATCATACAATTGTTTCTTACTCAATCAAATATTCGAGCTCATGATTCATTTTTATACTGTAAGTGCCATAAGTGAAAAAACTAATAATTATAATAATTACCTACCTATAGCACAGCAGCATTACAGTGCAACAATTTTAAAATTTCTGACAATAGATTCGATAGTTTATTGTTTTAAAATATGTTCTTTTAGAATTAAAAGGTTACATATTCATATTTCAAAGGAAATTGATACATCACTCTAATGAAACGTAATAATTTCCGAAGCATTACACGCACACACTGAAAAAACATTTGGGTTTTATTTTATCTAACAAAATAATTAATACATTTTTGATTTACGTAGTTTTGGAACGTATTGATGTTTATTTGTCCTCATCTATTATTGTGTTTTATGGAATAAATTAAAATTAATATATTTATAATTTTCTAGATAAGAACGGCAATAATTTAACGTATAAAAACTTGACAAATACAAATAGAATTTACTCACTTTTCGACATAATAAACGACGGGAATAAGTAAATAAATGTTAATTTTAACGGGAACCTAAAAAATGAGCTGTGAACCAACCCTTCTCACGTATAAAATCACATTTAAATGTTGATTAATCCGATTTTTTATTTCTTTCCTCACGCGATCAAGATTTCCTGGCGGACAGGGGGTAGTAGGTAGTAGATATTTCCTACCTCCTACCCCCATTTCGAACGAATGAAAAATCTTATCCGGTGTCCATTTTGTTTGGCATATGATAAGGACTTCACGTTGTTAATAAAATGATGCACATGTACATGATATAAATGTGGGTGATATGTAGATAGTTAGATAGTGAGAAGGGGGTCCGCAACTTGTTCGCGGCCACAATAATTGATATAATTCTACGATTGAAAAATTTTTCGCCGAATATATTTAAAAAAAATACATTTGAAAATGATTGTTTTAATTTACAATGGCATTTTTGCTTTTTGAGGACATGCATATTTTATTTATATTTATTTCGTAGATTTATTAGGTTGATGCAAGGACCAAGGCAAAACAGGATGTATGACGTACTAGCATGGTGATAAATAATAAATTTACATGCATTATGTATATATTGGGAGCGGAATGACCGTTTACTAAATTTTTTTTGGGGAACATCGCTAGTCTAAGATATTCTTGAAACATTAAATTGAGTGACGTCATAGACCAGTTAAAAAGCTATTGAGGTTATATTTATTAAAATATTTTGTTTAATACCACTTATAAACAAGGGTTTAATCGCAGGGCCGGCCCGAATGGGGGGGGAGGCGAGCTCGGACTCCGCCCGAGGGCGCCAAGCAAGCTGGGGCGCTAAGCAAGACGGGGTAGCCGTGTTGCGCTGGAGAATGGCAGCTAATTCTCCGGTATCACAATAATTATAGCTAATAGGATGATGTTAAAAAAGACTGACCGAAAAACTCACCTGGGCTGTAATCTTAATAATAACTGGGAAATGGGCCAAGAAATCAATGAGAACTCGGAAACTGGAATATTTTGCCCATGTGAAGCGAAACTTGGGAGATATATGTAATACAACACTCTCCACCTTATCATCAGCCCAAGATTGAATTACGAAAAAGAGGTTCTGGTCGCAAGAGGACGTTGTAGCTGCGGAATCAGCAGATCCACCGTTTTTTTTTTTAAATCAGGGAAGGAGGCGCCTAGAAATATTTAGCCCGAGGGCGCCACAGAGGCTGGCGCCGGCACTGTTTAATTTTTTATTTTATTGGTGTAACACAATGATGAAAACTAACCACAAATATTTATCAATGCTCTCCTTCCCCGGGAGGTAAGTATTTGAGAAAGTTATGGAACATACGGTCTCCAGATGTAAGTTACACTGAGACTAAGCAATTGTGGTAATACAATATTGCCAGACAACGTGCGAAGGTTCAACACAATAAAATACTTATTTTGTGCCCCTAATTTCTCGGGACATTATAGCCGGAACGGAATAATGGTGTATTCGAGGTAAAGTAGCATAATTTGTTTTGCTATTCGATCATCTAACATTTTGATCAAAATTGACTTATCTTGTATCAAAATACTTAAAATATTTCTCTCTTTACAATTATGTTACAAACATGTGAAATTTCCTAGCACTTTCGGAGACAACAAGAAAATTAAGTTATATATTCGAGTTACACTTCATGGATAATGAATTAAACTTCGCCGAAGAAATCGAAAAATGAATATTCCAAACATTGAAGCGTAATGTTAATTTTGTCTCCTAATTAATACCTATAAATGTTTTTTTTAAATTTGAAATTTGTAATCTTTGCGTTCAGAATATTAGCAGTATCAAAATTAAAAATAACTCTTGATCCACATATTTCAAAACGATGAACGAATGAAATTTTGGTAAAGTATCCACATTCGGTTATCTTTAAACGGATTTAATAAATCGAGAATTTTTCGTTGGGGCCAATTTGTAAATCGTTAATTTGATTTAACAAAGTTCTAATTTGAAGGTTATGGTATTTCAAAAACTTAATTTGTAATGTACCCATATAGTATATGTAGTTCAGTTTAGAAACACAGTTATTATTGGGTTTTAAAAAGTTGATATACCTAGTTACAATTGGAATACCGTAGAGTTGTGTAATTAGAACCATATCAATATAAAAATTATATTTCGTTTAAGTACCTACCTATTTTTGTCAAGTGAAATTTGCTAACTAGTTTAGTTTCATTCCAGTCCTGGATTTCTAAGAAAGATATGTTTAAATAACTAACTAAATAGTAAACGCGAATATAAAATAGATTTATTGTGCTTAATTTTTTAGAAGGGTATAAAATTACATATATATATATCAGGTTATACTTACATATATTATGAAAACGAAGGACACCACGCCTCTGGTTGAAACATAATATTACGCAGATTATCAGTGTCATACAACCAACGAGTCAATTCAAATAAAATATGCGTTTTTTTGCCCATACCTTTGTCCATCTTGAATATACTCAAACGGCATTATCATCTATCATTGGAGCAGACTAGTGATATGACACTAAAGACTACATATTTTATATTAACATTTTTATCCTCCATTATATACTGTATCTACTTTACTAACTATAATCATAATAATAATTTTAAAAAATGAACTTATGGCAATAATCTTTTGGAATGGTGTGTTTTTAAATATTGTCTCTGATGGACTGCTTCGTATAACGGCGAGAAAACCGTTCCACGCTTTTGGGCCTGCCACCGCAAATGCCCGTTCACTAAACTTAGACTTCTGGCAACGACTAAAGCAAAGGGTGACCTGAGAGTTTGAGGACTACTATTTATGTTGTCTGGGATGCAAAGCTCTTTTAAAGATACAACGGCTCTGTGTTACGTATTGGTTTGTAATATACATCAATCAACACAAGGAAGTATGAGTGATTACAAGGCTTACGGCCTGTCTTCGGCTGGCTTAAGTGATCACTTTACATAAATATAACGTTCACCATTCTCGCCCGCTAATCAATTTCTATATGTATCAAATTTTTGAAAGTTATATACTCACTTCGAGTACCACTACACTATCGCCATCTATGGACTAAATTTGATAACTAATTTCCCTGAAACAACATATATGCCCCGATGAGATCTAGTTATTATTTTTTTAAATTATTTAAAGCAATATTCTTTATCTGTAAAATATTTTTAACACATTTTACTAGAATACGCCTGAAAAATCAATATTATCATCAAAATATTAAAGTGATTACTTAAGTCAGCCGAAGACAGGTCGTAAGCCCTGTAATTAACCATAATTCTATTAAAATATAATTAAAAAAATAGCTTCGTCCAGTAATTGTGTGTTCTTGGACATATTCAAATATTGCTAACAATTTATTTACTTCTTAGTCTATTTACCGATAATTTTATATTTCTGTAGAATAGTATGTGGTAAGAGGATAAAGATTAAGGGAATAGAACGTCACACTTTCTGTCTTCTGAAATTACTCTTACCTCGTCCATATTTATACCTCTCTTCAACTCGTAGATATTAACGCTTCTAATATGAATATTAATAGACCACCATCTTTGCATTCTCGAGAATTTTTCAGAACATAGGTCTGTGATATTTTTAATACAAATCGAATGTTTAAATTAGAAAGATATACATATCGAAATGTAGTATGCTATAGGAAATGTCAGAATTAATTGTTAATTCATTTTTTATTAAATTGAATCAAAGGTGTTTGAGATTCCGTAAATGTAAAGAAGATGGCTTTCAAATAATGGAACGACGTATATCATATAAGTTAGAAAATTGGTCGCAACAAAAATCATTTTTCGATAAATTGATTTTATATGTATATCTTTCTAATTAATACATTTAATTTTTATTAAAAATTAAGTTTTAGCTTCACTATGACTGTCTCACTAGAAAACTCCGTGTTGAGACGGGAAAAGTTTCCAATTAATGCTTAATTTGATGCAAGTACATAAAATACAAATATGTTAAATAAAAAATTGACGATTCGTCGACTACACTCTGCCACAAATATACATATTATACTTCAAAGAGTTGAATTTAAATTGTGCTGGTTGATGTACAAGGCGACACACAACATGGCGCCTCTATATATTCAAGAACTTTGTATCCCAGACAATTTGAATGGTAGACGTCAAACTCTCAGGTCAGCCTCTACTTCAGCTGCAGGAAGGGTTGTAGAACCGATCAGCCGTTGCCAGAAGTCTAAATTTAGTGAACGGGCATTCGCAGTGGCAAATTCAAAAGCGTGGAACTCTTTGCCCTCAGTTATTAGAAACAGTGCATCAGAGACTTTATTTAAGAAGAAACTAAAAACGCACTTTTTGAAAAAAATGATTTTTTAATTTTAAAAAACATATATGTGTAAAGCGCCCTTGAGGTGAAAGTTTTTACGAAAATGGCGCTATGCAAATTATCCATTATTATTATTATTCAATATAATATGTTACCTGGCAACCTTGATATAATATGTTACCTGGCAAACAGCATTCGACTTGACACTGTGTTTGAATGAGTGTCCCTATAACAGGACGTCCTATCTCTCTAAGCCTAATGTTTAGATTCTTCGGACATCTAAATTTTGATACACTTTCTAACACTTTAGGACCTAGGTGTCTAAAATAAAACAAAGATAACAATTTTTTTTTTTTTTTTTTGTCCATACGTGGTTCGCGCTCTTGGGTGTTTTGAGTTTATTTGAAATGTGTTACACCGACTATTACATTTAAGTCGTTATGTGTATATAAGAGCAAACGTGGATTTGAGCTTTGAGGTTTTACGGAAAAAACTCTGCGCTATCCATCAGACTTTATAGATCACTTGACCAAATATCTAGGTGTGTCGGAGCGATCGCGGTCTCTCCGCACCGAGTGACGGTTTGAAGTGTCCTGATGAATAACGGTTTGTTGTGATCTGGCGTGGCGAACGCTAGAGATGCATTTGAGAGTTTTTGCATTTCTGTGAGCCAAGAGGGATGTGATGTATGGACGAGATATGGCGCGTCTCTAGAGGATCTGCCTGGCGGCGCCCGTATACCTCTGATGTATAGTCACAACTACAGGGTGGCATGCATGTAACATACAAAAAGCGGCGTGCACTAGGCATGGACTTAGGTTACGCTGTTAATTTTGTTGATGTAAAGGCGATGGGTAGAGGTTGACTATATAGTGCAATCTAAAGGACTAGGACCCCTGAACGAAGATAATGGTAAAAATAAATTTACAGTCCACCTTGGAGGTGCCAGAAGACCTGGATTGTGGTAAGTGCAAACTCCTTCCGAATATCCTGTTTCTTCCGGCATCTATGCTTTTACGCAACAACTTTCTTTACATAGTTATGTATATATGCACTTGTAACTGGAAAAAATCCTTGGTCTGGGCCCTAAATAATATATTGGCAGGGTTTCACTGTAGGTATACATCGATGAAGTTTTCACGTTTTTTCGTAATACGCGTGATAACTGGTTTCTAC
This sequence comes from Eubasilissa splendida, assembly GCA_031772225.1. NCBI lineage: Eukaryota > Metazoa > Arthropoda > Insecta > Trichoptera > Phryganeidae > Eubasilissa > Eubasilissa splendida. The sequence goes on along the minus strand of CM062861.1, from coordinate 14,770,495 downwards.
AATTTTATTTCCATTTCTTGCCATTGCGGTTTTAGAAAAATATAAGTCTTAGTTCGTCACTGCAATTAACAATGACCTAAACTTGGAGCAATTCATAAAAATGTTAATATTTAATTTAAAGTATTCATCAAATAAAAAATTAGTTATAAATTCAACTGAAGTGCACTGAGGATAAAATAATAATTAATAATTTCATTTTACTAAAGAATTTTATTGTATTTTCGTAGAAAGCAATCACTTTGCGGTGTTACATATTATATTAAATAAAATAACAATCACTTTGTATGAAACCACGAAATTTATTATACGTCAACCGGTTTCCATTATCTCAAGCTTCATCAGGACCTATTTAAAACTGATTATAAATACGAAAAGAGTGCACTTATATATACATAAAGAGGTAGATGGAATATAGAATTACATGTGAAAGAGAGAGACAGAATACATATATAGTTAAATAGAACATGAAGAGAGACAGATTATAAAATTATATGCGAAAGAGAGAGACAGAATACATATACAAATAGACAGAACATTAAGGGAAGGGAAAAATACAGTGTTGATGAATATTAAATTGATTTTATTGTTTTGTGAACTGTGGCTCAACGGATTAGAAAGTTAACAGGTATATTTAAAATTTGTCATCGTCTAATAAAAAATAGTACATACTTACTATTTAATATTTAGCTATTTTTTAATTGAATTATGGTAAATTGAAATATTTTTAAGACCATCCAGTAAAGAGATAATATTTTTATATCGAAGATAAAATATTATATAAAATTATATTAATTTTTACTGTCAGACATTTAATTTATTTAGAAGTGTATCTAATACCGGAATTTGAAATATTTTTAATGAGATTTGAAAAAGAAAAGCTTTTCTGTACCTATAGATTTAAGAGAGATGTTAAGGTGCGAGATTATTATTATGTTTGGTTACGTTGGTTGAACAATAATTATTTAAAAAAAAATTAAGTTATGTAAACAATAAATGCAGAGCCTATTCTTGAGTCACACTGTAGATAATCGGAGCGAGACCTAGTTTTTGGGACCCTAATAAATTAACCCGGCAGCCGAAAAGGGCTTGCTTGTTCTTTTCGCAAAAACAAGGAATTGAATATTTTCGTATTTGCATAATAACTGCACTGAAGTGGTTTAAAAAAATAAATGAATTTATCTATAACTTATCGTAATGTTTAGTTAGATTGGGAGAATATTACTTTTCTATCATCGATTTGATTTGAAAAAATGGATTAGTGTGATGTAAAATTTTCACCTAACATTCTATAAATTTTGGAATTTAAGATAAGCGATTTGTTGTAGTGTATATTTGTGCTTCTGTTTAATAATTAAATTAACTTTCAAAAAACATCTCAAATATTATCTCAAAAATGTTGTCATTTTATTCGCATTACTGTGTGTACCCAGGGGCGTGCATTGCATATAAGTAAAAAAGCTGTGCATTTATGAAGAATTTATGTGCAGAAATCCTGCTGTATATGTTTTTTAATAGTTACTATAGTAAAAAATAATGTCAATCGTGGTTTATTGATACCAGCTCTTCAGAAAAAATGATGTCATCGAGTGATTCTTTGTAAAATGTCAATTTTGGCAGCGAAGAAGAAGACTCACATATAGATGACTAATTATCAGGGGTGTGCAGTGTAAAAAATAAAATTTACTGGGTCAGTTAGATAAAGGGTTGATTTTGGCCATTATAACGTAGAATAGAAAACGGTTTGCAAAGTGCATATTACGTATTCCTTTTTGCTTATTTTAGTAGGTATGCTTTATAGTTTATTATTCCTTTGATATTAATTCATATTTATGTGAAATAAAAAAATATATATTTTATTTTACCTTTGCATAGAAAATGTGCTTCTTATTCACATGGGTTTTAGTTTTTTTCGATTTCTTAATGCTTCATTTAATACATTCATCAACAATATAAATAGTTTTATTGAACAATTAATTAGTATTACCTAGATACGTTACCGTGTGGCCCAAGATGCGGGACCGTGTGGCCCAAGGTACCTTGGGCCATAATAAGAGTTTACGTAAAATTTTATTCCTATGCTTATTATCAATGATAATTGATCTAATTGATAGTAAAAAAAAAACTAAACATTTTACGAGACTTTAATATAATATATTGACACAAATTTCTTTCATCTACTATATTGGCCACTCATATTGAACCATCGAAATTTTTGAACGGGACATAATACGCAGGTATGTGGTATATACGTACTTATATTTGATTGCAACATCCAATTATTGATATTTTTACTGTAAAACATATAATATGAATCTATAATTTAATAGCATTACCGGTTACCAAATAATTAGATAGGTACTGAATGTAGACGAACTTGATCTGGAAATAATTACTATGGAGGAATTTACTGTGAATGAAACTATTATGGATGAAATTACTGTGGATGGAATTACTATGGATGAAATAACTCGAAATTATATGGAAATTCTAAAAAGGAAATTTTCGTGTCATTTAATAATGATTCAATTGCGGATTTAAGATTAATTTATATCTTTAATTACAGATGATGCAGACACATACACACACACACACACAAAGTTAATGGTTTACGATGATTTTAGAAAACTGAAGAGAGTTGTTTGAAGATTTCTGCTCTCCTGTCTTTATATTTTCGTTAACTGAATGTATCCTTCAGAAATAACTTACCTAATAGGTAGGTACCTATGTAACTAATAGGTTTTACATGGACGTTAGTTCATTAATAATCCAGTTAGCTACTAATTAAACACTTAATTATCAATATGGGTACCTTATACCATGTCGTAGAAAAGCGCGGATGGAATGTTAACATCGGACGTTGATTGGTTTGGTTATGTTTATAAACATTTATTATGCCAAAAGAACGCCGCAAAATTTTTCAGTTATTTTTTAAAAATGTGATAAATATTTCAGGTGTCCGTTGACTTGTAAAGTAGGTGGAATGTACCTAACAGGCGCGTGCAGTCAGTACATTGTAATGAATTGTACGTAACTATATTATATAGAAATCAAGCGAAATTAAATATTTATCTAACACAATATTATGACAACTAAATAATAGGTAATTGTAGTAAGAATATTACGAGATACATATTTAATATGAATTAAATATACTAATTAGAAAGATATACATATAAAATCAATTTTATCGAAAAATATTGTTGTTGCGCCACCGGGATTCGAACCTGGATCTCTTTCTTAACCGGGGAAGGTGCATTATCCAACTATGCTACAGCGACAATATTTTTAGCGACAATTTTCGAACCTATAAAAATGAATTGATAATTCTGGCGTCTGCTATCAGTTTACTCAAAGGTATTTGAGATTCTGTAAAAATAAGGTAGATGGCTCTTTCAAATAATGGAACGATTAAATGTATTAATATCAAAAAGGAAACATGTAGTTTCGAAAATTGTCGCTGTAGCATAGTAATATCACAGACCGTCTGTTCTGAATAATTACAACTTCACAATAAGAATGTGTTCTCCTAATATTTAATATCGATTTTTTTCCGCAAAAATTCTACAGCTTATTTAAAAGTACTTAATAGTTCAAGAATGCGTTAATTGTAGTAAAAATTACCATAGATACTTTAATCATCATCAACTGGTGGTTAAACGCAGTGCCGGCTCTAGGCTATGTGGCACTCTCGGGCGAAATTTTTCTGGGCGCCCCCATCTCTGATTTAAAAAAATAACGGTTGATCTGTTGAACCATTCAGTCTCAGATATTTACTATTATCACAGACTATTATTTACATGTGTCTTTCATGTTTCGTTTCACATGGGCTAAGTATTACTGTTTCTGAATATTCATTGATTGTTTAGCTCATTTCACAATTGTTATTAATATGAGTGAGTTTTTGGTTCATTTTTTTTTGACGGCACCCCATAAGCTGTAATTATTGTGATACTGAAGAATTAGCCGCCATTCTCTAGGACAGCACGGTTGCTCGGCTTGGTCGGCGCCCTCGGGCGAGGCCCGAGCTCGCCCTCCCCTCGGGCCGGCCCTGGTTAAACGTATTCAATTAAGGTGTAGTGCACAAATAGAAATTCAGGAAAAAATAAAAACGAATAGTTTATCTGACATCCTAGCGCCATTATTATTGTATTATATCATTAAAGTATTTTTAATTATGATTTATTTTTGCAAACAGCTTATTTGAATGTATGGGCTGCACGCGCCTGTTTAATTATTTTGTTATTACGCATTTACGTGCGTAACAAATACTTTCACAGTCAGTTTCATTTAGAGGAATGGGAAAGATATGAATTGGCTCGACACATAAGAGACATAATAATATTCCGATACACATTTAGTTTGTATGGAACATGTGGTAAATCATTTTTTCTTCAGATAACCTGTGGCTGTCTTCAAGGAGGTGCGCCGACCAATCTGTCATCGCAGAGCCGCCGGAGGGCGGGGCTCCCGTATCGTCCGCCAATCGCGTGGGAGGCCATATTGGTATGTGGGCGGAGCAACACTGGAGCCGTCGATGTCGTGTGATCTCTTTCCATCGCTAGGGACCTTACGGTGAGAATTGTGTTGCCATCACTCTCGCTCCAGTTATGTGACCGTGCTTCGTGATTTGGCGGGATTTTTAAATTGATCTTTTTTGAAAATGTCCGTTAAGGTATTTAAAATGTTAAGTCAATTTGACATAAATTTGACATTTTCATGTTTTAGTTAAATGTAATTAGTAGACACGGCATCGTGTGTAGATAAATCTTATTATGGGTTAAGCAAATAAAAATAGATTATCAATTTCAATTGAATTAAAATTATTTATGGATCATTTACACCTTGAACTAATTAAACTACCTATGAAGTATAGAATCAAAATAAGACATGTCCTTTTTTATGGTTTTTGAGTTAGGTACCTATGTATAAATATAAAGAAAATTAATATCTACAACACTAGCCTATCGAAATTAAATAAATATTACCAAATTCTGTATAAACATGCAATTAATATTTGTTTGTTACTTCAATCGCAGACATGTCCAATAGATAATTAATTCAAACCCAGAGAAATATGTTTAAACCCAATAAGACGACAGTATTTGGTCATGTGACCTATGGTTACTGGTCATTTTTAATATGATTCCAAATGTGACAGTTGTGGTACAATGGTTTTTTGGCATTTTACTCGAAAACAGGTAAAGTGGACATGTCTGTTTTTGATTCTATACCTCACATATGCTCGTACGTATCCTCCAAAGAAAATTAATGTTTGATCGATTTAATGTTGATTATATATGTAATTTTTTTTGGCTTATTACGATTTAGCCTTTTGATACAATGGATAACATTTACATCAAACTCAGATATTGAACTTCAAAGTTTTGATTATTAACTTTTATTTTTTTATTATTTTTTTTTGTATTCAAATCATTGATGTCGACATAATAAATGTAACAAGTGCTACTAAAATATAATTTTGTTTTCATGATATCTTCTAAAGTACTATACTAAGATATTAAAAATGTTTGTAGCACATTTTTAAAGAGAAAATGAATGCCCGAATTTTAATTTAGTTTAAATTTTGACCAAAGTGTGAGATGATACCTTATTGTTCCAAGGTCATGATATGTTGAGCTTCTTAAAATTGTAAAAATGAGGCTATATACATTTTTATTTAAAGATTTTCACTACATTATCTAACTGTACCATCAATATTTACACATAAGGTAGTAATAATAAATTCTTTTTATGCAGAATAAAAATGTTAATACATTATATTATTATGTAAAAGTGTAAGTATATTATATATATTTAAAATAAAAAATACATATACGTATGTATTACGTTAAGGAAAATACATTTTTGTTGTGTAGTTGCATTTTCAGAAAATAGTTCTATGGTATTTAAAAAAAAAAAAATTAATCAATTAGAAAGATATACAAAATTTATCGATCGAAAAAATATATATTATTCCGGTAGTAACTAAATATTTTTCCGATGGATAGATTTTTTCTGCATATCTTTCTATTTGATTAATTTAATTTGTATAATGTATCAAGTTATTTTACACTCTTCTTCACTGTTCCAACTGTTTTTCATAAGTATAAAGATTATCCAAAAGAATAAAACCTTTTACATATTTAGAAATAAAAAATCTTACCTTAAAAATCGAATAATTAATAATAAGCCAAAGAAATAATTTTACAACAGCTACGATGATAAATAGTAACCGAAAAATTGATAGAAAGAATTAACAAATTATGAAAAAATGTAAACTGATCTGAGGATAGCAAATTGGGTTAAAAGAGGTCGCTTAAGTGGTTTGGTTATGTTTAATAATTGAATGAGAAGATAATGATAAGAAAAATAATATATGACACGAGTATTGACGGTACCAGATATAGAGGACATCTGCTGAAGACTTGGCATTACCAGGTAATTCAAATACTGGAAGAAGGTCATGTTAGAAGTCTCAACAATGACTCAAAAATATTGCACATTATAATAATAATAATGTAATTTGTATTAAAAATACCTCAGAACTATGTGCTGAAATTACAAATTCCCAACCAAAATGTATTTTCATTAAAAAAATCAATATTTTATTCGTAATGTGCAAAAAAATTAGAATTTTAATAACGGTCAAACTAACCATACCTAACAAACAAGAAAAATATATGCAGTAAAACAAGAAAGGATTATTAAGGTGGTTTGGTCAAATGGAACGGATGAATGAGGAGAGAATGGTAAGGAAGATATATGACACAAGTGTTAATGGTACCAGAAATAGAGGACGTAAACCAGATACTGGAGGATGATCATGTTAGAAGCCACAATAATCGGCGAGCTTATATAAATGTGGATGAAGCAAGAACTGTGTCAGGACAGAAGAGTGTGGCGCTCTATCCTCTCTGTCTACCCAAGCGGGGAAACAGCGTGATGGTAAGTTTTATTTTTTTAAATTTTATTTATTTAGACATATATAACATTTGCACACCTGCAATAAAAAAAGACAGTTTGTTACATATATTTTACATACATTTTAAAATGTAATGTCCAACTAGGCAAGCCTATTTTATAGCAAATTAATAAATAAATACATTTTACAAAACCGAAACTCATTGAAGGCAAAACACAATAAAATCAAATACGTAACATATATGGCAAGTAAGCGTGAAAATATTTTAAAAATATATATGTAAAAAATAATATAAAAAAAAGAGAAAAAAAAGTTAGTTAGTTAAAACAAATATACTATCCATTATGTAACGTTGGTGTAGTGTCCGCAGTCGCCGTACTGGCGCTGTAGTATAGTTTCATATTGGCCTTAAAAAAATAACGTTATTGAATTGAACATTATTAAAAGATTACTCAATTCAATATTAATTCATTTAAAACGATTATGTACAATATTATTTCAATGCACAAATAATTAATTTTAATGAACAAAGTATTTGCTTTAATTAATGTTTTGCCATAGATAACTAAAATAAATTAGATTTTAGATGGTCGCGAATAAATGCCGTTTCTAAACAGTTTTTTTTTTCAATAATGTAAAATAAAATTGATACGATAATTTTTTTCCCGCTGTTTGTCTATTTTATCACCATCGCTTGCAGTAAAGATATATATTTTACGTTTGTAGCATGTTGTGAAAATATTCCAACGTTTCGACGACCGAGATTCCCGCGCGCGCCCGCCTCGTGGTCGCCCCGCGACGGATGGGCGGACGAGCCGAGTGGGTGTAGCGCAGGAATCAATGACGCTAAGCTCTCACACCGCTAATACATGTTGCCTGATTTACCGGCCAATGAAACGCGGAATGGTGATGGTGAAAAATAAATGAAGACGAATGTTTTGTTTCTTTGCAGCATTTTAAATTTAATTCTGTCCAATTTTTTTTCGTTGCATCGTTTCAGGCTCTCGAATGTTTCAAGTGAAACATAAAAATGTCTCGTTCAATTATCTCCGGTGCGGCTGGGTCAGTGTGACGTTATAAAAATACATTTAAGATTTTTTTCTCACGTCAATAGGTAGGTACTATCTGAATTGTAGGTAATTGGTCCACGTTGGTGGCGTCGAGTAAATGAAAATTCATCTGGCGAATTGATTTCAAAAGTAAAACTATTTTGAATATATTTTTTAATTTTTCATAGTAGTTCACAGTAGTAATGTTCTTTATTACTTGTAAGAAAAACACCAGACTAGCATTCCATTCTATCAAATCTACTGGAATTGTTTGTCTTATATGGAGATTATTTTACAAAGTGTACCAAAATATGTTATTTATTATCCTTTCATCCAACAGTTAATTCAAGAAGGACCATTTAATAAGAAAAAAAGCTGCAGTTTCATCTCACTTCCTTCATTCTTACTTAATTAATTATTACAATTAAATAATCTATATTGTGGATAGTGAACGTATATTTACGAAATTATTACAATTAGCGCCATCTGTGTACCAGTAGAAACTTTAATGGCTTAGTTATAAAAAGTACCACGGCAATTTACCACTGTAGCCGTAGCGCTAGTAGCTCTAATGCGTAGATTGTAACCATTCACATTACTATCTTCGATTTTTAAACTAGTGTATTACTCAAGTCATACAATTGGCTATTTACTAAATTGAAAATTCTATTCGGGTGATCCGTTTCGTATGGAGTCGTAACTTATGCTGTTTTTTAACAGAATAATTTTTGAAAGGCTTACAACTGCGTGCAAATCATTGAAGTGTCTACTTTTTCTTTTACTAATTCGCGAATTTTACTATCTTACTGTTTTTAACGTGTTGATTTTATGATAGTTTTTTGCGTTTGTTGCATGGATTTGTTTTTGATTTGGAAAAAACATAAAGTAAGTGGCAGAACTATTTCCTACCTTTAATAAAAATAATTATTTCCTTTAGATATTACGTGAAGGATTTATAAACAATAAAATAATCATGTTCAGTCATAGAAAGAGTTCTTAAAAACGTCCATACATTTTTTATATTAATTTTTGTATATGTGAGAAGGTATTATTTTATGCTAAAACTTAAACTATAAAAATACTATTAATAGTGCTCTAAAATTACAAATAAATACATGGTACGTTCGTATAAACGACAGATTCATTTTGTCTAAAGATGTTGGTTAAACGAAAGATCATAACCCTATATACAACATATATTGTATTGCATATATTATATATGATTCTATAATATCAGTGGTAACAGCATAACCTAAATCTATACCTACTGCACGCCACTGCTTGCATGTATCAGAAAACAATTAGGTTAGAACTGTCAAAAGTGACGAAATATCGATTTTCGATAATTATATTAAGAGAAATGCTTTAAATGTAATGATTAATGCAAATGCAAAAAATTATTATTAAATGTTCTATTTTCTTTTAAAACATTTGAGTTATAACGAGAAGCTGTCATAGAATTAATACATTTGCTCAACAATAATTTTATCAGTACCTGTGATAGAATTTAGATAAATAAGAACTATTATATAGGTAAATACATATGTGCAGTAGTGATATCTATAATATTTATTTATTCTTAATATAGTGCATACATTTATAAATACTTATATGTATATATATATAAGTATCATTGAAAATCTTCATCGCATTATATATCACCAATTTCTGAGATTTTGCCTTCTCCTAAATGGCAAACTCAGTTTATCATTTCCTCATGTTAATTTGTATAAATGTATCTTATAAATTCTGCCGATATTTTCTTAGTGAGGATTTTAAAAATAAATACCATAACATTGAAATATATTTTCTGCTTAAAGAATATCATATTAAGGTATTTCAGCATTGCACTGATTCGAGTACATCTATTTTTCTGAGTATTGTTAACCCTTCCCAAACCATGCAGTAACACAAGTCTACCATCATAATTAAACCTGTAATATTTCGGTAAATACATGCAACATAAAATTAATATTTTAGATAATCTTAAAGAAAATATTAGCGCTTAGGAATGACTAGTGAAAAACCAATTATGAAAAGAGAATCGTACAAAAACAATTATTTTTTCCATTCACGCTGTTGTAAAATTAATACGTTGGTAAAAATTCCATTTGTGATACGAAAGACAGAGATCACACACTATTTTCACGGTAAAAAGAACAACAAACATACAAATATAATTATCTCTTTCTCACTAATTAAATTAACAGAGATAAGAAGGAAGGACACATTATATAGGACTTTATGAATGCTCTAAATTATGTAATTAATCATTTTTCAAAATTGAGTGTTGAATATTTAAAGTAAATTCGAGCCATTAAACCATTTAAGCTAATAAAAACATTTTTTCTTACTGTTGTTTACGGTAACACGAGTTGACAGCATGGCTGCGTTCGGGTATTTTATATCATGGTATGGTAAAGGTTATCGAAGCTTTATTTGATAATTCTTGCATTTCTTTTTCATTAGTCAAAAATAAAATGCCGCTGCAGTAGTTGGTGTGAGGAGTAATAACACAGTTGTATACTATTTTACAGAACTCAGTACTAATGATGATCTATCTAGCTCATAAAGAAGATTCAATCTCTGTCTTAGTCGACATGTTCAAGTCTGAGTATCGTGACCTCAGCGGTCCTGGGCAGTGTTGCGACACTGGTGTCGTAACTACAAAAATTAGGCCCCATTGCAGAATGGTAAAAAGATCCCCAAATAATTATTGTATATTAGTACTGCATTGTTTAGCCATTATATAGTAACAAAAGTAATCCATTGTCTTCTATAACATTCTCATTTTATATGCATTTGCAATTGAAAACATATTTTATTTTAAATACTAATTAAATATATTAGTTAGAAAGATATATATAAGAATGTGATCTCCTTATTAATATAGAAGTTGTATCAATGTGTCCAAAATTTAATAAAAATGAATTGTTATTTATGGCATCTGCTATCTGTTTACTCAAAGGTATTTTAGTTTCCGTAAAAACAAAGTAGATGGCTTTTAAATAATGGAACGATAGATGTATTAATTTGAAAAGTGTAACATATGGGTTCGAAAATTTGTCGTCAAAAGTACTGTCTGCTGTAGCATAGTTGGTTAATGCACCTTTCCCAAATTGGAAAGAGATTCAGGCTCGAATTCTGGTAGCAAACAACAATATTTTTCGATGAAATTAATTTTATATGTATATCTTTCTAATTATTACATTTAATTAGTATTCATACTTTATTTGCTTTACGGCGATTTATAACTACTGTATAGGTACGTCGATAATGTTTTCACATGTTTTCGTAATACAGTTGATGCAATGAATTGTAGGGCGCGTACTTTTTGGGCCCCAGCGCACTGCATCAGCATAGTTACGCCACTGTGAAGATCCGATCATTTCTCAGACATCTGACTATTTTGTTGGAGATCAACCTCTCGCTCTTTATCGTTGTGCATTTCCTGTGATTAAATATTTTTCTATACTACATGTGAATCGATACAATGACTTTGGTAATAACAACAACGTCAATAACATTTGAACAATGGCTACTTTAACATAGATGAGGAAACGTTTAAATAAATAAATAATCAGTTATTATTGTACACATCACGTCTTAGTAGATAATTAAAAAATTTAACACTCACACACTCACAGGGCGGGCACGTGAACAGTCGCTATCACTTTTACGACGTCAAAGTTATTTTTTTTAGCATTCTTATAAATTGCCGTTGCGTAGTTTAATACGAATGACCTTCAGAATCTTCACACTGGCTGGGTGCAATGTGCCCGCGATGTGCTGGAAACGGGCCAAGATCCCTGTCTCGCGATTCGCTGCGAAAATCGTCGGAATTTTCCGCCAAGAATGATGTATCAGTCCGGTTTTACTCTAACATGTAAGTGTTGGATGATTTTTTGGAGTAAATATACAAGAGCTATCGTATATACTGTGATAGGTATAAAGTCACAAATTGGATCGAGGCTTTGACAATGGTCGACAAATTGGTGGCGTCAAATTAATGGGATTAGATGTTTCGTGTAGATTTGACTTTAATCAGTACCAGGGCTGGCTTCAGTGGCTTGATGTCAAAAAAAACAGATTATTCTATTATTTTCCTAGTATATTTTCTTTGATTCAATTATCAACTTTAAGTAATTATACACTTATATAGATAGTTGAGAATTAGTGAACCACTCAAATAATTCTATCCGAAACTCATAGACACGCTCAACTGTACAAATAAACAGGATTGGAAATTCAATAAAAGTGTGATAAATAAGCAAAATAGAACACATAAATAAAAAATATTTTTTGTTTTCATTTTATTCGGTCAAATTTTAAAAAAAAATCTGCACAATGCAAATTAGTGGATACTATTATAAAAATAATTCAAGTAAAAGCGGAATTCTTAATGAAAAACATAAATTATGATTTTTTTTATTTAAATAGGTACCTACCTAAATAAAACATAATCCTCCATCTTAGACCCATTCAAAGTAATTTTTTAAAATAAATATTATTGGCATTTAAAAGGTTCTAATTTCTTAGGTATGTCTATACTAGTGACGGTGAAACAGTGTGAGTGTGATTGTGACGATGATTGGTCACTAATATTTAACTGTTGGAGGTATACCTACTTTCTAATGTACCAGTTATTGCTCGAAGAATTACAAATAAACAGTTACCAATCATCATTACAATCTAACACAGTCACAATTACGATTTAACCATCGCTAGTATATAAAGTGTCCCAATAAGAGCGTCGGATTTAGTTTTTGAATTAAACAATTGAATGGTTTCACGCGCAGTGTGATTGGTTGCACCGTCTTGCTGGAGCCACATGTCTTCAAGATCCAAATCAATCAATTCTGGACAAAATATATTAGTTACCATCATTATGTAATGCAAACCGTTCAGTGTGAATGCCCGCTACGAGGATGCATGCGTGACAGAATCCAGAATCGAACAAGTTTCCTAAAATTTTTTAATTAATCTTCGAATTGATGACTTATTTGGACCATTCCACAAAGTGTTTTAGGAAAACTTTTTCCATTTTTATAACGAGCTGTTCTTTTGTGTAGCGTTCCATTTATGTATTTTTTCTCTTTCTTATGGTCTTCGCCAATTAGGTGTAACAATTCCATATTAACTAATCGCAAGATTGACAGACGGCACATATAAAACTTTCAGAGCTGCCAACCTAGTAAAAAAGAATTGGGACACACTATATTACATAACCTCACTGTGTATACTACAATATTTTATTAGAATAATAAGTTTATGTAGATTTTAAATCAATTAAATTTTAAATGTTTATGTAATAGAGCCTACGTGAGAGATGATTATCAGTTAATATCTCTTACCACATGTACGGGTATCTGGTAGGTACCTAAACCTGACGAAGAACCCGTGCTGTTTTAAGAAACGTCGTTAATTGCCGGTGACATCACTCCACGCATCACTGGAGAGTGCATATATATTGTGAACATAATATTATATTATTTGTAATAATTAAATTTATTATTTGAATTTTTTTAATAATTGAGATGTTCATATTTATTTATGATACCTACAAAAACGATAGGTAATACGACTCTCAGGTGGCTGGCGCTCTAGGGTCGTCTAATTAACTAACATAACTGTTAAAGCGGCCCTGCTGGGGACGTTGACAGAAATATGTTATTTTTAGGTGTTTAGAAGCGATTCGTTTTAGATTAAAGTGATGTAAGTATGTGTTGTGATTTTTAAAATTAATAAAATATATAAATAGAATTAGCCACTGTTCTGCTTAAGTTTGTGTTACTGAAATAGGATTGAGACAAGGAGCCTCCCGTGTAAGGGATGAATTTCACGCAAAAGTTAGCTATGTGATAAAATATTAAATACTAATTAAATGTATTAATTAGAAAGATCTACATAAAAAAATCAATTTTATCGGAAAATATTGTTGTCGCACTACCGGGATTCGAACCTGGATCTCTTTTCCAATTCGGAGAGAAGGTTCATTACCAACTACGTTACAGCGACAGTACATAGTAAATTAATTACAACTTCGCAATAATTATGTGTTTTTCTTAATAAATAATATTATACTAAAACATAACCATAGATAAGTATCTACAATTTTTTCATGTCAAATTTAGATTTTTAGCAGTCCTCAATTATGTAGATATTTAATTTCATATTCACGTACTAAATATCTCTACTATTAACGAAATGCCCTTGATGATACAGTTTTTTAGACATGGTTAAAATGTTTTATTAATCCACAACAGGTCGTACACCCCCAGAAAAAGGCATATGATTAAACGCCATCGTCTTTTGTTTGGCTCGGCCACGTCCTCCCGTCAATTGTCGAATCTCCTGATATGGCAGGACCACCTTCCACTATTTGTTTATCTCGATTACATCAGATTTTATATATCCAATCCATCCAAGCTACTAAATCTTATAAATACCTACATAATTGTGTCTGCAATTAATATGTCATGTCTGCAATTAATTCAATTATAGCAGCTCAGAAAATTATGTTAAAAGTTATCCTCAATACCCCAATCGCAACCAGCACTGACGAAATTTTTAATAAATAACAATAGGATACAAATATATGCTAATACTTTAATATTTAAATATATATATATATATATATATATATATACAAACAGACACATTTTAAAACAGCTCAAAATATAATTTTCATACGGACAAATACAAATAACTTACAAACCCCAAGAGCACATACAACATATGGCCAAAGGAACTACAAATATTTTGGACCTAAACTATTTAATAGAGTGCTTAAAGATTTTAACCAATTGTATTGTCCCAAGAACATGAAACTATATATTAAATCTTGGATTCGTAATATGGGTAGAGCCAGTATTGGTGCACTCACCCAAACATATTGACTCATACCTATATGAATTATTGCTACAAAGTGATCCAAAATTAATTTATAAGTCCACTTAAAAATTGTTCTTCATATACACCTATTATATGGTAATAAATGTAATTCTATCTACTACTTGTAATTCTAATTAATTGTACAATTGCTTGTAAACTATGCCCGTCTCGACACAGAATTTCTCTAGTGAGACGGGCACAGTCCAAACATATTTTTACATTGTATTGTATAGTTACAAATAAATAAAATAAATTATGTTAAATTTTTACATAAACAACTTAACAATATTCATTTCTAATATAATCAGTCTTTATTTTATTGTTAATGTATAAAATAAGCTTACACCAAGCGTGTGCAGTCAATAGTCATAGATGTACTTATTTTGAGAAATAAAGCGAAATAAAATATTTATCTGACAGAATATTGCGATATATTAAAATCAGATATGAATATTACGAAATACATCTTACATCGATTTATTTTGCATAAATTTTAGTAAAGTACGAACAGCTTATTTCAAAGTACTGACTGCATGTCGCTACTTTTCACATATATGTATTCTATTTTATTCTTTTTTTACTTAATATATAACGCAATGACGTCAAATAAAATGCAATAATGTTAATGAAGGATACCTTTTATTTATATGTGACATATGACATGTTTCTAAAATAAGAAAATATCAAAAAACTTATTTTTTATATATGAACAGCAGGTACTGATTAGGAAGAAGGAAGATACAATGGAATTTAAATATCTACAACACTCAATAACATATATTTTATTACCCACATTTAAAATATTAAATATGTAACTAATTCCAAGAACAATAATTAGGTACATGCTTGCCAACAATTCCTCTCAGCTCTGTGAGTACACAAAAGTTCCACACAATGAGGCAGTCAGAGCGATCTGAGCAAGGCAGATAGATATCAGTAGCTGAAGATACTAATGAGGATGTTTGCGTTTCGCACGCCCGAGCGATTGCAGGTAACGACGATGCGGCGGTTCTGTTGCCCCCTTCTTCCGGTATGACCTTATCTGCAGACGTGCCCGCTGCCGACCGCGTGCGGCTACACGGTCTTATCACGGGCAGGACTTATCTGGTCTAGTTTTGTGAACGCTACCTGAACACTGAACACCTCTTCCATATGAGGGCGAACACTGGAATAAATTACTATTTTGATATCAGTTTCTTATACGGTTGGAATTTTTATTCGATTTGATATAGCGGTGCAGGGGTAGTTTGCACCTTCCCGGTTAGTGCGGCATGCCTGTCTACCCCTGTCTACCCCTGGGTACATAAATCCTACTTGGCCCCTAGAATGGTTTGTTTGATAATATTTCAAGAAAGTCTAATGTAGCATATACATAGACGTACATGTATCTATTTACTTCAGTTAATATTATTTTATTGGTGAAAAAATTACCAATTAAAGTTCTGGGTTCGAGGCCCGGTGGCTACTATATTTTTTCGAAAGATAATTGCTCGTCGTATCTCTTTCTGAGTGATATATCTAATTCGTTTTAATGTGTTTAATTTTAAAAAATTATATTATATATATTTATATTCTTCAATCATACAAAAAAGGACGTCGTTATCAAAAGAATCAGTAATTATTTAATTTTGCGTGTTATTCGACCATTATTTATAATTTTTGTAGAATATTCAAATAAATAAATTCAATAAATTTTTAGAAAAACTCCATAATAAAATGGAAAGATCTGAATGACGGTTCGCTTCTAGATGTGGTACATTCGTTCACTTGGATTGTACCAGTTGTATCAACAAGTATGGATCGAGGATAATAGAATTTGTTTTACAAAAGAGCACGCTTTCTCCTAATTTAGAAGAAATTATTAAAAAATGGCTTATAGAAAATAACCTATCTTACCTGTAAGAATGGTATGTATTGTATAAACAGTGACTGATTAATTATTATGTTTTTGAGTTTATTAAACTTAACAAATGAATATAAATGTAGCTGCAGACAAATATATATCAAGACGTTTTGTGGGTCTAGTGTTAATTAAAAAAATAAAATGAATATTTAAAAAAAAAAGGTACTTTTATTGGACATCTAAGCAAGATTATTATAAGACAACTTTGTGTTATTTTTCAGTGGTCTCCGATGAGAGTGAACTGGGAGGTAGGTAGAAGTGAACTGGGAGGCAGAGGAGAAGATATATGCTATTTCTGTTACTGAAAAATGATACGGATGTATGTGTGTAATATACCAGGACTTAATAATGTACGTTTTTATTCAAGTATATGCTTACCTACTGTAATAATTTCCGATTACGGTAAACATTAACACACATATATATGTGTGTTAACATTATTCTATCTAATATATATTAGATAGAAAGTCAATAAATTTAGTTAAATTTTGGTTTGAATTTTACTAATCTATCGACTTTATCATTACTGTCAAGCCCAAGGCGAGATTCGAACCCAACTCAATAGTCAGCCTTGTCAGGACTGGGTTAACTTTAGTTAGGTGCCTACCTGTTAAGAATAGGTTTCATATCTCGGTGTGGAAAATGTCGATCAATTAAAATTATACCATGTGTTTGTATGCATACGATATATATCATACATTACCTATTAAGATTCTCGTTTTGTAGTCAGTGGTGGAACTTTAATAATGAGCTTGTGTACCAATTATTTATATTCACAAAAAGTAAAATATGTTTTAATAAAAATCTTTCTTTAAGTAATTAAAGTAGATGTCACTTCTAAAAGTGCGCCTGCTTGCAAATGGTGCTACTTCAGAATCGCTTTAATATTTATATGAAGTTGTATGGAAAAATGATCTAGACCGTAGAAACAATCAGTAGCTACCCAATTATCTAAATACGTCTACATATTTGTAGATGTATGAAAAAATAGATTATGCTTGTTCGTTCTTCTTCTTCTTTTAATTAGGCAATCCATCCTTCAAGAGTGATTTGTGAATGCATGTTCGTTAATATAGACTAAAAAAAATATACCTAACGATGGTAATATAATTTTTTTATAGGTAATTCACCATTATCAGGTATTTAGGATTAATAGGATTGTGTCAAACAATATGTGCTAGGCTAAAAGTATGACGAAAACAATGAGTCCTTACATTACATGTATTTATTTATACATTGTTCTCAATATAATAGAAATATATTTCATATATTTACCTACATTTATTCTACCTAGCTTTGTAATGGTATTATTGATGTATTGTGACCTTGGAATAACAAGGTTTTCTCTGACATTTAGATCAAAATTGACTTAATTATATCCAAATTCTGACAATTTTCTATTTAATATATACCAATTTTTCTAGCAGTTAAAACATAATAACAAGAGAACAATACGATATTTTAGAAGCATTTGTAATACTCAGAATAGGTCCAAAATCAATAATACTTTATTACTCTATATTTTATGTTTTAGTTTTTATAAAAAAAACTTTTTAAAAACTCAACATTTCAGTTTGTTGTAAATATACCTTTGTTCCAATATCACAATATTGCGTAGGAACCGAGTGAAGGAGAGATGGAACCATCTGGAAACTCGATCTGCTTCTTGAGCGTCGTAAAATCTCCGTCAAGGGATCTTCGATAAAAATAAAAATTTACTTACATAAGGAAATATTTTATAACTATTTTATTTTATAACTCTTGTGAAATCTCGATAATCAAAAATAACAGTCGTTAATTTTTTACAAAGGAAAAATTATTAAATACAATGAAAATAAATTGTATTCAAGATAAATTAATCAACTAGGAAGATATATAGAAAAAATCTTTTTATCAAACAAATATTTTAGTTGCTACCAGAATAAATGGATTTTTCTGTATATCTTTCTAGTGGGTTCATTTAATTTGTTTTAAAAATGCCACAGAATTATGTTGAAATTTCAACTTCACAACAAAAATGTATTTTCCTAAAATATTAACAGTATATTTTTTGTGTAATAAAAAATACAATTGATAATGCCTTAGAAAAGAGTTAATAATTTCTTATAGCTTCAAGCAATTTAATATTTGTTCTAGTTTTCTCGTAATTGTCATGTATATGACTATAAATTATTGGTATGGGTATTCAATAATTCCTTTCCACATTTAATTGTAATTATTGATTTGTAATCTACCGCTAAATTATTGAGGAATCTTGGAATCACTAGTTTATGATTTTTTTTCCATACACAAGTTCTGAAATTCTGGCACAATACTCGCTTATTTGTAATATATGCCTATGTTTAGTTACGTGACCATATTTGCATCATAAAACTGCATGTATACCTTCGTCATAAAACTGCATAGCGATTTTAAAATGACATTCTTTATAACTAATGAAATAAACATTTTCTTAAGGAGCTGTTTGTATACATTTGCATTCTAATTCCACGAACCGTAATAATTGGAAAATAAATTTATCTCAAATTTGATTGATGAAAACAAATTTTACTTCTATCTGAAACATTGTCTGAACTTTATTGTTTAAAACGTACTGACAATGAATCTGATGGCTGAATTGTCTTTATCGTCCGCCATTTTGGAGAGAAAAGACTGCTGCTGCTGTCATGAATCAGATCGTTTAGTCGAGACTAATTTTTTTCAGTTTTGACTCTTCAGTTGAATTTGAATTTGAACGTGAACGCGCCAGGCGTGCTGGCGATAGCAGAGGTGTAATTGTATTGACTCAAGTCTTCTAAATTATAACAACATGAATTATAAGTCAATGAAGATGTTTAAGATTAGCATCACGCTATTGCAATGAATATTTATAAATAACTAAAGGATGTTAGTCTATTTTTTTTAAACATTATAATTATTTATAAAAATTTAACTTTTTTTAAAACTGTATGTACTGGAGGATTTTGGGACTTAGTTTTGTATTCAACAGGGTCGTACACTGCATACAAGCAAAAAAAAAACTGTGCATTAGTAAAGATTCTGGAAAATAAAAATAAATTAAATTATCCTTATCTTATGAAAAGTACCCGTAAAATTCTACTCAGATTAGCATAACCCATGGCTAGATTTTTGTCTAGTCGTTATTCCGAAAAATTGCGAATTATTTGTATACAACTTCATGGCTATTCATCTACGCATTTTGCCAGGACGTACGCGTCGGTCGCGTCTAACTTGTTTGTTCAATCCTTATGAGAAACCTACTAAACTACATATGTTCTTACTCAACCTATTGGGCATCTTAAGGCTGCCAAGTTTCTGCATTTTTAATCTATTTGTTCTTAATTCGAAAGGGATTAATTCGCACTGAAAACTGCTTGTCATTACACTTTTACGTATTTGCTCCGCTGACTAAACTCTTTTTCACAATGTATTTTAACGGCCAATTTGCTTCATCTTGTCATATCGTCCAACATCTGCAAAGTGTGAGAGAGTCTAATACATATTCAAGTCGATTATTAGTTTTAGTTAATATATCAGTACGTACAGACATAATTCAATCTGTTTCTGTTTTTATTAATTAATTTATAGTTATGACCACGGCAAATATGGATGTCAGTTCTGACGATATTATTTATTTGATTGATAAGCCATTTTCTCGATTATCTCATAGTAAAATGAAACGTGTAGGTAATTCAAATTGGTCGTCCAATTCCCGATTTAATTACAAATGCATTGGACATTTTTGACATAAAAAACTTTATTAATATCAGTCGGCTATTACGTTGCATAATTTTGGACCCGACCAGCGTATAGAAATGTCATTATCTAAATAAAGTAGAAATGTCATTATCTAAATAAAGTAGAAATATAATTATTCGTCATAATGAAAAAGTAAATAAAAACCGTAATATTTTTCAACGTCAAATTGATGACTTGTTATCTTGCAATTCAAGAATTTCCCTTTTGAGGGCATATAATGAATCTGTTGAACCTGTGAATAGTGGTAATCTCATAAAATGTTTGAATTTATTAACTTAATATGACGAGCTATATTCTAAATATTAATTTATAGAATTGTTTTGAAAATTAGAAATAACTAAAAAATTTTTTGATACCTAGTATTTGTATTGTATACTTAGTTAGCATCGTCGGTAACAGTATAACTTAAGTTTGTGCGTATTGCACGCCACTGGTTTTCAGCATCCCACAATACATAAAGTAATGTAAATTTTTTTAACAGGAGAATTTTTTTTCAAAATAATTCACCTTCTTCTTCTTCTTCTTCTTCTTTTAAGTAAGCAATCCACCCTTCAAAACTGATTTATATCATTGATCAAGTTAAAACTTTATTTTATAGAAAAAAGCACAATAATATTATAAAATAGGAAATATTATATCACACGTCAATACCATTGTCGTTTAAAAAATTTGCTATTATATAGATTAAATGTGGCGAGTTAAGGGAAAGAAGAAGACACACGTTAACCGGGAGTTGAAAATTACCATTGACGAGATTACTGTAAAAAAAAACCTGTGATCCGCAATGGACAGGCAAAAAAGATATGGCCAAGGGTTTCCTCCTCGGCACCGCACACACACACACACACACACACATTGGGGAATCTATTAAGTTCAATGTGAACAAATGTGAGCCTACCACGCAATGCCCGATTCTCATTCTGTAGATATTTGATTGTTCTATTGGAGACTATCCATTTGGAGAACCACGGAGTGCGGAGAATAGATCTTTGAATTATTTTAAGCCGATTACCGTTATGAAATAATGAATCAATAATTGAATAAACTACAAAGACTTCTGTTAGATGGTAGTGTCTACTTATGTATCTTCCAGTGAGAGGAGAGAACATCATATTTTACATTATTAACTGAAAATATAATGATTTCATTCACGAGATGTCCAACGACTCTAGCCTGTTAGTTATTTCCGATGGAATTCGTGCGGTGACAAAGAAACCCTGCGGTTTTAGAAAACCATATTTTTATTCATCGTATTATTTTATGGTTCGAGGCAAAATTGCCGCTGGCCCGCAACACAGGTAAATAAGTCACTGCACATTTAAATTTACTTTCTCATACAATCCGATGAGTGCCTTCCTACAAGTGCAGTTCTACTGTTCTACTGAACGGTTACCGCTTTCTGTCTTTTTTCTTCTTTTATTATTCTATCACATTAATAACTTGACTTCTGAGCAATTAACTTATGTGATATCTGTCATTTTAAAACAAACTTACTCGGTAATGTGTTTTATTTAACACGACTGTACTCGAGTTTTCGAGATCACCTTGTCAACAGGTGGAAATAATATTCTTATATTATGTAGATGTGTATATAGCTTTCTCAAAATGAGAATAAAAACTCATAAGATAATGGCTAGCAGTGGCGTGCAGTAGGTATAGATTTAGGTTATGCTGTTACCAATGATAACATACAATTATATATATGTACTTTCGTAATACAATATATGCCTTTAGACAAAATAAATCCATCGTTTATACGACTCTATCATGAATTTATTTGTAATTTTAATAGTGTTTTTAAAGTTTAAGTTTTAACGTAAAATAATACCTTCATACGCAAAAATGTATGTATGTTTTTAAGAACACTTTCTATGACTGAACATAATTAATTTATTGAATTATATGAAATATTATTATTAAAAATTAACGTAGGAAATAGTTCTGCCATTTGCTTTTTGTTTTTCCCAAATCAAAAACTAATCCATGTACTCAATTTAAAGAACAATCATGAAATCAACACGTTAAAAACAGTAAGATAGTAAAATTCGCGAATTAGTAAAAAATGAAGTAAACACTTCAATGAGTTGCATGCAGTTGTTAGCCTTTCTAATGTTATTCTGTTAATAAACAGCATTAAAAACGACTCCATATAGAACGGATCAACTGAAAATAATTTTTAATTCAGTAAATAGCCAATTATATGACTTGAGTAATTCACTAGCTTAAAGACAGAACAGAGTAATGTGAATAGCTCGATGTGGCGAATACACAAGAGCGCCATGGGTACAGGGGTGAGTTGTCGTAGTAGTTTTTAGAAATAAGCAATTAAAGTCTCTACTGGTACACAGATGGTGCTAATTGTAAAATAATGTTTCCGTTTATGTCAATACAATTATTTAATTTATATTTGTTTCCCAGAATTTTTAGTAATGCACAGTTTTTTGCATTTGTGCACTGCACGTCCCTGATGGATAGGTATGTAGTAGATAGCATGTATATAATATAATACTAAAATCTTATATAAATAAATGTCTTTGTGTCTAACATTTATTTATTTGCAGGATAATATGAACGAAAACTGTGATTTCCTTTAAAATGCGAATCGGGTAGACTTTTTGTTCTGGAGATATATTCTTCAAATAGGAAAACGAATGAATTGGATAAATTTTTTTACTGATCTGCGTCCAGTGTTGAATACAGGTCTACCACTATTACAGCTTTTTCTTTCTACTGCTCTGTCTCTTAGATTTTGCTTCCAATTTTGACAAACAATATATCTGATGGTATCCGACCATCGAGTCTTAGGATTAGTAAAACGCTACTATAATATTTTTCATATGAAGTGTCACATATCCGAGCGTTATGGTCGATCTTCTGATCGAAATGCTTTTTGAAAGATTAGGAAATTTTGTTTATGTAACATTTTTCGATTTCAAATTTTCCCCGAAACACGTTTGTGTGAATGTTGCTTACGGAGGATATTTTCAGAGCTCTTAAAATAAATTAGCGGATCAAAAAATAAATACTGAACGTGTTAGTTACATATTTATTGCAAACTTTTGTTTGGGGAATCGGAATTTATGAACAAGCCAATAATTATTTTTATATTTTACATAACGGCAGTCTGTGTAGGAGAAAGGTACAGGGTGTGCAAGATAATCGGTCTTAAAAAAAAGTATTCAGCTAGTTTGCCATCAGACCATGTCCTAATTGGGATAAATTCATTTATATATTTATACATAAATTTCGCCTCATCTACATTTATACATCTTTTCATGCATGCTCGATGATCGTCGAGCCTTCTAATTGGATCATCGTTTACTTGGTCATGCCAAGCCTTGCGCGGACGTCCTCTATTTCTATAATTATTAACATTCGTGTTACATATCTTTCTTACCATCCTCTTTTCATTCATTCTCTTCACATGACAAACCACCTAACTTCTCCTTCTTCTTTATTCTATCGTAAATAGATTTGCTGTATATACGAGTGTACCTGAGTGACTCCATTTCCACTGCGGTCAGTCTACTTTCGTTTTACTTTTGCCATAATTTCATGAGAACTCTATTATGTAACGCTATACTTACCTTGGTTATTAGAAATTACTACATTCACTGTATCCTCCTCATTCGTCACTTAACGACCTCAGTCACCATCCTTTCAAAGTGCTTGTCTTGTCCGATTATCAGGGCGCAGAATGGACTGGAGCCAATCATACACCGAGTTATGGAATTCTCGCAAATATATCTCCGGTTCTATTTCTAATTTCTCAATCATAAAAAAGTATATTTTGTAACATATTATTCAACTAATTTTTACATTGTACATTAATGTCATAGGTATTACTAAGTATATATTAGTGATGATCTAAACCGTTATTTTGACTGTGATTGTGAAATTTGTGTTCGATTGTGAAGATGATTAGTAACTGATTATTCGTAATTCTGCGAGCAATCACTGATACACTGGAAACTAAACCTCTAACAGTAAAATATCAGTTACCCAAACATCATTATAAAATAAATACCAAACGTCACAATAACGTTTAGCTCAGCACTAGTATATATATATATATATCAGGGTCATTAACGACCATTAATGAGATGTTGATAATCTGTACATATAAAAAAAAAGTGTATATACACAATTTCTATGTTAGATCTCGTTTTTTGTAGATGGTTTTTATTAAGGAAACCTAAGCCGATCTTTCGGCACGGTTACATATTCCACTATCAACGCTTATGTCAAAAGTTACGGTATGACCATATTGGGTGTGGGATATAAATTTACACATACACAAAAAAGCAATCTTACCTAAAAAAATACACCAGTTTCATACACTAGTGCTCGCAAAAACTTAAAATTAAATACACATATATATATATATATATATATATATATAAGATATCAAAAATGATCTAAAACGTGAAATTTAATTTAGAAGAAATAACAATTACGTATATACAGTTGATTCCGCTTAATTCGATCACCGGTTAATCGGGACAGCTGGTTATTTGGGCCAAATCCCATGAAACAGAAACCAAATAAAGTAACTAATAGTATATACTTCGGTTATCTGGGACACCATTCCGTTTAATTGGGACGTGAATTAAAAATTAAAATAAATATGTTAATAATTGCCGGACATCCGCACTGAAAGCCTGCGCTGATTCAGTACAATTGCAATTCTACAAATACACAAGACAGGCTACAATTGATGAATTCTTGCAGAAATATATTTTTTATTGTTATAAATGTATTATGTACATTATATTCATGACTATTTGTTTTAAGTTACTGTTATAATAATGGTTTTATAATTTTTTTTAGTATTATTGATTATTTTACTTTTTCATATTTATATGTATACCTAATAATTATATATTATTTTTCTGTAATTCAATATTTTAATAATGTTCAAAAATATGTACATATTATTTTTTAATTTTACCTTAAACTTCGCTTATTAGAGCCGCTTATTTGGGACCAAATGTATCCCAATTAAGCGGAATTAACTGTATATATTGTAGTACTGTTTTAATGCACTTTTTTATAAAAGATAAAACATAATTTATCGCATATTACCGACTGTTCCGGTTCGTTGTGCATACCTAAAAAGTATTTAGTAAATATACAGTAAGTGCATTTTTATGGAAATTGTTGTGGAAGTCACGTGGTAAGTGGAAGTCAAGCACCTACCCTAGTCGCAAATTTAGTTGGAGCGCCCGCCGCGTTGCGGAGTATACCAGCACTAGGCACTGCCCTATCGAGTCAGTCTAATCACGAGGACGGCCCGTCTTGTATTTACGGCCTTGTGTGACATGCGAGAGGGCTCTAAAACCAGAGAACTTATTGTCGGGCCGTAACTCACGCGTAAAACGGTATTATTGTTAAGTCACTCCTTATCGCACGTTTTGAGTTATAGCCGTTCAGCTAACGACTTTATTACCTCCCGATAAACATGTCAATATATTGTAAATCGACTTTTTTATATCCGTTCCAAAGTGCGGTGTGCTCGTCCAACTGTCACAAAGGAGTGTGTTTGGTTAAAGGATAAAGGATAGTGGATAATCATACGGCAGGATTAATTCAATCAAACATTTGGTACCTGGTAAATAATAATAAACGGTGTCACCAGCGATAACAAGCTATTCGAAGGTACATTCATAAATCAAACAATTTGTTACATAGTTGTTGGAACGGTGAATTTTGTTTGATTCTAATTTTAAAATATAATTTATTCAACCCCAGTAAGATTTGTCACGAAAACTGCGTTAGAAAATTTCGTTATATTTTTATACATTCACATTTATATTACGTATATGTGAAAATAACACACTTGTTTTTTGATTCTAATCGTTTAATTTACTTGAGATGCGTTTCGCCTTGCAAGGGAATTGTCGATCTAAAAAAATTAACTCAACAATTTGAATTTATAACTATAATGGGGAAAGTTATATAATTTTATTTACATAAAAAGGGACAATATCGGAATTCTGAAGATTTACGTACATTTTGAATGCTTCTAATTATTCAGGTTTTATTTTTATTTATTCATTTATTTTACAGTACAGTTTTTAAAGTTGTAATTGTTTAGAGGTAAGTAAGTTATAAAAAGTTATGTGAAAAAAGTATTGTCTATATGGTGCGGTATGATGCAAAATTGTGCGCGCACGCACATCCGCTCACCTTAGAGGAAATATTGTGTATATGGTATCGATTCTGATGCTGTCTTATGCCAAGTGAACATTTTATATTTTCATATAAAAATATAATGGTGTTGACTCCCACAGAATTAATTATTAATAAGAATATAATGCCGACTTTTATATGTGTGAACTGTAAAAGAATCAACTATTAATTTAAAAAAAACATAATTATTGTATTCATTTTCATTTCAAAAATATTTTTTCTGTTTTAATTTAAATTTCTAAACGAAACATATACATTAGTACCTACTGATAGTTGACTATACAATTCCCTTCTAAGTAAGATAGTTTTCATAATAATCGTTGAATGTATGATTTTATAGCGGTATGGAACCTATTTTTGAAAGAAAATGTAAGGGTATATCATGTGAAGAATTATAAAATTATTAATTATAATAAATATAATAATTACTAAATATAGATGAAATATTATACGTATAGATGAAATGAAAGGCAAAATATAATCGTTGTAATTTTATATGTGTTTGTATTTCTGCAATTTTTATCACTTGATTAATTTATTAAACATTTTACGATCGATTCCTATGATTAGATTTGTGGTTTTTATTGTTCAGTAGCTAATTAAATGCATTATTTATCATTATTTGTCACTTGGTGACCTATCGTAAAAGTGTAGGAGGAATGAATCAGTATCGAGTATTGAATCACGGAAAACAATAAATTCAAATGCATATTAATATAATTTCAAAGTTGTACCCTACTACGTATTTGAATACCTACCTATGTACTTCCCACCTGTATTTCTGTACAATTTAATAACTCCTCAATTTTAATTTTATAATAAATTAATACCTACTCCTCACTGAACTGATTATGTTATGGATAAAAATAATCTTATTTATAAAATATATCTAGTCTCTAGGCTATTTTCAAGGTGTATGGCTTCAATAAAACATTCTTCCTTCCCGAGAGATTCCTAATCTTAATTTATTTACGCTTGAGACCATTATTTATATTTATATCATTAAGTGGTAACCCTTTGTTAAAAAAAAAAAAACTGAAATAATGATTTCCTGCAAGTAAATAATTTTCTTGGGAACAAAACGCGTTTTGCGGTGTTTTAGCTTTGCACGCAAAATGTTACTGAAATGAGACAAGTCTATTTAAATTATTTTTAGATTTATTATAAAGTAAAAAGTAATGTTTAACATATCATTTAAATGTGTGTATTTCGTTAATTTAACTACGTGTGTAGAATTCACACTGATCTGAAGGAGAGTCGGAAGCGATTCCGAACAAGGAACGGTTTGATGTGATCGTCCTCGACAGGTTGAGTGCATTTCTAAAACATATTTTATCGGTTTATTAATCTCAATATACTTATTTACATTTATTTAGCTGTGCCGTGATCTCGTGTCACTCAAAAAATGAATGATTATGCCTGGAAGAGCTCCCGTGCGAGTGGGACGCACCGAAATATCCGGTGGCAGAATTCGGTAAGTATGCACTTTGCTGAGCAAATGTTCCATTTATGGATGTATTTTAGGTGACGTTAACGGCTCGTCCACCTTATCACCGCCACTCTGGAACACATGTTGCTATTTTATTATATTTGTCGAACAAACAATCGAACTTGGCCACGCGCTGCGAAGTAAAACTCCCGCGAAGTGAAAATCATCACACGTCAATCGTGACTTCTTCGAATAAATAACTCGTACTGGTGTAATTTTTAATGTTGAATCAATACATATTTAAGGATAGAAATAAAAAAAAGCGTCAATTAAATACACATAGTCCGGTGTAATAATATGATTAAATTTGGTGACTGTAAAGACAAGCACAATCGCACCGAGAGAATCTATTTGACAAAAATTGCAGCAAGGTTATTCTATCCATACAAAACATCATAAATGTTCCATATAGTAGATTTAATATTTTCAAAATTCTTTCCTATCGAATTAGCATTACTTAAGTTGGTATTAAATTAGCTACAAATGCTTGGCCGCCTGATATATGTGTACGTTTTTAATCATTAATTTGTTCAGTTGGATCTACTGCGCATGTATTATAATAAAACATTATTTGCCGTTATAATAAATAAAAGTGTCTGTCCGCAGAGCATTGGTACCGTGAATATGCTCATACATATTTTTCATTAGCAAAATCCAAATCAACTTAATATGCTAATCTTATTGAATAAAAAATACTCGTTCACCAAAAAGGCATTCATGAGTCCTATTACATAATACCCACGAAATAAACTAAAATTTATTAGCATTTAATTCAAATCTGATAGGAAATAATTTGTGACTTAGAGGTCGTTGGAACAGACACATTAGTTATATAATATTTGTTTAGGGAAACAACTCATTTATTTTACTGAAAACGTTTTATTTATTACCGATTGACGATTAGTATTGCTGATAGCATTTTGACACTGCGTGTGAATATTAATTTACAGCTTTTTTAACTCTCTGCAATACGAAATGGGGATCTAACAGGTATTAGCTTTTTATTCTTGTTCAGTTACTGGGTAATTATGGACACAGGTTTGGGTAGACTTCGCCAGTGGCGTGCGCTGCATTTTGAGAGAAAGGGTAAGCCATAAAGAAAAATTACACAAAGTACTACAATTGTAACAGAAATTAGCCAGACGGCACGGACGAAGTTAATTTATTCGAAACGACGTCGTGCGGCGCCGTTCTTTAAGTGATTTAGTAATACATATGTGGAATACGGTGACTGGTTACTAGTCTATACTTTAAAATAATTCGCAATATCATATAAAAATCAGCACATGGCTGAAATGATATTCTATCTATGTGCAGACGATCGGGTAATAATATTATTACAGGCTTTGTATATTTTAATATTTTTTTAGTATTAGTTCGCATTTAATCGGCGATGCAGAGAGGCAGCTTCGGTAGACGCAATGTAAAGGCTGTGATTTTATAAAGTTGACGTTGAACGATATCAATTTTGACGATGAGCCTGATATATTTAATATTTTTACTATAATTTTGGAAAGCACGTATGCTACAATAGTCTAATGCAAGCTACACGACACTGAAGTCGGCAAATGCACGAAGAATTAAAAAAAATTATTGTATAGATCCAACATTGCCGTATAATAACGTATTGTTACGTTGAATAATTAACTTAAGCGACTCTATTTTCGAACTCCTAACAATCCATCTCCCATCCATCCGCAAAACAATGATTAAAATTAAAATTGATATTCAACTAATCATTTAAAAATATTATTTGTAAATTATTTACATTTATAAGTAGGTATAGATATACACCGTACGGTTTTTTGAGACTAACGTATAGCTGACAAACAACGAGCATTTTAACAGTAGATTTTTAAAAATATTTACCTATTTAAGCAGTAAATTTAATATAGGTATTTTACAATATATATACTTAATAATTTGGTAATATTTTTCCTAAATATTGTAATTTTTACTTGTCGCTACACCACAGGCTGTGATAATAGGAATAATTCAGCATCCCCGTGTAAGAACTTTTTCACTTTTTGCTAGTTTTGAAAAATATTCAAACAGAATTTGGAAATTAACAAAACGTCATTAATTTAATATACAGAAACTATAGTCCTGCACCAAAGACTCCATATAATAATATTATAAATGGGAAACGTATAGGAAAGATCCATCTATCGAAAAATTATAATTACCACCGAGACTCGAACCGGAAGTTTCTTTTGCCGGTAGACAGCTTTAACAATTACGTCGTAATGATTATCACATGATTTTGATGTACATATCTTACTTTTTTAGTGAGACATCATTTATTTTTTTAGCAACCTGCTAGGTGGCACCAAGACTTCAGAAAACAATATTTTTTGTTGGATAAAGTTTTCTTCATCTTTCCAAGTGATTTGTGATAAATGTTCATTAAAATATTGAATAATATTATATATCGATGTGGAGGCTGATTAGGCATTGCCAAGTAGCCTCACATTTATTGAGATTGAACTTAATAGATTCCCCAATGTGTGAGTGTGGTGCCGAGGAGGAAACACTTGACCGTATCTTTTTTGCCTGTCCATTGCGGATCACAGGTTTTTTTTTACAGTAATCTTGTCAATAGTAATTTTCAACTCCCGGTCAACTTGCGTCGTCTTCTTCAATAGAAAAATTTTTGCACGACGATGGTATCGACTTGTAATATAATATTTACTATTCTATAATATTATTGTACTTTTTTCTATAAATTAAAGTTTTAACTTGATTAATGGCACAAATCACTCTTGAATGGTGGATCGCCTATTTAAAAGAAGAAGAAGAATTAAAATATCCATGTTTCAAAATTTTAGATACAAATGTAAACTAGTACCATTTAAATTTTAATGTAAAAATAGGTATACAAATATTCCTGATTATATTAGTTTATTTTTCTATTATTTTAAATGATTTAATTATTTAAGTAAATATTATTATTTAAAAAGATCTCACTTACAGTAAAAATCTTTTTTAAAAAAAATAAAATATTAATAACATTGTGTTACTTAAATAGTTATTCTAAATATTATATCAATTTTATAACATTTTTTAAATGTGTTTGTAAATGTATAATATTTAGCTACTTGAAGCGTTTTTTAAACATAGGAATTTTAAAATCAGCCCAAACAATTTGCCGTGAATTATTAGTATTGAATTGAAATAGGTATTTTGTACATGTCCGTGTAGTAATAATTTAATATAAATCCATATGTAAATAAGTTTTTAGCATGTAATACATTAAAAAAATTTAAATAAACTCTGGCGGTTATCTTTATCTGATAAAAATTTAGGTACCATTAATTATAGAACTCATTGAAGAGATTTTATCTGGTCTATGTAAGTTTTAAAGAAATACCTCATGTAAGTTTCCAGATTTTCCTCAAGATCGACATATTAATCTTAAAACTAATATGACTAATAAATTTTTAGTATGTAATATATACATATTTTTAAATACTTTTCTTAGTTTATTAGCAGACGAATTCGTGGTCTACCGAAGGAATAATTAGGTATTTACCTACAGTGTATTATAAACGTGATGGATATCATAAAAAAATGTTTGTTTCGTAATTAATTTGTGATTTGAATAATAATTAGTAAATAAATATTGGCAAGATTGGATTTCGCGTGCATTTTAATTAGGTATTTGCGTGAATTTGAAATACCAATTTTTAGATGTAATCATTCAGTTGTCGTTTAAAGTTTTGATATTTATATTATTTAATATCAAAGCTATTATTTTTTTTTATATAAATTTGTTTTTAGTAAGGTTTGTAGCATGAAATACAATCAATAATATTTTAAACTCAAACGTAATTCATACAGACAGAGAAAGGCTCACCTGTTTGTGCTTGTCTTGTATTATTTATTACTTGATGTACAAACTCTCAGTTCAAGTAGTTTTGAATTGAACCCGATATTGATGAACTTTTTTAATTCGTAATTAATCCACCATCGTACATTCCAGGTAAAATATGCGATTCAAGCATAGTTTCATATTAGAATATTTATTACGCGATAGATAACTTCAGGGTTTTTATGGATTTACAAAGTTGTGTTTTTAATTTTATATTTTTTATTATTTATCGAAATAATTTTTTTATTCTGAATAATTTGACGAATTGAAAACATTAATTCCGGAATAGCAACAGGTTAATTATGTGTACATTTTTTATTAAGGTATTATACGTGAATTTGCTTGAAAAATGAGTGGCGTTCCATTCAAATAGTCATTATAGAGCTAAATACAAATTAATATTTAAATTATGATGATATAAAATTACTATAGAATCTTTACATTTAAAAAATAGTTTCTTTTAAAAATCGATCAAAACTCTAAACTAACTACAATATTAAAAATCGTTCAAAACTCATCTAGATTCATTCGCAGATGTGGATTGTATAAAGGATGGTCTTGGGCACGCAAAAAGATCTTGGGCCTTTTGAAAGTTGGTGTAAAGAATGCTAATGTTCATGTAACTTTTGTCTCGAGATTAGCTCTGATGATGAATCAGTACACAATCATCGCTAGGATTAATTTGAAAAATCAATTCATATTTATTTTTCCGCAACTTTCGAGGCATATCTCTTTGGCTAAACCTCTTTCTTCAGATGCTTTATTAAATTGTGCATATTTAATGAAAATTGTAAGGAATTTACTATTTTTTTTATATATATCATGTCCAATACCATATACATATTTACAGCTTTAGTGATCTAGTTATTATAACTGTTGTGTTTATTTTACTTTTTAAAATATTTTATATTTTTATTTTCCATGTTATGTCCATATTGCTTGAACCACTGTATCCAGGGGCGTAAAGTGCAAACGAGCAAAAAAGCTGTGCATTACTAAAAATTCAGGGAAACAAATATACATGAAATAAACGGAAAAACTATTTTACAATTATCGCCATCCGTGTACCAGTAGAGACTTTAATTGATTAGTTCTAAAAACTACCATGACGACTCACCGCTGTACCCATAGCGCTCTTATTCATTCGCCGCCTTGAGATGTTCATATTAGATGTTCTGTATTTAAGTTAGTGAATTACTCGAGTCATATAATTGGTTATTTACTGAATTGAAAATTTCTTTTGGTTGATCCGTTTTGTTACCTATGCTGTTTTTTTAACAGAATAAATAACATTAGAAAGGTTTACAACTGCGTGCAAATCATTGAAGTGTCTACTTCCTCTTTTACTGTTTTGCTAATTTTACTATCGCACTGTTTTTAAAGTGTTGCTTAAATGGCCGTTCTTTGCGTTCCAGGTGCATTTGGTGCATAATTATTATTTCGTTTAGTTATTACGTGAACGATTTTCAAACAATAAAAGAATCAGTCATAAAAAATGTTCTTAAAAACGTCCATAAATTTTTATATTGATTTTTATATATGTTGGAAGGTATTATCTTACGTTAAAACTTAAACATTAAAAACACTATTAATAGTAAATCTAAAATTACAAGTATATACATGGCAGGATCATATAAACGACGGATTTGTTTTGTCTAAAGACGTTGCTTAAACGAAAGTTCATAATCCTTTGTACAACACATATTGTAGTACATATATTATATATGATTGTGTAATATCATTGGTAACAGCATAACCTAAATCTATACCTACTGCACGCTACTGACTGTAACCATCTTATTGCAAATAAATTAGTTACAGTGGCTTATATAAAATAACAAATGTAAATGATACAGAAAAAATTACCGTCCATCTACATATGGAATCAAATCCAGTGAGGTGGACAAATAACACATGAAATAATAAATGTACTGAAGATTTAAATAAATTAATAAAAAAATAAAAAATGTGAAGCGGAGCCCCCCGCAAACATATATTCCAATTCGGTCCTGACTTTACTCACAACTTTGTGAATATTTGTTGACTAATCAGTATTCTATTAAAATAAACGTAAATTTACATTGACATGTCCGAGTTGTCAATGAAGAAAGCTCAATTCGAGCAAGATGGCGACGACAAAAATTGAATTTTTAGGGTCTCAAAGCTGGTCATCGCTGGTGGCGTGGTGGAAGGTACCCACGCGAAGGGTAATTTTTACTAACCAGACAGAAATGATAAATTATATTATTTACACCTGTTTTAAAACAAATCATCGGTTTAATTTGAAATTACGTTGTATTTCTAACGGTTATTGACCTCATTCACTACATTTACATTTATTTACATATATTTAAAATCATCTCATTAGGTTTCTGGTCAGAAGTTGCCATTCAATACACATTATTATTTATAGGCAGAATTAGCATAGCTGGAGTCCCTTGGCTATGTCTTGTGTTCTTTTTGTACTTAACTACATTTTATAGTGGATAGAAAATAACACCTTGGTAACATGTATAAGCGGGTTTGTGTACCCGCGAAGTAACTATGTACAATAATATTTTAAAATGGTAAAATAATTGTTTTTATTTTGTCACATTTATCTCTCTATATATAAAACTGAAAATTATATCAGAATAAGTGGTAAAATAGTAGATAAGAAATTATAATGTCGTGAGATGATTTTTATTTTTTTAATGAATTAAATACAAAAATTAGATTTGCTCATATTACAACCATAACATTTTTTTGTATTCGTTTTAATTTGGATGTCATCATGGTCATATAAAAGTCAAAAACTTATTTTGATAAATATAAATATAATCTATAAAAGATTTGATTTACACAAAATATGTGACAATTCTTGTATTCAATGATTTAAAAAAATCTAAAACATTTACGTGTTTACATTTTTTTTCCATCGCGCCTTTTAAAAATCTGTGTGTTTTTTAATAATTATGTATTTTGCGTGAAATTTTTATTTTATTTCATTTTAAAATGGAACCATTAGATTTTAACAAGGAAGCTTCCTGGAAAAATAGCGTCACGAAACTGCGTTAAAAATAGGGTTGGGGGGTGGTGTAATGAAATTCAGGGGTGGTATGATATATGTGTTTGAGACATGTAATTCTTTTCAAAATAATTCATGTTATTTGAGCTTTACACATAATAAGTATTAAATCTACTTTTTGTGTTAAATTAATTTTTCTACTGTATATTTTGGTGACTGATTATATCATTATTAAGAGAACACATTCTTATTGTGAAGTTGTAATTATTCAGAACATAGGTCTGAAATATTTTAAATACTAATTAAATGTATTGATTAGAAAGATATACATATAAAATTAATTATGCGACAACGTCAGTACATTTGACGACACATTTTCGAACTTATATGTTACACTTTTTCAAATCTATCGTTCCATTATTTGAAAGCCATCTACTTTGTTTTTACGGAATCTCAAATACCTTTGAGTAAACCAATATATATTATATTCAATATATTTTCCACATTATTACACAAGTACCCTATTGAACGAAAAAAACGATATTTGTTCGAGAAATCGTTAGAAAATCTTTGTAATTATTTTATTACAATCAAGTTGAATATATTTCGAAAATAATTTTTGAAGAGAAATGATTTTGCTCTAAGGAATATTAATGTTTATTGGTCCACATCAAGTCGGGTGGTAAATTATCAAAGTTATGGTGTTAATTGATCGTCACCCTGTCGGTTAAACCTGTTTAAATCGACTCGAGATTGTAATGAAAAATTGTAAATATTAGATACAGGTGTTAAAAATTGAATTATGTTTGATTTGGCAGGCACCAAATCAAGTAGTACATGAATCTACCAATACAACTACAATTTTTGTTGTATTAATACGAGGGCCAAGTAAAAAATAAGGTTCCTTACGCTGTACACTCGCCACGCGAGATG
The DNA here is from genome assembly GCA_031772225.1 of Eubasilissa splendida. Lineage (NCBI taxonomy): Eukaryota > Metazoa > Arthropoda > Insecta > Trichoptera > Phryganeidae > Eubasilissa > Eubasilissa splendida. The sequence continues at coordinate 14,734,476 of CM062861.1, read as the reverse complement.
CTAGGCGAAATCCGGCAACACCGCCTTGATTGTTGGTCCCTTAACTACATCCCCACTACCGGGAGCAAACGCTGCGACGCTCAGTAAAGGCCTGACAGCCATCCGCTATGGAACCCGCCATCGCCGTTACCGCCAGGTGTGAAATCCGTTCGGTGATTCGATTTTTAAACGCGAAGAAGCTTAAACCTGTTGAAATTCATCGACAGTTGGAAGAAGTTTATGGCACAGCTTGCATCAGCGTCCAACACGTCCGCAAATGGTGCAGGGAGTTCTCCGAAGGACGCACAGACGTCCACGACGAGCAAAGGAGTGGGAGGCCATCGGTGTCGGACGAAGTCGTGGCGAAGATTGAGCGCATTCTCCTCGAAGATCGGAGAGTAACGCTTCGGGAGCTTGCTGTCCAGGTTCCTGAGGTTTGTGAAAAAACCATCGACAACATTTTGACCGATAAACTTGGTTATCGCAAGGTGTGCGCGCGGTGGGTCCCACACATGCTTTCAGAAACCCACAAAGACAATCGTGTCAAGTGTGACCACCGCCCTACTGGACAAATTCGGCTGGAAATTGCTTGACCATGCCCCCTACAGCCCTGATCTTGCTCCCAGCGACTTCCACTTGTTTCCGAAATTGAAGCAACACTTGGGTGGACAACGCTTCAATACAGATGAAGAGGTGAAAGAAGCGGTCACCAAGTTCATCGGCGGCCTAGCGGCGGAATTCTTCGAAGCGGGTTTTCAGAAGTGGATAACTCGTCAGGAAAAATGCATAGAAAAATCAGGAGACTATGTAGAAAAATAGAATAAAGTACAAGCTTTCAGATGGTTTACTTATTTATTGCAATAAAAAATACCTTATACCTGAAAAAAATGTAGGAACCTTATTTTTTACTTGCCCCTCGTAGACTCTTTGCTTTAATGAACGTGTCCATCCATATATTACAAGTGAAAAAAATCACCAGTTAATTTTGCGTTGGTTCCAGAAAAATGTGATATCGTATTGTTCTTATTTAATAATATGTAATTATTAAGGAGAACACATTCTTATTGTGAATTTGTAATTATTCAAACCATAGGTCTGTGATATTTTTAATACAAAATAAATGTACTAATTAGAAATATATACATATAAAATATTGTTGTTTCTGCCGGGATTCGAACTTGGATCTCTTCCAATCCGGGGAACATACATTAATCGTTATGTTATACCAACACAGTGCTTTGACGACAAATTTTCGTACCCATATGTTACACTTTTAAAATGAATACATCTATCGTTCCATTATTTGAGAGCCATCTTCTTTATTTTTATGAAATCTCAAAGACCTTTGAGTAATCCGATAAGAGACGCCAGAATTAATAATTCATTTTTATTAAATTTTGGACACATCGATACAACTTTTATATTACTAAGGAGAACACATTCTTATTGTGAAGTTGTAATTATTCAGAACATAGGTCTGTGATAATTTAAATACTAATTAAATGTATTAATTATAAATAATTACAACTTCACACTACGAATGTGTTCTCCTATATATCTTTCTAATTAATACATTTAATTTGTATTTTTAATATGTAATTAAGTATGTCTAGCCTAGTAAATGAGTAGATACGTTCATATAAAACCCAAGGTCCTATACGCACGCATTCTATCTGGACTACACAATGGATGAATCCAAATAATCATAAGGGTAATCGGCTTAAAATAATTCAAAGATCTATTCCCCGCACCCTCTGGTTCTCCAAAAGAATAATATAAAATATCTCTAGAATGAGAATTGAGCATTGCCCAGGTAGCCTCACATTTATTCAGATTAAACTTAATAGATTCCCCAATGTGTGAGTGTGGTGTCGAGGAGGAAACCCCTGACCATATCTTTTTTGCCTGTCCATTGAGGATCACAGGTTTTTTTACAGTAATCTCGTCAAGAGTAATTTTCAACTCCCGGTTAACTTGTGTCATCTTCTTTCCCTGAACTCGCCACATTTAATCTATATAATAGGAAATTTTTTGAACGACAATGGTATTGACTTGTAATGTTATATTTCCTTTTCTATAATATTATAGTACTTTTTTCTATAAAATAAAGTTTTAACTTGATAAATGGCACAAATCACTCTTGAAAGGTGGATTGCCTATTTAAAAGAAGAAGAAAAAGAAGAAACCAAAGGTCTATGGTTTTATAATCCTGTTTTTAAAAAGCATACTTAAATTCACTAAATTGAATACGTACAATACATAATAGTTACAATGTTCAAATATATTCACGTATAAAATTATATTACGTGAATATGTATGTTTTAAAAAATATATACACGCGGATGTGTAGATACAGTATAAGTATGTACTATATTCTAAAGGCAAGGGAGAGAAGACGGATTGATGTCTTTGAGATGTGGTGCTGGAGACACATGTTGCACATGCGGTAGACGGCGAGACGCATGGATGTCTCCATTCTGCAGGAGGTAAACATCATGAACAGATTTTCATTTACATAAGAGGAATCCTTTAATTTTTGAGCATATTGCGAAAAGATAAGTTTTCAAACTAAGCTAAACGCTTGTAGCTAGACCACCCTCAACCACTAGATCACTAGGCGAGTGTCTTAACCACTAGACCACAAAGGCACGAACATAGATTGGAGAAATTTGTTGAGGTGGGCCACGCCGAAGGGTGCAGAGGGTAATGGAAGATTCCCCAGCCGTTGGACCGAACAAATGGAAAAGGTTATTTTCTTCTTTGGTGGTAGCTCTCAGATTTGTAGGATGCCGAGAAAAGTAAAGGAGCGAAGGATAAGAAGTAAAAGAGCGACGTGGATGATGATGAAGTATACACAAATCGTTAGTGATTGAGTTCATTTTATTTTGGAATGAATCGACGACGATAATCTACCATATGTTAAAGATATATTTGTAATATTTTATTGTTAAATAATTTAATAATAATCTTTATCTAAGATTCAGATTTAGAGATAAAAGTATACCCCTGTGTGTCATATCACGGTGTTATATTGCGCTGGAACTCTGTCTGGAAGTGTTGATGTAACGTGATACTCCGATATTCACGATGTGTTAAGAGATGCAATGCTCATAAAATTAATAGTACTTTAGCGCATTGGAAGATCACTCAGGACCGTGATTCTGGGAATGACTGCTGATGGGCTTTTTCATTCGAAGGAGAAAATTGAAAGGGGTGATTTTTTTTTTTACCAGAACGGAAACATGACGCCAATATGAATATTTTAGCCTTTAGATCAACACCGCTTTTATTAAATTTAATAAATGAGGAAAAATTGAGATATTTAAAATAATGTACTGTTGTTTGGTATGACTTGTGAAAGAATAATAATATGTGAACATAAGTTATTTATATACTTATATAGTGTGCATAGACGTATAAAAACATACATATATCTACAGAGAATATCAATACCAGCAAGCCATGCTTGCTCTGATACAAATGTTTTGAATTTTCCACCTTCATACACTGTTTACGCGCCTTGTTACTTTGATTGGCACTACTGGGTTTCCTGGTTTATAATAATGTACACGTGTGTGTGAGTATTGCCGCTTTTTTTCGGAACACTAAGAAGACGGTAACCGACAGGCATCCTACTAATTACATCTCGTGCTTCGACCAGTTCAGCGGTCCAAATAAACCACCGGTGCGCGCTTTGGGCGGTCGAAATCTAAAGAAGACAACCCAGCTAAAAGAACAACAACATCGGACCAGAAAGACAGCAAAATTAAAAAGGTTAGTGCAGTTAATATATCATATGTGTGCTTATTGTTAATCGGAAACCTGGAAACCAGCTATCGAAGGCATTTATATAAACATATACCTTCTCATCCTTGAGGAGTGTTTAGATTAAGAGTTTCCGACGTCACCCTTCTTGTGAATTTTTCATGATTTCCCTCGACTTCTCATAACATTCACACTATGTACATGTCTGAATGCCAATTAAATAGTCATTTACTCTGCATGCTCGTCATCTATTAATTAATATATTTTTAAGGTAAACACATTTTTGTTGTAAGGTTGCATTTTCAGAACATAGTTCTGTGGGATTCGAACCTGGACCACTTCCTGTCCGGGGAAACGTTAACCACTCCACTACAGCAAGCGATTACGATTACGACAAATTTAGAACTTATATCGGCATATTTTTACAATTGATATATACATTTATTATTCCGTTAACAAAATTATATATTAAATACTAATTTAATGTATTAATTATAAATATATACATATAAAATCAATTTTGTCGAAAAATATTGTTTTTGCGCTACCGGGATTCGATTCGAACCTGGATCTCTATTTCCGATCGGGGAAGTACACTATCAATTGTGTTATAGCGCCAGTATTTTATAGCCCGGAAGCGCTAAAACAATATTTTTCGACATAATTAATTTTATATGTATATATTTATAATTAATACATTAAATTAGTATTTAAAACATCACAGAGCTATGTTCTGAATAATTATAACTTCACAATAAGAATGTGTTCTTAATAAAATTATATATACATATATATATCAAAGTTTAGGAGAACACATTATTATTGTGAAGTTGTAATTATTCAGAACATAGGTCTGTGATATTTTAAATATGAATTAAATATATTAATTATAAAGATATACATATAAAATCAATTTTATCGAAAAACATTGTTGATGCGCCACCAGGATTCGAACCTGGATCTCTTTCCTAACCGGGGAAGGTGCTTTATCCAACTAAGCTACAGCGACATTATTTTTAGCGACAATTTTCGACCCTATATGTTACCTTTTTGATATTAATACATTTAATCGTTCTATCATTTGACAGAGCCATCTACCTTATTTTTACAGAATCTCAAATACCTTTGAGTATCCCGGTGGCGCAACAACAATGTTTTGCGATAAAATTGATTTTATATGTATATCTTTATAATTAATATATTTAATTTATATCAAAGTTTATCAAAATTTAATAAAATGGTGAATTAATTTAATAATGGCGTATCCTAGCGTTATTTACTGAAAGATATTTGATGCAATATTAAGTTGTTTTGATTGCGCTTGGTTGCATCCTCTATTATACCTGTTAGTATCCATTGCCAGTAAGAAAATATACCAAAGTAGCGAACATGTTTTAATATCTCTGGGTTAAGATTACTTAAATGTTTTCTCTTTTATATATTTAATAACAGTACGTAAATGTATATTTAATTAGAAATAAAGTGTACATTGTCTTATTGTTTTCTTGTCTTCATTGTCTTACATTGTCATATCATAACTATTAAACGTTGCTTCAATGTATATATTACGATTTTGTTTTACACCTTTTCTTTATAAGTGCGTTTCTTACTCGTTTTTTTACAAAATCTTCTTAATTATCATCTGCCAATTCCATGTTGGACACTGGTTATGTATCTAATCTGACATGTATCTACCATATGTCTAATCTGACATGTCAACAAGGGTAAAATCGCTCAGGCACGGATATAAATTCGTAAATTGTTAATGCCATGCAGATATTTTTCTTAAATTTGAGATACATTACCATGATTTTTAGACTAAAAATTTTAAAGTTTATTAAATGTATTATTCAAAAACGATTTAGATTTAAAGATTACGATAAGTGATTTTGAAAGTTATTCATAAGAAACCCTTTCGCTATCCTTCAAATGAACTCTTCAATAAATATCACGTCCTAGACATCCGCCAAATGTATAGTCTTGATATACTAAAACAATTTTACCGGCATTAAAAATATTACCAGCAAATTACACACCCTCACTTAACAAGGACACAGGCCAACTGTCACTATCTTGTGCCAAAACTAAACAAAACTTTTGCACTAAGATTCCATTTGTTTCTAGCACAAAAATGTACAACGGTCTAAATGCAAAAGTAAAAGATTGCAACCATAGTCTTGCATATTTTTCACGAAAAGTGCAGTTCTGGCTCCACGAAATGGGGAGAAATTACGCCCAAGAACTTTCAAAGGTCCAAACCTGAGAATAAAACTGCCACAACAGTATATTGAATTATGTAATTGCATATCTTGATTAACTGTTTCAAAATTAAAAATCAATTAAATTTTAGAAGCGAATTCCGATCTACAAGATATAGAGATCAAATTGATATTTCAAAACTAAAACATACCGCAACTCAAAACCAATATATTTATCAAGGCATCAAATTTTTTAACAATCTCCCCATCACAATTAGAAAAATTACGGACTATCATAAATTTATAACTGAAGTAAAAAAAATATGTACACAGACTAACTGAAACATAAATTAACTCGTATATACTCCTCTATACACGAGTCTTATTCTCATAGAGAAGAAACAAATGTTTAAATATATCCACTGATTATTCAAATTGTATTATATTTTTATTATTAATAAAAAAATAATATATATTTTTTTTGTACATTGATAATTGCACTTTGCTTACTGTTATACCGGAGGAACACTGTCTGCTATAATACAGTAAATTACTAGTGTAGCAGGCAGGGCATCCAAATATATGTCTTACTTTCTTACTGATATGTTGTATTTACTTTGCCAAATTTTATATGCATACCCTCGATACATTTGTCTGATATTAGAAACATTACGCATAACTCATAGTAATTAACTAGGTGAAAATGTATACTTAATGAATATTAATTTGGAAGTGCAATACATCAGACCGTTAGACATTATTTATCAATGTAAGTACATAATACATGTAAAAAATGAACCCAATAAATGTATTATTATTAATAAAGATTACGATAGACTATCCACAAAAGAAAATGGATTCGTATTCAAAAGTAATTTCAATACAGTTACCGTTTTTATCCACAAGTCGGTTATGAGGAATTCTACTTTTGGGAGCACACCTGTCAAACTGTGAAATTAGTCACCTGGTTTCTTGCAGTAACATGAACTTCTTTGGCACCGTCGGCTATTACTTACCTTAAATGCTAATGTGAATACTACATTCCGGATGATTAACACCTTCGCGTTTAAATTAAAGTTTCTGAATCCCATTGGCCTTATTGTGACGGCACTTTGCACATGGTTTAAAAGCGAGTGGCTTATTGAGACTTTTGACCAATGTTGATTGCGATAAATGACCTTATTTTTGAACATGTACATTTTAAATAAGATACGGAAGAGTTAATGCCGGCATGCAGTTGGCAATACATTATTTAGACCTGCGGCTCAGAACATTTATTAAGGTTGGATTATTTATAATAGCGCGTTAAAATTTTTGTATCAATTTCATTGCAAGCGTTGCTAATTGACTTTGGATAATTAACAATTGTTGAAATTTTCATATTGCATGTATTGCATTTATTAAATAAAAAAAGCTGTGGATAAATATAATTTCTGAGAAAAATACTTTATACTTCGATAATAATTTCGTCAGAAGTAGGTATTATAATATAAATATATTTTTCATCAGAAATATTCTTCTTCTTCTTTTTTAAAACAGGCAATCCACCCTTCAAGAGTGATTTGTGGCATTAAACAAGTTTAAACATTATTTCATAGAAAGCAGTACAACAATATTATAGATCAGAAATATTCATACTCGTAAATATTACACGCTATCTTAGCACCTAGGTACTAGTAAATACAGAAGAAATTAAACTGCAAAATAGCTGTGGATAACTATGTACACATTCTAAAATAAGTAATAGTTTTAAATACTAATTTAATGTATTAATATTGTATCGGGATCCCGGGAGCGTAAAAACAATATTTTTCGACAAAATTGATTTAATATGTATATATTTATAATTAATACATTAAATTAGTATTTAAAACGTCACAGACCTATGTTCTGAATAATTACAACTTCACAATAAGAATGTGTAGTCCTTAATAAATAATAGTTCATTATTATTATCAATTATGATTTTTAAAATAAAAGTTTGAATAATTTATTTATAATTAGCGATACTAATGTGCCGAGTACTGGACAATGAAATAGCACCAACGAAGTCAAAATGCTCAGATTTACCGGAGGAGTTACAAGACTGGACAGAGTTCGAAATGAGTGCCGGGAGAGGTTTTAAGGTTGCACTGACCACAGAGAAGATGGGAGAAGCCAGGCAGAGATAGTGTGGTCACGTAATGAGAAGACAGGATGATGGTATCATCAAAACAGCGTTAAGAGTAAATAGGAGTAGAAGACGAGAAAAACCTCAAGCAAACTTGGTGGTCTAACATCGAGAAAGAAATGAAGGTCCAGAACAGAGCATCCTGGCGCTTCCGTATAAAGAGAGTCGACCCCCAAATAAATAGAAAAACGAAAAAATGACGATGAAGAAGAAGAAGAAGAAAACTTATTATAATTATAATCAACACAATAAATCAAACACGATTTTTTTGGTTCTATATTAAATTTTTTCAAATAATTGGACGTTCGTTTCGGCTGTCTAGGCCATCATTATCAACTAATCAACTGATGAATCAGTTGATAATGACCTAGACAGCCGAAACGATCGTCCAATTATTTGGTAAAATTAAATATAGAACCAAAAAATAGTGTTTGATATATTGTGTTGATTAACAACGTAGTTTAATAAAATGAATACCGTATATATTAAAAAAATAAAAGAATCATATTATATATTTTTTTATCATTCTATTAAAAAAAATCTTTAAACTTGGGTACTTCAGGGAAGAAGTTTATGTGCGAAAAAGGAATAAAAATCAGCATGTACATAGACGCAACAGCACAGCAGTAAGAGTTTCGCCATGTAATAAAGTATTCGGAAGCCTCTTCGCGATGGTTCTATTTTCATAGCACAAGCTTTGTTTAAAAATAGTAAAAATATATATTTTTTAATTAGTGTATATACCGTACACAGTATCACTAGCAATTATGAAAAAAATAATAGTAACATTACAAAAAAGTATAAAAAAATAAACAGTGCAATTATTAATATTAAAAAGTGAAGTGTGTAAATATTTAAAAATAAACAGCGGTAATAAAACTCTTTTCTTTTTATACAATATGTACAATAAACACATTTTTTTATACTTCTTTTTATTGTAAGTTAAACATAAAATATACAATGTGAAACACATAATAACAGTGAAAAAAAATGATTATTCACTTTGAGAATCATTTCGCAAAAAAAAAGACATTTAAAAACTGACTAGTTAGTGAAAGAAGTTAACCTAAGTGCCTCTTGAAACCTAGTAAATTCGATATGTATTTTACGATAGTGAAATCATTTGTCAATCGATGCACCCGAGGATCGGTGAAATATGTATATTGCTATGACGTATGCGTGTAATAGATAATTTTCGAATGTTGAAAGCAATATAAATAGAGAACACGTGGGACAGAACGACAATATTAGGTGTACACCGATATTTACAGCTGGCCCCGTTGGAAAGCTCAAACATCAGTCACACCTTCGTCAAGTCATGTTCCAATATCTTTCAGCTTCCAGTAGCATTTATTCCGCTACACTTTGAAGTGCGCATTTCTTCATCTTCAGGGTCTTGGCAGTGTCCTGCGATATAAATAATAAAAATGATCCTTTCTCGTGTCAGGCACGCTAATTACTTTCAGCAAAGTGTGTCCGTAAACTTGCCGGGTTTATCGGTGTTTTAACGGTCGGGGCTCACCGTAGCGAGCTGGCGCGAGCGCGCAGACCCTGAGGAGGACTGCGTCTGGTAGCTGTTTACCAAACGAGGGTAATAAAAAGTTTTGAGGCTGTTCGCAGCCAGCGACCTTATCCCCTTCTTTGAAAATCAGATTTTCTACTTATTTAGTTAACCTCAGGTCACAAAGCTTAGAGGTAAGAAATTTTAATGTGTCATTTTGACACATTAGATTTTCATTTTAAGAACAAATCGGTGATCTTTAGTGATTATCTATAAAGTACGTTTGATACATACTAATGTACATTGTGTTATCTATTATCATATTTGCTACTTGTTTTTAATATCGTTATGTAATTTTTTATAAATAATCTTTGCCATGTTTGTTCAGTTAGTAATGGTAAACTGTGACTGTGATTATGTCGATGATTAGTAACTGAGATTTAACTGTCGGAGGCTTACTTTCTAGTGTACATCACTATGTTCAATAATCTATCTGGAAGGATATTATTGTTTTTATAACTTTTTTGTTAATGGTATAAATATATAAATAATAATTAAACATTGAAAAATAAGTTTTACGGAGACTCTCGGCGGCGAAGTTGTGATTACCTAACAAAAGCAATCGCCACAACATTTCTCCAATTAAATGTTGCCAAAGCATATAAAAAATATCATAAAATCTGTATCACATAGATGGTTTGACCGTGTGGAACGGTTAAATGAGAATATGATCCTGTAGACAAGATTGGTACCATAAATAGAAGACGTCAGTGCAAGACTCAGCATCACCGGGTAAACCACATATTGGAACATGGTCCAGTTAAAAGACAACAATAATTGACGACCATGCATAAAAAAATATATAAGTGTGAATTAGGTCAGAGTTAAAAGTTGTCAGAATAGAAAGGTGCGTCTTTCTATTTTATTTACTTACCCCTGCGGGGAAATGACAGGTTAGGTATAAAAATGTACATTGCTTTTTATTTGCAAACATACTGTTTCGAATTCGGAAACACCCTTCGGTCGCGACCCATGTTATTGACACATTTTCCCGTCCAAATTCCCATTCATAAATTTCTTCATGCGTGTAAATTGTGACCTTGACGTCAGCAGACGTCAACTTGATCGATATTTGTTCGATCTCGACATCGCGATAACATTCGCGGTGTGAACTTTTAACTCCAGTGCACCAGCGCTGTACTTGGTGATATAGTGTTTTGATCACGTATTGTTTGTTTGTATCATGGGCGAAATTGTGATATCGCCATATTCAATTGGGATCGGAGGTCGGCTCATACGCGTGCCATTGTGTGATTTCGGCGGCGACTGGAGGGATAATAGAGGTGTTATATATAAGATAAGGCGAGCAGTCCTTTCGAATTCCGGTTCCCGAGATCACTGGTTCTTCGACTGGAGCCCTTATCCCCTCATCGACCTCATCCTGTACCAAGGTTTCCCTACTTCTCTTTCCTACCCTGCGGTGATTCCGATTTACGACCGGAGTTGTCGTATTCCACTCCGCAGGATGCGACCCAGAGATTTGCGCAACTCGTTTATTTAGATCCTATCGATCCGGGTTTACGTTTCGAATACACGTATCATAAATTAAACAAAATATTAAAACCATCCACAGCGGTTGGGTACATACATTTGATTATTGAGGTATAAATAAAATATAAACGCGCATAAAATGTCTATAAACGAGATTTTCAATATACACAATATATCGAGTTTCATTGTCCATGAACTCGTGTAGATGGAGCTGTCATATTTTTATTAACGGGAAAGAAAATGCGAAGACAAAATTTGAAAAAGGTTCAAATAATTGGGATGTAAAAAATTAATTAAGCCATGGGATGTTAAAATTTAATAGAATTCAGTGAAAAGTTTACTAATTTTGTGTGTACCTGTTATAAAACTGTTTCGTGGATTAGACGGTAACTTTTTATCCATAAGACAGTTTAATCGAATATCAAAAGTTTTAATAAAGCATCAATAAAGTTGCCCATTGACGGTTATAAATTAATAATCAAAAAAGTAATAAAAATAATGAAATAAAATTTATAACAAAATAATTAATAAAAACACACTTTAATTTAAGAGATATTTTAAAATTATTTATTTGTTTTTCAGAATTTCTCAGTTATGGGAATTCGTAAAAGAGATTGATTTACAGAAAATACAGCAATGAACAAGCTCGTGCAACCTTTATGGGCATGATAGTGATATTTTGCTCATGATCTCTACCTTAGATTACGAATGCGAATCGTACAATGCTGTGTATTCTTGATATTATTGGAAATAATAAGGCGACTTGAATTATTTGAGATGTGGATCTACAGAGGAATGCTCCAAATAAGCTGATGAATGAAGATGTTATGGTTTGAATGAAAAAAGAAAAATGAGTATTTAAAACAATAAAAATCCGAAAAATTCAGTATATCCAAGAGACAACCAGAGAAGTATCAGATCATGTATCTCATAATGTAAGTAAGATTACTGGAAATTGGGATTCTGGAAGAAGAAGAACGTTCTGGCTGAAAAACTTGAGGCAATGGTATGACAGAAAACAAAGTGATGATGATCAAAGTAATGAACGAGAAGAAGAAGAAGAATAAAATGATAAAAAATATAAATTTAATATAAAACTATACACATAATAAAATAATCTACCAATTGCCAAGAGTGAATTTACATTTACCCATGTTCTGAAGAGGGGAACAGAAACCCTAGAGAATTAAGGGGGGGTTGTGTGATCAGTAGTAACTTTTTACTATGGTATCTTTTTACTATAGTAACTTTTTAATAACGCCCGTAGTCCAAATCATTTGCGGGTTGTTGATACATAAAATTGACTACTGTCAAAGCATAGATGGAGATGTCTTTAGAAGCGACAAATAATCATGATATATTTTCTATTTTATGCATTATCTATAAATTTTTTCGCCAAGACGTTCGATATCTGTCACTTTGGTGGTGAAATTTTTTCGTATTATGTGTAATAATGTATATTAAACAACGAGATCATCATCAGGCGAACTCTCATCACTAAAATAGCGGGATATTAAATGATTAATTATCATATACTGCAACATTCAAAGTATCCATGTGTGAGATGACTTTTGGAACAGTTATGAAAAGTCTGTCATATTTAATATTTTTACTATCTGATATCGCAGAGTAAAATGAGTTTACTACGGGATGTATTTTCGAGAAAGAAATATTTTTTACTATCGGTCAAATAAGCCGTTTTCGCAAAAAAAATGACTTATAGTTTACTTCCGACTGATCACACAACCGGCCTTTTGTTGAATAGGTTCCAGTTTTCCGGTATATTTTTAATAGTGTACATCACAACTTAGGTATGGTACTGGCTAACGTGCTTTAAAAATAAAGTACTCGTTTTTAAATGAAGTACTTATCCGATAAACATGATATGATGTAGTACTTGTGCCCCCCCCCCCCCACTGTGATCCTTACCGGCAACGGCCCCGCGTTAATATTTATTGATTTTTATAAAAATTGTTTTAAAATATCACTTAAGCTGACATCGGAAGTAATGAATGAATATACGTGTGCTGAGGTTTATCCTCAAGAAATAAAATAACTTTAATCTTATATCTTTCTAATTAATATAATTAATGTGTCTTTCTAATTGATTAATTTTATTTGTATTACAAATAAATACAACGTAAATGTAACAGAAGTACGAAAACATTCAGAATATATCTTGACAACATTCGCGGATGTATTTATTTGTGACTCAATTCCAATCCGGGGAACGTACATTAACCGATTATGCTATACCAACACAGTGGATTGACGACAAATTTTCGAACTTATATGTTACACTTTTTAAATGAATACATCTATCGTTCCATTATTTGAAAGTCATCTTCTTTTTTTTACGGAATCTCAAATACTTTTGAGTAATCCAATAGGAGGCGCCAGAATTAATTTATTAATGCACGTTCCCCGGATTCGAAGAGATCCAGGTTCGAATCTCGGTAGCAATAACAATATTTTCGATAAAATTGTTTTTATATGTATATCTTTATAATTAATACATTTAATTTGTATTAAAAATATCACAGATCTATGTTCTGAATAATTACAACTTCACAATAAGAATGTGTTCTCCTTAATAAAATATGTTTATTAAGGAGAACATATATTATTATTGTGAAGTTGCAGTTTTTCAGAATATACTTCTGTGATTTTCTAATACACATTAAATGTATCAATAACAAAGATATACTTACAGATAAAATCAATTTATTGAAAAAGTATTTTCTTTTCCGACCATAACGCGGGAGTCCAGAGTTCGGTTCCCCCGCCAGGAGATGTTTAATTTTTTTATATAACTGAATATATGATTTTATTTTTGAATCACAAAAACGTGGTAAGTACACGTATCAGAGGTATGTAAAGCGTCTTTTTTTAATCTTAATAAAATATATCGTTATTTATACTTAATTAATGGAATCAATGATTCAAAATTAGTCGTTCTAAATACGAATACATAAAAAAAACAGTGTCAAAATTTAATGACTAAATTGAAAACACAAATATTTATTTAAAATTAATAATTGCGAAATTTATCTATTATAAATTTGTATCTTTGCTTCAGGTCCTAAACCACTCGAAATTCGATGACCCCTGATTTTTGGAATCAATAAAATATTTTAATTAATCTAAATAATTGAATAATTAGGATTTTTTTGAAATGCTTACATATCTAATATGATTGATTTTACGCACATTTTCCTTCAATATTTAATCATATATAATTTAATAATAATTGTGATTTTATTAAAAATTATTAACTTTTCAATGTCATAAATAATAATGTACTTCTAATGTAATTAAGACTATACTGTTCCATACACTGACACAAAATAAATTTGCATTTCTTTAAAATGTCTGCCTGTAGTATTTATCAACATCTGATTTAATTTATACACACAGGGAAGATGCTAGTATCGTTTATTCTAGAACTACAAAGTATACTTTTAATTCTTAGGTGCGTTAGATGTTATCGTTGAAATTAATAGTAATGTATGTTGGTTGGTATGTGCTCTGTGTTAGTCAGTGGTGTAGCTGAGGAATATGCACAATCCAAGTACTCTAATCAATAAAACTCACGAATGTTTTAATGTTTTGTTACAAACAATATTTGCCCAGCTTTGTTTTCACAATTGATGCTGATTTTTTTTCTTGAACGACAGTTCAAAACATCGGTTAGTATCTTTAACACATAATTAAATGAGAACTTAAATTATATTAGGGAGAAAGCTGTCTTCTATGATATAAAAAAATATTTTAGAGTATAATACACATTCATTTTAATATTTTTCAATAATAATTATTTGTTACAGAGTAGGTACTGAATTATTACATGATGTACATAAATTTAAAGAAAAAGCAAATAATTTCCATTAATATAATAATAAAGGAATGAATATCGTAGGTTTGAAGGGGGTTAATACTGAATTGATTTTTTAAGAGTATACTAATAAAAATAATAATTATAAATAAGAAGTATACTTTTCTTAGATGTAATAGGGATCACTAGTGCTGATTCTATTTATTATTATTGAAACCAAATAATAAATAGTGGTAAATCTGCGTATTTAATAAGATTATATAATATTTACGATTACTAATATTCAATGATGCGTGACGAATTGAGTTGTCCGATAGATGTCTGGATGGTTTAGAAAAAATGTTTTTCTGTGTGTCACGCGTAGATAAATTTGAAAGAAAACTGATATATTACATTCGAGTGAAATGTCAATATCCTTTAAAATATACGAATTAGTTGCATGTGTGACCTTTTCGTTCTGACATTTGTTAAATAGAAAACAAATAAGTGCTTCTTCAATATTAGAAAAATAACTTTGTAGCTACATATTATATGAATAATAAGTTAAATACTTTGTTTAAATAACTATTTATTGATAAATCAACATGTTTCGATACAGATGGTATCTTATTCAGGAAACAATGAATACTAAAATTAAAAATACAAGCATAGATAAAAAGAAAACTATAAAAGTATAAGTGGTGGGTAACTATTTAGGAACTACTGTGAAAGAAAATTTAAAAGGTAACTATTTGCAAAAAGACTTTGTTTATTTATAATATTTAATTTGTTATTTTTTAATACTTTCTTATTTCCAAAATTTCAAATTTATCTAACTGTAAACTCCAAGTATTTGAATGTGTAATTTCTAAACCCTTGTTAATGTCAAAATAATGGTTTGTTTCCAAATGGTGATTGAAACATGCTCATTTATAAATATGAATTAAATATATTAATTTGAAAGATATACATATAAAATCAATTTTATCGAAAAATATTGTTGTTGCGCCACCGGGATTCGATCCTGGATCTCTTTCCTAACCAGGGAAGGTGCATTATCCAACTATATGTTACATTTAATCGTTCCATTATTCCAATATTTTTCGATAAAATTGATTTTATATGTATATCTTTCTAATTAATATATTTAATTCATTTTTAAAATATCACAGACCTATGTCCTGAATAATTACATCTTCATAATAAGTATGTGTTAGCCTAATGTTAGTTTATCAATAAATAGTGGTTTAAACAAAGTGTTTTATCTTATTATTTAAAAAATAAGTTCATTTTCATTGTCAGATATTTGAATATTTAACTACTACACCGCCGATGTACTGTAAGTAGGTAATTATTTAAAATATGACCTTTTTTTACACAAACTGTCTTATGTTCACATTAATTGTCTTTGAACATCCATCCTAGGACGGGTTTTAAACACTAGTATGCATATATATATTTATTCCTAATTACGCAATTAAATGAAAATGCAAATTAAAGGTAATTGAGGAATACGTGTCTTTAACTAAGCGCCATATTCTCGTAGAGGTAAGTAGAATAGATTGAATGTTACACATTCCAATACAGGACGTCCATATTTCGCTTCTTTTTTACGTTTTTAACATATGTTTAAAAATTTGTCGTAAACGTACTTTGTTGTTATAGCGAAATTGGTAATCAATTTCCCCGGATGGAAATGGTTTAGGTTCGTATCCCGGTAACAACTAAAATATTTTTTCGATAAATAGATTTTTCAGCACACCTTTCGAAATTGATTAATTTAATTTTAATTTTTTATGTCTATTTAAATATTTATCTACTATTACTTTCTTTAGAATTGGTTCTATTTGAGATTACCAGGTCTCATATGGTTGTCGGTTGATTCATGTGTATGAATCATCGCGTCCACGTCCTCTCTGCCTAACCCCGCGTGTTAATGTGCGCATGTAAATCTGTGCGACTATTCCCGACGCTGACCACGAGACGGACATGCGGCCGCCCCCCAGCCTAGCCTAGCTTAGCCGCAGCCGCGCATATGTCGCCGGACGTCACGCTGTGCGTATTCTCAAAGGTCTCATTTCAAAATGTGTTTTGTTTTCTCCAATTTTTGACTTTCGTGTTGGGTTTTTTTTTGGGTCAGCGAGTAGACGGGGCCCGCAACGGGGCGGCGAGCGGACCAAAGGGAGGAACGACCGCACTGACGTCAGGGGTTGTAGGCTGTAGGTACGCATATTTATTTAAATTAACAAATTTAAAAAAAAATCAAAATATCGTACAAAATATTGCAATAATATTTAATGAAAACTTATCAGCCGAGGCAAGACGTGATTTTTGCATATCTAGTGGTTAAGATACTCGCCTAGTGATTCGGTGGTCGGGAGTTCAAGCTTCGTTCTAGGAGACCAGCAAGTTAGTTCTATTTTCATAGCACAAGCGTTTAACTTAAATTGAAAACAGTACGAATATTGACGTTATACGTATCTATATTTAAAAACAAAAAAATAAAGATAGTGGTACACTGTGGAGTCTTAGTATCAACACTTATGCATGGAAGTAAAGTCTGAAGCTGGCGAAAAAAGAACGAAAGTAGACTGAATGCAGTGGAAATGAGATTGCTTAGGCATATATGTAACAAATCTATTTATGGTAGAGTAAAGAATGAACGAATTAGAAAAGAATTAGAGATGAAGAAAGCTGACCTTAGCATAGTGAAAAAGATTTTAAATTGTTGATTAGATGGTTTGATAATGTAGAATGAATGAGGAGAGCAGATCGTATATAACACGAGTGTCGATGGCACCAGATTTAGAGGATGTCCGCGGAAGACTTGGCACGGCTAGGTAAACTAAATACTGAAATATGGTCGTGTTAAATACCTCAACAATCGACGAGATTTCATTAGAAGATGTATGAATGTTGCTGTGGTGATGTGTTAGGATAGAAGTACTGCGCTCTATCCTCTATCTACCTGGCGGGGAAACGGCGTGATGATAGTCTGAGAAATTTATACAATATAAATATGGTGACATCGTAATAGTCTTAATGTTCGTTAGTTTGATGTATTTACCAGTCAATTTCTAGCGATCGTACTTAACCAATTACCAGGTTTTATTAAAAGTTTAATCTAAGAAATATGGAATTTAAAAAAAATGTAGTTAGCTACTGGATAAAATACGTCACTCTACTCATAAATCTGATTTAATAAAGAATATTTAAATTAATAAAGCTGGGACAATTCAGTCGAGAGAGCAGTCTATCAACGATATGGAAAGGTCCCGAACTCGAGGCCCGGTGGCAACTCTATTTTGATCAAAGAAAGATTTTTCAGTTCCACGAAAAACTCGTGAAACTTCTAAAATGATGCATTTTCAGCCATTTAAAAAATAAAACTCTTTGATACATTATTTCTTATTACGGAGGGTAAAGAGTTCCACGATTTGGGTCTGCTGTCACAAATGCCCGTTCGTTAAACTTTTGGCAATGGCTGATGCGTTTTACAGCCGTTTCTGCAGCTGAAATAGAGGCTGACCTGAGAGTTTGACGTCTACCATTTAAGTTGTTTGGAATGCAGAGTTTTTGAAGATACGGATGTGCTGTAGTGTTTGTAAAAGGAATACTTGTGTTTTATACACACGTGGAAATACGTTTCATTAATAAATAAATATTTAAAAATGTTTTCATATTTTCGCGGCTTGTCAGAATCTTCTGTGTAGAGTGTTTCGAGATATTTTGTCATGTGTATCCAGCCTCTATGGCCGACGTTTTGGATCTTATTGCAGGGTCCATCATCAGAGTTGTTGTCGCTGATGCATCAGAACGAATATAGTAACGGGTTATCAGTACCGTTATCAGAAAAAAAAAGTAATATTGACCAATTATAATAATAGAGAAAAGGAAAAAAAAGAAGTTATTATGAAGGAAAACCATAAGATTTTAGTAACTGCCAGAACTTAACTAACTGCTCTAAAAATATAGTCCAAAAACAAGCTTTAGGATTTTATCAAATATTGCACGCGTTGCTTTATTGAGTGGAATCGAAACGAGAGTAAACAACTCTCAAAACGATTTCGGGACAGGGTGGAACTCCATGGGGTTTCCTAATTTGTGTACAATAAAGCATTCTGATTTTTGGTACAATGAATAAAATCGTCATATTTTTATCGTATCAGTAAATAATAATAATATATTTTTAGGAGAACACATTCTTATTGTGAAGTTGTAATTATTCAGAACATAGTTCTGTGATATTGATTTTGTATGTATATCTTTATAATTAATACATTTAATTCATATTTAATAATAATATAATTAATGCTCAAGTTTGTTATGAGATGCTGTACATGGGAATAAATAAGGGGTAATTCACCATACTTAAATATTAGTGATGGTAAAATCGTTATTTAAACCGTTATTTTAACTGTTATTGTGACTGTGATTGTGTTCAATTGTAACAATGATTAATAACTGATTAATGTAATTTTTCGAGCAATGACTGGTACACTAGAAAGTAAGCCTCCGAAGTTAAATCTTAGTTACCAATCATCGTTAAATCTCAGTTACCAATCATCGACACAATCACAGTCACGTTACGGTTTACTATCACTACTAAGTATATTAAAAAAATCTGTCTTTTAGGTTTTTTTCATTTTGTCTTATTTTGACTTGCTAATATTCATTATTGTTACGTACTTGACTTCTTAGTACGTCTTTACTGTACACCTAGTAATGTGAAGTTCCAAAAAAGACTTTGTAACAATTAATATTTTATTACAATAATCTACAATTCAGTACAAGGCATATCACTTGTATAGGTCAAACCGCAGATAAAAGAGACGCGCGCACTCCTGCGCGCCGTTTTTATAGCCACACATACCCGCACCGGCGGTGCGGCACACATACACACATACACACACCATCCCACGATTCCAAGAACATCACAATTATGAAATCAATTATCTTGCATACATCGTATATTAAATATTCTAGATAGTAATAATACACTGTGTACGATAAACATGAAACAGATTATTAAATTACGTATTTATACTCCAACATCCATTATTTTCAGTTCTTTCATACGATTGTCTACACAAAAATACATTTTTGTAGCTAAGATTGCTTAAAAACCCCTGGAGTAGAAAATTTGGGATGTGACTTTGATAGCCAAAAGGTTTTCTTTTGTTCGCCGTTTTCAAAAAAGGATCCATATTTTGTTATTTCGTTCGTTCATTGGCAAAACCTTTTCGTTGCTGACAATGTGCTCTATAACCTGGAAGCTGCACCGAGTAACATTTGTATTATTCCTAAGTTCCTAATATCATTGTGGTAAAATTTAGAGAGACTTATAGAATAATGTATTTATTTATTTAGGAAAATATCTTACCTACAATAATTTATTTTATAAAATTTAGACAGTAAGTGAATTGGAAGAAATCAGTATCAAATATTTTACGTCGAATTAATTGAACAGTTACAAAGGAGAACACATTCTTATTGTGACGTTGTAATTATTCAGAACATTTGTTTGTGATATTTAAAATACTAATTAAATATATTAAATGTTTTTCTTAATAATATATAAATTGTATCCAAAATGTGTTCAAAAATGTAATAAAAACGAATTGTTAATTCTGGCATCTGCTATCGGTTTACTCAAAGGTATTTGAGATTCCGTAAAAACAATGTAGATGGCTTTCAAATAATGGAACGATAGATGTATTGATTTGAAAAGTTGTAACATATAGGTTCAAAAATTTGTCGTTAAAAATACTGTCGCTGTAGCATAGTTGGTAATACACCTTCCCCAGATTGGAAAAGAGATCCAGATTCGTATAACGATATTTCAATATTTTTCGATAAAATTGATTTTATATGTTTATAATTAATATACTTAATAAGTATTTAAATTAAATAGTTCTTTAATAAATGCCAATTTATTTTATGGCAATATTTTAAATTAATAATTAAAACGCGTTTTCATTATTAATTCAATTAAATAGTAGTTCTTGTCAAGTAATCTGAAAAATTATTTAAATGAATCACTTAAAGAACTGAATTATTTACCTAATTCAAATTTAGACACGCATAATATTTTCCTACAAGAAAAAACCCAATTTCATCATCCCAAAAACAATCTTGATTTTTAACTTTGACTAGAAAATTTATGAAAAAATTTAACATTAGTTCAATGTATTAAAATTATATCCAAAACATATACACATAAAAAAATTATCTATCAAAAAAATGTAGTCATCACCGGGACTCGATTATAGAACTTTCTATTTCCGGTAGACTGCTTTACCAATAAAGCAAAAATGACAATTCAAAGTGACATATCTATATTTCCTGTCAGAAACAACAATCTTTTTATTGACAACATTTTTCGAATGCTTTTGAGTAGAATCTGATAGGCGGGGCCAAGATATTACTTATTATAACACTAATTGTAATAATTTTGATTAATGTTCAATATAGTCCAAAGCAACCTCTGGTATTTTTGGGCACTTATTTTTCAATAATCATTGTCAATCCTATATATATATATATATATACTTATTTGTTTCAATTACTTTCTCCCTAAAATTATATATATATAAAATATATATATACTTATTTGTTTCAATTACTTTCTCCCTAAAATTTTAATCAATTAATGTAATGATTGCATGAAAATCAGATTGTATGTAAATATAATGATTATAATGTAAAAAAGATGAGTTTATGTATTTGGGAATTAAAATTTGTTATTTATTATTATTATGTTGAGAATTTATCCTTGAAACCAGCGGATTAACTAAAAATATTGGGCCTCAATACAAAATGGGAAAAAAGGCCGGTGGTATTGTATTATATTTTATATTATATGCATAAGAATATTAAATTATACGCTGTTGTCAATTATATATGAAGTAATAAGAAAATCAATCTCTTGTCCCTTATAAGTTCATGAAAAAGCAATATGTCTAAAATTAATAAAATAATAAATTTCATGAAAAAACCTCGCCTCCTCATCTTTTTCTTGGTCCTTCTTTTGGCTGCTTCCGCTGAGGCACACATTTGGTAATGATCTTTGATGTTCTAAGCTCTGGTATTCTTTCATAATGTCCATACGAAATTGTACAATTGTCCATTTTCAATAATATACTCGACTTCATTATTTACTTTAAGTTTCATTCAGAAAGGTAGGCCAAATTTAAAAAAAAAATTTATTTTGCGTTCGAAGACTGATAATTTATTTTCTCAATTTTTGGTTAGACACTAACTACGAGTACTTTTGACAACCTTAAGTGCCGAGTGGTCTTATTAGTGTTTTGTATATTGCAGTTTGTTAACTACACGAGCAACCTATTAAATTGAAGGTGTTCTGTTATACAACGAGTATGTTATGCCACACTCAAACAAAACTCAAACTTGGATATTTGACTTTAAAAATTGGATATCTTTATTATAAAAAAATATGACTCTGTGCAGTGTTGCATTACTGAGGCATTTTAAAAATAATGAAACGAGGTGATTTGAAATAAAACCTTAAACTGCTTGACTAATATTACATACTTTTATTTTCCCTTGGGCGAATGTTGGTTAACTTATTATGGTATTAAAATACATTGCCAAAATTATTTTTGTAAATAAAGAATTTAAGAATCCGGCAGTAGATAATTTTTATAATTTTAAAGGTTAATAGTTTTTGCAGGACGCAGTCCAAATATTGGACAAAACCATGATAAACGTTTTAATATTAATTAACTGACTTACCATCACTCGTAGGGGTAGGCAGAGAGGAAAGAGCGCCACATTTTTCTGTCATAACACACAATTTTCGCTTCATCCACATTCATACAAACCTGGTCGTCCAAGAAGACGTCACCTCATAGTTGATGGCACCAGATATTGATTTCTGGTGCCATCAACACATGTATCATATATCTTTCTTACCATTCTCTCCTCATTCATCCGTTCCATATGACAAAACAATAAGAGATTTATTAATCTTTCTCATTTTATATTGAATTCCCATGAAAGTGAATAGAGAGAAAGAGAGCGCATCTTACCAGTTGAAATGTAGCTGTTTTACCTGCTTAATTCTATTTCTTATGAACGGCAGGTAAATTGCAGATTTAGTGTAAAAAAAATCCTATGCATTTCTTGAATTCCAATTACGAGTTCAGGTTTGATTTCGGTTTTTATTTATTAGAACAACATCGTTTCGCCTTCTATCCGATGAATCGACGATAAATCTCTCCGCGGGCAAAAAATATTACCTATTTGGTTCGAATGCTTTAATCGGTCGTCAAGTTCGACGGCTCAGCTCGCGAAGCACCGTGTAAAGATGTAAATAACAATTAATTGCTTATTACCCATTGCCCGATGGTAAATCCTTATCCAATCGTCCTAAAGATTTGAAAATAAAAACTTTGGACGTTTGGTAGGCTCCATGGTTATTGATGCTGAGGTTTGGTGTTAGTTTCAAACGTTTTGTTCAGTAAATTCCTAACAAGGTAACCTTTTTTCAGAATGAAAACCAGTGACGGCGAAGTCCCAGAAAAATAAGTAATATTTATTTATACTGTGGTTATTAAGTGTAAATGAAATTAACAAAAATTCACACTTGACACAAATATATGATTGCCTATATTTTGAAATGTTAAATTAGTATCTCTGAAGAAGGAGCGGTGGTTCCGAAACCGGTTGGTGATACCAAACAGAAAGTGGTGTTAAATAACGTGAATTTTTGTTAATTTCATTCAATATTTATTTATTTGATCATGTAAGTTTTTTTTTAATTTACCGCACCGGCTTTACCGGTGCTTTTTAAACATTTTACATGGTTGATCAATAATCGGCAAACTTATATATCATATAATACTTTAATCCATATTTACAATATGAAATACTAGGTTGGGTAAGAACTTATTCTACACATCTCAAACCAATAATTACAACTCAAAAGATAATAAAAATAATCCTAAAAAAGGCTCTAGATTATCCGACCAAATAACTTTTTATAGATTTTCTTGTTTCAAATTTATCTGCCTTATATAAAAAAAACTGTATTTTTTTTTTTTAAAGAGGTCAAATGAAAAATACACCACTACTATCAGACTCGGAACAAAACTAATGAGCATGTTATCCTAAAAATGTTCAACTTAGGAATAGGATAGAGACATGCATCGTACGTTGCTCCTAGATTATATAACCAACTGCCAAAATCAATTAAATTAACACCTAATAAAAATGTGTACAATAGAGAGGTTCTAAAATGGCTTAAACGTCTTCAAAATAAATTTAATTATTATGTATTGGACATCTTTCATATTCTTAAGTTCTAATTTGATAAATTTCTCAACATTTTTTATAAAATATATTTTGTTATTTAATTTCTCATTATTTTAGATCTAGAAAATGTTTTCATATAAATGTCGATAATCACACCCATAATTCAAGATCTTTTTTATTTGGGGGTGCATAAGTCTATTGTTGTATTTTGTTGTTGAATGTATATATATATACATTATATTATATTTGTATTTAAATCAACAATGTTTCTAAATAAATTTTACAAAGATAATTAATAATCAGCAAATATAAATCAACAAGAATGAAAAATGGAAATGAAAATTGAAAATAATAAAAACGAAAGGAAAACGAACATTTGTTCATATTTGTACTTTAAAATTATATCAAGAGGTAACGCTTTTGTAATTTAAGGTAGGAATTAAATTAGCAGTGACACATTTTAAATATTTAACGCTAACACGTTGTGGTTATTAATTTTAATAATAAATTCATTAGACTTATGTTTAACCACTGAGTTAATTATATTCACCAACCGGTATCTGAAAATACATTTTTTTCATCAAGGTGATAAAAACTTTAAAAGTTTAAATAATATATAATTTCAGATGCTAAGATAATAAATTCAATTAATGACAAATGTTCGAGGTTGGTACAAAGTCCAGCTCATCTTGTGTCACCTAATGGATATTATTCGCGTTTAAACTGTATTAGTTTACGTTAATCCATACTTACCATTTGTCTATTTGGTTCAATTATCAACTGAACTTGAAATTAGGTGGTTAAAATATTTACACATCTACCATCATGAGGCCTTTTGACTTTTCAGCTATCGCAGTTTTAACAAATCCTCGTGTGATTTGAGCGTTTTTTATTATTTGTATACGGTTTTGTTATCTCCAAATTAGGTTGATATAATATCTAGTTTTCAGAAAATCTCTCGACGTATCTGAAAGGTCTATGCGTATTGTATTAACGACGGTCATAATCTTAAGATTTTTCTATATACTTTCAAAATAAATAGTAAAGTCTAAACAAAGGAGTAGGGGAAATGTGGAATGTAGGAAGGGTGGAAGGAATTTAGTAGAGTGACAGGATTAGGGAACAGGGTGCAACCAGAAAACACGACCCACCTGTGAAATGCTCCGTTAGGTATCTGGATTTTTCACTGGATCCACAGATCAGACTCCAGAACACATACTCTGTTGTTCTGCACGAAGTACTCATGGACATACATGTCGGTGATAGCGCGAAGTGTCATGCAACAAACACCATGCACAATAGTACATGTGCAGGCACAGTGAGAAACCAAAACATACATAAAAGGTATCACCTCCATACACTAGGACGATAATTAAAATAATTTTAATTATTAACTGATTCAAAAAACCATAGAGAACTCAACCACGCAAAAATGTTCTGGGTATAGGAGAGGGGGTAGTGGGTAGGTAATAGACAGGAACCATTCTATATGCCGCGTTCATATTGCGCGCACACGGTGACTAGCGATCGTTGGACAGTCATTAAGATCGAACAAGTATTATTCTATTCCTCTCTCAGAATCATTTGTGAAAAGTTTATAACCTCTATAGCCAGTGTTTCTGATCTGATCGCGCTGTAGTGACTGTTGGTGACAGATACTGAAATGGGTTCACACCTAGAAGGTCAAAGATTCAGAGTGGATACACCAAAGAAACTCTACACATAACGTTTGGATCGTCGACACTGTGTGCTGTCATACGAATTAATAGTGATTTTCTTACAGCATATTAGAATTGGTTGAGATTAAGGACTCCCTTCCTGTTGTCAATTCTGTTCGTGTGACGGTCACGTGACGCGTCGACCCTGTCCCGGAATATTTCTCCCACATACTTCACTTCAAGGGACGAAGGAGAAGAAAAAAAATGTAGGGTCCCCGGTGACTTTAACACATTATCTCTCCGGGGACAAAGGGGCCTATTGTGCCCTAAGAAACCTACATTTCTCTTCACATTTCAGTCATATGTTTGTTATTCAGCTTTGAATTCTTCTGTGCGACCCGAATTTAGGTATTTTTGTTAAAGTTTTACAGCCCGATGCTCTGACTCCCGGCCGAATCGATTCTTAGGCTATTATTGAATTATTCTACCAAAAATCATTCCTTCAGGAAAACCTGTCCTCGAAATAGATGTGAAATAATAATAATATTAATTAGGTCTATACTTTGGTTGCGATATATTCGTCTGTATTAAATATAAATTGAAGACAAGGTTTCGTGTATTATTATTTTTCATATCTTGTTTATTTTCTCATTATTATTTTTTCATATGTTTATTTCATTTTATTATAATATGTATTAAAAAATTATAAATAATTATAATGGATAATTTGTATAGCGCCATTTTACTTTTAGTGCAATCTGTAACATTTTATTCTTATTATTTGAGTCTAATATATTTTGACTAACTAATAAACTAACTTATTCACTTTGATTTAATGTATATTTTCATGAGTTATTAACTAATTAAGATCATTAACGTCGTATTAATAATCTATATTCATGTAAAATATTAACAATATAATAAAAATTATGTTCAAATTATTATTGTGAAGTTGCAGTTGATAGAAAAAGATCCTGGTTCGAATCCCGGTAGCTAAACTATTTTTTCGATAATTGTTTTTTTTTGCATATCTCTAATTAATACTATCGATCTATTTTTTTATATTTCTATTTAAAATTTTCCTGTTTTAAATAAATAAATAAATTTTAATTTGGATGTTACATTGTTTTGACGATGGAAAAACTCCGAAACCGATAGGCATCACAATTAAATGCAAGTGATAAAAAATATATTAATTTTTAAAAATAATCACATTTATAATAATTCCACACACTAATAACGATAAAATAACCTACCAAACTTATTTACTTATAAAGTTGGTACCAGTATTTTTTAACGTTCAACTTTTATGTTTGCGTATTTTTAATTTTACATTTCTTATTATTTTTAGTTGTCAATCCAAATTTTATTTAGATATATTGATATATAATATTAAATAATTTTAATATAATAGAATTAAAAATAATCTTATATTTTATCTTGTATTTACCAGATTATTTGATGTACTTTTTGTTGTAGTTATGTTAAAATGTTTAGGAAGGTAGAGAAATTTTAAAAATAAAAATTTAATAAATTTATAAATAATAAATAAAACGCGAAAGTTTTGAACAGCTTTTTTTTTATTCCATAATTATTTTTTCCATCGTTCAACGGACTAGTGCTTGGATCTTCTGCACTTCTTACTTCTTACGACCATCAATTACTGCCCAGTAGGGGACTGGACCAAACGTCACTCGGTGATCTCTCAGTCTTGGTTTAAGATTTATTAATAAATCAACAAGTCATTTGACACTTCAGCAAAATGCTTATTCCATACCAATGCACAAGGAAAGAAATGAATTAAAAATAAATATTACTTTTTTGTATGGTTGAAATATTTTAGCGACTATTTTTAAAAATTTGTCTTTATCCGGTTATTTTATGGTGTACTTTTTTTTTTTGAAAATGATGATTTGAATTTATTGTAGAGGCCTCTCGCGGTTTGTGAAGCCAACGCCCTTTTGACGTGAAAGTCATTTCAAGGATCATTAATGATGTTTACTGATACGATAATTTGTTTGGTGAAGTTATGAATGACTGAGATCAATATATTTTTTTGTTGATATGAATCCAGTTATCGATAAGTTCACGGCGTCAGGTGACAATATATTATGTTTTGTGTGGATATTTCAAATGGATATTAATCCTCATCGGACACATTATGATTTATAATACTGAACATCTTTGAATAATATTAAAAGCAACATTTCTACGTATAAATCAGTAAGAGAGTACGGTTTCTGTTGAAGTTTTTGAATGGTACATTTCCGGCAATGATTTTTTAAAATGTTTTTGTATTTTTTCATTCACACGCTGGCAATATGCAGGAAACATATTAACCCTTCCCAAACCATGCGGTAACACAGGTCTATCGCTCAAATTAAATCTGTAACATTTCGGTAAATATACGCAACGTGCACTTCATATTTTAGTTAATTTGAAGGAAAATATTTACGCTTAGAAATGACTAGTGTAAAATCAATTATGTAAGGCGAATCCTACAAAAATAATTCTTTTTAATTTCTTCCATTGTAAAATTAATACATTGACAAAAATACCATTTGTGGCAAGACAGAAAGAAATTACACATTAATTTCACAGTGAAAACAATAACAAACATACAAATATATTAATGGTGTCTCTTTCTCACTAATTAAATAAAGGTTGTATTATACAATGCAATCTTCTATACAGTACTTGATGAATGCTCCAAATTATAATATTACGTTTTTTTAAATAAATTTAATGTTTAAAGTAAATTTATGGCGTAAATTTCTTCACATTATAAAGGACAATAGAACTCTATTTTTTTTACGGTAACACGAGTTGACAGCGTGGCTGCAAACGAGTATTTTATATGACGGTATGGTAAAGGTTAAAAGGTAATTTGTAATATTATATACCTTGTGATATTACAAAACTAATGTCACGTTCAAAATTGCCCCATCATTATTTTTAATGACAATCAATTTAGTAATCGCGAACTTTGATTATAATTCAATCACTAGTGCATAATTTACTGTAATTTGTTTTAACCTAATCGCATGATCTTTTCTGGGAAAAAGATTGTTTCCCTTCGGTCTACATTCATTTTCATTATATAAATGCTCTACCATGATGGGATGTACATGGACGAGCATGGATTTGGAGATTATTCCATCGTTTATAACATTTTAAATATTACTGTCAACAGCCTGCCATGAAGAACGTCGAAATCACGCTCAACTCGACGAAATTAGGATTATAATTTGTTCTAATTTAACCTGTATTTTTTTTGATCAGATTCCATTAGGTAACGTAAAACATCTTTTCATTTATCTCTCCCAGGTATTATTTATAAATTTTCCCAGTTTATGGTGATGACATAATGTGACAAACCAAGGTGTTCTCCACTGACTAGCCGGTGAAGAGAATAGAACGCCGTTCTTAACCCTCGCAACCTCTTGTGTAAACTTGTGTATCCGATCTAAGATAGTTAAATTTAAATAAAAAACACCTATTTATGTATCTACATGCATTTAATCGAATAAATTATATATAACAGTTGTGTTCTTTTGTATTTTGATTCGTGTAGAATTTATGATACCCCAAATTACATGAAAAATTATGTAAAGAATTAATAAAAAACATTGATCAAGTTCAGTATTTAATTTGCATAATTATGTTACTGGCATGGTATGCTTCCAAGGCTATTCATACAGTATTATTTACGTTTGAATAAGTTAAGTTCGTAGTTTGGGAACAGTAATTAATTTTTTTTTTACGATTTTCAACCAATTTTTAAAATTATTAATATATCACTTAAGATTATCATCACAGCAGTCAGTTAATATAATGTTATTATTCAAAAGATTACATCTCCAATTTGCTTGACAAGGAATTTCCTGCAAATTTTTCTAAGAAATTGAGCTGTCAGAATAAATTTGCGGCAGTTTTTTCTAATTGGTAATTTGGTGCAACACTCGACCGTATATAATTCGGCGTGACAATATGCGGTGTAAAAATATTTTATGAAATACGGTAGGTTAGTATATTGTAACATTTATTTGTGAGCCAACTTTTTAAATTAATATACTTATACAAAAATATGTTTTATTATTATATTCCTAGGAATCATTTAAATTGTTCTAACTCACTTCGATGTTGTTGGCGGGAGCTGAATGAATTTTTATAAATTTTATATATGTTCGAATTTTATAAATAATTTATTTTTATTCCTCCTTTCTCTGGTCCTACTCCCATATCCAGTTATAACAATATATAACCATAGGAAGGAGGCTAATTTTGCTCAGTTGCGATCTAGGATCCGAGAATATAAATATAATCACTCCTTCCTACACTTTGGAGATCTCATCTTCCACGACCAAATTTTGCATATACCGTTACTCTTTAAAGTCTCAACCTCTCACCTCTCAACCTCTAATCGACTATTTTAAATTAGCCTATTACAACTACATTCATTTATGATAGCAAAAAAAAACAAATTTACAAAAATGAATGAACAAGTTTATCTTAGCATATTATATATAAAAATGGTCGCTGAGGTAGTTGTCATGGGGAACGAATGAATGAGAAGAGAGTGGTAAGAAATATACGATAAGATAAGATAAAAACAAATAAAGGGCGTCAGCAGAAGACTAGGCAAGAAGTAAGCTTCTTCTAAGAAGTCTCAACAATCGACGAGCTAGCATGAAAATATCTATGAATGTGGATGAAGCAAGAGTTGGGTTGAGTTGCGCTCTATCCTCGTGATGGTCAGATAGTTAATGCAAATGAAATGTATCAATTAGAATGATATACCTACAAGAAAATCCAATTTATCGAAAAACTATTTTTTTGCTATCGGGATTCGAACCTGGATACTTTCCTATCCGGGGAAATACGTTAACTGATTACACCACACCAACATAATAAGTTGACGATAAATTTTCAAACAAATATGCTGTAGTTCTTTAAAATTGATACATATTGTTTATGTAAACGCCTTCAAAAGCTGGTTTCCGATTGACAATAAGCACACATTTGATATATAAACTGCACTAACCTCATTAATTTTGCTGTCTTTTTGGTCATATGTTGTTTATTTATTTATTTATTTTAGTTGTGTTGTCTTTTTTAGATTTCGACCGACCGAAGCTCGCACTGGTGGTTTTTTAGGACCGTTGGACTGATTGAAGAACGGGATGAAATAAGAATAACGCCTGTCAGTTACCGTCTTCTTAGCTTCCGAAAAAGGGCAGTAATACTCAAACACACACATGTACATGACTATAAACCAGAAAACCCAGTGGTGCCAATCGAAGTAACAAGGCGGCGCGTAAACACATATATTATTAAAAATTTAAAAACCATCACCTTTTATTGCGAAAATCTCAAATACCTATGAGTAATATTTGCCAGGAGATGCCAGAAATTAAATCAATTCCTTTTTATTTAATTTTGGATACACTTTGGTGAAACTAATATATTAAGGAGAACACATTATTATTGTGAAGTTGATGTTTTTCAGAACATAGTTCTGCGGTATTTTAATACAAATTTAATGTATCAATTAGAAAGATATGCAGGAAAATTCAATTTATCGAAAAAATATTTTTATTGCTACCGGGATTCGAACCTGAATCTTTTCAACTAACCAAGTTAATTGGTTAAACCTCGGGTGGAGCGCGGACCGCTAGTCTAAAATATAATATAATGATTTTGAGTTATTTATAATGCATGAAGTAATAAGACAAATTAATGTACATATTTGTAGAATTGAAATACCCCCCGGAAGCACGTTACTAGTCTGTAAATAATAGGTAATATTAATCTAATATTAATCTAATTGCGGACACTATCCCCGCACAGACACTTCCCAGATTCTAGATTTTGTGACGAAATCTTGATTGAGCACCATCTTTAAAGAAAGAATAATGTGGGTAATATGTAGGAGGCTGGGTGTTGTAGTAGATGAAACGAGGATTTGTTTTGAGCAGGAAAGATTAACGTCGGGTCTATTGGGGAGACACGTCTGAACACTGGAAAGTAAACACAGACGAACATCTGGCTGGAGACAGGGATTGTCAATTATAAAGTCGCCTGACGTTTCTGCACATTCTTAAAAAAAAAAACAACAATTTAAATGTTTTAAAAAATAGTGTTTATTTTGTATTTACATTTAATTTGTATTAAAATATCAGAGAAATGTTCTGAAAAACTACAACTTCACAATAATAATGTGTTCTCCTTAATAATATATAAGTTGTATTAATGTTTCCAAAATTTAATAAAAATTTACACTCATACTTTAAATTCTGGCGTCTATTATATATTACTCAAAGGTGTTTGAGATTTTCCGTAAATAGTAGATTGCTTTCAAATAATGGAAATAGATGTATTAATTAGAAAGTGCAACATAAATTTGTCGTTAACTTGTTGCTAAACAATGTTGACGTGGTGTAACAGGTCAGCGCACTTCCCCGGATAGGAAAAGTTCCTGGTTCGAGTCTGGGTGGCAACAAAAATATTTATCGATAAATTTATTTTATCTGTATAACTTTATTATTGATACATTTAATTTGTACTTCTAATTTCATTTCGTTATCATTTTGAGACATTCTAACATTGTCCTTAATTTTTATGTTTTAATGAAATGTTAATTATACCTACTTTGTACACAAAGAATGCGCAAAATAAAATTCAACATTAGTTTTAATACGCTCTGGAATTATTCAATGAATATAAAATAATATATACAGGAGATTAATTAACGTACCAAGAGAATTTAAAAAAAATTAAAAATATATGTATTAAGGAGAACACATTCTTATTGTGAAGTTGTAATTATTCAGAACAGACAGTCTGTAAAGTTTTAAATAATAATTTAATGTATTAATTATAAATATATACATATAAAATCAACTTTGTCGAAAATTTGAAAAAGTGTAACATATAGGTTCGAAAATTTGTCATGAAAAATACTGGCGCTATAACACAATTGGTAGTGTACTTCCCCGGATTGGAAATAGAGATGCAGGTTCGAATCCCGGTAGCGCAAAAACAATATTTTTCGACAAAATTTATTTTATAGGTATATATTTATAATTAATACATTAAGTTAGTATTTAAATTAAGTACAATATTTTTAACTAAAAAGGAGACCATTTGAGATAAATCTGAAGATATAAATTAATATAATATTATTTGCATATCTTAAAATTTCGAGCTACATTAGTTTCTTATTTAGTTATTTAGACATTAGAAAATCTCAAAAATCGCTTATAAAATAAATATTAAAATTCAAGCAATTCACCAATTAAATAAAATTTTATTTAAATTAGAAATAAAAAGTTTATGACCCCTTAACTTTCTTAGAAAAAGTTGCAGTTTAAATTTTAAAATGGCTTTTTGTTTTTAAAGGATCCTTATGCAATTAAGGGCGTTGCAGTGTAAAATGCGACTGACATCGTCGAAGATGCGAATGGTTTTGTGTTGATTAATGTGTAGGTAACACATGCGGCTGACGTAGATGGAATCCCTTCAAGAATATTTGTAATTTTCAACTACAAAAATAGCATTTCTTTACATAAATATACAACACTACCTAAGTTCGTTTTAGTATAACCGTATATAATATTTTAATTGAAATAAAAAAATTGACATTTTAAAAATGTATTAGTAAATAGAAAAAAATATATCTTGTTTTCAGAGTCGAAATATAATATATTTTGTGACGTTGAGCGGTCTTTTGTTTCGTATTTAATGAAAAAAACAATTACATTATTATTACAAATGTGAATTTATTTATATTTCTAGATACACATTTAAATAAAAGACAGATTACTTTCGTCGTTCGTCCTGTCAATATATTATAATATATACTAACAATCGAACATATTTTTAAATGTGGAAATAATAATTTATCAATTAAGAGAAAGTGGTTTACCACAGTCATTTACAAAACATATACATAATCAATTAGTTATGAAATGATTTAAGTATGTAATATAAGTAATTTTAGTGTCCGGCGATGACACGACACTCGAGGTCTCGCTAAATAAAGCGGGTTGTATCTCCACTAAATAAAAGCTGAACGTGTCTTGGCTAGGTATACATCAACATACGTTTCTAGCTTGCGCAATATAATTAATAGCAACAACTATTCTGAATTCGCCAATCATCTTTTGGAAATAAACCTTTATTTTGATATTAACAAGGGTTTATAAATGTCACATAAAAATACTAGGGGTTTAAAGTTAGATAAATTAGAAATTTTATAAATAAAAAAATGTTAATAGAAAATTAAATATTATACTCGTAAATAATTAAATCCTTTTGGCAAATAGTCAAATTTTAAATTGTTTTTGTAGTATTTTCTAATTAATTACCCACCACTTATATTTTTATAGTTTTTTTTTTTATATCTATGCTTGTATTTTTAATTTTAGTATACATTGTTTCCTGAAGAAGATACCATAGGTATCGAAACATGTTGATATATCAATAAATAGTGGTTTTAAAAAAACGTGTTTTTCTTATTATTTAAGGTTACCCTAGAAACAAGAAAATTAATAGGTACTGATTAAGAAGGCACTAGAACTTTATATATAGGTACAAATAACAATCCTGTTCGTATTTGGGTCTCCCCAGGATGTGAACTGGTGCAGTATGATAGGCTGGTGGCTGATAGTAGTGATGCGTGTCACCCTGTAGCGCAAACATTGCTTTTTGCTATTTGAATTTTTACAAAAATATACTGATCAGGTTTATTGGAAAGGTTTTTCAAATTCAAAAGATATTTTAATTTTTCATACTTTCATAACGTTCAGGTGAAATAGATCGCCCCTTGCATCGATGACGTGTTATTTAGGATTTAGGCGCTCGAAATAAAGGTTTATTTATACCAATATATACGTATTA
This sequence comes from Eubasilissa splendida, assembly GCA_031772225.1. Classification (NCBI taxonomy): domain Eukaryota; kingdom Metazoa; phylum Arthropoda; class Insecta; order Trichoptera; family Phryganeidae; genus Eubasilissa; species Eubasilissa splendida. Next base: position 14,699,663 of record CM062861.1, on the reverse strand, counting down.
TATTATTTTTTTACGTATATATATTTTTTTTATTGACTAGACAAATTTGCAAATTCTTTCAATATTTGTATCTCACATATTAAATCAGTTTAAAAATCTTTGAGGCGCTGACATCTATTGAAGATTTTCGGAAGTATTGGCTGTCTTCGCGTGCAGTGATGTGATTCCCAAAAAAAAATTTAACAGGGTCCATTACTCAGTATAAAAATAAGGATTTATTATTAGCAGAGCCGTGCAGTAGGTATAGATTTAGGTTATGCTGTTATCGATGATATATGAAATCATATATAATATATGTACTTTCGTTTAACCAACGTCTTTAAATAAAATAAATCCGTCGTTTATTACATACATCGTACATATAAAATAATGTATAGACGTTTTTAATAACACTTTCTATGATTGACCATGATTCATTTATTGTTTGAAAATCCTTCCATCCTAAAAGAAATAATTATTTATATTAAAAGTTAGCGTAAGAAATAGTTTTACTAATTGCTTTTTGTTATTCTCAAATCAAAAACCAATCCATGCACCAAATTTAAAGAACAATCATGAAATCAACACGTTAAAAACAGTAAGATAGTATATTTCGCGATTTAGTAATTTGCATGCAGTTGTAAGCCGTTCTAATGTTATTCTATTAAAACAACAGCATAGGTGACGTTTCCATACAAAACGGATCACCTGAAAGGAATTTTCAATTCAGTAAATAGCTAATTATATGACTTGAGTAATTCACTAGCTTAAAGGTAGAACAGAGTAATGTGAATAGCTCAAGGCGGCGAATAAACAAGAGCGCCACTGGTACAGCTGTGAGTTATCGTGGTAGTTTTTAGAACCAAGCAATTAAAGTCTCTACTGGTTCACAGATGGCGCTAATTGTAAAATAATGTCCCCGTTTAATGCTTCCCAGAATTTTTAGTAATGCACAGCTTTTTTGCTTGTATGCACTGCACGCCCCTGATTATTAGTCATGATTTTAAGGAAACAATCTAGTTGGGGTTGTTTTGGTGTTACAATGCTTGTTATTTAAATGTGGGTAACTACAAAATACCTGGCGTGATAATATATGCATAGAAAATTTTGATAGACAGCAATATGAAGCATAAAGAAACCAAGATGTATGAATGTGAAAGAAACAAAATATGTGCAATTAACTAACTATCACGTAGTTTTCCCGCAGGTGGATGGAGAGCCACGCTCTTCTGTCCTGGCACAACTCTCGCCTCCAACATCCACATTCAAACATCTTATCATGCAAGCTCGTATTCTGTGTTTGGGCCCAGTTAGATCCCCGGCCGGGCGGCTGAACGATTATGGAAACATTTGTTTGTTATCAAAATAATACTTTTGCTGTTGCATAAATGTGTCTTAATCTATTGGATTTATGTTATCACCAAAAATGTGTGTAGAATGCCCCTCGTCCCGCAACTAATGTTCCAAACCCAATTCTCTAATATGTACACTTTATTTCATGTCTATTCTATTAAGGAGAATACATTCTTATTGTGAAGTTGTAATAATTCAGAACATAGGTCTGTGATATTTTGAATACTAATTAAATGTATTAATTAGAAAGATATACATATAAAATCAATTTTATCGAAAAGTATTGTTGTTACGCTACAGGGATTCGAACCTGGATCTCTTTCTAAACCGGGGAAGGTGTATTATCCAACTGTGATAGTATTTTTGACGACAAATTTTCAAAAGTACTGTCGCTGTAGCATATAATTAGTGTTCATCATGTCTATTCATTTACTGGTCTGTGTATTTAAAAAATCGATATACTTAACTCATTGAATACGAGGCAAAACACAATTAAATAAAAAATTAAAGTACAAACAGAGCAAAGTGAAAATATATAAGATCAGAGAAAAAATATTAAAGTGCTTTAATGTCGCTTACTCCGTTTTGAATAGTGATACGTATACGGAATGCATGTCACATTAATGTTTTTACTATTTTAAAAGTAAGCTAAACGCTTGTGCTATGAAAATAGAACTGACTTGCTGGTGTCCCGGAACGAGGCGCGAACCCCCGATCACCAGGTCACTAGGCCAACAATCGTAACCACGACACCAACAAACTGTAACTTGTAACTTGTTCAAGTCTTTCGCGGATGCGATCTTTCTGTTTCCGTTGTCTTCAATACTCGCCTCATAAAATTAATTAAGTTACCACCACGCCGTTTTCCCGCGGGGGCGGCGGGCAGAAAGGATAGAACACTGCTCACTTCTGTCCTGAAACACAATTCTAACCTCATTCACATTCATACATCTTCTCATTCAAGTTTGTTGTTTATTGAGGCTTCTAATAGGACCATCTTCCAGTATCTGGTTTACTTGGTCCGCGGATGTCCTCTATTTCTGGTGCCATCAACACTTGCATCATATATTTTTCTTACATTCATCAGCTTTACATTCTCTTATTTCCATTGAACTCAGTAGATTGAGTTTTCGTTTCTCTTCTGCCTCACTTACGTACATCCGTGTCGGTACCATGACTCTATTGTGTACCGCTAGTCTTGCCTCGGTTGACAAGATCCCTTAATTACTTACTTACCACCACGCTGGGGTAGGCAGAGGCGATAGAGCGCTACACTCTTCTGTCCTGGCAAGTTCCCATTAGACATTATTCCATTTTTAATATTTGTTACTAATTGAACTTTGTGGTTTACATTAATCTTAATTTTAATTATTTACCTTTGTTTTTAACCAATTAACGAGTTGTATATATGCCAACCGGTTTCAGAAAATACTATTTTCTTCATCAGGATGTTAATTTGACATCCTGTGGTTAAAAAAAAACATAAAAAATCTATATTAAGATGTTATTTCATTCAAAGTGCCTTTTACTTTGTTCCCTGCAGTCAAAATCCTTTAGATATATTTCTCAGCCTTTCCGTTTCTATCAAAAGTACTTCCCAATTACACAGACCCTTCTACTTGTTCTAACTACCAAACTAACCTAACATTCATTACCTCCAAGTCGTCTTGCTTTCCTCCTTCTCGAATACCGTTACTTTCGACTTGAAAACATTCATTATAAGGTCACATTCCATGCATACATCGTACATTTTACTCACTAAACTAAGTTATTCTTATTAAAGAGAACACATTCTTATTGTGAAGTTGTAATTTTACCAGAACATAGGTGTAACGTAAAAACGTTCGAAAATTTGCCATGAAAAATACTAGCGCTATAACACAATTGGTAGTGTACTTCCCCGGATTGGAAATAGAGATCCAGGTTCGTATCCCGGTAGCGCAAAAACAATTGATTGATTTTATATGTATATATTTATAATTAATACATTAAATTAGTATTTAAATAATTCTTGTTCACTATTCGCCATTAATACTGCATCATAGGAATAAAATAAACAACATGCTATCACATATGTAAAAACTAAACAGTGTTTTTTTATTCTACTCATTTAATTGTGACGCGTTTCGCCTTACAATTATCAATCTCCCCTTTAGATATAATAATAGAGTATAATAAAAAAAACATGTGTTTTATTTTCATACAAGTGATTAAGGAATTTCACAAACTTACCTCGAAAACAGTAGAAACATAGATACAATCAAATCGCCCATTTTCACTTCTAACAAATCGTACCGGAACGCGATCCGGCCGTGGAAAAAACTACTGGAATGACGTACTGAACTAAACTCTACTGCTAGTGCATTTCAAATGTCATGTGACAGATGGAAGCTGTAAACTTATTAAAAATATCGTAATAAGATCTCATTCACAAGTCGTTATTGTAGCCGTCAGAGTTCATAACGATATAATTAGTCATCTATCTGTCATTCCCGTTACGCGTGAGTCTTTCTACGGTAACAATAATTTTACACGCTGTCTCGTGGAAGTCGGTACACGCTCATCCATCTTATTTAACCCCGCGATAGTGACGGCCGATGCACGGGTCACCGCGGCGCACAACCCGGCCAGCTGACCCCCGGACCCCGGACCCCGAGACACGGGGACCCTGCCGGCGCTGTATGGGAAAATACCACCGACCACGGCCGTCGCCTTTAATGTTTCCTTTGATTTGTCAAATTGGAGAGGTCCATAGATGTTGAATCATTACCGTTGGGTTTTATTGTCGGTTATCGATAATGTACCTGTGTATAAATGTATGCGGTCAAGTCACACGGATTTGAAACGAAATTGAACGAAATGAACTTCTATTAAATAAATATTAGATATCTCATAAAGACGAAGCTATTTTTATTACATTTAATGGAAAATATATAAAAATATGGGTTAATTAAAGGGCTTACGACCTGTCTTCGGCTGGCTTAAGTGATCACTTTATATAAATATAACGTTCACCATTCTCACCATCTCCACATCTATTAAAGTTTTAAAAGTTGTATATGTTAATATGTGGACTCGCTTCGAGTACCACTACACCATCACCATATGTGGACCAAATTTGATAATTAATTTTTCCTTGAAACAGCACATATGACAATTTGTGTGTTCTTGGACATATTCAAATATGAACTTCATTTGAAAATTTTACTTACGCTAATGCAATGTTAAGAAATATTTCAAACATGACATCTATCTATATCTATACCACGCACAGATCACAGGCACGGATGCTTTCGTGCTCTAGCAGAGCGAGATTGCATTTGAAATCGGAATTGTTTATTGTTTTTAGAATAATAAATCGAATATGGAACCAATATATGATATAGATGAGTCTAATATTCCTAGTTAAATTCAATACAAATACTACAAAAAAGAAATAATCCATTTATAGTTTTTCAACACTCTCATTATATATCTTATTGTATATTTATAAATATTTGGGGGTTAGGACGGTGGTTAAATGAAATACATGTGATTGGCGCGTGTTGAGGTTTATTGTGACAAATGATAACAACAATGAAGACAGATAGAAATGAATAGTGAATGAAGATGTAGGAAATTATGAAATGAGACGAATTGCTGGTCTTGCTCGGCTAAGGCGAGCCGGCAAGACCGCTCTTGTGAAACGCTGAAACTTGAGAGACTGTCTGGCGGTGAATTGAACCAGATTTGTGGCAGCAGCCGGCAGCGCTGTCGCTAGCGTCGATGCCGACTGAGATGGCGGTAGATTTGAATTATGGTCGCTACAAATATATATATTTTAATAAAATAACATCTAAACAAAAGTCTACCAAAATAGCTAGAATCTGAAGCTATCAGATCCTATAATGCATTCTATTAAAAAAAAAAGTTAGCTTAGCAGAAATTTATTTGTGTATATTCATCTCTAATGTAATAAATATGTCAATAAAGCTTATTTTATCTTTACCAACTTTTATTTTTACAACTAAATATCTACTTCTCATCTACTTTGGTCCTCCACGTTTGAGGATCGTAATCTCCAAGAAATCTCGCCCTCTTGACTGCTCTCCTTTTCTGATGTCCAAAAAATGGAAGGATTCATGAATAACCACTTCTAAAACAGTTCCGGGATAAAGTGGGTCCTTTTTGTAAACTGGCGTTTTAATTTTAATCATTGATCTCGCACTATACACGTCTCTGTACTACATGTATTGTATTTTATTATTCAAAATCATTGCACCGTACAATTTATATAAAGATTGATGGAACCAGTACTAAAAAGTACAAAAAGAAAATACAGTCATTGTTCTGCATGCAATACATTTCTATGGTGATGTGCGTGCGTGGTTGCCGCTTGTTTGTTCAGCTCTGTTTGCCTCGGTGTTAGGTACCGCCCTGCTCCAAACGAATGCAATTATAGATTTGCTTGAACTCTATTGAAGATAATTAATCCAACGTTATAGGGATTATTGATCTATTAACTATTTGCTTTACAATATTATATAACACATTTATTCTTGGAACAAACGGTGACATGTGGTGTAGTCCAATTAATATGATTGTATACCACAAAAGGATTATTTTTTACGAAAAAATTGACGGCTATTAAAAAGTTTGATCGTAATGATACCCTGCCAGAAAGGTGGTTTCGGATTTGATGGTATTTTTAGGGGCCTCCATGAAATAGTGCCTGTCGGGTCCCCCGCTGCGCCCGCCGCGGACCACCGCACTGCCATGTGCATTGACGGACACACGGACAAAATCAGTCACTTCGACTTTGTGGGCACCAAAAGCGCTACGTTAAAATGTATCTTGGTGTACTCTGTTATAAGAATCAGATTTCAAAATCAGCGTTGAACTCGACTCGGTATCATTGGTTTTACACACATCAAATTCAATTCACTAAAATCATCCGTATCGTAAGAGATAACAAGGGCGATAATTCATAGTAAAATTGAATGGACTTATTGGAATTTATATACCAGGATACGAATTATCAGAACGTTTTGGTTTGGCATTCCAGGAAGGTTTCAAAGGAGGAAATTTAAAAGTTTAAAAAAATTAATACGATAATTTGTGAGTTGTGTGTATACCTATCTAATATTAGTGTTGCTATTATGATCGCAGATTACTAATCATAATCAAAATTATTTGGCCCATATGTTATTAGTGCGGTGGGTTTATCTCAAGTCATTCATAAATCTAGGTGTTAGATGATTTTTCTGATTTAAAATTGAAGGTATTTAATGACGTTATATATACATACGTAAAAAAAATCTCTTAGCTATACATATTATAACATTCACTAATATTAAGGGTAGGCACTTAACAAAAATAATAAATTATTTTAACAGTTGAAAAAGTTAGGACAAAATCAAACCCATAACAAAACAGCAAAGATTGATTTCTATTTGATATCAAGAATATTATCAACGTTCCAGCTGTTAAGAGACAACTACAATGTTCGCAGTTTTATAATAATGTATTTATCTGCCCAAATAATCAGATGTATGGAAGTGAGGCCTGCAGCTGGCAGAACAAGGACGAAAGTAGACTAAATGCAGTGGAAATGAAATCCCTTAGGCATGTATGTGGCATATCCATTTATGATGGAGTAAAGAATGAAGAAATAAGGAAATAATGTAAAGTTAGTATAGTGAGTAAGATTAAGAAAGGATCATGTGGAACGGATGAATGAAGAGAGAATGGCAAGAAAGATATATGACGCAAGTGTTGATGGCACCAGAATTAGAGGACGTCCGCGGAAGACTTGGCACGACCAGGTAAACCAGATACTGGAGGATGATCCAGTTAGAACCCTCAATAATTGTATGAGAAGACGAATGAATGTGGATGAGGCGAGAATTATGTGTCAGGACAGAAGAGTGTGGCGCTCTATCCTCTATGCCCACGACGTGATGGTAAGTAAATAAGGGTAGGTAATGATAATAATGAATTTATCTGCCCAAATAATCATTTTTGGATATTCCGTTACACCAATATGCTGCTCAGTGCCGGTGTCTCCGCAAAACCTATTTTTGAATGTTGAAAATATACTGATTATAGTTCCGCATCTTACCGCACTGGCGGCGATTATTATAATTAGTCAGCTTTAAAAAAAAATCAAATGGTTTGTGTATTGACTAATGTCGATTTAACTGAATTTTTTTCTGACAAAAGACATATTTAAATACTTGCCAGTAGGAAGATTTGACAATATAATAAAATGGCTGTTGGATGAATCCAATAAACACATATCTTGTTACATTTTATAACTACATACGATTCCATTTGATTTGATTGAAACACTAATTTGGTATTTTTTCTTAGTGGCAAATGTAGGTACAGCACGATGGGTTCTTGTATATTGCAGCGTATTCGAGTATACATATAATGTTGCGTTCATCAAAAACTAATAAAATTATTAAAATACAAACATAGGCCTGATGAAAATATAAATTATTATCATAAATAAAATTTTCTCGCAACTTATCATATTCGTGCGATTTTTGTTTATAAAGATATGAACAATTTGGTGTCGTGTACCCTATGAATCGGTCACTTGACTGAATACAAAAGTCCTAAGTCGCGCGGTGTTAGTGCAGCGTGTAGCGGGACGGCCCGTTCATTGTAATAACGTGGATGTATACCATTTCACGGTTTTCGATGAGACTTGATCCAATAAAAATGGTTTTCCCAACAATGGACGCTCTCTCCGCGCATAAGAATGGTATATTCAAACGGAACAAGTGGCGTGAAGGATTAACCCGTGGGAGGCTGACACGGCTTTAGGGATCTGATCTCAGGTGTCTTCTGATAAAGGTTCACTTTTTGTATTTTATAATTCCGACGAATTTGTGAATGTTTTATTTTATTTTTATAATCGTGTCTTATTGTGGTCTAAAATGAAATGTTTTTGAACACCCACAAATAATAAAATGTTTTTTTTTTTAATACTTACAGTATTACGTAAGACGATGACTAATATTATTTTATTAGAGTTTTTAATGTTGTGGTATTGCTGCCTTCATTCCTTAATTAGAAATAAATGTGAAGCTACGACTTTCTTCGGATTTATCGGTTTTCTCAGCAGAATGTTGGGCAATTAAAGGCACTCCGGAACGTCGTTATCTGACTCGATAAAGGATGTTGGCCGACTCGCAAGCAGCTCTTGAATCCCTCAATTAAAAGTTTGGCTAAGCAATGAGATAATCAGTTCCATCAAAAGATGACTATTTAATTTTTACAGCAACAATAAACAGGTGTCATTCGTTTAGATTCCTGCACATAAGAGAATTCATGGAAATTAATGTACTGATAAACTGGCCAAGGAGGCCACGCTTTCCAGAGTTTTTCCCCATCAATTCCATATCCCGGATGTATGACAGATTTAATATGGTAAAAAAACGTACGAATGCGCAATGGATGGATCCAAATAATTATAAAGGTAATCGTCTTAAAGTAATTCAAGGGTCTATTCCCCGCACCCCCAGGTTCTCAAAAAGGAAAGTCTCCAAAAGAACAGTATCAAATATCTCTAGAATGAGAATTGGGCATTGCCAGATGGCCTCCAATTTGTTCAGATTGAACTTGATAAACTCCTCAATGTGTGAGTGTGGCGCCGAGAAGGAAACCCTTGACCATATTTTTATTTGCCTGTCCATAGCGGACCACAGGATTTTTTTACAGTGGTCTCGTCAATGATAATTTTCAGCCCTCGGTTAACTTGTGTCATCTTCTTTCCTTCAACTCGCCACGTTTAATCTACATAATAGGAAGTTTTTTGAACAACAATGGTATTAACTATTTCCTGTTCTATAATATTATTGTACTTTTTTCTATAAAACAAAGTTTTTAACTTGATTAATGACACAAATCACTCTTGAAGGGTGGATTGCCTTTTTAAAAGAAGAAGAAGAAGAAGAGATTTTAATATTCATAGCGTTAACTCTTTGATTAGATTTTTAAAATAATAAACTTTGGCGTAAACCATATTGATTTTTTTACCGTCGATAGGTTTTGATACCACTGTATCTTCGTCAGGACGGATGTTAGTAAACGCAGAAGCTATTAATGTATGTCCTGATATGTATCGTGTATACGGTATATTTGAGATATAGTACTATCGAAACTGGTTGACGTAAAATTAATCCATGTGATTTATATATTGTAGTAGCAAATTATTTAATATATGCATTTATATTTCTGCAATACAGTACACAAATTTGATTTAATTTTCATCAGTATATTTACAATTTTATATAATAACAATATTACTATATAATATCGTAATAAAATTATATAAATAAACAGCATAAACATAACGTAATATAAGTTAGAAGAACACATTCTTATTGTGAAGTTGTAATTATTCAGAACATATTACAGAACAGAACATATATTTTAAATATGAATTAAATATATTAATTAGAAAGATATACATACAAAATCAATTTTATTGAAAAATATTTTTCTTGCGCCACCGGGATTTGAACCTGGATCTCTTTCCAAACCGGGGAAGGTGCATTATCCAACTATGTTACAGCGACAGTATTTTTGACGACAAATTTTCAAAAGTACTGTCGCTGTAGCAGTATTTATCATGTCTATTCATTTACTGGTCTGTGTATTTCACAAACCAATATACTGAACTCATTGAATACGAGGCAAAACACAATTAAATAAAAAATTAAAGTACAAACAAAGCAAAGTGAAAGTAAAAATATATAAGATCAGAGAAAAAAATATTAAAGTCGCTGTAGTATAGTTGGATAATGCACCTTCCCCGGTTTGGAAAGAGATCCAGGTTCGAATCCCGGTGGCGCAACAAAAATATTTTACGATAAAATTGATTTTATATGTATATCTTTCTAATTAATATATTTAATTCATATACGTTATATAAATGACTTGACAGTGTATGTGTTTGTGAATGAGTTTAGGTGAATTGTAAAGCATGTGAGGTATATGAGACGGATTCGTTGATGTTAAAGGATTAGTTAATTTTATTTTTGAACTTCAAGAAATTATCGAAAAAATATTTAAATCTAGGTTTATTCACATTTTATAAAGCTGCTTATGTTATGATTTATAGACAAATTCATAACGGCATTAGTTCTAGAATTATCATTTGTAATTATCATCTATTTATGGAATTTCATTTTCACAACTATTTTTCTATTTACGAATCAATCAAAGCCTTGGTGATTTTTTTTCTTTAAAAATCATTTCAGACCGTTCATAATATTTACATAATGTGTGTCCACGCAATAATAAGATAAATCTCACTACCGAGTACATGTGTTGAATTTTAATTTGATGTTAAACTCAGAGCTCATGTCAGCTTGAGAATTGTAGAAAGAGTAAAATATTCAATCCAAGGACGTATGATTTAAAAGTGTTACTGAGTGTGATAAGCCACCTAGAACTGTACATATTTATTCTTAAAAAGTTTGACAAATTCCAAACGTTTATTCCGTTAATCAACACAATAAATCAAACACGATTTTATTGGTTCTATATTTAATTATTTCAAATAATTGGACGTCTAGGCCAGTGATGGCCAGAGATGCATATGTAATATGTACGTAGTGATAAATTCGAACGTTGTTGTCGGGTAGACGTCTGGTGGCGGGACACGTGTTCTTTGATAACTCTGATATTAGTGAACGCTGGCGTGTCGCCCAAAACGCTGTGGCGTGTCACCTTTGATACTCGTGTCATAGGTTCGCCATCACTAGTCAAGGCCATTAATGGCCTAGATAAAATAAAAAATAAATTTTAAAAATGGAGTTTTATTTATTGTGTTATATAATATCGTCTGTATTTAAAAAATATAAGAACTTATTCCGTTTTTCCGGACTGACATTTGACGTACAGCAAGCATAAATTGAGGTACAAAAAGGTATATTTCTGAAACTTTCTTTGTACACGGTCTCTCCAAAGAATCTCACGGGAGCATAATCTTTATCTCAGAGATTGTCTCGAATCGAAAATCTCATTTCGTCCGTGGACACGTCCTATTACAGTCTTATTCTCAAAGGTCACATATGTGAAAATAAAACACTTAAAATAAAAATAAAATAAAATAGATTTTATATGGATATCTTTCTAATTAATATATTTAATTTATATCACAGACCTATGTTTTAAATAATTACAACATCACAATAAGAATGTGTTCTCCTAATAACAAAATATGTGATTATGGAATTCTACAAAAATCCCTCGGAAACAGTAAATAGATCTCAAAAACCTGAAACCGAATTATTTAAACATATGAAAAAAACCTGACATAACCAAGTTTCAAAAAATAATATTTTATCCAGATTCTTCACATGGTTATTTGTTCGAGAACCTGTGTCGTACGAGTGTTCACCGTAATCCTGCAATACAATATTATTGGCTATTATCAGGTTATATTAGGCCATTGGCACAATATCCCGCACTCGAGACCCAAGCAGCTAATAATCTCCTCACCTGTAATAAAAGTTATTACAATTTTTCCAATACAGCTGTAAGTCCTGGATCATAAATCGTGTTATCTCCTATCTGATCTGGAGCTATTTTCATTGCCTATTTAATGATTATTTCAGTTTCAAATAGGCCGTCATCATCCGTAATCATAAAATAATGCGTGTCTGAGACGACATGCCAAACAAGGTGAAATTTAAAAAGTGTATAGGAATGTAGATGGGTACTATAAAGGAATTGAATATGTATTGAATCAGAAGTAAGCATTATACTGAGAATATAATCCCATAATCATTTTCCCATCTCTTAATGTTCCGTTTATCTGTAAATGTATTCTGTCTCTCTCTTTCGCGTGTAATTTTATATTTTATCTCCCTCTTTATATATATATAAGTGCACTCTTTTTGTTTTTATGATCAGTTTTAAACACGTCCTGATGAAGCTTGAGATAAGCGAAACCGGTTGACGCATAATAAATTTCGTGGTTTTGTACAAAGTTATTGTTATTTAGTTTAATATAAGAACAAAGTAAAGTAAATAATTGGATACGACGCGAAAATAAAAGTACGAACGCATTGCGCAGCATAGTTCAGCCCGCATGACAGCTGACCCCTGGCAGCCGTGTGTCCCGCCCATATTCCTACCGACGTGACTCGCCCCGTGTCAACTTCACCAAAACTAATTAACTTAATTAATTTCCTCGCGGAGGTAGGCAAAGGATAGAGCGCCACACTCCTCAGTCCTGACACACAATTCTCACCTCATCCGCATTCATACAACTTCTTATACAAGCCCGCAGATTATTGAGGATTCTTACTGGACCTGTCGTATATTTCAACTATAGTCGTTTCTTTATCCATACCTCAGATGGTGTATGTGTATTTAATATGACATGGCAAAGTGACCTTCATCCTGTAGAATGGAAATGACTGATGGTGTTGATGATAATGATATATAAGGTAAAATGCTTAAAAATCAACAGGGAGATAATTTAAAAAATATAAAATAACTTAGATTATTTAAATAATAAGTTAATTTTCCCGGAGTGCTAGGCCGAGAGGATACGACTCCACATTTTATATGTTCACTCAGCTAAATGTAACCATGTTCTGAATAATTACAACTGTACAATAAGAACGCGATATATAAGTTGTATCAATGTGTCCAAAATTTAATAAAAATTAATTATAAAATTCTGGCGTCTCAGCTGTATCAATTTGAAAAGTGTAACATATAAGCTCGAAAATTTTTTGGTGTAGCATAATCGGTTAACGTAATTTCCCCGAATAGGAAGAGATCCAGGTTTAAATCTCGGTAGCAACACGAATATTTTTCGAATGAATTGTTTTCATATGTATATATTTCAAATTAATACATTTAATTTCTATTTAAAATAATTATTTCCATTATTTATTGTTTTTTGACCAAATAATTGGAAAAAGTTAAAAAATGATTTAATCAGATCATTAAAATATATACCTATAAATTTTAATAACTAATTACTAATTTAAAAAAGTTCTAAGTTGTGTAAACATCGGTTGTAATTGCAACCAAAAGCAGATAAGTGCTTCGAATACAATTTTTAATAAATATTAACACACTTATAAATCAACAAATTCGCAATATTACTGAGTAGGTACCTACTTACCAACACATACCTGCTTCCAGGTTTTTCAATCCTTGCGTCACTGGTCACGTGGTTTGTGAACTTCTTGCTGTTTAATGTTCCTCATAAAAAGAGTTTTTATTAGATTGGTAATAAAATTTTACAGTCCATGTAAACATAATGTTTTCCGTCGGTCCTAAAGGGTTAGAAATGTGAGTAAAAGGATATTATGACGTTAACAGATAATGTATCATGGTAATAACCTAAGATAATGGCGAAAATTGTGTAATTAAAACCGTTCGTTTAAAGTCAGAATAATATCGGCAGGTGGCGTTTGTAGCATTCTTATATAAAGTTTGCCCATTTGTGATGATTACCAAAGGTAGCTGATTAACTTTTCAAAAGTATAATGGTATTCAAAATACACAATGTATAACGCTCTCTTTCTGTAAAACAAATGTAATCATTGTTATCAAGCTCTAGTTACTGGTATCTGGCAGCTTCTCGCGCGATTCAAAAAATAGTATATTTTAGAATATGAATTGTAAGAAAAGTGTATAACAGATTTTAACATATTTTTTACTAATTATAAATAATAGTTTATTTAAAAATAAAATTGAACAAAAAAATCATGTCATACGTTCATACAGTTCATCATATATCTTTAGTCGTAAAACAATGTATGTTTGTTAAATTGATCTGCTATATTTTAAATACAAATGTTGATAATTTTTAAAATTTTGACGTATGTATTAATAGTGTATATAGTTTTATTGGATTAACTATATGGTATAAATATACTTAACGTCATTTTGTTACGTAACATACATTCATTTATCAATTTATGTATTTTTTTTTGCGTTTTGTAAATTTGTTTAGTCAAAAAATGCACATGTTTTATAATGTTGACACAAATAAACTTAAAATTTGCCATTCATTGATTTTTTTATTTCTTAATTAGATTATAAATGAAAGACGCAGTTCGCTGACAATACTTTAGGTGTGCGCTATTGTTAAGAGCACTGCGCGCACGCGTTCGTGTGCTGCTAGAAGAAAACATTGGGGGCCCTCATCCAGCAGTGAATTAACTGATGTTGAAATCTTATATGACAAATAGATAAATAATCAGAAAGAAACATACGACGGTCGAACTGATTAAACTATTTGTAATTAATTACATGTATATCCATGTTAATAATTTTATAATCGGAGTGAGTAATATTATTTCCATGTTTTTCTTTTCAAACGAGCGAAATGCGTGAATTTTACTGAGCAATAAAGATAAGGTCAACTATACATATACGAGTATGTAATAAAATATTTCTGTGGCAGTTGTAATCGTTAATAGTTAATACTTGGGATCTTGCAAAACCTCGCTTGGGTTAAATACGCAGGAATTTACGTATGCCCCTATATCGAGAATTTTCTGTAAATAAACTACAAAGAATATCGACAAATTCAATACCTAATGCACATATTATGCTATATTACACCAATGGACCTCAAGATGATGTAATATTATTTAATAAAACAACTAGCTGAAATCATTTAAGTTATTGTTTTTATTAAGTAATCGATAAATTTTACTATACTTTTAAATAATTAAATAAATAGTGTCAAAACAAGATTTTTTTAAGACAAATACTTTTTTAACCTTTACCATACCATGATATAAAATACCTGAATGCAGCCATGCTGTCAACTCGTATTACCGTAAATAACTGTTGGAAAAAATGTTTTTATTAGCTTAAATGGCACGAATTTACTCCAAATATTGAGCATTCAATTTTGAAAAAATGATTAATAACATAATTTAGAACATTCATTATACAATGTGTCCTTCCTTCTTATCTTTTTTCCATTAATTAGTGAGAAAGAGACTTATTAGACATAAGAGATAATATTAGTATGTTTGTTGTTCTTTTTACTGTGAAAATAGTGTGTGATCTCTGTGTTTCATATCACAAATGGTATTTTTACCAACGTATTAATTTTTCAACGGATTGAATGAAAAAAATAATTGTTTTTGTATGATTCCCTTTTCATAATTGGTTTTTCACTAGTCATTCCTAAGTGCTAATATTTTCTTTAGGATTATCTAAAATATGAATTTTATGTTGCGTGCCCTTACCGAAATATTACAGGTTTAATTATAATGGTAGACCTGTGTTAATGCATGGTTTAGGAAGGGTTAAAACAAAATGTATTTTCACTAACAGTAATATTTTCGGTATATTTTTGAAATTTATAGCGTTAAATTCGTGGTTGAACGTAATTATTAACTTTTAAATATTATCTAAACTAAATAATAATAAAATAATAAATCTCCTTCCCTAATCCAACCTCGGCAAAGTCACACCCCAGACAATTGATTTTTTTGCGTATTTTGTTTTATGCAACAGTTAATGCGTGTCAGTCAACGAAGATATAGATATCAAAACTAGTAGACGTTAAATGAATCAAAGTGGTTTATATAGAGTTGTTAGTTTTTAAAATAAATAAAACGTGAGTAATAATTTAAATAAATAACATGTCACATTACTCTACTACTATGTTTCAAACTAAACAACGCGCAAGAGCCTCAATCTCTCGAGCATTTCGAGAAAACAATCATAAAGAAGTTTATTCTTGATTTCAACAAATTAGATGAATCTATTGGAAAAAAAAGACACACAGAAAAAATCTAACAAAACAATATGTAGTTTACGACTGGGACAATTACACTATGTTAATCAAGTAATTTTACGTTGAGTTTTCGACTTAATATATCTCCTTTTATTTTAGTGAGAGATCTATGTTATAAAATTGCAACATCACTTAAAATGTGATTTCATTAAAAATATAACATTACCTTTAAAGTCATGCTGATTTTCAATACGAGATATTTATTGTGCAGATATTGGGAGCTAATACGTCACATAAAGCGGTCCATTGAGATACTGATTAGATTATAAAGAGATAAAATGTAAGATCTATCTGCATGGACAGACTTGCAGATACAATGGCGAAGGTTTCTGGAAGCTTCCATTGTATTTGCTTTAATACCACATGATTCTGGAGATGGAAAGAAGTTAACCCATGAAATGCCACACTTCTTTCTATTCGAATGGTATAACATATTTACCAGTACTTTTAATTTATAATTATAGATATGTTTAATCACGAGTGGTCTAAAAAAGTTAAACAAAATGTGGAAGAGGAAACAAATATTTACTCTTAATAAGTTTGTCTTATATTATTTACTTGGTTTAAATAGTTAATAAGACTGCAAAGGTTTGTTAATTAATAATAAGTAAATTAAATAAAAAAATATAATATATATGAAAGTTTCACAATAATCGTTACTTATTAAGTAAATTAGATGATAAATATTTCTTAATAAAAATATCTTGCCATAAATAAAATCAGGAAGCTACAATGAATTGCGTGGGAAAATATCACTGGCTGACGTAGCTCGCAATGCGAATGACGTGTCATCATGTCGGAGACTTCTCGCTTGAATTTGTGATTTTTTGAAATGATTTCTATATGAGAAATTTTCTTTATATTTTCACTGGGTTTGTATATAAAATTAAATATTTTTGAATTTGTATTACATTTTTCTTGTTAAAATGGTAACTTTGCTTAAGCCTGGGTGCCTGTATCAAATTCTATGTATACTACAACGAATGAGGTTCTAGAACCAATTACGTTCATTTTACAATACCCGATGTAGTCGTTCTAGACGGCCGGGTGGTAGGTGGGAATTACTACCACGGACAATAATGCTCATTCAACAATACGGGCAGGTATATCTATCCAATATTACTGGCAGGTAGATGCATAGATACCTAATAATAAATTACATATAAAAAATTGCGGATTTGATCGAAACGTTCCTCGCTGCAGAAGGGTGAATGTGACGTGGTTTCACTCCACCTGTCCCTGCGCGGGGTTCAGTTCCACAATAATAAATAAATCTGGCCGTGCCCCGCTACCCGCTACCCGCTACCCGCTCGGGGCCAGACGTTTTGGGGCCCGGCGACAGAGAGATTTACACACACTGCCTGCGGATATTTGCCTAATCCAGAGCGGAGGCAGAGACGAACATGGGTAACGTGGGCCCTTGGAACGTTTAAATTAATTTTAAAAAAATCTTCAAGTACAGTAGAATCCCGATTAATCGATTTTAGTGTATTCAACATTCCCGGTTATGCGACCACAGTGAATTTAATACAAATTAAATTAATCAACTAGAAAAATATTTAGTTGCTACCGGAATGGACCTCTTTCTATCTGGGGAAGCGCGTTCTACACTTTCACTGTAGAAATCGAATATCAGTTTCACTATAATAATATTTCCAGCTGATACATCTACTATGGCAATTTTTAAGCAATTACCTTTGAGTAAAATCCGATAGAAGATGCCTGAATTTAATTAATTCATTCTTTTTTGTTGTGAAGTTGCATTTTCAGAACATTGTTCTGTGGTATTTAATACAAATTAAATGAGTCATTCTCGGTTATCCGATCTTCCACAATCACGTTTAGTTGGGATAATTAAGGCACAATTGTATACCTAATAATATTAATACTTATTGCTCTTTTACTACTTACTTACCTGCATACTCCACCCGCAGGAGTAGGCGAACAGGATAGACTGAAATATTCTCTTGTTCTGGGATACTAATCTTGATTTATCCACTTATATACATCTCATGCACGCTTTTCGGTTGTCGAAGTTTTTATCAAGGCTATTTTCTAATTTCTGGTTCATCTGATCACGCCTGGTTTTTCGCGGATGCCCTCTGTTCCTGTTGTCTTCAACATTTTCTTCGCATATTTTCTCTTTTACCACGTTACTAATTTTTCGCTGCAACCATCATTTATAACACAAATCTGGGAATTGTTTCATATTAATTTAAATTGTTATAGGCGTAAAGTTAAGGCTTAGTTAGTAGTAAAATTAATATTATTAAAATGTATTTTATTAAACATTGGTGGAAGGTTTCTTGCGACTGATGTCTAGTCTGTAGTAATCCTTTCACCAGTACTTATTTGTGTATTTTATTATCAACATTCCAACATTGAGGTGAGTGCAGAGCCAACATTCCAATATATTAACCTAACCTAACCTAACCTGTCTTGTAAGCATAAAACGAATTGTTTAAACTGTGACACCGATTAGTTATTATGTTTTGATTATATTAGATGATTTTAATTACAAAAATAAAAAATATATACAGTAATACTCTGAAGTTAGGCGATATGTGGGACCGACAAAAATCGCTTAACTCGAATTCGCGTAAGTCGGGGTACAACTTTGCATATAAATACAAAAGTCGGGGTATTACTGTATATATTTTGAATTGTTACATTGTTAATAACATAATGCGTACAAATATGTATATTCATAAATAAATATTATCAGGGGCGTGCTGTGCATACAAGCAAAAAAGCTGTGCATTACTTAAAATACTGCAAAACAAATATAAATTAAATAATTGGATTAACATAAACGGAAACATTATTTTACAATTAGCGCCATCTGTGTACCAGTGTACTTGCTTAGTTCTAAAAAACTACCGCGACAACTCACTGCTGTACCCATGGTGCTCTTATGCATTCGCCGCCTTGAACTATTCACATTACTCTGTTCTATCTTTAAGCTAGTGAATTACTCAAGTCATATAATTGATTATTTACCGAATTGAAAATTTCTTTCGGTTGATCCGTTTTGTATAGAGTCTTTGCCTATGCTGTTTTTTAACAGAATAACATTAGAAAAGCTTACAACTGCGTGCAAATCATTGAAGTGTCTACTTCCTCTTTTACTAATACGCAAATTTTACTATCTTACTGTTTTTAAAGTGTTGATTTCATGGCCGTTCTTTGCGTTAGAGGTGCATTTGGTGCATGATTATTATTTCGTGAAGGATTTTCAAACAATAAAAGAGTCATGTTCAGTCATAAAAAGTTTTCTTAGAAACGTCCATGCATTTTTTATATTGATTTTTATATGATAGTACTCTAAAATTACAAATATATACATGGTTGAGTCGTATAAAGAATGGATTCATTTTATCTAAAGATGTTGGTTAAACGAATGTTTATAATCCTATGTACAACATATATTATATATGATTTTATAATATCATTGGTAATAGCAAAACCTAAATCTAAACCAACTGCACGCCACAGAACGTTATGTACAATAAATGGAATTATTTATGTATCTTTCCATGTTATTTATCTACTTGAGACTATGCATGTTATAAAAAATCGTAACGTCACATATAAAATGAGTTTTTATTAAAATTAATATTATATATACCTATATCTGTGTTTGAATTGAGATGACGTTTAAAATATAGAGGGAAATCTTTTTCATTGATGCATTTCAACTTTGAATAAGTCGATCAGAAACACAGTCCACGCAGTTACCATTATTAGCAATCTTTCAAAATTCTATTGTGAATATAATAAACAAATATGTATTGCATAACTAAATAATTTATAATACTTTCTAAATTTTCGCGATGATATTTGTGAAAGTTAATTTTAATTAACTTAATTTTTATTTATTTAATATTTAATCAAATAAAACACAACGTTCATTTTAACACTTTAATTAAAAATGAAAATGAAAACGTTTGCAATGCTTACTGCGTCATCTGCTTATTACTGAAGACGATTCATGCTGTGTTCTATTTGATTAATTAATTTTTCTTAAAGTTAACTTTTGTAAAAATTAATAACAATAATAATAATTTATCATTGTTTGTTTAAGTGCTTTGTGTCGTAAATTATCAAGGTCAACTATAAATGCAGAAAATCCTCCAACTCGACAATGGTCCATTCCGCACCTGGTCCGGAGTGACGTGTCCAGAGTTTCCATTTGAATCTCTGGCCAGCATCTCTTCTGTTGGCGGTCAATTTAATGTAAATGAGGGGGTATTTATTGTGCGGGGCGAGCGGCGCACGGACCCGGCCCCGAACAATGGGCACGCAAGTTGACAACACCTGACATATCCAACTCCTTGCCGAGGAGATTTGACAACTGCCCCAACATCAACTGACTTTGATCAGATGCAATGGATTGCGTCCGACCGCGCTTGATTTGTTGCTCGCCTTCTCGGCTTAAAGAGAGCGCATGCAAATATCCCTTCCGGAGACGCAAACCGTCGCGAGTCGAATACTTCGTTCGTCCGATTCTCTTCTTTAACTTCCTCAACATACGGATCAAAATGCCACACGTCTATTGTTGCACACGTTTACTCTCCAGTTTTCACAAGTATCGGGCTGAATAGAGGTAACATAAACAGTTCTATCAATAACGATATGGAATAGAACCTGATACGGAAGAATCAGTTTTCTCACAAGCCGAGGTTGTTAGTTCCCGGTTGACATCTGCGTTCACATCAAATTCCGTGATTAGGCCCGACTATTCCGGTGGTCTCGGCCCTACATGGGAGAAATTTAGGAATGTAGCGCGCTGCATTGAAATGTTGCGCAAGATTTTTCTCCTGTCGGGGCATGCGAATGAGACATATAACCCGGACGCTGGTCCGTGAAGCGGGGCAAGCTATACGACACTTTATCTAGGAATACCTACCGTGAATCTGAGTTGGATCGGATGATGTTTGCCAATTGAATGCAGTTAAGAAAATAATAAATTTTGCAATAATAATACCATTAACATACCAAATTACATACGCACTAATTATTTACGATTACACTGTATCCTCCCCGCGGGGCATGGGCCTGATGGCTCATATATTTAGTTCAGTTTTCTTTATTTTTTATTACGGTGTATAATTGTATGTAAGTGGTTCTAAAATAGCAGTTTTACTGTGTTTTTAGTCATAATTATAAGATGATAGAACGTTACACTCTTCTGTAGTGACACAATTCTCACATCATCCACATTCATACATATTCTCAGATAAGCTCGCCGATTATTGAGGCTTCTAACAGGACCATCCTCCAGTATCTGACCTACCCGGTCGTGACAAGTCTTTCGCGGACGTCTTCTATCCACACTTGCGTCATATATCTTTCTTACCATTACCTCCTCTTTCATCCGTTTCATATGACCAAACCACCTAAATGATAAGCTGTTAAGGATAGAAATGTTTATAAATACTAATAAAATGTATTAATTATAAAGATCTACATATAAAATCAACTTTATCGAAAAATATTGTTGTTGCGCTACCAGGATTCGAACCTGGATCTCTTTTCCAATCCGGGGAAGGTGCAGTATTTTTGACAACAAATTAACGACGATAGATGTATTAATTTGACAAAGTGTAACATATGGGTTCGAGAATTTGTCGTCAAAAATACTGTCGCTGTAGCATAATTGGTAATGCACCTTCCCCGGATTGGAAAAGAGATGCAGGTTCGAATCTCGGTAGCGTAACAACAATATTTTTCGATAAAATTGATTTTATATGTATATCTTTATAATTAATACATTTAATTAGTATTTAAAACATCACAGACCTGTGTTCTGAATAATTACAACTTCACAATAAGAATGTGTTCTGCTTAATAATATAAATGTTTGTAATTCATCTTGAAAAATAATAGATAATAATATTATATCAGGTGATTAACAAATCACTTTTAGTGGAATGCGGCAGCCATGCTCATAGCCATGGATGAGATCTCCATGTCAGAGAAGAGAGAATCAAGTAAACCGGCAGATCCGTTTATCCACATTTTTAAGTAGTTAAACGTGTTCCGAAAAGCCACCAACAATACGCATCCGTGTATTCTCGAATATTCTTTCAAAAGCCAATCATTTGAAAATTTGGCTGATTTTTTTTGTGACTAACTGAGTTTCATCACTGATGTAGGTATTGTAAAATTTAATTACCATGGAATTAAAAATTACATAGAATATGTGGAAAATCTAATTTCCCTTTCTTTAGTCGGTTCTCCCATTAGCGTGCATCGTAACCCCCGTTGATGTCTTAACCATCGAGTCTTAAGCATTTTTGTGGTTATGGTTTTGGACCTCTTTTCTTCTCTGATATATTAAAAGTAAAGGTACTCTCGCTGACAGTCTGCTCGCACAAGGGTTTTTGGTCGTGTTGTATAATATTTTTTTGCGATACGTTTTTGGTGTATCGATTGATAGGTTGACATGAGAACTTGGATAATCTGATTGATGGGTTGACACGAGAACTTGGATAATCTGATTGATGGGTTGACACGAGAACTTGGATAATCTGATTGATGGGTTGACACGAGAACTTGGATAATCTGATGACACTCCAGAGATCCCACATGAATGATGGTTGATTCATTCAAAGTCATTACTTACAGATACGTATTGCCTGCACGACTCGAACTCCACGGAGAGAATGAGGTTTTCTGAGATGAAAACTATATAACGGATGATCCAAACTCAACCATTATTAGATTTTTTTTGCAGAATTGAAGCTCTGCTTCACCAATAGCAGTTCGGATATTGATCGTAAGTGTTTGAATTACTTTTAAAGTATTAGCATAGAACTTATCTTTCGCACAACTTCAAATAAAAAAGTACAGGCGCGTTAAATTTCCACGATCTAAGCGGCCGATTGATGTTTCTGGTTCCTGATTTAATTTCTCGGCTTTTGTGACACGTAGCTCCGTCCTGCTGAAAATGGACATGGTCCAAAATCAAGTTTCCAACTTTACGAACTGTTTCCGTGAAATTTTTACTATTGTAGTGCACTGCTCAATCATGTGTCAATCATTTTCATGAATGGTATAGTTTTTACTGCTAACAAATTTATATATAACGTTTCTAATCTTTGAAGATAAAAAAATATGTAATATTTAAACTAATGGTTGACTTTGGATCACCTATATTTATTATAAGTTTTATTTTTATTTTTAATATTAGCAAAATTAACTTTGTGGTTAAAATTAATTTTTATATGATTTAACTATGTTTTTTAACCATTTAATTAATTGATACACCAACCGGTTGGTGTATCAATAGTTATACGTGCGTTATTCCATCACATACCTGTGCGTATGAATTTATAGTATTAAAAGTTGTCCTTATATTAGTCATATATGTTTCACGATTTTAGGTAACATTTTATAATAAATAAAATCCATCAATAATGATATAAATATTTTAACGCATTCCATTTAAATGTGTAAAATAGGATTACCTTATTTTAATTAAGATATTAATTGACTCTTTTTATTAAAATATTAACAGACTCTTTTCATTATAGACATAAACAACAAATCAAGTAGAGCACAATCTACCTCATACAATTGTAACATAATACGTTAAGCGCTTTATATAATAAGTTTCCCATTACAAAACACGGAAAATATGTATTTTTGGCACTATCGATATAGTGTGTTTTCATAGAATCTGTTAAGCTGATAAATGAAGATACCGCGAGCACGCATGCTCGCTCATAAATGACTGTTGCGAGCTGCCGAAATCTGTCTAGACAGCTGACAATAAAATGTTCCATCCCGCGCGAGGGCCATCGGTGATTGATGCATTTCAAAGCCTTACAGATTGATTGGCTCTGAGTTATCTCGAAGAATCAAAACGAACGGTGGCCGAGATACGAGGCGGTTGTATCGTGTATCCAGTAGTTAACCGTCAAAAGCAACACAACGCCATCTCGGAGAATTGTAAATAAACTTTTTTAATAATAGTCGCACGTTGGTACCTATATTTCGTGTATTTTTTTGATTTATTCATCAATGTGTTCTGTCATTTCAGAATTGAATATAATTTAACCAGCAAAATAATAATTGTAGAATTAATATTGATGTTAACTTTACAGTGTTATTTATTAATGAAAATACTATTTTTGTAAAGTTGCAATTTCAGAAAAAAATGAGTTCGTGTCACGGTAGGAACAAAATATTTTTTTGATAGATATATTTTTTCTGTATTTAGAATTGATTCATAAAATTTATTTTTTACAGTTATATGAACAACAATTTAAGAGCACTCTGAAATTAAAATCATACATAACTGAGTAGGTAAACGCATTTTCTTTGAAAAATCAACCGATTTTGGATATTTATTTTTTTCAGAGTGATCATAAATTAAAAAAACAAAAAATTAGTGGATTTTATTTCAGAAATGAATTTTTTTAAATATATTTAAAGTATTAATAAATGCTAGTACATGGCTGCATAAAATTTAAAATTATTGTGATGTGGGAAAGTGACCTTAACGATTCAAAATTATAGGAAACATTATTAGGATAAAACTGACCGTCAAATTTAGTTGGTTATTTGTGATCTTTTGGTTATTTTTATACGCTTTCTTTAATTCACGATTTTAAATTACCAACATAAGTTACATATAAAATGGATAATTTTTATCAAAAGAATGATCGTTTTCCCATAAACTTTTGAAAAAAAACAGTAATTTGATTTTACAAATTTATACATTATAAATAATATTTCAAAATTTCGTGTTTAACTTTGTGGAAATCCATTTAAAATCCATCATAAAAAACTTTTCTTCTTACTTTCTTCTACTACTTCCAACTTTACTTCTAGTTTTAAGATTTAGTTTATTACTGAAGATGACGCAGTGAGAGTCTAAAACGTTAATTTTTAAAAAATTAAAGTGTAGTGTGAAGTAAACAACGCGTTGTTTTATTTTAATAATCAATCAATTTTTTCAAAATTTTGTTAAAAGTTTATACATTATATTTATTCTATAGTGCAGAACGTGATAAGGGGATGATGCTTCAAATAGTAGTATAATTTAATAATTAGTGGTATAATGGTATGCAGTGTATATAAATATGAGGTAATTTGTGAGTGAACTGTGGTAGTCATGTCGTCCGTAGACTGCAAAGTGTCGAGCGGGCGCTGGATGTCAGTAGCGAGTATCGAACCTGTACCCCTTATTTATCGTCTCATTCAAAGCCTGGAACAAGACTGGCCGTGTTTCCAGCTGCGGACCCTTGTAAAGGGCTCCTCTCATTTTTCCATTTTTCTTTACTTGGGGTCCTCTTTACTAAATTTGAATACAAATTAGAGAACCTCCGGTAATAAATTTCCCCGCCGTGTTCGGCAGTCGCAGTTTCAATTAAATATCTGTGTGTCTAAGGGCTGCAATAAAACTAAACTGGCTAAACGGTATCGGCAGACCGAGGCAGCAGTTGTTTATATTGGACCATTTTAGAGAATTACTTTTGCGATCGATTAATCTCAATTGGAAGGTTTAAAAATGTTAAGGTTGTTATAGCTGTCGACCTCCCTATATTATACTATATTCGGGAGTGGACATCACTAATGCTCTTGTAGAAGTACCTATCAATACCAGTAGATGGTGTAGACGCAAGAAGGTTATACAGAGTATAATTAAACGAACTGAAATAAAGTTAAAATGGTGTGGTAAATACTGGCCGAATACGTTTAATCGATTCGGAAAATGTACTAACCGATTAAACGATTAAACTCTGAACAATAATACACACCGCTGAAAAATTTTCAGGAAATATTATACGAATATATGAGTATGCTCTTACGCGTATGTAAAGTGACTTTCAATAAAAAAAGTATAAATTTTCAATAATAAATTTATGATGTACAATATATGCCCACTTTAATCAGTGAGATCAATAATCAAATGATTTACCTTAAGGGAGTAGCAGGAGTTATATTATTGGACCGAGTGACAAGTACCGAGATAAGAAAGTCTTCGGCATGGAGCCCCTACTCTTACATATAGAATGATCGCAATTAAGGTGACTTGGACACGTCTTGCGAATGCCAGAGGAACGACTACCAAAATGTATCTTCTTGGCAACTTTGGTGGGAAGGTGGACCAGGGGGGTGGAGGGATGGCTGACCCCAGACTAACCTGGTATAAACAGCAAAAAATATTGTATGAAGACAGATTGGGCCAATTAGTATCGAAGCGGCGCAAGGGAATGTGGAAGTGCCCTGTCGAGTCTTTGACGCCCAACTCTCCTCGGGTGTGGGGTTGAAGATTAATCTGATGTTGAAAGTTATGATATTAGGTATTTAATTTTTAATTTAACTTAGAAAATTAATCAAATCTAAAAATATTTTCTTTCAAATCTAACATATGTAATCAACATACTTACCATTACGTCGTTTCTCCGCGGGGGTAGGCGGACAGGATAGAGCGCCACATTCTTCTGTCCGGACATACAATTCTCGTCTCGTTCACATTCATACATCTTTTCATACAAGCTCGACGATTATTAAGACTTCTAACAGGAACATTCTCCAGTATCTGGTTTACCTGGTCGTGCCAAGATTTCCGTGGACGTCCTCTACTTCTGGTGCCATCAACACTTGCGTCATATATCTTTCTTATCATTCTCTCTTCATTCATCCGTTCCATATGACTAAACCACCTAAGTGATCATTTCTTAATCTTACTCACTATACTAAGATTGGCTTTACATTATTTACTTATGTCTTCATTCTTTACTCTGTCATAAATGGATCTGCCATATATACGCCTAAGTGTTCTCATTTCCACTGCATTCAAACTACTTTCGTTCCTCTTCTGCCAGCTCCAGGCCTTACCTCCATACATCTGTATCGGTACCAGTACTCCATTGTGAACCGCTAGTCTTGCCTCAGTTGACAAGTTCCCGTTAGCTATAATTCCATTCAAAGCGCCGTTCACTTTACGTAATCAAATTATAGATTATTAAGGAGAACACATCCTTATTGTGAAGTAATAATTATTCAGAATATAGGTCGGTGATGTTTTTAATACTAATTAAATGTATTAATTAGAAAGATATACATATAAAATTGATTTTATAATTTATTATAATTTTTATCTCGCCTCTGTTTATATTTTTATATTCTTATTTCCAACTTTTTCTTTCACTTGTTTCTGCATTAGAGGAGAAAGTATATTGTAGTTCTAACAAGCTAACTGCATATTATATTTAATATGTAATTTTTAAATTGTGTATACTGTAATGTCAGAGAAAACATTTAACAGTTTAAATTATTGTTTCACTTTCATTAAGATTTTTGTTTTTATAGATAAACTGTATGTTTTTTTCTAATAAAATAAAATATATATTTTAGGAGAACACATTCTTATTGTGAAGTTGTAATTATTCAGAACAGACGGTCTGTGATATTTTAAATATGAATTAAATATATTAATTATAAAGATACATATAAAATCAATTTTATCGAAAAATATTGTTGTTGCGCCACCGGGATTCGAACCTGGATCTCTTTCCTAACCGGGAAGGTGCTTTATCCAACTAAGCTACAGCGACATTATTTTTAGCGACAATTATAATATAATATCTTATAATATAATTAATATATTTAATTCATATTTAAAATATATATTTTTAATATGTTGTATATATATTTATAGATCATTATTTCAAAAATCACTGGTGACCAAAATGAACCGAAGCGTCGTTTCGGTTCGCTACACGCGTTGATATATTTATTGTTTCCACGCGTCCGACATTGTAAATAAAACATGTTTGAAATATTATTAGCAGGCACTAAATAGTTGCCTGCTAAGAACGTCTGATAACTCGTGCATTCTGTATCCCGACTATACCTTGGTGCCTTCAATTTATGAGCTCGTCTCGAGTGTTGGTATGCGGTCAAACAATGTAGATATTCTTGTTGTACGTTTACTTATATACATTTTCATGTCTATATGTTTTGATGGGTCAGCAATTAAAATCGCCTTTTTCTGACGCCGTTTTCTTGTTTAGGCGCAGGCGTCAATCTAGTTGCAGGACCACATACTGTCTACCATTCGTCCAAAAAGCGTTATGGGTAGTACAGGGTGAATATTATGTTCCAGGCCGATTTTATTTAACCGCCATTTTGGTTAATCAAATATTTTTCAATTCATATTTAGTAGTCGTAGTGAATAGTTAATTACAATTTATTATAGAGTATTTATTGTCTCTAAAATATGTTGAAGTTTTTAAAACATTTTATTTAAATAATCATTCAAAATCATCATGACCGACGAAACTCATTTCGACTTGGCGGGTTTTGCTAATAAATAAAAAAGCCGTTATTGGGGCACTGAAAATCTTTAATTGATACACCAAAGACTTTTACACTTACGCAGAGTTACTGTGGTATTATTGGGACCTAAGTCTTTTAGGATACAAGAGGCAATGCTGTAACCATTAATGGTGATCGCTATCGTCACATGTTGGAAAACATTTCGGTAACTGAATTGAGTCGATTGGGCTTGCAACACATGTGGTTTTAATAGAACGATGCCATCTCGCATATAGCCCGAGCTACGCTTGAAATTTTGCGAGAGATTTTTCTCGGCCGCATAATATCATATAGTGGTGATATCGACTGGCCTCCTCGATCACCTGATTTGACGGCTCCCGACTATTTTCTGTGAGGATATTTAAAAGAAAAGGTCTACGTTAGTAAGCCAATAATAATTCCTATGCTACAGGATAATATTTGAAATGAAATTGCTGAAATATGACTTATGTGAATCTTATGAAAATATGGTTAAAAGAGCACGCATTTGTGCCACTGACAGAGTCGGTCCTTGACCAAGATCTTATTTTGTACATAATTGTAATAAATTAAGTAATTGATAAAAAGAAAACAAATTAAAAAATTATCTTCCATTTTTTAGTTATTTAAAAAAAACATCGGCCTGGAACATAATATTCACTTTGTACCTACCTACATGCTTTTTTCAAGATTTTTTTCATTTACGGAGCTTAATATCTCTCAATACTAATTAATCTTTTAGAGTTTTTAGGGATTTTATTGTTCGTTTTTATCAAAAGTTATACAATAGATTTTTTTCCATAAATAACTTAGATAAAACCTTTATACTAATATTAAACTAATCATGGATATTAGTTAAAAGAATTAAATCAATATAGAAATCAATTGAAAGACTGCGAGCATTAAATTCGTTTTCAGTCTACCAGAAAAAATTACTTTACGGAAGATTCATACATATACAGAATGTTTGCTTATGGGGCCAAAGCCAAGGTTACGAAAGTAAATCTGTATTTATGAAAATAACAAATTGTCTAAATTAATAGAATTATAAATCGTTAAATTTCATTTTTTGATGATTTTAATATGCTTCGTATTCGTACAAAAATCTATTTTTAGTAAATATATTGTATTTACTCACACGCTTTAAGGTTTCAATTATTATTTAAAACTATTTTTGTATCAATAACACAATCATTTCTTAGTAAATAATATTTTTATTAATCATGTGCATTTTTATTGTTTGTTTTTTTTGTCGACTCGAGTCAGCGAAATGACTCAACGATATGTATACCTATGTATATATACATAATTTCTTTAGGTAAATTATGGATATCTCATAGAGACGAAGGAAAATATGGAAGTATGGGTAATTACAGGACTTACTACCTGTCTTCGGCTGGCTTAAGTGATCACTTTACATAATGTAACTATGACTATTACACCCATTAATCAACCTCAATATCTCTGTATATATGTATGTTATCATGTAGAAACACTTACGAGTATCAGCTACAACATCATTGTCACCTTCTATGGTCTGAAATTTGACATTCATTTCCTTAAACAGCATAGGTGTCACTAATGAGAATCAAATTTTTTATTTTATTATCTGCATATATGATAAATGATAACACATTATACTAAAGTACGTCTGAAAAGTCAATTTTCAATTTTATATATTTCTTATTTAGACCAAGTATATTATTAAAAATATTTGATTATGTTCAAAAATACATGATAACTGGATTTTTATTTCCAAAGGCATTGTTATTAAGTAAATTATAAATATCTCACAGAGACAAAGATGTACATTATTTCTCATTATTCATGTCTAATCTATGTTTTCTTGTTCAGTGTTGTTGCTAATGTAATGAATTAATACGTCTATGATACGTTGAGAATTTTTCTTTAACACCACATTTCGAAGTCCTCTAACGTGTTCATAATTGCCACTGATAAGAGTACGCGATTTACAGCCATACGTGACCAACAAATATTTTAGTTCGTAGACCGAGCGATAGGGATAGTTTTCGGTACATGATTATGTGATGCATTTCTTGCCATCTTAATCCTCAGTTATAAATCCGGGCATTTATAATGTTCGTCCTGTTTATGACTTGTCCTCTCACTGTAAGCATAGCGGGTCGACCGTTGTCTTTGTTTTTAATAGAAAATGGTCACGCCCCATTTTTTTGATTAAAATTAATAATTAAATTATCTAAAAATATTTTTAAAGTAATACAAATTTTTACGCATTATGTGGGTATTATCTCATCTAACCCTGGGAAATAATCGAAAATCGAAAAAAGATTTTTCAATTTATTCAATCGTTACCGAGTCAGCATTGGTCGTCATCTGTTTTATCATTCAAGAGAAATTTTGAGTGTTATTGAATTATGTAAGTGAGCAATAAATCAAATAAAAAATAATTGAATAATTTATAAAACGCCTTTTCGTAATACTTACACTCGAGCCCGAGTTACAGTACAAGCTCTAATAATCGTGATCAATTTCGAAATATAAATTTTGCTATCATAATTATTTTAACGTTAAAATTTTGTGAAAATATAATGTGAATACGTCTAAGATCACACAAAAATGAAATATTATCTACACAGCATTTTATAATTATTTTTTATAATCTCACAGTGATAACGTTTAAAATAAATAAAAAAAAGAAAAAATGAATTATCAAATTTGGTCCATAGATGGCGAAGATGTAGTGGTACTCGAAGTGAGTCCACATACTAACATATATACAACTTTCATAAATTTGATAAATGTGGAGTTTGATATATATATAAAGTGATCACTTAAGACAGCCGATGACATACCATAAACCCCATAATTCCATACATTTCCCATTAAATATAATAAAAAAATACCTTTATCTTTATGATATATCTGATATTTGTTTAAAAAAATATATTATTTAGGAGATGAACCTGGATCTCTTTCCTAACCAGGGAAGGTGCTTTATCCAACTAAGCTACAGCGACATTATTTTTAGCGACAATTTTCGATAAATAATAAAGTTGTATCAATGTGTCCAAAATTTAATAAAAATGAATTGATAATTCTGGCGTCTGCTATCAGTTTACTCAAAGGTATTTGAGATTCTGTAAAAATAAGGTAGATGGCTCTGTCAAATTATGGAACGATTAAATGTATTAATATCAAAAAGGTAACATATAGGATCGAAAATTGTCGTTAAAAATAATGTCGCTGTAGCTTAGTTGGATAAAGCACCTTCCCCGGTTAAGAAATAGATCCAGGTTCGAATCCCGGTGGCGCAACAACAATATTTTTCGATAAAATCGATTTTATATGTATATCTTTATAATTAATATATTTAATTCACATTTAAAAAAAATTATGTTTGAAATATTACATTACTTTTTCACTACCACTTAAAATTCATTGACTTAGTGTATTGTTTCTCGTATCGCTTAAATGCTCATTTGTTTAACAAATACTTACACGTTTTGCACAATCAGTGCACATCTGGTATGGTGTATTTATAACAGTACGTATTATTATCACCTAGAACACTAGTGTACGAATTTGCAACGCTATGCCGAATTTAGTGTCCACGTTGTGTATCAGAGTGACCTATTTCAATTAAAAGTGAATCTAACATAAAACAATGCCACTGTAACTAGCATCTATTAATATTCATCAGTACACAACTAAATAACACTGCACCAACGATTTCAGCATTTAGATGTTGTTTTAGAATGATAACATAATTTATTAGTGATGTATACATATTTTCTTATATATTAATTATATACACTACATATCTTAGCATTTCTGAACTCTGTCACGTTACGCAATAATCCAGAGACCTGTTATTGTTGCAGAATTTTACTGAAGGTATTTTTAATATCTACCTACGATATTCAATTCGCTTGGAAGTAGCAACACAAATGCAAGATTAAATTATACTATTTATTATTTACCTCGTGCCTTAGACGCCATTGATTAGTTATTGAGGAATGGTCAACCGGTACTGGGTATTATTACAGTGTAAAATGCTGTCGAGATAATATGTCATTTGTAATTTTAGATTTAATATCATTATTTTCTTTTCATTTCTCTAATTCATTTGATAGGGTACACCAGCGATCGCCAAACTTTTGAATCAAAATAGCCAAATATGAGTAGCGCAACGGTTTAGAATATTTCCGAGAGCCATAAATATGTTTTTACAAATACGATTTATTTTTAATTATTCTTCTATTAAGTTAAGAAGAT
This sequence comes from Eubasilissa splendida, assembly GCA_031772225.1. Lineage (NCBI taxonomy): Eukaryota > Metazoa > Arthropoda > Insecta > Trichoptera > Phryganeidae > Eubasilissa > Eubasilissa splendida. The sequence goes on along the minus strand of CM062861.1, from coordinate 14,666,974 downwards.
TTTCTGCATAAAACTAATAATGTATCTAATTTAGTAAATAAATAAATAAAATACTATTTTTTATAGTTGAAATTATTATATTTTTTACAGAACATGAATTACACACAATTTACGCGCATTCCTTAAAACTAAACTTAAAAGCGCCAAGAGAGAGCCGACATAGCGTACGCTATTAGTAAAGATCATGCACTATTTTATGACGCTATACGCGATATTAACCACCATTAGTGCCCGCACGTGGTCATTTGTGGCAGAGCCACACTCAAGGGGCCAAAGAGCCACATGTGGCTCGCGAGCCACGGTTTGCCGACCACTGGGATACACCATAAATTTTTGATGTTTGAATTTCCGCAGCTGTAAAGTGAAAAAACAACGAAACTATGAGCAAAATATATTTATTTCTATAGTTATCTCATTAATTAATCGCCCTTTGGATCTATTAGCCAACGCAGCTGATGATTTTAATTCCACCACATAAGAATTACTAATCTTAAAAACCAAGAGTGATATTTAATACATGATTTTGTCAGAAGCTAAATAGAGGCACATATTTTTTCCATTAAATAAATATATTATAAAAACCCACAAAGTTTTGTATAGAAGCGGTATAGGTATAGAGCAATTATACATGTAAATATCTATATTTGTGTAAAGAGCATTTAAAAAAAAAATTCAATTGTAAATTATTTATAAATCAAATTACGGTTCTCAGCATTTGCCAAAGTACAAAGTACAGCTTTACGGCAAGGATTTTGCCCATCATATAATATTTCATAAAAAACAGAATAATACGTAGTATACGATATCAAACAAAAACTAAGCCTCATTCATACATGTCAGTCATCTTCTCATGTTCGTCGATTGTTGAGGCTTCTACAAATCATTTCTAAATATCTGGTTTATCTAGTTTGCTCTTTTGAATACAAAATGTGGATTTTTCGCTTTACTAGTTACGCAGAACATTTGCTCCTTCCTACACACATTACGACTGGATGCTGAGAAATTAATATTACATGATATTTTGGGAAATATTTTTTTAATAAAATCACGGAAAAGCGTGTTTTTAATTAACTAATTATTTTCGCTTTAACATAAACCTTTTAAATATATTATCAATTTACTGTTGGTTTTTTTGTTTACTTTTCCTTATATCTTCTTACAATCCTCCGCGACATCGTGTTTTTTCCAAAAATATTATTAAATAAAAAGAGATCTTAAATTTATAATAATTCAGAGAGTAAAACATCGACACAATAATTGAGGACATAATGGGTTTTTAACGTTCATAATAATGGAGAATGGATAATTTTTAACCGTAGAAAAAATGTGTAAAATTATTTATATTTAGTTTAAAGAGGATCCTTCATACGCAGTATTACGCCTTATTACCTAAGGGAAAACAAAGGGTGAGGCATCGACAGCTGATAATTATTATTTGTTGTAGACTTATGGGTAATATTGTAATTAAAATAAGTAGTTCATAATAAATGAGTATTTTTAACTTTCTCGGTGGTTAATAAGCATACAACGCACAAAATAAATATAATATTTATTAAAAAGCTGTTTAATAATTTTTTTTTGCAAAATAATCAATTTTTATATCTAATCTAATTTAAGTATTCACGTTAGACATATCGACCCCCTTTATTAGTACTAACTAATAAACATAATATTATAAAAATTACAGCCATTTAAAAATATATTAATATTATATGCTTAATCCGACTAGTACGGCTGCAACAATGACATCTTCATGTATGCGGGAATTCAGGTAGTCAAGAACTTGATGTACAACAATACAGTTTATTAAGAATTTCACAATTATGAATACAATTTAAAATATGTGTTCTGATCTACGATTCCAGAGAGTGAGAGCGCGCACCCAAGCGCGACGCTCTTTTATCCCTTCCACGTTGCCATTCTTGCCAACTTGCGCGCGTCATACAATCGCTACACCATGATACGTTACAATTAAATACGTGTAAAATACTAGAATTATTTAAAATTACATTTTTTATTTACGATATTTTACATAGGAGTAGTCAATATATCGTTAATATATAATACTTGAAGCAGATCTTCATTTGATCTTAATAATAAATTTAGTGAACTAATATTCTTACGAAATCGTGTATGCCGTGACATCGTCAATGAGATCATATTATGTTTCTTTTTCAGCAGCCATTTTGAGTTCAATCCTCAAACTCTGCCACCAATCCTTGTCTTACGCAAGGTCAGCATTTCTCTTAAGGTCATCAGTCCAACGCACCTGTTGGCGACCTCTGCTTTAACATTCCAGCCAGTATTCTACTATAGTTTCACTGTGATAAATAACTTTTATTTCATTTTTAAAAAATAGTAAAAACACCCTACATAATATAAGTTATTTTAGATATCTATACATTTGAAAAAGAAAACAATAAATTTTTTGTTATATTTCTTGTTTAGGTTATTTTTGTGAATTCGTTATCCAAATATTTTTAGTATGTGTTAGTTTGAGATGGGTATGCACCATTACAATTCCAAGTAACTCGTGAATCATTCTATAAATTACATACCTATGTATAAGAGTCTGAGTTCCTTGGTTACTAAGTAAGTCACTCGAAAAAATATCTTATTATATTAAAGATATAAAAACATATATAAACAGGAAGTAAACAATATTAAGGGTGCGCTTTCAAAAATAATTCATAACTAAATGTTATTTGGCATAACTAAGAAAATACAACCAGCGTGCCATAAATATATATGTTTTAAAATATATTTTCTTATGATATTGAAGCCAAGATTATAGAGACAAAACTCAATTGAGACAAAGTAACAAAATGTTAAAAATTAATATAGTTTTAACCATTCAATTTGCAGAACATATGATTAATTTTTGACGTTTTAAAAATATTTTGTTTTAATGAAAACACACAATTTTAAATAATATATTGTATTTACACACATGCTTTGAGGCTTCAGCTACTATTTAAAATCAAGTTTTATATCAAAAACACAATAATTAGTGTTTAAATAATATATTTTCAGTCTTATGAAAAAGATTATTTATTGATCCATTTTAGTAATACACCGTTTGATCTAGCTATGACGACTGTCTCGAACCCGCGCTGACATTATTTTCGTTAGAAAATGGCGAAAAGGTGTGTTTTTACGCATATTTTATGCATAAAATGAATTAACATTGAACTTATTCACAAGATTAGTAGCAAAGTTCATAAATTATAGGTTTTTTTACAGATTTTAAAGGAAAACAACGTTTTTGTGAACAAAGTAAACATTTTATGTAAGTCGCAATTAAATATTTCGTTTATATATAACACTGTTGTCTTTTAAACACTAGCTATCTGTTTTATAAATAGTATGTGATTATGAAACAGACATATAACCAAAACGACAACGTGGCGTTTTAAATCGATAATATTAAACAAAATAATAAATTTAATCTGTCATAATAATTTTAAATTTAGAACATTGATTTAAGCGACCGTTAAAATATGTGTAAGTACTTTGTCTGATTTCAAAACATATTCATATATATGAATTAGGCACTTAAATATTTTTTTTAATTTTCGTTGAATTAATTCAAATGACAACCCACATTTTCATGTCATTCCATATATCATTATGAAAAACCGTGGAAATGACTCTAGATATGAGTTATTTTTGACACTTGTATCGAATGCGAGAAAATCAACAATTTTATTGTCGTCTCTTTCTATTCAAACCTTCCTCTCTCGCATGATTTACGCAACAAATAACGTCATTAATTGTTTCTCTTCTCTGATACTTATAAGAATTTAACTATTAGGCTCATCTTGAAAGCATATGTAATTCGGATAGAATTTCTCGAATTTCAAACTAGAAAAATGAAAGCTCGTCCTCAATTAAATGCCTACAGATTTAGAGGTTTTACGAATTTTGTTAAATTATAATAATTCGAAAGAATTCGTCATTTAAATAGATTAATTATTCTTTATTCTTATGAATCTTCAAATCCATGACTTTTTCGAATAATTTTTTCTCTCCTTTATATATCATAGTTTTTAAAATTATAACTAAATAAAAATTACACACAAATGTAAATATTAAAAAAACATTAATATTTTTATCGTTCTTTAAAATTTAAAAAATCATAATTCTTTGTTCTAACCCACTTTTAGTTTTCCCTTCTTATATATGTATTGATGATCTTAATCACGTCTGACGTCTGGCATATTAATCTTGCAAAATCAAAACAAACTCTCTCACCAGACATGCATTTACCTAGTAGGGAATACGTGAGAATTATCTAGTTAAATGATTGCGTTGAATTATTATTGATTACACTGTAATAATACAATAATTCAATGTGCATTTGTGTTCTGTAACGCATTGAGTGCCAGATGGTCGGTTACTTTAAAAGAAATTGGATGTTTGTTTTTTCAGTCAAAAAATATCATCTGCAGTATAATTGTTTTTCATCAAAACGCATTTTAATTACGTACCCATTTAAAGTGCGCTTAAAGATTACAGTATATTTTTCGAGTAGTACATAACTCAATCTTTCATATAGTAATGTAGTTTTCTGAGCAATTCTGCCGTGCATATTCGATTTCTCTGGTCAATACATAATTCAAATTATTTTTCTTGACACCAGGCGTGAATTTTTGAGCCAATGCTCATTTTGGACCGTAGCGCATATTTATTTTATTAAACAATGTTAATGTATTAATTATGGCATTCATATCTTTCAACGAATACACAAACTCAATAAAACCGTCAGTGCAGTGAGACAGATTAAAAGTATTTGGAGACATCTTCCTCTTGAGGCAGCCCGTTTACTTATAAATACATTTGTGGTGTCACGTGTGGACTATTGTAACAGCATCTATGCTGGACTGCCAATATTTCAGCTGAATAGATTACAATCCATTCTAAATGCGGCTGCACGGATAACATACGGAGTTTCTAAATTCTCTCACATAATATTTCTTTTACATCAGCTACATTGGCCCCGATTCCCTGAAAGCGTTAAATTTAAATTGTGCTGGTTGATGTACAAGGCGACACACAACATGGCACCTCTGTATCTTCAAGAACTTTGTATCCCAGACAATTTGAATAGTAGCTTCAGCTGCACAAAGGGTTGTAGAACCGACCAACCGTTGCCAGAAGTCTAAATTTAGTGAACGGGCGTTTGCGGTGGTAGTTCCAAAAGCGTGGAACTCATCAGAGACATAAGAGACTTTATTCGAAAAGAAACTAAAAAAAGTCATTTCCATAAGTGAAACTAACAATTTTTAATTTTAAAACAGAGGTAATTGTAGAACTATAATATAAACAGTTTATGTGTAAAGCGTCCTTGAGATGAAAGTTTTTACGAAAATGGCTCTATACAAATTATCCATTATTATTATTATCACAAAGTAAAAATCTACCTACAAAAGAATTATTTTTGGGATAAAAAAATGATTGTTGTTCAGGAACAGGTAACAACGTTTGCGTAATAGCATAGCATTACAATACAAATGAAAATCCACACCGTTTCCGCCATGAAAATGTATTTATCGCTTACGACAGCAGAGCTCCAAACCCGCGAATAGTTTCTCTATCGCGCAAGAGATGGCAGCACGAGTCCCGCGCGGCCCGCTCCCAGCCCGCTTTATGATGTTCTGAATTATGATTATTGTCGACGCGGCCTATTAAAAGTGACTGCCTCCTGCATCCAGCCCGTGCAAGCGTGATTTATCGCGGCCGTGATGCTAATCTGTCCATTTTTTCTTAATATTTCATCAAATGCACACGTAAATGGGGAAAATTGCCGGTTGTTTATGCGCGGGGGCGTTGCGAGAACTAAGTATTCGAAAGCAAATCCGATAAAGAGACGTTATCAAATCCGGCGTGATATACGGCCTGGGTGTTTACTGGCTGTGATTTGTCTCTTCTTTGTTACTCGTGTTGTCTATTCGTAGAATGTGGTAATTAAAATAAATTATGTTAACCTGACAACGCCGAGGTGGGCGCTGGGTAGGTACTGCAGTGTGAATTTATGTTTCTATCCGCGCATTTATCTCCATACTTAGCATCTCTCGGGTTGTATTTTATCAGAGCCAATTTGTTCCAATAAGCCAAATATTTAAACAACGTTTGAAGCATCATTAGCCGCCGAGGGAGTAGGTACTTACCAGGGGCGTGCACTGCATACAAGCGGAAAAACTGTGCATTACAAAAAATTCTGGGAAACAAATATAAATAAAATAATCCATATGTTATAATTACGCTAGCGTCCACCGTGTATCAATCAGCAAAATCATTAGTTGCGTAGTTCTGGATGCCATGGTGCGTCAATTGCTAGCCACTGTTTTAATCTATCGTTCTATTCAAGCTATACAATTGCTACCAACTGAATTAAAAATCACACTCGGCAGAGTCAGAAATGGATCAGCTGATCCATGTTGTACGGAGTCCTTACTTATGCCTGCGTCCTAACAGAATGACATTTGAACGGTTTTGAACTTGGCTTAAAGCTGATCGAAGCATCTACTTCCTCATTTACTGATTCGAAAATTTTACTACTTTACTAAACGAGGAAAATGCATTTTTATTATGATGGATTATTTTGCTTAAAGACGTCAGTTAAACGAAAGTTCATAAACATATATCACGGTAACAGCAAAACCTAAGTCTATACCTACTGCACGCCACTGGTACTTACCAATATCATTTTTGTTTTACTTCCCATAAAAATGACGCCACCTGCATGTGTGTCGAGACACTATCGATTTTGCTATCATAAATTTAATTTATTCTACGTGGATGAGAAAATAAACAGAAATGTATAAAAATAGACTAGTTTTGTCTGTCCAAATCCGTATACTAAAAATTGTAATGTAATTTAATAATGAAACATTTCGATTAATTAGATGTACCTACGGGGTGGTCGCAATCATGTACAGTTGTCACCCATCCAGAGACAAACATCTAATAATTATGCTTCAATTAATAACAATAAAGAAAAAAATGTTATTATTTCTAAATTTTAAATATTAGGTAAAACGAATGTTAGTACTAATTTACACTTTAAAGATAAATGTTCCCTGATTTCATCAAAATAAGCATGATTTTTATCACGCTTAGGCAATTATGTGTGTGGTAAAAATATTGTAGGCACCTACTATGAAAGTAAACGGGACTCTACAAAATAACACGTATGAGAATATTCAATATGAACAGTAAAATAATTTTTACAGTTGATAGTAGGTATTGAAATATACTTACTTACTTACCATCATGTCTTTCGTTGCGGGGGTAGGCATAGGGAATAGAAGCGGCATACTCTTATGTTCTAACACACGATTCTTTCATCATCCAAATTCATACATCTTCTCATGTAAGCTCGCCGATTATTGTGGCTCCAAACAGGACCATCGTTCAGTATCTGGTTTACCTGGTTGTGCCATGTCTTCCGCGAACGTCCTCTATTTCTGGTGTCATCATTGAAATATTAATGGTAATATCTAGTATGTATAATAAATATCACAACACGGACACACACAGATAAGACACAAAAAAACTTACCGATAACAAATCAATATTTAAATCTAAGAGAATATAGTAATTCAAAAAAGATATAAATATTTTGAAATTTAAAAAAAATAGTATCCAAATAAACAAATCTCATGAGAACCGGCTTTATTGATTTTAGATAACTTTTCTGCACAATTTTTGAAATCTTAAAAGATTTAGGTAATAAATATGAATTGAAAACTGACATTTCTGTGTGATGTAAGAAGCCAATTAGAGTTAATATTTAATATCCTTCCATATACCATCTAGATCGACCCGGTAGTCCGCACTCTTCCATATTCTTAGAAGTAGAACACTTTACACACAAAACTCATTTATTCAGCGTTCATGCACATTTCAACATCAGCCTCACTACGCTAAAAGAGTTGTTTTTAATCACTATACTTTTATTTTTAACTAATCATTCCACCTACAAATACATCTTGCTCTAGTATCAATCTTCCCACCCTTTCTCCCACCAGTTTTTATATTCTTCTACTACTAATATTATATTACCTTATATTGTAAGCTGTTGTATTACCTTATATCATGGACTTCATTAGGTACTACTTTTTCTGAACATATCTGTAGATTTTTATAACTAGTTTCATATGCTGTATATTATATTAGTTGTATTATGATTATTTATACTGTTAAAATCCACTTAATTTATTATATAAAATAATGCACAGAAACTGTAAAGGTTCGCAGTTAACATTATATTTCCAGTTGTTCAGTTCATGAATGAAGTTCGTGGTTCGATGGAATTGCACGGAGTATTCACCTCCAACTCCACACAGCCTGGGTCACTTTAAGTGCTGTGCTCAGTGTCGGTCAACTATCATAAGTCTATCTATATAACATCATCTAACGCAGGGGTCGGCAGACTTTCTACAGAGAAGAACCAATTAATTAAGTCGTGGGTTACTTAGAAGAATAGAATATATGGGAGTTATAAGCTTCAGTAGTTCTCTACTTATAAAACAAGAAAACGTAAATTATTAAATACTAATAAAACACTTTTTGAGATTTGTGAAGTTTACTAGTCAGAACAGTGATCTTGCATCGCTTTTGAAAACTTTGATAAGGCTGTCAAGTGACTTGTTTAATTTTATGCATAATTGTAAATTATCGTCGGTTAATTAGCTTCTCAACTTATTTTCTCTTTGATTCGTGGAAGAGAATCTTTGTTCCCATAAATAGGTAGAGCCAAAAATGGTGAGAATTGAAAGTGCTAGTTCTTTTATTGTGTCATATGTTGCAGGAAAACTATTCCATGCATGATTGTATATGAAAAAATGAGTTGTGAGTCGCAAATATTTATGAAAAGACTCGCCTGTGGCTCGCTAGCCGCGGTCTGCTGACCCCTGATCTAACGTAACGACCAAATAATGTCTAAGCTGATAGATGAATCTGTCTAATTTTACCCTTCATTTCTTTAGAATTAATTCGACCTTTAAAAAAAGTATGTAAAGACCTACTTAATGTCTTTACTTGAGAGTAGGCATCTAGTTTATAAAAATGTCATTGGAATATAATATAATGATAATACCTACATTAATTAAGATATACATTAAATAATGTTATGTATAGAACATTTTTACATAATGCATACATTGTGAGCTTTTACATCGTAGTGTATTTTGCGGTGTGAAATTTGGTTATTGTGAAATTATAAAATTATAAACATGTTTTATTACGAAAACCGTATAATTGACACGTGTCAAGATGTCAAAGAGGTATTAATTGTAAAAAAATAACGGTTCATACATTTAATAGATAAAAATGACTCATTTGCACGTGGCACCCGCATTCATGAGAAAAAAGTTACGGAATTTTAAAATAGATCGATGTGTTTAATTGTCCATTTTCAAAAAAAAATATTTTTAAAATTAGTAAGTACAATCTGCTCTTTTTAATTAAGTTTTCAACACATTTTTGGTTTATCGTGCCGCCGTAACATTAGATATACCGGGTGGCAGATTTCATATTGCATGGTTCCAATTCAGAGGATCTCCAAAGAGCGATTATCTGCACTTGTTACTGACCTCAAATTAAAAACGGGATAGTAGGTACGAATCGAGTACGAAACTAGAATAGTATGAACCGGTGGACACATTACGCTGACCGCAGCATAATTACGACGCAAATAATTATTGCCAAATCTTCATATATACAGTTACGAATTAAACAGACTTGAAATAATGCGTAACTCAGCCCACGATAGATTTTAATGATTTAAATGATTAATATATCTTTATAATTGGTGTTAGCAACTTTTTAAATAATTTATTTAACTCTTTTTTATTAAATGCTTTGCGATTTGCGGTAACATTGTTCTTTTTGAGATGAATCACAGTAGTTTGAAAAAAATATACACGAGTATAAATGTTAAATTTTATTAATTTATTTTTCACTATTTACTAATTACACACATTAATTAAATATACGTAATCAAAATGGTTGTGTATAATATTCTGTTTACAAAAAATAGACAAGAATCCATTGGCGCCATCGATTTATTAACTTTAAAGTAAATTTTTAGACATTAATTAATTTAAAATTAGGTATCAAATGGGACAAATTGAAATATAACACAATAGCTCAGTATCAAGGATAGTTAATCGGCAAATGAAAGGATCTGGGTTCAAATCCCGCTTTGTAGTAATATATTATTTGCTTTTTAAATGATATATTTTATTAAATACAAATTAAGTGTATTAGTTAGAAAAATATACATATATATTGTTGTTGCTACCGGGATTCAAACCTGGATCTCATCCAATCCGGGGAACGTGCATTAACCGATTATGCTACAGCACACAGTGCATTGACAACAGATTTTCCAACCTATATGTTACACTTTTCAAATTGATACATCTATCATTACATTATTTGAAAGCCATCTACATTTTTTTTACGGAATCTCAAATACTTTTGAGTAATTCGATAGGAGACGCCAGAATTAACAATTCATTTCTATTCAATTTTGGACACATTGATGCAACTATATATACTATATATATATGTATATATTATTAAGAAGAACACATTCTTATTGTGAAGTTGTAGTTATTCAGAACATAGGTCTGTAATATAATGCGCGCTTCCCTGATTAGAAGGGATCCAGGTTCGAATCCCGGTAGCGCAACAACAATTTCGATAAAATTGATTTTATTTGTATATCTTTCTAATTGATACATTTAATTAGTATTTGAATAAACATCACAGACCGTCTGTTCTGAATAATCACATCGCAATAAGATTGTGTTCTCCTTAATAATATATTTTATTAGTTGAGCACAAAAATGTATGATTTTGTTTTTCTGTCAACGTACAATGTCGTTTCATTTTGATATCAAAATTAACACATTAGAAATGCTGCCGTCACGCACTTGATTGGATAGTAAACATTGTAAGCCGTCGCCCATTTGTTTATTTTGGTCACAAGCAACCCCACTTTTCCATTTATCCTGTCAATTTTATCTGTCAGCCAAACGTAAATATAAATTTTCCTGTCAAGCTCCTGGGCTCCACCGGATTAGGCAGAGTGGACAAATAATTACAGTTTATTATTGTGCAGAATTATTATCTTTTCTGTATTGTGCGAGAAGCGATTATTTCATGTGCCGAGATGCCGTGTCGTGAGAGATGAAAGTAAAGGTTGCAATGTAAGAGATAATATACACGGCCTCGACAGCCTAGAGATAAAGCTCGAGGTGGATTATGGATTATAGACATCCGTGAAATGGTTTGGAGAGGTATCTGTAGACATAATTATCTATTTTTTTAATGTCAAGGTATTTTGGTAAGCTCATAGCCAGGTATCCACTATGTTGAATAGCGATACAACAAATTCAATTCAAAAAGCTAAATCACATAATTAATTTTAATGAGCAATGAAAACCGATGTATAACAGAATTAATATGGTAAAAAAATGTACGAATTCTATCTGAACTGCACAATGGATGGATCCAAATAATGATAAGGGTAATCGGCTTAAAATAATTCAAAGATCTATTCCCCGCACCCCCTGGTTCTCCAAAAGAACAAAATCAAATATCTCTAGAATGAGAATTGGGCATTGCCCAGGTAGCCTCATATTTATTCAGATTGAACTTAATAGATTCCCCAATGTGTGAGTGTGGTGCTGAGGAGGAAACCTTTGACCATATCTTTTTTGCCTGTCCATTGCGGATCACAGGTTTTTTTAGAGTAATCTCGTCAATGGTAATTTTCAACTCCCAGTTAACTTGTGTCATCTTCTTTCCCCTAACTCGCCACATTTAATCTATATAATATAATTTTTTTTAAACGATAATGGTATTAACTATTTCCTGTTCTATAATATTATTGTACTTTTTTCTATAAAATAAAGTTTTAACTTGATTAATGGTACAAATCACTCTTGAAGGGTGGATTGCCTATTTAAACGGATTAAAGAAAAAAGTAATAAATAGTATAAAGTATTTACTGTTTCCGAGGTAAGTTTGTAGAACTCCATAATCACATATGTGAAAATAAAACACTTTGTTTAGCTATCCCCTATTATAGTTATAAATAGATACAAATTGTTGAGTTAAATTATTAGATTGATAATGCCCTTGCAAAGCGAAACGCGTCTTAAGTAAATTAAACGAGTAGAATAAAAAACAAGTATTTTATTTTCACATATGTGATTAATTTTAAAATGTTATTTTTCTTAGCGCAAAGTATGAAGGTATATTACTTATTTCTATGTAGATACGGGCTGTTTTAATATTTTTTTAAATACTATTTTTAAGTACCTATGGACAAATTTACGTACCGCATGTTTATAGGTAGATACCTAACTATAGATGGCATCAGAATGAATAGCAACGATATACAGAAAGCATAATTGAGGTGGTAAAATATTGAGTCAACAATTTCTCAGGCACAGATGTGACCCGGTGAGTATCGAACGTCTATCTTTCCATAGTAATAATATATAATTTCCTCTCAATATAACTATATAATTGTAAAATATTATTGAGAATCCACAATATTTTATATTTATATTTAATAATATAAGTTGTATCAATGTGTCTAAAATTTAATAAAAATGAATTGATAATTCTGGCGTCTGCAGTCGGTTTACTCAAAAGTATTTGTGATTCCGTAAAAACAATATAGATGGCTTTCAAATAATGGAACGACAGATGTATTAATGTTCGAAAATTTGTCATGAAAAATACTGGCTCTATAACACAATTGGTAGTGTACTTCCCCGGATTGGAAATAGAGATCCAGATTCGTATCTCGGTAGCGCAAAAACAATATTTTATATGTATATATTTATAATTAATACATTAAATTAGTATTTTATATTTATATCGTTACAATGATAAGCAAATAGTTTTGCTTGCATACATACATCGCATGTGTTATAATTCAATTGTTTATTTGTTTAAAAAATAATAATAAATATGGAATGTTATCGGTGGCGAGCTGAGTTGAAATTTTAACAGAATGAAGTTATTAAATCTATTCAGCAAGACCAACAATTCTTGCATTACCAAAATAAATCTACATAAATAATTACATATTCAAGATATGAAATCATTCTAGTCTGCAAGAAAATCAAAACATTTATCCCTCTATGTCATGGATGATTATCGTTCATCTGTGTATTATATTCGGACGTGCCTACTTACCTACTTAATATAATAAATATCAAGTGAATAGAAAAAAAAAAATTATGATGGGAATGGCCTACTAAGTGGTAAATAAAAATTATTTTCAATTCGATTAATTATTATTTTTAGGAGAACACATTCTTATTGTGAAGTTGTAATTATTCATAACATGGGCCTGTGATATTAGGACAGAGATCCAGATTTGAATCCCGGTGGCGCAACAACAATATTTTTCGATAAATTTGATTTTATATGTATATCTTTCTAATTAATATATTTAATTAAAAAATTATTTGATTAAAATCATTTTTTCACGAAAAATTAACCTTTAACCTTACTGTAATTTGTGCTAAAACAACATCTAAATTGAATGGAAAATGTATAGTGTTTAGTGTGAAAGAAAAAAGGATAAAAAAAAAATAGAAATTATTATCAAGCAGAGAATGCTGACCCAGAAAACAATGTATTGAGCCGGCTTTGTAGAGAAACTGACAACATTCTAGGTGGGTTTCTCATTTAAGATTAAGTATCTAAATACAGTACCTACGTAAATCTGCTTACGCAAAAATCATTAAACTATGTAATATTTCATTTATTAATTGATTCCGGAAAAATGATTAAGTAGATGTTTTCGAAAATCGTTTCAGATGATGTCAAGAAAAACAGAAATTGAAATGTTGATTAAACACCATTAATTGATAGAAAACTTCTCAGCAAAAAAAAAAAACTGGCGCGACACTGGAACAATACAGTCGAGACTGATCTAGATACTGCAGTATATATCGGTAGTATAGTGTTGATGGGAAATTTTTGCTAGGTTTATAGACATTTAAATACAGTTTAAAAAATTTTTAGACCTTCCTAAATTATTTGCTTATTTGTATTGGGACGTATGACTTGTCTGTGTATTATGAGTTCGATCACATTCACATGATAGATTTTCAGCTTCAACCGTATATATTGTAATCGTAATACCTACTTGTCTTAGAAATTGTAATTTTACTTTAAACATCGGTCAAAGCTGTCGTATACTATTATGTTTTAGTAACGGGAAAATTGTAAAGGATTAAACGGAACTTTTTAGTTTTCTCTCGTGAGGACTTTAAAGACGACGTTCCCTATTTCTCTCACCCTTCTACCACTGTCTTAAGTCTGTTGATTAAAAGGCTTCCAAAAGTTTAGATTATTGTCCTCTAGTTAATGTTGAACGTCCTACCCCGTCAGTCAAAATATTGTTTATCCTTGTAAAATGTTTTTATTCAATGTATTAATTTTTAATTAATTCGCACATTTTCTGATATCGATATTCAACCTAGATTTTATACAAAAACTCTGTTTCGGAAACAGCGAGGAATTTTATCAATTTTGAAAAGACTGCAGATACTTCATAAATTAACACAGAAAAGGACACACAAGTCAGATATATCAATATACTCCAGACAGGGGCGTGCAGTGCATACAAGCAAAAAAGCTGTGCATTACTGAAAATTCTGGGAAACAAATATTATTTAAATATTTGGATTAACATAAAAGATAACATTATTTTACAATTAGCGCCATCTAATTGCCATTTAATTGCTTAGTTTTAAAAACTACCACGACAACTCATCGCTGTACCCTTGGCGCTCTTTTGTATTCGCCGCATCGTGCTATTTACATTACTCTGTTCAGTCTGTAAGCTAGTGAATTAATGAAGTCATATAAATGGCTATTTACTGAATTGAAAATTTCTTTCGGTTGATCCGTTTTGTATGGAGCCGTTACCTATGCTGCTTTTTACCAGAATAACATTAAAATGGGTTGAAACTACGTGCAAATCATTGAAGTGTCTACTTGCTCTTTTACTAATTTGAGAATTTTACTATCTTACTGTTTTTAACGTGTTAATTGATTGTTCTTTAAATTTGGCGCATGGATTGGTATTTGATTTGGGAAAAACAAAAAGCAGTTGGCAGAACTATTTCCTACGTTGACCTTTAATAAAAGTAATTATTTCCTTTAGTCATTATGCTAAGGATTTTCAAACAATAAATGAATCATGTTCAGTCATAGAAAGTGTTCTAAAAAACGTCCATACATTTTTCATATGGGTAAGAAAGTATTATTTTACGGTAAAACTTAAACTTTAAAAACACAAGTAACAGAACTATAAAATTACAAATAAATACACGGTAGGGTCGTATAAACGACGAATTTATTTAATTTAAATACGTTGGTTAAACGAAAGTACATATATTATCTAATATAATATCATTGGTAACAGCATAACTTGAATCTATACCTACTGCATGCCACTGACTCCAGATATATAATACTTATTCCGTGCGTTATCTATTCCCCAATTAAATTTACTCATTTACTCCACTTTTCACAACCAATGTTCCCACTAAGCTGCGCGCGCGTTGTTCTAGACAACAGCGCGCACCTGAAATATTGTCAACGTACCGTACCTACTGCGTAATCATTCATGTCGGTAAAATTATGTTATATTTATATCTCACCTATCAAAAAAAAAAAAAAAATTAATACATAATTCATAGCGTTAAGAAATTTGCGTTGAAAAAATTGTTTATGAGATTGGTTTGTTGTTCACTTCTATTTCTGTAATCGAAATATTTTATATTTTTATTTATTATCTTTGTTTTATTAACCACTAAATTGAGTTTAAATACATCTACCGGTTTCGAAAAATACTATTTTCTTCTTCACAAATAATTTGGAATCGTTGGAGATAAATAAAGCGTGTAAAACTAATCAAAAAATTATAAACAACCAACTAAATTTAACTACGAGTCCCATTCTAAAATTTTTTCCTAAAAATTATTCGAGTAAATTTGTATTTAGTAATAATTTGAGTTAGGTACTAAATTTTTAAATTTTTTTTTTAAAAATAGATTTTTAAAAATAGATTCTGTCAAAGAAACAATATATGTTTTAATTAGTTATGACATCCTGAAGAAGAAAATTGTATTTTTAGAAACCGATAGATGTATTTAAACTCAATTTAGTGGTTAATAAAACAAAGATAATAAATAAAAATATGAATTTTAACCACAAAGATAATTTGCCAATTTTAAAAGTAGAAATATTTTATGTTTTCATGTTAAATTTCGATACATTTTTTGCTGATAGTAGGGACAGTAAATAATGTATAGGTACTATTATTGAGAATTAATTCAAGATTAAAATTACATTAGATATGTCGATATTTTCCACAGCGTTGATGATTCCACCTTTTGATATGATGATGAAAGGTAAAATACCTAATGAACCTACAGGAGTCTTCAAATATACAATTTATAAATGCTTACTACTTGACTATCGTAAATATTCCTTGCTTCACCCAGAGGTAACCGATATTTTCACTTGAGTTATCGGTACTAATTAATATGTTGAATCCATAATAATAATGGATAATTTGTATAGCGCCATTTGCGTAAAAACTTTCACCTCAAGGGCGCTTTACACATAAACTGTTTATAGTTCTACAATTATCTTTGTTTTTAAAATTAAAAATTGTTATTTTCACTTATAGAAATTACATTTTGAAAAGGTGCGTTTTTAGTTTCTTCTTGAATAAAGTATCTGATGCACTGTTTCTTATGACGGAGGGCAAAATCACACACTTTTGGGCACTTGACACCGCGAATGCCCGTTCACTAAATTTAATATAATATTTATTATATCGACCGTATTTTCTATGAATTTAGGCCTGCAGTTTGGAACAAATTATTAACTGAGAGATTTATAGGAAATTAGGTCGAGGTTTGGGTTTTCTAAACATATTTTCCGTAGATAATTTTAATACTTAAATATTATAATAATTATTATATTTTAATAATTACATACGTTTTAATCCAATAAGTACATGATTATATATTGACAACAAGAATAACCACATGCCAATATTGATATATGTTATTAAGATTTAGTCATACCGACTCTCTTAATAATTGGGTATGTTATCAAATAAAAAACTAAAACTTCAATCTAAAATGGCTAGAATGCGAACAGTTTTCACCGATACATGTACAAAATAGTACCTATTATGTTTAAAAACTTACACGAACTTACTTTACATCTAGCTATCGATACTAAAGGATGACAGGTATATGTAGTAGGTAGGTACCAACATTACATTTCTTACTTATGTTGCAAAGTAATTTCTTACCTGTTAAGCAATTACACTAACTATACAGTTAGATACATTAGCGTATTCTGGTTTACGTGTAGATTATAAAACCAACAATTTAAAAACTACGATTACGACAATCTCTACCTATCTACTAAAAATGGTTCTCTTGAAAAATAAATTTAATAGTAATATTTTCAGCTAGGTATATTTTAAATATGTCTAAGTACTGGTTTAGACATTATTATCTGAATGTTATTGTTAACAAAAAAATTAAAATTATTTTATAAAGACGAACAGATTAATAATGTAGTTTTTCGTAAATTAATATTTACACAGATGTAGATGAATGTAATGGTTATTATTAGGAGAACACATTCTTATTGTGAAGTTGTAATTATTCAGAACAGACGGTCTGTGATATTTTAAATATGAATTAAATATATTCATTAGAAAGATATACATATAAAATCAATTTTATCGAAAAATAATGTTCTTTCGCCATCGGGATTCGAACCTGGATCTCTTTCCTATCCGGGGAAGGTGCATTATCCAACTATGCTACAGCTTGATTTTATATGTATATATCTTTCTAATTAATATATTTAATTCATATTTAAAATATCACAGACCTATGTTCTGAATAATTACAACTTCACAATAAGAATGTGTTTTCCTAATAATAAAGTTGTATTAATGTGTTCAAAATTCAATAAAAATGAATTGATGATTCTGGCGTCTGCTATCAGTTTACTCAAAGGTATTTGAGATTCTGTAAAAATAAGGTAGATGGCTCTTTCAAATAATGGAACGATTAAATGTATTAATATCAAAAAGGTAACATATAGGTTCGAAAATTGTCGCTAAAAATATTGTCGCTGTAGCATAGTTAGATAATGCACCTTCCCCGGTTTGGAATGAGATCCAGGTTCGAATTCCTGTGGCGCAAGAACAATATTTTTCGATAAAATTGATTTTATATGTATATCTTTCTAATTAATATATTTAATTCATATTTAGAATGTAATTGTTATTCGTTAATTTCATTTCAGTTATGATACAAAATAAATAAATGATATATAAATTGTTTTGCGTTATGGAGCATTCACATACCGTGTTGTGAATATTGATAATTATCTTAATCGTGTATCGTATTAGGACTGTTAAACATAAGTAAGGGTAGTAAGTCAAACACCCGTTTTATGGTTTTATCTCATTCGCCGTTATAAATCCCAATAGGCATATATTTAAAATACTCTCATGCATTTTGACGATAGTTTTGTAATAATAAATATAGCATATTTTATTTCACAATAATTATGTGGATAGGTACCTACCTACTACACTTTTCAATGTCATAATAATATGATAAAATCAAAATAATTTTATTTTCTTTCAAGAAAGTTAAATATGTATCGAAACATGTTTAACTAATCTGAGGATATATTAGATTGGGTAGAAAATAAATTAAGTGTTAGAATCTGCAAAATATTTTTTGCAACCATCGAGCCTGGATTACATGAAATATTATATAAGTGTGAATTAACAAATACAATATACAATCGTTGAATAAAGGAATATTTTTATTTGTAATCTTTCATTCATATGCTCTTTTTTTGTCTAGTGGATACGGCGACTTTCAAACGACGCCCAAAGTCTCGATAGATGAAATAATCGGAGCAGTGGTAATGACATGGCGAAGATTGGTGGAGGATTGAAGAGAGTGGATAAATGCCTGATGAAGGGTTTATATCGTTTTTGAATGGAGCTTATTGTAAGTCTAGAAGTTTTGTACGATATGTCTCTATTCTGTATCTTCTTTCCAATATTTTTATATTTAGTGTTGGATACCTGCTTAGGTATGTTGAATGAAAATTATATTTTATATGTAGGTAGATATATAATGCAGGGAGTAGAATTAGAATTGGTTTTTTTTTTTACTAAAATTATTCAGAACTTTTGTTATATTGAGATTTAACTGTATTTTTTATTGAGAGATTTTAACAGTCCTAAATATTGAATGCTTACCTATTGTCAATTCGGTTTAAATATAAAAAAAATAAAAAATGTTTATGTGATATGAGAACATTTATTTATTAATTCTTTAAAATAACTTATGTAAGGTGTATGAATTTTTATAATTTTTATATGCACCTATATTTAATTCTCAAAATATAAATATTACACATGATTGTGTATTTTTCTTCATTTGGGTTCAATATGATTTAAAATATAAAATAAATTCTAAAAATCCAAAAAAATATTTTAATACAACAGTATTAAAGTAACATCACAATTTATACTGCGAAATAACATTAAGTGAGTATTGACAAATAATATGCATGAGATACGCCGTTTGGGAAATGTTGAATTCTGGTACTAATGCTGTTTTATAAGATAATTTTCACAATTAGTATTATTAATTCGCTATAGGTTTTAATCGGTAAATGTATTAAGAGCAGTGGCGTAACTAAAAAATTAGGCCCAATGGTAAATGGAAGGGCTCGCTGTATATAGGTCATTATGAAATATATAAGAATATTAAGTTCCAAGTTGCTAGCCATCTGATCCAACATGCTAGCAGAGTACTGGTGTACGTCAAAAATGCACGGATTTCGTGAAAAATGAAAATGGAATTGAAGCTATAATTTTAATTCTGGCTGTGGTGGATTTTAAAAATCGTTTACATTATCGCTGGTAAAAGTGTCGAGATCAAATGCTGTAGTGCGCGAATCTTTTGGGTCTCTTTCTAACGTGGGCAACAAAGCGCCGCATTGGTTGTATTGACGTAGTTACGCCACTGATTAAGAGTACATTCGCATTAATGCGTTTCTGATGCTGTAGACGTTTGTGAATAAAATAAATAAAGCGTTGGCCGGCAGTCGGATGAATCGTACTTTGATGATGTTCCGTGGCCATCGTCGGTCATTTATAACGTGTGCCAACACGTTAGCGAAGTCATCAGAGGTGTTCGGTAAGTGGGTGCCGACACCGGCGCGCGTGTGACCCGCTCCACGCTGCTCCCCGAGCAACTATCTACCCGCCTTCCTCATCGTCACATCTTCTACCAGGAAGGCTCGTTTACGCCAATTACGGCTTTCGGTAACCTGACACTTGGCAGAAATACGTGTCTTGCGATACAGCGTTGTGGGAGGGCCGCTTTTAAACGGGATCAATTTATACTCTCGAGAGTTCTAGAATGCTAGCGATTTCTAAACATTTTATTTTAGTGAAAACAAACGCATTCTGGAGTCGGCTGTTTTGTGGAATTTGTTTATCCAGAATGTGAATGTTTTTAAAACAATTATTGTTTTAATGCCCCAAATCGCTAGAGCGCTTCTTAATCTTATCGTAACATGGACACATTCGCATACAAAAATGTGAATGCGCTCGATCCCGCCTTCGGGTGCTCGGGTACCAGAACTCGCGACGCTGCGCGCGCTGGACCCTGGCCGCGGGACACTTCCCCGCGCAACTGGAGTGACGCACCAATCGCGCGGGAAAACTGTCCTCGCGCGAGCTTCTTCTCATTTGAGAGAAATAGTTACTTATATCTTCGGCCAGGTGTAAAAGGAAATGTTTTTCACTTCGGATTTGTAAAATGAATCCGTTCAAAAATTACAAATCATAAATATGCATCGCGATGGCGTCCGGAAAGCGGGCGCCGACCGCCGCCCGCCGCGGCCGCCGGCGGGCGACTGGCTCGCGGCCGGGGGCGGGGGGGCGGGGGGCGCGGCGGGGCGGGGCGCGGGCCGCCATTGGCCGGCGGGGCGGGGCGCCGCCCCCGGGCGCGGCTCCGCCCCGCGCGCCGGCCGCCCGCCAGTACACATCCGACCGCCGAGCGCGCTGGCTGCTCCGTGCGCCGCTCCGTCTCCGCACACTCCCGCACTCGCGCCTCCGACCCGACTCTCGGGGCGGTGCCTGCCCGCGCGGCCGCGGCCCGTCCGCCCTGCCAGGATCGCGCGCGACCCGCCGCCGCCACCGCGTGTGCCGCCGCGTCTCCCAGTGCCATCGCGACACGTGGCCGTCCACCGCTCCCGACCGAGCGAGCCCGCAGCGGCATGCGGCTCCGATAGTGCCCCGGAGTGACCGCAGCCGACATGCTGTCGGGAGAGGCCCCGACGGCGGCCAGCTAGCCGCTAGCCGCCAGCCGCCAGCCCAGGACGCGCCGCCCGCCCGAGGAGATGAGCGACCTTTACCTTGCAACCCATTGTATACGCAACAACAGTGATCTTTAGTAATAGTCTCGTAGATTGTAATTGTACTAATTCGATAACGCCGCGACCGGTGAGAAATGTCATTCGTGTGGTTTTCCGCAGATATCTGACAGCTCTCCCGGCCCACGGACCGTTGTTGTGACAGGACCGAGCGCACCCCAGGGGTGCAGACATTAGTATCTATAGATAAGTGATCCATATCCAACAGTGTATACCTAAAAGCCTATTTTACCGTCTGTGATACGTTGCCCGCGAGCTTCATCGATACAAACAGAAATTACACATTCAGTCGCTTTAATTCATTGATATTTGTGTTGTAGAATACTGGCCGTAGTGAGTGAAGTGAACTTGTGCTAGTGGAGGAGAGGTGTTCAGTAGGGTACACGTGCTCCCGTCGTGGCCAGCGAGGCGGCCCTCCCCGCCGCGGCCCGAGCTCTGATGGCTCAGCCGAGGGTATGTACAATAACGTTGTCTCATTTCATTGCCTCATCTCCGTCCCTCGTCCCTTCGCCGTACGATAATCTAGCTAAATTACAGTGAAATCTTACTAGGATTGGCTTGTACCGAAAATAACAAAAGATCTATGTGTGCAGATGTCATATGCTAGTGCTACTGTGTTATTGCGAAAAAAAGTAAAATTTTGGTATCATCGCGTGTATTGGTGCAGAACGAGAGTTCAACACGAAATTACACACTACCTTTATCTGTCTAGAATAATCAAATTTATAAAACTCAAATCAATAAAAGCTTCCAACAATCATAAATTCCATAAAGAATGACAGCGATCCGGAATGGCGTGATGTATAATACGACAAAAAGGGGAAAAAAATCACTGACAAAAATAACTTTGATAAGAGAGTCAATAATAAATAATTAGATCCGACAAAGCGTACATCCATATTCCCTACATCCACTAATTTGTTTGTGGTATTCGGAGCCACTAACTACCTTGAATAGTGGTATAATTACTGGCGCAGTTAGCCAGTCTAATTTGAACGACGTCAACAATTTGATATTAAGTGATTTTTAATGTCATACACTAGATCAATTTGCAACAA
The DNA here is from genome assembly GCA_031772225.1 of Eubasilissa splendida. Classification (NCBI taxonomy): domain Eukaryota; kingdom Metazoa; phylum Arthropoda; class Insecta; order Trichoptera; family Phryganeidae; genus Eubasilissa; species Eubasilissa splendida. Next base: position 14,644,358 of record CM062861.1, on the reverse strand, counting down.
TGCCTGTCAAAATCTATCTACCTGACGTTATCTCGGAAATGAACTAATATAGGGAGAAACGTATTTGACGCATTCTAGATTTCATAATAGCATAGTCCTGTTGAATACAAAATTGTAAAAGATCAATTAAAAAATGATTTGTGTGCGCTGTAATTTTACAAAGTAAATGGATACTCTTTACCTCGTCTCATATTGGCGCCGATAGCTTTCTAATTTAATTTAAACGGCAAAAAATCCCCCTTGAATTTGGGATCGTATTTATTTCCTTATTTTCTTCTAAGGTCACTGCTCATTCATCGGGTACAATAATATCACAGAAAAAAAAATGGATGACATTACGAGGATTCTAGCTAATAAAAACATATTTTAAATGAGAGAAATTAAATAGGTAATAATGTAAAATGCCAAGAAAAAAATCATTAATAGTGATGAAATATTACATGTTAACATAAAATACAAAACATTATGACAAAAGTAATGTGAAAACATAATTTACGAATGAAACTTCGCAGGTAAAATAAGAGTGTTAATTTTTAATTAACCAACTAACTTACCATTACGCTGTTTCACCGCAGGGGTAGGCAGAGAGGATACTTCTGTCCTGGCACAATTATCGCTTCATCCACATTCATACATTTTCTCGCCGATTATTGCGCCTTCTAACAAGATCATCCTCCAGTATCTGGTTTACCTGGTCACGCTAGGTCTTCCGCGGATGTTCTCTCTTTATGGTATGCCATCAACACTTGCGTCATATATCTTTCTTACCATTCATCCGTTCAATGACCAAACCACCTAAATGATCCATTCTTAATCTTACTCAGTTACTGCTACATGCTCCATTCACGGCCGACGAATAGTTCAATGTAAAAAAAAAAACATTCTTACTTAAAATGTGTTATTTATTGACGATTTCCGTAACATACTTATGCACCCGTATGCGATAATATCCGACGGGCGATCAACCGCCCTTATTATACATCAACCCTTATTTCTAAAAGGCTCGATACTTGTGTTTAATGGTCGCCCGTTAAAAATGAAGTTAAATACAGATTTCATGCAGTTACGCTCGAATCTCGCCAATATTTTGTAAATCAATTTTGATTCATTAACAACCATTATTTATATGGAAGCACACAAAAAGAATTGCTTGTTTACGGACCAGGCAAATGTCCGTCCTACGGACGGCTTTTAACGCAAACGTTAAATACATTGTGAAAATATCTACAAGTAATCCCATTTTGCGGTCATTATAAAACATAATAGTAGACTAGTTATTTAGGCACCTGAATTTTCGTATTATTTTTAGCTATTGGTTAAAAAAATATTTTTGTTAATTTATTTTTTAATATTAAAATAATACGTTTTATAATTTTTATTACTTGAAGATATCTAAATTAACTTTACAAAAACCAGAAAGTCATGATACCTTATATGCCGACGGGATATATTCATGTGCCATACAACACACACAGAGAGGCATATAACTAAATGAAATAATATGAATAGAAAGTAGTTAACAATAATAACCTACGTCAACTTTTAGACTTTTACCTATAAATTAATAAAATATGTTTTTTTTAGAACGGATTGGCTAACAGTTAAATAAATTTGTACATAATAAACAAAACCAAATAACTTGTTTATTTAAAACACGCTGTATGTTGTGCGTTTTTTATTAAGTTTGTCTGCTCTCCATCAATGGTATGGGAATTCGATTTTTTGGCCAAAACTTTAGATGATAGTCTTTGGATAGTCAATTTAATGTAAAACAAGATGTTTTGAGAATTCGTTACTAGCAATATATATAGTATAGTTAAATAAATTATCTTGTTTAATAAAACACCCTACAATACATAATAATAAAATAAGGGAATTTCGCATTTTTTAAAAACATTTTACTGATAAAATTTTTTATTTTATATTAAAAGCATTGGAATGTAAAAAATTAATAGTTTAACAAATATTTTTCAAAAAGATGGTCGGGCCGAAAACTATTGAATGAAGTTGGAAAATGAATATGCTCGATCTTTATTAATTTTTTTTTAGTACCTATACTTAGTAAAATTAATTTTACATCCACTAACAGTGCAAAATATTTGCCCGAGCATGAGAAAAGCTCAGTGAGGTCGGCATTAAAATACGGAGTAGGTACTATGTACTTTTAAAAATATCTAGAAATTATTATTATTAAGAAATAATTCCGATTGCGTTGGTAGGCACTGCAGAAAATTTATCGTCATTTATGTAGTAGGATATGATTAATTATTCGTTTTATATAGATTGTATTACACGCCGAAAAATATTTTAGGTACTTAAATATCGACGGAAATTCATTTTTAGAGTAACAACATATCTTAAATATAAGCCAGTTAAAAACAATTTTCGCTTAGATGTTAATATTTTTAAGTTGTCAGTTAAAAAATATATCGCAGTTTGGAGATCGGATTTGGATACGAAAGAGTTAAAAATATACAAATATTTTTAAAAATCGTAAAGTGTTTGTTAGAAATTATACAGAAGAGTTAGAATAAGTTCGCTTAAATATTTATATATAATGTTTGACCTGAAACGATTATTTAATACATACATTTATAATTACAAATCTGAAACTTTTAATCATAATATGTTGAATATGTTCAGTTCATTGCCAAATTGGTATTGAAACATTAAGGACCTCTACCGGTAAGTCTTCCTCTAGAGCAAATCGGGAAAGTCAAGATAATTATTTTGATCGGAACACCGCGCTCAAACATTCTTCTATCTTTGATTTGTTTCCTAATCGTTTTTTTTGTAGAACCTCCGTTCTAATAATATTACTAAAAACAACGCCAATTTATCCTGCCATTTCTTTAAAGTTAGATTCACTTATTTATTTTTTTAACTAGCTCAAAAACGCAGAAGTTATATATTGTTTATAATATTTTTGAACAGAAAACAAAGAGAGAAGTCATGCCCGTGTAAAAAATCTCTCCTGCGCGAAAACATTATTTCAGCCGCAATTTTTTTTAATTCGCGGGCAGTTAGTTGAAAAGAAATAGTCCGTCGGGTAAGACAAACGCGGTGACGTCATACGCCGCGAAGCTTAAAAAATATTTTTTTCAAACCGTATATTTTCATAAGTTGTTTTTTTTTTTTTTTTGGCCAAAGCTCAGCGGCGCGAATGTTAGACGTTCTCTACTCGGTATAATCCTTTTTTGTTAATCAGTGAAATATTCAAATCAGTCAACATTGAGATTTTGTCCGTATGAAATTTTATCCAACCGTGTTTTATTGCAAAAATATGTTAATTATGACGATTTTTAAGATACGCCAAATCCGACTTTAACAATGCAATCCGATGTATCCGACAGTGAATAAAATGAAATAAAATATTATTATGTATGTAGGTACTTACAGGAATACAGTACTGCGATGTCGTGGTTACTTGAACCGCGTGATTTTTTTTTAAATCTTGAAAAAGGGTTTTAAAAATATTATAATAGGTTTACATACGTAAATACCTGTGCCGATATCTATGTGCTTATTTAACGTTTCAAACATTGCAAAATACATCAGGCTAGGTCAGAGAGTTAATGAAGCTGCCTTTTGGCACCGGACATTTTGCCTTTAAGCTTAGGTATTTAAGCCTTGTCAAATAATAAATGGTTTAAAGCTACCGATATCTACTATAATTAAAAAATATTAATATATATATATATATATATGACATAAAAATATAAGATGTGTTCATAAAGTAATTGGATATTAAACATTGTAAAATTTTCCGATGTCACAATCATTATTATTAGATGTTGGTTAAATATAAATAAGTCTTTAGTAACCTTAAAAATATTATGAACCCGTCAGTATTCCTATGTTAATATTTATTTTATAAATTATATACATTTCAATAGTTTTCGCTCAAACTCTTCTTTTAGGTAAATATTATTTTTAGGTAAAGAACCCATTTTTTTAAAAATTATAAAATAAGAGTTTTTTTGTCTTGTAAAATCTCCGGCAGTTTTATTAAGAATTCTGATGAAGTGTTCAACAATAAAATCTGACTAGTTTCTAAATTTTTATTACTTATAGGTAGGTAGGTAATAATTTATAATTGCGTAATCAAGTCATACCCGTCATATGTTTCATCGGATACCATAAATGTTGAAGCAATAAAAGTCGTTTATATTTTATGGTGTTTGTTTTCATGCGAAGTGTAGCAAAATACGATTCGGTAGAATATAAAATTACTTTAATCTAATTTCCATAAAATACAGGTGCGGTGGGAATCTATCTACAAGCGTTTTTACCAAACGAAAATAAACATTTTTAAGAATAAGATATCGTAGCACTTTTATATTTATTAAAAATAAATTATTGTTGTTACAGTGATTATTTATCATAAATAATTAATAATATAAAGTGTTTTCTTAAATAATAAATTGATAAGGTATCATCCACCAGTTAATACTAAAATAAATAATGTAAAACGATGTTAACCAGTCGATTTCGTACGCGAATCAAATAAGTCCAATCGAAGTAGGTACTCCGCAGAATAATATTATTTACGCATAAATAATATTACGAAGGTTAGTAGCGTCACGTGGCGAAATTTAGCATCTTGTTTTTTATTAGATTAGACAAATCGAGCTCTGAAAATGTACACAATTAATCCGTGGTCATTTCGTAGGAAAAATTATAATTTTATACGTACGTAGGCACCGACTAACACTTAATGTTATTAGAAAATATTTTTGTTCGTTTTATTTTATCGAGCAATTGATTTATATGTGTGTGACATAGGTTGCATACTTAAATATTTAATTGGCACTATAAATCATGTCAAATTAAATTTATTATTGTTTATGAAGTTGATAGGTGCCTATAAATAATTGTATTCTCCCGTTTAATATGTATTGTGTACGAATCTCCATAAAATAAGTGTGAATGAGAGAAATATGCAAAAATATTTTTAATTTCCTGTATTATACATATAGTTTGGTGATTAAATATCTATTTTATACTTGCACGTAAACCGCGATGCACTTTGATAAAGTTGAATTAATTTTATCGGTGCCTTTTTATTGTGCGTGAGAATAATTTAAACGTTTCCGAAATGTACCGAGGAACAGTTTGCACTTTTAACAAATAATTACGATGAATATATAAATAATTACAATCACGCAGGCACTTAACTTCGAGAGGGCTATAAAACAGGTAACGGAATACCTCTCCGGGTAATCAAATCAGTTTACGACTCGAAACAAATTCGATGTCAGTTTGTCAGAAACGGAGGACGTGACTATTGGCATTGTGGTCCGCGCTATATTCCATTTGTACGTTCCTCATTCACCAGTTATTTGCTACAATAGCGATATCGGTTGTGACATTTTTACATTTGCAAGACTGCAGGTAGGCGAGACGACGTAATAGATGGCAATACAAATTATTATATGACACAGTAATGAAACAATCAGATTTGTGTGTTTGTTTATAGATATGATCACAGACCAGTAAATGAATAGACATGAAATAAAGTATACACATAGGAGAGAGATTTGGAATATTAGTTGCAGGACGAGGAGCATTCCACACGATTAGATATAGAAAAAATATTTACTCATTAAAAATTCTTTGTGTAAACAAGACGTATTTTTTACATTAATAATGCATATTATATTATCAGCGTTTAAATTTTTGTTGCAATCGCGTTACATATTTAAAAAAAAAAAGTCGCAGCGCTATTTGATTGCATTAATGGTACCAAAGTGATCACGTGAGTGACACCAAAATGAAAATATTGAAATAAGGAATTTCCGTTAGTTCATGTCAATCTATATATTTGGTAGTCCGTGGATAGAATGCCTTTTATAATATTATTGAGAACTCGCTGCACAAATGCGGAAAACACGGGTCCGTCAGAATTTAGAAGCCTCTAATTTATACATATTAGTATTATGTATTTTTAATGTTACGAATAAATTAATGTCGCTAAAGGGTACTAATGCTATCACATGCCGTGAGGCCAAATTACTGTTGCGAAATATATCCCAGGCTTGAGTAAATCATACATTTAGATGTACTGTGACCTCACCGGGAATCGAACACGGAACCCCGGAAGTCAGCATTTTGCCAATTGGACTACCCTTTTCATATTATGATAATTATTACGTGTTTTACGAAAAAAAGATAGATTTAAATATTTTATTAGGAAATTACACGCATGAATATGTTTAATGCTGCTCTCTTATTGGTAACAGTCAGTTGAAATTAAACAATTATTTGCGGTACTCGGAGAACAATGCGATATCATCTTTACTCTGCATATTATAATTAATAATTATGTACCTACTCCCGTTTTATCTGTCTGTACTTGCCAACATAAATATATTTATTTATTTTTGTAAAATTACACAGTTCCACAAACCAGAAATCGTTTGTCCAATAATATAAAAGATACTAATCATGTACCTAGATAGGTTGATGGTCTATGGAATCGTAAAATGATACATTTATCATACGAGTATGAGTATAACAATAAATATTTAGGTAATAAGTATGAAAGATATATTATTTAAAACCCTATTCTTGTGTTTTTATGGGCACATTTGATTCATGACTAAAGATATATGTGATTTTCTGCATATTTTAATTTTGATTACATTCATTTTTATTTATTTGGACGATTTATCCGATCTATTTTAAAGGATTCATACAAATATAGCTAATAATACAAAGTAGTCGTCAAATCTAAAGGTTGTACATATTTTCTAAAATTTGTAGAACGTTCGGAAGGCCGCTTTGTTCAGAAGTCACCACCTCTCGAGTATTTCCAATAATGGCTGAAGGAACGTAAAACAATACCAATTAGCTGAAGTACCTACTTGAGCCACGCCTTCGTTGATCAAAACAATCATCCATCCAGCTTCAATGTTCTGAAATAATTGCACCCGCATCTCTCGGTGTAAGCAGACGGATGTGCTCGGTACCCGGGCGAGAGCTTTTGAGTTCAATTACCGGCTTTTGGTGGGTTAGACTGATTATACGCCTCATTGACAGATTAAAGTGGACCAATAAACTATACTTAGCCAAAAAAAAATTGCCCCGTAATTATTGTAAAAAATAATGGTACGTTCCCATTTATTAAAAGCTCGTTCGATAAAATAAACGTGTTGCAATAATATTCGCCCAGAGCAGTATTGCCGACGAGAGAATTTTCTGAACATACCTATTATTATGTCCGAACAAAAGAAAGTACCTGTGTTTCCTATTTGATGCCTGTTAAATATGAAATAAATGCAATTGAATCTGAATTTGAATTCGATTAAAAATATTTACCGGGTTTATTACGAAAACGCTTGATATTTAAATCCGATTCCGTTCTTATTACTGTTACCACGTTTTAACTAGAGCCAATTTCCAAGAAGCGAAATAATACATGCATATTCACCTTAATACGGAAAGATGAAGAGATAGATATAGCAACGTTTACGTGAATATTATTGTTTTCCTACGTTTTTGGATGTTATGAATTTTTCAATGATTGTAAGAAACAATTAATCCGTTTCACCCGAGTCGGAAAACAACCATTTTAATAGCCGGTGATGTACATGGCTATTGTTAACATTTGGGAAGATTTCCACTCGCCGATAAGGCTGCATACATTTTGGGAGAATTTTTCTACTATTCGTCTGTAATTAGTTCGGCAAGCATGCCGGCGCACATGCGGGAACTGAAACATCTACGAGTACCTGCTGTCTCACTGCCGAGACCACTGGAATATAAATGTAAATTCTAATATTATTGTGTATTATACACTCGGCGACTCGTGAGTAATCGAGTTAATATAATACATATAATTATTTTTTTATATAATTGACTAATGTAGGCACATTTATTATATTATATTCTAATTAACTTCCTTGATAGTTGTATCGTTTTTTGTATTTCTTTATTGCCCTTACTGCCTTTAGCATTGATAATATCGTGAGAAAAACTTTTAGAATATTTAATTCAACAGTGCACTTCTCGGACACAAAAGTATACAATACTATTATTTATTTTTAATGACGTATTTTTACTCTTGTAAATCTCTCAGGTCAGAGCACTTTAACTCACATTATTAGAATAATTAAAATTTACATATTCTTCTACCGAACGAATGAATGAATATATTCTAGAGATATTGAATTGTATTTCAAATTTTTCCCCCGAGTATCCTAGTATTTTGTTATGATTCCCAAAATACCAGGAGAGCATTCCGTCGCAGCTGATATCGACCGTACTGTCCGATCAATAAAAGAAAGCTGTTGTACGAATCTACCGCGCTACCCTCGCTGTCTCCTGCCGCCCTGGTACCGCGCTAGGGCGATGCTCCGCTCCGGTGTCATCATCAATCATGGCGGCTGTCCCTCTCACCCTCGGATGACCCCAAAACTGGAAACTCACCAAGGCCCGCCGAAAGCACAAAATCGATGTGATATTTCATAACTAGGAAATATTTATTTGCCTGCTGCGTTAAAAGAAACACCAACAAATGTTAGTTTGTTATGTTGGTAAACATTATTGCGCAGGTTAGATTTTTATGCGTTTGAATATGAAATTTTTTGGTGGTAGGTAAAGAGGATAAAACACCACATTTCTAACCTAAAGTACAATTTTTACCTCGTACCCATTAGTACGTCTTCAGAAACGTTGAGATTATCTATGTCATGACAGGATCACGGTGTACCTATAATTCAAGGCAAATTACAAATCTCATTAAAATAGTTTATAATATCGATGTTACAAAAATAACAATTGCGATCATTTTTTCTAAATCGAATCTGAGCTTTCAAAGTCGAATGGCGAGTTTTGTATAGGATTGCGGGCAATATTGGTTGATCTCGATAATTGCCGACAACTATTATAAATTCCTACAATTCTAAGTACCGAAATGAATTAAAAAATCTTTTAAAAATCCGCCCACGACGGACGGCTTCTCCGACCACCGTCCACCGTCCATCATTCACGCTCACTGCTCTGACAGTAACGCGACTATGCACCAGAGCCGCCTCAACTGTTTGGCCGATCGGCCTGCAGCCCTGGGGCGCGAATCTAGCAGAGCAACTCGAGTTAAATGTGTATGAATCTAAGACAAATAATTTAAAACGTAATTTGTTTTAGATGTTAATAACTGATTTATTCAAGTAATTAATAGTTAAGTTACTAAAAATAATAATCATTCATTTAAAATACTAGTTTCTCAATAAAATTAAAGTAAAATATATCTTTCCGTGATGCATAAAAATACATAAAACATATTATAATTGATTAAAAAATTAGCATCTAGTAAAATTTCACGAATTAATAATATGAGGTGTGACATTTTTCAAAATTACCTCGTAATAGTAATTATTGTGTACACAGACACTAAGAATCATCTGGTGCTAATTTATATATGTCACTGCATTATATTAACTTATCTTGTTTTAATGTGTAATTAAGAATTATTTAAAATTAAAATTTGTTTCTAAAATATTGAATAATGATTTCGTATCGTTTAAATTATATTTTTTTATGCCATCGTCAGTAAGAATTGCTTTGTGACAAGATTCTCATGACGGTTCTGTGCGTCACTATCTCACACGACACACGAGTCGATGTAGGTATGAGTAACAAAATGAAAATCTATTTATTTAGTATTTTAGATGCAGCCGTGGACAGTTAGCACGGTATAATAAGAATTTTTTAGTTAATAAAGATATTCGGGTACGCGTGAGATGACTGACGGTGGACTGTAGAAAAAACTTATTTCTCAATGTGTTGACTAGTCCCACAGAATATTTATTCGAATTTCAAACCGATCAAATTAGTTAACTTTTTTTAGATGCTAGATTTTCTTTTTTTGAACATACGCGTGTACCGTAGTTTGATGCATACTAAGTATATTTCAAAATTCAGAGCTCGATGTCTGAGACATAAGGCTCTGTTGCCGAGTTGTCGTTTCACTAGTAGTCGCCATTATTTAATTACAGGATAATAATGATTTATTACTTGGTGTAGAATTTTTTAATGGATAAAATGTAGCCCGCTTAGTCAACTTGTGAGAGATAACGGCGGAGAATACAACGTTGTTGAATTTTTCGATGATCTTGGCCAATGTCAAAAACGTACTTTATATGTACAAATATATGTAGGTATTTTCATTTTCGACAGTTCGAAAGATTGTCGGTTAATTTATTCGGTGTTTTATTAGAAGTGTGTCGAAAATCCGGCATTGTCTTATTATGTAAAAATATTATTATATAATACTCGAGGCGTTTGTTTAAAAACGCCTCAACCTTCGTTTGACGAATGGATCAACAAGGCAACACATTATTATTTCTAAAATCAATAATGTTCGTTGATTTGTTAATTTAAAAATGCTTCGTTATATTCTGTATATATTTATTTTATTATCTGTATACTTATAATGGATAATTTATCTAAATTGGCAAAGGCCACAATAAATGAACTAAAAACACAGTGACAGAATACCAGAGATTATATTTGAAAATCATCTTACAGCGACATCGCCCGACTTGTATCAAAAGATTTTAGGTGCTTGATTTATTTGACGTCACTGCCACTCTTTAGACGTACAACAATAATAATAATTGAGATTAAGAATAGCTTCAAAGGACAGTGTGGGTTTTTTTCTTATCTCGATCCATCTAAGCTAATCAAATATTTAAATTGTGAGACAATCAGGCATGCAAATGAAGTCACCTCGTTTCTGCATTTCTGTGAATGTTAGCGATGGCCGATTTCCCGGTTATGACTATAAGCAGCGTTTTCAAACGATTTAATAATAATAAAGTTATGTCGTTTTTGTCGTTCACCAAATCATTTATTTATCCGGCAAATTAATAATTTCAATGGCAATCATTTTACGCCGGTTTGTGTCTTATTTTACGTACCAACGCTGCTATTTTTTCAAATTTGGAATTTCATTCTCATTTCATCCACAATATATCATTTCTGATGGTATTTTAACTGTATCAATCTACATCTGTTTCGAGATGTGTTAATTAAAATATACATTATACATTCTTATAATTCATCTAAGAACACACCTACGTATAATAATTATCTACAATTATATATCATACCCATTACACACATGTCAGTCATTTTTTGTGATTTATTACATTTTACAAAACACCTAGATCACAATCGAAATAGGAATTTGCATTATTTTGCATCATCAACAAAAAATTAACGAATCGAATGGAAAACTTAAATATATTTAATTTACAATAATTTAAATACTCTTCAAAAATAATTGAACTATAACTGGTGTTATCATATGTGCCTTGTTTTCAAATATCTTGTGTATATCGCATTCAATGCAGCTATAAGTGAACCAAATACAAATCGAATACGCAAATCTGGGATTGTATTTTGATATATCTCAATATCACATTACACGATTAAAGACAAGTAAATAATGACTAACAAAGTATGACACTTATCTAGTACGTATCTATATCTCTGTTTTGTGTATTTATTTGCTAACGTAAATTATATAAGTATAACAAATTAATATCTGTTTTACCGTCTAATCATGAGTTTAAATTTGTGTTAGATAACTACTTCCTCTTCTTTTAAATAAGCAATCCACCCTTCACGAGTGATTTGTGCCATTATTCAAGTTAAAACTTTATTTTACAGAAAAAATTACAATAACATTATAGAATAGGAAATATTACAAGTCAATACCATTGTCGTTCAAAACATTAGCTATTATATAGATTAAATGTGGCGAGTTAAGGGAAAGAAGATGACGAAAGCTAACCGGGAGTTGAAAATTATCATTGACGAGATTACTGTAAAAAAAACCTGCGATCCGTAATGGACAGGCAAAAAAGATATGGTCAAGGGTTTTCTCCTCGAAAGATAACTACTAGAAAATATTTTATATCAGTGTGCATGATTTAAGGGTCAATTAGGTAGTTTGGTCATGTGCAACGGATGAAGAAGAATATGTTAGGAAAGATATACGAGTGTTAATGCCCAGATACTCGTATGTACTGAAAGATGGTCCTATTAGAAGCCTCAACAAAAGACAATAGTGCAAGGAAGGATGTATAAACGTGAATGGGGCGAGATTTTATGTTAGGATAGAAAAAGATAACTGTATACCTATAATTTTTAACAATATTTTAAAGAAAGATATTAAAAAGTACAAATCACATTCTAGTACTTATCTAAGGACGTTTAGTGAGTGCCTACACAAGTTTTTCAATTACCAAAGCATTGTCCGTATTCTACCAATAATGTTATTATACATAACATATACTTTGCGATGGAAGTATATACATATGTATACATAACAAAGAAATAAATTGTGTGTGTTTCCTATTCAAATAATGATGTCAACAACATCCCGCAATCGGAAGAGGAGATTTTTTCTTTGGTCTTAATGGCAGAAATCAGCATAAATATCACATAATTTCTCATATTGAACCGCTTCAAAAAGGAGAGAAAAATTTATTAAAATCAGCTGATGTAACAATTGAGACAGGGAAGACAATAAAATTAGATTACTGTTATGTAAATGTATTATATTATTTGCAATTAATAGTCGGCGTGTAGATACATTTAGGTATTATTTTAATATTGCGGCATTTCTTAATTAAACTTTTGAAAATATTGACGTATTTTTCGGTTTATTACTCAAATTTGCAATTTTTTCGATACAAGTACCGATGTAACTGTAAAAAGTTGACAAATTAACATGATTGCGACATTATTATGCCATGCTTACACATATTATTCAGATCAATTGCGTTTTTCTGGACGCCGTACAATTGTAACATTTTCTAATATGGCAACATAGTTCCAATTTCGCGGCAAAAAATGCCACAGACGCGCCAACTTTAGCGCCCTAGAGTTTCGGAGCACGGTGTAATAATATTAATAGGAAGACAATAGCCAGAGATAATAAAAGGATATTTGAAGATGTAATAATCATCCAGTGTGTTTACTTTGGAGAGAATATCGGGGACGGGCGCGAGAGGCGGGTCGGTAGGTACCCCGTGTACATTCTGAGATATCGATTTATTGTGCCACGTTTTTTAACGGCTCAAAAATTGCCACATCATCGAAATTGATGGCCTGGTGGTTTTGTTATAACTTTTTTAAAGGCCGTCACCCTTTTAAGAGCGTTCGAAGGTAGGCTCAGAGTGGTCCGTTGAAAGCGAAAGATTGAAATCTAGGAGATTTACATCAATAATACATTTATTTGATATTTTTATCCGTTAGTTGAAATCCTATGTCAGTTTTAATCTCTATAATGTATCTAGGTGAATAAATCAAATTCATTAAGTTGTGAAACTAAGATGGAAGTCCATTCATATATGTCATATGTATGTATGGTCACAAGTTATATCGGCTTATAAAGGTCAGCATGCAATAATAACATCGTAGTAATGCACAGAATACCGTTTGGCTTTGTTAACGGATAGAATCAATAGAAAAATCAGGAATTTTTCTTAAAGAATAACCCAAAATTAAACGAATTAATTAAGGAGAACACATTTTTGTTGTGAAGTAACAATTTCAAAACATTGTTCTGTTGTATTTTAATACAAATTAAATTAATTTGTACAAAAGGAAAGGAGTAATTTATATACGAACTCATAGGTTACGTTTAACCACCAACTTCCTCAATTTGTTATTACCTATTCATTTTCAATCTAGCTCTTTTTTGGCACTGTAACATTCTAGTGCCTTCTTTTTAAACAAAAAAAAAATCTCTTTTAAAAATGGTATGTATTAATATTCTATCGTCAACAGTATTTTAACTTTTTATAATATAATTATATTATATTATACTGCCAGCATGTACAAGTACATCTAAAATTAAAAATAAATTAGTCCGATTATAAAAATCTATAGCTAAGTATATACCGTCGCTAAAACGCGACAGATATTTGTAAGATGGCTTAGTATGGTAATACAATTTATTATTTAATATTGGCCTTAAAGAGCAAATGATATTTATTGAATGCAGTGTCACACTAGCAGAAACCTATACTAATCTAAGTATCAGTGGCGTAACTTTGCCAATGCAGTGCATTAGGGCCCACGATAGAAAGGATCCCAAAAAGTTCACGCCCTAGAATTCATTAGAAATCGATATTTTTGTGAATATGCATATCTTTCACAATGAATCTACAGCAAGAAATTGAATTATAAAATAGGCGTATTAGAAAAACGCGCGAAAACATTATCGATGCATATAGTAGCAGTACCCCGCAAATGTAGGGCTAGAGACCAGATCATAACCGTATTGTGAAAATCGCCTTAAATTGAAGCAAGTATTTTTTATATTGCAAGTGCATATATATGCAGGGGCGAGTACTCCATATAATCAAAAAAGCTGTGCATAAGTATAATTTATGCAAAATAAATCTAAATGACATATTTATTTGATATATAATATATTAAGTATGAAGGTCCACACACAAATATTTCAGAGCTCGCATATTAAAGTTTTAACTAAACTTATATAGCGGAAGAATTTAGCGATGACAAATAAAGCTGCGCATGAATATTCTGCCCCAAACGCATACATACATACGTTCTGCAACAAACAATGCATATACATGTAATACGTGCACATGTAATACTCGCAGTATACACGTAATACTCGCGACTTTAGCGCCGCGCATTGTTCCAAATACACGTCTTCGCTTAAACAGACGTGCTGTAAAGGTGTATTTGAAACGCACTTGAATGAATGTGCTCCAATAAACTTTAATTATGGTATTAATTTAGATAATATAATATTATCATTATATACACTTATAAACATGTAGAAATTACCAAGAATAATATAAATAATTTTAAAGCTTTTCAAGAAGGGAAATTAATTCACAAAATCATGCTTGTGATAGAATATTTATTTCACATGAATAAAACCTCTAGTGAAAATAGAGCCAATAGTACTTTTACAGCATCAATATTAGCAACATAACCTAAGTCCATGCCTAGTGCCACGCCACTGATTATATGACAAGAGATTAATTTTTATTTTTTTACTCTTTAATGGATAAACTACGCAGTACTAATATTCGTATATATAATATACTTATTTAGGGGGCCTTTTTATTCATTCTGCACTGGGGACCAATTTTTTAGTTACGCCAATGTTAAGTATATATATATATCTTGATCAATCGATCCTAACAGCCTGGCCAGTGTTTTCTCGACACGTCGCTGAACGCGTACCTCCTCTGCCTCCTTATTAACCTAACGCGTATAGGAGATAATATACAGAATAATGATAACGAGAATTGTGCCGTGTGTTTGATGCGAGGAATTCCTTGTGTCATGTTAACACGCTGCGATTTTCCGCACCGCGATGGAAACCGCCATAACTGGTCGCCATAAAATTTACATATTAGTATATTTTTAACACCTCGCTTGATAATTGGCCTCCAGAAACACATTATTATGGAGAACAGTGAACGTTAGTGAGAATCTAACAAAATAACTACTCTTTTTATTGGACGTAATGGTTTGTATTATTCCTCTTGCGAGAAGGAATTCTCGGTTACACCTAATTTTCTATTCATTTTTTGGTATCGCACACATGTCTTTTTTAATTTTTATACTAACGATAATCATAATTTTTAAACACTATTGAAATTTTGTAACAAAACATAGCAGAATATTTAAATATGCCACGGGAACGAATAGGTATATGGTATTTTTTGTATCTCTTTGGCGGCGCTAAATCTTATAAAATTTGATGAGAAACATAAATATATATATCTATAGCATTCTTTCATGTGTTTATTCCATTATGTATTTGTATATAAGAATTCAATTTTATAAGTATTCAGTTGTTACGCGTTTTTATGTAATATTTATATTGATATTTATATCCTAAAATGAAAATGTATGATCATATTTTAGACATTTTACATCAAATTTTTGGCAAGTTTTAAACATTCTATATTTTCAAATTAAATCGACGTACTTGGTTAAAATCGTCCTAATTCTTCCTAAGCCAATCAAACCAAAGGGGTAGATAGTTATAATAAAACAAAAGAACATTGTTTATAATAATATAGAGATCTCAATAATGTCTGTTGATTATTTGATACAAAATTACGAAACAACTTATAGAAATTATACCTTTAACTGTGTACCGACATGGACTGGCATGGTCGACGCATTCAAATTTGCCAGACTGAAGGCTGACTGCGATATCTCCAAAAAATTTTATGTGCGTGGTGCACATCGAAGATGCTGTATAATACCTAAAAAAAAAAATATTTTCTCGTTTAGTTTTTTTGAGAATAGACTTACAAATACAAACTAATTAGAATTACCTTAATGTTGGTTTTGACGATTCGATTCTCGCTGGTAACGGGCTTCTACGTAGATTAACAATTTCAAATATGTATGCTTAAAATAATTCATATCTTTTTTAAATACGTGATTGACGTGCGCATATTGAGCAATTTATGTAGATCCTTTACGGTGCATTTCATGCAGTAAAATATAACTAATATAGATGTTTAATTACTTTTAATAATAATATATCGTACCTTAATACATAAGTATATGGTTTAATAAAAAAAGCTTTGTCTCAAAATACGTTTTCCCTTTTGAGCGTCGCTGTTAGCTACCACTTCGAAATCGTTCTGTGCGTACGATAATCAGCTAATATTTATCGAACTTCATTAAAAGAGTTTAGCATCTT
This sequence comes from Eubasilissa splendida, assembly GCA_031772225.1. Taxonomy (NCBI): domain Eukaryota; kingdom Metazoa; phylum Arthropoda; class Insecta; order Trichoptera; family Phryganeidae; genus Eubasilissa; species Eubasilissa splendida. The sequence goes on along the minus strand of CM062861.1, from coordinate 14,627,635 downwards.
TTGCGGGAACTTCAAAAAATAATATTGTCAAACTTTTAGCTCCTTTTTGAATGTAATACCTTGAGAGTTAAAAAGAGGGGAAGGGTATTCAAAACGACGGGTTGTGAATTGAAAAATGTTATAAATTGTTATTATTACAAATCACACTCTATAAAATATACTTATATAGATACAATTTTAATTCAGCTCTAATTTCGAATGCAAAAAGCAGCACTGTTAAAAATATTAAAAATAAATTCAATAATTAATATTTTACAAAATAACGCTTTTTTCAATGGTTTCGGAACAACGTTAGTTCCTTTGTCAGGATTGTATAAAAGTAAATCTAAACATACTTACTTTTTCTTTAGTTTTGTTAATTATCTTGAGATTTCAAAAATTTGCGACCTATGACAGTTAGGGTTGTCGGAAGGGGATCTTGATTAATGAAATAGGACTGGTAAATTAAAAACAAAATGCGAATGTATTACAATGGTTAAGAAACGTACATATTGCTCAATTTATGATTTTGAATGGTTAGTTAACTATCAGAACATATTTGAAAAAGCAAACGATGTTGCAATACACAATACAGTATGTGAACAGCGGTCTATCCGCAATAAACCTTGCATACTGTCCATTGCACACGAGTGTATTGTTTTTGCGCAATTTGGCCAAATTTCCACCCTTACTATAGGCTGATTTTCTAATTGCGAGGGACCCTGCTTTCAAAGGGCTCCCGAATTAATGAAAAAAGAAAAGTATAATCAGAAGTAACACAGAAAGTGTAAATAATTAAAAAATAATGAATGAAAATATCGTTTTAGCTCCTAAAATAGTGTTAGTTTCGGCTGCCGTCGGGTTTTCATGACATCTTGTACTCGGTCTTTTTTGGGTTGGTTCCAGAGCTTTAGGCTTCACGTTTATTATTATCGATAGCTTAACCTAAAAACGTCGTCCATATATCTGTATCGCTATTCGTGGTTAGCTTTGTGTTTTAATAATATTAATTTAGGGGCCCCTTGTCTCAAAATGTTGTTACGTACAACTCGGGCTAACCGGGTATTTTTTCCATGCCATGGATAGAACGCCAGGTCCACGTCACCGGCTAGCTTCAATCGGCACTTACAAATATTTGGGTTCTCACCGGGTGACGTTCATGGGCCGCTTCAAGAGTTACTGTTGTCTGCAGGGGAGAGTGAATGCACAATTATACAACCATTTTTGCTCACATTATAAACTGTATTTTTAACCTAAAAAGTAACCATCCGCATTGTTACCGATAATACGAATTTTTAGTTCCGTTCTCATAACACGCCACAGACCAGAGTCGCAATCCTCTTTCTGGTCCAAGATGCAGAGTAAAAACGCCATGATATCACATCTCAGTTGCAAAGCCAAACCGAGCGATTTCTCCGCGATTTTCAGTCGGATCGGGTACATCCAGCCTCCGGTAATCTGCACCGATACGTCAGAGTAGTGAAAAATCTCTAATTTGGCCACTTAAGCGCAATGCGGTCTCTAAAATATCCCCCAGACTCGCAGCCGGAGGCCTGGCGCGGTGGCCGCCGCTCGCCAACTCTTCTCGTTCGATCACCTTCACGCTTTCGATCCGCTCCAAAACAGAAATGACAGTTCTCCCATTTTGCCTCGCACCATAGATCATCTAGCTTCGTATTGGCTGGCTGGGCCGCCGGTTCCATAGACAGTGCACCCTTTAGCATCTAAGTTTTTGGTGGGCACTCCGCACGTGGACGCATGCATCCTTACGTTACAACGTCTTGTCTCTTATCCCTGCACCATAAATCCATCCTTAATCCTTACCAATTAGATTTTTTTATTGTTATGTCTCCTTTTCATTGTTTCTGATTTGTTTTCTATCTGTTTCCTTGCACTTGTTGGCGGTTTCTGGGTTATGTTGTGGTCGTTTCCTTGTGCTTGCTTTCAGTGTGTTATGTCCATTTCCCTATACTTACTGACAGTTTCTGACTTGTGTTATGTCCATTCCAGTACGATGACGGCCTGCACGGCGGCTACATGGAGGGCGGCCCCGGCGGCATGTACGAGCCGCACCGCGCCGCCGCCATGCCGCTGGGCGCGCACCACGGCCCGCACGTGCCGCACCCGGCGGCGGCCATGCACTACGCGCCCTCCAACCACGTGTCGCCGGTGCCCAACCACGTCATGGCCGCCGAGCCGCACGTGCACAAGCGGGACAAGGACGCGATATACGGGTGAGTCGACGATGGGTAATGCTTCTGACCATGGTCTAACATACCTTAATTATTATTTTTTTCCGTACCCCAAACTAAAGAAGGCGATGTTCTCAAAAGTGTCCAACAAAAAAAAATGCAATTTAATTTCTAAAATATTATTTTCTTAATAAAGCAATACCTAGACGCAAAAACGTAGATTCCGTAGGACGTTAAACAGAGTTAAAATTAAAGAGGTATATGTAGGATAGATACCTACCTCAAAATCTGATTCAATAAAACTATATTTTATATCTGATGATTATCTAAAACCCAACATTTAAGTAGCACCTTATTCAAAATTATTTATTTAAACTTGAGTGAGTACCAGTAGATATCCCAAAGTATATAGAATGTGCCAACCCCATAAAAATATGTCTTGCATTTCTGACTATGTACCGCAAAATAATTTAATTATTCAAAATTAAATATAAGTTTTTTCTAGTTAAACAAACGGCAAGTTTTGTTCCTAAATCCAGATTTTTTTATATTCAGCTTCAAATTAAGGATGAATTTGGCACTATTCGCGATATGAAAAGATCTCTGCCTCGCAAAGTTTATAATAGATTAAGAATATAATATTACATATAAAGGAACTCGTCTGATGTTTAAGATAATATTATTAGTTAATACACTGAAGTATTTGTTTGGTCGAGTTTTTACTTGTTTATTGTATATTATAACATAATCATTGTTTGATATTCTTCTATGGCCAATTAATGTGTATGTTTCCTGTGAAATAAAATAGGAAAGGTATGGACGTTATTTAATAATCATAGTTACATACTTCTTGCCGTATCCTCGCAGGGGTAGGAGAGTAGATAGAACGCCACACTCTTCCGTCATGGCAAACCACTCTTGCCTCGTTCATTTTCATACATCTCACGTTTGTTGAAGCTTCTGGTTTTTCTAATCATATCAGACCTTTTGTTTCTGTTTCCTTCAACACTCGTCTCATACACATCTTTTTTTGCAACCTTCTCGTACATATGCCAACCTCTTACATTAAATAAATCGATTGTTAGAAAGACATTTTATTACTACATTAAAATAAAAACAGTCGAAATATGCAGTACAGGGTTATCCAATAACTGATAGAATTTTAAATAAGAATAGTAGCCATGTTTATTAATAATTTTACAGATGTCATTATTATTTTTATTTAATATAGTCTGCCATTTTATCACGGAGCATTTCACATTCGGACGTTTTCAAGTTATCAAAATCAGACTTCATTTCGCAAACATAATTCTAGTTTACCTTAATTTAATATATTAATTACTTTCATTGTAGGGCAATCCTTTCCGTAAAACTGCTATGCAATTTGGCAAAAAATAAAAATTGTATAAAATAAAGTTGGAGTAAAAAATTTTTTAAAACTCAACGTGCACTTCGTGAATTTTATGGTCGACCGGTCAATTTGCTGCCTAGATCGTGTGGTATTTTTCCGATAGACAATTTTATGCAGAGCTGTGTGATGTCACTTGTTTATGCTGGTAAACCAACAACTGTTGAACAATTAAAAAATAACATAAAACGTGTAATTGGTGAAATTGCGTCAGATTTATGTGAAAGAGTGGCTGAAAATTGGATCCGAAGAATGCATTGTATCAAACGTAGTCGTGCTGCACATTTTAATGAAATTATATTCCGTTCTTTTAAATTAAAACAAGTAAATAAATTTAATTCTATTTTGAAGTTATATCACGCTTGTTGGATAACCTTATATATTTGATATTTTACATTGTATCTCGAAATGAGCTGGACATGCCGGGGTACGCATTTTATATTTATTTACTCTTTATTTATAGTGTGTATGCCTTTGGATCTCTTATCTATATGTCTGATTCTTTATGTTTCTTGCAGCCATCCCCTATTCCCCCTCCTCGCCCTGATCTTTGAGAAGTGCGAGTTGGCCACGTGCACCCCGCGCGACCCCGGGGTGGCCGGCGGGGACGTCTGTTCCTCCGAGTCCTTCAACGAGGACATAGCAGTTTTCAGTAAACAGGTAAAATGTTTTTTCTGTTTCAGTTGTTTTGAGTAATTTTAGACAAGTGTCCCCGTTTGATGATAAATGTCTTTAAATCATCAGTATCAAACAAATAAGAGTTTCGCATTAATCATATACACTAGACTCTTGATTATTTTGGTATTAACCGGATTGTGAAATAACTGGGGAAGAAAAAAATAATAATTACATTTCTGAATATTATTTAAAATTATTATAATATAATATATACATAAAAACAAAACCGGCGAAATTGCAAACACCGGAATGATTTGATCGCAAGTTATTATAACGGTGCGCTTTATTTCTGTGTATATTTTTGATGCAAGCGGGTACATGCATCATGTCGGTTGTAAAATTAAATTATGCGTGTACAGCGCTCATTTTATTATTAATCGTACTAATCATATATACTCGTATTTTATTTATACTAGTGGGACAATTTTTAGTTTTTTTTAACGGTTAAAAATGTTTCTACCATACCGTATAATAGAGAATCAACTATCACTATCATAATTGAAAAGTATCCGAGAGTGCGAAATACTATGCTAGAAATTGTACGTTCTATTAGTATCGATATTTAAATAAGAATTCGAATATTACAAACAATTACTGATAACATGTTCAAAACACAAATGTTGCTAATGTCGTTTTGCAAGTTCATCGACGGAACGAAGAACCGTGTTAGTTTTCCACATTAAAATCAGACAAAAAAAAAAAATTTGATAATATATTAATAAATAATGTTAACGAATCATCCTTTTTTAAGCAAAAGCAATGTGCACGTTTACGGCGAATCAAACGAATATTTTGGCATTGTTGTTATCGCGTAATATGGTTGCTTGACTGCTGATGGATGAAACGTGCATAAAGATATACAAAGTTGTATCGCGCTGACCGCGAAATGTGTGATCCGTCGATAGAGGCTAGTATTATTTGGAAGCCGACAACGCTTCAAAACGTTTCAATTACTATAATTATCAACAACGTAATAAAATTGTCGCTTTTTAAAATACTATTAACATTTTGTTTATTATTGACACACTAATGTAACGGTTTCATTGTTGATAATAGTACAAAACAATTCAACAAACAGTGAAATCTCGATCCATCGTTCTTCGAATAATCGTTTTCCCGCAACTATCGTTTATTTCTTCCAGTCCCAAATTAATTTCACACAAAACATCCAAAAACAGATCGTATGGATCGTTCTTCTATGCATCATTATACAATACAAATTTTAATTTAAACAAAAAAAAATGTTAAATATGAATTAAATATATTAATTATAAAGATATGCATATAAAATCAATTTTATCGAAAAATATTTTTGTTGCGCTACCGGGATTCGAACCTGGATCTCTTCCCTAACCGGGGAAGGTGCATTATCCAACTATGCTACAGCGACAGTATTTTTGACGATAATTTTTCGAACGTATATGTTACATACAATACATTTAATTAGTATTTAAAATATTATATATAATCTATCAGATTTACTTAAAGGTATTTTGAGATTCTGTAAAAATAAGGTAGATGGCTCTGTCAAATGATGGAACGATTAAATGTATTGATTTCAAAAAGGTAACATATAGGGTCGAAAAATTGTCGCTAAAAATAGTGCCGCTGTAGCTTAGTTGGATAAAGCACCTCCCCCGGTTAGGGAAGAGATCCAGGTTCGAATCCCGGTAGCGCAACAAAAATATTTTTCGATAAAATTGATTTTATATGCATATCTTTATAATTAATATATTTAATTCATATTTAAAATATCACAGACCTATGTTCTGAATAATTACAACTTCACAATAAGAATGTGTTCTCCTAAAAAAATAAAAAAAAAATATGTAACTATTTTTTTATATTCCCGCATTCATAGTTAATTTCAATTGGCCCCTTCAAAAACGATAGATAGAGGTTTCGCTGTATACAACTTAAAGTTACATTTAATCACGGTGTGCATATACACCAGCGGCGTGCAGTCGGTACGTTGAAATTAGCTGTGTTTTAACTAGAATTTCTACGAAATAATTTGAAATAAAGAATGTACCTAACAGTATTATTTATTATCTACGATTATTATTTTATTAAAATTATAATATGTAATATTTTGCCAGATAAATAATTTATTTACATTTTCGTACGCATAGTTACATAGGTAAAAATTATTTCAATGTACCTACTGACTTCACTCGTCTGGTAAAGATAGGTATGTTATGTGTCATTTGATCTCTTGTGTGAACTGCGCTTAACAATCAATAAATATCGTGATTGAAATTGATTGATTTTGTATATGAATAAAAAAACAATATACTTGTATAGTTAATTCACTTCTGCTCTCACCGAATTACTGTAATAATTAGGTTTTAAGACTTATTTTTTGCATAAAATTGGTACCTGGAATTACAGTGTTTCGTTTAAAATAATCGGCAATGAAATGCCATTGTTTTATTGAAAATGGCAGAAAATTGATCAGAAACAGTGTTCAAATATTTACCATACATCTACACAATACGTTCACACACCACATTCACACTTTATGTAAACAGTCTGATCAAACGAAAATTTCAAAGAGAATCGCAAATGCGAACAAGACAAACATTGATACACATTTTTTAAGTGATATAAATGAACGGGAATATCATTATGATGATTTTTAATGTCGATGTCAAAAATCGAGGAGTTTCGCTAAAAGATTTGAAGTTTCGTTGAAACGTGTTAATAATCAATATAAGTATTTGTAGTAAATTATTTAAATGTAATCGATAATCTGTAGATTATAATTCGCAATCGTTCGCTGTAAAATGAAGAGATTAAGATATGTGGAAAAAAATACGCGAGCTGTGTGTTTATCTTGAATTTAAGGAATTAATCGTTATCTTGTGGATATAAACTATAAAAGTCACGGCCGAGAATCCAATCGGCAGCACAACATGGCAAGTGGCATCTTATCTGATAGGTCATCGGTCCAAAAAGTGTATAATTTTTATCGATGCTAATACTTGTAACTAATACTTTACATTACAGTACTGCCGATTGTTCTTAGGTATATCCTTAATATAGTGCATACATAAATACGGAAAACCCCTGTTCATCTCCCGGGGGATACGTTTTGGACATGGTCGCGATAAGCGATATTTCGCTACCAACGAGGGATTAAAAAAAATATTTTAAAATTCGAAAAAACACTTTATTAATAACAACCAAAAAAGGCATACATAACATAATTCATTTATTTTGTTCCGCGTTGCAAAAAAGAATCGTTTATTATGCAAAATTTGCCGATAACTGTCAAATAATCCGTTACAACCAAGCTTTACCGCACTCACTTGGTCTTAATCTTTTTCGTTTTCTTCTCATAACTCCAGAGCATTTTCAATGATTTTGATATTTAACTTTTGCGCGGAATTGGTTCGGAGACGTCATTTTCTTGGGACATTGTATGGCAGTTCATTTCCTGCAGCCGACCGATTTTTTACATTTTAAAAATTACGAAGGGATAAAAAATATGTAGGTTGTCAATTTAATTAGTGTGCATTTGACACATCAGCCAAGATTACAACTGAAGGATAGACCCAAATGATGCATTGGCTCAATCGTACCAGGCACCGGCGTAACGGCGTACTTTTGTCTCACTCACGCTCGTAATTTTACGTATATGATGTGAGTAAGCGAGAAATAAAGATAGCACGTACGTGAAACCACTCATTATGACGATTCCTGGCATATGTCAAAGTCAGACAAAATAAGACAGCCGAAACAAAAAAAAAATTGCGATGTAACGAATCCGCACTCGCCGGGGTCGCAATGAACGGGGGTTACCTGTATATATATATATATACACCCAGTCGAGTGTGGGAGATTTATATCTCCCGTTGTACATATACATATAGGCTCTAATATAAACAATATTACTATTTTCCTTATTAATTTAACTTATCTTGCACATATTTGCTTACTTTAATTTTGAATTTATGGAATTTCTCCGCCTTTCATGTATCATCTGGCATTTCATATAAAATGTTTATCGCACTATACAAAATTGATTTCTGAGATTTTGGCTTCTGAATGGCAGTCTCATTTTATATCTTCTTCTTGTGTGATCACGTTGATTTGCCTCGATTTGAGGTGATGTTTTTAAAAATAAACACCATATTTGATATAATTTTTAATAATTTTCAATAACTATTAACATAAATTGTATATATTGCATCCCATTTCCTTCCCCTCCTTACCCTTTCCTCTTTGTATGTTCAGTTTAAAATCCCTCTTTTGTATCTTTTTTCGGTTTTTTTTCTTAATATATACTATTTTTTAGTTTATTATGTACTATGTATTTAATTTCGAAGAAATTTTACTGGTGTTATTTTTATGTATTATGTAATTATCCATTATTATTGTTACACTTTTTGATTCTCTAAAAAATAAAATAAAATATATATTTTCTGTTTAAAGGTCACCGTATTAAGGTCTATCAGCATTATACGGATCCGAATATATATACTTTATTTCTTCTTCATTAGCCAAAAATAAAATGCTACTGCAGTAGTTTTTATGAGGAATAATAATAGAGTTATATACTAATTTATAAGACTAATGAATCTTCTAATCTTTCCTAGAATTGAGATTTTTTAGTAATATTTTTAGTCGCGTGTCTTGTATTTTGCGAAAAATTTAATTTATAACCTATTATTTTAGAAATGTTAGGAATTTACTTAACATAAAACTTCTCAAAATGGCGTACTACGCAATCTGTCAATCAATCATAGAGCATGGTATAATCGCTTGGGGTGGAGCGACTATGTCTGCAATTAATCCAATAATAGCAGCTCAAAAAAATATTTTAAAAGTTATCCTCAAAACCCCAATCACAACGAAATTTTTAATAAATTCGATATCTTTGATATAAGACAAATATACACTAATACTACTCTTAAATACATATATAAATACACACAGACACATTTTAAAACAACTCAAAATATAATTTCCACACGGACAAATACAAATAACCTACAAACCCCAAGAGCACATACAACATATGGCCAAAGGAACTACAAATATTTTGGACCTAAACTATTTAATAGAATGCTTAAAGATTTTAACCAATTGAATTGTTCTAAGAACAAGAAACTAAATATTAAGACTTGGATTCGTAATATGGGTAGAGCCAGTAATTGGTACACTCACCCAGACATATTGACTCATACCTTTATTAATTATTGCTACAAATTTATTCAAAATAATTTATTTGAAAGTACACTTTAAAATTGTATTTCATATACACCTATATATAAAGTAATAAATGTTAATTCTATCTACTACTTGTAATACTAATTCATTGTACAATTGCTTGTAAACTATGCCCGTCTCGACACAGAATTTCTCTAGTGAGACGGGCACAGTCCAAATATATTTTTTACATTATATTATACAGTTACAAATAAATAAATAAAAATTATGACTCACAAATGTAACCATAATTAGATCTATTCAAAGAATCAAGAAAGAACTCTTTCACCTCGCCTATATACATACATCTTCTCATACAAGCTCGCCGATTATTGGGGCTTCTAACAGAACTATACTCCAGTATCTGGTTTACCTGGCCGTGCCAATTCTTCCGCTGACAAAATCTATCGATTACCAAATGTACTTTATCTTTCTGTGCTCGAAGCTTCGCACGATTGAATGTTTTCGATGTGTAATATCCCAGGTCATATGTATGAACAATTGTTTAATATGTAAATGTTATTTTGCAAATATATGACGTGACAGAATTAATGTATTTAATCAGTGCAAATTATTGGTGAAGGAGAATTTAAGAAAAGGCGCCATATTGTAACTGGTAATCTAATTTTGAGACAGCATTTATTCTTGGAATACAGATATTTTATCATCGATAAGATTCAATGAAATATGTATTACAAACTTATTACTACACCTATAGATATTTATTTTGAAATATTACCTACATAATACATTACCGGATTTATTCAGTTGTTCAGCATTAACAAATTAATCTAGTTTTTACAACATTTATAAATCCTCGTGAGTTAAAATTGAATTTATTTATTATTTATAAATAATTGTAGATATCTTGCGTAGATAGGAACCGACATGTAAAATAATTTGTTTTAAATATACGCAGTGAAATGGATCGCCCTTACCCCTACCTACGGTCGATTATGACAAGATTGAAAAATAATGAAATAAAATTAGCAATCAATTTGAAGCATACGCGTCTCTCCCCATATTGGCACTTATCGCTGCCGGCGTGCCAGCGATCACCAACCTCGGCACGCTCGGGCGCCGGGCGGCCGGTCCAAAATTTAAAACCAACAAACCCAGCACTCCTCTAAAATCGGAGTCAAAAACTGTTCAAGCAGCCGCAAAATTCAAAACAAGCCCAACAACACCATTTCGCGAGCGGCTTGTTTATAGGGAGAGAGGCTGGAAACTGAAAGTCCTTAAAACGTGAAACGTGCCGTGTGAACTTAACCCTTATTGCCGGGGGCGAAAACGTCCTAAATCGAGTACCCCGATTACGGATCATTTTCAGATTAGAATTATCCCCGATCGAGCAGCCGGCGCTGCACATGCGTGTATTGGTGCGTACATAAAGTGAACGTAAACATTTAAAAGGTTTAAATAATGAATAAGTAAGCAAATTTAAACCCTCCGCCCTGCTAGGGGAGGCTTGGTAAGGGAGTTCGTTCCCTATCGTTCCTGTTGAATCATTTCACTTTCAGGGATGTGCATTGTAATGTTATTTTTTTTATATTTATGTCAAAATAACTCTGACTGGTCAAAACGCCTGTCTTTGATAACAAGATCGAGGGTGCCATCTTGTTAGCTATCAGTTATCCAAGTTTGTTCGATTTTAAAAACATCTTGTTAGCGTATCTAGCTCATATAATTTACTGTCCAGGATGGTTTCTAGATATTTAGCTGTATTTAATTTTTTTACAAGTAAGTCGGGGATGTAATTAAACGACCATTCCATGCGCACAAACCAGCATTTAGACTACTCACTTGTGACGACGTAAAACGTTATTGCTATTGTGTGATTGGTATCTGATGACTAGTAACTGATATTGAACTGTTGGATATTTAGTTTCTGATGTACCGGCGATGGCTCGCTGAATTACGAATAAACAGTCACCAGTTATTTTTACAGTCACCAGTTATGTTTACAGTCAACACAAATCTCACAATCACAGTTAAAATAACGGTTTCGCTCTTCACTACTGCTCACGATATCGCTCTGCCTCGCTAGACTAGAACCAGGAATAAACCAGTTGGTTTGCAAAGCTCCAACGGCTATACTGATATATTTTTTAAGTACTAGAATGTAACTACTTTGAGAGATATTTTTCTTTTTTTCAAAAACTACTTACGTAGTAGCATTGTGTTTTAAATTATGCAATTGTGCATGGTTTATTTGGTGCACCAGGGTTTCGTGGACGTTTTTTGTTTTTGGTGTCATCGACATCGTATATTTTCTAAATACTTTAACGTATACACGATTGAATCGCGGACTTAATATCACTAATAAATACACAAATAAATAATTAACCTCACGAAAGGGAGCAGCCCTAGTAAAATACCTAGGCAATGTATGTGAAGGTATGCAGACCTTCGTGTACACCCTAATGTATGTAACACCGTACACAATGCGATCTGTAGGGATGCTGTATTGCGATGACCTTTTTGTTTAGGCAGGCAGGTATACACCGAGTCTATCGGCATCTGCCTTATGTCTGTTTCTCTTTCAATAATTTTTCGATATTGTCGACGGGGCCCGGTCCCGGTTTGATATTAAAATTCTTATATACTTTAAATCAATTTAGTATGAAGAGCATTAAATAAATCTTGTAATAGACATGTACAATTTACATACAAACTTAGCAACGTCAATAGATCATAACGTCATTATTGTCACCATATTATAACAGGCCGCAAATGATTATTTCACATGCATTCGTGCGTGTGAGCAATGATCCCGGTGCATTAATGTATAACTATGCAAATGGCTGTCACTTGGAATCCCCGTTTCATATTCATAAACATGGAAACTAGACAGCCGTCGTGTGGAGCGACGACTGTCGACCTGCGTGCCCCGCTGATTCCCTGATACTCAATTTTCTCTCAAACCCTTTAATTTGGTTTTGAACTATCCTTCAACTATTCACTAATGACAGAATACGTTGCGAACGTAATTTACTAGATATCTTCGGAATTTATAGCGTTGTTAGGCGTGACGTATAATTTATATATGAACTATTCCTCCCTCAGAAACACCTCGACCGTACGGAAGCTCCAATTACAGCTGAATCGGCGTAAAAGAAAATGAAAACCTTCGCTATTTCTTCATTGCTTATGCACGGTGAGATGTTTTCTGCGACAGTTTGTCAACGAAGGATAACACCTGATAGGTTAAATTTGAATTACACTGGTCGATATTTTTCGCACAATCAATAAACGTTTCGCATATCACAAAGGCAGTGTTTAATCTCCAAGCCGATGGACCTCGAAGATGAGTGAAGTGGTTCATTTTACACTTACATTATTGGAGTCGGCCATCACGCGAGATAGCATTGCGCATGCGCATGCCTGCATGCAGACGATGAGAAAAATAAAAAATGAAAAAAACACAAAGATCCTTTTGTTGGGCCGCTCGTGTATGAGATACTACTCCTCTCCTCCGCTGTCTGCACCCTGTGCCCCGTACCCTACACCATACACTACAACACGTGTGCAGCGTCAGAGAGGCTTTTATTCAACAAATTACATCATTTCGAGTCCTGCGGTTGGGTCTGGGAATGTAAAGATTTACAAAAAGCGTTTATTATCCAGTTTTGTTACGTAAATGTAGATACATTCACGTATTTGCTATATTATTATTATTTACATGACGCCCTTGCGAAGATATTGATGAGAAGAAAATTGCAATTATATATTTATTCTGGTTGTAACACACCTAGTGCACAATATTTTAGCCGAAAATGTTAACCATGTTGGAGACGGACAGACGAATGAGACGTGGATTTGCGAATGTACGGCTTAATTTAAATATTATTTATTTATTTTAAATATTTATCAAAAACATACAATATATTGAATAGAACATATAAAAGGCCATCGAACTTCGAGCGGGCAGTATATTTTTTGTTAGATGCTTTAGATCTGAAGCAAATAATGGGTCAATTTCGCAAATATTTATTTCGAAGCGATTCAACACGATTTAGTAAAAAAAAAAGACATATTATAAAATTTTCTGTAATAGTATGTTAGTACTTCAGGAACATCGTAATTTAGTCATCAGTCACTTAGAAAAATATTGTTAGTCCACAGTGTTTGTCTGTTTGCACCCAGGTATAAATTTAAAAAGTCATTTCTGCGCGGACGGGGTAATGAGGAATCTCTTACGCGTCTATTAGTCAACGTTTGCCCTAGCAACAGTGTTATAAATACTTTCTCGCTTAAATAATTTTTTATTGGATGATAATAAAAGTGCGCGCGCAATAAATCCATGCGGCAATTAAAACTCCCGATGCGTAAAGCTTAGCGCTGGCGCAGTCGGTGCATTGTAAACATGACGTTAAGTAGGTTTTTCTTCTCGAGCCGCGAGTGCATTGATTCATCGCTTCATAACGGCGATAATGATCGTGGCGACATCGCCCTCGATGTCGTGATGTCCAAAACAGGAGTCGAATATTCACTACGGGCCTGCGAGAAGCGCGCCGCGAGGAACACGGAGATATGACAATCATTTTTATTGGATTTCAATTCTCAAGACAGCTGTCGAGCTGTGATGATGTTCGAGCTAATGTTCTCCATCCCGAGAATATATTATAATAATAATGGATAATTTGTATAGCGCCATTTTCGTAAAAACTTTCACCTCAAGGGCGCTTTACACGTAATATGTTTTTTAAAATTAAAAAATCGTTATTTTCACTTATGGAAATGATTTTTTGAAAAAGTGCGTTTTAAGTTTATTCTTAAATAAAGTCTCTGATGCACTGTTTCTAATGACGGAGGGCAAAGAGATCCACGCTTTTGGGCCTGCCACTGCGAATGCCCGTTCACTAAATTTAGACTTCTGGCAACGGCTGGTCGGTTTTACAACCCTTCCTGCAGCTGAAGTAGAGGCTGACCTGAGAGATTATAATATAATTCAGATCTTTTTGTATTATTATTATAACATTATTACTAGTACGAGTCGCTCGCGTATATCATGCGCTTCTTTACTTTTCACATGCACAATTATATTTTAAATATTTAAAAAATATATTGTTGTATTGTACGTTGCTGTAATAGTCCCGACAGGCTTTTAACTAGTGGTGGTTAACATGTTATTTAAAGCGTTAGTGTGACTGTGATTATATTCGATTGGTAACTGATTATTCGTAATTCTTCGCGCAATGATTGGAACGCTAAAAAGTGAACGTCTAACAATTAAATCTTAAATATGAATTAAATATATTAATTAAAAAGATATACATATAAAATCAATTTTATCGAAAAATATTCTCGTTGCGCCACCGGGATTCGAACCTGGATCTCTTTCCTAACCGGGGAAGGTGCATTATCCAACTATGCTACAGCGTATCATCATAATCAGTCACATAGCTGCTTACCATAACTGATTTTAACGGCAATTCTTGGCGTATATTTGGAAAATATAAATAAAGTGGTGTGCGTCTGCTAAATATGCAGAGTACGCCATCGTTACTGGCATGTAGCGTGATATATAAAAAAAAAAAGATTATATACAAATAAAATAAATAAAAATCACAAAATTCGCAGCCTCTCAGGATTCGAACCTATACTCCCAGAGACAATCTGATTTCTAGTCAGACAGACGCCTTAATAGTTATGCCATGGCTGGTGATGTGCGATAAACATAACATACATACCTATATATAAATAAGTTCTAGCGCTTGATAAAATATAATGCAGAAATGCTATCCGATGTTGTGATATTCCTTTCTTTTTCATTTTGCGCGTTCATTAGTTTGATTTACGACATTTGCACAACTATGCTGGCTGCTGTCGGAGCTCGCTATCTTCGCGTTACCGGCAGATATTCCGCGCGATGTACGGAGTAGGTGAAACGTCTCTTCTAGTTGTACGTCCTTAACCGGGTCAATAGCGTGATGCTGGCTGCTGGCTGCTGGCTGCTGGCTGCTCGCTGCTCGCTGCAGCGGCGTCCACCTGCAGCCGAGTGTCCACGGCCGGGCTCATTAGTCGGGGCGCGCTTTCCAGGCTAATTAATTACACACATGCGCACCACGCCTCCCGTTTTAACACTGCACTGGGCTCAGGCGGAGTGCGCGCGCTCGCCGCAAACTCCTCGTTTTGTCCGATACGAGCTTCGGCTTTTTTATTCGCGCCTTAATTCGCTCATAAAAATTACCATCGGAATGACTCTGACGGGTCGCTGACAGCCCATCGGGGACTTCGCGATCTTTACGCGTTTTGTTGATCAATTGATTTTTTTATCACGGATCTAGTCTAGTCCCCCAATTACGTGAACATGTGCCTGATAAAGAAATTATGGAATTTGAAATAATATCGGTTTCTTTATTCCCGAACGCGAGTTGAGTTTTTATTATTTATTCTGTAATTTCATTATTTAAATAGTTTTGTTTATTTTTTATAAATAGTTATACAAAATACTTTTTTAAAATCATTACTTATTGATTATTCAATATGTTTCGATACCTATGGTATCTTCTTCAGGAAACAGTGTGTACTGAAATTAAAAATACAAGCATAGATAAAAATAAAACTATAAAGTGGTGAATAAGTAAGAATTAATACGAAAACCAATTTAAAAGGTGACTTTTTGCAAAAACAATTTGGTTATTTATAATAGTTAGTTTACTAATAACACTTTTTAGAAATAAGAAGTCACCATTTAAATTTGTTTTCATATTAGTTCTTACATATTCACCACTTTATAGTTTTGTTTTTATCTATGCTTGTATTTTTAATTTCAGTATACATTGTTTCATGAAGAATATACCATATGAATAGTTTCATGTAGAATAATCAATAAATAGTGGTATAAACAAAGTATTTTGTGTAATTATTTATATAAAATGTTTATTTTTTAAATCATAAGATATAATATGTGTGAACCAGTATGAACATATTTTAAATGAGTATTCCATAAACAAATATGTTTTGTTGCGTTAATGAAATGTGCGAAATAATTGTACATACATTTAACTACAAGTCCCATTTTAAAATTTTTTCCTAAAAATTATTCGAGTAAATTTGTATTAAGTGACAATTTGACGTACTAAATTTATTTTTTTAATAATTGTTGTTTTTTTAAAAGTTGATTCTGGTAAAGAAACAATAAAATATTTTGATTAGTATTAACACCCTGAAGAAGAAAATTGTATTTACAAAGTTACAAATAAAAATAATGAATTTTAACCACAAAGTTAATTTCGCTAATTTTAAAAGTATTATTATATTTCAAATGGTTATGACTGAAAAATAGTACAGTTATGTTATGTAAAATTAAAAGTTTAATTTAATTGATTAATTTAAAAATATATATATATATACATTTTATATTTATATAATAATATTTTATAGATTTTTTGCATAACGGAGACAAACTGTGGCTTGCAGTACGTATGTAGAATATTAGTGTTAAATGCCTAACTTTTACATATATATATTAAGTATGTAGGCTAGATGCTGCGGCTCTCGACGATCATGTGCAGTTGTAAGGGGTTTTCTAACGCATCGTTAAGAGCAATAAATAAATAAGTGGCGAATTGAAAATGCAATTAAGATCCGCGCTGCTATCGGCGGCCCGCGGACTGCCTACTACAAATAAGTGTTAATGATATCATTACTGGGCCCTGAGCCGCACCTCGTGCCTCTCCCGCTCGACTGCTCTCCTGGTAGCTGGTAGCCTTATTTATTGGTTGCTGTTCTTACTTGGCACAAATAAACATAAAAGCAATTTTGGAACAAAAAATATAAATTTGTAGTGTATTATTTATTAAATTACGACTGTTAGAACAAGCATTATCATTAGCAAATTCTACCAGGATTGAAGGATATCCATCCATTAATTGATACTGATTTTATTATACACGCTGCAGAATATATATAGAATCTTTTTCTATTGTAAATTTATGTCGCATATGTGAAAATTAAATACTTGTTTTTTTTTTACTATACTTGTTTAATTTATTTGAGACGCGTTTCGCCTTGCAAGGGTATTATTAATCTAAAAATTTTAACTCAAAATTTTTTAATAGCCATACAATTTATTTACATGAGATGAAAAGGGACAATATTATTCATTGGAATTCTGAGGATTTCCATACATTTTGATTTATTTTCCCATATGTGATTATGTAGTTGTACAAACTTACCTCGGAAACAGTAAAAAAGTGGATTTATGTGGTTAATGTTTTTAAATAGTATATAGCAAAAACTTTTTATCATTGGAATTAATTTGAAAGAACATGTATATTTTATCGTTAAAATCTATTTTATCTATGGTAGAAATCTTTTTGATATTGAAAATGTTGATGATATAATATTTCTCCTCTATATGAATAGTTGCGGACGTCCGCAAATATATAATGTACACATTTGCCCAAGTACAAACGTATATATATATACGTAAGTTGAGTTGTTCGAGCGTATAGTCAGTCACAGACTCACCGTCGAACGAGTCTCTCATTCTGAATGTATTATGGACATTTATTTCTACTTTTTGTTCTTTGTTTCTTGGTTATTTTTGTAGTCGGCAGTTCGGATACGCGGTGCCTACTTACCAGTTTTAATTACCAGCCTCCTAGTCGTTGAACTTGCCACGGATATTTATTGATTCATTCCCCATAATGCGTGTTGATCGGAATCGACAATTTACTTTGTGAATTAATAATTTATACATCTCTCATTATTTAAGCCGCAGAAAAAACGTCCGATGTTCCGCGATGGGAAGTTGTCGAGTCGGGCCTAAATCAAAACATGCTGTTTCACAGAGGCTTTGACGTTTACGACCTCGGAGGATTTAATGCCTTCCTATCGAGTGGTGTTAAACATATACGGCTTCATTAAGGGTTATTTATTGGTGGGATGATTGATTCTATGTATTAGAGAGATTGGTACCTACATGACGAGGCTCGCCTCCCATCGAGGATTATTTCTCATAAAACATGAATTTATAAATGGTTAAATCGTAAACGCTCGTTATGAGGAAACTTAAAAACTGGTTCACGATTATGAAATATGTACACACCTACCCTATTTTAAGAATTAAATTACATTACAATAATCACATTTTATGGGAGACGGCTTTTAAATGGTGATAGGTTTCAATAAATTGAGCCAGAAATTTTTATACACATACCAAAATACAATTCAGTCTACTTGTATAGCATTCTTATTATCATGAAGTATCATTTGTGAAGTTATGATAAAATAATTTGTTAGGTAACACAAATTAAATTAATCAATTAGAAAAATATTCAGAAAAAAAGCTTCCTTTCAAATAAATATTTAATTGCAACCGAGATTCGAACCTGAAACTTACCATATTTAGGGAAACGAGTTACCAATTTTGATTTAACCGATATAAACCGATCAAGCTTTTGAGAAATTTTCAACTTACATTCTGTATAGATAATTGATACATCTATTTTGTCATTTATATTATTGTATATAGATTTTTATAAAATTGTACTAATAAAAAAAAATGAATGGAAATTTATAAATATTGTTGTTAATGCATTCCGTCATACAAATATTATTGTCAAAACGTGGAAAAATGAACGTTTATTTGCTCGAGAATATTAATTGATTTGTTAAAATGCTTTCCTTTGTAGGTGTTTTAAGAGCATTTAGTTGCCAGGATATTTTTTCTTCGGAACATTGCGGACTAAACGCAGCAAAGACGAACAAATTAACCAGCGGCCATGCTACGCTAAGCTATTAGAATAATCGTTTCGCAGAGCTGGCAACACTGGACTTTTTTTCAAGTGATACATTTATAATAAATAAATATATCTTATTTTCTATTGACGAACAATTGATTAAACATTTTTTGTTGAAAAATACAAATATTGAAGAAATGTATTTTTCTTGGATTTTCACAAAGAAAAAAAGATACGCATATTAAATATTTAGCACTAGCAGAGTTATTCAAAATAAAGATCTAGTATAATTTCAAGACATTAATTTAATACACGCATCGGAGTGTTCTCGGCTTGGTAATAATATATTTTGATCACGGTAGAATGAACCGGATGGCGCTCGAGCCTCGGCATTGCGAATGAAAACATTATATTGCTGGATAATAATGTGTATCCAACATTTTTTAACATGTACCCGTTGACTTAAAATGCCGTTTTCTTGCCTAAATCCAATTTGTTGAGTCGCGTTCGTGGGACGAAGAACTGGTGACAGTAGAGCACACTAACGATCGATAGTGTTCATTCTCCGTATGTCTGCAGTCAACTGGACGCAGTCGGTACAAACCTTTGGATATCCATCCTTCTTAGAAGGCCTTTCGCAATATTATAATCCTGTTGAGTCAACATTTGTGATACTTTTCTAACGTTCACAAAAATACTTATAATTCAAGGAAAAAATAAAACCTGGACTATCTATTTCTATCCGGGGGAACGGGTTCACTATTTTTCTAAATTAATCAAATACATTTTCGACTAATTTTGAACTTATATTCTGTAATCTTCCCAATTGATACATCTATCATTCCATTTTTAAAAGCAATCAACTTCATATTGCAGTAAATCTTAAATAAATTTGAGTAATACCCGCCAGAATTAATTAAAAAAGTTATAGAAAAGAAGTTAAAATGTGTTCTTCTAAAAAACATTACATAAATAATATCCTTTATTAGGTATATATTCAGTGTCATATCGCCCGTATCGCATATTTGAACATACATATAGGAATTGTGTGAACCAAACAATAAAGTGTATAAAAAGACAATTGACAAAGCTGATATAGTTATTCGGCACATTGTTCCATCGCGTTTCTTTATACCTACCTTTCGAGAATCGAACTTAGGACCTTTGCATTGCAGTTGGCCAACTATAGACATGTCACGCACAGAGAAAAACCTTTTAAAGTTGGCCATAATTTTCGAATAGCCAATCAATTGCTGCTTCATTGCTAGGTTACTGTAACTAAAGTGATGAATTTAATTGTTATATATAGTACAGATCAGACATTGAGCTTCGTTGTTCGGCCATTATCTACATTCACATTAATTTACTATGAACATATGAAGATAATAGAAATGTGGTGTAATTATGAAACTGTTGTAGACCCCTTCGTGCGAGTGCGAGTGATCGGTGATCGGTGATCAGTGATCAGTGTGAAGGCATTTCGTGTGTGCCTTGTGTCACCGGAGGGATGGGAGAAGACTTGGCGGAAGGAATGCGCTTTTTGCTCCGAGCCGAGCCGAGGTATTGTCTACCTGCAGCCTGTAGATGGTATTGTCCGGAGTCGCGGGGTTTTTGTCGGACACGGCAGCAACACGCGCAGATAGCCTACGGTGCGAAGATACTCGCGTCGTAGAACTCATATGGGAAATCAAACACTTTTTCGATTGCCGACTCTTAATTTATGGTCAATGCGCGAAGACTTCGTGAATATTGATGATGTTTGTTTTTCTTTAGATAAACGTATTTGTGTATAAACGTATTTGTGTATAAACGCATTTGTGTACAAACGTTATTCTAGGAACGATCCTACAACACCCAGTGCGTGCGACGGTGTGTGTATAAACAGCGTGAGAATAATTAATTCAAGCACTCGGTGTTGGCACATTTTTAGGCTAGATGACTCCATAAAATCTTAGACGTGACATATTGCCGCGATAACGTGAGAAATAGTGACAGCGACCAATTTAATTTTCGAATAAAAATAATAATACGTATTTACAGACCTCCCGACGGTGATTTACCATTTTTGAGTAAGACGAAAAAAAATCCATTAGGCGAATTAAAGATGGTCATTTCAGAAATACAAAAGAATGACGACACATACCTAAAATAAAAGCTTTCACTTCCCGTCTGTCGATAAGCCCCGTCTTGAAGAAACATCAGAGATTAGTGAGAGGGAGTTCTCGTTCAGGTGTCCCTGATCAATGGACGTTTTTATCTGCCTTTCATCTTTGTCTGTTCTCCTTTCATTAGTTTAACAGGGAGTTGGAATGAATAATGCCTTTTGTCGATCGCTGCGCGTTTCCATGGCCGTTGTAGGTTCACAACTAACATTCGCACGGGACGACCCGATGAATCCCTTCGCACATTCTATTGCACAAACTGCATTGATCCTACCTGAGCGTAAGTAAACAACCGAAAGCAGTTTAGTGACAACAAAAGAATTGGGTTGAATTCAAACCAATGAAAAATGATCTATATAAATGAAATTGCTGATCAGAACACATTCAATTTCATTACTAAATTTCAACCATAGACGTATTTTTGTGAGAGAGATGTATTTTTATATTTTTTGGAATCCGGTTAAAAAGAGCATCAGTTCGTTTATGATGCGAGTCTGCATCAGATATTCGGCAGGTGTGACGTCTGACTTGACATCACTAATAGCTTTTATCACTCTGTTTATCACGTTTATTTATTTTACGGATATTATTTGTATACAATTCGTTTTAAATGCATATCAAATATAGCTGTCACTATCATAATTATGGAGTAACGAGAAATGATGCAATGGTGTCACCACTATCGGGTGGCCAGACCAGGTTATGAAAACGAAAAAGCACTTACGATTGACACTTGGTTTGTTGTTAAGCACAGTTTACAAGTATTAAGATTAAAAGTTACTCCACGCGAATAGTTTACGGAGGCGTTTCTTGCAGCTGTTGTTGGGAAGGCGGCGCTTAAAAGAGTGATGTTTGAGATACGGTTTTCCAGACGGTTGCTGCCCGCATTAGTATTGCTACATGGTGTCGGTACTGGATATGTTTACGGCTGCTAGGAGTTTTGTTTCATACACCGGTATTGATGGCAAAAGTGGAGGCCATAGATTTCCACAAAATTATAACAATTCGTATGTACATACATAAATTTAAACAAAGATAAATTAATTTCATTAGAAATCTCAGATCCGCATCCGCGAATTGATTATTCATCAAAACAAAACACCTTTCAATTGGACACGGATCACTAGTCGCACAAGAAAACGCGAGAAACTTTCCACGATTTAAAATTTTAATAAACAATGTATGAAAGAAACCGAGCCAGTGCAAGGTGATGGTGCTTGGCCGTCGCATCACGTGAAATCGTACAATTGTGCAATAATGGGATCGGGTCGATTCGGCACACAAAGGACAATCCCCGCGAAAAGAGCAGTCCTTTGTGCAGGGCTGGAGACCACGTGGGGTCACATGGCCCCGTGGAATGTTTGCGCTCTCGGGTGCGAGTCCGGCGCCAGGGGAACCCCGCTTAGCGCGAGTCAAAACAATCGTTATTATAGCGTTAGATTTGTCGTTTTATTGTTAGCCCGAACTGAGTAGCGAGCGAACCCAGGTCCGCGGTGCCGTATGTTAATGGGACTTTTGCTGCCGTCAGAAAAATCTTGAGTGCGTTCAAAATGTACATTTTTTTAGCGTTATTTTTAACGTGTCAATCGGGCCTGCGTTTGCGGCTTCGCAGGGTTTCATAAATAATATATTTATCGGCACGAAAATGTCTCCTTATCGGGCGTGTAAATCGAAGAAACGTCAAGAATCGTACGATTAGTTGGCGCGAGTGAAACGTGTGACAGATATTATGATAAATGGAAATGATGAGTGAGATGATATGAAGATTTGAGAAATCCTCGACTAGATAAATCTTCGATATTAAAGATAATGTCAAATAATAACCGTTTGATGTTAAATGAAGAAATATTAGGTTAGGCGAATAGTTGGCAGTCAATATATTTAAAGTAATTTCGATAATGAACCTTTAGTACAGGCAATAAATCTTCACGGAATAATAAGTAAACAATTTTGTAAGAAATGCTAAGAAAAATAAGAGCACTTGTCGAAAAAAATTTTAAACTACGCGTTCTATTGTGTGGCAATTATAATGAAAAATTAAAAACCTTTTGTTATTAGTGAAACCGCATTAAGGGCCTACAATATGTGCCCCTGCCCCCCCCCCCCCCTCCCCCCTCCACTTAAGCTTTCCGTTATGTCGATGATTTACAACTCTGAAAGAATCTGGAGAACAAAAAAAGGCCTTGTATATTTTAAAGGAAAAAGGCCGTGAAACATAAAACCCTATCCTTTCAAAGCGCATGAACCAAATCCGAGAAAGGGAACAAAAAATTAGAAAATATTCCGAATGTATATGGCATGGCTCTGGTCTGACGACTGACGATCGGGCTGCCGTGCGTCCTGTGTGAAGTCTTCACCCGCAAATGTTTTCAATCGTTCATTCTATCAATCTTAATAGATTTCATAAAAAAATAAATTGCCAAAGTAGCTTATTTTCAGTAACAAATTGACATGCATCTGGAACATCACATTCCGTGAATTAAATATTTTTTACCAATTTTTGTTAGCTCGAGAAGAGCACAATTTTACCAGCCTTGCTGGTATAGTCGGTTCCAAACGAAATCATGACGTGCTATTTACATCGATGTATAATAATACCTAATGTGTTTTAAAACCGTGGATTTAATTTAAATCTCCAGCCCAGACGGAATGAAGTGTTTTGAATAAAATAGCGTATTTTTAGAATAAATATTCCTAGAGTCGTCTGCTGTCTCACTTTTTTTCTGAATTTTGCCATCAACGGAACAAAAACAAATGAAATGGTTAAAAACTTATTTTCGTAAATTGTCGACAGACACACTCAATATTCTGCTTTTATCTCTGTCTAACGAGGATGACTTCACCTGGTTGTCGGAGAGAGAAGAATATACCCGTCCTGGCTCGCTGTGCACGAGGATAGGCGGAGAGTTATCCCAAATAATCCCGTCCGGACCATTTCTGTACCAGGATATCAGGAGGATGACGGGTCTCCGGCATATCTGGGACCGTTATAATCTGCTTTTTGGTCATATGAGCCCGGAAAGGTTATCCCAACATGAAACTTGCGCAGTGCCGGGGGTCGAGCTTTTTTGAATAAATTTGTGTCAATGAAGGACGCTCATTTTAAAATATAATTAATATTATTAAAGAGAACACATTCTTATTGTGAAGTTGTAATTATTCAAAACAGACGGTCTCTGATATTTTAAATACTAATTTAATGTATTAATTAGAAAGATGTGGCTTTCAAATAATGGAACGATAGATGTATTAATTAGAAAAGTCTAACATATGGGTTCCAAAATTTGTCGTCAAAAGTACTGTCTGCTGTAGCATAGTTGGTTAATGCACCTTCCTCGGATTAGAAGAGATCCAGGTTCGAATCCCGGTAGTAATAACAATATTTTTCGATTTAATTGATTTTATATGTGTGTTTCTAATTAATATATTCAATTAGTATTTATAATTAATATTTCAAAATAATACGATGTGATAAAAAATTTGCAGAATAATATTTAGTCTAATAAACTTGAAAATTGTAAATGAGGATTTTAACTTTTAAATGTAGTAGACACATACGATTCTTAATTTTTATTTAAATGTATATATACAATCTTAAATTTATATGCAGATTACATTTTACAGTATGAAAAAACATAAGAATTTGTCCGTCTTCTTGATTTACTTTGATCATACAAAACAAAACAGTTATAACCATGGAAACGTTGACTATATTTTTTTGGTAACAATTGTAATGACTTACGACGCGAACGAAAAATGTTAAAATATTGTACATCTCCACGTCGGTTATTTATTATTATTAAGTATATTTACTTGTTTTTATATTTTATTGGGGACATAGTAAATAAATATACGAAAGGAATTTAAAAAACGGGTCGTCGAGCCACTGCGCGCCATGAGTTGGGAGTTGAACATAAAGATAATATTCCGTGGGAGCAATGGTATCTTCAACATGTTCGGTCAATTCTGAGAAATGGTGTCACCTTTAATTTCCGGCTCTGATACTGAAACATAACTAATTTTCTACTCGACGTCTGCCAAGAACTGGAGAAAAAACACTTTTAAACGTCTAGTTCGCTAAGGAACTGTGTTTCTAAAATGCACGTAATAATAATTGTTCTAAATATATTAATTATAATATACATATAAAATCAATTTTATCGAAAAATATTGTTGTTGCGCTATCGAGATTGGAATCTGGATATCTTTTCCAACCGGGGAATGTATTACCCAACAATGTTACAGCGACAGTATTTTTGACGACAAATTTTCGAACCTATATACTTTTTCAAATTAATACATCTATCCCTACATTATTTGAAAGTCATCTATTTATATATATTTAAAATATCACAGACCTATGCTCTGAATAATTACAACTTCACAATAAGAATGTGTTCTCTTAAATAATAATAGTTCTAATTGAAGAGTCTTTTCAATATGTCCAAAGTCAAAAAGGTAATATTTTAATGTTGTTTTTACAATTTATTACTCTAATTTCTGCAAAATCAAAGGCAAGTTATAATTTTTTCTTCTCAAATATAATTTTTAAGCATTAATCTAATTTTAATCATTAATTGTCGAACAGAATATACGAATTTTTTATATTTATCATTCCAACAACAAATGATTATGAAAACTGACTCTGATTCACTCAGAATGCTAATATAATAAGTAATTTAAGATAAGCATAGAGGATAGAATACCATATCTTGTTCCATCAATACTCACATCATGTGTTTGAATCTTTTTCATTTTATATCGGCTGATACTTCGATTCTTATTATATCGTTCAGAGTTCATTTATTAACGAGTCTGTTCATTCTTCGTCTGCACTATTTAGAAGATTTATTGCTTACATAGATAATATATATACATAAGAATACAATACAATAAGAATTGACATTAGTTCTATATTAATTTTTATTTTTATTTTATTTTGGTTTATTAAATTATTTGGAATGAAATATTTTTATTCCCTCAAACGAGTTCTGGTTGATCCGAGACCGTGCATATGCTTCTTAGAGGATCAACCAGGCATTAGTCAACAGCTGCATACGGCTTAGTCCCACCAACACATGCAAGCTGCATCATGCCAGTATGCACATATACAGAATAACTGCATCAAACCACGAGGCTTAATGCAGGAAGAGCAATATATTTATTTAATACTTAATTGACTGGATTAAGATTTTAATACATAAAAATGCTTCCACAATGTAGTATAGTTAATACGAATAAATATTTTGTCCAAATGGAATCAAAGCATTACATCAAATATTAATAGAAACATTTCTTTCAATCGCCAATAAACAGAATTAAAATAAATCTTACCATCCCTGGTTCATTTTTATACGTTTTACAAATTTTAAAGTTTTCACAAGTTCGCAGTGTATTGAATGAAACCGATCGCGAGCAACCTGCCCGAATACGGTCACCGAACCTTTCAAACGTCACGCGTGACACGCGCCTGATTTACGATTTTGACAGTTAGGCCCTCGTGCGCACGGATCACTTTCACGACAGCTGTTGTGCGGTCGATCTGACGCTTTGGCCGAGCAGAAAAGCGCTCCATATCGCAGACAGCCGATGGAAAATGTTCCTTTTTCAAAACCTATAGATGCGCAGTCGGCAATAAATTTAGTTTTAAGAACAACAAAAAGCCTTATTTAACATTATTTTAATAGTTTTATTTTAATCTTTTTAAAATAATAATCCATTATATGGAAATAATTTCTGAAGGAGCGCTATTAATGTCGTTATTGAGAGATACGGTTGAAATTTCGCTATTGTTGTTTTTACATTTTGTATGTTATCTCGTAATAGATATTTAATACAAATGTTTAAAATTGCGATTATTTTAATAAAATACACTCATATTTATAGTTTCACAACTTTGTCGTTAGAAATAATTATTAATTTTAAAAATAACGAATTTTGTTTATCAGTTAGTATCCGTCCTGACGAAGATACAGTGGTATCCAAAACCATTGTGATTTTTATAAAGTATTTTTTAAAATTAATAAATAAAATACATTTATAGTGAAAAAACGTATTAGTTAGAATATTATATTTATATTTTATTTGTATATATAAATGTAATTTTTGGTCACGCTTAAAAATCATCGAAATTTCTGTTGTATAATAGGCGATATGTATAATCCGACAATTCGTGTCCGTACTATATATTTTTTAATTTGTCATTAAACGTGTGCAGTTCGTAATGAAAACATTTGGTCAATAGGGAATAGTATTCAGTATCAGTATCAGCAGAGGGTCGGCAGTGGCACCGTATTAAAATAATCTTTATTTAGCTCCCGAGCACAGGAAGGCGCTTCTTCTATCTTCTCAATGGCTATGTCCGTTTCGAGAACAAGGTTCCAATGAGCACATTTTTTACGCTGTTTTATATGGGTGTATCCGGTATGAAAAAGTCAAAAGTCCTCCGTGGATATGCCCTTTTCCCTCGCAGATAAGTTTTAATATCAACAAACATTTTTATGGAGTTGTCGGGAGTTTTATCGGGCCGTCGCCATCTTTGCTTTGAAAAGTATTTTTTGTTCGCCTTATCACCTGCCACGGTGCTATTTTTTGTACCACAATGGCGCTGATCGACTTTGTTCCGATCCAGATATTATTATGTCGGCTTCAGTGCGATGGAAAAACTTTTCTACGGATCATTATCGATTTCATTCGATGAATTTACGGGATATTTGACAAATTATAAACATACCCAGGCGAATAACTCACTTGACATTTTGAATAATGTATTAATAAAATTCATACTGACATTTTATTACAAATTAAATTCATCTATTAGAAATATATAAATACAGATAAACTTAATTTATCGAAAAAATATTTTAGCCGCCACCGGGATTTGAATCAGGATCTCTTCCTGTCCAGGGAAGTGCGATAACCGATTACACTACGTCAGCCTCGTAAATAAATAGCCAACATATTTTCTAACTTATGCTCGATGAAGATTTTTAATGAAATGCCAGAAGACATAAGAAAAGAGGAGAAACGGCATGGATTCAATGTGAAACTAAACACATGTGTGAAAATAATTTCTAGTAAAAAAAGCGATTTTGATTTTGTTTATATTATAGCATATAAAAATAATTTTATATATGCACTACATTATGTTCCATTTGTTTAAAAGCTATCTTTCTAACTGATGCATTTATTTTGTATTAAAATATCACAGAACTATGTTCTGAAAAAATTACAACATCACTGATAATAATATGTTCTATATTTTTATTTATTATCTTTGTTTTATTAACCACTAAAATGAGTTTAAATACGTCTACCGGTTTCGAAAAATACCATTTTCTTCTTCAGGATGTCATAACTAACTAAAACATATATTATTTCTATACAATAATATATGTTTCTATACAATAATAAATGTTTCTATACAATAATATATGTTTTAGTTAGTTATGACATCCTGAAGAAGAAAATGGTATTTTTCGTAACCGGTAGATGTATTTAAACTCATTTTAGTGGTTAATAAAACAAAGATAATAAATAAAAATATGAATCTTAACCACAAAAGATAATATTGCTGATTTTAAAAGTATAATGTGTTCTCTTTAAAATACATAAGTGCGTTTTAATAATTTATGTCAAAAGTAGAAATTCCGATTAAGAAACTGAAAATAAAATACATTTAGAATATAATGTTGAAGTACTCTGTTATTGAGGGGGTCCTGTGTTCGAATATGTAATGGGATTTCTAAAGCCTTTTGTAGATAAATTTAATGATTTCCACCAGCACGGTTAATTAAAAGTTTAATAAAATTATATGACGTTGTCACAAAGTGTGGTCCCGCGCGTCGTCCGATCAACGGAACACGGCGACGGCCCGAGTCGGAGTTGTGTCGGTGTAAACTCCATCTCGGGAGACTCTCGTAAGACTGAACTTTAAATGCTGCTTCTACATATTGTAAAATTTATTGGGGTCGTTTAAGGTGCAATAAAAACATTAAATTTCGACACTTTTAAAGTGGCATCAGTTGCCGGGGTAACTTTTTCGTGTGTACCCACGGGATATTTTCGGTCTGTACAAAAATGCTCTCGTCCGCTCGTTCTCTTCAGACTTGACAGCTTTACGGCCGGCAATACAAACGCTTTTTGCTTTTCTCCTTGCGGGGGTTATTAACATTTATGAGCATTTAGGTAAAATAATTGTAAAACTACTTCCTAGTTTACAATTCGTAGCAGGTAGGATGTTCGGAAGAATGTTCATGAAATCCAAGTATATGAAAGTTGAATCAATAAGACCGGTTATACAAAATTATTTAAATTTATCCTACAAATGTGTATAAGTATTCGATTATGTGATACCGTGAAAATCGCACATATACGGTATAAATGTGTAACGTTGTTTATATCGGTATAATAAAATTACTTTTTAAATAAAACAATTCCTTGAAATCTCCGAAATTACGATATGTTTTTTTTTTTCATGGCGTCAGTGACAAATAGATCAAATATCTAATTATAAAATAATTCATTGCAGAGAATGTAGCAATTTTCCTTAAGTATCTTTGTAATTAAAATGATATTTTCATAATTGTCATAGTTTTCCCGTCCTAATGTTACCATCTCGAGGGGTTTAGTTAAGTGCAAGATTTACAATGTGGCAATAACTATTCATCATTTTTTTTTTTTGTGTCATCTCCGACTTTCTGTCTTTTTACACGTATTTTTCAATGTCACATTTGCCGTCTCTGTCTGCTATGGGTGGTTTGGCGAGAAGGCGATAATGGGAAACAAGCGAGGGATGTCATAAAGCAATAAATAACTGCGAGATTAAAAAACAGATTACTCCGAGTCCGACTTAATCGTCTCTACTCATTCTCCGCTAGTGTGTCGCAGTCATTAAAGACCAGCTCTTTGTGGGCATTGATAAGCATCTGAGGTGATATTTCTGAGGCTGGGCTGCGAGGAAATGTTATTACCGTTCGTACGATTTTCACAGCTGATCGCGGACGCGGCTTTCGGCGTGGGATTAAGATGAATAAATTTCAAAGTTGTGACGTTTCATTAACACTACAAAGGTTAACCACTGTGCATAATCCGACGGTGTCACTCGAGAAGATTTACTCATTACATTTTCTCTAATTTTTGTTTACCTCCGTCGCCCCTCGAGGAGCGCGGTGCTCCGCAAACCTGATTGAATAATTTCCAGCGGTGTGCAAATCCAGAGAAAGGCAATACAATATTCCAACAGCTTAGCAACCTATAAAGTTCTCTTACTGGCGAGAAATTTCTCGATGCCAGTCTCCGTCGCACGTCGCAGCGTAATAAACTTGATATTATACACATCGATACCGCCTCGCGGGTCTGTACTCCTAATCGAACAGGTTCAATGTTCCCGGCGGGGAGGGTGGGGCGGGGGGGTCGCCGTGTTTACCTTCCCCGCCCCCCGCCCCCGCCCGCGGCTTCCGGCGCCCTCGCCCCCCGTTGGCGAACCACCTCCTCTGTTTTGTTAACCTGTCAAAAGCAGAACGCGGCGGTCGTTTTCCGGGAGTTTTTTGAGTTATTATACCCTCTCCCGTGCACACACACCAGCGCGTATAAATACTTAAAGTAATAATAACACAGCCACGGGCATTTAGTGCCCTGTCTGGCTGCAGACGGGAAGTAACGCCACCACCCTCCGCAGTCAGTGTTCAGCGTACCTTCATGTGAGTCAGCATAATGACTCTGATAAGTGTAAGAATGTAGGTTGGTAGTACCTATCCGCTACCCACTACCCTATACCCACTACCAGCGGCGTGCACTCGGCATGAGCTTAGGTTATGTTGCTAATATCGATGGGTATTATTATTAGTTCATTCACTCAGTTCCATGCGTGTTTTAGTGTCAGTATACCTGTGTGCGTGCGTATTATTACTAGTATTCTTGGAAAGTTATTAACTAAAGGAGCTAACATTATAATACCTCATTTAAAGTGCATTGGAATGCATACAGTTAAGTCCGCTTCAAAGACACACTTGTGACGTATTGTAACACGTCTGTTAAAGCGAAGACGTGTTTTCAGACCACCGCGCGGTGCGAGACTTGCGTTTAGTTCGTATACGTTTGGGATAGATTTTGCGAAAAAACACACGCGCAGCTTTATTTGTTAATTTTCAATTCTTACGGTTTTAGTTAACACGTTAACTGAATTATTTTCGCATAGATTTACAAACACAATGTATAATATATCAAATAAATATTTAATTTGCATTTATTTGGCAAAGATTATAGTTATGCACAGCTTTTTTTTGATTATGTAGATTGCACGCCCCTGCCCACTACCCACTACCCATAAATGAGTGTACACATACGACACATACAAGTAACGCAGCTTACTCCATCATGCTCACCAGTTATAACCGTTCAAAATTATTTTCCCCTTTCTTCGGTCCTATGTAGATTTTCGATAATAGGCATTTGAAGGGAAAATATACTTACAACTTCGATACTGACGGCTTAGTGGTAGATAAACAAATAAAAATGCTCGCGTGTACGTTGATATTTAGGTGTATGCCACTATGTTGTGTGCACTGCTTTAGAACGGTAGTAGGGCAGCCACGGTCGGGTTTATATTACAGTAGGCGCTCGCAAGTTGAATGGAAACTTTCAGCTTTCAGTCATTTTAATAGAAAATCGATTTCTGCTGACCATGAATTATTTCCCGTGCAGTTGTGTACAATTATTACGAAATTTATGAATGAGTGTTGCACATAATGTCACTAATTTGTCATGTTTTCAATAACAACACTTGCTTATTTAAATTTGGTTACACAAAAATACCGAATTATATTTAATAACAAGTGTTACATTACGTGTTAGTTACATTTGCTGTTAATATTGTTATTATTATTAGTATGTTTGATATAAATCACGATTAGTTTTATTTTGTTGTATTTGTGTTTGCAGATATGTACTGTCTAATATTTTTACACATAAATTAGCTCAATTAAAAAGGCAAACGGGAATAGTACTTTACACAATTGTAATTATAATTATATGGTAAAAGCTTTTATGCCATTTTCAAGGATTAAGTATATTATATGTAATACTTTATAAAAGCTTTAATTAGCTTTAAGAGTAAAACTGTCAGTGCATGCTTTTATCAACTGAGACAGATTAAAAGTATTCGGAGACATATTCCTCTTGAGGCAGCCCGTCTACTTATAAATGCATTTGTGGTATTGTAACAGCATCTATGCTGGCCTGCCAATGTTTCAGCTGGACAGATTGCAATCTATTCTAAATGGTATGGAGTTTCCAAATTCTCTCATATAACATCCCTTTTACATCAGCAAGAGTTGAATTTAAATTGTGCTGGTTGATGTACAAGGCGACACACAACATGGCGCCTCTGTATCTTCAAGAACTTTGTATCCCAGACAATTTGAATTGTAGACGTCAAACTCTCAGGTCAGCCTCTACTACAGCTGCAGGAAGGGTTGTAGAACCGACCAACCGTTGCCAGAAGTCTAAATTTAGTGAACGGGCATTTGCGGCGGCAGGCCCAAAAGCGTGGAACTCTGCCCTCCGTTATAAGGAATAGTACATTAGAGACTTTATTTAAGAAGAAACTAAAAACGCACCTTTTCAAAAAATCATTTCCATAAGATAATTGTTGAACTATAAACAATTTATGTGTGAAGCGCCCTTGAGGTGAAAGTTTTTATGAAAATGGCGCTATACAAATAATCCATTATTATTATTATTTATTTTATTTTATTATTTCACGAATACCCGTGACAAGTTTTAAAAAATTGTTTTTTAAAAAAGATATTTGATTTCTATTACATTTCCTGGATTTTCAAGACACACGCTAAGGGGTTCGATCAAAATGTAGTTTTTTTTTTATAACATTTTGCATTTTTAAGCTGGGCGACGATGGTGTGTTGGAAATATTAATAATAAACTCATAAAAGGCCTTCAGGATCTTAGGTCCCATCTGCCCAGCCGTTAAACAATGGGGAATTAATGAAACTACTTTTTAGCCAGCTACCCAGATTATTCATACGGTTTATAATCAATGTTAAGGTGGTCGGAATATTTATATATTAAGTCTCATATAGCCAACTATAATTATTAAGGGTGATTGAAAAAAACCTATCTTATCTTTTGAATAATTTCTAATTTTATTTGTTAAAGTTGTTGTTTCAAATAAAATAATTCATTTCTATTGTTCGATATTTTATCTTAACAGTATTTATAATTATGAAAAAAAAAAAATTGATGTTAATTTGCATTACGTACATTTTTAATCATTAAATTACTTAATTTGGTTCTTCCAGGCCCAATGGTTTTAACCTTTACCATACCACGATATAAAATACCTGAAAGCAACCATGCTGTCAACTCGTGCTACCGTAAATAACTGTTAGATATTAGCTTAAATGGCCTTAATGGCACGAATTTACTCTAAATATTGAGCAAACAATTTTGAAAAAATGATTAATAACACAATTTAGAGCATTCATTAAGTCGTATACAATGTGTCCTTCCTTCTTATCTGTCTTCATTTAATTAGTGAGAAAGAGACAATTATATTTGTATGTTTGTTGTTATTTTCACTGTGAAAATAGTGTGTGATCTCTATATTTTATACCACAAATTATATTTTTACCAACGTATTAATTTTACAATGGATTGAATTCCCTTTTCATAATTGGTTTTTCACTAGTCATTCCTAAGCGCTAGGATAATCTAAAATATGAATTTTATGTTGCATGTATTTACAGAAATATAACAGGTTTAATTATTATGGTACATCTGTGTTATTACATGGTTTGGGAAGGGT
This sequence comes from Eubasilissa splendida, assembly GCA_031772225.1. Lineage (NCBI taxonomy): Eukaryota > Metazoa > Arthropoda > Insecta > Trichoptera > Phryganeidae > Eubasilissa > Eubasilissa splendida. The sequence goes on along the minus strand of CM062861.1, from coordinate 14,593,487 downwards.
TAAATAAGAGTTCAAGTACCAACATTTTGTGATTTATTTAAAAGAAATTCTATTCTTCAAATATTAAAAGTAAAATATTTTTTTTATTTTGTTGCTGAAAATCGTACTAGGTTTAAATTTGTATTTTCAAATTAAAAAATCAATACATCGTTTGAACAACACCACTATACGCACATGGGTGAAAAAATATTTTTTTCAGCTCACTCGAAAACATCGGGAAGATTAATGATAAAGAAATAATCAATGTTATCATAAAACACTTTAAAGATAAACATGTACCCCGAAACTAGTATTTTTATATCGTTATTTATTATATTATATTATACGCTAGTTATTGTAAACAATAATTATTAATACGAAAACTTCCCTTTTCTGCACAAGTATATGCTTTTTAGAGAAGTATAGCGCAAAAAAAAATCATTGTATTGTATAATTGTACTATAACAGATTAATAAATATATATATATAGGTATACATATTTAAAAAAAATTATGTTTATATTGTGATTAACCATCTGTAAGGGTCATACTCTGTATAATGAAAATAAAAATAAAATAATATGCATCTGAACACCTTGAAGGGATATTTTTTTAGTAGTGATTGTCAAATTTAAAAAAATAATTAATTCCTAAGAGTGTATGTAGGCAAGTAGGTAGTCATAATGTTGGATAAAATATATGCACATTTAAAGTATGTACATCTCTACATACTTTAGCTGAAAAATGAATAGTATGAAATGTTCTCACAGTAAAGTGTCTCAGTTAGCAGATGTTGCAGGGCGCAACGCAATTACCAACATGCAAAAAGCTTGCTAACGTTAAAGCTCATTCAGACCATGTCTTATTAAGTGCATTGTTCATTTTAAGTAGAAAGGTGCAGAAACTTACGGTCCATATAAATTAAATATTTATTTCATACCATCACTATCCATAATAATACTACGCTTCCCATCTATATTGATGACTTTCTGGATGTGTCATTTGTGGCTGTAGAGTGCTTGCTTGCTACAAAAACGAAGTTGTTTTTAAAATCTCTACGTTAAGATTACTTAAATGTTTTCTCATTTATATATTCCATAACGGTACGTAAATATGTATCCGCGAAATCGTATTAGGGCTAGCAAATATATTGAGCATCTGTCATCCTGTCATGTGTCTGTCTTTAAGGGCGTGCTTTCATATTTCCCGTTTGAAATTCGAGAAATTCTACGCGAATTACATACGTTTCAAGTTAAATTCTTGTAAGTATCAGATAAACAATTAGTTTAGTATCTTTCTTAAGGTTTATTCAACTACCTTAATTTACTTTAAAAATGATAATCCTTCATTTAGATAGACGGACTAAATGGGATATATTTTCTTTTCTACATTCTTCCATCTTGACATTAGGATTGAGTGATAATATTACATTAAAAATATATTTGTTTCGAGATATGAATGCTATAGGTACCTACACTTTAATTAGATGTGTTGCGGTCTCAGAGATGTCAAATATTTTCCACAATATAATTTATTTCGACCAAAGAGACTTTTTTCAATTACCGAAATATAATTTGCTTTTTAATTAATTCCCGTCTTGAATTCGCTACTGTTCAGCCAGCCCCCGGTATGCGCAGGCGCACGGCCTTGATACGAAATCTGTAGACGCCGTTGAAACGTCCTAATAAATCATCACTTGAATAAATTAATTCCTGGCTCTCCCGACTCGAGCAAGTGGCATTCGGGCTGGTAACTTGTAACACTAGTCTGCGTGTTTCCATTGTGTCGAGTTGACCAATAACGGCCGAAGAATATTAAGTTAATCTACACAAGTTTGCTCGGTGGTAAATTACAAGTGTAGTCTAGTAGAAAAGTGCCTACAATCAGAGAAAAATAATTTTAGATTTGAGCATTTGTTTTCCAGACTATTACGGATACAATTCTGATATTTATTTTGTTATTTTTATAATGGTATAAACTGTAAAGAGCTATTATATTCCCTCTCTGTCCGACTATATGAAGTTAAAATATTGTGAAATAAAATGCTCTTTTACTGCAACTCTGAATGCAAAACTATTTAAAGTAATGTATATATAAATAACAATATGTAACACGTATAGACTATAGTTTGTAATTATTCATTTTTACGTTATTTGGTGTGAAAAATAATATTTTGTCACGGTACATATTAACGGTTTATACTTAAACTTAAACACGTTATAAATCAACAGCTGTTTCAAAATTGAAATATTAACACGTATTCTAATTACAAAATAAATATAAAATTATAACAAGAATAATACAACTCAGTTTTGAATTAATAATTAGTCAGAACATCATGGGAGCCGACAGGTGCTGCACAGTTTCACACCTTCAACACCACTACCGGACAGTTACATAACTACGAAAAGCATTTAAAAAACCGCCTATAAAACTTGGATCGCTCTTATCATCTGGAGAATCAATAAAACTATACGATGTTAATTTATGTAATAACCATTTGATTAATATAACCTCTTCACATAATTATAAAGTTTGCCATAAAACTGCTGCAGCTATATTTGCGTCATATATAAACTCACGGGATCGGCATTAATGGTATCCCGTTCCTAGAGATAATGTGAGAACGTAATTTCTCCATGAAAAAACATCTTCGAAAAATGTTTGCGATGTTACTTCAAAAATTATTTCAGCCGCATCGCAATGGACATGATGTGTAAAATGCGTCGCCAATTAAAAATGTATTTTTCGTCGATCTTGCGGATTTTTCCAAATAAGAGAAATATGTAAAGCAGACCACGACCATTAAAATTAATTGATGCATTTTTATACATATTCCTAAGATGTGCATCGAAACGAAACATTTATGAATTTATAATCCGGCATACTAATCGAAGACCGCTGCGATAATTATAATAACCAGGCCATAAAAGCCTTCATCTTAATATAAGGTAGTCGTCTCTTCCTTGATTTTGAAACCTGATTAGTCTTTCCGGAGTAGGTTGACATCTGACATTATTTTAATGAAAGATAATTTAAAAATTAATCATTTTTATAGTACCTGCCTATTGATGACAAGAGATTGATAAAGTATAAATTAACAGGATCTTCATTAATTCATTTTATTGAAGTTATGAAATATACTAATTATTTAACGATCAAATTATGTCACTGAATTTCAAAATCCGCTACAACACATTTTTTTAAACAAATTTGAGTTATATATCATTGGATTTTGAATTTAAAAATACGTTTTGTTAGCTAGCAATATAAAGTAAAATGTTAGGATGAGCCGAACCCGGTATAACGCAAAATGACTTTCAAAACCTGCCATGTTTTATTTATCATACTGAAATAAATTTTTAGATTCAAATTAATACAATAATCAATGTAAATACATTAGAATTTTATTTTTAAATAAAAGTAATTAATACGTTTAAAAAAAGTAATAATGCCTGTTTATTAAAGTGTGCTTGATTTTCTCGATATAATAAAAACGTGTTATAGCGGGTATTGAAAGTCAGCGACTCAATATAAATATATGATGAATAAATTGATAATGGTTTAATATAGGAATAAATAATTATATAATAATAATTTGAACATATTTATATATAATAGAAATTCATTTATTGAAATTTTAAAAAGTTATTTTAAATTGCACGACTTATACGAGTATTAGCGTTAGCAGTTGCTGAGAGGCAACTCAGTATAGAGATCGGTGGAAGTGTGTTATTGAGGAGGCCAAGGCTATTACTAGTTTCTGGACACAGATATGTTAACGATTGGAAAAATATTATGAACTAAATTATACTGTTAAAAATTGCAATGTCGCGAATGTCTCATAATTTTACGGAAGAAAGTCGTCAGAAGAGAAACCAACAACATGGAGAGGTTTATGATTGCCGGCACGATCGTGGGTCGGAGAGGAAGAGGAGAAGGAGGAGGAGGCAGATAGATGAAAATCCTCGATCCAACTGAAGGGATATCTTGTTTGGGTTATGATCGTCAACTGTGAGGAAGTGACAAAGAAGAAAGAGATACCTGAAGCTTGAGCACTACAAAAAAAAGTTGATTGAGGTTCTCAGCATGTACAAATTTCGAGGTGCGAAAATATATTAGTCATCTTCTTGTATCCATAGTACGGTATTCCAATTTTCTGAAAAAAGGTAGATAAACATTTCGCCTATTCCCGCCGACGGTAGGCAGGCCCGGCTGCGGAATTCGGCGGCCGGTACCCACCGCCCTCCTAGCCGCTCTACCTACCGGGTGAACAGAGAGCTACCGGCTAATGTTAATACATTGGCAGAGACGTGACGGCATTCGAACGCCTCCCTACGAATTTAGAACCACCTATGTTTTAAAAATATACGGATTTAGAGCTGACGCTTTAACCATTTTTATTTATTTTAATAAAATAAATCACTGATTGAATTGAAATTTATTTTATTAGTGCGATGAGTTGAAAATATAAATTTATTTATATTTAAAGTATATATATATCGTATAAATTCTAACTTTTTACTTAGTAACAGTATAAGTATATGTTACTTATGCTACTATATGATGTTCTCTAGTATTTATCTCATGATGTTTCTAGTCACTTGGGGCCGATAAAGAAGAAAAATATACAAGTTATCATTTTTATGCATTCTGAGACATAACACATATTTTAATCATTAGATTGATTATCAATAAAATTTCTTGAATGTCAATGGTATTAGTTTGTAACGCAATATTCCCTATTCTATAATATTGTTGTACTGCTTTCTATGAAATAATGTTTAAACTTGTTTAATGGCACAAGTCACTCTTGAAGGGTGGATTGCCTATTTGAAAGAAGAAGAAAAAGATTATCAATAATATAGTTATCAGCAGTAGAGTTACCCTGAATACAACTTAATATTATGAAATTAATTTTACTAAAAGATTGTAAAACTTTGTTTATTTTTAAACCACCTGATAAATGAAAACGAAGCGAATATTATTAAATGAATTGAGTTTTACAAAAAATATTAAAGTATGTCGAGTCCGGAATTTTGTTTACGGGGGTAGGTACTAAAATGCAAAATGGTTTTCGGGCCAGCTTTGAGGTTTTCGCTGGTTCCTAGGGTTGGCCGGATCCTCGCGGCCCAGCGGCTCACCCCGGCTTACAGGATCAGTAATATTTACGAATTTTCAAAGAAAAAAGTGCCCACGGCGATTATGGAATTTAAGGATTATATATTATATTTATCGTGTTGTTGTTTAACTACCTATAATGGGTTTTCTGCGAGTGCCCGTCGTGAGCTAACCCTTCCGAAAATTCTTTTGTCTGCCACATTTTTAAAACGATTCGAAATCATTTTTAACTGTTGATAATAATGTTGGTGAATATTTCATTTTGAAAACTTTACTCGGGTAAAATAGTACCCTACATCGTGACAATGACAGATTTATACATTTCTTTAATAGCTTTAAAGAATCCCAATTTCATAACACGAGTTTAAAAAAATATAAGTGTCAATTAGAAAGATATACAGAAAAAAAACTATTGATCGTAAACATATTTGGATGTTACCAGTATTAGAACCTGGACCTCGTCCTATCCGATCTATTATGTTTACGATAAATTTAGAACTTATGTTTTGTGTATTTTTATAATTGATACATTTTTTTACCATTCAAAAGCAATCAACTTTATATTGCGATGAATCCCAAATACCTTTGAATAATATCTACACGCTTGGAGATGCTAGAATTAAATCAATCCATTTTATTAAATTTTAATAAATTGTTACAACTTATATAATTTTATTGAAAACGCATTTTTGTTGTGATGTTGCAATTTCAGAACATAGTTCTGTGGTATTTTTAATACAAATTAAATGATTCAATTAGAAAGATGTACAGAAAAAATATATTGAATAAATATCAGATATCTATCTCATAGAGACGAAGCTATTTTTATTATATTTAATGGAAGATATATAGAAATGTGGGGCTTATAACCTGTCTTCGGCTGGCTTAAGTGATCACTTTATATATGTATAACTTTCACCAATTCTCACCCCCTCAGTCTCCATATTTATCAAATTTTTAAAACCCAATGTGTGAGTGTGGTGCCGAGGAGGAAACCCATGACCATGTCTTTTCTGCCTGTCCATTGCGGATCACAGGTTTTTTTTACAATAATCTTGTCAATGGTAACTTTCAACTCCCGGTTAACTTGTGTCATCTTCTTTCCCTCAACTCGCCACATTAAAGCTATATAATAGCAAATTTCTTGAATTTCAATGGTATTAACTTGTAACGCAATATTCCCTATTCTATTATATTGTTGTACTGCTTTCTATGAAATAATGTTTAAACTTGTTTAATGGCACAAATCACTTGTGGAGGGTGGATTGCCTGTTTGAAAGAAGAAGAAGAAGAATAAATTTTTAAAAGTTGTATATATGTTAGTGTTACCCCATATTTCCATATATCTTTCATTAAATATAATAAAAATCGCTTCGTTTCTATGGGATATTTAATAACAGTATCTTTGTAGGTTTGTTTGGTTGTCATCGGGATTAATTTATATATTTAAAATACAACATAAGTATGTTCTGAAATTGTTATTTCACAATAAAAATGTGTTCTCATTAAAATTATGGCTTTTTTGCCAACCGACACGACACGTTTTGTCACGACATATAGATTGCTTATTGACTTCTAATTTTATAAATGTACAGAATGTATTAATGCTTGCTTTCGGATACATCATACACACGTGTCTGAGATGAGGCTGATCCTCGACCGTAAGCGAGCCGCCGATCGCGGTCACTCGGCCACGTGTGGTTCCGAGCCCAAATGGTAGAATGTCGCTCCCGTGCCTTCTTCAGTAGCCTGTCATGTCCGCACCCATAACCGAGGAGCCGCGGCCTAATGAAATGTTATAAAACTCATTAAGTGGGAGGGCGAACCGGCCGCTACACACTATTCCACTAAAGTAAGCACACAGCCTTGCCATCATCACGCCGCATGCTCACTTTGTCAACAATGTCTTCATTCGAATCTCGCCCTTATATAACCGAAAAATAAGCCTCGTTATCCCGTGCGCTTCTACATCTATAAAAACTACAAAATATTCACCGCAGAACCCTGTAAATCCAGGGTGAGTGTTTTTTTTTTAATAAAATGTATTTATAAAATTACAAGGTCCGGCGGTGCGACGCAACCGGTATGCAGTAGAGCGCATGTGATCGAGTCCCTGTCACGCGATTTTGTGACTTATTTTCTCTCGGGTCGCGACTCATATTGGCTCGTATCGGGAGAGGAATTTGTATCGGCGTGAAAGTAATTATTGAGGTATTACGGGCCTGCCTTTTAATGGTATAATAAAGAGCATTTTATCCGAGATACGAAATTTGGACGAAATTCGGAGGTATAAATCGGTAGGCAACCGTTCGACCTGCCTCGGCACACGACTGTAATCATATGAATTATGGTCCTTTAGATGATGAGAGCAGAGGGTTCAGGAGTGGAAGCCGATGGTAATGATGATGATACATTGCCGACACAGGTGTCGTCTACCTGACAATAACCACAATCACGGAAGTGTCAGAAGACATCTTGGAATAAATGGTGTGAGTTTTTTTTTTTTGATATCATGATAATTTTGGACATTAACTGCTTCAGGTTGTATATTTTTGAGAGAAAATACACAATCATTAGATTTACAATCTTTAATTTAATATCGACCACTATTTATTTTTAATAAAGCTAAAAGTGTAATTGCATTTCAAATTGTGCGACAGAGATCTGTCCTCTGGGTCCCTGGGTCCCCTGGGTGGTGAGATGCACAAAAACCCATTGCTGTTTTTCACGCCGAACTGCTTTTCTATGAGAATAATTCTCAGAGTATTCTTCGGAATTGGTCTCGCGCGTCGTGTGGTACAGTCCGTTCAATTGTGTGACTACAGCCACTATTCATCTTGCACCGTGACCTCCTGTACCTAAGCATCTTGTGCCCTTGGAAAAACAAGGTATCATTTGACATTTATATTAAACTGAGATATTGAGCTTTAAAGTTTTAAATATTCATATTTTAGTTTATTCGGCGGAGTTAGATTCATCGTCGTATAATTTACGGCAATAAAATAAGCCTATTCCTGATATCAGGCACGTTATATGATATAACTCTTACATTTTATATACTATAAAACTGCTAAAATATAACTTTTTTTCTCTCGTTATCTCCTAAAGTGCTGGAAAATATAATATGTTTGTAACACAGTTTTAAATAGAAAATTATTATAAGAATCATGATACAAAATAGTCAATTTTAACCAAAATGTTAGACACACCATGCCGTTCCAAGGTCTGGCGAAATTAATGAACGAATCTTAGTTTATAACGTACATACATAAATTCAAATTACAATAGAACTTTTATCCAGCCTAAGCTTCAAATTTTATGTTCATTTTTAACGGAACGAGAATATTTTTTATGAATTCTGCGTGTGGCATATTATGGTGTATCTTCGGTAATTATTGTGCCATAATTTCGTAATTAAATAAAATGGAATTCCATGAAATATAATTCGAATGTCACAAAGTGCATTATAACTTTTGACATTTAAGATTTTACAATAATTACAATAGATATTCGTTTATTTCGATTCCTGCATGTTGGAGACCTATTTCTTAAATTGACTCGTAATTTTTCATTGTTATTGTTATAAAAATGTATTTTTGATTTATCTAATGTAATTTTTTAAAATGTAAATAAATAACAACCATAGTCTGCCGTTTTTTTTTTAATTATGAAAAAACTCCTTAAATGATTGTAAAATTTATTTAAATATTGTATTAACACATTAAAATAATCGAGAATAATTTAAAGATGCCATCCTCTTCTTGTTCTCGTTGGAGATGCAATGCATTCCGATTATTGTTAAGTTGAGATATTATATTTTGATTTGCGATGCCGTTATTTCGTATTCACAGATGTTTTTTTTAAATCTTTCTGTATACTGAATGGTCATGGGTATTAAATTTTCTCCATTTTTGATCACCGTACCTACTATTCCATACCCCTTAAAATGGCTATCCCCTCCCCTTTTCTCACAATGAGGTATCCACAAAAAGGTAGCTGGGTGAAAAAAATGCTCGGGGAAGAAAGCGGCTATTCAATGTCATAGCGCGACGAATATGTGACGGCCTTTTCCAGGTAGGTACCTGCCTGCCGCGTGAAGTGTAAGGCTTTCGTTCTACTTACCCATCCTAAATAAGGTTTCTCAAGAAACTGTATATTTATAAAGTATTTCAAATATTATATAAAAAAAAAATTAAACAATTTCTCCCTCGTATCTTTCAAATCGGGCATTCCTACTAGTTATATTATTTTGGATTTGTATTAAAATAACTTTTCTAAATACGGACATTTGAAATACTATTTTTACATTTAACGAAATTTAAGTATACCAACGAATTAAATTAAAAGCGTTTTATTTTTCTTTCTTATGTTTTGCAAACATACCGAAAAAAATAATAAACACTACAATTATTCTCAGCACGTGGTCTTCCTAATGAAAATAAAAATAATAAATTTTTTCAATAAAATAATATCGTCGCATCTTCAAACAAGACAAATTTATACATAAATATGATATACGCTATTACCACATTCATGCAGGTTTCCTTTCTACTGAAACTATGTAGTACAATAATTACTTGAAAAAGCCATCAGTGTATTTTTAGAAAAGCATTATAATAGTTTTTTCGGCTTTATTTCCAAATTGAGCACGCATATCAAAGTACGTCCCCCCATTGTTCGTGAACCACCGCGCTAACGAGTTTCCTACTGTACCTGTGTCTAGCTCGGAACAACAAAGCTCGCGCAATCAGAGCCACGTTTAATGCGGCCGAGAGAAGACAAAAAAACACGAATTTGATACGAGTAGGTGGCGCATTAAGAGACCTATGGCATTCCAGGTAAACTAAATATACGGAGGACGTCCCACGACGCCGAGACAATTACCTTCCCGCGCTCTGTTGGACGACCCCCTTTCAAAATTACTGTAATTTGGTCATACCCGAGGAAAACAGAGGCCAAATTGTCAAAAATATAGATAAAGGCGGAACAATGAGCCCAACACTAAATAATAGCCTCTAAATGGGGCTATCTTGGAACCCCTGAGGTTGACCGTTTGTTTGTTTTAAATGTTGACAGCGATTTGTCTCTTTTAATGCTGACTGAGATATGAACATTGTCGATACTACGCTCTGATCGCTGTTCACCTGTGAAATAATTATGTATCCAGCAGTATGATTATGCATACGCATCATCTATCATCAACTTGTAGCTATACAGACTCTTCAAATTAATTTTAATTTTCTTGTTGAATTGAAACCTAAATATATTATTTTTCTGTTTTCAGATCCGCCAAGAAAAGCCCTATTACATAGCAGACCCTGAAGTCGACTCACTTGTAAGTAAACATTCAATTAAAATAATATTTAATAAGTTACGAGATTAACTTTGTATTTAACCACGTCTATTTTTTTTTGCTTTTTGATATTTTTGATACAATGCTTTTTTCGAAAAATATTTATAAAAATACATCTGTCCACAATTTAAAAAGCAATACGTTATATATTAGAAATTATGTTATATTTTCCGTGATTTTCAGTTCGTAGATTGGTTTTAAATTGTGATAATTAGATTTTTGGTTAATTTTACAATCGATCGAACCACACTCTGTTTCGTGCTGCTATCCGAGTAAATAAATATATTGGAACGTCACAGGGCGAATATTGCTCCGCGGGGCCGACCACCCGCGCGGCCGGGGCTATTTGGACACGGATACTTAGCCGAATTCGACCAATAAAACTAATGTCGTTTGGTTGCGATTTTGAAGAGAAAAACGGCTGCCCAAAAAATAAACACGTGTTATTTTATTCGTCTTGGCTCCGACGGGTGCGGCCGAAACGTGGGCAGGATACGGACAAATCCACTTTTTAAGGGGAGACATTTGATTTTAATAACCAGTTTTTACGGCGGACTATTGATATCACCGATACGCGAATTCTGCGGCGGAAGACATAACGAAGATGCTAGATTATAAAAAAATACCAAGAACGTAAAAATTTAATTGAACCGTTCTTTTAAACAGGTTCTACTCCGCGTTGTGGTACACCGTCCAAACGGAAGAAACCGTATTTTATGAATATTATCTGATGATTTTTTATGTCGTTTATTAGAAGCTGAAAGAATACTTTATCTTATACGAGCGCATTAATAGATTATCACCAATATTTCTGTGTAATAAATTTATTAGATACCCACAGTTGTGAATCAACTGAGAAAAGACATAAAATATTATATTCTTATCTGGAATCTACCAGAATCACGATATTCTTTAAAGTTCTTGTATTTCAATTTTTATGTGACATTTACATTCAATACAAACTGAATTTACATACTCGATACTCAATGACGCCACCAATTAGAATGTAAAATATATGTCTGGCTATTAATATTTTTTAGAATTTGTATTTGAATTGAAAACTTTGGTTTGATGAATTTGTAATGTATTATGTACCGTCTCCCCAGCTTAGACGAGTACGAGTAGGAATACTAAGTTGATCGAACTATTTATCATAAACAATATGTCGAATGGCGATGCACAGCCTTGCCGTTTCGCGAGCTTCCCGGCAGCGTGTCGCTGTTCAAATTTAGCGCCTACTTTTTACTCTTGCTGTTCGTGCTTTATCGTTCGGGGCTAACAAAAGTTATGGCAGTCGCTTGTTGGTTATTCACGGGTCAGGATTCCTGGACCTTCGCTAAGTCAGCCGGCTACTCGCCGTGCAGCGAGGCCTTCACAATCTTGCAGGGAAAATTTGTTCCGCAAAAAGGTGGCGCTCTTCGGTGACTGATGATCGTGGCTTTAGTCATTCTTCAGTTGCAAATCTGCGCTTTTTTAGTAGTGCACATTCTTCGCTCTTATCTTTGTTTCTTCAGTATTCTTCATTCTTAATTCTCTTGACTAAATCATAAACCGAATTTTTAAAATCCTTTTAACTTGTCAATATAAACGATGACTATTCGAATCAAATTTTGTCTTTTTATAAGAACACATTTTTGTTGTGCAACATAACAAAAATGTGTTCTCCTTAAAATAATATATGTTTATCAAAATTTAACAAAATATAATAATCAATTAATTCTGCCATCTCCTAGCGTGATTTGCTCAAAGTTATTTGAGATTCATCGCGATATAAAGTGGATTCCTTTTAAAAATGAAATAATAAATATATCAATTTTAAAAATTGACACATAAGTTCTAAATTTGTCGTAATCGTAATCACTTGCTGTAGTGGAATGGTTAACATGTTTCACCGGATAGGAAGAGATTCAGGTTAGAAACAAATATTTTTTAAATAGATTTTTTTTTTGTATATCTTTCTAGTTGATTAATTTAATTTGTGTTAAAATTTGATGTTTTCAAAACCATATTTAATTTTTTATGAATGTCTTAGTGTATAACATATCACAATTATATATACTTCCACCATGCTAAGCCGTAGACTGAGGGTTATACAGGAGTAGGTATTGAAAATAAATCTTTCATAGGTAATACATATTGGTAGTTATTTTTCGAGTCAATGAGCCACCGGGTTGCCCTGATCGTGAGTTAAACCCTCAGTTAAATTATTTCGAGGAGGAAAGGAAATTATCTCGGACTTACTAAGGGTTGCGCAAATACGATACGAAACTTCTACACCCATAATAACGGAAGAGGAAGTTCCGTAGGCTTCAAACAAATAACACGGCTTATCAGGAGTCAAGCAGTCGCGTGGAGAGTAAATATTAAATCCAAACTACGTCCAATTTTTTTTTTCGGTTTCAAGATTGTTGTCCACAAACCCGAGATGTCCCGTGTTGGCCTGTGCGCCCTAATAACACAAACTGTGGTTTATCGACGCTCGATGTCGTATCCTTAACAGTTGTATACACAACAGTTTCTGTGTAATATTTTAACAGACACGGTCAACATTTGTGAGCACACTAGTTTTGTTTACAAACACGTCCTTGAACATAGTCGATAAGTAGTTTAATATATATAAAATCATTTTTATAATATTATCACGTGTCAAAAGGAACATCTGTAAACTTGGGAGATTACGAACCGCGTAGGCATTCTATACCGATAAGAACGTATCGGTCGCGATACTGCCACTGTTGGCATTTTCATTGATGTCTATGGATTTATGTGTCAGTGAACTACCTGAACTTATTACACAACTCTTGAAGCTTTATCTTTATTTGACTTCTTTCAAATAAGTCATTTTTACTGTGTCTGAATTGTTATTTATAGATAGGTCACAGTGATAGGGAATCTTCTTATCGAGTTGAAGTGTGGTACAAGAGTCATTTCCATATGTGAAAATGACAATTTTTCATTTTAAAAACAAAGATAATTGTAGAACTATGAGCAGTTTATGTGTAAAGCGCCCTTGAGGTGAAAGTTTTTACGAAAATTGCGCTATATAAATTATTCATTATTATTATTTATTATTTAAGCCATAGACTAGTATAGAGTTGGATATCCGAATACATTGGATACTCTAAATATAGCTGAACATCCCGGTTCCTCAAAAAGTAGCATGAGAATCGGTTTACATGAACAGCTGTAATGTTGGTTGAGGTAGTGAATTGATCATGTTACATTTTTGTATCAATAAAGGTAACAGTGATGGTAAATCGAGGAAATTAGCGATGCATTATCTTCTATTTGCAGATGGGTCCATTCATAATGGTTTTTACTTCAGTTTAAAGACAGTGCATTGCGTATATATGTTCGTAATACATTATATAATGAACTTTAGCATCGCAAAAATTATGTTTAAGATTTTCTATATTTTTCTCTTCGTTGTAACACGTTAATATTTTAATGTTTTAACGTGTTTATCTCAACTTGACTCTTCTGAGTCAACGACTTGATCTTAAAATTTGTTTTTTCCTTTATTATATCTTTACATTGTACGTTAATGTCGTTATGGGACTATCTACAAGGGTCATTATTTATTTATTCAGACACATAAAATATACACATAATATAGACAGTTTGTTACATAAATTTTACACAGATTTTAAAATGCATTGCTCAACTGAACCTTGTTTGATATCATGCGAAAATAAAATAAAATCAAATAATGCATTCGGATATTGCCAGAGTAAACATCGAAATATAATAATTATAATATAATATCCGTGATACAATTTTTTTTCTTTTGGCCCTGGTCGATGGATTGTGTATGTCGGCATTACAAGAACATTATCAATAATAATGAATGCTGCGTGTGTAGTGTGTAGTGTGTGGTGTGTGGTGTGCGGTGCAGGTACGGACCTGGCGCCCCGGCTGCAGGTCACCAGGGCCGGGGCGGGAGGTGCTCGCCGCGCACTCGCGCCTCGGGAATTCTCGCGCCGCGCTTCGTCCCATGAATATTCACGAAGGGCGAAAAAACGGCTAATTTGCGGCGGCACAATTCGTCGCGGGAAGAAACCCGTAATGAGGTGTCTAGGAATGCGAGAGATGCATTAAAATAATTTGTTTTGATTTATCATTCGCCGGGCAGCCGCTGGTGTGTTCTGTTTAATTAGACTGGATGTGTGCGTGTTTTGATGAATTTCATCGCCGCGTCGGCCGTGAATGGATAAGTCGGCCGCGTGATTTATTAGGAGCGCGTCGTGTGATTTATGGTGCAAAATGGGTCGGGAAGGAAAGGCGAGCTAGGGTCACGGTCTAACGGAGAAGTCTATCGCCATTGTCGTCTCCATCGGTGGGATCCCGACCCTCGCTGGCGCATCGCGACGCTCTCATTCATACTCTCAACCCAATCCATCCATTAATGATATTAATTCAATAAAATACTGGAATACTCCGCCACTTTCCGATTCCGTCAAAATATTTACAGTTCACTTTTTTTTTTTAGCAAATCGCGTTATATGATATGGCTATATTTATATAAAATAAATTAAAAATAAATATTGTTAACTTGCATACCGATCTAGATTAATTTTTACATGTGTATATATTTTTTTTTATTGCAAATTATATTGTTTAAACTTAATTGTACGCATTTTTAATGAAAATATAAAATTAATATTTTCACTGAGTAGAAAAAGTGCTCGCTTTGGAATTGAACAAGATGATTATATATTAAGAAGAATCAGTGTTCATTGATGACGCATCGTAATAATGTATTTTCTTGTGTTACAGATGGTACAAGCAATCCAAGTCCTCCGGTTTCACCTCTTAGAATTAGAAAAGGTAAGGAATAACACTTGAAAAATTATTATTGTCACTGTGCAATGTGCATGCAAAGTACTCGTACAAAATAAGTTCAATCACCTGGGAGTAGCTAATTACTCGTGGAAGTAAGTGTTGCCCTGATCGACCGTGAAGTGGGCAGGGCGTCCACGCGTCCCCGAGTGTAAGAACGGATGAGGATGACGAGGGAGATCACCCGTTAGTTAATAATGAAAGGTAGGTAGGCAACTCGCCGCGACCACTTGCGCCATTGTTGTACAAAATGAGCAGCCCTCGTGCAGAGCACATAACCTATTATGCCCGAAATATGAATTCCACATAGCGTAATAATTTATTAGGATTCACCGTGTTTTGAAATGAATCAATGAGGACGCGTTTCAAATTACATTTTAAAGTGCTCACAGCGGCGGAAAGCAAATTCGCATTGACAGCTTTTGTTCAAAATATAATAACATTATTTATTGCGAAATTTAATAATGCCCTCTGAATGCTTGGAATAATATTCACAGCGCCGAGGCATTTAGGTACCCTCGCTTTGGTTAGTTAATAAAACGAGTTTTAAAATTTCTCGTGAGTATAATTGTCTATATAATGAATAAACGTGTAATTTTTATAATAATGTAATAACAAATTTTAATAAATATGAAACACTCAAAATTCACGTATTAAAATCACCAATTTACCTAAGAATAAGATAAATTAATTAAAGCACATCTACATACGTGTTGAACTAAATCGTAAGGCAATTACTTTAATTAACTTCGATGGCAATCTTTTTAATTATTTCAAATGCTATATTAAACGCGGTGCAATAATTTATCCAATCCCGGAAAAAATGTTAATGCGAGACGTGATTGTCTGGAGGTATGTTTGATCGGCGGCCAGATTGAAGTCCAGAGGCGCGTGACTGGAAAATCGCGAAGTGCGGCTTGAAGGTCAGCGAGGATCTCGCCGCGTCGTCCCTTCCGTTACTTCGGTCCGTCAGAAAAAACCCGCCCCCGATCCAGAAACACCTGTTCGACACGTTTGGCCCTCAAAACACGTCTCTCCCCGGTAAAAAGAACCGATCGAATTTCACACCGCCTCGCGAATTCTTCTCGCTTGTAACAGTAACTAAGCTGGCATTGTTTTCCCGGGATTGAACCGAACATAATTTAACAGCAGAGAGGAGGAATCGCCTCCGGACGGGTGACGGGTGACGGGCCGCTCTCTCGATGGTCTGACAGCGATGCTGATTGTTCGTCCTTTGCGCCTGATACAGCATGGCAAACTCTTCATTTTTCTCTTCACTAAAGAACACCGTTTTGTTTCAGCGCCGATTGTTTACTTATACATAAAAATAAATTCCACGCGTCGTTCTCCGCAAAACAAAACCATCCCGAAAACTTCAAAAAACAACGTGCATTTCAGGAATTTAGAAATGAAATTTGACTTCTCAATCACCGATGCAGTATCATGTCCTCGACCTACTCCGAATGGGTGAGGCGGGGCGGGGTTACCCGCAATATCAAAGTATCACTAAGTGTGCACTTCACAATGTAATCATTTATCTTTTGACAGTCACTTGCGGCGAACGGCTTATCGTAGAAATTGTAATTTAAGCAATTATTCCATCAGTTTGTCCTCTGACACAAATTAAACGATCATAATTAGTCGCAGGCGTGTAATAAAAATTGCACTTGCCAAACATCGAGAGATACATTAATAGCGCGTTCATGCCAGGCGATCGTAACTCGCGGTGCAAGCAATTAATTAAATGACGGGGTTCGCGTGTTTTGTGATTTCCCAGACTGACGGACAAAGAAATGGAGTTAATTTCAATGCGCGGAATTCCATTCTTATATGATCTACCGTGAAGCGTCTCCATTTGCCAGAGCAAGGAGATGTAACATATCAATCATCCGCGATCTAGTCAGATACATCGAGAGCCTAGGTCTGATCAGCCAGTAAAGTCTAATCGTGTTTAATCGCTCTTTGGCAGACGGATATCCTCTACCAGGGTACCGGGAGCAGCGCGACATGAAAACTTTGACCCCCGCATATTCCACGCCACTCGGGCATTTCGCCGTGTTTCGACCGTTCGCTTGTCCGGGGCGCATAACACGTGTCAGATAGACTCGCGCACCTCAACACTCCGCCCGATCACTTGACACCCGTCCTTCCGCCGAGATGCCAAACACTTCTTCCTTGCTGAGCTGAGCGCTGATTGACATCGCGTCGACGTTTGAAAAAAATCTCCTCTCCGCTTCTGCACACCTGTTAATGTGCGAGATTTCAACACAATTAATTGTCTTTTCATCGTTGCAATCAATTGTTTTCTTTTTGTATTTATTTATTTCTTGTCCGCTGTCATCAATTAGTTGATTAGGTTTTGTATTTAGTCACTCACTAGGTCGAGATGGAAACAATTTAATCGACATCTATAATATTATTTATGAGCTTCCATAACATTTATTCTGCATTCTTATGCACTCGAGTGCATGTAGGTATAGCTAACCTCGACATATAAAATGTTCGGTTATGTTCTGGGTTTATATACAGGCAGTGACCATTACCTGTATTTTTATGGAGCGGTATGATTTACATATTTATGTAATTTTGTCGGACGCGCTAGTGAGCTGTTGTCAACCATAGGTTGTAGTATTATTTGTGAATAAAAAATTTTACCAGAATTATTATTATTTTCTAATTTCGCAATTATTGTGTATTCATGCATCGCATTCGATGAATTAATTAAATTGAACGTTACTGTTTAACACATGGTGGCAAATATTCACGCACACTTCAGTGTACCTGCCTAGATTCACTGCATTCGCAGCATCATCGAACAAATCATTAGAATGTAACAGATTTACATAAATATATTAATGCATTTTTATGTGTGTTAATAAAAATTGACGACTTGCACCTTCACCAAATGCCGTCCGGTTGCTCCCGCTCGTCGTATAATAAACACAACCTCACGACTATATGCAGTCCTAATAAATTCCCTTGCATGCCCACATGGGGCTTACGATTATTTCCAAAGTGATGTCATTACTGCGGTCGGTACTATGTTACATAGAACAGTTATTTA
Source organism: Eubasilissa splendida (assembly GCA_031772225.1). Classification (NCBI taxonomy): domain Eukaryota; kingdom Metazoa; phylum Arthropoda; class Insecta; order Trichoptera; family Phryganeidae; genus Eubasilissa; species Eubasilissa splendida. The sequence continues at coordinate 14,575,132 of CM062861.1, read as the reverse complement.
TATACGAGTGCATATAAAGCTGCAGTAATTCAGATCCCGGTCATGTGACTATTATTTGCGACTGCATAAAAATACATTTTGAACAACGTAAAAAGGCGAGTATGGTGGATGTCGGGCGACTCGAGAGAGACAGAATGTTTCCGTTAGCTGACTGAAATAACTTGTACTCAAGAAGAAAATAATAATTAAAAATCAACAGATTCAATGATAAAGCGTCTTCACAATGTATAAATTCAACAATTTACACGGAAAACTACCACAAATTATTGATGTCAATATTTACATTTTTTGTAATATTTAATATCATATCATATTTAGGCCAATATTTAATACTAGAGCAACATTAATCTTCTTCAATATTAGCAAAATTACTTTGTGGCCACATATTATATGAATAATAAGACAAAACACTTTGTTTTAACCACTATTTATTGATAAAGCAACATGTTTCGATACCCATGGTAGTTCTTGCTTAGTTACCCACCACTTATACTTTATTGTTTTGTTTTTATCTATGCTTGTATTAATAATGTTAGTACACATTGCCTCCTGAAGGAGATAGCATAGGTATCGAAACATGTTGATTTATCAGTAAATTGTGGTTTAAACTAAGTGTTTTGTCTTATTATTTATTAATATGAAACATTAGTTTTGAAGCAGATTAAAAATAAACATGTATCGCCAATAATTATGCAATCTACGTTAATCTACGACGTCTTTCTAAAACTTGTGTATCACGCGGGAAAATTGAATCCTATCCATAATATATTGCAAAATCGACACACAAAGAAAAAGTAATGTGCTATAAGCTTTTGTAACCATAACATAAAGGTAGATCTTATTTATTTTCACTTCTAATTTTGAAATTTGAAAATTTCAGCGATATCAATATTTTTAATGTTGCCGTTTAATTTAATCAGTTTCATTAGTATTATTTTTTTTACATATTATAGTTGTCTAAACACATATGTTATACATATTGTCACGTGCCTCTCGGGCTGACCGGGCATCCTTTCATGTCATGGATAGAACGCCAGGCCCTGAGTTCCACGCCACCGGTCTAGCTTCAATCGGTACTTACATATTTTTGAGTTCTCGCCGGGTAAATGTCCATGGACGGCTACATGAGATGTACTTTTGTCTGCAGAGGTGGGTGAGTGCATGACAACAATTTTTGTTCACATTGTAAGCCATAATTACAATTATATTTATAACTTCCCGAACTTTTCGGACTAGACATACACCGTTTTTCACGTCCATGTTTCACTTGTCCATTATTCTCTTGAGGCACTATTTCAACTTCTTGACATCTTGCATACACCAGTGTTCCAAGGTATCCGAGGTAACGGAAGCCAGCGAGGATCAGCTCGCTAAACTCTGAATTGCCATCCAGAATTTTTCAACAAAAGAACCGACATTCTAGAAATTTCCGGCGCCAAGGACGGCCTAGGACGCCCAGCATCTCGTACAGGCCCTTCCGAAACTCGCCTTCCGTTTTTCCATCTTCTTCTCTGTATTTTGGCCAGCACACCACCCTCAGAGATAGTTTCGATCCGTTCCCACCAAAGAAGTGACAGCTCGCCATATTGATTTGCCATAGATCATTTGCATAGCAGCGGTATTTCTATTGGCTGACGAGACTATAGTGGGCCCCACACATAGTGTGATATTGTATTATATGTATAACGTTATTAATTTAACATTATTTATGTAATATATATATTTAATTTGGAGTTCTTTTTTGACCTATAAAACATAATCGAGAATCTTTGATTTAAGTTTATAAGTTTTGTATTAACTATTGGTTAAAATAAAATAAATCATTTACATTGATTTTATACTGGTTATATTTTTATTTTATTATTTATGAAGTATTAAAAACGAAATAGTTATTAATGAATGACAATGTGCAAACAAATTAAAAATTCTAAACGATACATTCAACTCAGGTGACGTTAGTTCCGTAACCGGTTATCTTACCCGAGAACCTCTGGCACTGGCGACACTTCAGATGAGCCTGCGCCTGCATATGGACATACCTCATTTTCAATTACATTTGATACAAAACTTTGTAAAATTATGACCATAAATTTAATATTGAAAACTTATACAGTTTTACAATGCACTAAAATATACTGAAAATGTATCTAATGACGGAACTAGTGCCAAATTATGAAAAATGTCGAAAATAGACTAAAGCGGTGGAAAGAATGAAGAAAATTTATAAGGCCAGTATTGAACAAGTCAAAAACAGAGGGCGTCCATGAAATGGGTGACCTAGCCATGATCATATAAACCAAATATTGGAGAATGGTCCTGTCAAAATATTCGAAGTCGAAAAACAATCGAAGAGCGTGATTAAGAATATGTAATAGTAGAGTGAGTAAGATTAAGAAAGGATTATTTAGGTGGTTTGGTCATATGGAAATGATGAATAAGTAGAGAATGGTAAGAACGATCGATATATGACGCAAATGTTGATGGCACCAGAAATAGAGAACGTCCGCGGAAGACTTGGCACGACTAGATAAACTTCTAGAGGATGGTCCTGTTCGAAGCTTCAATGATCGGCGAGCTTGTATGAGAAAATGTATAAAAGTGTACGAGTCAAAAACCGTGTGCTAGGATAAAAGAGTGTAATGTTCTATCTTCTCTGCCTATGGAGGCAACGGGGAAACGACGCGATGGTAAGTTAGTTAGGATTTGTGAATGGTGAGAGAGAATGATATAGTCGATATGGAGAAGTCAAGAGTGTGAGGAAGAATATGGAGGTATAAGTTGATCATGTCAATAGGTATAAAAATATGAACGTACGTGTACATATATAACATAATATGCATATGATTGTGAAAGATGGAAAAAATGTGCCTTGTAATAGTAATATGCGATATATGATTCTCTCCGCTAACTCTTATTTTATACTGTATAAAGTAAACATATTTTATTTGAATCGATTTGATTCAGTTAAAGTTTTGACATATCTATTTATTTATTTGTCGGAAACAACATATTTGACATCACCAGTCGACAATTTTGATATCCGTGGAAGTTCAGTGAAGGAAGATGTCGTGCAGCCCGCGACATCGCGTTTGTCAAACCTGATGTTATGTTGTGTTCGATACGAGAACCATTCATCTATATGTGTGTGTGTGCGAGGTTTCGGGTCGCGCAGATGCCCCGAGGACATGAAACCATTTCGGTATAATATTCCGTGAACAATCTCCCCCACCACTTAAGAAAATGTCGGACCGGGTATATTTAATTCGATCATAGTTAAAGAGTGTAATTTTAAATTCAAATGACGTGTTCCGTGATACCTACCTCTAACTCTTTTTCTTTCCTTTGCCGAGGAATGTTGGGCATCGGCCAATAAGGATCGGGAGAACATAATGACGAGGAGGTATTTCGCCCTGGAGGTAAGTGTGCACCGTAAACAGTCCGGGCCGTTAGTATAGTTTTGATGGAGATTTTTTGTATTTATCCAATATTTTGAATGGGCAACACGGTTACACGTGATGTACACGCAATTAAAAATATAATCGTTTTCAAACTTTGTGTATCTTCTAAAATATTGTAATTCACCGTATAGTGATGGATAAGAAAGAAACGTATGAACACTCGATAATAGTTTTAAGTCATTTTTAAAATACACACACGCGCATAGGATGCTTTATTTTCCTATCACGAACAATACAATTTTTTTCTTCAATATTAGCAAAATTACTTTGTGGCCTCATTTTATATAAATAATTAGACAAAATACTTTGTTTAAACCACTGTTTATTGATTATTCTACATGTTTCGATACATATGGTATCTTCTTCATGAAACAATGTATACTGAAATTAAATAAAGTGTTAAAAAATAAAAGTGTTAATTTAACCAAATTCTTTTTGCAAGTAGTCACATTTTAAATTTATTTTCATATAGGTTCTTACTTATTCAACACTTTATAGTTTTGTTTTTATTTATACTGGTATATACATTGTTTCCTGAAGAAGATACCGCAGGTATCGAAACATGTAGAGTAATCAAAAAATAATGGTTTAAATAAAGTATTTTGTCTAATTATTTATAAAACAATTTTTATTTGAAAAAAATAAAAGATAGAACACTCTCCAAACTGAATTAACTTTCATGCAAAACACAGGGGATATTATTATAAAAAAATATATAAAATCATTATATTTCTTACATCTATTTGCGCGATATAAAGATAATTGTAAATACACTGAAAAGACATAGTGAAATGGCAGTTATAAATTATTGAATTTTCTGTTAACATGTTAGTAAATATCAGTTTGTTTTCTGACAAAATAGACAGGTACATAATAAATAATAAATTTTACGCTCTAAAAATAACCATTTCAAATACTACCTCCCTGTTCGGCATTGGGCATTTTACGTTATGCTGTGTAAGATGGCGATATTTGGTCGAAATAAAAAATGGCGTTCTCATTTTGAATATGGTCCCATAATTCTGGCATCGAACCGGCACCGTCCATCGGATGCGCCGCGGCTGCCTGGGCCGATATTAACATAATACTTATACGCGAGTTTCATTCTATTGGACAAAATTTTATCCGGGGTTCTCTTTATGGGAATTTTATGTTAATGTTCCTTTTATAAAATCCTCACTTTTACATCGTCCCGCTAGGTATTGATCAAACCTAGGTACCTACGTCGAATGACGCCATTCTCGTGTGACGCCGAACATGGCTTTTTGTTGCGACTCGGACTAGTTTGGATCTACGAAAGAGCGTCACAATATACACGGTGAACCAACGGGCTGTTTCCGCGACAAATGTATCATAAAAACGCTTGCATTTATATGTTTTTCAGTCAAAGCCGACTGAATTCTTAGACGAATAATGTCATTAGCTAATGTTACGGCTCGCGATCGGAACATGGCACAATATTTCACTCGACCGGAACAAAAAATGTGACTATCAATTATAGAATTCCGCCTTGAGAGCTAGTTTCGCTCGCCATGCGATCGGCTAGTGTTTACCTGGTCGGGGTGTTGTCGTCCGATATTATTAATAAAAATATTAAAATGTAAATAATGTACGCGATATGCGAAACGGTAATGACATAATTATTGGGATCGACTCCCCCGCGTTACGGGGTAATTATAACATGTGTTTACTTGGCTGCCAAAACCGCCAATAATATTGCTACCGGCTTAATTACATAACATTAACTCTACCTGCTTTAAAATTACCATTTTAAAATTCTTCAAACATCTGAAAAGCTTTATAGTATGTCAAAATAAAATTTATCACGCTCGATGGCACAATGAAGATGTTATTTTAATATACTCGATCAGTTATTCTTTAATTCTGCATCCGTAGAGTCTCACGACTCTAGCTAGCCGACGTCTCATTGAGACAAAATCATGAAATTGTTTCTCGAAGACCAAATGAAGTTCTAAAAATACCTTTCGGCCGTTGTAATATAATAAACCAACGCTCGTAGAAAATTCTCACCTTCGAGGGATTAGACACGTAATTGATCCCGGGCTGATGATCAAACAGCGCTATGTTATTCGATGACTCGGCGCGTAAATTACTCGAGCGCTCAATGACACAGCCAGGATGTGCATGTGCAAGGATGCACAACCGCCAACCCGCAACTGCAACGGCTGCGTCGACAACCGCGAGAGCGAGGCGAGGCCTCCGAAACAAATGGAAGTTAATTTCCCTCCAGCACGATTGTACATTGTACGAAGGCACAACCGAAGATTGTGAATACCAGAACTGCAGAAAACTGGTGCATGTTTATTTTACATAATGCGATCACGGCGTATTCCGCAAACTAATGAATTCAGAATTGGAACCACCGCCGATAGGTTAAGTGCCGTCAAGCGGTGTTGCCCATTCATGGAAAATGCAAATTGTGTATTTATGTACGGCGGGCATTTTGATGTCGCAGTCGTGAGCGCCTCGTTTATTTAATATCATGACTCTAAATGGCAATCCATATTATGATAAATTGTACCGAGAGAACATGTTGTATTGTGCCCGCGTCCCCGTATGCGACATGCCTTTGTACAATGAACACAGTCGCGACACCATCTACCATTTTATTTTCGTGTTTTCTTCGAGGCTTGTTGACAATGAAATCTTAACGAGTGTCTTTTTGTTGGTGATTTCGGACAAACGTGTGAAGGTACCTACGTAAATACAAAGAAATACTAATGTTAAAAAGTAAGCGAGAATATGATGCAGTACATTAGTAATAGAATATACATTAATTCGTTGTACAACATAATAACGATCATATAATTATATTCTGCAAAAGTAAAGATCACGATTTAAAATCGATACACATAATTGTGTTAAATGAAATAAATGTCATGTATTTAATTGTGAATATAAATACTAACGAGTCCAGTAAAAAGTGACTGGTTAAATTAACACCTTGTGTGAGACATAATAGTGAGTTCACGTGTTAACTGGATGAATGCGGTAAACCATACGGCAGTAAAATGATTCCCGATAAACGGATTTGACTGGTCCCCCGTTATAAATTTGGCATCTTTCAGGTGTATATATTACAAAACAGGTAATTTGATCCTTTCTCAAAATTTGACCGCAAAATAATACGACCCGCACGCAGACTGTCACCGAATACACCTGAAACTTACATTTATTATCCGTACAAGGGCTCGGTTTTACCGTGGGAGCTCAGCTTGTTTGTGTACTTAAACACCAGTAGTGTGACTGTGTTCTACACACTGGCCTGAGAATACTTAATACAATGTTCGGCATAGATATAACGGACCAACTTGTTTACTTTAACGCAGACTTTGGTCTAGTTGAGAAGACGGAGGACAACTTTTACGTTATGTACTTATATTATTGTATCAGAAAGGCTTAATAAATATAAAATAGATAAGATAAATAAATGATTTTTTGGCAACGCGTAATAACAAATGCTCAATGACCAACATTGTATCATAATTGAATTAAATTTAACATTAAACTTGCTTCGTAGTTTTTTTACGAATCATCAATTATTAATGGCAATATTCAGAATTTAAAAATGTTTCTCTGTCCTTGTGAAAATGACTTGTGAATTTTCAAAATCATTTACGCCAATAACGAAACTCACATCTTCCTGTCACATTATGCACTAAACACTAAAAGTGCGTCATTTTCTCTATAAGGTTTTATGGTAGCGTTTGAAAAGGCGTTTCCACCATCGAACCAGGTAATAATTGAAAAACGTTTATTTCATTCGCAGCCAGTACTAATCCGTTCACTTTACTCCTCTTTAAATGGTAATAAATGACATAGATGAAACCCTGCACAGGCAAGGTAAATACAATTATAATAAGCAGTTAATATAGCGGCGAGATGAATATCGTTTCTAATTGTCGCGTAAATCCAGCTGTAATTGGGTATGTGAGTGGTTGATATTTTATATATCCCGGATATCCGTATTCATGAGTAGTTATTCATATACAAGATGCAACATACACAAGTACACGAATTTTACATGGATACCATTTCATAACCGTCGAATAAATTTAAGCGATACATTTGGCGATTCATCCGGATGTAGTGTATGGAATCCGGATACGATTATTAGCTTTAATAATGTGATGACAGGTAGCTGGAAGTTTAGAGTCCAGGATGATTGAACTTATTTTTGTATTTGTGTACACTATTGTTCTTCTATAGATAAGAAAAATTGAAATGTTACTTTTTTTTTATTGTGAATCTTTTTAATTATTTATTTTTAAACATTAAAAGTTGTTTGTGATTTTAAAATATATATATTTTTTTACCAAAATTTATAAATATGTTTTATTTTTATTTGAATATTTAATTTCAACTAAGTAAAGTATATTCATCAGTATTCATTTTAAATATTATTTTCAACATGAAATTCAGAATTCAAATTAAATAAGCAGATATGGATTCCCAAGGTAAGTGTCGACAGTTCCTGAGCTGATCTTCCTCCTGGCCTCGCCCGCACTGGTAAGTTTGGACCCGGAGGCTGTGAAGGAGGAACGGCACCGGGAATCGTCGGTACATTAGTCTGTAAACGTGCTCTTCAAATGTACGAAAGTCGCCCTGCTTATTTGACGAGAGTTCTGAATAAAATGTAATGTCGCGCCGGCATCGTTTCCAAACCGTTTTTCAAAATGATCACGTTCGGTTGTAAGAAGATTCGGAAAATATCAAAAGAAGTGATTCGGTCGTTCGCTTTCGGTTGCGTTACGGTTCGAGACGTCGTAAAAGAGTAAAATACGATGCGAAATAATCATAATAGGAATATGTTGTTTGCGTCTTGATCCGTAGCGCACAAGTTACCGACGCTGTCGGCGCTTGCGATCGGGACTGCGGCACTCCCGATCGCTCGGGGAACGGCGAAGCCAGCCGCGGCGCAGGCTGCGTGATGCGTGATCAGTTTGAACGGCCAGTTTCGAGACGATGTCGCGCGCTTTGTCGCCTTCACACGGGCTCGTTGGCGCGCGTATTCGCCCGGAGAGCGGAGGTCGGTTCGCGCGCGGTCGGCCGCACCGCAGTAGAGAATACGCGCGCGCACGGGCCCGTGGTGGCGGCGAGTGGCAAGTCTGTCTGACCGCACCCGTGTGTCCGCAGGTGCACGAGCTCTGCGACAACTTCTGCCACCGGTACATCAGCTGTCTGAAGGGCAAGATGCCCATCGACCTGGTGATAGACGAGCGGGACAGCGCGCGGCCGGGCGAGGGCTCCACCAACGGGGAAGGCGGCGGCCGCAGTAACGCCGACTCCACCTCCCACACAGACGGCGCGAGCACCCCCGACGTAGTGAGTACCCCCTTCAGCACTCCCCAACTCCTCACGACCAGTTACAATCACGTGGTGCACCCGTGCTCCTAATGTGGCCCTGGTAACTACCCCTTCCGTTGACCGCCGTGGCGTCGTGCGCCCCCTGTTGCTTTACTCGAGGCCAACTTGCAAAAACGAAGTCTGAACGGGGGTGCTGCTCGCACTTTCATTTATTTCTCACTATTTTTATACTGCTTTTGTACATTTATTATCGTCGATGTGAAAAGTGTATCCTTTCTGATGTTTCCCTCGAGCCCCTTCAGCCCCTTCATCCCGTTCATCCCCTTTCATCCCCTTTCATCCCCGCTCCGCCATCGAAAATTCATACGTATTGCTAAGATTGTAGTAAATCTTTCAATATCCAAATTATCGCGATAAACTGGAATCTCTGACGTGTGAATGAAGATTGTTTGTAAATTGTTATTTAATAAGTGACTAGATGTGCACCGGGGGACGTCCGTCTCTCCGCTCGCAAGTCAGAGATCAGTCCCCTCTTTTCACACGATGATATAAATAATAAAACAAATGTTTTGTAAATCCGTAAAAATCTTCGTTTTTGCAATTGGCCCATCCCTCCCACTGTATCGTGAAACATTTTTCCGGGATCTTTGCAGATTGCTAAATTTACCGTTAAAGTAATGAATCGATGAAAATATAAATATTGAAAGCTATACAGTGGCAATTCACTATATTCCCTATGAAATAGACTCCTTTTGATCCTTCTACTGACTTTTGACTATTGTAGTTGTTGTATTAATTTATTCTCGCTCATGTTGGTTGTAGCTGCCACTTGTATTTATACTGATCTTATATTTCTTTATTTAACCTTTTTGTTGTTGTTACCTCTTATCTTATTGTGTTATTGGTTGTTCTTGTGTATAAACGTTGACGATATTTGATATTACGATTATTACCCATAGGAAAGTGCAAACAATATTTACGTAATTGTTTTCGAGTGATTTTGCAAAGTGCAGTTTGCCAACACTAATAGATTAGGCGCTTCGCGTTCTATGAAGTGAGACAAGCATGTGCGAGTACGCAGTTGAAGAAATCCATTCTTCCAAATGGTATATTGTTTAGGTAAGAAAGAAAAAAGATTAAAATGCAACCATGTAAGAAATCTATGCGTAGAATAAAAGTTGGAAAATTAGAATAATTGTCAATTAACAAAAAAATATTTCAATGATACCTGTTCCGAGTCTGCCTGCCGGGCGCGGCGCGACGCGGCACGACGCGACGTGACGCGACGTGACGCCGTGCGTCGCGCCTTTAACGAATGCTGATACAAAAGATGTATACGAAAATTATTAAGGGTTGAATAAAAATATTAACTATTTTCCTTACATACTTCACGTAATAACCTTGCTTAAAATATATGTAAATGTAAATTTTAAAGTAATATTTTTTTCTATAACGAAAAACTATTGTAAAACTGAGTGTTTTTACTACAGTATACGTAAAATGAGACAATGATATAAGGCATAAGTACTTAACAATAAGATGTATGATAATATTTTACACTTTTTGATCTCATTTAAGATTTCTGCGTTTAGCACTAGGGCAAATTAAATTACGTAATTAAAAAGATGTTTGTCACCCAATTAAGAACAGCTCCCTCACTCTCCTATCTTGGTACTTTACAAACAAGATTTGAGAATACAGAAAAAAATTATTACTACTATGTCTCTCTTGACAACAATATATGGCGTGTCATGTCATGTATATTTCGCCATTCTCACTAGCAATCTCTCATTATACATTATTTTGCAAACCTTAAATGACAAATGCATTTTATAAATACGTAATTGACAAGTATACGAGAAATATTTTTAATATACAATAATAATTATGAATAAATAATTTGATTTCAAATAAACGTCTGGCAAGATAGCATTTTGTAAAATGTTGGTGAAAAAACCAGAAAAGTTAAATACCCAATTAAAATAATTTATCCGTTTTATCTACGTTAAGGAATATATTGATTAAGAAAAAATATATAATTTAAATACACTTATGTATAATATTATCGGTAGGTAAACATAAATGGGCATTTTATGAGACTTTTGCATCAGTGTCGATATGATTTGTGATTAAATCTGACAATTATTATTGGTTTAAAAACTTACTTAGAATTGTTCATTTATAATATTGTTTAAAACTTTCTGTTGCTTTTTTCATTAGGGCTTATGTTGTGTTTAAGAAAAAAACTTTGTAGAAGATGTTTCTAAAATATCTTCTTAATTTTTGTTTAATTGTGTTAAGGATATGGAAATCCTTTCAAGGAAGTATTGTATATTATAAACTAGGCTTTAATGATACTTTTCGTGATACACTTACCCGTAAAGGTTATTATTTTCTTTTATACTTGGTTTAATTTGGATGTGTGAAGGATGTGAATGAATTTTAATAATGAATAAACGTTATGTTTCAATGTAAATTATTCACGTGTTTTCATTCCATTCTACTGGTTGGACTCCTCAGGCTCGTGCAACCTCCGCACGAGCCATCGCCGAAGTGACGAGGAGTGTCCACGGCGGTGCGCTAAGGGAGGCTGATCCGACTCTGATCTCCATCCCTCTAGGGTCGACACATTTTGGGAATTATAGGGTCGAGCTTCGTCAACTGTATCAGGTATGAGGGAGACCATGGAACGAGGTGGATCATGCAACGTACCTGAATTTAAATTAATCTGCTGGACTGGTTGCAAACATATCGGCCCAACGAAGAAGTACGAGAAATTTTATTTATTGTTTTAATCTGTGTTTACGTAAAATAAAAAGTCGTTTTCAAATAATACGACTTCGTCACGAAACAAAAGAGCCGAACGTAGACGAAAATGTATAAAAAGGGGGCGTTCGGGGCAAACACGGTCGAAAATTGTATTAATTTCTTATTCTCACGAGAATAAAGGTTGATTTGCATAGGATTTCTATTTCATTTGCAAACCGCATGACATTATAAAGTAAAAGTTGGAAGGGGTCGGTGTTGAACCGATTCGGGAGTTAAAAACGTTGAAAAATATTAACATTTCTCTAAAAAATAATTTTAACATTTCTAAAAAGATTAATATTCTTATACAATTTGATTCAAGTTAGATATATATTCTCATTTTTAATCTCAGCTGATTTTAGTGTAATCTATAGGAATTAAAAAGGGTCGCTAAGGTAGTTTGGTCGTGTGAGGATGGAACAAATGAATAAGGAGAGAATAGTAAGAAATCTATAATATAAATAATAAAAAAAAACCTTTTTTGATTTTTGAAAATAGTCATCTTTTAAATCTAATTTCACAGTAGTTCCTAATTAGTTACCCACCATTTATAATTTTATAGTTTTGTTTTTATCTATACTTGCATTTTTAATTTTAGTATACATTGTTTCCTGATACCATAGGTATCGAAACATGTTGATGTATTAATAAATAGTGATTTAAAACAAAGTGTTTTTTCTTATTATTTATATAATATGTTGCCAGAAAGTAATTTTGTAAATATTAAAGATAATCTATACTAGGTTGATTCAAATAAAACATTTTAATATTTTAGAAGAAAGCATGTTTATTTAGTCAATTACATAATTTCCGTTACTAGCTACAGCTACAAGTTCTCTTGAGCATCCACCATGGCCCGGAGTGGCTCGTCATCGACTTCGATGGGACGTCCATGACGACTTTCACCATACACTGGACAAATATCATTTAAATTCATACAATATACAATCGCAAATTAATTTTCAGCTCCGCTATTGGTAATTTTTTTGAGGCTGTTACACAATTGAATTTGAAAAGAAACTGGTTAAATCATATCCCTTTTAGAAGCAATTACAAAAAAAAAGATTTCATGACAAAGGACATCCATTTATATTATTAATAGAATCGGCGTTAACTTTGTAGTTTCATCATAATGGATGGATATAAATGAAACAATGTTATTACTCTACTTGAGTTTATTAGCACTACTCGAGTAGAGAAATAACATTGTTTCATTTATATCCATCGACAATCATTATTTTCACTATCTCTAAATAAGTATCGTTAAAACAGCAACTCAATAAAACGCGAGTGTTGATGACATCAGAAATAAAGGACGTCCGCGGAAGACTTGGCATGACCAAGTAGACCAGATGCTGGAAGATGGTCTCGTTGGAAGCCTCAGCTAACTTAAGTGAGAATGTTAAAAGATGTAGGAATGAATTTGGATGTGGCCAGATTCATCCAGAATCTCTCTGTCTACTCTGGCGTTATAAGTTAGTTAGCTTTATCTCATTATTGAGTACATTGGGAGTATGTACGAGGACATGTTGTAAAATTCGCTAGTGCTACCCAGCGGCGTAACTACAAAAATTGGGCCCAATGCAGAATGGAAAAAAGGTCCCCCCTATATTAGTACTTCGCGGTTTATACATTAAATATTAAGGACAAAATAAGTCTCTTGTCTTATGTAACATTACAGTTAGCAAGGCATTAAGACTTGCTATTTAAAAAATATTTTACGGCGATGGACCGGTCTCTAATCCGACGTATTAGCGGGGCCTTACTGTATAATCGATATTGTTTTCACATGTTTTTGCAATACATGTGGGAAATGATTTATTAAATTTTATATTTCCATTTCTTGCTTTGAATTACTGTTAACGCTGGGAAAGGTATCGATACTCACAAAAATAACATTTCAATGGATTGTAGGACGCGATCTTTTTGGGCCCTCATCTAACGTGGGCCCCAATGTATTGTATTTGCATAGTTACACCACTGCAGCCTGCCATTAATAAACTGTGAAGACTTTTATTTTACATGTATTATTAAGGAGAACACATTCTTATTGTGAAGTTGTAATTATTCAGAACATAGGTCTGTGATGTTTAAAATACTAATTGAATGTATTTTTTTTATATTAAAATACCACAGAATTTTGTATGAATGGTGTACAATAATAAACAGTGCATTATGTATCTCTACTGCATGATTCAGACGTAGCGATTCATATAAGCATTCATGTCACATCAATATTCTTTATATTTTCAAACTGAGCTAAATGTATGTAATATGAAAATAGGACTAACTTGATGGCCTCCTGGAACGAGGCGTGAACCCCCGACTACAAGATTACTAGGCCAACGTCTTAGACACTAAACCAACAACTACTAGATTATTTAAACTAAATATAAAATTCTATTCACAAATACTTATGATCTAAATAGATAACGCTATAACTGATGGCAGTATTATTAATTTATAAAAGTTTTTTTTAAATATGTACCTTACATTATTAAATAGTTACCTTATTTACTTTTTTTTTTAATACGATCATATATATTCAATATGCGTTATTAGATTTACAACAATAAAGTTGTTAATAAAATGATGTTGGTCACATTATTTTATTTTTGATCAAACTCAGAAGAATTAACGTAGGTATATAAAAATCATATAAACTCCGTTTAATACTGCTTTAATATTACGATAAGAACTCTTGGAATTAAAAATATCCCCAAAATATAAAACATGAAAGTTACTGCGGATACTACAACCTGGTGGTGAAATTGTTATCAGCGGAAAACCCCCGAATTGGGGAAAATACTCCTTGAGGGGCGGTTTCGGGGTCGGAAGACTTCTTTACGTCGAGTTCTGATGGGGCAATTTTACCCTGATCTGTGTGTCAACTGCGACCACAAAATTTCAACAAAATTTACATATACTTTTAAAATTAGCAATATTATCTTTGTGGTTAAAATTCATATTTTTATTTATTATCTTTGTTTTATTAACCACTAAATTGAGTTTAAATACATCTACCGGTTTCGAAGAATACAATTTTCTTCTTCAGGATGTTATAACTAACTAAAACATGTATAGAAACAATAATATATGTTTTAGTTATGACATCCTGAAGAAGAAAATTGTATTTTTCGAAACCGGTAGATGTATTTAAACTCAATTTAGTGGTTAATAAAACAAAGATAATAAATAAAAATATAAAATTTACATAATATATATTTCAATATTAATCACTTTTAAAGAAATATGGCGAATGTATCGACACTATATTAACATATCTGTATACTGACCTTAACCTGGGATATATGGAACTTTTTAAAGATTTTTTTTTGTATGCATTAAGCTTAACTATTGATGTTATGTGTTGTTTTTCTATTGTCGATTCATATAATTATCTTTAAAAACTATAGGGTAAAATGTGAATGGTGTTTAAATGCATTAAGTTCTAATGAAAATTTATCAGCCGAGGCACGACTTGCTTATTGAAATCCGGTAGTGACAAAACAGGGACAAAAGTAGACAGAATTCAATAGAAATTACTCAGATTGCAATAGACTTATGTAAAAGTAAGGAATGGACAAATTAGAAGTGAATGTGTAAGTGTGGACAAGATTAAAATTAGTCACGGTTGTGAAATGAATGAATGATGAAAGAACGGCAAGAAAGATATATAACGCGAGTGCCTATGGCACCAGAAACAGAGGACGACTTCGCATAACCGCTTATATCAGATATTAGAAGATGGTTTTGTCAAAAGCCTCAACAGTTGACGAGTACTTACTTACTTTCCATCACGCCGTTTCTCCGAAGGAGTCTTCTGTCTTGACACAATTCTCGCCTCATTCACATTCATACATCTTCTTCATACAAGTTCGTCGATTATTGAGATTTCTAACAGGACTATCTTCCAGTACTTGGTCAACCTGGACGTCCTCTATTTCTGGTGCCATTAACACTTACATCATATAATCATATATCCCTCTTACTATTGTATCTTCATTAAGCGCTCCTTTTTTAATCGTATTGAGTATGCTAATATCAACTTTACATTCTTTCACAATTTTTTCATTTTTACTCTGTGATAAATGGATGGACGAGTATGCATAATGAAATTTGAAATAGGCTAGATTGTCAGGACAAAAGAGTGTGTCGGTGTGTTTTCGTTGTCTACCCTCACTGCAAAATGGCGTGATTTACCTAATTGGTGCTTGCATCATAAGTCATGTGATATTTTAATGTTTTTTTTAAATTTGAAACCGTCGAATAATTAATGAATGTGACAAAATAATCGAAGCTTTTGAGTTTATTAGAAAGTTTTTTAAAATTATGTCTCCCTCGGTTAGAACTTTCACCTCGTGGCCGTGCGAGGGTAGCACCGCGGATATTCCGAGGCACGCTCTCTCTTCCTCAGTCTAGAACGCATAACTTTTCGACTTAACCGTTTTTAAAATTGATTTTTTATGGCGCGTCCTGAGAATTCTCAAGCAGAGGAAGTCCTCGCTATGCGAAGCCTGTATCGCTAAGGGGAGAAAGTTTTTTTGAGGTGGATTTTTTTTTCAATTTTCAAGTTTTGATTTTACGCTTCCGAGAACATTTTAAAATTGACGAAGATTTAACTTTGAAAATAATATATACTGACTCCGTAAATTTGGTTAAGATAATGGTAGTAAATTCGAAAAGAATTGTGAAATTAATAATATGTTTTAAATTGTTGTATAAAATGTTTTTTTCTAATTAACGGAAGACAGTTACAGATTTATCTAAATCATTTATTGAATGCAAAGGAATTCCTGAGTTTATGATTCGATACATATAATTAATTGTATTTTAATATAAATAATAATTAAATACTAATTAAATGTATTAATTAGAAAGATATACATATATAATCAATCTTATCGAAAAATATATTGTTGTACCGGGATTCGAACTTGGATCTCTTTCTAATTAGGGAAAGGTGCATTATCCAACTATGCTATGCAGACAGTACCTATGTCGACAAATTTTCGAACCCATATAATACATTTTTCAAATTAATAGATCTACCGTTCCATTATTTGAAAGCCATCTACTTTGTTTTTAGCATGGTTTTAGATAGCAGACGCTAGAATTAACAATTCATTTTTATTACATTTTGGACACATTGACACAACTTATATATTATTAAGGAGACATGTTCTGAATAATTACAACTTCACAATAATAATGTGTTCTTAATAAATAATAATTATATGTATAGTTATATGTCATAATAAAACCAGCAAAAATTCAATTGACAATAAAATAAGACTTATAGGATGATACAATTAATTATTCTTCTTTATCTTCTTCTTATCTCGTTTATCTTAGTTCGGCTACTCTAACCATTCTACTCCACATTGTTTTGTTCTGGGCAGTATCGCTCGGACTCGTGATATCTCGCGACTAGCAGAATTTATCCATGTTGTTTGTGGTCTTCTCCTATCTCCTATCGATCTCAATGATTTTATGAATTTATATGTGATCTTCCTCCCTTTGCAACACTTATTCATTCCATTGGAGTCAGCCTTCTCTTATTTTTTTAGGTTTTTCAAGAATACAATCATTTTTACTTTTGTCCAATCTTGTGTCTCACTGGCTCCACCATCTCAGCATTCTCATCTTAGTTCAGATGATTCAATTAGTTCATTGATTAATATTTTATGTATTTAATTAAATTATTACAAAGCGACCCGTAAATATATATTTTTATTAAGTTTACACATCTAAAAGGCTACGATTTAACAGGGAATTATTAATATTAAAGGAAAAAGATATGAACATTAAAATAAATACTTGTTCCATGAAACGAGTTGTATGTGCATTGCAATAATAAAAATAAACAATTAATAAACATACATTTGTTCAATAAAAAATACCTAACCTAACTATGATAAATTTATATTAATTTATTGCAGAAATCATTTGTTCTAAGGAAGAAAATATTTGTTTTTATGTACGTATTAATATTTCCCTATCTAAAACATCTGTAGAATGCAAAAATTCATAAGAAAATAAAAATTATTAATGTCGGTCTTTTATTTTAGTATTTGTTATTTATTCCTATGTATATCTCGATATTTTCTATACGATAATTACATATAAATTCTAAAGACAAAGATCATAAATTTAATAATTCCGGTGTTTATTAACTGTAAATATTGTACTATTGCAAAAATAGGTTGAAATTTTAACTTAATGGTCAGAATTTCTTACTTTTGATAAAAAATTGAGATTGTCTGTTTTACAAATAAACAATGCTGGTCTTAAATTGAATAGGTTAGAATCATTAGAAATAAGTAAAGCGTGTAAAGTTAACTAAAATATTATAAATATGACCAATACTAAAAAATTTGTTTAATAGTTTTATATCATTAAATCAATTTCCACATCTTTCATCATAGTAACAATTTAAGTTAGGTATACTAGATATATTTTCTAAATAATAATAATTTTTATTTAAATATAATTTTAAAACTTTATAACAATTTAATGTATGTTTTTTAGTTAGTTTATTTGACATGAAGGAAATGTTATTTTCCGAAACCTGTTGGTGAATTAAATCTATCTTAGAAAGTGGTTAAAATAATTTACATTAAATCAAATATATGATTAATTTTTCTATTTGTTTAGAAAATATATTATGTTTTAAAGAACAATAATAAAATACGACCAGAAGCGCGACAAGTTGAAATTGTATTTCGAGTGCTGAGTGTGGAGTGTGATCTGGATTCAAAACAATGAATACGTTCATGTCGCATTAAAACCCCGAGTGTTATCGTGTAAAATGTCCCACATTCAACGATTGTATGAAATAAATAAATTATGAATTTTGATATACCATTATATATGGTATTTTAAATCAATACCACATTAATCAAAGTTAGAGAAAGTGATATCCATTTCACAAATTTATATACCAAAATGAATTCTCTTGCAGACTTCCTGTCGCCAAAATAGATTCGGTGATTAAGCTAATGATGTAAATTTCTAGGAATATTTGGTGAAGTTTCTAGAATTGTGATGGGAATTCTTCGTCTCAGCCATGCAGGAAATGAAATGTGTTACGAAATAATGTCTAATGAATATTTAAAGAAATCAATTTCATTAGGTTAATATACATGTGAGTACCTACTTTGAAATTGCGTGGTTCGAAACAAGGTTCCTGTATATTTACTAATATTTTGATTTAGATTATTGCAGGAGATGAAATCTGCGCACTAAACTAACATGGACGAAATATTGTATATATATAGGTACATAATAATAAGTTGGCATTATTAAACAGAGTTTAGTTGAAGCAGCTATCTGGAAAATTATTCAACATAACATAAAATGATACATTCCGGTGATCTGCTATTCTACATAGGTGCATATATTGTAGTGTATTACGTAATGTAATGGTATTAGGCGCATAGAAACGTATGTTTTTTAATTTGACTTTATAAAAATGTTAATTTGAAGGAACGCGCAGAGCAATTACGAAGGGATTAAAAACAATCGCATACCAAACCGGCCATTTGCATAGATTAATATTCTACATTAACTTCGACGGAACGAATAACGTGCTAGGAATAAAAGAAGCCCTTTTATACACATTCAGGTTTGAACGAAGGGTGTAAAGGGAATCAAGAATCAATAGTGATTCACACGTTTGTTTAACGAGTTTTAAATTATAAAATTAACGTGTTTTAACAGACAACTCGCGGATGATCGTGACGCGCTCACGCATGGACACACACACACACACACACACATATGTATGTTTTTATACACACACTCGTACGAGCGTTTACTGTAATCAAATATTCACGGCGGGTGTTGTTTTAAACCTGCCGAAAATCCTATCCATTAATACTTTTATCAGCGGGCCCCATTCATTAACGATCGGAAAGGCAATTAAACGGGACCCCAAGCGGGCCGAGGGAAGATTTTGCATTGGAAATGAGTGAGGGTTGGCCGTTAAACCCACCGCAGGTCCTGCGACCCCGGGCCCTCCTGCGCCCTGCACCCCGGAGTTAACGGTGATAATGCTCCTCTCGGATTCACCCGAACTTATAACGGCGTGTTTTTGCATACAATTATATTTTAATTTGACGACGGGTCTAAAGCTACCATTAAATAATGTTTAATCGATGTAGAAATGTGCAATAAATCCCTGCATTTGTTGGTTCTAGGCAGCTCTGTCCAACTTCGCAACCCCACAAGGATGACAATTTGATTTTTAAAACTTTTCTTTGCGCTTATATGTATTTCTTTTAGTAATCCTTTTATTAGATTTGCATAAATTTTTTAACGTCAGAGTGATATTAGTTCGATATGAAATAAGTATAGTAGTTGGACTGCTGCGAATGGATGATCTGTGAAAAAAAATCAATCGATTTTTCTGAACTGAAATTGAATAAGTAAAAAATACTCACTCCTCAGATGTATTACTTTCACAATAACTTACTGATCAAAACGTTCAAAAAAACCTTCAACGCGGAAGTCTAGGCTTATTAATCGTCATCACCTGGTGTTATTTTGACGGAGAAGCAGTTGCGATGGCTCGGGTATAGGAGCCACACGATGGCCAGAGTAATCCAATGTGAATTTAACGACGCCAGGAGGTTTCACGTAGCTAACGGTTAAAAAAGCTGCCTCAACTAAAGTCTGACTTCTTCAGTTCATGCATATGGAAGAAAGCCATGAGCACCGTGGACGTTTGATAGAGTTGTACATTGTATCATATATTTTTATTATCATAAGATTTTAACACCAGAACATATCAATTGAATTTTAGTCCCGCGTTGCAAAAAACGTAAAGATTCAGATGAGGTTCGCGAGCCAACATTTGTGCTACACTGCAAGACGTAATCATGAAAAGTCAAAACGGGGTTCGGATTAAACAAATTGTCAAACGGAGTTTGGTTAAATCTGCTAATGAAAAAACATCTTTCTGGAGAAATTAGCTTAGATTATTATATATGTACCTACTCTTGTACACGTAAGTCACTAAGCAACTCGCGCAGTATGCATGTTTAATATATTTCTTCGAAGAATAAAAAAATATATTTGATATGTAGTCTTTGTAGAAGAAAAATAAATTATTAATAATAAATAAATAATTATCATTTGTACGTTTCATATCAAGTATACATAAGTAAATATTATTTAAAATTGAATAATCATATATGTAAATACATTTAAAAAAAAATAGAGATGTGTACACGAAATACATGTCACATCAATATTATTACTATTTTCAAACTAAGCTAAACGCTTGTACTATGAAAATAGAACTAACTTGCTGGTCTCCTGAAACATGGCGCGAACCCCCGACCACTAGATTACTAGGCCAGCGTCTAAACCACTAGACCAACAAGCTACTTATATGAAAAATAATGTGATATAAAAACCTACCTAGGATGTGATATAAAAACAACGAATATCTGACCACCTACCTATGATGTGATATAAAACAAGTTTGAGTGCCTACCAATGATACAATATGAAAATATAAAAATACAATATTGAAGGTATAATATTGGAATAAATACGTAAATAAAATAAATACGCTAAAATTTTTTTTACTCTTTACCTGTTCGCTGGCTTTGCTGTGGGTGTATATTTACAAAATAACAATTTTAGACAGCCAACTCCACGCGTATAATTCGTTGAAGGGGCATTTATTTTTGATCGTCCATTACGTAATTTTCAAACAACCCCCAACCTCCGCTTGACCGTCTAATTTAGCCCCGCTATACAGCACAGGTGGTTGGCTCACGAGCGGGCGAGGATTAGTGTCTCCGAGTTCAATTGCTCGAAACGGCTTAGCCAATCTTCCCTGCGCGGGGAGGGGACGTCTCGGACTGCTCGATGATTAGTTTGTAATGAACAACAACAACAACAACAGCTGGAGACAACTGAAATGATGGGGACTGTTAAAAAAATATCAGTTTGTTTTTATAATAACAAATAATTATTCGTTTGCATAGTTACGCGAGTCTCAATAACAATCTCTGACACGCTTTAAACAAACTAACTTTAGTGATCGTTCGTTTCATTGAGCTAGTTTCAAAAAATGTACTAATGTACATTAATGTACGCTTCAAAACAATTCAGTATTTTCGTTAACAGGTAGAATATAATAACATTAAAGACTAGCTGTAAAATATTATAATTCATCGTTTCCTGAGAGAATGATAGTCGAGTCGATGAAGTAATTGATAGCATTAAATACTTATTATTTTCAACATGCAGTCGCAATCCCTTTTTCCACTTTCTTCAATGTTTTATGTCCAATATCCAATTTAAAGGAAGGCTTTTGGCTTTCTCCGAGTAAGCCATCCTGGACCGTATTCCCACGCAGAAGTAATAACACAGGTTTGAATTTCATTATAATTGGACGAGCAGCCATTATCGCACCCTATTTTTCAGGTTCGGAATCCTCGCCGAAAATTACTCTCTCGTTTCCCTATCTGTACAGACCCACACAGCCCCGTGACGGACACACTCTCCCGATATTATATCTTCAAATCCTATTAGGAGATTTGCACACCGACCGTTTCCCTAATTTAAATACCACCCCCTCGCCCCTTCCTGCCGAGGGTGCATTAATCCACCCCTGGACATTTCCGAACCCCGTTTTGACTTTTCGTGATTTCGTTAAGCAAATATTATGGAGGCTTTTTGTTTAACGATCGTCGTTAAAAGCAGCCCGTAATTAGCCGTGTGATGCAACTCAGAATTTATACGATTTTGCAACACAACAGTAATAACATTTACTAACTCAACTCATTTTTGTAATAGCTTTTGTCTCCGTTCTGAACAACTTAAAAGTACTCAACTTGCGGAAAGCCGCTAACCAGTAGTCAGATTGCATTTTCACATAGTGCTTACTTCATTCTGCACTAATTCCAAGCCACTGAATATTATATTGGTAGTAAAAAATTGCCGTTAATGATCTTCGAATTAAAATACACGTTTCTCGGATAATTATTAATTTTATTAATCAAAATAAGTACCATAAGAATCGACACATTTTTGCCAATTAATTACAAATTTATGTATTCCAGTGGTGTAAAATTCCGGATTTCTGAATTTAATAAAATCTATAAATGCGTTGTCAGCAGCGACTTGGTTGTTGAATATACATATATACCTTGTAAAAAGTTGTCCAAATACTTGAGTGATAATCTGTTGGCAAGATGTTCGATGAGTATGGTGTATGAGAACGTTTCACAGCATGACAAGTTTTCATTTAGTTCGTGCGGCACCCATTTTTTAAGTTTATTCGATATGTTCCTAGCTGTTTTAAGTAGTCAAGTACTATTGGATACAACGGAATTTGAGCGTGGTTCTGATTCATCTAACGCTTTCAGTTGGTCGTCAATCAACTAAAGAAGGACGCCCACGACCATCTTCATCTTCAAGGCTCCCCATCACGAAATTTTTTTAACCACTTTGGCACCGTATATTCCTTAATACCAAAAACCCGTTTGGAACTCATACAAAAAAACTGCTTTTATTGCTTATGAAATTATTAATTAATACAAGTGGATTTACTGTTACCAAAATACCGACCAAAAAAGGGCATTTCAAAATGATATGATAAAAATAACGAACGAAATTACATTTTCACCGACAAAAATTAAAGAGTAGAAGTCAGAAAACAAAAAGTGCAACTATTTTTTTACTAGCTTAATAGTTAAATATTTTTTTAACGTTATGAATTATTTTTTGAAATATACAAAGTTAGCAGTTATCCACGAGTTAACTGGCTGTGGGCAAAGCAAGGCGTGGGACCATCGCGGCAAGTTTTATAAACGCGGTACACCCGTAATTTAAATATATCATTTCTTGTGTTTTATAAGAAGACGGATGAATTTTATCATTTCCATCTTAAACATTACTGTTCCAACACACATTTCGCACAATCCAACGTACCGTTTGATCAACAATTAAACACGGCGGCTGTGAAAAAATCTGCCATAAATTTAGCCGAAACTAGCAAAATTCCTAAGGTTCCCATAAGATTACGGCAACACTGTGCTCGACAGTACCGTAAAGATAAAAGAAACGCAATTAACCAAAATAAAAGCTATGGCACTGAGGAAAATTTGCATAGGTCTTAGCTTTCTGAGCGTGCCGAACAATTTGAATGAAATAGCGGACTACACGAAAATGATTATGGTTAATTTATGAAGAGACTAACCACGCGAAACTGTTTCGCTCAAGTGTTTCGCGAACAATGCCATATAATCTACTATGGGAAGATTGCATGCTCCATACCGAATTATACGATTGGAAAGAAATGACTTTTAAACTATTTGTCATTTATGACAAGCCAAAAGAGCGAATGATATCGATGATCTGATTCAATACATATTCATTCACGTATAACTATTTCGTACCATATGTAGAGAAATTGTACTATAATGTAGAAAGTAAATAACTATATTAAAATATATTTCTAATTCTAATTCTTATTTAATTTTTTTGTTTGTAAATTATCTATACGTTAGAGATAGTAAATGATATGAAAATTAAGTAGGATTGATATATGTACAATAATTGTGCAAGCTTCGGAACCTAATTAACATTGTGTTCTTGAAGGAAGTCCTGTAAATATCTCCATTCAATTGACATGAACCATGTACATAACGACCCCCTCTCACAATTATACCTACACGCTCACACATATATGTACACATACATAGAACCTTCGTACCACCTCTGCGATCCTCGGAATTTCGTCTACAAAATCAGATAAGGCCCCCAAAACAATAAGGTTGGAATTGTACAATCATTCTCATAATCGTGCCGGAATAATTTCATAAGGAGTTTTGTGTTTCGGGTGCTGACTCCAGAGGTAAATTTGGTCTTTCAGTTTCACTGTAATGTATGCGCGCGCAGGTAGGTCGAATTTCGGCCAATCCTGGCCCCAGAAATAGCGGGCGGTCACCTCTCGGACCGTCTCACGTTATTATACCGCGTGCATACAAATAATTGCTGTTGTAAAGTTCGGTCTACTGATTCAGATAATTCTGTACACCGTCTTTATAATAATGATATGTAAAACGGGGGCCATGGCGGGCGTATCAAAATTGTACCACAGGGCGGTCAAGAGTAACCTGCGCGTTTGTGCCGCCAACGAGGAAGTATTATAACCAGTGTTTAAAACCCGGCCCAAGACGTTGCTCAAGCGACGCTTTTTCTTGATCTTCTTCAATGTTAATTAATAAACACCACAATAATCGACATTAATATAATGGCCAACATATTAAAATAGTTTGTTAAACAATCGTTGTGACATAGTAACTACCTGCCTGCAGTACCTACGGCAGTGTTAAATTGCACCAATTTTTAAAAATTTGATAAAAAGTTACAAAAAATATATACTTTACTTCAAATATTGTGATTTTATATATAAGGTTTAAAGAGTCTCGTTAAATCATTGTTTGAGGGTAATTTTTATATATTTAGAATTATGTATTATTTGATCAAGTATACTAAATCAAAAGTCGTCAATCAAAATGGTAGAGATAAATACGAGTTGACAGTAAATGAGAAGAATCAAAGAATATTGTTTGTTGTTTAGAGAGATTTTTATTGCAATGTTCAAAGCCAACTTGAGATCTGACATTATCATTATCATCATCGTCATCACCATCAGCCTGTGCCTCTTCACTGCTGGATAGAGCCTTCTCTCAAGGATTTTAGCCTTTATCATCTGTTTTAATGTCATCGCTCTATCAAGCTTGAAGGCGGCCAACAACTAATAAATAATAATAATGTTGGATAATTTGTATAGCGCCATTTTCGTAAAAATAAACATACATAAACTTTTTATAGTCCTACATTATCTTTGTTTTTAAAATTAAAAATTGATATTTTAACTTATGGAAATGATTTTTTGAAAAGGTGCGTCTTAAATAAAGTCTGTGGTGCACTGTTTCTTATGATAGAGTGTAAAGTGTTCCACGATTTTGGGCCTATGCATCGATACAGTCCACTGTTGGTCATCACCACAATTTTTTTAAATGATTACTACTCTTAAACTCGCCGCAGAGTTATAAGTAAAGAAATGAAAAGTTAGGCTAATTAAAAAAGCATAATATTCAAAAAATCACTAAACTTGTATTTTGTAAAAAAGGAGAAGACTTAAAAGAGAAGATTGTAAAGAAACAATAAACCAACCATCAGCAAAAATGTCAGAATGGAGACTACTTGCAAGCTCACAATGTTATTAACTTTCTTGTGTGTAACTGAATCGGTTGCGTCGTCGTTACATACATACATACATATTACGTTACATATTATGTTCCAGAACCTTCCAGGATATTTGGCGAATTTGTACGTTAGGTACACTGGATCTTTCAGAGATATTCCAAGCACTCTCTTTTCCATTGTTCTTTGGGCTATTTTTATATGACATTGATAGTGGGGGCTCGCGCAGGATTTTTCGCTAAAAATGAGAAGCACAATAGGTTATTTCTCCTTTGTTTTTTACGTAATCCTGAAAAAATGACGTGAAAGGAAAAAAAGGGGGGATTGTAAATAGAGTAAATAAGTTTTTGTCATCATCATTATCACTTTCATCCCTATATCCTAGGAGGGTCTAAGGTCCAAAGTCTCGACGCTTCATATCCCCCTGCCTTACGCTGTCTCAATACTTAATGAACACAGAAAGTCTATGTTACTGTTTATATTGGCTTATTTGGGAGTTGCCAAGAAGATAGGTATTGGTAATCGTTCCTCTGGTATTCGCAAGACGTGTCCAAGCCACCTCAATTGAAATATTTCTATATGTAGAAGTGGAGATTCCATTTCTTATCTCGGCAAGTTATTGTCAATATGTAAATTGACGATACAAATTTAAGTTCAGTGAGCTGCCGCAAAAATAATTTAACTTAAAAAACGACCATAAAATTTGAATGTCTAATATCTAATTAATTTTGACGTGAACAAGATATTACGCTGGTAGGATCCCGCTTCACAATTGAGCGATTTCAAACCGAAAACATGGCCAAGCAATTTTATCCCGGTAATTTATCTATTACGAGTGTGTTTTAAATACCTGTGTTATTTATTTAAAACTTTTGAGGCAAGCCGTGGAATTTTACATAATAATTGTTGGATTCTGGTAATTAAGGATGTTCTTATTTCTTATATTGTTTAATTAATCTTGGCTTACTATGTTGGGCTCGCTTCTCACAGCGGAAATGCGTAGTTCAGTATGCTGTTTTAGGCTGTGCTTTTGGTTTCAGCTCATTATTATTCCCATTCTCCCAAAGAACTCGAGATATGATATCAACACTCCTCGAGAAATAAAAAGCACATATGTAGATAGCGCGATAATTGTGTTGAATTAGAAAAAAATAATGTATTTATCATTTTGTGATTACTTTTAGTTTCCATAAAAAATAATCTCGATAGAGAATCCAATGTTCGTGTGAAGGATTACGAAGTGCTGGAGAAACAGCAAATTTAACCCTTACCAAACCATGCAGTAGCACAGATCTACCATCATAATTAAACTTGTAATATTTCGGTAAATATAAGCAACATAAAATTAATATTTTAGATAATCCTGAAGAAAATATTATCGCTTAGGAATGACAGGGAAAAACCAATTATGAAAGGGAAATCGTACAAAAAAAAAATTTTTTCTATTCAATCCGTTTTAAAATTGATTCGTTGGTAAAAATAAAATTTGTGATATGAAAGACAGAGATCACACACTATTTTCACAGTGGAAAGAGCAAAAAACATGCAAATATAATTGTCTCTCTGTCACTAATTAAATGAAGAGAGATAAGAAGGAAGAACACATTGTATACGACTTAATGAATGCTCTAAATTATGTTATTAATCATTTATTCAAAATTGAACGCTCAATATTTAGAACAAATTCGTGCCATTAAAGCCATTTAACCTAATAAAAATATTTTTTTTAACAGTTATTTACGGTGACACGAGTTGACAGCATGGCTGCGTTTGGATATTTTATATCATGGTATGGTAAAGGTTAAGATGGTTACATTTGTATTTCTACGCGTGGTTGAAGGTCTTCGGCAGATTTTTTTCTTTATCATTTACAACAGTGTTGTGGTGCCATATTAATCGATTGATGACGCATGTATATAAAAAAAAAATGGTTCTATTTTTCAGAAAAACAATTTTTTAACACATCTAAATAAATATGTGCAAGGTTTATAATTTGAATGACAATGTGTAATTTTGCAAACATATATATTTATCTTATTATAATTCAAATAATTGATTTCCGTCAATCGTTACTTTTATTTAATATTATTATTGCTTGATGTTTTTACACACTTTTTAAAACACGGATTACTTCGTGTTAAATCATTTTATAATTAGAGATTGTACGTTAATATTCAAGTATATGGTAAATTTAGACTTTAACCCTGGTAGAAGAAAATATGGTAAATATTTGGGAGAATAAGGTACTCCGTTTTTTTTTTGTAGCTAAACGTTAAAATGGATTGATTAGATTGAACAAGTGCAAGTTTTATACGACGAACTGAAATCATAGCTACATTAAAAATTAACCGATTACGCTGGACTGGATACGTCCAAAAATGTCCCTTAAGATACCTACGTATGGCATTGCATCAATAAGGGAAAAGATTAGAAGAAGATGGTGTAGTGAAAATGTAGAGAAAGACACAAACATACTTGGTATTCACTACTGAAGATAGACGACGATGACGAAAACTCCTACTTTCTTAACTAACTTTCTTTTGCCTTCTTCTTAGGGGCGGTTGTGTGATCAGTAGTAACTTTTTTCTTTAGTAACTTTTTACCAACGCTCGTGGTTAAAATAGTTTGGGGGTTGTTCGTACGTCAAATTGACTATTGTCCAAGAATAGTTGGAGATGTCTATAGGCGCGACAAATAATTATAAATATATACATATAAAATCAATTTCGTTGAAATATATTGTTTTTGCGCTACCGGGATTCGAACCTGGATCTCTATTTCCAACCCGGGGAAGTACACTACCAATTGTGTTATAGCGCCAGTATTTTTCATGACAAATTTTCGAACATATATGTTACACTTTTTTTTCAAATTAATACATCTGTCGTTCCATTATTTTTGAAAACCATCTACATTGGTTTTTACGGAATCACAAATACCTTTGAGTAAACTGACTGCAGACGCCAGAATTATCAATTCATTTTTATTAAATTTTGGACACATTGGAGGTTCGAATCCCGGTAGAGCAAAAACAATATTTTTCGACAAAATTGATTATATATGTATATATTTATAATTAATACATTAAATTAGTATTTAAAACATCACATACTTATGTTCTGAATAAATACAACTTCACAATAAGAATGTGTTCTCCTTAATAAAAATAATATATGCTTTATTTTATGCGTTATCTACGGATTTTTTCAAATTTGTCACTTTGGTGGTGAAATTTTTTCGTATTATGTGCTAATATATTAAACAACGAGATCATCACCAGACGAACTGTCATCACTATAATAACGGGATATTGAATGATTAATTGTCGGATACTGCAACATTCTAAGTATCAATGTGTTTGATGATTTTTGGAACAGTTGTGAAAAGTCCAACGTATTCGGAGAGTAAAATGAGTTTACTACGAGATGTATTATAATAATATAGTAAATATTTTTTTGCCAACCATCAAATAAACCATTTCGCAAAAAAAAATAATTATAAAGTAACTTTAAAAAAAAATTACTACTGATCACACAATCGCGCCCTTAGGCTAAGATCCTAAATGGATGATATAATATATTCCTGCCAAAGTATGTTATTGTATTATAACTTCAACTTGAAATTATGCCGAGTTTGCGTAATTTGAAATGAAATTGTTTATTTAAAAATAATCGTAACAAATATAAAAGACCGAGGTATCCGCAGGGGTGGAAAATTTTGAAAATGTATTTCTATATAAATTTTCATATGAGTGGTAACACTGCTCCCGGATTCTGCGATCGGCGGGGCGGCAGTAGGACCTGTTTCCGGTTTCGAGCACCGGGCTTCCGGGAACGCCATTTTGGCGGGAAACAGGAATCCCCGGATCTCTGTGCAAAGATAAACGATGACATAATATTATTGTTACATTTTTAATAAATACTACATATTATGTACGTAATGCCGTCTACATATTTAAAGAACTTTGGTACATAAAAAATGATTATTTTTATCACTAATCTGAATACTTGATCGAGAGAATATCTTTTATTAGACCTCTGTTACCACTTTTATTTTTCTATAAATTTTTAGTAATTTTGTTAAAGTGACTTTGCAATCACATATTCTTAACATCCTGTTAAACACGTGTCTAGTCTTACGAATTAGATTCCGTTTAGTATAACTATATTGTATTTTTCGATTAATTACTATAATTAAATGGTGTACATTTACCGAAATGTCATAGTTAAATTCAAGTAACTGAAACAGGAGTAAAATCAGTTAAGATAAAGCTTTACATCGTTTGGGGCAAACATTCAATTTGGTCATAAACATAAGGCAAATTTAGCAATTTAGAGTTGAATCTTCAAAGAAAGGGTTTTCGGTGATAGTCGTTCTACAAGCAATTTCAGCTCAATAAAATGATAATGTCGGAACAATAAAACGCCTTGCGCGGTTTTCGCGTCGAGTGAATCTCCTTCAAGGGGATGAAGGGGTGAATCTCTATAGGCTGTCTACAGGGGATTAGCGGCACCTCGTCACGAAGGTGAAATAGAAGCACAGAGTAGGAATGTTGAAAAATTTGGCCAAGGTGTTTTGCGAATTGTCAAATTTGGTGTTTTATTTATTTATCTGTAGGTAGAGTTTGACATAACTGGAAATGAAATTTGAAATAGATTGAATAATTTCATTGAAAATTTAAATTGAATTAATATATAAGGTGGTAAGGTCTTTCGTCGTAAAAAAAAACAATGCATCAGAAACTAAAAATACACATTTTCAAAACATCATTTCTATGAGTTCAAAGAACATTTTTTAATTTTAAATACAAAAATAATGTAGAACTATAAACAGTTTATGTGTAAAGCGCCCTCGAGGTGAAATTTTTTTTACGAAAATTGTGCTTTGAAATATATCCAATATTATTATCATTATTATCATAAATGTATCCCCTAGGAAAATTTAGAAAAATTCATTTTAAAAAAAGCAAATATTGTAATTTGAAAATCACCGTAAATTAAAAAAAAATAATTTTTATAATATTGAACCACTTTTTAACCCTGTCTAAAAGCTTTTCTCTTTATTGAATTGGATGCAGTCTAAGCCTCTTTCTGTAGGGGTGGCTGCAAGAGCCGTAAAGACGACAATCTCGTCTTTAGAATTCAAACCATGTCTTCCCGAATGTTCTACAGACTCCATCAAATCACCGATTGCAGATCATTGAATTTTCAGACACTTTTATTTTATTTCCTGTTTCAGGGAGATTTTATTGACCACCAACGGTACCTACAGCCAAACGGTTGAATAATATAGTCGGAGTTTTATTAGTTTTTCAATTTGTAACCTTTAAGTTACAACAAAATTAAGGTTTTTTACAACTAGCCGACTGGTAATGAAAATATCGATTATAAAAATGCGATTTGGCAGTCATTTATTACGTAATTATATAAACTTTGTATTGGACGGGCAGGGGAGGGAAAAAATACGTCTTTGTAAGGAGTTTATTTTATGCGATCAAAATAAATTGCTTGGACGTTAAAATTATAGAGGAATTTAAGTAATTCTATGAATAATTTGCGCCTTAATAGAGTCAGCATTCGCTCAAGGAGGAAGCTCGTGTAGTTAAGATTCCTTTGATACGAGATTTCCAAGGTAATTTCTTAATTATATTTTTAATAGGCAACGGGAACTCGGACCATTCAGAATGTTTAAAATGCAGGCACACACTCAATTTGTATTTTTTCTACATGTTCGCGGAGGAAATAAATTTGAATTAATTTAAATAAAAATATTCGAATGCGAGTGATTGTTTTTACTTATGAAAGAATAAAAGATTACTTATATGGGAAAATTATAAACTTATCGGAAAATCGACTGGAAATGTATCCAATACCACCCGGGTATCAAAATTCGCATCGAGAGAACATAAGCGTCGAAGAGGTGTGGCCTCGTCAATCCGCGGGGTGTTTATTGGCTTACCCGAGTACGGTGAGCAATGATAATAGGAGAACAATCGTAAAGACGTCTGCGCGGCGCGAATATTTGATTTGGCGATTCTGTTTCCCGCTCGCACCAGGAGTTCAGGTCGGCGGGAAGGTGTTACCTAGACCCATCCTCGCCTTTCACGACGCCCCTTCCTTTGTACACAGTCTGCAGTGCAGTTATAATTCATTATAGTTCCACGGACCCCTGAAATATCACGATTTGCGCTTGATGATATATTACCTAAAAATCTGTGGTCATCTGATTAAATGCGAGATTTTAAACAACTGAACTGCTTTATCTATAAAACCATTGATTTAAGCATCCACTCTTATAACCAGAATTTTTGTAAAGCTATTTCACTTTGAATTACTTGACGATTTATTGCGGCGATTTATGTGAATGATTAATTGTTACGTATAACAGTGCGGCTCGTAATATACTTAGTTATTTACATACATTAAAACTTGGCTTAAGTCTACAAAACTTGGGCGACTCATCTGATTTAGTGGCGTCTTGAATACCTCGAACCGGATTTGGATGTTTTGTCTACAATAAACTAAAAGTGATAATAAAATCACGGAGCAGCCGATGGAATGATGGATGCCCCCTTCGCGGGGTTGTCTCCCCTACGTCGCGCGACCGCGCCTCATACCCATAATAATGAAATCTGTCTATTGAAGTTAGAAGATTTTCCCAGCGGTGTGTTCTGCATACTTTCCGTCCGATGAATATTAATGATCGCCCATTTCTGTTTACATTTCGGCCTTTCGTGGGAAACCGCTCAAAAATAGCCACACACGGATGGATGCACATTTGTAGTTTTGTCACATATAAGTAAAGGACTCCCGTATTCCGGCGAGGGGTCGCGCCACCCACGGATTTTGATCAATTTGATTGCTACAACACGGAGACTCGGTGTAATTGATAATGCCTCTAAATTAAAATGAAGTATTCATAAGGCGGACAGGTGGTTCCGCTAGAGCGAGAAGCCAACAGCTGGTTCGGGCGGCGAGTGGCTTTTACGGTCGAGCATTAAACGTAGTCAAATTCCTAGCGGCCAAATATGTATTTTTATTCAACTTTTTACTGCCTTTTCAACGATTTTTGGAAAGTAACATAGCTAGCCGTTTAAGACAGCCGTAAATTACGCCAATTTAATTCGGTCATAAATGCATTTTATTCCGAATCCTTATTTCACTATCTAGATTAATATGCCTACATATTTGGTTATTAAAACATTCAACAACGTCACGACTATCACAGTATTTCTCCAAAATATATATCACACCTACACATTTTGTGCGGATTGTAGTTTAATATTGGACTATAATATTTAACTACTTAGAGGATAGTACTAGCTTTAACAATGTTTAGCATGTAAAATATATTTTATTTAATCAAACAGTACGTATCGATCTTCATGGCCACTTTCTAATCAAGAGTATCTTCATGAAGAAATGTTGAAAGCAAATACTCAAATCTATTATTAACATTGTATTATACTCCTTTATTAGTTCCTGCTTAGATTCTACCGTCCAATCCAATAACTGAGAACATGCTGCGCGTTGACGTTGGATTTCTAGTATCGATGGTACGATCAAGTTCTCAATCGCTTTACGTGTCTGATCTAAACATTAAAATGAACGCTCATGACCTATTCTTATTTCCATAAAGTAAAGATTTATGTGAGACATCGTCGTGAATTTAATATTCCACCCTGTCTCGATGACTATGGCATTAAATGTCACATAATTTCTAGGCTTTTTAACAGGCCCAACATCGTTTCAAGTTTAAATTCATACGTCATTCTGCCGAGAGCAACGTATCGAGCGGTTTTATTTGACAGGATGAGTGAATGCGTTTGACCAGTGACTGAAGATTCACAGCCAACTCTGAATAAACAATGCACTCCAATTATTGATATGCCCGTGCAGCCACATCCGACAATAAAGGTGGCCGTGCGACAAATGAAAGTTTTTATTTTTTAGAAAATGCATCGTCGATTTATTCAATCATAACAGTTGCGCTTTATTTTTAATCTTGCAGTCATATAATACTATTATACTATCATAAATATGATACTAATACTCTTATTCTCAGAAATAATTACACGACGGACCGGGACATCTGATAATGATTTTTTCAATTTTACCAGATACTGGAAACATGATTTTTTTGGATCTAAAGCAAATCAACGGCTGGTAATGTCGATGATAAATATTGACGATTTATTTGTGTGATTTTTGGTTCTTATTTCTCGTCTGTCTTTTTGGATTTATTTTTCTTAATAACCTGAATTAATTTCTTTTCTGACGTATTTAATTATCAGGAATTAAAATATGTAACACATTATTTTAACCATCTGGGCAGTGGCATAACTACAAAAATTGGACCTTAATACGGATTGGAAAAAAGGGCTCCCTAAATATGTAATGTATAAAAGATAAATGAATAGTAACAATAAAATTAGTATCTTGTCTCACACTTTCATGTAAATATTATAAGTGTTCTTAGATAATTAATAACATTTGCAATTTAAAATAATAGTTTATTCACATTCAGGCGATTTTCGCTTTACGGTGATGGTAAGGTCCCTAATTAGGTACTGCTAATATTAATGATAATCTATTCACATTTTTAAAAATCCATTTTTTACTACGAATTACAATTATATTAATGAAAGGTATCGATACTTGCAAAAACATCAATGCCAAATGCAGGACATTAACTTTTTGGTCCTCTATCTAAAGTGGGCCCCAATACATATGGCATATAGTTACGCCACTGCGTCTGGTGAAAAGGCATGAAAGTAAGATCATTGCTAGGTAAGCAGTGAATAAATTATTTGCATTTTGCAACTAATTTTTTACGACAGCTGTATTTTTTTACACTTAATATGGACATAGTGTATGTTGACAATTCTGATATGAAAGTGTGTCTTCTGTGTTACCTTTGAATAGCTATAAACCCAGTGAAGAAGAGGTTTCAGTTGACGATTATTTAGTTGTCGCTTCGTCGTGTCTTCAGGTCAGGAACACCGTTGGGGAGAGCGGGGACATTGCTTCGCGGGGCAATAAATAAACCGTAAAGAGATTAATGTTCTGCGACGCATTTACCGCGCTGGCAGCCCGGCGGTCCCTTATCTTAACCGAAATGCAGATCAGATCCACTCTCATTCACCCCTTAAGGCGGACATCTGCATGCAGACTGGGCCACCATTTCACTGAATCACTAAAATTTTATTTTATGTTTTATGTATATTTTTTTTCTCTACCGCTAATAATGACATAATTAAACGAACTCTCGAGAGCAAACTTGCTAATTGATATGTTGAAAATATTGAAAACCACAGACTAAATAAATATACATGAAATAAAGTGTACATATAAGAAACGAGTTTGGAACATTAGTTGCGGGACGAGGGGCATTTTACACACATTCTTGGTGGAAACATAAATCAGATTATGACACATTCATGCAACGGTAAAAGTATTTACTCTTCGAAAATGAAATCTTTGTCTTTTTACATTTATAAATACTATATTGTCAGCGTTTAAATTTTCGTTCCAATCGAATCATATTTTTAAAAAAAGTCGCGGAGTCAATTGATTGCGCAAGTGGTAAGGTGATCGTGTGGGTGACATCAAAATAAATATGTTGGGACAATAAATTTGCTTTAGTTCATGTCTGTGTATTTTGTGGTCATCTTGAGTTTTACTGAGATTTTGAACTTATGGTGAGCTGAGATACACATTTACCACAATTTTTATTTTTTTATTTTATACCTCTTTAACTGATGAATTGTTATTATTATGTCATTACCTTTATGACATATATTTCTGCTTCAACCATTTTAGTCGAATGCGATCAAGAGTTTTTATTTACTAAAGTAAATAACTAAATATATATGTTATTAAGGATTGTGAAATTGTAATTATTCAGAATATTGATCTGTGATATTTTAAATACAAATTAAATGTATTAATTAGAAAGATATACACATACAATTGATTATATATGTATATCTTTCTATCTAAAACATTTAATTAGTATTTAAAATATCACAGACCTATGTTCTGAATAATTACAACTTCGCAGTAATAATGTGTACTCCTTAATAATATATAAGTTGTATCAATGTGTACAAAAATTAATTGTTAATTCTGGCGTCACCTCTCGGATTAATCAAAGATATTTGAGATTCCGTAAAAATAAAGTAGATGGCTTTCAAATAATGGAACGATAGATGTATCAATTTGAAAAGTGTAACATATAGGTTCGAAAATTTGTCGTCAATGTACTGTGTGCTGTAGCATAATCGGTTAATGCACGTTCCCCGGATTGGAAGGTATTCAGGTTCGTATCTCGGTAGCAACAACAATATTTTTCGATAAAAATTTTATGTATATAAATTAATACATTTAATTTGTATTTAAAATATATAAGTTTATGACTACCTATATGATAAGTTTATATCTACTTATCATACAATTAACATTATTTTGATTTATTTTAGCATATAGAAATTACTGTAAAGAATTAAATTTATACACGTAAAAGAATTATAAATAATAATCATTTTTTGAGTACACAAAAATATGAAGAATTCTGTATAAGATATTTGGTAAACATTACCATTTTTCTTATTTGATGCAAATACTCCGTATAAAAAATGTAATAGTTGGTTACTTCACTTATTTGACAGATTTACAACAAACTGTATTGAATGTTTCTCTTCATTGAAAGCATTTGAAGTTACTCATCAAAACATAAAAATAATAATCTTTAATGGTAATTAATATACGTTAAAGATAAAATTCGTTACTTAATTTTTTTTTTTAAAAAATCTTATTTTTTTTCGTAGTATTGAAATATATAGTTGTTGAAATCTAAAATATATCTCGTAATAAAAAATACATTCCTATTCGCTCATTTGCGATATAGCGCGCATATTAAAAAAAATATATATCGTTGACGTCTTTTTAAAATTAGTATAATATTATTTATATTTCTTATTTTAGTGTGACATAATATGCGTTATTTCCTTGACGGGCAATAAATTCGGTTAACGTATGACCGTAAATTAGTTTTGTGACAGGGACACCTTGCGTATGTTTTATTTCACAGAGCGAGAGAATTCGTAGGTTGAAGAGATCGCGACCGGCGCGGAGAGGCGGCGCGGCGCTCTGAATCTGCCGATTCGTTTATTTTCAAATGAATGTATCCCTAAGATATGAATATCTCCGCGGATCATTTTTACCGGATGAGCGTGTCACCCGCGCGCTTCCGCACTTACCCCGTGATGGATTTCATACCTCGGAGAAACCTTATTAGTTATGTTGTCCCCGTTAAATGCACCAAAACTCGAGGCAATTAATCAGATTTTTTAGTCTTGTCGTTACATTTTGGAAGTCGCTTATCTCGTGAAATATGCTTCACATTTATTATATCAACGCCGGCTTGACGGAAGTGTATTATTCAATGTAGGGATTACAAATTTTCTTTCATTTAGACATTCATATTGCTTCTTTTTTTTTTTCATTTTTCATTATCGTGCAGAGATATTTATTTCGGCGATCTTGATACAAAAGTATAATTTCGTTATTTTAAAACAATAATAAATTGTAATAGTATAGTTTTTTTTAACTATCACAAATTAATTCTATAATCTGAAGCATTAAAATGGTGGATTGATTCTCCCTACGAATTTCTATGCACCTTGTTCGAATAAATTCAGTTTTATTGCTGGAATGACAGTTTTATTAGTTCGCATTAAACATTAAAGTTTCGAGACATTGTTGCGCGATTCGATATTTATTTTAGTGCATACATTCAATTAATGAATATAAAATGTATTGTTATTTCGTGGAAATTACATTTCTATTGTCTGCGTATCGCAATCAACGCCGGTCTGACCCTATCGGTAGTCCTACAGGAAAAATGTATAAAATCCAAACTGCAATAAAGAAGTAAATCATCTATTATCTTTTATTAATGATACAATTTTAATAATCATTAATTTTTATCAACGGATCCATACAAGCATTGTAGGCTCCGAAATCTGTTTCTCACTCCGAACTGGCAAGAAATCATTGATATATAATACCTATAATCCAATCGGTAAATATCAATTGTTCCTCGGCACACAACTGCAGAAAAATAATTAATTAAATAATAATATAAAACACTTTGTTTAAAAATCAACATCTTTCGATACCTATAGTATCTTATTCAGAAAACAATGTATACTAAAATTAAAAATACAAGCATAGATAAAAACAAAACTATACAAATATAAGTGATGGGTAGGTATCTAAACATGCTGATTTATCAATAAATAGTGGTTTAAACAAAATATAGTATGTGGTCACAAAGTAATTTTGCTAATATTGAAGAAGAAATAATACATTGTTTATGATGTTTGCAATATAATGTATATGATAAATCAATAACAATTTAAAACTTATTTGGATTAAGTAAAACACAATCACTTTCGCTTAGTTTTCAAGCTTCGTCAGGGCATATTTAAAACTAACCATAAATACAAAAAAGTGCACTTAAATATACATAGAGAGGGAGAAAATTACACGTGAAAGAGAGAGACAAAATACATATACAGTTAGACGGATTATTAAGGGGAAAAAATAAATATTTTTGCTTCTGTGATTAATATTCATTATTTTTTTTTACATAAATCTAAATTTCTACAAGTATTTCAAAGATAAATGAGACATTCGTTAATTTATTTTAGCCAATCTACTAAAAAGCAATAAGCCGTGTCCAATTGGTGCGCCTCTACGTATAGTCACACAGATACTTTGGACGATGACCACTTTTGTTCAGTGACGATTTTGAATAAACACAACGACAGGAAGACAATAAGCGCAATGAATTGATTATGTCATATGCTGGATGCCAATTTAGCCCGGACCAATGCTCGCCCAGATTCATGGTCGACCGTGGACAGTGACCCCCTTCGGTGTAACAAGATCAATCGGAGTCCTGATGCTGTGAGATGACATCAATGTAACGCGTGGGCTTTGCGTTCCTGCCACGAGTGCCGAGTGTCGAGCTCGTCCGACTTTATCTCGACTCTCGCACTGACGTATTTTAACGATGTTTTTTGTGCACCCACGGTAATAAAGTATCAAAAGTAAAAAATAGTAAAAAAAAGTACATAATTTAAAATTGATAATTTTTAGAGTGGTTCGCTTTGCGTCGGCATTCTAAAGTCTATTAAAAAGTATTTAGCGCGAAAAACTGCTGTATTGCGAATAGACAATTTTTTTAAATCGAAATGGTAATCGTAAATCGTGTTTTAAGCCTCATAACTTATTGAATTTCGTTTTCGGTGAAGCGTTGAATCAACGGATGGAGGAAGACGTTTCACGTTATGTCTTCATTTGTCCCGGAAAATGTCCTCTTATTCCACGATATGAGAGCGAACATTTTTGTTTTATCATCCGGCAAAACACGACTCATCCACTCGCAACAGAGAGGGATGGAATAATAATGACTCGAGCAAAAAGTAAAAGAAAACGATGAGCGACGGCGATGGTACAAATAAGGGGATAATTGGATCGGACGGGCGATCAGGCCCCTGCAGCGGGAGGCCGACTGGATATTCCTTCCATCTCTGTAGATCCACTTAACACTGCATCAAGCTGTGCAGGCTCGGAGCTGGACCTTACGTCGGCCTCAATTCTACTCTCATTGTTCTCAATCACGGGACCACCTTGTCTCAGGACGATTTTGTAGTCAGGATTTGTGCATTGGAGGCACTTATATTAAGTACACTTCGTAGTGGATTGTTAGTGGTCCAAGAGAAACTCTTATGTTACAATTATATATTTATTACACGAATAATACAAATTATGTACAAGGTACAAACGGTAACGCAAGAGACCGCGCCTAGCGCGCGTCACGCCTTTTATATCCACTCACACACACACACACATATATACAATCTCAAGGACATCACATTAAAAAAGATTTAAATTCATGTTTCCCGAATCACATCTCACTACTGGATCCGCAACTTGAAATATAGCAGAATTACAGATGTTCAAAGTTGGCGTGTTTTAAAAACAATCGATTTATACCGTTTTATCGTGAAGAATTCATAAAGCATGGTAATCTGGATTTTTTTCTTATTTTTTTTAATATACTACATTTCTGATATGCTCCAATACTACATTCTGTCTTTATACATATTATTTTCAATAAATTATTGACTTAAAAAACGTTGTTTTAGAAGTGCAAAAATATGTTAAGGATAAAGATACTCTTAAATAAGTAAAGGAACACTATTTTTACAGATTATCTACCTCATCTTTTAAAACATCCTATTCTTTGCATCTATAATAAGATATAAACAAAAACAAATTAAAGAAATTAATAAAAAAATAATGAAAGCTGATCATGATATAGTGAGTAAGATTAAGAAAGGATCACTTAAGTGGTCTGGTCATATGGTAGGTGGTTTGGTCATTTGGTAGATGGCGTCCACAGAAAACTTGGCATGACCAGGTAAACCAGATACTGGAGGATGAACATGTTAGAAGCCTCAATAATCGGCGAGCTTGTATAAAAAGTTATTTATTCAGAACGGAAGAGTGTGGCGCTGTAACCTCTATGCTTACCCTCGCGTGGAAACGGCGTGATGGTAAGTTATTTAGTTACAGTGAGACAAAATATTAAAAACATTACGATCGGTTGAGAATTTGAAATTTTTTGTTACCCATATATGTGCAGGGTTACTTCGGGTATGTCTCAATTTTACCCATATGTGCAGGATTACTTCGGGAATGTCTCAATTTTACCCATATGTGCAGGATTACTTCGGGTATGTCTCAATTTTAGGACAACTAATGGGTTTATTTACTCGCATTCATCTTCCATCTTCGATTCAACCCTGCTGCGGACGTAGCCGCGGGATATCCCCTCCAATTTGGCCATTATTTCATCTCCTTTTAAAGATTTCGGATGTAATTTTCTCCGCTGGCTGTGCTGAGATTTTCCGGATCTACAGATGTAACTGTTGTTATGATTTGTCGAGAACTGGTCACAGCGGGGGGCTGTGCTTTAGGGGGTTGCAAGCCGCGTAGAGTTTTACGATGTCGTTTATTTTACGTTTAGGTCACGACAAACAGGGCAATAAGTTTTACGCGATTTAAAGAAGGCGATTCTTTCGAATTGTTCAATTTTATGACATTTACAACATTTTTTGTTTGGGCTCTGTTACCAACTTATCTACCGTCCATTACGATTCAATATGTGATAAACTGTCACATCCACAATTAAAAATAATATTACCTACCATAGTACTTTATTAGAACTTATTAGACATTCTTTAAGTATATTTATTAGTTACACAATCTTATTATAAGTTGCAATTTTTCAGAACATGGTTGTGTGTTGCAACTTCCAAAGTATCGAAGTGTCAGATGACTTTTGGAAAAACTGTGAACAGTCCGCCATATTTAACTATCGATTCTCGTTTTTACTATCGGATATCGGAGAGTAAAATGAATTTACTACGGGATGTACTTTCGAGAAGTAAATATTTTTTAAATACAAAATAAATGTATTAATTAGAAAGATATACATATAAAATTAATTTACCAAAAATATATTATTGTTGCTACCGAGATTCGAACCAGAATATCTTGCTATCCGGGGAAATAAATTATCAATTAATTCTGGCGTCTCTTCTCGGATTTTACTCAAAGGTGTTTGAGATTCCGTAAATATAAAGATATAAAGGCTTTCAAATAATGGAATAACAGATGTGTTCAATTTTAAAGTGCAACATATAAGTTCGAAAATTGGTCGTCAACTTACTGTGTTGGTGTAGTATAATGGGTTAATGCATTTCCTCGGATAGGATGAGATCTAGGTTCGAATTCCGGTAGCAATAGCAATATTTTTTGATAAATTGACTATCTATATTTTTGTATTAGTTGGATAATATATATACAAACTTCTCTTTTCTTGGCGTCAACAATTAGCGGGAAGCAACATGGTACAGATAACGGCGTGTGCGAGTGTGCGCGCGCACACGGTTTGGCATCATAGCGCACATAAAAAAATATAGCGCGCCCACAATTTTTATCAAGAATTCTTCTTCGTGTGGCGCCGTTTGTGGCGAAGATTGGCGACCATGTTGCAGAATGCAACCAAATGGATGTGTCCTTGATAGTTGTTATTAGTTCTCTTGACTTATTTATACATCTTGATTAGTAATGTGGT
This sequence comes from Eubasilissa splendida, assembly GCA_031772225.1. Classification (NCBI taxonomy): domain Eukaryota; kingdom Metazoa; phylum Arthropoda; class Insecta; order Trichoptera; family Phryganeidae; genus Eubasilissa; species Eubasilissa splendida. The sequence goes on along the minus strand of CM062861.1, from coordinate 14,533,088 downwards.
CAACATATTGATATGGTAATGTTTTAATATTTTCTCCACTTAAAATTATACACAAGATTTTTTTATGCGCTCACAGTGGTTCTAAATTAGAAGAAACTTTGTTCAGGACACATGAGATGTTGTAGAGCCAGGCGCGGTGATGTTGATAACAATTTATATGTTTTAAGTACAATCATTTGAAAAGCTGATTTACGCAGTTTATTCAGACACGCGGTCGAAAATCAAAAACGTTCTCCGTATTGTGAAATCTAAGTATTGTGAAAACCTATAAGCCTACTTTCATTTCTGATCTTTAGATGTACTTAGCAGTATGAAAGTGACGTTTCTTGTTATGTAAATGAGCTTTTCTCCGCATATCTTCTCGATCAGCGCCGAGATCCCAGCCGTTGTCACCTCCTCACGAGTCAATTCGTGATCTTCCGAGTACCTTCTCGGCGGCGGCGTGCCGTACCGCAGGGTACTCACCTATCCAGCTCGCTCTGACAATATTACAACCGCGGTTCTTACTGTCGTTGTACGGTGACAAATTTTATTTAAACAAGATTATCCCAGTATTAACTATTATGTTTGTCAGTGGCGTAACTAAAATATTAGGACCACTGTAAACGTATTATATACACTCAATTTTGTCATTTTAAATGAAAAATTAAATTGATCTCTTGTTTAGTATATCATTTATACTTTCAAGAGGAGAAAAAAATATGTTGCCTATGAAGAATGAAAATATGTCGTAGGTCTGATCCTTAACCCAACATATTACCGGGGTACTACTGTGTATATCGATAATGTTTTCACGTATTTTCGTAATAATTGTTTTCACATAGTTAACATATAACCAACTTCCAAAAAATTTATTTAGATTGATTAATGTGTGAGAATGGTGAACGTTATATTTATATAAAGTAATTACTTAAGTCAGCCGAAGACAAGTCGTAAGCCCAATAATTACCCATACTTTCACATATTTTCTATAGATATAAAAAAAAAATAGCTTCGTGTCTATGAGATATCTATTATTTGTTTAAAAGTTTACATGTTGTGATGTGCATAAATCAAGAACACCAGTAATTAACATTTCACCGTTCTGGAAAAGGAACAGATCAATTTGGCTGTCGTTTACGAGTATCGATCGGAACACAATAAGATCCTTGAGGTACATCCTCGAGTATGATAACGTCTCGTCTCATGGCAAGGGTCGCCGTGGGGAATCAACCCTTTCCACCGTGCCGTGATGTCTGGGCTCAGATGAGTCGAGCCTCGCAGTGGGACTTCGCAGTGTTGAAATGAAATTATAATTCGATGAGTAGATGTTAAGCGGCGGCGCGCGAGCTGATTTTAGAATATCGAGTCTCAAGTAGTCACGTAAAAAAAGATGACAGTCGAATCTCTCTATTCACTAAAAAACTTCTGACGTAAAGCGAATATAGTTTTAGATTGATTTTGATAGAAATATTATCTATCCTCACCATTATTACTGATTATTTATTTATTTTAGCGAAAATACAATGGTAAAATAAATTAAATTTTTAAATATATGGTTACATTCATACATATGGTTAAATACATGTTTTTTTTTTCGCTTCCCTCTCCAAAAAAGAGACCAGCTCTTGTGCTTGGAGAGGGAGTTACACTACAATAATTTTATATAATACCTTACATATTCTATTCATTGTCCATTTGTGTGCTTCTGAAGTATTCTGTAATATTGTTTATTGTCCAATTATGTGTTTTTGAAGTGTTCATTTAGTTTCTTTTTAAACTCTTTTATATCCTTTATTTCTTTAATTTGTGTAGGGAGGCTATGGAATTTTTTTATCCCAAAATATATAGAATTTTGCTGATAGTGTTTGGTGTTACATTTAGGAATTTTAAAGTTATTTTTCACATTTTCTAGTGTTATTTTCTTTAATTAATTGATCAATTGAGGTTTTTTTGTAAATGTTTTCTATTTATATTATATATTATATCAGAAGGTCTCATGTCACAACTTCCAGTACCTAGTTATTAAATTTCGATCGAACAGTGTAAATATCTCTGCTAACTTCGTTTGTCAGTTTGATCCGCTATCTTGTGTTAAAATGGTGAGTTAAAATATTTAAAAAACTCTTAAAATTCATCAGAGAAAAAATAAATAGTTTCAGAGAAAAGTATCTCCTTTCTTTTCGCGCATAGATGAAATTTATCCGCGAATTATCTTGCGATCAGTGCCGGGAAGTATTATTTAAACTGATGAATATTTTGGCAGGGTTGTGTAATGTCTCCATGGCTGTTCAACTTGTAACTGTGTTAAAGAACTGGAATGTATTAATGTTGAGGCAAAAATGGGCGATTTGATTGTATGTTGTTTATTACACGCCGATGATGCAGTATTAATGGCGAATAATGAACAAGAATAACAGAGGCTAGTGAGTAGAATCTACGATGTATGCAAGGAAACCGACCTTGTTATGAATGTCAACAAGTTGAAAGTGATGGTATTCGAGAAGGAGGAAAACAAGACACCGTGCAAAATACTTGTAGGTAATGAATGTTTGGAACATGTAGGTGAGTTTGTGTATTTGGAAAGTATGTTCGATAGAAACGGAAAGACAGAGAAAGGAGGGGAACTGCAGGGAATAAAGTGAACAGCGCTTTGAATAAAATTATAGCTATTGGAAACTTGTCAACTGATGCAAGACTAGCGGTTCACAATGGAGTCCTGGTACTACCACTGATGTATGAAAGTAGACTGAATGCATTGAAAATGAGATCACTTAGGCGTATCGTGGCAGATCCATTTATGACAGAGTAAAGAATGAAGAGCTGATGAGTATACTGAATAAGATTAAGAAAGGATCACTTAGGTGGTTTGGTCATATGGAACGGATGAATGAGGAGAGAATGATAAGAAAGATATATGACGCAAGCGTTGATGGCACCAAAAGTTAGATTTAAAATCACACACTACATTTGGACCCTTTGAATAGTTAGAATCAGGAATACAGAGTTGACCGATAAAGTCTTTCGTGGAATTAAATTTAACTTACTATAATCCCTGTCTTCATTAATCGATGTCGGCTAAAAGGAAGTGGTGCTCAACTTTTGGCTTAGAGTAGAGAACCAACTGTACCCACCGACAATCTAACTGACCGTGATATTGCCTAAGTATATTGATATGAAACTTTTCTTTTTGAATAGTTTTATCATGAATAAACAAACATTTAGAGGCTAGTTTCTCTAAAAAAAAAATATGTTTCGGAGAAATATTTATCAGAGAGTTATGAGATTCGGAGAGAGTAGCACGAAGATAACGGAACAGTTCCCCGCCCCTGCACTCTCTGTGATGCGAGTGATGGATTTAGGAACGCGATGGTATTGTCGCGAGTGTGCGCCCGCCGAGATGAGAATGTGGTTTGATCGGATAGCGAACTATGTAAATTGATGGTAAACGTTACTTTTGTGCTGTTGACATTTTGAAATATGTAAAAACTTACCGTGTTCATCTGGTATAGTGATATTAATACTTAATGGCCCTGGGAAGAGGAAACGGCCACACATAAATATTCATTAATTGATAATACAAAGCAAATGTACGTATTTTCAAATTTATTACGGCGATAAATGGACACTTTCTTTTGCCAGATTTATTAGTAATCGATCTTCCTAAATAAGAATGTTTGAAATAATTTCTAGTGTTAGTATTGGTTAAGTAGCTAACGGTGGACGTTCATATCAGGGCCGGCCTGAGGCATGTTCAAAGGGCGCGGACGCACCTAGCCCCGCGCTCATAACAGAAAAATGAAGAAAACATACAGTTTTTTTTGCTCATTTATTCGGCATACAAATCTTATTACTTGTATATTTTAAAATAATTAAATTCTTATAATGACTTGGACATTTTCAATGATAAATTGCGTCCCATTGAAATTAAACCACGCCAACTTTTTAATAACTATTAATTGTGTATACGTGGGTGTATATGATATGAGTATCGAAATATGTATAATAGTTATGGTAAGCCGTTACGCGACTGTGATTGTGTCGATGATTGGTAACTGATATTTAACGATGACTGGTAACTAAGATTTAACTGTCGGAGGCTTACTTTTAAGAATTACGTTAATCAGTTATCAATCATCGTTACGATCAAATACAATCACAGTCACAATAATAGTCAAAATAACAATAAACTTTTTTTTAATTTACTAATTTGTGTGATATTTTCACTTCATCCAGCTAAGAAGAAACTTCACCGGTTTTATTTTTATATTATGTATTACGTCATGAGTCATTAAATATTTATTAGGAGAACACATTCCTATTGTGAAGTTGTAATTATTCAGAACAGACGGTCTGTGATATATTAAACATTAATTAAATGTATTAATTAGAAAGATATACATATAAAATCCATTTTTATCGAAACATATTGTTGATGCGCCACCGAAATTCGAACTTGGATCTCTTTCCAAACAGGGAAAGGTGCATTATTCAACTACGCTACAGCGACATTACTATCTATCTATTACTGTCGGTTTACTGAAAGGTATTTGAGATTCCGTAAAAACAAAGTAGATGGCTTTCAAATAATGGAACGATGGATGTATTAATTTGAAAAAATGTAACATGTAGGTTCGAAAATTTATCGTCAAAAATATTGTCGCTGTAGCATGTGTCCCCGGTTTGGAAAGAGATCTAGGTTCGAATCCCGGTGGCGCAACAACAATATTTTTCAATAAAATTGATTTGATATGTATATCTTTATAATGAATACATTTAATTAGTATTAAACATTTATACTGTTTGTTTTTCACAAATAAAAAAAATAAAAATATAAATTCATTTTGGGTATTATAACATGGTGATGTCGCGTTGGTGTGATTTGCGATTGACTTGGAAAGTGACTGAACTGGTTTGTTACAATATTATTATGACATGAATATGTAAATTTTTAATGAGTTTTTAATGTTTGAAAATGTTCAAGCAACTACGGTACTTTTGTACATGTACTTACGCACCGGTATAAAGTTCTTTATCCTCAGTGCAATTTTCTTAGTCGGCCCTGCTCATAGTATGATTAATTGTAATAACACATTGGTTTGAAGTCCCAGGAAAACTATTTTGTTTGTAACCGAAACTGTATTGATTACCTACACACGTTATCGTATTTTTTATTATTTGTCATTTTAACGGTATTTTTTAAATCTAGAATACGCGACTCTGGGTCCCCGCCAAGTTCGCCCGCCGCTCCGTCACTGGGCGGCCGGTTTGCGTACGCATCTCGATATTGCCTTACACTTGATAATTAATAGTTTATATTAAGTTTCACGTGGAATTAATATTGTATCGGTTCGTCGCTGAAACGTGATGACCACGGAGCATATTAATACTGGAGTGTGGAGAGCTACGTGTCGGCCTTTGTGCGAACGCGGCATTCCTCGTCGGGCGAATGGTTACAATAACATCGACACGTGCTTTGCTTTCGTCTGCCCGAAATACGCGGCTAACTTCCGAATGCGCGCCGGCGAGCAATTATAAATAGGCGTTATGATAATCGGATTCGCGCACCCATCTTGATTATCTCACAATAGTTTACCAGGATGACAGCGGGGCTCGGAGGTGGTGCGCTGGAACGTAAACCGTCCGCGCTCCGCAAACAATTATGTTTTGACAAACAGCAGAAGAACCGCCGGAACTGTCAGTGCGGAGTCCGCCATTTCGGTTGCGAGGAATTCATCTCCGCCGCCCACGGTGAAGCTTTTTTCGCCCGGGCACTCCACTTGTGCAAGGCGAAACATTCTGCGGGATTGTTTAGAGGATCCGAAATGGATCAACTGGATGCGGAATATTCTCGTTAGATTATTATAAATAGTTCACTTGTTTCTCCCGCGCGTTTGTGGACGCGATTTGCGACGATTTCCTTGGCGACGCTTTTGCATTCTTCGAATAACAAAGTTTTCATATTTTTGCCAACTGAAATGTTATTTTGATAGCTTAAGACATTTCTGTAGCTAGAATTAAACGCGTTTTAAAATCGTAAAATAAATCTAAATACGCAACAAAAGTTACGATCCCGAAATATTACAGCCGCGTTCTGAATCTTCCAGATAGAATTTGCAAGATAATATTGAACGAAATCGATGATCTATCATTGTTTGGCATTAATAGGGTTAACCTTCCCGACGCATGTAGCCCGAGCAGCAACAACAATGGCCGACGTCCCGCGGCCGATGACAGACAGCCCGCTCGACCCGCTCTCGTGTAATGATGCAACCACCGGACTGGAGCAGTCCAGCCTACACGGCCCTACACGACTCCAGCCCCGGCCGGGCCGTAAAGAATCCCCGTGTTTTGAATGATGGAGCTCGCGGCGCAACAAAGGCTCGGTGGTGGCTCGGGAGATAGTCCGACCCCTGCTGCTATCAGAACGGGTTGAAACAATACTTGGCCTAGGGAGCGCCGCTCTTTTTATTGCCACAGAACTGGCTCTGTCCGCCTAACCGCTAACAAGACATGCGGGCTGTCGGATTAGAACCGTAGGCTTGCTTGTTCAGAAAAACTTTCGTATTATGATGTTTCATTTTAATGCAATGGTTGAAATTCGCATATATAGGAACAAATAAATGAGCAAGTTTCCAAACTGTTTAGGAGCGATAATTAAAACTATTCTTATTATTGACCCATATGTGGCAGATCCATTATAACAGAGTAAAGGATAAAGAAATAAGGAAAGAGTGTAAAGCTGATAGTGAATTAGATTAAGAAAATATCACTTAAGTGGTTTGGTTATATGGAACGGGTGAACGAGGAGAGAATAATAAGAAAGACATATGACGCAAGTATTGATGACACCAGAAATAGAGGACGTCCGCGGAAGACTTGGCACGACCAGATACTGGAAGATGATCTTATTAAAAGCCTCAATAATCGACGAGCCCGTATGAGATGATGTATGAATGTGGATGAGGCGAGAATTGCGTGTCAGGACAGATGAGTGTGGCGCTCTATCCCGCCGAGAATCGTCCCGCGGAGAAACGGCGTGATGGTCAGTCAGTTCTTATTAATCAAGTTACATTTATAATTCATAAATTAGATAGAACGTTTTCGGGAACATCTTCCCATTATCAATATTATAATTCAACTAAAATTAAAATAAAAACAGTCTAAACTTCGAAATGGCTGAGCACGCAAGAATGGAGGGCCATTATACATAGTTGCACCAAAGGACGAAAGCTAGACATTCTAGAAAATTTGGAAATGTTTAATAATAAAAATAACAATAAAAACATAATAAATATTCAAATACCGCCCATTACATCTCCACTTTTATCCATTTTAACTCCACCCCCACCACCGCTAACTCCAAACACACCACATATCACTGTCTGAAAGTGGTTTTAATTTTAATTGAATTATAATATTGATAATGGGAAGATGTTCCCGAAAACGTTCTATCGTTTAACACAATAAAAATATAGTGGAATAACTCAATTTACAAAATAATCATGGAATTCCACAAAGTTTTACCAAAAACCTTAGAATAGTTATTAAATTAAACTTATATTTTACAATTCGTAGACATCGCAGCGCTGATCAATGAGCTTAATAGATCGATATCCTTTTCAATAATTTAATTACCATAATTTCTAAATAAAATAACGATAATTTTGATGCGTGTTTCAAGTCTAGTATATTATTCAGTTTAATTATCATCACCACATGGGTTAGTATCTTTATATTAAACCTAAAAAGGGAGAAGAAACATCACATCAACTGCATGAATTATGTAAACAGTAATCACCTGTACTTCTAGTTTAGTTACCGGACAGAAAGTACTATTTCTCAATAGAGATAGCTGCGGGGAGTCCCATCAAGATTGACAACTACTACATTCATTGTCAATGACGTTTTTGAAATAAGAGACCTGCGTTTATCTTCATACGATGTACTATTAAAAAAATATTTCTTCATTTGAAATGTTCTTTAGTAAATAGAAAAAAAAACAATATATTATTAGTACAATACCAAGTACATCTAATCAAATTATATTTAAGGCTTTACAAAAGTTATAGTTTAGATTATTTTTATACCTACACAAGATATGTTAATATTTTAGAAATGCGAACAATAACAGGTAATACCTACATATAGCATAGTTCCAATTTTACTTAGCAAAGTCTGCATTAAAATAGGTAGTATTTTTACCGTTTTATGTTAAAAATTAACTAACTATGTAAATGAGACATAGTGTGATAATAAAACAAATAACTTCCCAATAATTTTAAAATAAAGCAAATTTAGTTCGTATAAAAACTATATAAAATGGCTAAAAGAACTATTAACATAAAAAAATAATAGTTGTATAATAGATTTAAAACAGTGTGTTTATATTCTAAAGTTAAAATTTAATTAATTTGTTTTTTATAACGTTTCATGGAACTTAATGATTTATTTTTATATTCAAAATTTTTTGGGGGTGCTATAAATAAGTTATTATAATTTTTTTGTTATAAATTGTATGGTTGTTACTTAAATATTTGTCGTATCAACTCTTAACTGTTTTTCAAAAAAAAGTTTATCTTGATTTTATTGTTTGAATTCTTCAAAAGCAACGAAGCTTTTTTTTATATAAAATATTTGTAATACATCTGGTAATTTAATCAAAATTCATTTTTGATAATATAAATAGATGCCCTTAACTATGTTTTCTATTAAATTGTTAGTCGATATTAATTTAGGGTTGTTCCGATTTCTACTAAATATAGTTAAATATAACTACCAATTATTTTAACTTCATGATTAGGGAGTTCCGCTCTGATAGTCGCCTCGTGCTGAAGAGCGTTCTGTGTCTTGATTGCTCTGACGGCGGGGAGTCAGGTCGGCTTGGTTCTCTACTATCGTTGCCAATCACTTTTTCTTCGCGAGATAGATGGGATGCATTACAGATCTCTATGGGGCATTTGTTGACCTGTCTGCGGAAGACGTCTAGTGTGGCCACCTAGGTAGACGTATAACTTAGTGGTAACCTGAATGATGTTTACTGATTTAATGGAAACAAGTTAGAGATCGGAATAAAAAATGAATAGCACTCAAACAGAGACGTTGTTGGTGAATAAGTTTGTGATTTACAAACTAGTTCGGGCAGAATTGAAACTGAGAAGAATATGGGACAGTAATATATTTTTTTGTGGCTATTAACAAAGTGTATTATATGTGAAAATAATACACTTGTTTTTAATTCTACTCGTTTAATTTACCTGAGACGCGTTTCGTTTTGTAAGGGCATTATCAATCTATAAATTTAACTGAATAATTTGTATTTATATCTATAGTAGAAGACAGCTATACAATTTTATCTGCATGAGATGAAAAGGTACAACATTATTCATTGATATTTTGAGGATTTCTATACATTTTTGAATGCTTCTAATTATTCTAACCATTCTGTTTCAACACTAATGATATTTTAATATCAAAAAGGACAGCTATATAATTTTATATCATAAGAAGATAATTAGGCCAGAGATACATTTTTGGTATTTATATAATAATAATAATAATAATGTGTTTATTCCAGCGTGATCAGGTTTTTTTTAAACCCGATTCGCCATAAAGATAATACATATTATGTTATACATTAAAGATTATGAAATAAATATAATGCTATGAAAAAGAAAACCAAGGAAAATATTAATAAATAAAAATAAATTTAAAAAAGTTAATAAAAAGTAAAAAGTTCACACATATGTACACACAAAATATAAATATTACATATATAACTACTTCAGTCACGGCCATTGTTATGTAGCTATTCTGTAGGCGCTGCCATTCTCTGGTCAGGGAACCAGCTTTCCATGAGAGCGCCGCTTGCACTAGAGAGTTGGTGCTGAGCTCCAGCCGCAGCTTTACGCCACCAACTAGGTGTCTCAGAAGCGGAACGAATCCATGTATACGGCGTTCGGTAAACATTGTAGATGCGCTGCAATAACGCGCCAACCCGAACAGTATTCTGTATGAGTTATTGTACTGAATTCGGAAACGGTTATAATGTTTGCGTGATTCTAGGTAATAATTATGTTAATCAAGAATGCTACATTTAAATTAATGTCGAATTGGCGATCTTGTTTCACATCCTTGGGAGATCTATAACAGAAAAAGGTTTCGGCAGAATTATTGAATACTTTATGTTCACGTACATATCCGATCGAATATATGTACATTTTTATATACAAAATATAAAATTAAGGGTTAATCGCAGTTTATAAAAATGTAGTCTTCACTGTGATAGTTCAAGAACTAGTTTAAATGAGTGAGATTCCACTGCGGGTAGAAATGCACACATTTGCTTGTAAGGGTGGGCTGTATCACCGGGCAAGCGTCACATCCACATTCGCGGCCATTCTCCCAAGTCGCTGTCGCCGTCCTTGTCGCGCGATCTATTTCCGTCAGCCCCGAGACGACAGAGTATGTGAGTTAGCGTCATGTTGTCAAAAATGCTGGCACTTCCCTGACAGTAAACACTAAATTAATTTGGCACAGCCGCGTATCGGATGCCCGTGTATCCCATTGGCGCGCATTCGGTTGTTTATTCAATCGGGGAAAAGTTACCATCGCGAAATATTCCCAACAACCGCTTTGTGGCGCCGTTTGATCTGACGTATTGGATGAGGAATGAATCCGATGGGCTTCCTAAATGGAGCGGTTCGAAGCTCGCGCACGAATTTTAAAATTGAAAAATCTAGTAGAGAATATCAATCTGGCAGCTCGAAAAGATATTTTTCACCGGGGAGCCTGCGTCATGCCGAAAAGCAATTTGCATGTGTAACAGAGCAACAGAATTACACAAATATGTCTTTCGAAAATACACAATTTATCAAAGACCACTTAACATTTCGTCTTTTTGTAATAAAGAATTACAACGGAAGATTAATAATTTTGTTCTCGAGGGAATACAAATAATGATGTTTAACTTCAAATAAGGCCTATTCAAGAAAGTGTGCGTCCTCTTCTCGTACAATGGTAATTGTTGAAAGGACGTAATTATCGTCCAAGTACGCCAGAAACATTTGACAGAACAATTACGTTTCCTTCGGTTCTCGGTCATATTTTTCATTTCGTCTGATTGCTTTTGCGGACCTTTCGAAGCTCATCCAATTTGGGTTTATATTATTCGCGAGAATGGGTATTGTTCTTGCAGTGGACCAGGTTGCGGTGAGCGTGTGTGCGAGGAGGACACCAAGACGCCGGTCTCGGTGTGTATGCGGAGTCAGCTCTCTGGCGGCGGAATGCAAATTGTCTCATCGCGGGAGCTATTTTGGACGTCAGATCTCAGTCTCGGTCGGGATGCGATGCACTCGCGGGACGGAAAAAAATAAAATCAACCGCGCGGAGACAGCCATCGAAGATGAGGAAAAAATTTAGGAAACAAAAAATAAGAAATGGTTCGAATGTATTCGTGGTGGCGGCCGTCCGACATTTCAGGAGTCAACCGACTGCATGGGCTCTGTTTTACTACGCAGCGTTCAAGTGATATATTATTCATTCTTTAAATAACTCGTTGGAATAAAATAGTATTATGGTCTTTCCCATATCTTTATTTTTGATGTTGTATATGATAATCAAATCGATCGTCAATCGGTGGCATGGGTACCATAATAGTGTTCCTGCAGAAGCAACCTACCTAAATATGTTTACAATCAAACAGCTCAACAACAAATACCGGAGTGTATCAGTCGTTCAATAAGCCAATAAAAATCCCTTTAAATTGTATGATATTCTGCATCCTACAAGTCAGAATTAAGACCAAAATAAATATATAATTTTAAATTAAACGAGTAATTTGTTTTTGTGATTCCCGTCGAGAGGCCGCCGAGCACCGTGTGTGATCATGCAATTCATACGGATGATATCGGTTCCTTTCTGTGACAAGTCGCTTTAGCGGACGCGAGAGAATTCCATTGAGCGGATTTCTCAGTGCTTCTCCACACAGAATGGAATGCTACAAGGATAAAATGGATGGCGGTTTTTCGGCTGTAGGACATTCTTCTAGGAATAGAAGTGACACACGGACACCAGCGTTAATTATATATTCCTTGGAGTTTTCACTTTCCCCCTGTTCCGTTGTCTGAAGTCAGAATTAGTTAAATCACAAATCAAGACACATCACAAATAATGACATGACAAAGACTAAACATGAACAAATAGTCTCTAAAACAAGTTGACGCACGATTTGATTAATAACGTGTATCGTTCGTTGACTCGAGACTGCGAAACCGCTTTTGGTGGGTAAATCGAGTCGTGTGATTCGGGGTATCCCGGGGCTTTCTCGGTAATCTTCACCGGGGTAAGATAAAAAGTCAGGAGGTGTCGCGGGCCCCGTCCATCTTGTCCAGCAGTTCTCCGATAGACACACCTAACCGTATTTCGGTAAAAACCGTCACAAGAATACCCGGGTCGGACTGAAGCATGCGACCAGGCGCGCAGCATTCCTCGGGAGATCGGTCGGGAGCTCTCATTAGCACCCGCCGCATTATAATGTGACCCAAGCTGCGCTGCTGATGGCAATAAATTAACGCGGATGTCACCAGAGACGAAGTCCTCACATTCTAATGCAGATGTGTCGCTGATCACTCCGGTTCGTCATGTCTCATCTTTATGTGCTCCTGTTATGTGCTTCCCGTGCGCGCTCGAGATGATATAAATAGTAAAAAACGTAGAAATTTGTAAAATGTCTCGGCCGGCTTCGTCATGTCTGAGGTAAAATGGTTATTTTGTCAAATATCTCTGCGTCGGGAAGATCGCCGTTGCTGCTATTTTGCACGTATTTCCCCCGAATGCATCCGAAGACGTTTTCTTTCTTCAACTTGTACGTGTTATCTTACATAAAGCTGAAATGTCGACATGCCACAATAATTAAGCTGACAGAGATTTTTGGCACAGGCTTGACCCAAATCTCCGATGCCAAATAGCGAGCGCGACCGCTTCACACACGTCAATGGTTAAATTTGTTCTTTAGTCAAATGTGAATCTAGTTAGGTTGGCATGAGAATCATTTTGTTACCGACACTCGAAAAAATAATTGCACTCGATAATTCTTCAGGTTAAAAGATAAAAGTAAAAGAATTCAAATCTCGCATACGCATATATACATTTTATAAAAATATGTCACGTTATGTGAGCTTTCAAAGTTATATTCATATTTATTTCAACATTTTTTTCACTTATCTTAAATGTAATGCTAGAGCATTAAAAATAATTCATAGATTCATAAAACAGATGAAATCACAAGAACAGAAGACGTAAAGAAAGTCGGTGACTCCAGAACTGCGATTGCGTCATTTTAATGTTAGGCTCACTCGTGGGAAACAAAAACCTTCGAGCTGGAAGTTAGAACTGCGAAACTAGATCAAGAATGCTGAATAGAGCTATTAATATTATTAACGGATGTATTTTGTGCATTTATTTATTATTACATATTATAACGGGAGCACGGGTCGACATCGTCGTGCACTTTAAGCATAGTGCAACAAAATGCATAAATATCATTAATTCGTTGTGCCGCATGGATCAGTTGCTCCGGACGGACGGACCAAATGTTCCGACTGACGCCGCGATTTAATGTGTGGGTTCTATTGCATTTTTAGTTGACATCTGATAAATTCCGTAGTTAATTAAATATATTAGTTATCGTGCGGTAGAAGATTAATTCAGTCGGTAGGTATTCTGCTAGCCGAACCGCAGCCATGAAAATATACTGTTGTTTTCATCTTGTGAAATGACAAATCATTAGGTCAATTAGCATGTTGATGTTAGCAAAAATACATTTCGATTCAAACCGTACTATTATTACAAACAATTAACTTTTACACGCAAAACACGCGTACATTAAAAAGTAGGTGGTTGGCGTGACAGGGCAGCGCTCCGAACAAGCGGACGGATAGGTGAACAGTAAATGTTCATTAGCGATACACTACTTACTTACATTGTGATTTGTCGCTATCGCTATCGGATTATCAGAAAATAATGTTTCCCTCGTATTGAATAATATTTAACAATAATTAGTTCAAGTTTAGATACTAATTACAAAGCTCATGAAACCGCGTCGCATGCTAGAGTGGCAATTGCATTCTCAATGTTTCGCCGTGTGCATTGCGCAAGCAAAGTGCAGACCGATGCCAGGGTATCAGAGGCAATTAGATGCGTTTTATTCAGCCCCAACCTTCCAACTAGCCGTGATGTATATTGCTGACAGTATTCCGGCTCTCGTTCCCTCGGACGTTTCAATGATTCAATTCTAAATTTCCCGCTCAATGGGCGCTGCGTTCCTTCCATGCAAATAGCTCAGCTGGTCCCTTCGCTGATTGGACTGGACTCGGAGATTAACTATAAAAATAATTAACTTCGTTAATCACTCTGTTATTGAATAAATCACCGAAAATACACATATCTTATACATTTGATATATTCTAGGATAGCGTTGATTGTGATTGATTCAAAATTGTGATTACTTCATTTTACATTCCTCTTGGTCCTTTTGCATTCGTCTCGGGATAATATTTTCCATCCGAAAGCCAAATCCTCCCACACAACATCCGCCTAGTTAAAAAATAAGGCAAAACAAATTTTAATCTTAGTATGAAGTCATTAATCTGAACTTCGATACTCTCCGAATACTGGAAATACAATATTTTTCCATTTTTTCCTCGCGTTTCTCTAACGACGGTCCGTCTCCAGTGTCAACTTCACACCGAGAGACACTGCTCTTTCTCACATTCAAATCGCATGACACCAACAATAAATTCTCTCCAGTGTTCCTTCCAGTTCTACCACTTACTGTTAATAGACCCACGTGTGTGCTCGTATATCAAGATGGTTCTGGGCCCGGAGATGAAACATGACTGACAGTTATCACGATTTCGTGGAGAATTCACGAAAAAGTGTTACAAGTTACAAGAGTATTATTTACGCAAATTATTTGACTTCAACTCCAATAAAAATTCTTTGCAAGTATATTTGACAGGTTATGCGGAAATCTTTGTTTTATGATTATTTTTTGCATAAATGTGTATAAGTTATTGTGACAATACGTATGTTTTATTGGAGTTGCCAATTTTCATAATTCATTTGAATAATCAGTGACTTTTCAATTGTCTTTTTATTTATATTAAATGATGTCCTTTGCAAAAATAAAAGTCGCTTTCACGTTGACGTCTATTCATTAAAACTAACGAGACATTGTTTTTAGAATATCGCAGCGTTAATACAGTCCCGGTTCGTTGGACACATTTGTGAGCTTTTATTCGAGATAAATCTATTCGTCTGCTAAATTTAAAATGTTTTTCTAAATAAAAATCGTCCATATACAAGTATGTATACGTCTGTAGTTTGAGTGGCAAACAAAATTAATACAGAACGAGTGCTTTTCGAGTTGATATATGGAGTTGTGTCATCAAACATTTTCAGTCGTATTAAGTGACGTTGTCTGAGCTGGCGAGTGCCTGAAGTCTATTCGCTGAAGATTTTTGAAAGATAAATCTTACAAAACGAATAAAAAGAATTCCAACTCTTCAGAAAATATACGAAAATTCCTTTTAGCATTACAAAGATTCAAAAGAAAACAGTAAGACCAAGTCTAGCTACCTACTTAGTTAGTATACCTACACCGAGTATATTCGAGATGTGATGTGAATTCGGGAAATAACTTTTTGATTCAAATTCTTTATAAAATATTCTCAAAACATTAAGTTCTTTTCATGTCGAAGAATAGTTGTATTCCCCGCTTAGAAATGATTTATGCCCCAGAAGAATAACTACACTGATTCGATCGGTAAACAAAGAATAAAAAAATCAGGTGACCGCTTTTTACTATAAAATTTTATGTGTTATCAGGAGAACAGGTTGGTTTCGAAGATGTATTTTATTTTATTTTTATACGCGGTAAAGGATACCTTTTGAAAGTTTCAAAGGGGACCATTTTCACTTGGCTGGCCATGATATATTCCACCGATTGTTCAGCTCGGAATTTATGAAGGATCAAGTTAGTCATAAGTAGTTTTTTTGGCCTGCTTTTTCTTCATCTGCGGGTGTTGGAATATTTTTTTCCTCGAGATACGGAAGATGATCTGATATTTTTAAATACAATTTTAATTGTTTTTTTTTAATTATATTCCACAAGTATCTCTTTTCAAAATTATATTCAGAAAGAACCTAATTTATAAATATGTATTTATCCACATTAAAAAAAGGATATGTTTTTTATAAACATGTTCAAATAATTTAATATTATATTATTACTCTATTTAATTAATGATCTTTATGAAAATGTATAACGAATATATTTATTGTTTCATTTTGGTGGAGCTTGGTATTCTTCCCACATAAATTCATGTCCGTTTGTGAGCTAAATGTATAAAACTTTTTTTTAATTCATTGTGTATCTTCTATGGCCGTTCGGGAACACACGGGGTCTTGTGGACCCGATCCTAACAAGGATACCCTTAAAAACAGAAATAGAATAAAAAAATGAATTCACTCTCGAATCGTTCGTTACTTATCTGTCTTCTAGAATCTTTTTCGTTTTTGCGTCGTACGGAGCCGCTCGTGGCCTTCTCCACGCACTTGGTGCCCTGTGATTTACATTAAATATATTTTTGTTAATTAATTTTTTGTCTTAAATAAAATTCGTTATACGTACATAATATTTGGAAGATTACGCATTTCTTCCCAGCAAAGATCTATGCAATTTGTTTGAATCACACAATTGCTTTATTAAAATGCTGTGCATAATTTTATTGGATGGACTGAGATCAATTACTTTTTTGTCCCGTGTTTTTAGCGTAAAGATTCGTAATAAATAAATGTAGCATTTTCATTTGAAAAGTTATCTGTAATAGTGATCTATTAATCTTTTTTACATTGTAATTTTGCTATAATGTTGTAAACACTCTTATAACTTAGCTACAGTGAATTTAGCACGGTCTGATCTAAATGTTTATCTTTTTGTCATATTGAAACGGAGCCTCAGCTTTGTAATAAAATGAGAAAAGTGAAAAGTTTCTAAAATCCCGATTTCTCGTCCGCTCTTCTCCCTCTCGCATTGTCACCGTAACAATTCATTATAGGTAAAGTTGTGTCCTATTCATTTTTTCTTTAGAAATTCAAAAAGTTCCCCGTCCCCTTCTCGGTACGAACGCATTGCACATAAATCAAGCTGGCAAGGTGTTTCGTTCTAACGAGGGGTGCAGAGGTGTAGGGGTGCAGGGGCGCAGGGGTGCACCCGCAAGGTCCCATTCTCGGATCGGTACCTTCTTGTTTTTATGTTTATCTAATCATAGAATACATTTTTTTGCCCGAATATAAACTATAGTCACATAGGTGACTCCTTACCTGAAGAGGAATGCTGTTGACTCCGGCGTATCTTCCATCTCGATCTAGGTTCTGGATGTAAGGGACTCAAGTCGGAAAGACTCGAGTGTTCGCCTATTATTTTGTCGCTTATCGCATCGCGTTATTTAGTCGGTGAACGCTATTAAGATTGTGTACACGATCAAATACTGCTGGAAATAATACCAGAACGCGCCCAAATATGTATATCCAGTTGTGTTATTTAATTCGGCTAAATTACAACGTTCGGTTCATAAATACTTCTGCGCGGGCCCAGCGAACAATTAATATAACCCCAGGATAAAGCTGTTCGTAATTTAGATACATATTTACGGGTTTTATTTTTTCGTTAATTTTGTATTAGGTACATTTCTTTATACAGAGTTAGATCGATAAAGAAAACAAAACGCCGGGCCCGCACGCGAGCGAGCGACACTCCGGCCGGGGCCGCGGCGCGGGCGGTTAATATTTGAGGGTCGAGAGCATCCCGGAGTCATTCCGCTGTAAACGTAAGATGACTGTTACGTATAAATCGGAATGAATATTTGATCATATCTATCTCTCAAAGTATCCGGGAAGCGAGGGCTGCAGGTACCCGGCGGTAAATAAATAATGCTCGGAAGATGTACAGCTTCCAGTTTCCAGGGAGAGGACGCAGCGCGAGATCCCTCAGCCCGACTCGCGTGAATTGTTTCCACATCCTCGCTCCCGTCCGCAAGCTGATCCCCGTATTCGGGGACTCGACCCGAAAATTCCTTTATTAAATTTCCGCTCGTTTATATATTTAGGCTTGGAACATTTTTCCAACGCGTGCCGCATTGGGCACATCTCTTGTTTACCGAGCGAGACTCGCATCGACGACTCGCTCGGCCACCCCCGCCTGTACACAACCACTTATGCAATATTCAAACCCTAACGCTATTGGTATTTTTTCTCCTTTCGCTCCCAAAGCGTCGCGCTCGCTCGGGGCTCGAACCCGCAACGGCCTAAGTGCGGCACTTTCCCTGCGCGGCGCGCGTCTATCCGCTTCGACGATGCGGAGGGAGTTGCGACCTTTTTCTATATTTGTGGTAGTCGGTTCGGCGTGGGGTGGGAGAAGATTTTAGTGATGTAATATGAGGGTAGCGTGGGGCTAAATTGGGACCAATTACCAGTAAAACTCTCTGCTAAGCCACAATCCCTGGACTCCCCTCCGCGAGGAGCGCTGGCTCCATTACTGAATGCCAGAGGCGTACCACCACTTGGCGTAAACGATCTTCATTTTTGTATTACTTCATCGTAAATCTCGAGTGAAATGTGAAATAATCAAGAATATCGCGATACACGCACTTTTAGGAGGAACTACATTCAATCTTAATCTACCTGACTTTACTGCCAATGGTAGTGAATAATAGAAACATCGTAGAAATAACATTAACGGGCGAGTTGAATTTCTGATGGAACGTTCATTTTTCACCGAGAGGTAAATAATTGGATCGAATATCTGCGGTAGATGCTCTGAGATATGAAATATCAAAACTGTTTCTGTCCTCCCATTCCTCTTCACCGCGAGAGTGCGTGAAAATAAACAAGGCGAACCCTTACCGCATTCGGTATTTCGGGTATACTCAGCCGTATGCATGCGGTGAATATAAAAATAAATATGACACTACCGAATACCAGGGGCACAGAGGTACGGAGAGATGTAGGAGGTTGTCGCGGGAGCGAACAGCGCTGAAACTGCGCCTAATGGTGCATCTGGGGCTACTGAATGTCGCCTCATCTCCGCCGGTGCATTTTTAAGCTAAAGTTATTGCCGGACATTGCGCATCTTGAAATCTTCAACGGATTTAATGTTTAGGTGATATAGAATACTATTTATTCGTATATATTGCACGAGAGATCAAATTTTCAAACGCCCTGGCAGGGTCGTTTCTAATTTATCTTGTGGGCTGAACGTGATATTGTATTTGAATGTGGAACCTCTTCCATATTACGCGCGTAAAACGTTTATATTAATATATTCACTATTTTCCTTCTTATTATTATTTTCACGTTATTATAATAGTATCGCCCATATCATTATTTAATAATTTGCGTAGAACATTATTTATCCCTGTAATATGCTTGCATAGGCCCTTAAAATACTCTCTGCTCTTCCCTTAATATTATAGGTACCATTACCTGGTTTGGTAGACCATAATCCATGAGCATAGGTAAATTTCGTGATATATTGCTATCACCTGCAGCCACAGTTTCCTTTGATGCTCTTGCAAATTTTAAACTAGGGTTCATAATAATCCATAAAACACATTGTATCATTTATGTACGCATCCAGGACCGAGTTTAATTTGTTTTATAATGCGTAATTTTGTTCAAATGACCAGAGGCCATAGTCGTTGTTAGTTTGCGCGTGAATTACTATTTGTCTCAGGCACTGAGGGATGGCGCGTCTCTGGGGACGACACCAGGCAACGTTGCAGCATTAGGTCAGCTGACATCTGATCTTACATTATAGTCACGTGATCTCTAGTTAAGCTCCTGTTAAAATGGGTGTCTTGATTTCTCAATTATTATTTTATATACTGTAATTGTATGCGCTTAAACTATACGAATTTAATTATTTTTTTCATCATTGCTCTTGTGGGCTTTTACGTAAGAATAATAATTTATTTAATTTATATATAACGGTACAATTTTAATGTAACATTTCAATACTTTTCAACAAAAACATCAGCTCTATTTATAAAAAAAAACGACATTTAAATGCTCCTTTTGGTTATAAGATATCTCACAGCCTCGGCAATGCAAATCTTATGACCCTTTTGCTTTTGAATCCAAATTCTGGTACGAGAACGAAAACGAAAAACTTGGGGCGATTTTAAAAAACAAAACTTTACTTAAAGGTATATATTGAGAGATGTTCGGAGGACCTCTCTGCCTCAGATGAAAAATACATTAATTCATTTCGTGTATTTATACATTGTTTTTCGAGATTCCCTAATTTCACGACTCTTTCGTGTTATCATTTCCTAAAGCATTTTTCGTATTAATTCAATTAAACGGGTACTTTGTAAAACGTTATATTACCTATACATCAGATCATAGATATATGTATAGCAAATTCATTTATAATAGATTAAGAATGAACAAATAAGGGAGTGAATATAAAGTTAAATAGGATTTTAAAACGATCGTTTAGGTGGTTTTGTAAAGTGGAGCAGATGAACGAGGAGAGAACGGTAAGAACGACACGACGCGTGATGGTAAGTTAGTTAGTAAAGGTCTATTATTATTTTATTACGTCATTAATCTAAATTGTCCAATAATTGTGGCTTTACTGCGCGTCATCATAATTATTGCGTTAAATTTAGAAACGATTATTTTTTGAACGTGACAATTTAAAAAAAAAAAATTGAATTAGAAGAATTAAGGGTAAGTGAAAAAAGTTACTAAAGTATTTTTTATTACGAAAACGGGTTGTTTGATCGTTGGTAAAAAAATATTTACTTCTCGAAAGTACATCTAGTAGTAAACTCATTTTACTCTCCGTTATCCGATAGTAAAAACGAGAATCGATAGTTAAATATTGCGGACTCTTCACAGGTCTTACAAAAGTCATCTGACGCTTTGATACTTTGAAAGTTGCAATACACGACCATTAATCATTCAATATCCCGCTATTTTAGAGATGTCCAATGATGATTTCGTTGTTGAATATACATAAGCATGTAATTTGAAAAAATTTCACCACTCAAGTGACAGATTACGAACGCAGGGGCGAAAAAATCCATAGATAAAGCATATTTCATGATTATTTTTCAATCCTATAGACATCTCATCTATGTTTTGACAATAGTAAAATTGACGTTCAAACAACCCGCAAACGATTTTTACCACGGGCGTTAGTAAAAAGTTACTATACTAGAAGTTTACTACTGATCAAACAACCGGCTCTTGGAATATTTAACCATTTTGCATGTTAAACCACGGAATTTAAAATATTGGCAGGTCCTCATTTTTATGATATTATTTGACTTGTTTTAGTCTAATGAAATTGTTGATATATTTTTTAAGAAATAATTTGTAATGGCTTTCTTACTATAAATAATTAATACAAACATAGACTTTGTATCAATAAATATTTTTGTTATTTTCATTACGTATAAAGAATATGGTCTTCTGGCTGTGGACTATTATGGGAGGGGAAATAGTTTTGCGCGGAAGAAAGGTTTAATGGATTGTCAGACCTCTGGGACCATTAAAATGATATACAGCTTGCTTACTTCTCACTTTTTCGTCTGATTTTTGTTTTGCTCGCATCTCGCCATTCTTCGGACGTAAACAATATTTTCCTATATCTTTATTATTATTGCTTAGCTCACACATATTATAATATTATAGTATATTATATTTTTGATCAGCCCTCTACTATAAAAGTGGTTTTAGTCATGTTTCTATCGTTTCGATATATTTAAAGGTTTGCGTTTGAATTTATTTAGTCTACTAGATTTATAATTTATTTAGACATATAAATGTTGGATGTGGCTTATAAGGAAATACAAAATTTAAACAAATAATAGATATATCATAGAGACGAAGCAATTTTTTTATTATCTTTAATGGAAAAATATATAAGTATGCTTACGACCTGTCTTCGCAAGGCTTATGTGATCACTTTATACAAATATAACGTTTACCATTTTCACTCATTAGTTGTATATATGATAATATGTGGAAACACTTCGAGTACCATCACACTATCCCATCTATGGACTAAATTTGATATTCATTTCCCTAAAACACCATATATGTCACAATGATAATTTAATTATTCTTAGAAATTATTTAAAACAATATTCTTTATCTGTAAAATGTTTTTAACGCATTATACTAAAATATTTTGACCAGTATGGTGAACATTATATTTGTATAAAGTGATCATTTAAGCCAGCCGAAGACAGGTCGTATGCCCGGTAATTACCCATACTTCCATACTTTTCCATTAAAATATATTTAAAAAAAAAATAGCTTCGTCTCTATGAGATATTTATTATTTGTTTAATAACAGTACCTTTGTAGGTGAAAATCTAGTAATTGTGTGTTCTTGGACATATTCAAATATTGCTAAAAAATTTATGGTTGAAATGACTTACTCTATTATCAAAATAAACACTAGCGGAATACCGTTGAACGTCGTAACAATACACTGAATATAACGCTTCAAACTTTTCACGATTGTTACAATTTGCATCATTTTATATTAATTTAAAACAATGCGAAATAATTGATTTTTTTTGACCTAGGCTATTTTCATAATAATGGGCACATATAAGTATACGAAAGTGATTAGATTGTTCACGTTTTTTTGCTAGTACTAATCAGTAATCATTAATCAGTGTATATCATTCGCTACGACAACCTCTATTGACTGCATCGAGATGTTTTCTTTGTTTATACAAAATTATTATTAAACTTACGTCCTACATAAAAAATTCTAGAAATATAAAACATCAAAGAAATTTATTTTCCACTGTTTATTCTTCTTTAAAGCCGGGAACTCTTCGAACTGATACATATATGTGACACTTTTATTTCTGTTAGCTTATTAGATTTGATGCGTAGTATCGGGCTCGGGAGCATGAGAGCCGGCCAGCAGCGCATTGACGTCTGCAGATGGCGACCGACGTGCGGCGGGGGACGCCCATGCGATCGAGCATTCGAAACAGTCGCCAATACCACCCAAAGAGCTCGCGCCGATTCTGCTCCCCTGTGACACAGTGGTAATGAAGATGTCAGTTTCACGGCATCTCGCGGGGTGACATGGTAGTTAAAAATTTCTCATAAATATTATTCCGACACAAGAACGTCCGTGGTGGTCGCATGGACATAACTCTTTTTCGTTTCGGTTATTATTGGTACAGCAGTTAGTTGTACTGACGGAATACTACTTTTCAACTTCCATTTAAAATACTTTCCATTCATGACACTATTTTCTGATACTTTCTTTGCAATTATTTATAGTAATTTTCATATTTTTTTGACGAGGGTGTGCGCAACAAAATATGTTTTACGCTATTTTAAGGACCAGTGCTATTACAGTGGAATCTGGATATTATAATCACGGATAATAATATCAATCTGTTATTGTCATCGTAATCAGTCGGTCCAAAAATTCTGTGTATCAAATTTCTTTAAAATAATCCGCTTATTATAATCAAACTTTGGCTATTGTTATCAATACGTGGATACAAAAGATCATAATTTTCTTCGAATCTTTCTAAACATAAGTGCCCGACAATAATTGATGTAGTAGCTACAATGATTTTACACAGAAATCTGTAAAGAAGTTACTAATTATGTCTCTAAATTATCAAAATAGAGTGAATATAGAAGAAGAAAAAAATATTTTTTAAAACACTATGAATATAAGGATAACATTTAGAAATATAATTCTAGATAAACAGTTGTAACAATTAATTAAATTGTATTATTTATCAATAAATTATGTTCAATAATAATATTTTTAATCTTCCGGTTAAAGTTATCAGTCGGATATTGTTATCAAAAATTACAGATTACATAGTGATCACAGTAAGCGGATTATACTATATTTGTGCATTTGGGAAGATAATAAAGAAGACGGCACATGAAGAAGTCTTGTATTAATTTGAAAAGTGTAACATATAGGTTCAAAAATTTGTAGCATAGTTGGATAATGTACCTACCCCGGTTTGGAAAGAAATCCAGGTTCTAATCTCGGTGACGCAACAACAATATTTTTCGATAAAATTGATTTTATGTGTATATCTTTCTAATTAATACATTAAATTAGTATTTAAAATATCACAGACTTATGTTTTGAATAATTACAACTTCACAATAAGAATGTGTTCACCTTAATAGAATAGTAAGAATATATGTATTCACGGCTACAAATAATTGATTGTTTATTTCTATGGGATAAGTTTGAGAAAAAATTCTTCAAACACACCATTCATAAAACGCAAGTTTTTAAATAAATTTCTATTCAATAACAGTTTTGTTTGCACTTGGGAATATTGTCTGATTTACGCAGTCTGACATTGCATAAAACAATGTCAGCACTTTCCTGGAAAAATGCAAATCGCTAATAAACATTTAGCGTTTTTGATCCCCGCGTTGATAGATGCGTAGCGGTTAAATGCTGCAATT
Organism: Eubasilissa splendida; assembly: GCA_031772225.1. Lineage (NCBI taxonomy): Eukaryota > Metazoa > Arthropoda > Insecta > Trichoptera > Phryganeidae > Eubasilissa > Eubasilissa splendida. Next base: position 14,508,554 of record CM062861.1, on the reverse strand, counting down.
AAAAGGTTTTATCAGATTCAAAGAAGCTTTTTAAAAATATGTCTCGAGATGTTAATAATAATTATTGTGAGAATGTAAACATGCCAACAATAATTACATAACTTCAAGGGTTTGGAGTGAATGGTATGTTGGGATATAAATAAAATGTAATCTCTATTTTATACAAGCTCATCTTAATATGTATGTAATAATACATAGAGAAGATGATACGCGATAAAATTTTATTCTGGCAAACCTTTCGTGGATATTTCTTCCACTTTCATAGATTTTTACAACATTTCTTGCAATCAATTATAGTGTCTACATACTGAGGGTAACACACATAGTATATAATAGGGATAGATATTAAAATATGAGTCGAAAATGTTCAAGCTGCATGTGCCTAATCTTAACCATGTCATAAATCGTAAAAGTCCTAGTTTTTCGATTATTTCGATTGATGGAAATATTTTATAGATTCCAAATTATATACTGAATACAAAAAATTAATGATCACTGAACTTTGACAGACTATTTTTAAGATGATTTTAAGTTTCTATCAAAGATATGGAATAATTATGAATCAATTTCCAAATATTTATTACGAAGTTCATTATATTATCTTATATTACCGAGACTGATGTATGGAAGTGAGGCCTGGAACAGGCAGAAGAGGAACGAAAGTAGACTGAATACAGTGGCAATGAGATCGTTTAGGCGTATGTGTGGCAGATCCATTTATAACAGAGTAAATAATGAAAGAATGTAAAGCTGACCTTAGTATAGTGAGTAACTTTCCCCGCGGGGGTAGGTAGAGAGGATAGAGCGTCACACTCTTATGTCCTGACACACAATTCTCATCTCATCCACATTCATACATATTCTCATACATGCTCGCCGATTATTGAGACATTGATTAGAGATTATTTGGTTTGCCTGGTCGTGCCAAGTTCTCCGCGGACGTTTTCGATTTATGGTGCCATCAACACTTGCGTCATATATCTTCTTTACCATTCTCTCCATATGACCAAACCACCTTAGTGATCCTTTCTTACTCTTACTCACTATACTAAAATCAACTTTACATTTATGATCTATTACACTCTGTATGTATAATTACATTGTGTATGTGCGTGTGTGACAATCATACGCTTCGATACAAATATTCGATGTGGACTAAAATTTTTTTTTAAATTTGACAACATTTAATTGGTGTCTTGAGGAGCTGTTGCGAAATGACGAAACTCAGATAAGCTCCCGGTTCTCAGAAACGTCATGCCCGAGTCATGCCGAACACGTTCTGTTTCCTCGCAGCTAAGCCCCGCGGGGGAACGAGCTTTGGGGCTTAGAGTCGCAGCTCAATGGAAAACAATGAAAGTTGCGACGAACAAAAACAATCATTTACGAAGCTACTTTAGAACATAAAAACGGATATTTTGTGTATTTTTTTTCTCATAGGAAAAAATGTCATATTTTAGAACGAAAGTTTCAAAAATGAATCCTACCGAGAGTACCTCGGACAATGATGAATATCTCACGTTCGTTGCAAATGGTCGAGCCATTAAAACAGTTTTGTTTTCATTTCGTGACCACGGAACAACAAGGTAATAATCTGACATTTTGGTCTAAATTGTTTTTTTTTATCAAAAATCTAACAATAATTTTCCCTTTAAAATTGTGTTGTAAGTATGTCAAATTTCTGAGTAGTCTAGGATATAATAAGAATACAATATTATTATTAAACAACTGTTGAATTTAATACAAATAAAAAATGAGTCGTATAATATCAAGGAATCGGTTCATTTAATAGCTCTAAATAATAAAACCTCATTTTTTATAAAAATTTCTCCTCTTTAGCAATGAACCAAATTCCACCGAAAGTATAAAAAAAATGGTTTCATAGAAATATGATACCTTGTTTATTGTTTAATTTCATAATGTGAGTATTTTATCATTTTTAAATTTATTTTATCTGTATAAGATAATTTATAAAATTAAGATTGGACTGCGACTGTCTCACTAGACAAATCTGCGTTGAGATTGAGTAGTTTTGTATAAGGCAATTACAATTACAAATAAATTAAGTTAAAACAATGTAAAAAATAAATATAAAAATAGATTATACAGATTTAATGTTTTCAAGGTAACTCCATAATCACATATGTGAAAATAAAACACCTGTTTTTTGATTCTACTCGTTTAATAGATATTGAAAATGCTCATTACAAGGCGAAACGCGTCTCAAGTAAATTAAACGACTAAAATATAACAAAACAGGTGTTTTTTTTTCACATATAAGATTATATAGAATTTAATAAAATTAAAATAAGTGTTTTTGACATTTTAATAGGATGTTTTTAATACATCAATAGTTATTTTGAAATATGATATAGAATTTAATTTTTAAGTGTTCAGATATGGGACGCTTTCAAAAATCTTCATCACGCGCATATATAATATGGATGTACAGTAAACAAATCATCCCTGGTCCACCCCGATCACGCGGGTAGTTGAACAGGAGAACCGAAAACAATCCACACCCCTTATACTTGAAGCGTTCAGCTGTCAAACCGAAAGCGAGCTGTCAAATTCACGTGTTAAGTGTGCAGTATGAATGTTCTTAGGGTAGCATGTAATGCGCGGAGGTTGATTATTTGTTCTGCGGCGTGCGGATTGTTTGCGCAGTGAATGCATCGAGCGGGTGGGTCGGTTGTACGTCACACGTATGGCTACAGACATACTTGTGTTGGCCAATACAAATAGTTATCGGAATACCGGAAATTGAAAAAACAGAATAATGCACAATTAATTTAACAACCTATAATATACAATTCGTTCAATATGCTTTAAGAAACACGAGTCTTGGTGCGAAAGTATATTAACTTCAAGAACGATAACTTTAAAAAAATAAAACAGATGCGTACACGGAATACGTGTCACATCAATATTCTTCCTATTTTCAAACTAAGCTAATCGCTTATGCTATGATAATAGAACTAACTTGACGGATTTCTGGAACGAAGCTCGAACCCCTTCATAATTGTAATCACAGTTTAACACATTTTTCGCACTTAGCTATAATATAAAGATTTCCGACTAGAATATTCGGTTCCGCAGTCGGCGACGTGCCTCAGATTTCACCCGCCGCTGCCAATACACGGACGAATGTAAATAAACACTCGATGGTCGCTAATAACAAAGAATAATTCATCAGTGAACACAATTAATCCCTCGCCACATACGCTCTGTGTTTGAGAGCTTTAGCAGTGTAGGACAACAAATACACAAAGACTGTTTGTTGTTCCCGCTTCTTCCCACCGCAGCGCAGCAACTAGTCCGCAGCCCCCGGCTAGGATCCCCCTTTTATTCCGGGCACTCCCTCGCAACGATTCCTGTTCTATTTTCAAAACAGCCCGGAGGTATACCGCCAAAACAATGCTCAGTCAATAGGCATTGAAGGGCTCCTACAATGCGAACGCCTATCTCCCGAAACACACGCGGACGCGTGACGTATCTAGAACACGCCAGAATATCGCTTCTACCCCCGAATTCGGAGGGATTCTGGATCAAATTCGCTCGTGCCCTTTCCCCCGGTATGCGACGTTTTCATCGGGGTCCGGATGAGTTTTCTCACTGGCAATTTCACTCTTTGTTCTTAACTGCCCGTATCCAGAAAGCCAGGGCCGGCGCACGCGCGGCACGCGGCACGCGGCGTTCCTGATTCGGCACGCGGCCGGCGAGCGCGCGATATGGGGCCCGCAATAATAATTACCATTTGAATCCCGTGTGATTATTATGGCGGATTTAACTACGGAACAAGCCTAGATTAGTGACCTCGATGCACGTTTCAAAAATATATTATTATTTTAATGAACGCTTGAACCCCTGAGATTGAATCTTTTTCGGAACAACCAAATTACATATGTGACATTACATATTTGAATTAAACAAAATATAAACTTTAAATTATATATATTCCCCTCCTCCTCTTTCTTATACGAGAACATAATAATAAATAACTAAGGCAGTAAAAAAATCAAAAAAAAAAATTGTAATCTTATTGGAAATTAATATCGTTTTTTAAATTACGAGTTTATTTTATAAAATAGTGTCGAATTTTCGAGACGTCATTCATGACTCTATTTAGGTTGACGTGCTCATGACTTAGCATCGTGGGCCTCTATTCTGCTTTCACAGCGTGTACTGCTTGCCTCCATTCTTCGCGATCTTGGGCCTTGTTTAGTGCGAGTGTACCGAAGCTCCGGTCATATCTATCGGATTTGATTTATCTATCTATTGTAAATCAATCTCTTGTCCTACGTGATTACCAATTTCCCCAGGCTGTCTCTATCTCGAAATAGTAACGTTTTTTGTGAATTTAAAATAGTATTTTTTTTTTGGAAATTAAAAAGACAAAGTCAAATGACAGTCAATAAAATAGACGATTATCCTTTGCCCTCATACCGAAAGCGTCGAGCAATCCGCTTTGGTTCCCGATACAGCCACGCAGGGTAGAGAATATTCTCCGGTAGGATTTATCCGCTGGTTTCCTTGTCCAAACGACTCTGCCAAGTCGATATAACAATAAGCCCCGCTATGGAGCGGCGAACTAAATTAATGGTAATGGAAAAGTCAGATTTTCTCCGCCCGCGCCCGTATTTTTCTATTTCCACCCCCCAACCGGTACCTACGACCCCCACCCGTCCGGTACTGCCTATTACCTACCTGCACGATACGCATTTGGGTTGCCTTACATAGAGCAAGGATTATAGTTTTTTTTTGATTTCACAATTTTTGTTTTAGAACAGGGTGTAAGTCAAATAAATTAAACTTATACAAAAATATAGGTTAAAGAAGGTTCATGCAGTTCAAACATTCAAATAAGCTTCAGACAAATAGAATTTCTACGGAATTTCTTTTCTAGAATTTCTAGAATCTAGAATTTCTTCTATTTCTATTTCTACTATTTCTACTTTCTAATAATTTATTTCGTGACAATCATAGTATAATTATTACAATTTATCTTACCAGTAGATTCTAATAAACCATAATATTATATTATAACAAATAAAGAAATTTAAGTATTTTAAAATATGTACTACACGCTCGTGGGTTAAAGATATTTTTAAATAGTAAATTGTTATTTTATTTATTATAACTATTTATATATGTTTAATATTTGAAGCAGTATGTTTACGGTTAGATATTCTATCTATTTAACTATATTCATTATATTGGTACATTATATACTATCTTATATTCATTATATACAGAACGTCCGTTTCATTGTCAAAGTGGTACAAAACTGTGATAAAACCCGTTAAATGAATAAACTATTGATATTTGATTTTTATCTCTAAATTCTAAGACATCGTTTACTATTGTATATGGAATTGAATCCATGACCCCAGAAATAAGATAAAAGAGCTTTCCTGAGCTTAACTATTGAGACCACCCTGTTGAAAATAATAATCTAATGCACATATTTTCAATATTACTGCATTAAATCTGAATTGATTGTTGACGATGGAATGTTAAATTATTTGTTACAAATTACTACATTTTAACGAATTTGTCATATAGTTATCTACCTTTTTAAATGGACCATTGCTTATCATAAATTAAAAAAATATAGTACATACCTGTTTTTTTTTTAATACACACATTAGTTACCAATTCAATAACGTCGCTATCTAATTAGTTAAAAAATAATGTTTTACTCTTATCCATTCTGAAATCAAAACCATAACAAATGTTTTATTCAATTTGATGCCATCTTAGCAATTATATTACCACGCCACTGATATAATGTTTTTAATTTTAGTATATTATTGATTGTCTCCACTGTACCAAGATACTGACAAGTTGTAACAATGATTGTAAAACAAACTACAAAGTAACAGTTGAGATAATCGTAACTAAATAGAAGTGTACTGAGAGATGAAGAAGGATGACCAGGGTGTCCAGATCATGGATCGAAGCTGACCATTTGACAGTCTTAAAAACTTTGTAACATTCGTGTATTCGAAGGTACTATTATGTATTATATGTAAGCGGCGGAGCCACATAACAATCGGCGGAGGCGCCTGATACTGCGATGGGGGTATATAACTTTTCGCACGACATCTAGGGATATTATTTACAATCAATATTACATCATGAACATACATCTTTATAATATTAGTTTCGTTTTGAATAAGGTCGAAAACCATATTAATTATTAAACAAATATACTCGGGGTTTATAGTGATATAAATTTGAAATTTTAGAAATAAAAAAAAAAAGTTAATAACAAATTAAATATTATAAATAATCAATTCCTTTTTGCAAATAGTCACTTTTTAAATTTATTTTTACAGTAGTTCCTACATAGTCACCCACCACTTATACTTTTGTTTTTATCTATCCTTGGTATATTAAATTAAAGTATACATTGTTTCCTGAAGAAGATACCTTAGGTATCGAAGTATGTTAAGGTATCAATAAATAGTGGTTTTAAACAAAGTTTTATTTTATTTTAATATTTATGTAATGTGTAGCCACAGAGTAATTTTTCAAATATTGAAGAAGGAATGATTAAATGTTTTCATAATATTGTATTCTTGTAGATGATCTTGGTGTAGGTCTTAGATATTATGTGTTAGCAGTTGAATATTTTACTCGAATTCTTAGAGATTTTCTGTTCGGCATCCCTGGAAAATCTAATCGAAAATACGCCATAGAAGGGCTTTCGCCGAAATTCCGCCCACAAATCCGGAATGGCCATTAATTCCGAGGATGAGAATACACAGATGTATCTCCGGAGGAGGAGAGCTCTAATCAAATATCTGGACAGGATGAGGACAGAACCCTCTTTTTTGTTCTGAGCAGAGGCGGCAGAAGACGAATAGCTTCGTAACATTACCGCCACCTTCAGGTCTTACCCCTCATGCGGTTTCAGACAAATAAACTTCTTTGTCTGTTTGATGTAAATGGGTTGATTTCTGTTTCGGAGATGAATGTCAAAAATTCAAAACGACACTGTTTGCGCAGGTTAGAAAAAATGTATTTTTCTATGTCCCACTTCCTAAATATCTTATTTTCGTAATTTGTATTTGACCACAAATGTACTGTGTCAGAAAATAGGTGTGTTTTAATAACGAAGCCAGTTCTACATTTATGTCTTTTAAGGTGTGCCTCGCATTTTGTTAATGCGAAGGTCGAACCGTGAGGTGCGAATGGCCATTAGAAGTCTCATTTCAGGAGGTGTGATTACGGTTGATAGTACCTGGCTTAGTGGAGCATGGAATGAGTAGCATCGCCAGATAACACTTAATCTCCGAACACGACGTCTGAGATAATAAGTGACCGAGTCTGCGAGCAAATATGACTAATAATAATTCAAGAGTTACACCATTTTAATATCGTTCAGCTCGCGAGGCGTACACGAGCCGGATAGATGCGAGGGTATTTGTTCTGTAACGCTCGTTTCAGATTTTCCATCTCGTACCGAATCATAAAGCATTATTATACCGAAATAACGAACCTCGGCGCTCATCTCCTCTCGCGGCAACTCGGGAGGCTCACGCCGCTCGCACGCATCCGAGACACCTCGTAACAAATTTCTCACAGTATTTTTTACAATATTTTTCATGAAAGTCAGATGGGAATTCCCACAGGGGATCTACCTAGTTATCTCCGGGCTCGAGATAGAAAAATAAAGTATAATGTCGCCATTACCCTTAGCTATCTGCGGTTCTGTCGCCCTGTTCCGCGGGAACGTTGTTACTTGTTATTTCGTCGGGCGTCGCCGTCGCCAGTCTGAGCCGCGTATCATCTATAACAGGAAATTGTGATAAACTGCTCCCGCCGCGAGGGGCGCAACCGTTGACGTCGTGTAATTTTAAAACTGGAAATTTGACTTTGAAATTGTCGCTGTACGTGCTCTAGTCCTGCGTCCTGCCCGCCCTCGCCTCTTATTACTTTTATGATACCTTTGTCAGGTAACCGACTACACCGAGTTTACGCAATCTGGAATGCTTTCATTGGGAGATTTCATTTGTCTATATCTTACTCCGGTATATTATTTAAATCAAAATGAACACGTTATTTTTAAGGTCATCAGACAACATCACAAAAGTTCTGATTTTTCTATAAGTTTTCATAATGAAGTATTCATATTATTAATAGAATCGGCGTTAACTTTGTAAACTTTCATCATAATGTAAGGATATAAATGAAATAATGTTATAACTCTACTTGAGTTTATTAGCACTACTCGAGTTTCGAGAGAAACAGTAACTCTCATCGACAGGTGAAGTATTAAATTGACTACACATAAATATAGCAGACATGGCTTAGGTGGTAGATATACAAGTAATTTGGTACTAACAACTTTTCCGAATTCGCGAACCACATCATGGATAATAATCATTCCTTTCATTCATGTACCATTAAACTTCTCCATCCCGTCATGCTTTAAGGTAATAAAATGAATAATTTTGAAAGTTTAGAAATAAAAAGGAATTTGAACTTGGGTTAACTAATCTGTTAAACAATATTTTATTTTCTAACTCATCTCCTCTCCTCCCAATATTCTCGTTACAACCTCCCTTCCACACCGTCCACCTGTAACTCCGCCCCCTCCCCCTCCATCTGTCAGTAGCTAATTGCTTGTATGTCTACCACCTAAGCCTTGTCTCCTATATTTATGTGTGGTCAGTTTAATACTATACCTGTCGATGAGAGTTACTGTTTCTCTCGAAACTCGAGTAGTGCTAATAAACTCAAGTAGAGTAATAACATTGTTTAATTTATATCCATCCATCATGAAGTATTCAATTTACTTTATGTAGGTACTGAGAGAATCAGAACAGGTTACAGGTTAGAGGACAGCTCCCATAAACAGAACTTTCTAATCTCCTAATTTCTTTAAATTAACAAATTGTTCTGCTGTAAGCTTCAATTCTACAGCCCTTTGGAGCAATAATCCAACGTGGGTTTGGCGCATACGAGTAAATAAATTCATCAGTAACATGACAGAATGCAAGTTTATTTGAAAAAATATTGAAGTAATAATTTATTCGATTATTTTGATGTTATAAATTTTAGAATGGTTTTTATTTTTATCGCTTTGCCATTTATACATTTGTCGTAGTGCTTGCTTTACAAATTAAATAATATTATTTATGGTTACCCTCAAAATAATTTGTGGAGATGTATCGGATGTGGCGTACTTTAGTTATATCAAAATATTTTTTCAATACAATTGAATTCAGAGAAAGTGGTTAAATTATATGAACATAATCGTAATAACTGAAAGAATCTCATTCAATTCACTGCCAATATTTAATTAACAATAGTTGAAGTGCACATTGAGTAAATTCATGACTTATCAAACAATGGTTTTGTTAATTCGAACCCTTCGTCACCCACGCCCTCGGGTCCGAGCGGGTCCTCCCAGGGTAGTAGAACGTTAGCAGGTATCGCTATTTGCTTCCTGTTATCGGCCCGCGGAACAATCGTCGGTACTGGCTAGAAAGGGCCCACATTAAAGGGTTGCTGTACATTGATTCGGAGTGAAAGGAACGCGTGCCGCATATCGGATTTCGCACCAGGTGATCGCCGAAGCCCATTGTGCGATCTATTTGCGTTTACGTTCGTCCGGTAACAATTGCATACATTCAAACGCTTTATAGTCCCGTATTGAAAACCAACTTACCCCATAAGTAAAGTAAGGACCGCCGTCAACATTTAAATGTGTATCCACGGTGTGTTGTTAATTTCAAACGAGATTACGTTCGCGATTCACGACCAAATGAAAATATGAATGAATTACTAATTAATACATTATATATGATTTTCTTGCGTACTTAATTACGTCTAAAGTAAGGTAAGTATTAAATAATGTATTTTATTAATGAAGTACGGATAATAAAAACGGTGTTTTTAATATTTCTACTTTCGCTGAATATTATATTCCCTATTGCATCAACACAGTGGGTCAATAGCACAGCGAAAATAGGTAAAAATCTAATAAATACAACGAAATGTTTATAATGTTGTAAAAAGTGGTTTATTTCTCACAATAAAGCCGTAAAGTACTAATTTCACCGAGTTGCCGTACAATGTGGTGATAAGCCACGGAGCTATATAGACACTTTTATAACTGTCGTAAATTATATTTTTTATTCTGGTCCGTTTTATATTGCCTTGATATTGATAACAGGTAGTTAAATGATTTACACTTAAAACGGTATTACACGCGAGAAAATGCGTATTCACAGTCAGTTATTAGCTGGATCCGTCGAATAGGGTTTTACGTCACTTCCGGTCGATTACTTGATTATCTCGTCTTATTTTACAGGTTCATAATTTATTATTAATTAATAAAACGACGCGTAAACGTTCATTTACGTGCAATACGTTTTTAAATGACGTTTTCTAGACTTTTGGTATTTTTTTTTTCAAATTTGAGCGCAGACATCATTAAAAATATATACATCATTACAAACATTTTTGTGGGCGAGCAACCTATGACACAGAAGATAACAGTTATTCGTAATTCATTGTGTTCAAAATCAAAACAAACATGGTTTAATATTTTAAACGCAGTTGCCGGCATAACTTCGTGAGGTTCAAATATTGGATTCTTTTATACTAATTAATCACTCAGCTGATAGTGTATCTCGGAGTATTTCAATCTTTTATATTAATCAAATATTTTATTAAATACTTGTATGTTTAATAATATATAAATAATGAAGATATCTTAAGTGCTCTATGTTTGTTCTCGCTATTTATGAGGTTTGAAGCGTGCCCAAAATATTCACGGCTGTTTCTGACATTATCATCACAATATTCAGCTTATCTCTTTATAGGCGATAAATGATAAGGTGTTCTTGTTCGTATGAATTTTTTTTACGACTCTTAAAACAGACCTCACTCCGATCGTTTATTTTAATATTTTTTTCATTTCACGTGACGTAATATAAATTTTACCCTAATTTGTATTTGTTTTATAATTTACGGCCTTTATTAAAAATGTTATTATTTTTTTTAATAAATTTTTCAAACACAACAATACTTAAATTAAATGGTACGAATCAAAATGACTCTCCGCGTCGTCATATATAAAACATGATAAAAACTAATGTATTTTTCTATTTTATTTTTAGTTTGTTTTGTTTATTTTTAAATTTTTGTTTTTATATTCTATTTTTTATATGTATTCCATGTGCTCGTGTGTTAAATATTATATATAGCTATTTCATATACAGACTACAAATAAAGAATACATAATAATTAAAAAATTCGTCAATTTTATATGATTGCAGTGTTCAAAACATTCCTTAAGATATCTTTGATACATTTCGGGAGTTTCATCATAGTTAGTTAAAAGTTGAAAATTACATTACGAAAAAAGATTGAAATTTGATTATGTTTAGTAATATCATTAAATGCGTTTAAAACTTTTATGGTCATCGAAATCTTCTATGTAAAATAATTTGGACAAGATATTTGTTATTTTCAATATAAAACATCATTATAGGGTTTGTACGCGCTTCCTTAATTAATTTTTGCAATTTTAATGAGTACATTATATCTGCTTCGCTAATGATTATTATAATTACCGAACACTATTAATGATGTTGATTATAAAAATCATTACAAGAACACCGACTTTACATTACACACAGATATTATTCATTTATCTCAAAACATTATGAGCAATATTTTAATATTTTGGTTAGTCATTTTTACAATATAATACATTTTATATTTAAACACGCTTGATTAATTATTTTTTATATATTGCAGTTTATATAAGAGTCAAAGAGCATTTGAGATGTTTAAACAATCATAGTTTCCCAGAATTTTTTAGTTATTCTTTATTCATAATTGGGATTATTCATTTTATATATAGGTAAACAATGTTGGTCTTAAATTGGATAAGTCAAAATCGTTATGACATAGGTAAAGCATGTAAAAATAATGAATTTAACCACCAGTTTTATTCTAAAAATTTCGGATCATTAACCTCTTAAATGCTATGAGCGCGTTAACAGGTCAAACTTTGTACGTCACGCTAAGCTATAAGCGTGTTAATACGTATCATTGGTCCTTGCAAACTTGCAGGGATTAAATAAATACTTTTAAATCATTTTGCCATCTGTGAACGACAGGTACAAGCTTTTGATAGATAAGTCAAGACTCTTAAAGCCTAGTTTTACCTTATGTGGTATCAAGGTCATTTTGTTTCATCATAAATTTTATATTTTCACGTGTGCAGTAAATATAAATATTTTTTAAATACCTAATTTCTAATGAAACAAAAGACAATAATTTAATGTTTAAGTTTAGTTTAGTTTACTATTACCCTGATGAAGGAGAAGAATTTATCCGAAACCGGTTGTTAATTGTATAATTTTATTAAATGTAATTTCGGAGACACATCGAGTGTTTCCAGAATCCAGCGTACACCAACTGTCCCAACTGTGCCGGCGGAGGTGGGACAGTTGGGACAGTTGGTGCACTCGGTACGGCGGATACACCTCATATTGGTTGTGCGTACACAGTACGGCTGGCACATTATCTGTTGCGCGGGCTCTGTGTTGGCTGCTATCTGTTATGGCGGGATTATCATGTCACTACCGCATTACTGGAATAGCACTCATCTTGTTTTACGGACGTATTTAGCACAGACGTCGAATTACGCCGAGTCTCACCAGATCCGACGGCTTTGGGTGAAAGTTAATAGTTTTCGCATTATAATAATTACAGCAATTCCATGTTTCGGCAAGCCGGCGTATTGTTACCGTTTTCAGGCCGGCGAGATGTTAACCGAGGTGAAAGTTTTCATACACGTTTGAAACATATTAGATTGTAAGAAGTATTGTACATATTAGAAGAATACCTATAATAATAATAATAATGTGTTTATTCCAGCGTGATCAGGTTGTTTTTTTTTTAACCCGATTCGCCATAGAGATAATACATATAATGTTATACATTGAGGTTATGAAATAAATATAATGCTATGAAAAAGAAAACCAAGGAAAATATTAATAAATAAAAAAAAGTTAATAAAAAGTAAAAAGTTCACACATAAAATATAAATATTACATATATAACTACTATTGTATATGTAGCTATTCTGTAGGCGCTGCCATTCTCTGGTCAGGGAACCAGCTTTCCATGAGATTCCTATGAATATCTCAACTTGCTTCCATCTACACAAATTGTTTTGTTTGATTATGTTGAAAAAAAAATGCTTAGAAGTGATTTATAGTGAATTTTTTCTAATATTCTCGAAAAATTTACATATAAAAATAATTCATAGTCACTTATTTTAACGTAAATTCTTGTAGAATTTTAATTTTATTTCAAGTCGTTAATGGATTATTTTCTTCTTTAAGTTCTATATGTGATAAAAGTGAAAAATATTCATCGCAAATTTAAATAAAAATTTAATTCTGACATTTGATTTCATACTTTAGGTAATAAGTGCCATATTGTTGATTCGATAATACTACGATAATATATAATGTATAATGTCAAATTAACGTTCGTTTCAAATAAACTGTGTACTTGGAGTACTATATTTTGTAGTATACAGTGGCGTACACTAGGCATGGACTTATGGACTAGGTTATGCTGCTAATATCGACGGGTATCATCATTAGAAGTTGTATTCATCATTCACTCTTTCAGAAGTATGTTTTTATATAAGTATAGTTTTATTCATGAGAAGTTTAAATAAACTATTTTGTAATATAAAATAATGAATAATTCGTAGTATATATATTGGAATGCATACAGTCAAGTCCGCTTCAAAGATGCACTTGTGGCGTTTTGCAACACGTTTGTTAAAGCGAAGACGTGTTTTCAGACCACCGCGCGGTGCGAGACTTACGTTTAGTCCGTATACGTCTGGGACAGATTTTGCGAAAAAACACATGCGCAGCTTTATTTGTTCAATTCTTCCGTTAGTTATACGGTTTTAGTTAACACATTAACATGATAACTGAATTATTTTCGCGTAGATTTACATACTCAATATATAATATATCATAAATAAATATTTATTTTGCAAATATTATAGTTATGCGCAGTTTAAATTCCTATATCTGTTTAACTATTCTTTAACAAGTTTAAGTTGAAGAGGCTCTTTTCTTAATCTATTAGTTATGGTCATCTTGACTTTATATGATATCTTTAATCATAACCAAACCAACACCGTATTCAATACAACAAGGCTATATTTTTTTTTTAAAGTAATTGTTATCATCTTCACCTGTATATTAGAATGTATGCTTTTTGTCTGTAACTGTTTTGATTCGAAGCTGCAAAACCTTTATTTACTTACATCTATTATTTTATGATTTTTCTAAAGGGGAGAGAAAGGCAAACGGCTAAACAATCATATTTCCACAGGCCACCGTCCTCGTTTTTCCCCGCATATCTCCGGAATTAATCCGGGATCCGTTCCTCCGGCTACGGTTGTACTTGTTTGCTTCCACCCATTGTAGTATCGCCTCTTTTACACATGTTAATGTAGATACACGTGTTTGCATAAGAGATAAAAAATAACCAATTTTCCCCAACTTACCGCGTCTACGCGAGCGTGAAGAGCGAACCCAAAATTTCATGTAACCGTTATCGATGATACTATTTTTGCCAATGACATAATCAGCGCCCGGGGGCTTATTTGTGGATTAAAAAAAAAAAGAAAAAAAAACACGGTAGCCGTTGAGCTAATCGCTCGATAGTAAAACTCGGGACCTTCATAATTTTGGATTAATACAAAACCGATAAAATAAATGGAATAAGATGGAAGATACGGGATCCATGTTGTTTTGATTGTCTAGTAGACTTTTTTTAACCTAATCTAAACTCGTCAACTTCACCTGTTCCGCTTCGTATGTATATTTTCATTAATCGAAAATATCATCAATTTTGGCTGGTGTTTACATTTTTGATGCCGGCAGATTTTAGACCTACTGTTCCTTCATCAGGGCATATCTAATATTGCCGAATAAGATATTCAGAATTGATTTATTCTGCACTGACACCACCAAATTATAAAACTAGTTGTTATCAAAGTAACCGCTTTAAATATAACAAATAAGAATGTTTACATACATTTTTTAAATCTTGTAAACAGATTGCATTATCTTTCATAGTGAAATACAAGTATTAGGAATAATTTGAACCTCCAGCATTATTCCAGTTTGTGTTAGTGATGTATATCGTTAACGCGAGCGATCCAAGTTACATACCCGACGCTTGGTTTGGACTGTTCACGTTGACGATATGCGTCGCTAGGTATTTTAGATTCACCGAAATACAAAGTTGATTCCTTTTAAAATTGGAATAGTAGATGTATCAATTTGAAATATTACAGAATATAAGTTCAAAATTTGTCGAAAATGTTTCCGAGTGCTTCCCCGGATAGTAAGATGTCCAGGTTTGAATTTCGGTAGCAACTAAATATTTTTTCGATAAATAGATTTTTTTTGTGTGTGTACATTTCTAGTTCAATAATTTAAATGTATTATTTCAATTTAAATGATCGAGTAGGCACAGTTGCATTGATGTGTTAGTCCATATATATTTTTTTTATCAAGTATTCGTTCCTGTCTATTTATCCAAAGTTGATAAAACATTAATCTCAATTATAGATACAAAACATAATATAGCATTACACGAAAAGACACGTTGACTGATATGATGTCATATTTGTGATCAAATAACACTGATTGTGACATGTTTTTTTTTTTTTGGTTAAAAGATAAGTAAAATGCCTTTTGATTTAATCAATCAAGTTTGATGGAATCGCTGACATTAGGTAGTTATATGACGGATATAACGCGTGCTCTAATAATGGTAATTAACGATTTGTCATTATAATAATTAATCAATTAATTTTTATTACACGATTTAAATATATATATAACTGCTACCTACTGAGCAATCTAGTAATTATTCATTTCGAAAAGTCATGGGAAAATCTCAAAGCGATTATAAATTGAATATATGTATAATATGGCTGCTGTACACGTGAGGAAGTATTATTTTTTTATTGTACAGACATTAACATTTTGATGACAGAGCGTTCAGAATAAATCAGTTGTTACAATACAAATGTGGTGATCAAACCTTTTATTAAATAGTGTTCACATGCGTCATATTATAGTACTTAGATACGAATAGTGAAGTTCTGAACATATTATTATGTACAATTAAATTATTAAAATACATAAGTGAAAATAGAATACATTGACACAGAGATAGTACAAACATATGTTCATAAAAAAAGTGTCGTGTAAAATGTATCATGTTATTTTAATTGTACAATCTATACATTTGTGAAATGGGATTAAAGTGCTGTCGCTATAAGTATATACGTTCTTTAAAATGTTCACGTAAACACTACTAGTTTTTTTCTAATCGACATAGATATTAAACTTTATTCATAATATATTTGTAAGTGAATAATAAAATTTTGATTGAATAAGATGTAAGAAAGAGGCGCTATTTTTCTGCCTACGTGGTATGATGGTAAGTTAATTAGTTAATTAGTTATAAGTTGGCTAAGATCTGCCTAAGATCACTAAATAAGCAACATTTTCATCGGTTTTGGTTCGTATGACTAAACTGTGCACTACTTCATTTAAAAACATTTTATATTATATAAAATAACAATAACTTTGTATTAAACTGCGAAACTTATTATACGTCAACCAGTTTCGCTTATCTCAAGCTTCATCAAGACGTATTTAAAACTGATCATAAATACAAAAGGAGTGCACTTATACATGCATAAAGAGAGATATAGAATATAAAATTACACGTGAAAGAGAGAGACAGAATACATATACAGATAGATGGAACATTAAGGGAGGGGAAAATACATTGTTGATTTATATTAAATAGATTTTAACGGAAATACCTAATTTGAGGCTAATGGATAAATTAATTTGGTTATTAAGAATTGGTGTACCACTATTTATTGCTTTTTTTATTTCAAGAGCTTCTAAATTGTTCAACCGGAAGCCAAACCCATTTTTATGGAGGATGTCTGATTCTGTCTCACTCTTTTACATGTAGTTTTATATTCTATCTCCCTCTTTATGTATATATAAGTGCACTGTTTTTGTATTTATGATCAGTTTTAAATACGTTCTAATGAATCTTGAGATAAGCGAAACCGGTTGACGTATAATAAATTTCATGGTTTCATACAAAGTTATTTTTATTTTATTTAAATATATGTCAAATCATAAAGTGATTGCTTTCTAGGAAAAAAAAAACATTTTGTTTAAAGTTTTCACGGTAATGTCGATTTTTTTTATTTTAGAATCCATCATTTTCAACAACTATTTACTAGTATTTTTAAAAGATAAAAGTATTTATACTACAACGAGACACATTGTGATTTTGACGTTGGTTCAGATGGTCTCGATTATGGTTCAACGTGTGTATGTAGATCCAACACAAAGGTATAAATTTGAATATGGACTTCATTTGACAAGGACGAGTCATCAATTACGGTGACGTCGGACATTTTGTACGTTCATTCATAAAGATGTTATTTGTGTCGTCGCTGAATGGATCCATGTCATTCATACTTGTTGGCAACTTTGATTGAATGCAGAGTTGTGCGCTGATGTGGTTTTACGCTACTTACGATTTTTTCTCTTCTTATTTCCGCTGCTTCTTGATGTCGCACCAGAAAATGGTGCCAAATCCCCTGGTGAGTAATACTTGCTGTCAAATCTTAGGTTGCTTAGGTTTTTTTAATATAATTTTCATTGTTTTTAAATTAATTGATTTGGTACTAATTACACACATACATATATAGCACTAGTAACTGCAATATATTTCGAATGATATTTCGGTGAATTTGCCAAGTATTAAAAGAGTTTGTGGTGTCTATATAAGTACAGAGGATTAAGATAAGATATAAAATATGCGGTAGTGTTTTTTAGTGTATTTATTATGTAGGTATTTATTCAAAAATAGAACAAATCTGTGATATTTTAATACGAATTAGAAAGATATAGATACAAAAAAAAAATTTTTAGCTGCCACCGGGATTAGAACCAGGATGTCTTCCTATTCCGGGAAGTGCGATAACCAATTACACTACGTCAACCTCGTAAATAGTCGACAAATTTTCGAACTTATATGTTGCAGCTATTTCAAATTGATACTTCCCACGTTCCATTTATTTAAAAACTATTACGTTTTTATTGCGATTACCTTAAATAAATATTCGCTCGAAAATGCCAGAGATTTTTCAATTTCATATTATAAAATTTTTGGATATACTTTAATACAACTTATATATATATATTTTAAAGAGAATATATACATAAAGATATACATACAGATAAACTCAATTTATCGAAAAAATGTTGGTTTTTAAAAATCATGAATATTAGTTACTTCGTATAGGTACAACAATAGTGTAATATTTGTCAATTAATTTAATTTTGACGTAAAATTATGCTTTTGAATTTCATATGAATCTGAAGGAAAGTTTTCAACAAGTACGAAATAATATTATTTTTAATATCAATAATATTGTAAAGCTGAAGATATAACTGTATTTCACATCGTCACAACTTTTAACTGATTTCTGATATATATAGATAATAATAAAATACATTCATGACATTTCTCAGATTGTACAAGTGTTGTAGGAATGGTCGCCAAGCTAGGTAGTTGCAAATAGACTAACTTTCGATGAATTTTACTTATTCACTACGACAAATAAATTAATATGATCATTAATTACTAATAAAATTATGTAATAATGTTCAAGTAAAAACAGTATTACTATTATTAGATAATGTATTATGTTAATAGAACGGCAACTAAATGAACAATAAAGATTTTTATTAATTATTATATTATTATTGTGAAGTTGTAATTATTCAGAACATTGGTCTGTGATAATTTAAATTCTAATTAAAGGTATTAATTAGAAATATATACATATAAAATAAATTTTATCTAAAAATATTATTGTTGCGCTACCGGGATTTGAACCTGAATCTCTTTCCAAACCGGGGAAGGTACATTATCCAACTGTGCTACAGCGACAGTATTTTTGACGATAATTTTTCGAACGTATATGTTACATACAATACATTTAATTAGTATTTAAAATATTATATATTTAAAAAAATACCGGCCTGTAAAAAAGTTAATTTTGTGAAATGGGTCAAGCCAAAGTAATGATAACCGACTAGTTTTATCCGCGAAATAAACAAAAAAATGATATTTAACAATAAATAATTAAGGTCTTTTGAGCCTTGAAGCCTTTACCAATACGATGTTATAGGTAGTACTTATCAATTGTACTGAAATAATAAAATCATTCTCCCTCGGCGCATATTGACAAGTAATTTACAAGATAATTTCAAAGAAACTAATGTATTATTAAAGAATCTTGTGTGTAATTAGATTCCAGTGTCATTACAGTTATGGGCAGTCGGCACTGCGGTGCATGTTGATGCAACTGTATTCTGATGAGCCCAGAACAATGCAGATATAATTGTAAATGATTAGCGAAAACATACTCATTCACGCTCTCGTGACTTATATTGGAAGCTGTAATTAAATCTGCCCGCTGTTGTTCGCTCGTCGGCAGGGGGAGAGCGGACTGACCTATTGACGGCAGTTTATAGGCCTTTAACAGCGGAAGAATAAATCGGAGAACAATGTCCCTCTTAACTCCGCGCGCGCTGTGCTCTTGACGATATCGCGCACGTGAAATGCTGTCAGCACATTACGTCTATTATTTAAAATCTGATGAAGACATACAAATTATGCCTATCTCTCTATGTATTTTAAATAGATACATGCATGTTACAAATGTTAAATTATATATTTATACCATCTAAAAGAAATGTCTTAAGAGATTGAATGAGGAGAGAGTGATAAGAAAGATATATGACTCAAGTGTTGATGACACCAGAAGTAAAGGACGTCCGCGGAAGACTCGGCACGACTAGGTAAACCAGATGTTGGAGGATGATTCTGTTAGAAGCCTCAATAATTGGCGAGCTTGTATTAATGTGAATGAGGCGAGAATTGTGTGTCCGGACAGACGAGGGTGGCGCTCTATCCTTTCTGCCTATGGTGTTCCCATATAAATCTAACTATTTAGATACCATATATAATAAATTAGTCAGAATATTAAATTTATGAAATGCAAAAATACTATGACAGAATTTATCCAAAATTCTGAGTTATCTGTCATTGCCAGCTTCATCTTGTGAAAATACTTGGAAATTAATACTAAAATTAAATGAAAAATATTACCAAACTAAATACAACGTTATTATTTTAAAATACATAATAATAACATTACTTTTATTATTTATTGGCATAACGCCCCTTTGAAGATATTTAGATATCAATTAAGGTATAAAATATTCAGATCAGATCATATATAAAATTGAATGAATGAATTAATTAACATATCTACTTACTACACATTCACCACAAAAGTATCGCCCTTATAAAAATAGTTACTGTATCTTTATCGTCGCACGCAGACTAACATATCTACAAAAATAAGAATATTTAGAAATTTATAATGTAAGGTTTTAAGCTTAAGAAATAAAAAAATTAATACACGCAATAAATTATAAACAATAAAGCTTACTTAATTATTATATTCCTTGCAATAATTCCAAGTTACCACCGGTAGACAACTGATTTTTAATTTTGTTATATCTTATATCACTTTAATATCTTATATCACTTTTGCTGACACCATTTTTGTAATACTTTAATATTAATTAAAAATGTATGTTCTAAAAATACATTTTTAAAAGCATTTTAAAATGGTGGGCGTTCCTCCTCCAATCATCTGTCAAATTCGATCCATTTCGCAACAGCTTTTGAAAGTCAGGTAGCCGGGACTTCTTCCTTGGATGTGTTTTTTTGCTGGGACTCGTATTCACGGCGCCCGGGTCTAGTGTTCCTGGTATCGGGTGTTTATCCAAGACGAAGTGAAGTTAATAAAGTCGCCGGTCCCCCCGGGCGCCTATGGTTTTCGATTTTAAAAATAGAACCCCCGTGGCTGCGCGCCCTGTCACTCAAAAATAACCAAAGATTTCCTAGGAAACAGAATATTGGTTTCAAATGCAACATTATTTAAACGAACCCAAAATGTTCTTTGTAAAAGTTAACGTATTTTCTCTTTTACAACGTTTCTTGAATGTTTAAATGTAAAACCATTAAAACAAATTATATATTGCAAAATTGTTTCAAAAGAAAACGTTTGTCTCAAATACATGCGACTAAGTCAAAAAAAAAAATGGTTGGTTAATTCTAAACATTTCATGAAACTAAAATTATAATAATAAATGAGAAGAGTAAGTTGTTGAATTGGTAGATGTTTTCAAAAAAATCATCGCGAAGAGCTTATCTGCCTGAAGGTAGAAGCGAGCATCGGGGCGGAACCTTAATTAGTTATTTTATAAACACTGATTTCAGAAGGTCGATAATTAAACTTTGTTTAGGAAAATTATAACTCAAAATATGTTTTTGTATCTTTCATCAATTTCAATTTTTTTTACACTTCTGATGAATATATTATATATAAGCTAAAGCTTAGGTCACAAATAAATAATACGTCTATTAATATGTCATACTATTTGTAATATATTATATAGAGATTCAACACTTAGTTCAACAGCAGTTAATGTCACCCAGTAAGAATTATCAATGAAAGTAAAAATATTTCATAAATAATATGAAAGAATAACCACAAAAATGTCTAAATTTGCGTCTTGCTTATACAAGGCTTTTATTCTTGGAAAGCCATGGTAGCTAGAGCTTTTCTAATGTTTTGGGGTGTTTGCGTTTTGTATATGCATTCCAAAGTAAGGTAGTTAGTTAAGGTCGGTAAATATTATAAAAATGAGGTTCATTGTAATGAAGTTTGGTACGGAACGCAATCGTGACAAAGAAATCTGTTTATTTGTTTGTAATTGAAATGAACTAGTTTAGTTACTGCGTTCTCAGTTCCGATGAAAGCGAAACATCCACGTTGAAAATAAATATTTATTTTGGTTCCAGCAGACATCCATCAGGATACAAAGAAATCCATTTAAACCGTACAAAACAAAAAGAAACGTTTGAAGTTTCCTCGAAGCTTACCTATTAAAGAAACCAATTCCGACATTCCACTCAAAATTTGATGGTTGTCTCGCATCAAAGTTTATTTTTGTTCGTTAACGCCCTGACTTCAGATGGAGTAAAATTATACGTCTTGGCGTTCCATCCTTTCTAATTTGAGAAGAGAGAGATATGTTAAGTTGACTCTATTTATAACAAAATACTCTGATATATATATATATATATATATATTCTTCTTTTCGACACGATTGTGTATCATTCAAAAAAGTGAATCATTTATTCCCATTATCCATGCGCCACGCTGCTCGGTAGAGAGTAATTTGAAATGCAGGACATGCCGCCGCACTAGGGTTACACGAAAACCGTGCATAATTCCACGTCATCGCTTAACAACTGTATTCTTGTTCTTTGACATTTTCATTTAGTTGAAAAGATGCTGAGAGATTCTATTTTCCCATTGTGTCGTTGTGACTCCTACAATGATAACTTTCAAATGATGATATCACAATCAACAATAGAACTAGTTTTCATCACAAAAACATTAATATTTATCATTCGTTGTCTTGAAAAGCAAACACACTTTCAAGGTTACGTGAGAATTTTTAAAACAATTCCATTTTATTGTATGACTTCCTATTTTACCTGAGCTGATCCAGTTTGGTCAGGTTTTAAAATTTTCATATTTTTTTTTACAACTATGTGGAAGATGTATTCATTTTAAATTATTTCGGATATAAAAAGCTCTTCTAACACAGTATAATTGTAGCACTCATGTATTTATGTCAATTTGATTGAAATATTTATATTATAAATGGCATGACATAATACTTGTCAAATTTAGCATATTATGTTAATATTCAAATATAAAATACAATTGTAACCTGATATATAAGTACTAATTATTAAAAATATTATCTTTCATGTCTCTGTATGTATATATGGATATAAGTTAATAATAATAATAATCATACATACTTAGTTAAGAACCTAATGCGTGTAGTGCATGGCTGTCTCGCGTAGTGACGTCACGGGCACGGGGGTGTCGACCGCATTAGAAAAATCCCAACCGAAGAATATTTGGGGAATTAACACCACATGTGTAGTGAAATGGAATTACCGACAGAAGTGGGAATTGCCGGGTATTAGGGTGGGTCCACACTCGCATGTGCTGCCTTGTCTCTGAGATGTGAACTGTCAATCAAGTCTGCCGAGGGAATATATTTCTGGCATTGCGGGGCTGCTCGGCCGTGTCTGGAGTTTGGATACGGTGAGTAATAAGATAAAGTTACAAGCAGTGCTCTCAATTCAATACGCCACGGGTAATATTCTCCACTGTATTGAATTTCGTATAAATATAAACGTATATTTTTATAAAGTTAAAACACAAAGTTTCAGTCGCTCTCGAACTTTAAGTTAAAAATTATTGTGCGCAATATTGTGGTACCTTTTATATCTAAACCAGTATTTCGAGTGAGATGCACTCCTGGTGCAAGATTACCACTCAGCGTCAGATCTAAACATCGCGTCATAATGGTTTTGCTAAAGTCGACCTTTATGAGATTTATGATATTTAAAAGATGTCTTGATAGTTTTATTATTATGGATATTTGAATTATGGAATTTTGAACATAAAATACCTTCTACATCAAAGATTCCTCTTATAGATAAACAATATTATATAATGATCCTGAATTTTGAACTATTGCAAGCATTTTTTTTAGAACCAATAAGTCTATAAAAGTTATATTGCTAAAATGAAATATGTTTATTTGGCTTAGCAGAAATCACTTATAAAACAGCTGAGTAAAATCATTTAGATTAGTTATTATGCTAATAAATATACCCAGCATATTCGATAATTTGTAAAAATATTCCTTTTAAAATTAGCAAAATTAACTTTGTGGTTAAAATTCATTATTAGAATTTGTTAACTTTGTTTCATTAACGACTTATCGAGTTTAAATACATCTACCGGTTTCGAAAAATACAATTTTCTTCTTCAGGATGTCAATACTAATCAAAAACATATGTTATTGTTTCTTTACCAGAATCTATTTAAAAAAAAAAAAAATTATTTAAAAAATAAATTTAGTACCCAACTCAAATTGTTATTTAATACAAATTTACTCGAATAACTTTTAGGAAAATTTTTTAGAATAGGACTCGTAGTTTATAATTTTTTGATTTGTTTTACATGATTTATTTATCTCCTGACATCCTGAAGAAGAAAATGGTATTTTTCGAATTCTATTTATAATATGATATTAATATTTATAAAAACCACTGACTAACATTTGGTCGTATATTGATAATTGTTTGCGTTTAAATAAATATTTTTGATATTAAACCGTTATAATATATATTTTTCTGTAGTAACATTTACAACTGACTTAAAATAAATTGTATTCTTTCGTGATATTATTTCAGCGTACAGATTACCGTCGGTATGACCACCGTAGAACAGAATAACATGTATTTATATTTAAATAAAATGTATCGAATATTTCGGCAGCTGTCGTGGGTTAGGGGAGTCTACAGATTGTTAACACATTGGGCGTCACGGGCCAGCACTTAGCCCAGTGCACATTTTGTGAGTTTTTGAACATGAGTCAAATTGAATTGGTCATTAGTTCAACAGTGGAAATTGTAACAATCGCTAAACGGTAAACACAGCCAAAGAATAAAAGAAAAATAAATATTAGACTAAAAAAATAAGATGTAAAACGAAACATTGACTAATAAAAATGAAAACCAGTATTTTAGTGTCATGAATGCATTTATCGCTAACAGGAATTTATCACATGAAGCAATACTAGTGGTGTATTATGGCGGTTATCGCTTATGTATGGAAGTAAAGCATGCAGTAAATAAAAAATAATGAAAGTAGACCGAATGCAATGATTAATCTTTGTACCATATAGTGATGAATGAACAGATTAGGATCGAATGTACATAGGACAGAATTAAAAAAGGAGCACTGAGATCGTTTGGTCATGTGAAACGTATGAACGAAGAGAGGATGGCAAAGAAAATTTATGAGGCAAGAGTTGAAGGCAACAAGAAAAAAGGGGGTTTGCAAAGATACATCTTGCTCAGATAAACTAGATATTAAAGACGACAAAAGTGATAAGCCAGGATAAAACAGTGTAACGTTCTATATAATCTGCTAGTTAGTGTAAATTTATTTGTATTAAATAAAATAACAATCACTTTATATGAAACCACGAAATTTATTATACGTCAACCGGTTCGTTAATCTCAATCTTCATCAGGGAGTATTTAAAACTAATCATAAATTCAAAAAGAGCGCACTTATATATACATAAAAAACGATATAGAACATAAAAATGCGTGTGAATGAGAGACAGAATACATATATAGTTAAATAGAACATCAAGGGAGACAGAATATAAAATTATATGCGAAAGAGAGAGACAGAATACATATACAGATAGGTGGAACATTATGGGAAGGGAAAATACAGTATTGATGGATATTACATATATTTTAAAGGAAACACCTACCATGAGGTTAATGGATAAATTAATTTGATTTTTAAGAATTGGCGTACTACTATGTATTGCCTTTTATATTTCGAGGGCTTCTAAATTGTCCAATCGGAGGACAAAACCATTTTTATAGAGAATATTGAACCCTGTGGTATTATTAAAAAAATGGTCTTTTTCAATAATATGCTTGGAAAATTCTGTTTTTTAATTTAATTTAAGATGTTCCTTGACATGAATTACGAACATTACGAGCTTTGTACGTGGTTTCATACAAAGTGATTGTTATTTTATTTAATATAATATGTCAAACCACAAAGTGATTGTTTTCTACAAAAATATAGTATTATTTTCAAAATAAATTTTAGGTATATAAATCTTCACTTTATATTATACGTACTAATTCTAATATGAATTGTGTTATAAATTACATGTTACAAATTATAAAAAAAAATCTAATTTTTAATTTCTTATGAGAAAGTTTAGTCGGCAGTCATGACCCACCCTGGGTTGTCTGGCCTATGAAGATGATTACGAAAAAATATTGTGGGTGGATATATAATGATGTTCCAGAAGTACACTGCGTTTGGAACGCTGATGTAGGCGAGCGGACGCGGCGGGTAGCTGATGATGATGATGATGATGATTCAACCATTTGTCGACCAAATGGCGAAAGTCGGACCGTGGCGACACCCACTGGGTTGCAAATGACGACGGCTCCAATTCTTAAATTGTGACGTCTTTTCTCCAGCCAAGGTATCAGAATGCGACCGAATGTTTCCCAAAGATGTTTTATACACATATATTAAATCATATTGCAAGTGCAGTCTTCATTGTAAAAATAGAACTGTTTTGGGATAAATATGATTATTTTTCTTTTTTAAAAAGTACACGCTTGTGGTATTATATCATAATTATATTACTAACTAACTTAACTTACCATCCCGCAATTTCTCCTGAGAGTAGGCAGATGTAGGCGGGGAGGATAGAGGAGCGCAATACTTTTCTGTCTTGACGTACAATTCTCGCCTCATCTACATTCATATATCTTCTCGTGAAAATTCGTTGTATATTGAGGATATTGACAGTATCTGCTTTACCTGGTCATGCCAAGTCTTGCCATTAACTCTTTCGTAATATTCTCTCATTCATCCTTATATTACTATTATCTTTCATACTAGGGTATAAATAATGGAATTTCCTTGATCTCTACTGATATTATGACATATTTGTAGTGATTATTTAAAAGTACAGGTACATATATATTTTGCTGTGCTTGAACAATAAAATTATGAAATCTAAAATACATATGGTCTAAGTCATGTTTCTTTCCTTTCGAGATATTTTAAGGTTTGCGTTTGAATTAAGTAAAAAATAATTTTATATTACACAACACAATGTTTCAAAATTTATTAAATCTACTACATTTATAATTTATTTCGACACATAAATGTTGCATGTAGTTTATAAGGAAGTACAAAAATTAAGGTTGAAATGACTTACTCTATTATTATTAGCGAAATATTGTTGAACGTCGTCACAAAACACTAAATATGAAACGCTTCAAATTTTTCACAATTGTTACAATTTCCATCATATTATATTAATTCAGAACACGAAATAATTGATAAACTAATTTTTTTCAATTTCTTGACTTGGACCACTTTCATAATAATGGACACATATCTCTTAAAACAAACTATCAAAGCCATACAATATCACCCACATGTATTACGTTTACCCTAAAAACAGATGGGTAAAAGAACAGATAAAATATATATTTCGTTCCATCGTGCGACATTTGTTTTGGTAATAATGTTTAAAATTATAATTTAATAAATAATTCCGTGACAGTTCCTTCCACGGTTCATTTAGCTGAGTAAATAATAATAAACTTGGTTCGTTTCCCGGGGTCGTTAGCAGCCGACACTCGTCGTGTTACATTTATTATAATGCGATTAAGTCCAAACATTTGCAGCGGAAGTGACCAGGGTATGTGAGCACCGGACTCTTTAAGTGGGAATAAATCGAAAAGCAACTTTGGGGCTACTCAGGGCTCTGGACTGTGGCCATTTCACTCTCAGAGGTATAATGCATTCGAATTGTATTTTTCAATATTAAATATATAAATCATTAATTCATTTTAACGGACAATCAATTTATTTATTTCCATCAACGCCTTTGTAACATAACGGTAATATTTTAATTTAACATAATTTTAAATTAATTAATAATTAAATTTAAAAATATTTCTTTAATTTAGGTATGCTCTTGCAATGAAAAATGTTAACGAAGTTCAACTTGTTACCTATCCGATGCATCCGTATTATTGGCGAGTTAACAGCATAATTATTTCTATGGGTACCTACGAAGAACACTTCATGTTGTCTCATTTGAGTCGGTGCTAGGGTTTCTCTATTCCCGAACTTTTTTCATAACCGAGACTCGATTCAGAGCTCTGGATCATTTCCGAAATCCCAGGTCTCGTGATATGTTAATAATTTTTTTTTTTGAAAACAAAAGATTTTATGTTTGTTTTTTAGACTCATTAAATAGTCGTAACTTATATTTTCTATCGGAATATGCAATTTAAAATCGACAAACCTTGAACAAAAAGCTAAAAAAATTAAAATTTACAGGTATTCGCCTAAAAATAACTTTAGAGAAAAAATATTTATTCACATCATTATCAAGAATCGCAACAATGCAAAAAAACTGTTACAAATGACATAATGATATCCCTTGTAAATGATATTTAAACAAACCGCAAAAAGGCGACCAAAATTACGCATTTAAGTAGTTGTGCTTCTGAAGTGCAATGATTACACGTTACCTCAATTTCTATGATGCTTTATTAAAATAAATAAGAAGTGATTATATTTTTTATACGTAATAGAAGGTTAAGCCATAAATTTAAGGCGTTGGTTTATTTATCTGACGAGGGTGCCATTAGGACATTTTGAAGTTTTTTTTTTATCCAACAGAAACAGGTGTGCTCTTCACGTGATCCGAATTTAAGGTCTAATTCAGTGACTTAGAA
The DNA here is from genome assembly GCA_031772225.1 of Eubasilissa splendida. Lineage (NCBI taxonomy): Eukaryota > Metazoa > Arthropoda > Insecta > Trichoptera > Phryganeidae > Eubasilissa > Eubasilissa splendida. The sequence continues at coordinate 14,479,886 of CM062861.1, read as the reverse complement.
TTTAGGACTCCGCTGTCCATCTGTCATTTCGGGGGGAGCAGTTTAAAGTCTATTTCCAACTTATTGATGGAATTAGGTTTGATCGTAAATTATTAAACAATTTACATATTTTTTGTTCTTCTTTTCAACATTTGTCTTTTTCGGTGTTATTTTTTGTCACAGATGTTAGATACCATTTTTATTTGATCATGACGATTCTCCTCGGGGATAGGCTGATTATTTAAATATTGTCTGCTGATACAGGTATGATTCTTAACACGTATAAATTCGTACAACTTCTTATGCATGTGAGGATTCTAAAATGGCTGATTTTCAACATATTGTCTGGTTAGAACTGTCGTAGGTGTTTTTGTTGTGATCGATATTTACTTTATACATTGTTTGTCATTCATAAGCTTCACACTCATTATACGTGTCGAGATATAATCAGTTTTAAATATGTAATAACATTGGATGATTTTTATAAAACTTAAATGAATTTATTAAAAATTAAATTGAAGTAAAAAAATTCACTTCAAGGACGCTTTAGTCCTGTACTATCTTTGTACTTAAAATTAAAAGTTGTTATTTAAACTAGTGGATATGATTTTTTGAAAATATGCGTTTTAGTCTCTTTTTAAATCAAGGACTTCATAAATACAATGGAGTCCTGGTACTGACATGAAGAGGAACGGAAGTTGACTTAATGTAGTGGAAATGAGATCGCTTAGGCGTATGTGTGGCAGATCCATTTATGACAGAGTAAATGAAGAAATAAGGAAAGATTGTAAAACCGATTTTACTATAGTGAGTAAGATTAAGAAAAGATCACTAAGGTGGTTTGGTCATATGGAACGGATGAATGAGGAGAGAATGGTAAGGAAAATATATAACGCAAGTGTTGATGGCACCAAAAATAGAGGACGTTCGCGGAAGACTTGGAATGACCAGGTAAACCAGATACTGCAGGATGGTCCTATTAGAAGCCTTAATAATCGGCAAGCTTGTATGAGAATATATATGAATATCTTTTCTGCTTACCCCCGCGGAGAAACGGAGTAATTATAAGTTAATTAGTTTAAATAAAGTCTCTGATGCAATGTTTCTGACGACGGAGGGTAAAGAGTTCCACGCTTTTGTAACCCTTCCTGCGGCTGAACCTGTTTACATTCAGTTATAAGTTATAATTATGAATTGTTTTTATGTCATATATCAACATATTAAAAATACGAATTTTATGAACTGAATACATAAGAAAATAACTAAAGAAATGTAAAAAACTAAAGAAATCTACTGGAATGCGAAGTTATTTTGTCAAAAGGAACAAGACAATTGAAGTGACAGGGACGACATTCGCGATATGTTTAATGCAATTACGTAATGCATAGTCCGATGCCAAATGGCTTTTTAATTGCCACTTCGGTTCATCGCTACAGCAATAGGTATAATAGTTAACATAATGGCCGACATATAAATAGTGTTAACACCTGTGTCTTTTCATGTTGAAGATATTGATCAATGACACGTATGGCTAACATTTTTCTCTTGTGCGGCCATTTTTTGCCTTTCAAATGAAATGTTTGCTCGTTTTGTCGATAATTGACATTGCATTTGGTGTTATCTTGTGTCAACTTAACCAAAACACTTTGCACGTCGATTTACGTTCACTGACTGCACGGGACATGGAGAAGTTTTCTTAATAGTTTTGTACTGCGCGTACTGTACATTTATACATTTAAATTATTTACATATTTCAAGACTACACAAGTTAGAGCAAAAATAAAGGAATGAACTCATAATTAACAAAAAAATATAGTGAATAACGAAAAATATCAAAAACGTAACATATAGGTTCGAAAATTGTCGCTGTAGCATAGTTGGATAATGCACCTTCCCCGGTTAGGAAAGAGATACAGGTTCGAATACCGGTGACGCAACAACAATTTTTTTCGATAAAATTGATTTTATATGTATATCTTTCTAATTAATATATTTAATTCATATTTGAAAAATATTTTTTAATTTTCAGTTTTCTTACTTTTTATCAATCAATTAATAGTGCAAACTTAAAGGACTGCTGGTGAAAACAGGTTATGACACAAACCTTTTTTTCTTTTCTGAATGATATTGGTGTACTATTTGTATTTGCGAATCAACCTTGATAATTGCTGATCCTCAAACAAATTTTAAACGCCGCTACTTTTAGTAATTACAAATATTAAATATATTGTATAATTTAGAATATAACAGAATTAGTCTTTTTTTACTTTAGCTTTCTTAAAATTGTACACGGTATTCAGAACAGTAAAAATGACAGATGAATTTCTTAATCAAACATCTATGATTATCTTCCATTCGGGTCATAATATTGTGGGCAGGATAACTTCATTGCGCATGTGTTAGTGCGCACGTTCTAAAACTTTTTTCCTGCTAACGAACAACAAACGCCGTTAATACAATGCAAACGTCGCTATCGCAGCGCTTTCAACAGATCTCTACATACATTTCCCTGATAATAAATTACCTCTTGATGTGGATCAGTTCTACCATGCGTCATTAAGGCTCGCTCCGTGAGCTTCAGTCCGTGGATACTCCTCGGCGCCTGGTAATACTGTTCGTTTCTGCTGATCAAACACGAGGCGAGATACATCTTTTACTATACGCTCGCAACAGTTCTAATCGCGGGGATCATGTCATCAGATGGACGTACAAAACATCTTTCTACTGTGAGATTTCTCTCATTACTAGAAATACCAGACTCGCACATCGCTACTTGGCAACTTATATAACTGGCGTGGAACAAAAAAGTCATCTTGGCTGGGTATTCTTCTGAAGACGATATCAAAATGCCCTGCTTCCTTTGGTGTGTTGCCGAGGTGGCTCGCAACTCGTGGCCTGCGAAGAAACATATTTACCATAAATATCTCCGTGAATAAATTGGAACCTGGGTAAAGATCAACAGATTAAAAAACCTAGATTTCGCGTTGAAAGAATATTTTTGTTTAATTAATGTTTACATTTATTTAAGATCAGTATCAAATAGAGAAAACACTATATGTCGCTTCAATTATTGCATGTATGCTTGTGGAAATACTCATTTAGTAGAACTACTAATTCAGATTTTACAAAAGATTTGAAAGAACGTAAATGGTTCGAAGAAATTTAACCAGAAAATGGAGGCAGATCCACAATTTTGATTGCTAATAGTTCTGTTTTTTTCGCTTTTTTTACACACTGCGTTACAACGTTAAAATCAGCTAAAGTTACCATACTTGATATTATCGAAGAAGAACAAGTTTTGTAGCTTAAACATAAAATCAAAAAGATATATTTTAATTTTTAGAAAATATGCGTGTTTGATATGCGCGTGAAAAATAGTATATTAAAAATATTTTACAAAATAACTCTCGTTATTAATTTTCAATTTTTACTATTTCAACAGCAACAATCGGAGGTATGTTACAACACCAAGTTCGTTAAGCACATTAAGGCTGTATGCAAACCTCCCCCAGCTCACAATTTGACTCCGTAATGTAATGATCGGGCCGCAAAGTGAAGTGTCGTGTATCCGTGCGGAGGTGTTGGGGTTCGATCCTCTGCGGGACTGGAGCCATTAGATCGCCCAGGAGTGGAGCGGTTCACCCTCGCGCTCTCGGCCGACACCGTACCCAACTGCCAACCGGCAACAATGTATAGCACATGTCATCAGAAATGTTTAAAAATTAACCCGGAATATTACTTATTTATTTTATTAATTTATACAATATAATTATATTATATTATTATCATATAATTTGGAGCACTGTACTATCGACCTCTTTGTGAATACAATACTTGAACTCTGTTGCAATTGCCTGTGACGGTGTGTAAATAAATAAATTATTAAACATTTGAATTTTTATAGTTATGTGAGGATGTTAATTAGGTGAATATGGTTCAATCAATTAAAGATTTGTATGGAATGAATTTTTAATACGTTATGCAGTCGTTTCGTTTTCTTTAAGATAATTTACATTTGTTTGTTTTGTATTCTAAAGACACCAAGACATCATAGGTGTATAAAAGTACCTGAAGTAATAGATATTAAAAGTAGTAAAATTAAAGACATAATAAGATAGAAATGCTAGATAGACAGTTAAAGTATAAATGATTATCATGCTTCTTCTAATGCTTATCTACTGTGGACTTTTCAAACCATTGAAGTCAGGATGTCCTCCATCTTCCAGGACCTTTTCTGTTAGTAATTTTGACTTGAATAATAAGATGTGGGATATGATATTTTTCTAGATGTCTTATAATATGGCCAAAGTCTTGAAATTGTTTCAAGAATTTATTTATCGTACTCGAATAAATACGTTTTTATTAGTTACCCTACCAGCCTAGTGCATTGCTAGTATTTGTCTATAGGTCCACACAGATCCAGAATTGAAATAATATTTATGAATATGTGTTTTAATATATTCGTTACGTTTTAATTGAACTTTTATTTAAATGAGAACACATTTTTATTGTGAAGTTGCAGTTTATTCAAAACATAGTTCTGTAGTATTTTAATACAAATTAAATATGTCAATTAGAAAGATATAGATAAAATCAATTTATCGAAAATATATTTATATATACCGTATTTCCTATTTTGATGTCTCTGATTTCGGGGTGTGTCTTGTAATCGATGGCGTCTTACAATCGATGTATAATTCTGCAGTCATGTTGAATCACCACTGATTACTAGTAGAGCTAGTCGGACTCTAATGATGAATTTTTCGATAACTTGACATTAATTATATTTTTCTAATTGATACATTTAATTTGTATGAACATTTTATTTTAACAAATAAATATTACCGCATTTCATTTTTTATGAATTGGTAATATTACTATGAATATAAAATGTGTCTGAATATACAGTTTTTCACATTTACATAATACATTTATTTCTTCACCAAATCCCGGGAGTTTTGAATCCCTCGGCTCGTAATGCACGTTCGTCTAGCGACATCTGTTTTGCAGAACAAAAAGTTGGCGTGATGTGATGCGTGATTGTATGCATATTTCAGATTGCATTGCTCGCGCGACGGCGACGAGCGCTTGTGAATAAAATATTCCCGTTCGCCTCCCCGGCCGCGCACTTTACGGCCGTCGTGGAAAAACTGAGAAAATGCGTTCTCTCATTAGAAAATAATTCCCTTACAAAATAATAAAGTATGAGCGTTAACGATTCCAACCCTTATTTGAGACGCCGGCGACTAGGGGTTGTGCGGCGTAAAAGACGAAAGAGTTTTACAGATTGCCAACATTTAGGCGTATTTAAAAAGACGATTTTTAAAAAATAAGTGTGCAGGCAGAAAGTAATGGAAGTAAGTAATTTGTGTGGGAAGAAAGTATTGACAAAATAAAATTTTGTGTCAAAACACGTGAGATTATTATATTACGCTAAATGTGAATTTTTATTCATATCTCACGTGATGTTAGCTAGTGGGTAGGATTAAAAAGTTTTGTCACGTCGAACGAACGATTGGAGAGATATTAGTTATAAAAATATAATGTGAGGCAAATGTTGATGGCACTAGATGTATAGGAGGTCCACGGAAGTCTCGGATGACTAGGTAAACTAGATACTGAAATATACAACAATCGACGAGATTGTGTGAGAAGATATATGAACGAGAATATGGTGAGAGTTGTGTTAAAACAGAAAAGTGTGGTACTCCATTATCTGTCTATCGCCGCAGCGAAACGACATGATGGCAAGTTTGTTAGTTAGCTAATTAATATCCAATTACACTTCATGTATTTTAAATTAAATTTATAAGTACATTTGACCTACAATTTTTTTTTTATAAATGAGAATATATTTTTTGTCAACTGCTTTTATAGTCATATTGTTTCATTAGAGCAATCTTTTGTTAAATACAAAAATAGTTGGGAGTGTTAATAGTTTTTTTGGATTTGACATAATACGATTTAAACTGCATTTAATTTTGAATTATTGTTTGAATTTTCATCACATTAACAGTTTTCTCTCTTAACCGTGTCGTAAATTAAAAGATTTATAATTTATACGTATTTTATTGTATCTTGAGTGCTATTATTAATTGATTTATCATGAAATGCATAAATCATTTACTAATAAATTAACATCTATTATTATCAGCTAAGTGCATCTTGTACTTAGTACTCTATAAATCTTTGAAAACGACAAACAATCCAGCATTAATCAATATATTGAACACGTAGCTCACGATATAAAAACAATTTTTTTTTAAATGCTCATCTACTAATTTAAATTTGCTACCAAGTACATAGTTAAAAGAATTCACGTATTGTTTTTTTCTCAAAAATAAATATTTTGTGTTTTGAACACTGACCAGTAAATGAATAGACATGATATAAAGTGTTCATATAGGAGAGAGATTTGGAACATTACTTGCTGGATGAGGGACATTCTACACACATTCTTTGTTGAAACATAAATCCTATAGTTTATGACACATTTATGCAACAATAAAAATATTTACACTAATGTACATAATTGCATATTATATTGTCGGCGATTAATTTTTCGTTTCAATCTAGTCATATTTTTAAAAAAATCGCGGAGGTATTTGATTGCGTAAGTGGTATTAAAGTGATCACGTAGGTGACACCAAATTGAAAATATAGAAACAAAAAATTCGCGTTAGTTCGTATTTGGTGGTCTGCGGTTTTGAATGATTATTTGATTTATTATTAAAGTGTAATAGAGAAGTTTAATCAAAATAAAATAACAAAAAATGCAATATACACAAAGTATTTTACTTAGAAACGCTGTTTAATTTATAGTTGAAGTAATAAACATGTTTTTTGTTATGATTTTTGAACATTGAAAATTTTTTTTAATTCGTATAAAATAATGAGGTAGAAATATTGCGTGTTAAAAGTTATATATTTGTTTAATATTATTAATAAAGCAGTCATTTTCAAATGGAGATATTGTTGAGATATCGTTGTGTAACTTCTATCTCATGAAACACGTTTTAGATTATTTCACTTTCTATAGTTCTTGGAAAAATATTTTTTGTCTTACGGATAGAATCCATCATTCTGAATAAATCTGCATACTTAACTCTAAATAGCATTTTTTGTAGTTAGGTTTATGTGTTATTAAGCCATCGATATTTACGTAATTTAGTAGACCCAGAACCATTCAGTACCGTGGTTAGTCGTATGAAGTACAGAATTACTACTACTATGGGTGATTTTCTGATTGTCCGAGTCCTAGGATCGTCTTAGTTTTTGTTTGACATATACAAATATACATCATATATTGTCTTATAGATAGTGAGTTTATTTTCATTCAAGTCTATCCCTCACGACTAAGGATAGCGATCTCCATGAACTATCACCCTCTTCACTATGCTCCTTCACTTTTCTCGGCATCATGTAGACCTTAGGGTTGTCATCAGAGAAAGTGCCTGTTACCTTTTCCACTTGATCGGTCCAACGGGCAGAGGATCTTTCTCTTCCTCTTCGTCCTTCGACGTGGTCGGTTGAGAGTCTGTCCTTGATGTTTAATTCCTGCAGAATGGAGACATTCGTGCGTATTACTGTCCATGGTGCATCCTGCGCCACATCTTAAAGGCATCTCTCCATTGCTTTCAAGGTCCAAGATTCCAAACCTTATAAAAATATAGAATACACTAGAAAGTGTATAGCCTGACATCTGTTGCCGTAGAAATTACCGCGGTCTTTCTATATTTTGTCAAGTCTGGACATAAAACTTTTCCGGCTCACAACTATCGTCGTCAGTGATTATGGACCCCTGATAATTGAAATCCTTGACTGTTCATTTTACAGACAAGTTTTTTTTGAATTTTATAATTATATACAACTGTCAGATTATTAAATAAATAGCAATTAATATTTAACGTAGAAACTGAGTACATAGTGATTAAACGCTTAAAATTGACGTGTTAATAATCCGTGGTCATCTGCCGACTGACGTAATTCTTCTGACCCACAAGCCACTAATCTGTGGCCGATCGCCGATCGCTGATCGTGGGCCGGGAAGGTGGTTGACCAGGGTATCGTCTTTTTTCATCATCTCAACACTCGGCGTGCATCATTCTTCGTTATACGATGCGTACAGTCTTCACGTGCATGGTTTTATTAATAAAGAAGATATAATACCTTTTAATTGCTGCCCGGCCCCTTTCGCGTACAACCTGTCTAATAAATTTCATCACTAAAAGGCGGAAATTTTCAATTATTGTACATTTGTATCGTGAAATATTATGTGCATATTTTTTTTTCGAAATTAAATGTAATATTTCTATTCCTATAATTAAAATCTAACGGTTCGGTGTCTTGTTTCTGTGAAATAATGTTCTCAACATTAGGCAGACGTGGGACATATTTAGACATACGTTTATATATAATTATATACTGGTGCTTTAAAATATACATTTTGTAGGGATTTATCACAAACGTTATGCACAAAACACATGCGCACAAAAATGAAATAATTTTATTTAACAAATATCACATATTTAATGGAAAATATATAATAAAAAATATCTTTGTCTCTATGAGATATCTGATATTTGTTTAATATCAGTGACTTTGTAGTTTTCATTTACTCGTTTTTTGAAACCGCTGTGTTTATATATCATTAGGTAACCGCAAATTTTAATATGTAATCACTAAATTATTAGTTCTGTGTACATATCTAGTATTAGGTAATGTTTTTTTTTATATGTGTTTATCTGGTAATGTACGTATATATATGTTAATGTCTTCTGTTGTACAAATTTACGACAATTTTTTATTTTCTAAAATATTATTTTTTATTTTAAAAACCTTCGCACACAGAAGTCGCTCTCTTGTATCAAGACGCAATCTATTTCGTATGATTAAAAATACAATAAATAATAAAATAGAACATGGCGGGTCAAGTTGTTTCAATACCGAATGTAATGTTTTTACAATGTTATTATTATTAAACACTTATTACTGAAAAGAAACTGGATTGATTCGATGGACTGTAAAGTCCGTTACAAGCGGAACAAAAGGAATTTAATATTATTCCATAATATCATAAAAATGTAAACGATTATCGTGCTTAATTGAAAAATGCTGTAAACGATAAGGTGGCTGCCTCACCATTTTCGACCTTATGCAAATTGGACCGAGCATTTTAAATTATAGGCCAGCATCGACGCCCCTCGATCGCTATCGTAAACCGATGATGCAGACTACCGTTTCATATAAAAAATCTTAATGAAGCACTCCGCTACCGGATTTGAGGCGTTTTTATTCATAATTTAGGAGGGAATTCCTCATGTGTGTGTTATTTTTGTTTTAATTAATAATTAAATTGATCGATGGCTGCGGGCTGCACAGAAGACGAAGTGCGATACGTACTATCGAAATATTTCATAGACGCGTCGAATAGAAATACATTATTAATTTGACATCAGTCCGAGATTCGTGAAAAAGTGTCACAAATTTAGATTTCACTACTTTTCGAAAAATGTTATTATTTTTTATTTAAAATAATAACCGTCGATAACTAATAATAAATAATTGAATAGTTTCTATACCCATACATACTTACCACTATTACCTCCATATCTAGATACATGAAGTGAATACACCACTTACTTTAAATGATTCTTATATAATAGTACTTATTTTTTATGTTTAGAGAAACAAACAATAATAACTGATAATAACATAATATGTAAAAATATAAAAATAACACCAGTGAAGTTTCATCAGAATTAAATAAATAGCACATAATAAACTAAAAAAATAGTATACACAAACAAACTTATAATCAAAAAGACTAACAAATATACACAGTGAACTAAAAAACAGTATAAATTTAAAAAAAAAACTGAAAAAAGAAACAAAATAATGTTTTTAAACTGAACATACAAAGTAGAAAGGGTAAGGAGGGGAGAGAAATGGGATGCAGTATATATAATTTATGTTAATAGTTATTAAAAAGTTGGCGTAGTTTAATTTTAATGTGAAGCAATTTATCGTTGATAATGTTCAAGTTATTAGAAGAATTATATTTTGACGTAGAGCGGATCACAAAACATTTTTTTATGTAATTAGTTAGTTACAATAAAAAGTACTCTAATAGTTCATTCCTTACATTTTTATAACTCAAGCGTTTTTGATAATATGGTGAGGCCCTGTCACAATGCAGTCTCTGGGGTCCTCGTCCACTTAAAAAAAAAGATAGTAAAAAAAGTATAGTATAAAGGTATATAAAAATTTAGAATATTTTTCTACCCTACAGTGTAATGATATACTATATATTATTTTATTTAAACTAGGGATAATCCATGTTTTGAAATCACGCTTACTGAAAATATGAATTGGTTAATAATAAGACAAGTAAACTAAAATATTATCATTTTCTCTCTTGTGCATCGTGGTCCGTTATTTAGCTTCCACAACTTGCTTGCGAACTGCTTGATCTCTACTGGGCCTTCTTTAATGTGACGTGCAGTGAGGCTCCGGTAAAAATATCTCCATCTCATTAAAAATCGGCCTATCACCCTTCATCCTTGTAATCACCAATTTCTTCAAGCTATCCATCTTTTTTATTTGAATACACAAATTTAATAGTTGCTTTATCCAGAATCTAGTAAGTGAATACAAATTTGAAATAAAATCCGCGGTAACACGTAATATATCGCGCACACGAATTAAATAAAGTAACAAACTAACTAACGTATCACTACGCTGTTTTTCGCGGGCATTGGCACAGAGGGTACAACACTCACATCATCAAGATTCATACAACTTCAAGGTTAAGGTTTCTAAGAGGAACATCTTCAATGCAATCAAGTTCAGCATGACCAAATCATCTAAGCAACTTTTTTAAAATCAAATTCATTAATTTAAGATTAGCTTTACATTATTTATTAATTTATTTATTCTTTACTCTATCGTAAATGGATTTTCCATATATTCGTGATCTTATTTCTATTGCATTTAATCTTGTTTCATTCATCTTCTACCAGCTCCAGGTTTTACTTCCATACATTTGTATTTATACCAGGACAAGTACGAAGTTAAATTGGCAGTGCTGATAGGTATAATTAATATGGACAGTAAAGGCGAAGTATTAGGAAATGTTATGTTATTTATTAGTGTTTTGTCAGAATTTAAATTCTTTTGTATTTCAATGGTTTCTAAATTGTTCATTATTACTCCTTTATAAGGTACCGAGTGGAAAAGGTTTAGAAGAATAGTTGTGAAACTAGTAGTGAAATAACTTAACGCATGTGTAATACAAAGTTTTGTAGTGAAAATTAAAATAATGGCAGTAGGTATTAATTTTACGTAAAACGAAAAACTTTAGGAAAAAAAAAAGTCTATTTGATGGGTTTTTTGTATTTTATTTATAAAAAATAATTAAAGTACTTCTATTTTTAATTTTTTCGTCCTGAACCTTTGATACGATTTCCAAATGTACCGGGGAACGATTTGACGTCAGTGTACAAGGAATCGTAAGTAATGTATGCTCGGCACGTGTGTCCTTGTATAAGACCTTGTGCTTTGGAGCGGTCGGGACTGTGACCACATATACCTACTTTCTTATAATGTTTGTGTGCATATCTGATATATACAGAGTGAGTTAAAAAACATGCTTAATATATTTTTTGTTCACCTATAATAAACTGTTGTGGGATCAACAGTTTATGAACTGGAAACAATTTAACGTGTCATTTTATAATCTAGTACACTATTAAGGACGGCAAGGAGAGTTGTTAGATATGGCAATAGAAGAAGAAACAGAAAAAATGTAGCGGATTTTTATAAAACAGGAAAAGTATTTCCTCTCCCACACAAAAGCATTAAAAAAGGTGTGACAGAAAAAGAAGACGTGGAGGAATTTGACCTGTCGCTAAAATTTTTAAAACAGGAAACGTGCTTAATCTCTCAGATAAAAACATGTGTGACAGAAAATTGTTACATACACATACATATGTACCGCGAAATACCTTTTAAAATTTTACACAGATACAGCGTCACAGAACAGAGAAATTTCAAGGCTTTTATTATATTTATATTATTTTTTTAAATAAATCACCCATTAATATGGTCTTGAACTAACAAGAGAAATTGTCATACTTACATCGAGAGTATGCTAATTTCTCTCTAAGATTTTTTTTTCTTACTTTTAATTATGGCAACAGCAAAACACTTATAATGGATCAAAAACATCTCTTTCTAGATCTAAAAATTATATAAAAATTTTACACTATCTGTCATACAAAACTTAGTTTTACGTCATTGATTTCTTTTAATTGATTTTACCCCATATGGTGTCTTCCATTTCAAATACAGTTGGCAGTTAAAAGGTTAATCAATTTGATATAATAATATAAACTTTTTTTTTTCTATTTATAAACATATTTTCTGGCCATCCAGTAGTCCCGGGCGCCACCAGTGTTTTATTTATAATATGAAATCGAAGTTGCCATATTAATAATATATTTTCAACGATTTGAATATGGGTATAACATTTAGACCTCTGGATTGTGAAACAATGGAATCGACGAGAGTAACAAAGACGTAAGCATTATCGCGGGGAAAGAAGAAAACGGCACGCTACGTTCTGCAGAGTGAACGAGACGGATTCAAACTGTACAGATTTATTGCTGTTAAAATACTTATCATTCGGGACATGTTATTCTCCGCTAATTTATTATTCCCTGGTAACGGTAAGACCATTTCAATAGCGAGAGGTACGGTTCAAAAGTTCAAAAATACATATTTTTAGATTAAATAAAACACAATCAATCACTTTGTTTACAACCACGAATATTTTTACACGCCAACCGGTTTCACTTAGTTCAAGCTTCAGCAGAGCGTATTTAAAACTAACGTTAATACGCCCTGACGAAGCTTGAGCTAAGTGAAACCGGTTAGCGTGTATAAAATTGTGCATATTCTAATATGTTAAATCACAAAGTGATTGCTTTCTACGAAAATAAATATTTTTAATTCTTTATGGAAGTAGTTTAATTACGGATTAAATTTATTTAAATGTATGATAAAACTATGTAGTAAATATAATAGTTTGATAGATGCTGAATTTTTCTATCTACATAATCTTTGATAAATGTAAGTATGATAAATGTAAGTATGTAAATGTGATAAATCTTAGAGATTTTAATTTAATTTTAGTTAAATATCGGTACCATATATATACATTCAATATTTTGTTTTCACTCAAGGATTAGCTTAAGAGACAAGAAGTCAAATCAATTGATTTGTATACACGACTTTCAATTTGACAGCGCGACTTGATACGTGCGCACTAATGTACAACTACAATTCATTCTGAAAAGATAGACAAACAGAAATCATTAATAGAAACATTTATTCCGTTTTGATTCCTGTTGGGGAGATTCAAATTCATCTAACTGACAATGGTCAATAGGCTGATTTTGATATACAAACATGTTGTAAGGCACGAGATGGCAAATCTCAGATCTACGAAATCCAAGAGTTACCTTCAAAGAATATCATGAGGGCATAATCCTTATATCAGAGATTGTATGGAGTCAAACATCACATCCGAGGACAAGGACCATTACAATACAAAGTGAAAGAAAGATAAACAATTCAATTACAATTTAATATTAAAATAATGTATATATATATCATATATATCTTTTTATATGATCCTCTCTTCAATTGAATTATTTTGTTAGCTGTTGAGTTAATTTAATTTATTTCAGTATTCAAATCCAAGTTAATTGTTTCATAAAATATTCAAGACTGTCTTGAGAAAGACGTGATTCTCGACCATTGCTGTCCAGGGATCTCAATTTGATTAAAGGTTTCTTCCAAATTAAGATAACAGGATTTTGAAAAGTTTTGTGACCTGATTAAATTACATTGTTCTCGGTACTGCGCTTTGAAAATCAGAAAATTAGAATATTAAAATTATTGTTTTAGGACATTGTTTATATTTTTTCAAATCTTTTTTAAAAACTTACCACTGAGGTTAATAATTTATGTTTTTTATACGATGTACGATATTATGGTCTTTAATTTTTAGGTAGATTATTTATTTTAAGTAAACGGAGGATTCTTGAATGTAGATTAGTGAATAAAAAATAAATATGATAGCTACTTCTTACCACTTATACAAAGACAAGACATGCAATCGTAAAATCATATATAAAATAAAAATTAAATAATAATATCTTCTCAAAAGGGCAGTGAATAAATATGACTATTTTGTACCTCTCTGTATATCTGCAATTTTATTAACCTGGCGTTTTGTTTCAGCGGCCGCCCTCATCTTCGTTGTCGTACGGAGGCCCCACGAACGAAGATGTCCGTTCTCCCGGTTCCGGGGGTACTCCCGGCCCCCTGCCTCACCACCCCCCGCAGACGCTCGACGCTCCCGATCCAGGTGAGTTCACCAATGATCTACAATATATGATATTTTGTGTGTATAGTTGTGAGAAGATATAATTTACAATTTTACCCGGAATCAGTTCGGTAAGATCTCGTTTATAGTATGCTCGCCTAGCTACAGCAGATATACCTACCTATGTAGGTACATAATATATTTATTTGAAATACTAATTGTATGTATATAGTGGAGAAAAAATATTTGTTAATGGGTCAACACGGTTTTTCTTACGTGTAATAACTTAGACGATAATTTTACTACCTTTTTAAGAAAAATTATTACACCACGAGCGTAATTTAAAAAAATATCATAGAACACATTCTTATTGTGAAGTTGTGATTATTTAGAACAGACGGTCTGTGATATTTTAAATAAGAATTAAATATATTAATTTGAATGATGTGTCCTCCTAATAATAAAGTTGTATCAATGTGCCCAAAATTTAATAAAAATGCATTGATAATTCTGGCGTCTACTATCAGATTACTCAAAGGTATTTAAGATTTCGTAAAAATAAGGTAGATGGCCCTTTCAAATAATGGAACAATTAAATGTATTATCAAAAAAAAGGAACATATAGGTTCGAAAAATTGTCGCTAAAAATATCGTCGCTGTAGCATAGTTGGATAATGCACCTTCCCCGGTTTGAAAAGAGATTCAGGTTTGAATCCCGGTAGCGCAATATTTTTCGATACATTTTTTTTTATATGTATATCTTTCTAATTAATATATTTAATTCATATTTAATTAATTGATTTTTTAATAATGCTTTACACCTTACAATGTAATTTAATTCAAGTTTTTTAGCATTAGTAATATTTTAACTGCTTCATCTGATGTCATTAAAGTGCACTACCTGTTCTTTGGCATTTTTACTATGTATACTTTATTTTAAACCATGGAAGAGGTCAAGAGACGTAATATGGCAACTCGCTAAATATCAGCTGAGCTACTGCATTGAATGCAGTCTGCATTCTAGACAGTTACCGTATTATACTAATTCTGCTGTTAACATTACTTTAGTTCCTGCCAAATTAACTGATGTACGCTAGTTTTTGAATAGTGTCCGTTATTCGGAATGTCAATTGATTATGTTTTGAGATTTAGAAATTTCGAGTTTTTTTTATTTAAATAAAAAAAGCAACTATCTATGTTTGAAAACTAAAATATTATTAACCTTTACCATACCATGATATAAAATACCCAAACGCAGCCATGCTGTCAACTCGTGTTACCGTAAATAATAGTTAGAAAAAATGTTTTATTAGCTTAAATGGCTTTAATGGCACGAATTTACTCTAAATATTGAGCATTCTATTTTGAAAAAATGAATAATAACATAATTAAGTCGTATACAATGTGTCCTTCTTATCTCTCTTCATTTAATTAGTGAGAAAGAGACAATTATATTTGTATGTTTGTTGTTCTTTTCACTGTGAAAATAGTGTGTGATCTCTGTCTTTTATATCACAAATTGTATTTTTACCAACGTATTAACTTTATAACGGGTTGAATGGAAAAAAATAATTGTTTTTGTACGATTCCCTTTTCATAATTGGTTTGTCACTAATCATTCTTAAGCGCTAATATTTTCTTTAGGATTATCTAAAATATGAATTTTATGTTGCATGTATTTACCGAAATATTACAGGTTTAATTATGATGGTAGACCAGTGTTACAGTATGGTTTGGGAAGGGTTAAACAATTAATAGTGGTCGCAGCCGTAGTCTATAATTTTTGTGAAAGGGCGAAATGCTTGCATGGCGGGTACGATTATAGCGTTCCTTAATACCCCCAGCCTGTTTTTTTTGGCAGTATGCTTCATAGCATCAGTCGTGCTTTAGTTGAGAAAAAATATATATCGTCAAAATTGATAAATATAAATAAAACAATGTTGTAACTCTATTTCTGTCAGTACCTAATTACTTGTATGTCTACCGTCTAAGCCTTGTTTCCTATATTTATGTTTATTTATTACAATAAATAATTACAACTTCACAATAAGAATGTGTTCTCTTTAATAATATAAGTTGTATCAATGTGTCCAAAATTTAATAAAAATGAATTGATAATTCTGGCGTCTGCAGTCGGTTTACTCAGAAGTATTTGAGATTCCGTAAAAAAAATGTAGATGGCTTTCAAATAATGAAACGACAGATGTATTAATTTGAAAAAGTGTAACATATTGGTTCGAAAATTTGTCATGAAAAATACTGGCGCCATAACACAATTGGTAGTGTACTTCCCCGGATTGGAAATAGAGATCCAGGTTCAAATCCTGGTAGCGCAAAAACAATATTTTTCGACAAAATTGATTTATATGTATATATTTATAATGAATACATTAAATTAGTATTTATGTGTATTTAGTTTAATACTTCATATGTAGATGAGAGTTACTGTTTCTCTCGAAACTCGAGTAGTACTAATAAACTCAAGTAGAGTTGTAACATTGTTTTATTTATATCCATCCATTTTGATGATGAAACTCTACAAAGTTAACACCGATTCTATTAATAATATAAAAAAAGTATCGTATTTGAATTTGTTTGGCTGCACAATGTTCATTTTAAATAGCTTCAACATTTATCAAAGCGCCCTTGAGGTGAAAGTTTTTACGAAAATGGCGCTATACATATTATCCAATATTATTATTAATATATCGATTAAGCATTTTTTTGTACCAATTTAATTCTTACTCCTGTTTAAATTCTTTTAATCGATTCTCCCGATATGTAGGACGTGTGCTACTTGATATGCGCCGCCGGCCCTAGCCCAACGACGTTCTCACATCTTATACATAATTCTCGATATGATGTGTTTGATGGATGTGACGACTCCGAGGTGAGGTGTGCACTGTTGCATTAATGCGGGGTATGTCTGCAACGGGGCGAGCGAGGTAGGGATGTGCCGATCAGGGCGGCAGAGGTGTACCAACCTGGGCGGCAGGGGTGCATCTATCAGGGCGGCTAAATATATCATACACGTGTCCGAACGAAATATAGTAGCCGGATTGTTTGAAAATATATAAGTTTAATAATAAAAAGATTAATATATTATTTTTGTGTTTTTTCTTGCTACAGTTGACTGTATAGTTAAAAAGTATTAAAATAATTTAACTAAATCTCATAAATATTAACATCAATTTAACAACTAGGCCAACTTTTTGAATATTACGAATGCGTTCGACACATTGGCTTAATTTTGACCTTTAGGTCCGTATAGTACCAACATAATAACATAGCATGAACACTGGAAAATAATATTTGTTTTACTACATGTGTAAGAGAAACTCAGATTGATAATGTAGATTTGAAATGTGCATTTTAAGATGGTTTTAATTCCGATTTTATTGAATTTTTCGTGTGAAAGAATAAATGGCGTTTAATTTTACAAAATCGATTCAGTATACTGAATATGTCATGTCTTTTTTGGTCTCGACGAACAAGTTTTAGTGTAAAAATTTTATGTAGTTTTCGGCATTAAAATTTCACTTTAAAAACAATTGCGTAGTCGGGGCGGTAACGGTTACGCAACCAGTAACAGGCGGCGAGTTCCCCGGTGCGCCCCTGGCGAGATGGCTACTCACCATTGTGTGCAAATCGGCGAGTATTGTTGGCAGTCGTGCTGAGATGATGATGCATCTAGAATTCTATGGAAGCGTGTATAATGGACCCCTTGCAATCAAGAGCTTTGAAAAATATTCCATCTAGCCAGTCTCATTTCTCTGGAATCCAGGCTGTAGTTCTGCTTTCTTTGTAATTTTGTATTTTTTTTTACAAGTAATTAAGAACAACCATTTGTTTTCCAAGATAATATTTAATTGCAATAATTTAAATTTTAAAAAATAATTTAAATTTGTATTTACATTTAATTTGTTTAAACCACTGTGTTGTTTTTACGTCAATCGGTTTCGATACTGATGTATCTTCGTCAGTACTGGCGAAAACTGAACTATTCCATAAAATTTTAACGACATCCATTACGGGGTGTAGGCGGAGTCTTGATAAGAGTGGTAAGGTGATAATTGTGAAAAGTGGCATTGGAATACAATGTAAAAATGTATTATTTTTTTGATGACTTTCACAACATTTTATAGAATTTAGAAAAAATACTAATACACACTATTTAGAAACTAATTACATCTATGCTACGATATTATGGATATAATATGAGCAAATGGTAGATAAAATAAACTCTTGTAGAATATAATTGTTTGTAACAAGCGAGAGAAAGAGAGAAAAGCCTAACATTGGTATTAATGTTTCACATTATTTCACACCAATTCCTATCTAGAAAATAAATCGATCAAATGGACTGTGATTTGTATATACTAAGAAATAAATATGTACAAGATACGTTTAGTATCATGTTATCATGTTCTACGTCCACAAACTTTTTTTTTTGCGTATAGACAGCCCATACTAATAAATGTAGGTAGGTACTGTTAATTTAATTAATTAATTTGTTTATTTATTTACATTACATACATACATAAAAATATTACATCACTATATTAATCTGATAACAGTTCTGAATGATGATTGCATTGCCCTACTAGGCAAGCCTGTTTTGAGGCAAGTTGGCATTTATTTTATTATTATTATAGATATAAATTATGTACAGTTCTAATACAAAGTATGTACTAGTGCGTTACATGCATATTCAACAATATCGTATTTTATTACATCTCGTAATCAAATTCACATACACGCATAAACACATATGTTCACAAATACACATGTTCATTCATAACCCAATTGTTATCCCAAAGCACGTGATGCAGTTACAAAGAGTTATATCATAATAGACAATAGTTTAATTTCAGTATCAGCTCTGAAGTAGTATCTATTATAGGTGTTTATTACTAATATAATCTAAAACAAAATCGTACCCGTATTTCATAACTCATCATGACTCCTACGTAAAGTATCGTAACTAAAAAATGAAATTTTTTATCATTCTAGTATTTCGCACGTTTTTGATACTTATTTAAGTGGCAGATTTAAAAACATGTGTATATTGTATTCTATGATGTAGGTACTAATAAACATAGTATTAAAAAAATTATAGCCATTTAAAAATGTATCAAACACGCGCAAAAACTGCAAAATATTAGAATGATTTAAAATGGCATTTTTTTTTACTTACAATACTTTACATTCGAGGGGGTCGAGCCGATGTTGTATTTTAGACGACCTTCAATATTGTTTTAAAACAAAAAGTAAGTGAAGCATAAAACATAATAAGTCCTTATTTAATGTATTAATTATAAAAATATACATATTTTCCATGACAAATTTTCAAACCTATATGTTACACTTTTTCAAATTAATACATCTGTCGTTCCATTATTTGAAAGCCATCTACATTGTTTTTACGGAATCTCAAATACCTTTGAGTAAACCGACTGCGGACGCCAGAATTATCAATTCATTTTTATTAAATTTTTGACAAAACATAATAAGTCTTCCAAAAAATGACAAATATTTTCATAGCGATTATTCGCAACAGAAAAGCAAACACGCGTAGTCTTGGAAGTGAGAAACAAAAGATGTTAATAAACAAACGGTTTGACTGCCATGTTTGATGTGTGTGGTTGCAAACCGTCGACAATGCTCAATTCCAATTGGACTCTATTTTGACAGGTGTGAATCTGGAATGTCTGAGTAATGACAGCACAACGAAATCAAATAACACCTCAATTTGACAGTTGCCTTAAAAATGCGCGTTTGTTTCGTTATAATTTTATGCGTCTTTACACTCGGACGGGTTGTTTGTTTTGTTTATGTGATACCGTATCATTTTAGTGTCGAGAAACAATCGGTTCACCCCGTCCTGTGATTGATGGGCGAGAAAAGAGGGGAGTTTCTGGAAAAATAATCAAATTATTGTCATATTTACAAAATCGGTTAACGGCTAAATTACACGTTCTGTAGTACCTAATAACTACTCATAAATATTAAACACTATTGTTATCCACACACATTTCTCTAATTGGTTCGTTGAATATGAATCTACGGTTGTTTTGTGCGATCTGACATGATTATCAACCAATAACGATATTTGAAATGACATTCGATGTAATCAAATAAAATTATACGATTTTTAAAATTGGCAACATTAAATTTGTGGTTAAAATTCATTCTTTTAATTATAACTTTGTTTTATTAACCACTTATAGAGTAAAAATACATCTACCGGTTTCGAAAAATATCACTTTCCTCTTCAGAATGTCAATAACTAATAAAAAACATATGTTATTGTTTATTTAAAAGAATCTATTTTTAAAAAACAATAATTATTTGCTTGATACAGAATTACTAGAAAATTATTTTTAGGAAAAAATTTTAGATTGGGATTTGTAGTTAAATTTAGTTGGTTTATAATTTTTTGTTAAGTTTTACACGCTTTATTTATCTCCAACGATTCCAAATTATTTAATTTATGACCAACACATAACAATATGCAAAATTAACAATCCTAATTTGTATCGAAACCATGACCATTTTAGAAATGATTAGAAAATTCTGAAAACCTACTATTTTTCAAACATCTCATATGCTCCTTTACTCTTATATTAAAGTTTTGACCCGTTTTACTAATATAAAATGCAGCGCAATCCTTGCAACTAAGTTTACAGACACCACAATTGAGTAAATTTTCTATCCTATATTATTATTTGTATAAAATGCCGGTCTAATGTTTCGTAGTAGGTGTTTAGATATTTGATTCGAAAATTTATTTACGTATAAAATCCTACGCCAATAATCATTATTATCATTATCTGTGATTTATTTAAAAATTGACTATTATATTCTTTTAATTTATTTTTTTAAATAGTGTCTATTAAACCTGTATTATACCCGTTATTAACTGTTTTTTTAAAAATTGTATTCAATTCAATATTGAAATTGGATGTTGACATAGGAATAGTGATTAACCGATATATCTTGGAGTGGATCCCTGAATGCTTGTGTACGCTTATAACACACAGAAATTGTTATTATTTACAATTATATTTAAAAAAAATCAATGACTCGTTTGATTTCTCACGTATTTTATATATGCAATTGAAGTACCGTAAATTTGAGTAATTATACAATTCCGACATAATGATGATGTATTCGAGTGTCAGTTTATCATCTACCCACATTATCGGCGTGGTTGAGTACTGTGATAAGACGGGCACAAGATTTATGGGAATTTTGGCAAATTATATGACCGGGTGTCGAAAGGAATGCTGGCGATATTTATGAACCCATTTATGTCAACTAAAATTAACTAATCTGACTTATACGAGTAAAGAGCGTTTATAAATTATTTTTTAGTCGGAAGCTGTCATTAATTAGTATCTACATGAACGAGTGAAACTGATTATTATTTCAGTTAGTATAATCGATCACTTGTTTGTACATTGACAAGTGATTGGAGTCACTCGATAACATTTTACGGGGTATTTTATAATAAATACTTAAAACTAGTGACCCGTACCCGGCGTTGCCCGGGATTCAGCTTTAGTTATAATTTAATGGTGGGGGGATAGAGTGCCTTTGTTTTGTGCAGAAGTAGGTACAATACATGCAACATTTGGAGGGTGACATGTTCACGGGGATGGAGTGGGGTGACTATTTTCCGCAACTATTCCTAAGGTGTAACCGAGCAAAATTTAAGAGGCATTTGTTATATAATAGTACACATTTAGGCCTTGGGGAGAGGATCCTAAAAAATAACTTTGCAAAATTTGGTTTAGATAGGTCACTGAGTGTAGGATTGTATAGAGGATAGACAGACAATAGCATTTATTTATATCTATACTAACTGTCTAACATATAATAAGATCGTTAATAATTTATCTGTCTGTAATATAGATATATCCCACGTCATCTGTCAGATATTTGTACAGAAACTGTACGATTATCTGAAGTATTATTATATATATATATATATTAATATTTTGATAGAAAATTCTTGGTATAGGTATTTGATGAAAACTAATTTAAACGTTCGATGTATAATTAAAATAGCGTTTTTGGTTTATTTTATTATTTACTTTTCACTTTATTTTGCACAAGTGATAAAACTATTTTTTATCTATTGCTGGTCGTGGACGCGCAGCAACCACCATTGACGGCAAAGTGGCCACTATAGCCGCCCGAAGAGTCTGGCAACAAGCAGTCGTGTTTATTTTCTCCTAGTAGATATAATAATAGTTTCAGATTATTCTTTAAATACTCATTACCATTTTAAAATACATGAATTCTAAATGTAGTAAGTAAATTTTTTTTTTTACTAATATATATTTAAGCAGCAGCTTTGCCCCTTTCTTCGAACGTTTCGTGATCAACGTGGCCGAAAAACTCAAAAGCGGGTTTAGTCCAATAGTCGTGGGTACACCGCACTGCTAATAAGTTATGCAATATTTCAAAAGGTCAGCCTTTGGATAAATGTTTTTTCGATAGCTTTCAGAAAACATCATAATTAATTTTTTTTATTGACTTATAATACCTATTTGTAATACACACAAAAAATACGTAGCATAATCATTTAATTACTTTGTGTGAGCGTAAATATGTCACCACGTAATTACGGCTATGATTTGTTGTTTCGTAAAATATTTTAAATTTTAATAAAACACAAAATAAATTATCAACAGTTCTGAGGTTATCATCGCAAGCAAAGGTGCAAAAGGCGACACAACTCTTGTCATGTTATATGAGTCAACACGCAATACTGTTTCTATTAACATACAAATATGTATATAATAAATGTTATTCTTGGAAACCAAGAGAGCATTTTGAAAAGTGAGTGACATGCAGTGCTTTGCACCGAATATCGACAAAGGTTACATTTTTATACGTGATACTTAAGGAGTTGATAATCAATATGTTATTTATTTAAAATAGAATTGAATTTAAATAAATGTCCAGCCATGTTACTAACGCTTTTAAAAAAGCATTTTGCCTACTAATCCATGTATTACATCAAAGTGATGTATCAATTTCCTTAATATGTAAATATGTAACGTTTAGTTCTACACTTGTAATAAATATTTTTTTAAAGTCTTTTTAACATATCTGTAAGATTACATTTTGTCACTGTAACCAATTGCGTAGGTTCATAATATGGAAAATCAAAATGATACGATATTGTCATTCAAGTGACCCGGTCAGGTGAAAGTCTGGATACCAGGGGATGAGGAAAGTTTCTGGAAACGTAGGTGCGTCAGTTTGCACGGAATGTGTTCAATGAAATATTTTTCTAAATTTATCAAGGCAAGGAAATCATGAATAAATTGTATTTTTAATTGTTTAATTAATCATTTTAACATACGTCATTAATCACAACCTGTTAGAACAGTCTAATCCCTATATATCGATCAACCCCAGCATGGATATACTAGTATTCTTCATGACATAGGTTTAATTCAAAAATGAAATTTTATTATTCACTTGTAATTGCCGTTCAAATGCGTAATACATGCCTACATACTAACGCCAAGGAATGTCGCATATCATGTGAATAGACTTCGTTGACCTTGGAAGCCGCACACTTCCGTGCAGTAGTTTTAAATATACATATAATTCGTTCTCCTCAACTATCAGCTTGCAACGTAACTTTTAATTAAAATTTTTACGGTGTTTTTAGTTTCTTGACTGTACAAAGTTTATTTTGTAACGTTATTATTATTTTTTTTAGTGTATTTATTTACACCCTATCCCGAATCGTTTTGAGAGTTGTTTACTCTCGTTTCGATTCGTCATAATTACATATTTTTTTATTTAATTACATTCGGTCTTTATTAACATTATCATCATAATACCATCATAGGTTGGTTCCGGTATCATCGTAATTTGACGTGAGAATCGTTATCACATTAAATTCAGAAGGCAGCTAGAAATAATCTATAGCAATCGTACACCCCCAAAGGGGGAGGATAGACGTCACATTTATGTGTTGCAGTCGCAGAACTCGGTCACAGTCCGGCATAAATTCACCCTGTCCACGTCGCAAGAGGTGCGAGGGAGAGCCAGTAGAATTCTCCGTTAGGTCTCTCTAGCCACTGCCCTTCCCGGCATCGCCCATCCCAGCAACACCCAGCGAGAGACCCACACCCTAATAAATCCCGGAAATGTCCGAGATTCCTTTTATTTCTTAATAGGTTTAATTTTGTTGTTTGTTATTTTGTCTTCAAATGTTTTTACATTGTACCTTAATGCACTACGACTATCTATATTACTCATTAACCCTGAATCACCATGTGTCATTTGGGTTTTTTGTTTAAAAAAATGTAGGTTTCGGTACCTCGTAAGATACATTATTTATTTTATTGACATGTTGAAAACTACCCCAAAGCACTTCGTTCTTTATAGACTTGCATTTATAAAAAAATTATTAACGGTAATATAATTTTTAAACAAATGTGGAAATGAATTATTACCCTTGCAGTGTAAAGTTCACTGGTATAGTGCGAGTAGTGGGGAGAGTGAGGACAGTGAGGACAGCGATTACAGGACAAACCCACCAATTAAAAGAATAATTGTGACTATCGAGAGTCAGGCCCTGACCCTAGGCGGGGTCACCAACACTGGGTGCTTTATCTTTGTTTACTCCATTTGCGTCATTATAATGACTTTTTTAAACAATTATATTCATAACACTGCAGTGATACTATAGCGAAACCATAGATAAGCCGACCGATTCCTTTGTCGGGAAATATACAAAGTGTAGCACTTAGAAAAAAAAAAAGTTTTATTAAATTACAAAAAATAAATGCTATTCGAGAATCCTGACACATAATTCGTATTTTCATTTCAATAATGTGATAAAAAATAATAAATCTAGATTCTTACTCCTTATGAGTCCTTACCTTCAAAATAATACCAATGAGCAATGAAAATCACTTTGCTTGGGATATATCCTTGAGAGATCGAGTATCAAACGTACAAATTTGCCAAAGAACCGATGTAATAGATGTCCGAAAAGGTGTTGCTCATGTTGCAATGGGCTGGACATATCTGTCAAAGAAACGATGAAAGAGTGAAGAGACCCCGTAGAATTAGTGTTGCTCCATGCTCGATATAGCGCTGACATCAGCGAGCAACAGATGATTGTAAAAAGCTGAAGAGATTTTGTGGGAGGGCCCATGAATGTTGAATGTTTTGTTTTGTTTGATTATGTGTGAGATATAGTTTTAATGCCTGGTGTGGCATCCAAGGTTTAGCGATTTAACTAACTCGGGGCATTTATAAGGTTAAATTAGAATTTTGTAATACATGTATAGGCAGTTTGTTATGTGAATTCCTATCAACTGATACAATTTCCGACCTTTTGTACGAGTAACAAGTTTCTTCTATTATTGTAGAGCAGTATATTATTTTATAGCTACATTAATTTCATTTGGATTTATTGCCGTAATTTATTTACAAGTCATTTCAGGAGAATGTTGCGTTTAATTTTTATTATGTGCATAAATAAATGTTTTATCTGTCCAATTTGACATATGGACCATGTCACTTAAGTATGCTTGCTACAATTTATCGGACCTCAAAAATTGATAAAGAATTATTAACAGTGTTTTAATAGAGACATAAATACTTGGTGTTTCATAAATTCTTGTTTTTTTTTTAAATTAAATATACCACTGCATGAATTTAAAGATTATAAAATTTATTTCAAATAATAATAACACTTTTATACGTTATTTTTTATACAATAGATTAACCCTTTCGTTGTCGCGAATGCTAATTTTCATGCGGTGTGGGAATGCCAAATTTGTTTAATTTATTTGCTGTTTCGGCTGCACGGAAAAGTATTCGGTAATATGATTAGTGAACAGCGAACGAAGACCTGCCCTCATCCTCTCCTCTCACACGTCTCGCGTATACCTCAGAGAATTCCACTCCCTCCATTGGCTCATCAAATTATTTGATAATTTCATAATAATTATGTAACGCGCGCTACTAGGGCCGCATGAGGTTCCCCAGGCAAGCCGACACTCGCCGCCGCTGTGAATTGAAAATCGCATTAATATTTACCCCGGCGCAGTCATGTCTCCCTGGCACCCACCCTCGGGAATAAGGCATTCCTATTTCGCTGGGAAATGTTACCGCGAATACCAAACGGCTAACTGCCTTATTCAAATCGCGAATAAGACACAAAATCCTCCACACTTTCGTATGTGAAATGTGACTTTACGATTCGGGGACGAGGGCGAGCGAGTGCGGACCACTTCAGCTAAACGAAATACGGTAAATGAATAATTGGCGCTTAAACAAAAATCATGCCGCATGAATTTTGTATGGGAATAAGTGTGGCAGCATGTTGGGACCGTGAAGGGGTTGAGGAAGGAGACGTTGTAGGGACTGAAGAGGAAATATAATCCATATTTGTTAATTATCACAGCGCAAATTGAAATATCGAATTGAATGAATTTATTTTCTAAAAACTAAAAAAATTAATTATTTAACAATAATATTGAAAATATAAAATAATTCATGTAGGTATTCTGAGATGTTGCGAGTATCAAGAATACACGAGATGAATATTAAAAAGATCCCCTATGATTTTCAGGCACGGTGGGTAGTTTCAGACATCGAATTAGTCGAAGAGATGTGGTGCTACATGTCCCCAATATTCCAATAGCCCCCGGCCTCCCCGAATTGGCGCACATGTAACGGAAAATATCGAATTATAACTGGATGACTTTTATTTAATAAAATCGCTTTTTGTGCGAAGGTTCTACGTTGCGGCGTTACTTGAGGGGATTGCCGAGTGGCCACTTCATGTAACAATTGGCAGTTCTACGTTAATCTGTATATATTAGTGGGAGATGGAGCAAACATCTCGTCAAATCTTCATTGCGTGTGATAAGATTAATTATTTATATTAATCTTCCCTTTTTACCAATAAGTAATTGTCTGGTCTATGTAAATAATCTGAATAAAATAGTACTAATTAAATGTATCATCAGAAAAAATCAATTTATTGAAAATATATTTTAGACGCTACCGGGATTTGAATCAGGATCTTTTCTTATCCGGAGAAATGCGTTACCAGTTACACTACGCTAACCGAGTATGTTGACGATAAATTTTAATTCGAACTATATTCTGAAAAACTACAACTATAACTTCAAAAATAAAAATAATAATTTATCTAATATGGTGGCACTACATTTTAAGTATGGATGGTTGAGTGATTTTGTGGCACGACTTTCTTCTTAGACAACGAAAGGTACAATTCTGTTAGCGAGTATCCATCAGATTCATTGACAAGTAAAGGATATATTTATTGTAATTTCAATGTCAGTTACGAATTTTTTAAATATATCTGTGTATTAGTTTAAAGGGTTTTGTATGTTGTAGATATTTGATTCAAAAATTTAAATATTTATATGTATTATATGATATATAGAAAGTTGAAATGAGAGAAGTGAATTAATTATTATTATTTGTATTCAGGTTCATGGTACGTGTTTCATATTCAATTTTAAAGTATTCATTAGACGCGGATGGGCAAGTAATGGTAGTGGGTACCTACTACCTAGCTACCCCTGTAACCGAGGGGTGAAGAGGTATTCAGTGGTGTTAGATAGGAATAATTTTTAATCAAATAATTTCCCCCCTTTTGGGTTTTTGAGTGGGGAGAGGGGGGTTGCTGGTTTTTACTATGCGGACATTTCAGACCAAGAGTTTTTCAAGTTTGATGAATGCAGTTATAGCTAATAATTAAATATACCTCTTGTACTCTAGACGTTTATTATTTTATAAATATTAATGTGTAAGCTTACGAAAGAAAATTCCGCGTTTTAAATTAATATTCCATTTTGAGACTCGATGATAAAATTGACCAGTAAGAATAATATTTTCATGTCGTTCATTTCATTGCTTCTGACGACAAAAACTTATCATTTTCAATTTTGTATCGTAATCCATTTAATAAAATGAAAAGACAATTGAACAAGTATACTGGCGATGGCTTTATGATATTTCTGTTAGATCCTCTATTCGGTATATATCCGCAACTAATCGAACGTAACAACTGAGTAGGTACGTCGGTATGCAACACAAGTTTAATTCATTTTTCACTCGCATATTTCTATCTGATTGATTAATTTATAATTAAATGTATTAATTAGAAAGATATACATATAAAATCAATTTTATTGAAAAACATTGTTGTTGCGCCACCGGGATTCGAACCTGGATCTCTTTCCAAACCGGGGAAGGTGCACTATCCAACTATGCTACAGCGACATTATTTTTGACGACAAATTTTCACATTAATACAACTTCACAATAAGAACGTATTCTCGTTATAAGTTATATTTGTAACAATAAGTTTGTGGTTAGACATTTTAATAATTGACAAAAATTACTAAAGATTTAAAAAAAATTATCACACTTTTCAATATCTTTAGAAAATCAATTGAAACAAATGATATTAATTGTATGTTTAATAAGTAGGTTTAGTTTTTTATGCTGTTATATCAAATATTAATTCCACAATTAAAATAAAATCGTAATAAATGTTATTTTGGGATTACACTAAAATATCGATAAATTTGTTATTAAGTATCAATCGCAAATTGTTTTAAATATTTGACAGCCGCTGATTTACTCGGTTCAAAATGCACGTGAATAGCGAATGGTAATTCGTCAAAAGTAGGGGGACCAGTGTCCTCAAACTGGCGCAACAATCGGAATACGGTCGTAACATGTCAAGCAAAAAATTGCAACAAAGGGATGACGTTTTTCTCCATTCATCTCCCTGCATTATAACATGTCGGGACAAACTTGCGTCGGCCGGGATTCAACAAGGAGAATATGATTTTTTATCACCAGCAGTCAGATGTAAGTCGACAATAACCATTCACGGTTGATTAAAACGTTTTGTAGTTCGGGTCTCCACCTTTTTGGTTCACTTTTGTGCGCGTACATAACGCATTCAGAAATTGTAGTTTTGATTCGTGTTATTGTCATTGCAGTGTGCGCTCGCTGTCGGGCGGTCGTTTCGAAGGCATTCGCCTCGTTATGCGCTTTATTAGCTCCATTTGTAGTCGGGAATATATTTTTGTTATTCCGCACACTTAATTGTGCACTTTGACATTTAAACGGGCATTGTTCAATGTTTGACTTTTCAGGCACGATTGTCTTTTAACACGTTGGGCTATATCAGTTGGCAGTAAGATATGTTATATAAATATGCACATGTACATAAAATAATAAACTTATCAAACCGTTCATAAATTACTTGTACATATAATTTTAAACGCTAACAAAATTTACGAATTATCCAAAATCATGATATAATAATTATTGTAAATATTTATTTGTCGCTGCTATTTTTAACAAGAAAACTTAATATCTTTGTTTGTTTGGCAATCGTAAAAAAATCGTTTATTTTATTCAAGTAAATACCTGTAATTCTGTTAATTTAATTCCATGTTAACTGAGGTTAGGTTATAATTTTAATTACCATATATAATAATAGATTTAATGACGGCATATTACTATTTTAATTACGTATGCATACTATTTATGTTAGAAACTACTAGGTTACAGGCGTATGCCTAGTTCAGAAGTAACTACTTCGTGTTATATGCTCATGTGTATTCTAAATAAATAAAAATTGCGATATACTTTTTTTAAACAGAAAAAAATTACATTATTGATAGAATCGGCGTTAACTTTGTAGAGTTTAATCATAATGGATGGATATAAATGAAATAGTTTCTCTCGAAACTCGAGTAGTGCTAATAAACTTAAGTAGAGTAAAAACGTTGTTTCATTTATATCCATCCAAAAAAAAAAGACATTTAGTTTAAAATACTTTCATCATTTTATGATGTTCCGGGTCTTTAAGATAAATAAACAATATTATCCTCGCACGTTTTATGTTAGCAAATCATAATACAGTAACTTATAACACACAACACTGTATTTAAGGGCTCCAATAAATAATAATGTTTTTACACTCAGCATGACATAAAACATTCACCTCTGTGCCGAAAATTCGTCATGTGACGTCACGTCACCGCACCCCTCCAGCCGGGGAGTGTGGGGTGGGGGGTGTTAAGTGTATCACACAACCAGCGTTATAATATCAAATAATTTGATAATGTATGAATAGGAAAAATGCGCAACTATAAAATGGGGTTCGTTTTTTTTTTTTACCTTTCGCATTTTGTTCAACGCAGGGTTGCCAGAAGCCGGAACGCAAGAATATATTTATTAATATAATGACGTCGTCTTCAGTTTTTTATCCGCCATGTTAATAAAGAAATCAAAAAATAGTTAAAAATTGTAGTAATCTTTTGATACAGCGTTATTTGTTTGTGATACATTTTTTGTCAATAAAAATATACTATATGATTTAAAAACATTCATTCAAGAATAATTGGGGCATGAACATTTTTGTATAACTAAAAAATTAATTTACCATCACGCGGTTTTGCCGCGGGGGTGATATTACCGTAGTTAATTAAATTGCTAATTTAAATATAATATATTTGATCATTTTAGGAAAGTAAAAAGTAAATTGACAGATTTACAAAAAATTTTGACAGCATTTTATGAATGCAGTTGAAATGAGATTATGTAGGCGTATGTGTGGCAGATCCATTTATGACAGAGTAAAGAATGAAAAACTAATTTTACCACAGTGAGTAAGATTAAGAAAGGATCACTTAGGTGGTTTGGTCGTATAGAACGGATGAATGAGGAGAGAATGGTAAGAAAAATATTTGACGCAATTTTTGATGGCACCAGAGGTAGAGGACGTCCGCGGAAGTCTTGGCCATCCAGATACTGGAAAATTGTCCCGTCAGAATCCTCAATAATGTGAATGAGGTGAGAATTGTGTGTCAGGACAGAAGAGTGTGGCGCTCTATCCTCTCTGCCTACCTCCGCAGGAAACGGCGTGATGTCTTCAAATCTGATATAAAAACCAGATATCTTTACGATATAAACCAATGACATAATTTTTATCCACACTACATTACTTAACCCCAGTGTAGCAAACGCGGTGCATCGGGGACCGTGTTAAATATTGTCTCGAAATTCCGTCTGCGCCCTAGTGTCGTATGTGTTGTGTTGTAATGTCGAGTTAGGTATCAGAATATTATTGCAAAGCGAAATAAAGGCGAAGCGAAGATTTTTTCAGTTGCGATTGCATATAAAAATACCAAAGAACACATTTTTGTTATTTTTATAATATACCATATATATAACACTTATATAGAGGCCCTTTTTTCATTTTGGACTGGGGCCCAATTTTTATATTTACGCCACTGCTTAACCCTAAAATAACAAACACGCTTGCCCTTTTGCCGACCCTGCCGGGAAAAGAGAATAGACAGCATGCGGAGCTTTTGTGGAGTTTACTTTGGTATATGGGAGGGGGGAGGGGGGGGGGATTCCACTGCGCATTAGTCGAATAAACATATCAGCCACATCTCCGTAAGAGTACACAGAGCGAATTTTATCCTCCTATTTTCTAGATTTTTTAGTTAGAAATATATTTCAAAGTTGGCCGTTTTTATTTTTCTCATATACCTATCTAACAACTCGAAAAGATTACTCGCATGTTTCCTTTGAATTTGGTCATCACTTTAAATTATTTTCGTGGTGGTTTCCGAGACCAAGTAACTAAATTAAACTAAACTAAGTAATTAAATATAAAACATATATATCACTATTTTTTTAATTATATTTAATGGAAAATATATGGAAGTATGGGGTAATTACAGGGCTTACGACCTATTTTCGGCTGGCTTAAGTGATCACTTTATATAAACATAACTTTCACTAATTTTCATCCCTTAATTTTTGAAAGTTGTATATATGTTAGTATGTGGTCGCTTCGAGTACCACTACGCCATCGCCATCTATGGACCAAATTTGATATTTACTTTTCCATGTTTTAAATAGCATATATGTCATCACTATGAGATATCTGATATTTGTTTAATAACAGTGTCTTTGTAGGTAAAAATCCAGTAATTGTGTGTTCTTGGACATTAATATAAATTTGAATAGTTCTTAAAGACTTCTTCTTCTTTTTTTTGTTCCCTATCCGTTTACCGGACATTAGCTATCATCACTTTGTTTACTACGGCCCGGTGCAGCTCTACAGTAGACTCGCCACGATGTTCTCCATCTTCCAGGGCCCCTACTGCATTATGAGGTGCGAGATCATCTCGTAC
Source organism: Eubasilissa splendida (assembly GCA_031772225.1). Classification (NCBI taxonomy): domain Eukaryota; kingdom Metazoa; phylum Arthropoda; class Insecta; order Trichoptera; family Phryganeidae; genus Eubasilissa; species Eubasilissa splendida. Next base: position 14,447,261 of record CM062861.1, on the reverse strand, counting down.
TTCTCCAGATGTTTTATCACATGTCTGAGATATTAAAGTTTTCGGAATTTTATAGTTTTAAATACTTTTTTTTTATTCCCCCGGACAATAAATATCTTTATTTGTAACTCTATCCATCCAGCTAATTTTGAGCATTCTTCTGTAAATCCACACCTTAAATGATTAAAGTTGCTTTATCATTTCTTCCGTAAGTGTCTATGCTTCCATTTCATAAAATAATATCGAGAACATGTAGCATCTGACCATTCTCATTCGTAATCTAAAGTTGTGATAAAGTTTGCACGAGCTTGCTCAATGCGACATTTGATTTCAACAGAAGGATCCCATATTTAATGTATATTGCAACCTTAGTATATAATAAATACTTTGAATCTTCTCCAATTTATTCCAACAATATAAACACTTTCATTATCAGGCGCGTTATGTTTTCTATTGAGCATTTCGTTTTAGTTGTATTAGTAAGTTCTAACCCAAAAGTCTCAAATGTGTTCTTAAAACCATTTCATTAATGAGAAGATCGTCGAAAATATGGTTTCACAATGAAATCTATTTTGAAAGTATAAAACACAGACTAGTAAATGAATAAATGAATAGACATGAAATAAAATGTACACATAGGAGTGGAGTTTGGGAACATTAGTTGCGGGACGAGGGGCATTCTACACACATTATTTGTGGAAACATAAATCCGATGGTTTATGACAGTATTTACTCTTCGAAAATTAAATCTTTGTGTAATCAAGACGTATTTTTTACATTAATGCATATTATATTATATTCAAATTTTCGTTTCAATCGAGTCATATATTTAAAAAAAAGTCGCGGAGCTATTTGATCGCGTAAGTGGTACCAAAATGATCACGTGAGTGACATCAAAATGCAGATACTTAAACAAGGATATCTCGTTGGATTATGTTAATATGTTTGATAGTTTGTGGTGTAAAAGTATTTTTTATATAAATTTAATTATTCATTTTATCCAAGTAATGTTGAGTACTCTCAGGTCATACATATTTATAATCTATAATGTATTGTTGAGGTGTAAGCTGGCGGTCTATTCTCCACCGACTAGATCAGCGGAGAAAACATTAAATGTGGGTATGGATCTCGGAAGTCATCTTGCCGACGATTTTTCTTTTCACTTGTGATAAATTTACAACTTGTGTAATTCACAGAAATCTACTCTACATTATTCAAAGAAGTTACTATTAATGACTGTGGTTTATTACAAAAAACATAGCGATCATTACAAATGCAAACTAGAGTAATGCTTAACAAATATAGTCTGCGAGGAACGTTCAAAGTTGAAGATGTAGAGCCGCCATCACGGTAGGTTCGCAATTCAGCGCAGACATACAAAAATGGAATAATAATAATACATGACCTTGGGTTTGGGACGCGCTACTCCTTGTTTCGGACTCGTTACTTATAATCCCTTGTCTCCACGTACTGATTTGAAATTAATTGGCTTATAGGGCCGGGTCATCCGCTACCCTTATCGGTAGATCGTGACCAGCGATTGGACACCCATCCACAACCCGTTTGCGACATCGTCCATCATTAGTTCCGGAGTTCTTCATCCCGCACCCAAAAGGGAAATAAAATATTTTGCATGAATACAATGCAAATTAGGATTTATTCACTAGTAATTGTGACTATTTCTCTTACTCAGTATCCCATTATGGATTTATTAATTTACACGAATTTAAATTAACTCGTCCTACGGTCGGCAGCCCCGCCGTCCAGCGCCATCCTGGCGGTCGGTGGCACGCGGTCTAACGCGACAACCTACCGCGCATGTGCGAGAGTGTTGCCATATTCAACATTTTATTCTTCACCCGAATTATATAGACGATTTAAATAATTCACCTGCTAACGTATTTACAACGTTGCAGTATATACTGACGGTACTGTCAATATGAATCGGTAATAAAAGGGATTAAATTTTTCTGACAAACTTGTTCCTATGCATCGTAATTTTTTTCCATATCAATTCACGCTGTGAATTCATCATAGCAATTGTCTTCCAATCGGAATGGAATTAAAACAGCCTGCGTTGTAAAGCATCGAAACTGATTAAAAAAATGAATTTTCCATCACGCTACAAGCGCTCGTGGCCGGCTCGGCGGCGTGTGATCTGGGTGATCTGGCCGGTGATGCAGCAGTGAGATCGCAGGAGATCACGAATGTAATGAGAAGATTATAGGTAATTTATCAGGAAGGTATTTCTAAATCTTCAATTAGTGTGTTTGTTTCACCAGAGCTCTTCGGTTCGTTTTTTTTTTACTGGATTAGACGCGTTCTCTTGTAGATACACGACCAATTCCAGCTAGCTTTCGGTCATGTTAAAATCCGTTTTATACACAGACTACCTATAGACATGAACTAACGGAAATTCATTATTTCAATATTTTCATTTTGATGTCACTCACGTGATCACGCAATCAAATAGCTCCGTGACTTTTTAAAAATATATGACTCGATTGAAACGAAAATTTGAACGCTGACAATACAATATGCATTATTGTAAAAAATACGTCATGTATTTACTGTTGCATATATGTATCATAAGCTATCGGATTTATGTTTCCACAAATAATGTATGTAGAATGCCCCTCGTCCCGCATCTAATGTTTCGAACCCCTTTCCTATGTGTTCACTTTATTTCATGTCTATTCATTTATTTGTATGTGGTTTTATATAATACTTACATACGTACCATAATGCAGTTTCTTCGCAGGAGTAGATAGAGAGGATAGAACGCTGCACTATTCTGTCCTTGCACATACGCATGGTCTCGTCCACTTGTATACATCGTCTCATGCACGTTTCTCGACTGTTAACGCTTCTCACAGGGCCGTCTTCTAGTAGAGTATGGCCAGTGAAAGAAACACATTTAAAGAAGGGGTGTCCCTAGTTCAATATGACGCCAATCAGCATACATTTAAATTATTACAGTACGGGTTACATGCGAGTCTGAATATTTTGTTGTATCAGATCGCTTTTTAATATATTCAACCTAATTGCGCGTGGCAGAAAACCCAGCCAGTTCTCACCTTGTATATCTTCATTGCCATCCTCTTCTCGCTCATACGTTTCACTTGACTAAACCATCTCAGCGACTTTTCTTATTCTATCGACTATTCTACAATCAGCTCTACACTCGTTCTTAATTTGTTCACACATTTTATATAATAATACATATTTAAAAAAAACTTAGATAACAGAGGCTTAAACTGCTGCATACGTATATAAAAATTTGCATAAGTAGAATTTCTGTAAACATATAACATCATTTATATTATCTTCTGTGCAGTTTCATTTTTATATTAATGATAAGAGTAATCTGTTTCAAAACGATCTTTCGCCTATCTCACTCAGTAATGGCAAAAATATAGAGATTAACGCAGCTAAATACATTATTTACCTTGATAACGCCATAATTATAACAGCTAAACACGTCTCCACTCGGATAGCATTACTTCTGGTTTTCAACATTATGCCGCTAGTTATGTCGCTCTGGCTACTTGGTAATATCGGCGAGATTTTACTGTTACTATGATCCGCCATGGTATTTTAACTTTTTATTTCTCGCTATATTGAAAATTAGACAAGTACTAATTTAAAAGCGCCCTAATATTTTAGATATTTTACACAATTCTTATTATTTGATTTTAGACCATCACGGTTAGATAGATTCAAGTAATTTTTGTCCTCAATATACACAGTTATAATTAGATGATATTTTAGTTTTCGATATCTTTTCAACTGGAATAATGGTGTGTCACATTCCCGCAATGTTAATTACTAAACGTTTAAAAAATGTAAAATAATGCAAAGTCTGATTTTCCCACTAGCGGTGGCCAACGTGTGTATAGAGGCCGTTTATAGCGCGGCTGCCGTAATTGGGGAAAATGTTTCATTAAACAGCTTAGGGACCGACGGTGCGAGATTTTAATAAAGTTTTCTCTCGAGCAGTGAATCAGGACACACCCTGTTGAAGATGCCTCATCCAATCTTCGTCCACCCTGTTGCACACATCACTTCTCGTTACCTTCATACTTGTCCGTTCAGCTAGCTCCGATAAATAGATACCGCGCCGTGCAATACTACCGCTCTCCGTACCGTAGTGTACCAACCGCCGCACATACTTACCTACAACCCCTGTACTGTATCGGGGACTATTAACTCGAAGTTATTTATATATTTTATAGGGCTATCTTCATACATATTTCAACTCATAAACGCTTTTCACTAATATCCCCTAAAAACATCAACCAGTTCGCTAAAATAATTATAATCATCACATTATCATTTATCCTGTTTTAAGAATCTTGAAAATCATTTCAAAACGGCGAAACTTTTTCAGAAAAAGTCGCTACAGGGATTCACAACAAAATTGTGTTCTTCATAAAATATTGTGAAATATATCTGATATATGAATGCTTAATTTTATTGTAAGTATTTAGCATCAAACGGTTCGGCGAGAAGTTTTCATTTATAGCAAACGGTTCGCGAGAACCGGTGTGAACTCAGGGGAACATCGCTGGTCTTACACAAGCATTTAAAAATACAAATCGAACATACGTACTTACTTTCGTATTATATAATAATGTGTATGATACTGTTTCTTATTACTGAGGCCAAAAAAAGGTTATTAAACATTGTCATCCAGCAAAATTAATCGGTTCTATGGCTTAAGCAGTAACACCCGACAGTTTTACGTCTACCATTTAAGTTATCTGGATTGCAAAAAACTCTTGAAGATATAGAGGCGTCATGTTATGTAGCCAGTACAACTTAAATTCTATGCTTTCAGGGAAATGAAGCGAATGTAGTCCATATTTATATTTTATAAGATCTGAAATTACATTTTTAATTTCGTCGATTAATTATTATTTCATTTATTTTAAATATATCTACCCAACTTCCATCACTGCTAGATAATTTGACAAATAACCAACGAATTGAGGAAATTTTTTAATTTTATTAAAAATTTAATTTAAAAACATTTTATTCAAAATAGAGTTTTCGAATACAAATAACAATATAGTGTATATATCTGAACACAGGTATTAATAAAAAAACTATACGCGTTCATTAAAAAAATTACACGGTTCCGGCACTAGGCTTTTGTTGTTATACACGATCACTACGGATCAGCGAATTTCCTTTTGTTAACTTGGCATCCAATTAGATTAGCTAGCTAGCTAAGTTATTAACCTATTGTCTATTCAGCTAATATAACATTTTTTACATAATCACTGTCATTATGCGTATAAAATGGCGTTAACATTATAGTACTTACTGGTGGCTTGAATCTTATGTTTTGTTAAATAATTTAACACATGTGTGTGACCTCGTATTTTCGTCATGTGGCTATGTCTGGCTGTACGCAGTAAATCATTACAACTTCAGATTGGATTCTTTAATGGGCATAGCGTCATTTGTTCATAACTAAGTTATTTAAAATTTGAATATGTAAAAAGATGATTATCCATTAGACTTTATCGTGTAAAACATGATACCATTTAGAAAGTGCACCAATTTGATGCACAAGGGCGCGCGTTAAATTTGTAATATTTTTCGTGCCAATATGTAATGGACATAAAGCAAAGTTATGAATAATTGTGACATATTTTTACGCTATTATCAAAACAAACACTTTGGTCCAGGCCGAGAAAAGAATATTGTTTTGTTTATTATCCCTCGTGCTATGGTATTCCGGGCAGATTTATACGTCACCCCTGTGGAAATATTCCATCAGTCGGCGGGGCGGAGGGTGGCGGTCGGCGCGGGGGGCGCTCTGCTCCGGGGGTTCTATCATCCCTCTGTGAGACATCACAATAAAATAAAAATACCATAAAAATGATTTGTGTGACGAATGGACGAAAGGAATTCTCCGCCGAGCAAAGTTTGCGGCGGCTGTGTGCGTGTATGGATGCGCTCGGGGATATAAAGCTTTTAGGAGACAAGGAGGAAAATAGCATACGCAGAGTTGTTCGAGTATTACTCGATCCTTTTAATTATTGTGTCATCATGTGTGCAGGATTGTCCGAAGCTCTTAAAAAATTACAATTTTATATGATAGATGGCGCGTTACTCGGTTTTTTGGTTGATCCATGGAGAAAAGGGTTAATATACCTATATATTTTTAATACGATGGAGAATTCCAATATTACATTCTTTAATAAAAAATGATTCCTTAAAATACTACGTTTTTTATAAAGTTACACGAGAACACATACCGATAAATAAATCAATACTAATTTTAATGTATTAATAATAAATATATACATATACATTTTGTCGAAAAATATTGTTTTTGCGCTACCGAAATTCGAACCTGGATCTCTATTTTTAATCCGGGGAAGTACACTACCAGTTGTGTTATAGCGCCAGTATTTTTCATGACAAATTTTCGAACCCATATGTTACACTTTTTCAAATTAATACATCTGTCGTTCCATTATTTGAAAGGCATTTATATTGTTTTTACGGAATCTCAAATGCCTTTGAAGACTGCAGACGCCAGAATTATCAATTCATTTTTATTAAATTTTGGACACTTTGTAATAAATATATCAATATTTAAAACAATAATGTTGTTTACGGACAGTAACAATTATTTTTTCAATTTAGAAATTGAAAAAGGTGTATGCTTTAATTCATGATAATAAATAATAATATTATTAAGGAGAACACATTCTTATTGTAAAGTTGTAATTATTCAGAACATAGGACTGTGATATTTTAAATACTAATTAAATGTATTAATTAGAAAGATATACATATAAAATCAATAATTCACCTTCCCCGGATTGGAAAGAGGTCTAGGTTCTAATCCCAGTAGCGCAACAACAATATTTTTCGATAAAATTGATAATATATGTATATCTTTCTGTTTAATTAGTATTTTAATAATAATATTGGATAATTTGTATAGTGCAATTTTCGTAAAACCTTTCACCTCTAGGGCGCTTTACATATAAATTGTTTATAGTCCTACTTTTATTTTTAAATTAAAAATTGTTATTCAATTATTGAAATGATTTTTTAAGAAAGTTCTTTTTTAGTCTCTTATTAAATAAAGTCTCTGTTGCACTGTTCATCATGACGCTCCACGCTTTTGCGCCTGCTACCGCGAATGCCCGTTCACTTAATGTAGGCTTCTGGCAACGGTTGGTCGGTTCTACAACCCTTCCTGCGGCTGAAGTAGAGGCTGATCTGAGAGTTTGACGTCTACCATTCAAATTGTCTGGGATACAAAGCTCTTGAATATACAGATAGTCGAAAGACTGGTAAAAATCATTCATACTCGTACTAAGAGCGACCCTGTGTCATGATAGCCTATTTAAAATTGATAACTTTTATGTTCAATTGTCAATTCTAAACAAAATTATTAAAAAGAGAAAGCGAATACCTTAAAAATAATAATACGTATATAGTAAAATGATTTAAAAAATGTAACATGTGAAGTATATTTTAATGAGAATTTCATAAAATTGTGTATAGTGAGAATAAACAATTTAATTTGAAATAATATACATCCGCTCCTCTTTCGTTAATTCTCCATTCTATTGTATATAGATTTACCACACATCCGTTATTTCCAGCTATTTCCAATACATTTCGTTTACTTTCGTTCGTAAAAAGTAATAATATTATATTAAGTTGCTGTTGATAATACTGGTATCTGAAATATAATTTTAAAAATGGTAAACTATAATTAGAGAACATTTTCTAATTATACATATTAATTAAAATATTCTCATCAAGTGCATTAATTTCAAAAGAATAAGCCACTCATTTGTACCGCACACGGAACTATCGAAGCTCCAGGATAGCTGAAAACTCCAGGGGGTGTTTTCCTTGCCGGGAAAGCTGAACCGTCCGCGGAGCCCCCTTCAGGCCGGACGCAGTTCCACTCTTCATTCACCTCCTGCATTTCCTGTTTCCCTCTTCCAAAACGTCACGTTACGCCGCATTTGTTGCGGACTTTGTACGTTTCCGGTATTTTTTTTCTCCGCTGGTTTGTATCGTGTTGCGTGTTTTGATATTAGACGTACTCTCCCCGACGTTTATCGGACGGGGCGAATCTTCGGGGATTTTTAGGGTTTTTCAGGGATTTTGTGATTTTCAAATATACTGCCCGCAGTTTTATCGGTTTCATTGCCGGAAATATTTCACCTGTCGTGGTACCGCGCTTGAGGTATCCAAGCTTCTCGCACACCTCTCGCGCGTAATATTTTTGAATTTATTTATTTATTACAATGATTAACATATTTCGTTTTTTGTTACAGGTAAGATATCATTACAAGTTCGTGTAGCGAAAATCATACCACCTAGCGGTAAGTAATGCAAACTAAAAATTGTGATTTTCTACATATTATTGGAACGTTATTATGCGGAATACAGCCAGTCCATAATTTTGAAAACTAAATGAGATATTGTATTTATCTGACACAGTAAAGTCAAATCTACTTACTTACCATCACATGATTTCTGCGCGAGAGTAGGTAGAGAGGATAGAGAGCCATACTCTTCTGTCCTGACACACAATTCTCGCCTCATCCACATTAAAACATATTCTCATACAAGCTCGCTAGCAATTTTGGCTTCTAACAGGATCTGGACGTCCTCTATTTCTGATGCCATCAACACTTGTGTTATATATCTTTATTACCATTCTCTTCTCATTCATCCATTCCATATGACCAAACCACTTAAGTGATCCTTTCTTAATCTCACTCAAATCAAATCTTATTCGGGTCAAATCTATATTTTATCAAAAGCAAGCTGTTTTCATACAAAAATTCGTAATAGTTGCCTTCCAAAAAGTTTGTAGATTTCATAAACCCTATTTTAAAATCTTAATCTCTAAAATCAATTAAAAGTTATACAAAATTTGGTACCTATGTGGTAAAAGTATTTATGTATATTTTTTTATTTAGTTATAAAAATTATAATATTCTTTCATCTAGTTTGCAACACTAACATTAAAAAATTAATAAATTATATCAACTAGCATTAGGCAAAGAGATTATAAATACAAAAAAAAAAATGTAAACATATGAAAAAAGATCAGTCATCAAACTTAGATACTACATATTCTGTACTTAACCTACGAAAAGTAGTGAGACTGGACAAAGAAATTTATTTATTTACTCTTTTTACAAGAGCACTTTCATCATAATTTTGAGTTTTATGCGGCTGGCTGCTTTCTGCACAACTATGTTAATTTAAAAATGAAAAATAATTAGTCACAAATCGTTATTATTATTTAGGGAGGGTTGTTGACTAACTACATTTTGAATTTCGGAGAAAATTGATAATAAGTGGGTGTCAGTCATAGTGTTGGTCCAACACCTTCTGTTTTAGAGTTGAGATTGTACCATTGTCGTAAGAAGTTAGCTGATATCATCAACAAGAGAGGAAACTTGGAGCATATTCGCGTGAAGTGCTAAGAAAGGGGTGAGATTGCGGTTTCATCATGTTTCCAGGTCTATAATTGATCTGTAGGTATTTTATTTGCGCGTTATATTCATAACAAATAGATATTTTTACTATTTTCAATCTAAAATTAATGTTATAAAAATAGATTTTTTAATAGGGATGGAGCTTACAATTTTAGATTTATTTTTAAATAGAGGTGTGGACACGAAATACGTGTCACATCAATATTCTTACTATTTTAAAACTAAGCTAAACGCTTGTGCTATGAAAATAATACTAACTTGCTGATCTCCTGGAACGAAGCGCGAACCCCCGACCACTAGATCACTAGGCCAGCGTCTTAATCACTAGACCAACAAGCTCTTCAACTTTACACGGGTATAAGTGTGTAAAACACAAAACCAAATTAATACTAATTGAATGTATTAATTAGAAAGATATACATATAAAATCAATTTTATCGAAAAATATTGATGTTGCGCCACCGGGATTCGAACCTTGATCTTTTTCCTAACCGGGACCCATGTTCTGAATAATTACAACTTCACAATAAGAATGTGTTCTCCTTAATAATATGAAAGTATTGATCGAGTATTATGCAGCGGCGTGCAGTCAAACCTTTGAAATCAGCTGTACTTAAGTGTAAAATAAATCAAAATAAAATGTAAACGTAGTAATATTCTTATCACAATTAATAATAATAATAACAATGGATAATTTGTATAGCGCCATTTTTGTAAAAACTTTCACCTTAAGGGCGCTTTACACATAATCTGTTTATATTTCTACAATTATCTATGTTTTTTAAAATTAAAAAATCCTTATTTTCACTTATGGAAATGATTTTTTGAAAAAGTGCGTTTTTAGTTTCTTCTTAAATAAAGTCTCTGATGCACTGTTAACGGAGGGCAATGAGTTCCACGCTTTTGGGCCTGCCACTGCGAATGCCCGTTCACTAAATTTAGACTTCTGGCAACGGCTGATCGGTTCTACAACCCTTCCTGCAGCTGAAGTAAAGGCTGACCTGAGAGTTTGACGTCTACCATTCAAATTGTCTGGGATACAAAGTTCTTGAAGATATAGAGGCGCCATGTTGTGTGTCGCCTTGTACATCAACCAGCACAATTTAAATTCAACTCTTTCAGGGAATCGGAGCCAATGTAGCTGATGTAAAAGGGATGTTATATGAGAGAATTTGGAAATTCAATTATTATCATATTATTCAGATTTCAATGTATCACGTTTTTCGTTAGATAAATTATATAATTTCGCTTTATTTTCTAAAATATATAGTTATGGACGGCTTATTCAATGTACTGACCGCACACGCCTGGTATAATATATGCGTTAATTAGGATATAATGTAAAATTGATCAAAACATACTGACTAGGATTAAAAAATGTTATCGCTTGTTTAGATCGGTGGTTTGGTCATGTAGAACGAATGAATGATGAGAGGATGTTCGGAAAAGAAAATATAAATAGAAATAGAAGACGTCCGCCGAAGAATTGACATGGACAAGTTAACCAGATATTGGAAGAAGATCTTGTTAGAAGGCTCAATAATCGACGAGCTTACATGAGAAGATGTATGAATGTGGATAAGGCGAGAATTGCGCATTAGAACAGAACTTGTGGCGCTCCATCCTCTCGGCGAAACGACGTTACGGTAGTTAGTTAGTATTTTAATGCACCCCAACGAAACACGGTTCCGTTTTCCGCTTTTCCCCAGACAAACGTTTTATTTAATTTTTAATAACGGATATAAAAGCACTTTTTTCCGAAATGCAGCGAGGATAATTTGCATTACAAACCGCCCGCGCATTCCGCCCGCCATAACACAAGCCGTAATAATAAACTTAAAGTGTTATCTGGATGTAAGGAGTGCGGGGGCGAACAAGGGATGAAAGGAGCTCTGTCCAAGTTTAGGCGGTGCCGAGATAACAAAGCCCCCCGTGACACAATGCCAGTGTGTCGCTCATTGTCGACACGGCGCGCGCTTTTGATTCCTCCTCAACCGCCCGGTGTGAAATTCACCGCGCAAGATACGGACAATTGGGGGGCCTTTGGTCCACTTTAACTGCTTTTTGTGACACTAAAACCCAAACTACGTATTCTACACGAATGTGCAAGAAATATTTTGACGCGGAAGTATTCTTCAGTTCCTGATTTCTTATAGCTCTACCTATATATACTAGGCACTAGAGAGTCACATATTTCTACTGTAGATACCTAAATAATTTTCAAGAACTGATTACATTTTGAGAGTTCATAAGAAATAAGTATGAACAATTTGGAGCTAATATAGATCTAAACAAATGTCAGACATCTCATTGAGACAAAGCTATTTTTTATTATATTTAATAGAAAATATTTGGAAGATGGGTTAATTACAGGGCTTACGACCTGTCTTCGGCTGGCTTAAGTGATCATATATGTATATATATATATATAACGTTCATCAATTCTCACCCCTCAATCTTCATTTTTATCAAATTTTTGTATATAAGTTGTATATATGTTAGTATTATATACATATACAAAGTGATCACTTAACCAGCTAAAGACAGGTCGTAAGCCTTGTAATTACCAGATACTTCCATATATTTTCCATTAAATATAATAGAAAATAGTTTTGTCTCTATGAGACATGTAATATTTGTTTAATAACAGTGCCTTTGTAGGTAAAAATCTAGTAATTGTGTGTTCTTGGACATATTCAAATATTGCTGATATAGATCTTTTTCTAGCGTAGTCAGTCATCCAAAGGAACTTTTATTATTTATTTGTTGATTCTTTTATTATTGTACTTTATCGTAGAAGTTTATAGAGTAAATGAGGGTTATGTCTTGACTAACAATTCCTAGAAAAATAATATATAAATTACATTCATTTCTCAAACTTCATTATTAGTGTTAGAAGCTTGCATACAAGAAGATGTATGGAAAGTAATTTAATTAAATATTATGAGTCATGTCTTATGCTCACGTAATCTAAATATATGAAAGAACATAAAAATTAAACCTCCATACCTACCTCAGAAGAAGGTCACCGTGAAAAGAAGTTCCTGCCCTTAAGATACAAGTAGTCCTTGTCCGACGCGCCTAGCAAATTTTCAATTTCATCCATAACTTTCGTCTTTTCGGGGCATTTATTTATTTAAATTAATTAAAAAGCAGCCGACCTCCTAATGGCCGCCGCTTTGTGATGATACCGAAGCTAATTTTAAGGTTGACAGGGATTTTTTCAGCCTCTTGATCCGAGGTACGTGACCGATTTGATGCAATTAAAAGCTGAATAAAAAATGTGAGACCACATCGATTTTGACTTCTTTCAAACTGGGATTCCTTTGATCTTGGCTGATCGGTATAATCAAAAAGCTTACTCGTTTCTCTAAGAAGAAAATACGTTTTATTAGTTTTCATAAAATATCCGATACCTAATCATTCGCAGCCCACGCTTATATCAATTCATGTACCATTACGTAGATATTTATTTGATTAAAAAAGTATTTTTATTAAGAATGTAAAGTCATTTTTTTAATTGTAGATTGTATAATATTAATTTTGGTCGAATGAATTACGCATATTTTATAAACAATTACAAATATTGATACAACATGTGTATCGCCTTTGTTTATTTGGTAGAGAGAATATAATATCAATCTCATTAATCTTAGGATTTTTATACCACCTATATCAATTTTCGTATATACTATCTGTATATTTTATATTTTATATCCATATTCTAATATACACATGTCTTACTAATTTTTAAAATAATTTTACAGTAAATATTGTAAAATTTACCACGAGTACATTAATATGTATAATATCATTTTTAATAAAAGAGGTGTATTGTAAAATCGAAACAAATAATTTTATGTAAATAATAAAGATGTTCATCGATCGACCGCAATTAAAAATGTCATTTGAATTGTGAAAAATAAGGTTGAAATGCTAGTAACCAGAAACATATTAATATCATAAAAATAAAATAAGGATTAAAGTATCGTACGTACATTTTTAAAATTATTAACAAAATAGTGTCGGAAATATAAAAATCAGAATTTGTAATGATGTTGTAATATGTGTACTTAATTGTTTTAATTCTTACGTTTTTTTAAAGAAACCATCATATATACCTACGTCTTTCACGCTACCATCTAAGGACCGGTTATGAACACTTGTTTTCAAATATAACGATTGTATATTTATTTTGAACAAGGTATAAAAAATATTTCCATGATGTATTTACCCTCCCGTGTGCACTTTTCACGGGTAAAAATATTCTAAGATAGAAAGAAAAGGTGTCTGTCTCTGTTACATTTTAGGGGAGCGAAGTAATGAAGTGCTTAATATTAAAATACTGTGAATTAGGTTGTTTGAAAAATGAAAAAAAAAGTTGAAATTGTCTCGAGCGCTACTTGGACGTGTTATGAATTTGAAATGAACTCGGCATTGCTAAGGTAAGAAGGTGCTCGGAACGACACGTATTTATTGCAAATTAAATTTTCTCATTGAAAATATGAGAGAATCTTTACCAAAAGTGTGATGTTACGCGAACAGAACAATGCGCTATAAATATTGTAAAATGAAAGTTTTAGGAAAATGTACGTATTAATTGCACTCTCATTATAATTGTAAGTATCATTAGAATTGCGTCAGTCGGTGCTTTGTTCATCGTGCGTATTAAAAATTCCATAAAAATTTTTCTCCGCATTTTGCGAAATAAAACGATATAATATTGACAGACCCGTGACTCGCTCGGTCTGCCCGCACTGGTTCAATCCACTTAGAAACAAAAGTTATAATAAAATCACTGAGAACTTTTGAACGTATCTCGGTTTTGTCTTTGTTTTGTAGTTTACGATTTATCTGTGAAATATTTTCCGACAAGTTAGTAAAGTGTGAGATGGTGAGATCTTACTTCTCACTTTGCTGACCTGACATAAACACACAACTTTTACTTTCCTCCAGATAAAATTGTCGTGTCGACAGTTTTTTCTGTTTTCTCGCCGAGTGAAGTATGTACGGCAGAAACGAGCCAAGTAGAAGTTCCATTATGTATTAGGCTCGCAGGAGACAGCGAGATAGTAAACGGGGAAACCGGAGTGTAAGGATGCCATTTGTTTTTATCAAGCTACCCCTACCTATCTAGCCGCTACCCTGATCCCCATGGGAGACTCAACGCTTCGTTTTTCGAAACCTTTTTTGCCTCATTCCCTCAGTGATCCCCCTTTTTGGCAACAATGAAGAAGAATGGCGTTTTAGTGTGTTCATAGAAAACTCTTCTTTTATTTCATTTCTGATAAGATGGGCAATTTTCTCCTGGCCATTAAAATAACTTCCCGCAAAGGCAGACAGGGGTACCTGGGTGCGGTTGGAACGGTAATCGACATCGAACAACGGAACAAAAACTGATAAGCTTTAATTTTTTAAAGAAACTTTTCCGATACAACTTGCGTAAAAACTTGAGTTTTGATATGAAGCGGAGATACGCCATTGTTTTAGGCCTTTCGGCCAATTTGTGTAGCTATATTCAAATTATCGACTTTCTTTAGAATTGCGGTATTTCATTTACATATAAATATCACGCATTTCACTCGGGTAGCGCACGATCATCGCATGCCAAGAAATATTTAAGACCGTGGCCTTTTTCAAGAAAGAACGTTCGTAAAAACAAACTTAATTCGAAAGTGTACTAATAATGATGCCCGGATTCGAACACAACGCGAGGGAAAAGTTTAAAATACACCCCTTTCCCGGAGGGTGCGTCGGCGGGGCGGGGAGGGGGCGCGAGGGGCGGTCAAATCGCCACTCCTGCGGGCGGCAGAGCATAAAAGCAGCGCCGAGTAGGAAACTTGTTCCTAACAAGCAACCGGAGATGGGTGTGAAGTCTGGCGAGAAGGAAAATAAGAAAGTAGAAGAAGTTCGGAATAACGAGAGACTGGAACGCGGAAAACAACACCAGGAGATTTATGGCTGTCGAGGCCCGCAGGAAGAAATTCTATACGGATCGTGTGACGTCACTGGATACGGCGCAGAGTCGGGTTGTCGAGATGAGAAAACACTTTGACAGATCACACCCGGTTACGTAAAGCAACTACACCGACGTGCCTAGTGTTCATTACATTACACCGCCGCTTTCATTAAAAATATTCTAACTAAAATATCTGTTTCGCGAAATTACCACGTAACATTTTTCCGCAGACGCGAAATGCGATGGCGATATTTCACCCCCTCCCTTACTTTCGAATCGCATCGCGGGTTTTATTTTAATCGAAAGAGTGTCATTTGAGGCAGTCATCCAAAATTAAATTGAAAAAAAGGTACCAGGAGCGCAGGAAGGCGGCAGAGGAGGTGAGCGAGCTGTGAAGGAAGCGAGATACTACAGTCTCCAGTCGTGATAAATCACCTTCGGGAAATTAAAAGCAGAGGCAAAAACAATGCGTCGCGGTGCGAAATGAAGCGGAATAATGCGAGCAGAGTCGGCGCGGCCACCTATCAAATAATGCCATAAACACTAGCATAATTTTATGTTTTTAATAGAGAATATAGTGTTGGGTTTTTTACTTTTACATTTACCAGTTCCAGAATCGACACCAGGCGCCTTCAAAATATTTTTGATTACAAAAAAGCGTCGTGTATTAATTCTCACATGATAAGCCAGCGCTCTGCCATTTTAACCAATTCTCTAAATCGTATAATTGATGTACAAGTATATAATGCTTATTTTTGTGATTTAAAATTTTGATATATTTTAATCGCCAAATTTTAATACTAATGTTTAATTTTATTTGAAAATCTTTGTAATAAACTAGTATTAATAAAGAGCTTAATAAATTTGTAAACGTTTATTTTCACGTATTATTCGGAGTCTTCAGCGGTGTAGTCGTTATCATCCCCACCTAAAACGTGCGAGACCGGGGTTCGGTTTTCCACCAGAGAGATGTTTATTTTATTTATTTAACAAAATTCATTTTATATGCAGGGGTGGTTTGATACATGCATCTGAGAGTTAATTATGATTTTTGTGCTAATTCTAGTAAAGTTGGCGTACTGATTCATATTTTTTTATTTTACAGTTTATATACGTAATGTATGTATTAGAAGTTTGTATACCCATCATGAAACATGCAAGGTATAATTTAATGTATTTGGATAAAAAATTATTACTAATTCTTAATAAATAAATCTTGATTACCTGTTCTAAATAATAATCAGAAAGCGAATCGATCAAAAAATGGTGAGAACCATTATATATTTTATTGTGATTTAATATTAACTTGCAATACATTGTTGGCTTGTGTGGTTTTAATTTTTGATATACTCGCGCGCATTATTTACTTTTCCAGCACTGGTGCTACATAAATATGGCATACTGTCATTAAAAAACTAAACATCATGTAAAATCTTTTAAACTGTGTGGAATATTATTGGTATAATACGTATTTATGTAGAGATACACAAAATAATATCTTTCCTATTAATCATTTTTTGTCAGTTCTATACCTACTATCGTACATAGCTGTATGCGATTTTTATAATCATCATCAGCTGTTTTATTTCGACTGCTAGATGAAAGCCTCCCCAAGTGTGTTTCTTTTGCGTCTATTCATTGTTATTCGTTGCCACGTATTTCCGCAGAATTAGACAGCGGCCTATCTGCCTCTTGATTCTCCTCGGGTTCCACTGGATGACTACTTTGTCCAACGATTGTCCATCTTCCGAACGATAATTTTTCTTTATGCTCTTACCCGATCTTGGCTGATTTTTATATTACTATTGGTTGATTTTTATATTACCACGTGCCTAAACAGCCTAAAAATTTATTGAGGTTACCTCAGTAATCATGCTTTCGAAATCAGGGTTTCTTTTTTAAATCTGTTATTCTTCACACCTGATGATGCGTTCGCGAAAATTGTTAATATGTTTTAAAAAAAAAAAATTATATCATTTAATTTTATACTTATCTTTGTTTGTAGATAATAATTTCAAGAAAAAGTACTAAAACTGAAAAACACTCTTTAATCTGAGCTTAAAGAATTTCTAATGATTGTGTTCTTAAGTTAATTTCGTTACTATTTAATTGTATAATATTAAGAAATTCTGCTCGTGAATGTAAATTTTTAGATAACTCAGTTATTTGCAATAAAAATGCGTATACTTTCTTTATAAATTTATAAATTCTGTATAAATTTATAAAACTTTACTGATTTTATTAAAATAATGGGTAAAGTAAAATTATGTTAAAAGCGACAATTAAAAAGTCCAAGTCTACTTCGCTGAGCGACCCGACCCGCGCGACAACAGTCACGGAGGAGATCAGATACATGAACAACGCCAGAGTAAATTAGGTGCCAGTTTTTAATTTATTTTTGCGTTATCTCTAGGTGCCCCTCCCCGCGCCGCTCCCGCACCCCCTCCCGCAGGCAACCCTCCGGCAGGGTAGATACCGACCCCCGGCCCCGTCTTCGGCTAAAGCCCGCTAAACTCGAGGGACCTAAAATCGCATCAATCAAGATAAAAAAAACGGCTAAATAAATATCCACCATCTTGGACCGTTTTGATAATTATCTGGCTTTAAAATGGGGATTTAACACCCGAGTTTATTCGGGATAACATTAAATGAACTCTTTGTTCACTGTACCCTATTGGAAAAGTTAATCAATTCACACTTTAAGATTGCTAAACAAATATTAAATTGCATATAACAAATTATTTAAATGTGTTAATTGGTACCTAACTAAGAATTTGCCCGTATCTTCGCTGCTGACATTAATTATTTTGTAATATAAAATATGCGTATAGTCACAAGGGGTAACCGGGCACATTTTTTTACATTCCTCATTTATAATAAATATATTTATAAAAAACCTCGCTTCACTTTTGATCGTAGAAAAATTATTAATATATAAATTAAAAATAATATATAATTAAATTATTGCTAATAGTATACTGGTCAAAATAATAAAATATAAAAAAATTGAAAAATTTATTTTTCAGACGTATTCTAATATATTCTGTTAAAAACATTTACAAATGAAGAATATTGCTTTAAATAATTTAAAAAATAATTAGATTATTTTTACATTATGCTGATTCAGGGAAATTAATATAAAATTTAGTCCATAGATGATGTTGATGATGATAGCGTAGTTGTGCTAATTACTCGAAATTTTTTCCACATAGTAACATATATACAACATCTAAAAATTTTATGGATATGGAGATTGATTAATGGGTGAGAATGGTGAACGTTTAATTTGTATAAAGTGATCACTTACGCCAGCCGAAGACAGGCCGTAAGCCCTGTAGTAATCCATACTTTCATATATTTCCATTAAATATAATAAAAATGGCTTCGTCTCTATGAGATATCTATAATTTGTTTAATTAGTTATAGATAAATCGTTAGAAAAATGTATAAATTGACCGGTTTTTAAATCATTGAAATTATATAATAAACTTAACCCATATACGGGGAAAGTGTACGCATCGTGTATGTTTGCACCACGTTTCAAATATTTCAAGTAAATTATTTCGTCTTGCAGTCCGTACAGTCCTAGTGCCACCAGTACTGATCGAGGATACATTCTATTCAGTCTTTTGCACACTATTATGCAATGCTTCGATAAATTATCAGCAAACTTCCACAAATCTTGCTCCCATCCTTCTCAAGATAATCCTCTCATCCGGAACCTCGGCTCGTACGAGCACAATATCAGCTTAATGCCTTTCAGATACAAACATAGATTGCCCAGGCACTATTTTCTGCGGCGAAGTAACGCGCTCGATCCTCCGGACTGAGATGCACACAGAAGCGGACAGCGTCGAGAGAACTCTCCAATTTATGATATGTAAAAACAATAAAACAATATATTCTTAAGTTTAGTAGTATTTATTTTAGTTTAAATATATAAGGATTATGCTAGAATAAGGCGGCACTGTACATAAAGTGTCGCGCCTAATTAATTTAAACTACTTAACTTCCAGTAGATTGTTTAGAGGGTTTTTTATCAGTAATTTTTTACCCTTCCAATTCATGTATTAATATAAAACACATATGATGTTTATTATAATAAGGTAGTTAGTAAAAGTGTCAAAGTGATTAGCGCCAATGCACTTGTAGTAGTAGATTAGGCGGTCCAGCCGCTTGTAGAGTACTCAGAGTATCGTAGACTCTAAGGAATTGGAAAAAAAAAAAAATTCAGTCTTTTGATGATTGATCTTTTTACTTTTAATTGCATTGTAGGCAAATTAAATAAGAATGTCATATCGAAATGTTATTTAGCGGTTAATTCTTATTTTCGACATAATGCTCACCGTTTACATGACCTGCTTCGAGCCAACCCAAAGCACGACCAACTTGAGAAAGGAACGCTCGCACAGTTTGCTCGGCTTTACCGCAAACATCACTGCGTACACTTGTACTGGACATACGGTTATTTTTGTTTACAGCGTTAGAACATGTTGGTGAAGTGTCCATGTTATTTTCTGTATTAATTTTTTAATTAAATTGATAATCGAAGGATATTCGGCTTCTCACTTAAGTCAAATTATTAAAATGCGTCACACAAACAAAACACTAATGTCGTTTTTTATTCGTTAACGAATGCGTATACAGTATTCGAAGACCTTGATAGGCGGAACTGAATGCGCATGCGCGAAAGTCGAATACTTTCAAACTGTATGTATACGGAACGAATGATAGAATCCACTGTTGCTGGTATCTGTGATTCATAGATGTTCGAAAGTTGAGAATGTATATGTATTTTGACTCGCTAGTGTGTATCATGACTGGTGGACACGGACGAATTTATTTGCGGCAGTGCTGTTAACGGCTAGAAACAAAAAGTCCACAGCTTTTTGACTCTTGAACACAAGGTATCCGAAACATTTATGAAGCGATCGCGCCAGGTACACCTACCTGTCTAATATGTAAAATATATATTTTTTTAAAACAAAATAATCAAATAATTACAGGTGCTTTTCGAGGGCAAATCAGTTCAGTGTTCCGCATGCTCTTCTCTTTATACCGAGGTCTAGACCCTCCACCGATTCCTACCATTAATGATCCGTTAAAACACTGATAACATAAACATTTTGATAATGTTTGTTTTGTTTCAAAGCTCGGTGGCATACTTCGCTTTTACCGTTGCATTTTTTGGTACGGCTATTAAATTTAAAGAATGTCGTCACATATGATTTTTGAAAAAAGGCGGACCGCCTCACTCAACACCGACCGGGGAGCTCTGGGGCCATAAAGTGGCGTTTCTCATTATTAATTGCACTTTTACGACTCCACATCGAGCAAGAGAATGGAAAAAAAAGTCTATGCATAAATGCAAACCGGCAGGCGCACTTACCGCGCTTAACCTGCTGACTGCGACACGGTCTCGGCAGTCTCGACCATTGTTTATTAGACTAAGAATTTTATTTATATTTTTCATATACACAGCATCGTCACGCTGAATTTTCAGAAGGGTATAGGGGAATATAATATTTTCATGTCGAAATAAATATCACGACGATAGTTTTCCAAATTAAAATCTTTTATTATTTCATTTTGTTACGTCGCCATTTCGCCTCACATTTTTCGACACACGTGTGTGACTTCGGCTGTTTTTATCGCATTTCTTCAAAACGTGAAAATGTGGTCGGTCAACAATTTAAACTAATTTATGGAAATTATTCGTGATATTTGCAGACATTAAGCATTTTAAATAATTAAATTTATCTACTTGCGTTTCATTCTTTTTTGTTGACAGATTTTAGAGTCTATTTTAAATATGCATTTTAAGATAACGAATTTAATAATGATAAAATTAGATTGGTATGTAATTTTCGTTTGTATGTAGAGGAGTTAATTATGTAAGAAACTTCATTAAGACCTAATATGAAAAGCTTGATTATATGTCGCTATATCGGTTAAATATGATATTTCAACATGCTTGTCGTACAAACAGCGTATAGAAACATTGACGCTATACGAGTATATGAATAATAAAGATCTTTTCAGAATAGGATTTAAGGTAGAAAAGGTTTAACTTTTTTTTTTTAATATGTTCAAGCATTGTATAATTTAATGATTATCTACCACTATCACTTTCCTTTTTAATATGTATCTTCAAACTATGTTATGGTGATGTGTGTTTTAAAAATAGGACTAACTTGAATGCCACTAACAAGATATAAGCATCAAATCTTGTACTCACTATACCTATAGAGATTACCTCCTCACCAAAAGTCAATAAGAAATCAATAAAAAATGTTTCACATTTCACCTGCGCATAAATTCATTTCGCTTTTATCGGGTTACGTGTGTTTTGCGGTGGTCTCGATTGAAAATGTATACCGAAGTAAGGAGATAAAAATGCAATTATTTCTACACTTCATAAATTTTTGCACTTCCGATGCCCGTGAGGCAGAAACGCGTGCGAACCATTTAACTCTTTCAGTTTATTAATCCCACTCAATTTCCGCTAACGTTATGTATTATTTATATAATATTTTATTGTCTACTCATTCCGCCACATTTCTACGGTTTTTAACGGGCTCGTTGTTTGATGAACATCCTTATTACTCTATTAATATTTTGCCCGCTTTTTTTTAAATAATCAAAACCATTTTTTAATTGAATAGGTAATAAAACGATATATAAATGTATTATTCATGCGCCGGTATTTTTAATAGTCTTCTGTTTAAATGATATATTGTGCACTCGTAATTATTGTATTAAAAAGTGAACTTAAATAATAAGTTATTGCTCAGAGATCTGTGTCGCTCCAGCATTGAAAAAATTAATAAACATATTTTTGATTGAAATTATTGCGTAGGTGTTATGACGACAAAATATATTTCGGCGTACGCACACTAAAAAAATTGTTGTTTATTATGATGATATTCAAATTTTCATATCATTATTTTTTAATAATAGGTTTTATTCGCCTTATTAAATTAATATATATATATTATTATTCGGTTACTAAAAGAAAAGTGGCTCAAATAATTTATGTGGATACGTTGAAAAATGTATTTTAGTTTGTCCCTTGTACCAAAGCAAATAATGAAGTAATTTATTCAAGTACAAGTTTTTCCTTTCGTTACATGATGTTAACGATACTGGTTACGCGTGACTTGCATCGGGAGCACAAATTAGAGTCATTTTATGATAACAATGTTATTATAAAATTACTCTAATTTGTTATTATAAAATATTATCATTATATTCTTAAAAGTTAATTATCTAAATTATTGTGAATCTCCGATAGTAGATCCATCAATTTTTATCTAACATAAATATTAATAAACTTTCAACGTAAATTTTTTTATTTTCTTAAACAATTAATATATAAAAAAAAAAATATATATCACTTATATTACGCTTGTTGTTTACCACATCCCTTCCTGTTCTGAATTAATTAGATTCGATTTTAAAAGAAAGGAAAACTTCATTTAAATTATTCCAATGATTTTAATGTAAATCTACATTAAATATTACCATTCTACTTATTTTATTAATAGTTTCCGTGTGTATCTTTGGATATTTTATTACTTAGGAAATGTTAATATTACCTATGTAGATATTCATTAGTATTTCTTCATCATGATGTCTATCTATTTATATAGGTACATATTTTCATGGTATATCGGAGTCAACATCCCGCAGTAAATTTCAATTTAGGGACGTAGGTATATATTATTTTCATTAAGATAAACAAATAATAAAATTATTAAGGAGAACACATTCTTATTGTTAAGTTAAAATTATTCAAAACATAGGTCTGTGATGTTTTAAATACTAATTAAATGTATTAATTATAAAGATATACATATAAAATCAATTCTATCGAAAAATATTGTTGTTGCGCTACCGGGATTCGAACCTGGATCACTTTTCCAATTCGGGGAAGGTGCGTTACCAAATATGCTACAGCAACAGTATTTTTGACGACAAATTTTTGAACCTATATGTTACAATTTTTAAAATTAATGCATCTGTCGAATAATAATGCAACGACAAATGTATTGAGTGTAACATATAGGTTCAAAAATTTGCCGTCAAAAATACTGTCGCTGTAGCATATTTGATAATGCACCTTCCCCAGATTGGAAAAGAGATCTAAGTTCGAATCCCGGTAGCACAACAACAATATTTTTATATAAAATTGATTTTATATGTATATATTTATAATTAATACATTTAATTAGTATTTAAAATAATAAAATCTTTTTTATTTTTCATAAATATATTTATTATGTACGTATATTTTAAATTACTTAAAAAATCCTTCTAAATTATGGAACTGATATATTTTGTATTCTAATTACTCATATATTTCACATTTTCATTTCTTAAATTAAAAAAAAAACATATTAAAATTGTTACACTCTTCAAAAATTTCTAATTTTAATGTCTTACATTCTTCACAAAATAAACATTTTTATTTTCTTATATTCTACAATTTTATTAATAATAAGTACTTTACAGCTCTCTAAGAAACATTAATTCTAAAATTTGAACTGTTTGAACCATTTCTCAAATATTTTACATTTTAATTTTGTATTACACATTCTTTAAATGTTCCACATTTTAATTTCTTACATTCTTTACACATTTCACATTTTAATTTTCTTATATTCTTCAAATTAAGCCAGAATGCTCTCCATAGGAAACGTTAATTCTAAAAACTGAACCATTCACCCTTTCAAAACTCTTCCGTTAATGTCTCGAGTCGGAGACTGTCTTGTCCTATTAGTTGAGCGAGTTAAGTATCTAAGACTTTAGGGAACTTTTCCAAATTACTTAAACAGGCTCTTAATAGAAAATCTTTTGGAATGAATTTATTCAACTATCCTTAATGGATTGGGCACAGCGCAATTGGAAAATAATTATGTTAGTTTTTGTTTAAAGTTTTATAATATTAATACAAATTGAAGCTTATTTATTTAATCATAAAGTGAGGCAAATAATAATAATTATAATTCATATATTCGAATTCAATTTATATCGCTAAAATAAAGATTTTATGTGTTTTAATAGCAGAATAATTTAACGTATGTAACCGTTTTCACATCTCCGTTTCTCCAGAAATGTTGTATATTTTGATTTTTCATTTTTCCTCTCCGAATATTGAAAATGACGTACGACCGCTTTATCACGTGGCGCGAGGATATGAAAAATAGACTTATGGAGTTTCATTTAGATAGAATTTCCGGTTTGGCCCGGAAATACAGGGATAACCGTCATAGATCCGCTACCGGAAAGGTGATGTGGGGTAAGGTACGCAGTGGCCCAACCTTCATCTCATATCGTCAAGCGATATTTTCTGATATATATACATAAACATTATATATTTGTTACGGCTATATTGCCTTTACATACTAACGCTTTATTTTTTAATTGCGAAAGTAAAATATATATTTTTACATATATATGTATAAATTCAATTAATAAGGAAATGCCGCATAAGCTTCAGACTTCACTAACTAGTATTTTTTTCGGCTGAATATAAATACGTATTATTGTTTAAATGTCTAAATTGTTCTGATGTTTTTAATTATTTTCTTAAGGTAACTTTAAAATTGTTTCTCAAAACATGCAGTAGACTCAACAATATTATATTTTCTTTATAATAAAACCTCGAGTCGGCTATTTTATAGATAATATATTTTTTCCTAAAGAGTATTAAGATTATTATTATATTATATATACACGAATAATAACTCTGAAAAGGCTTGTAGTAGAAAGCACCTTAATCAAAGTATTATCCACGTGAATTTTTTTTTTTTTGTAAATATCTCAATATTAACCGTTTGTTATAACTGAAATACTTTGTCGCCGCTTTTATTACGCACTCCGTTATTCCAATTCCGAACAATGGTGCTCTTCTTCATCGCCCGCTGCTCTCAACTGCTTTGAATTGTCTTAAAGCAATTCCTTCGAGGTGTTATTGTCCAGCTTTGTTTAGCAACAAGAGAGCATAATCACCCACAACTCGTTCCACGGCGTTGCAAATATCACCGACAATGCCCCATAAACTATTACCCACGCGTAATTATCTCGACAAAATGAACACTGCCCGCTTACAATTTGTACGAGCGAAACCTTGAATAGATAGACATGAGGACGCGGTGAGAAACGATTGGACGAGTTTAAAAGAAAATAATTAATTCAGCATGACATTCGACGCGTCAGAAAAAATAGATTTATTATTTAATAGATATAAATTTTGTAACACACTATTTTATTCTTTATAGAGCACAATTGATTGAATATTTTTGTGTTACATTTATGTCTAAAAACACTTACCCTACTTTCTTATTTCTTGAAAATACCCATGTACAATGTAAAATTATCAAACTTGTTTACTACTTATGTGATTAAGTACATATGCAATACCTAAGATTTATACACTTTTATACACCCTAGATTTAGAAAGTTTATTTTACAGTAGGTACGATAGTAAGGAATGATCATTCCAAATAATTTACATATAATGGTTATATTTCTTACCATCTATACATAATGTTTAATGATATCGATTGCAATGGATGTACCCGATATTTATTCAGTTGTCGGCATGTTCGAATCCCAGTCTCAAATTAGTCATTATCGCTGATAAAAATTGAAATTTTAATTATTTTCTTAATCAAATTTAGTTTGCAACTTAATTTACAATAATAATAGTTTCCTAATCTGTGAATATTGTAGGGTCATGCGAACTGTATCGGAAAATTATAAATTTCAATATGGTTATCAAAACCGTAGGGCCTATTTGGTACACTACTGTCATGCAGATGATATCTTTTGAATTTTTTTTTACGAATATATTATATTGTACTTATGAGTCGTGGTTCTTTTGGATATAGGTTTTTCTTATTAAGGAGAACACATTCTTATTGTGAAGTTGTAATTGTTCTGAACATAGGTCTGTGATATTTTAAATACTAATTAAATGTATTAATTATAAATATGTACATATAAAATCAATTTTATAAAAAAATATTGTTGCTGCGCTAGCGGGATTCGAGCCTGGATCTCTTTCCAAACCGGGGAAGGTACATTATCCAACTATGCTACAGCGACAGTACTTTTTTCAGTATATGTTCAACTTCACAATAAGAATGTGTTTTACTTAATAATATATAAGTTGTATCAATGTGTCCAAAATTTAATAAATATAATTTGTTAATTCTGGTGTCTGCTATCGGTTTACTCAAAGGTATTTGAGATTCCGTAAAAACAAAGTAGATGGCTTTCAAATAATGGAACGATAGATGTATTAATTTGAAAAAGTGTAACATCTAGGTTCGAAAAATTGTCGTTAAAGGTACTGTCGCTGTAGCATAGTTGGATAATGCATCTTCCCCGGATTGGAAAGAGATCCAGGTTTGAATCCCGGTAGCGTAACAACAATATTTTTCGATAAAATTGTTTTTATATGTACATATTTATAATTAATACATTTAATTAGTATAGTTTTTTCTATTTTGTTTATTCTTCATTCCAACTGACAGTACGTCATAATTTGTAGTCGTTGTCGTTTTCTTCCTTTTGCTGTTCTATAACAAATAATTAATATTTCCTAGACTAGATACTGTTGCTGCTTGTGGATGCTTAATTATTCAAAGAAATCATTAACTAAATCGTAAATTTCGTTTTCAATCAAAGCAAATGAATAATTCATCGCGAAACTACGTGGTTTGCGGTAGTGCCTACAGAATACAGCCTCAGTACTCGAGTTCATGGTTACTCGTTCCTCAGTACGCCACACGAGAAGACGAACAATAAATACTTTGTCCCGGAATTTCTGAAATTCTTGCGTTTTCTGAAGTGTGAAGAAAATCTCCACTAGACAGGACAATACAATTTTTATGCATATTTACGATAGAATTTAGTGTGTTTCAATACTGAAACCGCAGAAGAAAAAAATGCCTATTTATCTAAATTTACGACTTTCTGCGTCATCTCTTGACGCAATATTCAATCTTTCTTTTCATATTTCATTATTTTTCTACAGACATGACGTTAAACCCAGCCTCGGTTTACCTCCGATCATCTCAGAACCGCAAAACAAGGCATTATTTCTTATTGCGAAAATCTCATTTGTGCAGTGGCTCGGATATTTCCATGACATCGGTCCACGCGTCTCTCGCTTGAAATTGAAAAATGAAATGAAATTTCCAAAATAAGACTTTGTTAATTTTTTTCTAGAGATGTTACATCTACTTCATTTAGGAAATTAGTCGAAAATGTTGTCATTAAAATTTGTTTTAAGAATATTCGAAAAAAAAGCGTGAGAACCTACCGCCTTATACGGTATCTTTAGTTTGAAGCGAAGACTCTAAGCAAACATTTATGTTTAAATTAATTAAATTTTCGTCACTCTCGCCGTAGCCGGGGATTCAAATTAAAGCACGTGTCCCTCGAGCAGCGTGGAAATTCTATAACGAAATTTTCGATTCGTCTCGCGTACCGTACATTTTATTACATCGAATACCTCCTCCGGAGTTCTGTTATCCTGGTACAGCGGCCGCCCCTCCACCCCTCCACCCCGGGTTACATTGTTACACAAACAAGTAACCGGGAGGCATTTCAATATTAAAATACCAAAGCTCCCGCCCGCCTTATAAGCAGATCTGACAGACTTACACAAGACGCTTAAGTACACAAATTCCCTTTTCATTTTCAATGAATGTTACCACTGCTATCGCGAAAGCTTTTCTTTACGTTTATGAGACTTTTCTGGAACAGTCATTTAAATTCATATAATATACGTTTTTAACCTTGTCCCTTGTTATACTGCTCCAGTAAATATAAGTAAAAAATATATTTTAGTTATTTATTTATTCATTCAAATGAGAAAATTCATTCTTTCGTCATTATATATTTACTTACATTTATTTCTACAAAATTTTTAAATACTTTCTCCTACTTCGTTTCATACAAAATTGTTATATTTCTTAGCTTTTACAGGTGTTTTGATTAAAAATATAATCAATAATAATTCAACACTAAAATTTTAAATAATTACAGCATAGTTTTATCGTAAAAATCAATACTTTGAAGTTTTCATACAATGTATTTACAATTACAGGGGTTAATTAACGATTAAGTAACTATACTGTAAAATTTAATCAGTACATGTAATAGTAGGCATATGAATAAAAAGGTAACCATTTTTTTAAAGAGCATAATACTTACGATGTAATATTTTTATTATACTATCGCTAAAACAATGAAATTAGTGAAATTCTTCTGTTCCAAAAAGTGTATAGTATTTATTTAATTGCTTTTAAATTTGACCCTTCTGCGCCAACGTTACAGAACTGTTACCAGTAACGTGCATTAGTCAGAATCAACAAATGAGACAAGACTGACAACTGCACGAGTTAGGGCGAACACTTTGCGTAATTACATTTGTAGGAACATTCAAGATCTATTTTAATTACGCTAAAACTAAATCCCTTTGCCTCCAAGAGGACGTAAGCCTACGTATAAAAATACGTATTTAATTAAATTTGTTCTGATATATGGACATTGCAAGGATATATTACATAATGTAGTGCGTGATAGAAGGGAGAATAAGAAGAAGGCGGTCGTTGCTGGAGTGCAGCGATGCTAAAACTACTGTGAAATGAGGGGCGTATAGAAATTGCAGTCTCCCTAGAATATGAAATACATGTGTTATTTTAATACTAGATGCACTAAGCTTGCAACGGACATGAGACTTTTGATTTTAAATTTAGTACCTGATTCTGGATGCGCAGTTGTGGTAGTTCTTCTGGTATCAAAGTTATTAGTAAATAAACATATATGCATTGAACAGAAAATACTGTTTTGCTTAGATACTTACTTATTAAGGGCAGAAAAGAACATGCAAATCTTTGCCAATTTTTCAGGCTTCTAAATGAAGCATTTTCCGATTACATGATTACTGATTAACCTGGTCAAGCCTGTTGTTTAGATTAACTGATTAACCTGATCGAGCCTGGTTTTTTGGCTTTTGGTTTCTCGCCATCCTCCCTTAATTATTCATTCCTTACGACCCAACAGTCTAAACATAATCACTACAATCCAATAATATTTACATTCCCCCTGATGTGTTCATCTTTACCGTATGGTGAATTTTTTATGCGTGGAAATTTTAATGGAAGAGATATCGCCTGTGTGACCTCTTTTTTGCTAAATTTTTTAATTGCAATGCATGTAAAATTGGTATTTTAATAAATATTCAGTTGTGGCCCATGACGGAGCGATAACAAGATGAAACATAATTATAATTTTTAGTAGAAAGCAATCGGCTTCACGGATAGTGACCAATAGTGGCCGCTTTGTCGCCTTTTATTTATTGAAGTTGAATATTTATGAATTATCGTAATGTGCCGTGATACACAACTGCGACATCACCTGGCGGCAGTTCGCGACTTCGCTGAATGAAGTGCTTTGCATCATGGCTTCATTATATTTTTTTTAATTAAACTGACCGGTGATTTGAACCCGCACCTTCAGATCTGATTCTGATGTCTGAATCTAGAGTCTTAGCACAATGCAAAACGTGTTGAAAATATCGTACTATATATGCGTCATACACTAGCGAGTTATTTAGTTTTCAACGGCAGTATAATTAGGGATCCACAAATACCGATAAACTTTTATGATATAAACGATCACGTTTTGATTGCTCTCATTTAACATTGACCGCTTTGTCAACGAGGACTTATTCATCTAGCAGATAAGCAATCCGCCGATTGCTTACTGCTAGGCCTTGCGAGCAACTATTGAGAAAAAACTGAGATCATGTTTACATAAATGATTATTAAATACACGTAAATATTACAAACTGTCAACGTCGCATCATTCTTTGACAGTGCGACCATAGAAAAAATTCGTACGATTTCATTCACGGCTTCTATGATACGACGCGAAATGACCATAGATAAGAGGGATTCGCTCAAAATTCGTACGATTTCGCAATGTGAATATATATTTATGTACTGTTATTGAATATATTATATAAAAGAGAAAACATTTAAGTAATTTTAACCTTTAATTTTTAAAACACCTTATTTTGTACTATGATCGCGTCTTACAGACCTGGACGTTTAATTAAGCACTAAACAGCCATAATGACACGAGCGAAACAGAAGCCTAAGCCGACACCCAGAAAGTCACAGATATAGACGAGGAAGCGTACTATTATTATGGATAGTGTTGGACCTAAGCTTTCCGCCATAACGATTTAAAAATAAATATTTGACAGATGATGATTTGTTTCAAACATTACATGAATGTAAAGGTTATAAGTATATTTATAGGCGTTTGGTTTACAATCACATCCTTAACAATATATTTGATTGAATAGGATATATTATTTGAATAAATAAAGAATCCTTACGACGTTGTTATTGGCAGTGTGACGAAATTATGACGAGATTTGAAGCTGCCGTAAGTTTAGCGGCGAAGCACCCGAACATTTGCCGTGAATGCCGCGTAAAATGTTTACGGTGATGGGCGGTAAAAGGGAAAAGTCTAGTCGGTGAAATTTTTTTACGTTCTCATTTTATGGCGGAGTAAGTGCGGCCCCTCACGGCGCCCCGAGGAGGCATTGGAGGTAATGCCCGGCC
This sequence comes from Eubasilissa splendida, assembly GCA_031772225.1. Classification (NCBI taxonomy): domain Eukaryota; kingdom Metazoa; phylum Arthropoda; class Insecta; order Trichoptera; family Phryganeidae; genus Eubasilissa; species Eubasilissa splendida. Next base: position 14,416,170 of record CM062861.1, on the reverse strand, counting down.
CGCACTTTGGGGACCGCTCCGCAGGCGGTGTGGAGAACGAAATATTTAAGAAACTGCTGAAAATCTTTTACCCAGTTACAAAATTATGAAAGTTGATAGGATTTGTCATTCGTTCCCCATACGTAATATTTTTCATAACAATAATAATTTGCTTTGAGAATTTATACTTATGTACACCAAAATATAGAATTAATTTTAAATATACATAATTAATATGCATACCTACTGTATATTATGTTATTCGTCAAGATTATTATTATAAGTATACTATGCATTATTTTATTTGGTAGACTAACAAATGACAGGTAACAAGTAGAATGGTAAAAAAAATATTAATAATAGTACCATTTAAAATTATGTACCGCTAATGTTACATGTACCCACAGCAATTCTAATTACGGTTCGTGAAAGGTATTTTACTCCTTTAAATAAAAAACAGTTATTTTTAAATTACATTACGGTACAAATTTTGGCAAAACATAAGAATATATATAGCGCCTAATTCCAAAACCCCCTAAAACGGATTTGGGATAATTGGTGTTAAATATGCAGTTTTGTAGGTATTTTTGTCAGCTACATATTGTTTCTAGCGTAAGCCACTTAAATCTATTAATATTACACGTTAAAAATCTGTGTTAGTTCCAAAATATCCCAAAACAAACAGAGTATAAGTTGCCATTCCCAGTTGATGATCTCGTGATCTAAAATCCAATATGGCCGCCAGAACGATATGTACAGAAAATTAATTGACCTAAAGTAAAAATCACCTTAAAGCGAATCAATTATTATTTTAAACTGCGAGTGTTCATAAATGTCTGAGAACACTCATAATTTTTACATGAATGTGTACTATTATATGTGACAGGAGACTAATTTTGTTCTTACTATTTATTGGATAAACCACGCAGTACTTATTCGTGATATATTATATATCTCATATACAATACTTATTCAGGGAGCCCTTTTTTCTATTATGCATTGGGGCCCAATTTTTGTAGTTACGCCACTGAGTGCACTACCGTGGAACGAATTCTGCGCATTGTGATATTTTTAAATATATATTTGAAAATAATTTTTTAATTTTATTAATGCCAATACGTATATGTTTTAAAACATTACTCAAAAATAGCTACATGCACATTGAATTAAACTATTAAGAAGTTAAAAAAAATTCACCTTTATTTATTTACTGCAATAGTGCTTTATGAAAATAAAATATTAAAAGGAAATAGAAAAAAATGGTCGTTTTAAAGATGTAAGTTTTTTATGCAATGTACGTAATATTTAGAAAAAAAAGTACGCCCAATCCAGGAATAGCGCGGGAAACGCCGATAAAAAACGCAATAAAATACAATAATATACTCGTTCGTACAATTTGTCAGTCAATTCAATAAGTATCGAGACTTTCCTCGGTCGCCGCATCCGCGCGATGCCAAGGTTGAACTATAAATACGAGTTTACCGCTTTTTTATGCGCCACTTCGGGCGTAAAAGTGAAATAAATGACAGACGTAGGGCACTAAATGATAACGTGTCGTAATACGTGCGCGACCCCTGGCCTGGACCGTAAAACCGAGAGGAAGTGTTTGCGTTATGTTGCCTGGATCCGTGAACTATGGCGGACTCAACCGCCGGGATCGCGGGCTAGGCCAAATCTCCGCGACCACTTCTTAGTCAAATATTTTGAAAGTTTATCATTTACTACGCAATTGCGGTAAGCGCACAATCTCAATACATTAATACTGCGCTTCGTATGATTACAACACAACAAATATCTTAAGCCTGGAGCAAATAAAATCTTAAAAACTATGTACCCAGTACTCATTATCTTACGTTTGATGTTGAGATATAGTTTTAATAACGGCGGCATTGTTTACTTAATAATGACAACTGCAATTAGTGCTCAAGTATAGTTGAATTGTATATTTAGAATATTTATTACAAACTAGACGCAGCAGGCTATGGGCGTCTTTATTCGAGAAAATTCTTGCGTGTCATCCATCGCTATACATGCCAGGAGCAAACATCGGATCACATGTATCACAATAAACTGAAACTTTTCCACATTGTGCCTCAGAGTGGATGCTCCGAGGCTCCGGACCTAAGATTATAAATGACACAACGTCTTATCAAACAAGTGAGACTTTTATCTCTTTATCGTTAAAACAACATCTCGCCGTAAGTCGTAATGTCGCCCCCGTATCACGAGGTAATCTGAAATGTGTATTAGTGCTTTAAGACTCGACTGCCATGCAAATATTGAACTTTCACCGTTATATTTTTATGTGTGGCCCGTCAAGAATCGCGCTACTGGATGCGCTGCGGCTTGGCTGCTTCACGTTTGATAAGACCTTTGAGCGACTTTATCAAAATAACCCAATTGAGTTCGGAAGCGGTTTCTAAATGATTAGTTTTCTTTCTTCACTGCGTTCAAATGTCATATTTAATAAAATAAATATTCTCTAATAATAGTCTGCGGTATTAGGATGTAGCGAAATATTTTAACGACACATGTAAAAGATTGCCAGTGCGTTACCACAAACAAGCACCCTGCGGAACCCGACTGTGTTATTATGCGCTCCTGCTCTCAGATGATCGCAGCGATCGTAAGTCGCCCCTGGTTCTCGTTCAAGTACCGAGCGGAGATTTTACGACAAGTCATAAAAAGGCCATTCGCATAGTGTGTAAAGACATCTTTTCTTTTTTACGCTCCTAATAATATTATCGTATCTTAGACCTAATATTCACTCACCAGGAGAACATATTGGGCGGTAGACTTTATTGCTTTTCTAGTGTATCTAACGATCTTCTCTCGAGATCTCGGGAAACATTCGTACTCCATTGAATGATCGTGCTTGATAAACTCTCCAACTAAACAGTTTTAGTTTATTTTTCTAGTTTTCTCTTGTTATTATTCGCGCAGTGGGCAGGTTAAAAACTTCACCGAGGGGTTTAGCGGGATTTAAGTTTATTGCAGCCGACAAAAAGGTAGACAGAGTTGAGAGTTGACTTTGAATACATTGTGAATTTTCGCCTATGCGGCTCGCAAATAAGCTCGCTGGGAGTCCCGACAGCTTTTCCCTGGGTGTCAATATTTAAAACGTTCTTTTGGTCGGACGTGTCATGTCAACGTCAAAGTCTGAGCGAATAATATAGGGATGCATAACTCAGAGGGAATTCCTCTAAAGGGATGCTCCTCGCTGCTCATACCTTTCTAGAAGCCCACCTGAATAATACAATACGCTGAACCAGGGGGTACGTGGGAATATGTGATACCATTTTTTTGCTGATACAATAACCTTGACATGAAATTTGAATACTTTTGAAATAGAAATCGTGAAATATATATTATTTCTCGACATTTATATACGAAATACACGGTGGTACATTTTATTTTATGCACCATGAACGCGAATTTTTGCATTTTGATTATTTTGGAATGTCTCAGTAAAAAACCTCAACATTTAAATATTTTCAAGCACTTGCCTAATTAAATATGTCTTAAATACCTACACAACAAAAACATGGAAATTGATCTATTAAAGCGCATTAAAAAATCTAATATTATAATGTTCTTCTTCTGACTTCATTATTATTATTGACATTGTTGTAGAACTCACAGCACGTAACTTTCATAAAACACTAGGCTCATCTGCTCCCGCAGATATCGTTTCTTCCTGCCTCCAGTTTACCCGCTGCCTGCCAAATGAAAAATAGATTGACATGTTCTCCTAATACTTTGTCCAGATTCTCCCCCTATTCCGGGGGTGTGCCTATCTGTGGTAGTTAGTATTGAATTCTAAAATCTGGAAAATCTATCTAGTAAATATTTTGCTCGTGGATATTTGATGAGTTTTTAACGTTCAACTTTTGATTTGAATCTGAATTTTTATTTTCAAGATGTTTTATACTCTACTAATCAAAATTTATTTATCCGAGACCTCATACAGGGTTATCCAATAAATGTGATAGAATTTAAAATAAGAATAGTAGTCATGTCTATTCATATTTTGACAGCTTTCATTGTTATTTTTATTCAGTTTAGTCTGCCATTTTATCGTAGAGCGTTTCACATTGGAATAACGTTTACAAGATATTAAAACTTTCATCAAAATCAGTCTTCGATTCGGTAAATTCAACGTGCACTTCGTGAATTTTATGGTCGATCTGTCAATTTGCTACCTAGATCATGAGATATCTCTCCATTAGACAATTTTCTGTGAGGATATATTAGGTCACTTGTTTATGCTGATAAACCAACAACAATTGAACAATTAAAAAACAAATTAACTCGTGTAATGTTATGTGAAAGACTGGCTGAAAATTGAATTCAAAGAATGCATTGTACCAACCGTAATCGTGGTGCACATTTGAATGAAATTATTTTCCATCGTAGGTTTTTAAAATTTTAATTCTATTTTAAAGTTAACATAATACGCGGTTATTTTCAGTGCCTTCTTTTCTCTTCTCAATTGAGAGGCATAGAAACAAAACACCTACTGATCAACTGACAAAAAAGAGGGTGACATGTTTGAGAATGTTTATCTGGTAATAGAGATTTTATTACAATTGATAACTGCTTGCTTATAAAAGATTTGTATAATTCAAAGTGAAAAGCATGTCAATTTTAAAATATTTACTATTGCTATAATATCAGTTAACAAAAAGTTTATTTCAATTTCGTCAAATGAATATAAGAGATTTTGTTTCTATACTTCTCAATCAGCAAGTTGCAACACAATGATTTTTCAGTGTTTTTAATTTTCTAATTAAATGTATTAATTATAAAGATATACATATAATATCAATTGTATCGAAATTATATTCTCCTTAATAATTTTTAATTTCCCAACCATAAAATAGTAAATAGCAGGGGCGTGCAGTGCATACAAGCGAAAAAGCTGTGCATTACTAAAAATTTTGGGAAACAAACATAAATTAAAAAATTTGATTAACGAAAACACTATTTTGCAATTAGTGCCATCTGTGTACCAGTAGAGACTTTAATTGATTAGTTCTAAAAACTCACCGCTGTACTCATGGCGCTCTTTTTTTATTCGCCGCATCGTGCTATTTGCATTACTCAGTTCTGTCTTTAAGCTAGTGAATTACTCAAGTCATATAAATGGCTATATACTGAATTGAAAATTCCTTTCAGTTGATCCGTTTTATATGGAGTCGTTACCTATGCTGTTTATTAACTAAATGACATAAGAAAGCGTAACAACTGCGTGCAAATCATTGAAGTGTCTACTTCCTCTTTGACTAATTCGCAAATTTTACTATCTTACTGTTTTCAACCAATCGATTTCATGATTGTTCTTTTAATTTGGTGCATGGATTGGTTTTTGATTTGAGAAAAACAAAAAGCAATTTGGCATAACTATTTCCTACGTTTACCTTGAATAAAAATAATTATTTCATTTAGTTATTACATGAAGTATTTTCAAATAATAAATTAATCATGTTCAGTCATAGAAAGTGTTCTTAAGAACATTCATACATTTTTTATATGGGTAAGAAAGTATTTTACGTTAAAACTTAAACTTTAAAAACACTATTAACAGTACTCTAAAATTATAAATAAATGCATGACAGGGTCGTATAAACGACGGATTTATTTTGTCTAAAGACGTTGGTTTAACGAAAGTACATATATTGTATTACATATATTATATATGATTGTATAATATTATTGGTAACAGCATAACCTAAATCTAGACCTACTGCACGCCATTGGTAAATAGTACATATTGTAGCATGTACTCCCTAATTATTATGTTTTTATATTGTACCCTAATGTCTTTCTATGTCTGTCTATCAGGATCATTAACGACATAATAATTGTAATAATAACATGTTAATAATAAAAACATTAATTGTCAGTCGGCGAATAAAAGATAAAAATTCTCTATAACGGCATGATTTCATTTATACTCATCCATTTGTACCGACGATCATTTATGGCAGTGCGATGAAAAGCGGAATGAATAACAGTCTCGGTGATGGTCCCGGATCGCGTGACTCTTCACCTCGGTCCAACCCCCTGTCCCATTCAATACCGAGGTGTATCGATCATTCTTCCCCACTAATAGAACCATCTTACTTATTATTGCGCTTTTCTGTTTTGCCATTACGTGCCCTCACAAATTCTTCCCTGCACGTAGAGTAGCCAGAAGGAACAAATTACCAGTTTGAGATGTATTCTCAGTCTGTTTCTGTCTCTCCCTATCACACTTTATTTGGAGAGTGTAAAGTCTGCCCCGCCGCTTCGAATAGTAGAGTATCCGCAGTCCGCGCTGCGGTGCGGGCTGTGGGTAAATGGTAGTGTGGGGTGTGTTCCGTGCGATGCAAGAGAGTGAGATTCCGCCGACTATTATTTGGTTCTTTGTTGTTTGTTGCGCCATGAAATTGGAAGGTAGGGCTAGGTGTTCGCAATTATTGCTTCGTATTCCCCGCAAGGGAGAAGCACCCTCCTACGCGGTACATTCATTAGTTTATTATTTCTGGTTGAATCCATTCGTTTTCCAATTAGATGAACATTCATCATTTTGCTAAACCCATTTCTGTCAGTGCGATTCTCGCAAAACTGACATATTTTAACATTAATTGATTTTAATCAACAACCAGTTAATAATCATGCCTCAAGAATCATTTACTAGGTTTTCAAATCTTGCACATAAACCGATACCGGACCGGTTTCTCTGCTATATTATTCAGATGATTCAGATTAAATGTAGGTACATATATTACGGGTTAGTAATAAGATAATCACTTAATGGTTCGATCAAAAATCGACTATCGAGTGATTTATACTTTCGTCTCACCTTAAGCGGTGGCATGTCTGTGCCGGGGCTCTGATGGGGGCCCCGTGAGTATTGGGCGGAGTAGCCACACCCACCCGACCTGTTGGGGTGCTACGCCCTCTGACTTGCCCTCGATGTTTACCTTTGCGGTCTAGAGAGTACCGAGATCACTGGAGGAGAACTGAGTGTTTTACTTACAAGGGTTGGCGGGTCAAGAGAATAAGGAGGTACCTCTTTATTCGTATGTTAAAGGAATCTTTTGAAAATGTTGCGTTTTGAAAAGCTTTGTGAGACAGAATACGTTTAGATACAAGAAACTGAAACGTTTAGAGCGACAATGAGTTTATAAATTAGTCGGTGAAGAAGTGAAAAGTTCAATCGGTGAAGGTATTAGAATTCCCCGGATGTTTTCAGATTTCTCAGAATTATAAAATTAAGATGGAACTCTGACTGCAACTACAGCAGATAATAATTTTCAAGAAAATTTTAATGTTTTCACTTTTAATTGATCTTATCCTTGATTCTGTATTCGTTATAGTATTATCAGTCTTATTTTGATTTTTTCTTTGATAATTCCATCTTGATCTCAGCACCGCAATTTCAGCAGAACATCAAGGTTTTATGAATGAAATCAAACAGTATAAAATCATATGAAACAGCTTTCCAAAAGCAAAATCATAACAAAATATGATTGATGTACACCTTCGGATAGCTTTGATCTGGTGCTAGACGCTAGACGGGATCATGGGAGAAAAAGTGCGCATTCTCCCAGAGTAAACACATCCAACGCTATTGCATCACATATGAACTCGGCAGGAGTTTATTTCTTTTTTATCTCCTTTCAAACGGGATTATAAAACTTTAAAGGAAATGATACTGGGAACAGAGTGTTTACTGGAGGATGAAAAAAGTGTTTGTAGTGAGCCGCGACCGCTTTGTTTAGGAGATTGCTCTGGGCGGGAGGCTGGAGCTACACAACAGTCCTCGAGCTTTTCGGTGCCATTTTATTATGCGGTTTTAAATGTGGAGTGTTTATGTCTATATCACTTATTCTGAACTGCTTTTAAAATGTCTACAGGGTCTTGTAAGTACGCAGAAGAACGCCAAAACATCTTATAGAAGCGATGACTACCATCAGAACATAAAGACGAAAAAAAAGTAAATAATTAGCATGTAATAAATAAGAGGCATAAACTAAAAAATTAATGACATTCTTCATTGTCGATGAGAGTTGCTGTTTCTTACAAAACTCGAGTAGTGCAAATAAACTCAAGTAGAGTTATAATATTGTTTTATTTATAACCATCCGACATGTAATGCTTTTAAAAGAGAGCGATTGATGTTCTATTTTGTGGCTAATTAATGAGAAAATTAGGAGACTTGCGTAAATGTATCTTTACAAATCTGTTGAAATTAATAATGATAAAAATAGAATTGGATAATTGAACGGTGTTTTATAACAATGTGTTAATCATTTAAATTGAAAAAAAAATTAATACAGCCAAATTCTTATAAGAAAAGTCATATTTTTTATTATATAGTTAAATGCAGCTAAGATATTTTTAATTCCACAATAAGTTAACAAACAATCATTAAGGAGAACACATTTTTGTTGTGAAGTTGTATTTTCAGACCTTAGTTCTGTGGTATTTAAATACAAAAAATAAATAAATCAACTAGAAAGTTATACGGAATAAATGTACTATCCAGGTAGCAACTAAATATTTTTTCGAAAGATAGATTTTTTCTGTATATTTTTTTAGTTGAATCATTTAATTTGCATTAATTTAATTAATTTGCAATGGAATATAAAATTATATTATTTTAGTACAAGGAGTTATTTGTGTTATTGAAAATGAATATAGAGTAGTGCTTCGTTCGTATGTATATTTTTTATAATAAGGTATCAAATCTTTAACGTCAAATATCTCAGTTATAAGTTGATTATGTATTATATATTACACAATATCTTAAAAAAATTTATGCCGTGCCATTTTATAAATAAATTTATTTCAAGTGTGCTACATAAACCCTTCACTCGTATTAAAAATTGTCACGTGAACTTATGGTACGATTTTGTGAAAAGGAGTATTTGCAGTGTTTTTTTTTAAAAATAATACCTCTGATACACTGTTCCCTATTACAAAGGGCAAAAAGTTTCATATTTTTAGACCTGCCATCGAAAATACTCGCTCTGGCTAATCGACTCCACAACTATAGTTATTTGATTGATATGTATGCACAGATCACCAAATATATAGACATGAACTAACGCAAATTTCTTGTCCCAATATTTTCATTTATCGAAATCAAATAGCTCCGTAACTTTTTTTAAAAATATGACTCGATTGGAATGAAAATTTAAACGCTGACACTTTAATATGCATTAATGTAAAAAATACGTCAAAGATTTAATTTTCGAAGAGTAAATACTTTTTCGTTAATGTATTTATGTTTCCACTAAGAATATGTGTAAAATTCTCCTCATCCTGTAACTAATGTTCCAAACCCCTCTCCTATATGTACAATTTATTTCACGTCTATTCATTTACTGGTCTGTGTATGGCATGTATGACTTACTACTCATCTTCACGAAAAAGTGAAACGTTCGCAATATACATTAAATGAATGTGAATGTGATCAGTGTGATGAGTTATCTACTTGATGAATTTATAAAATGTTACAATAAATGTAATACTTCTGCTAGCCCTGCGTAATTAAATTACGTACGCGGGTTTTGAATACAGTTTTGTAATTGCAGCTCCGGTTATCCTAGACCACGTCGTGGCTCGCTCGACTCTCACCGACCAGCGGGGATATTAGTAATTCATTCATTTTCTCAATCTGTTTTGATTCGATACATTTGAAAATCATTTGTTTAAATTGCAAGGCTAGAGCGGTGTTTATTTTCTGTCTGGGCGGTGTGAGCGGGTACACATTTTTCTCGAACGAGAGATATGTTGTATATTATTCGACAACCGATTATAAAATAATTTTCATACATAATTATTTTTACGTACAACGTGAATAATTTGTTAAAATCTGAATAATTTTCTCTGATCTTACTTTTTAACCATTTGTATGGCATGAGCCGAAAACGGTAGACGCATCGACCATCTGCACTTAGGTCGATAATTCATATGCTGTGCATATTGTTGTCGACTTTTTTTAGCTCTAGTCGTTTCTGAGAATATTATTTGGCTTCTAAATAAACCACTTATAAACTGAATTTGGTTCTCAATCGTGCGTAAAAAAATTTTTATGCCACTGGTCGATATATGAGCCACTGAATGCGTCTGTCAGTGTCATCACATTTTTGAAGTTTGGAAACGATTTAAAAGCAAATGCATATATGTATTTATTACAAATAATTGTCCTAAATATTCAATGGTCGCAAAATCAACCACCTAAAAACTTTTTTTTTCAGATAACCGAGCAATTTTAATTACACAAGTATAAGAAAAATTGTTAAATGTTTGAATTTAACAAAAAATAAAGGGTTAAAAATATTTTTTTTTTTTCAATTCTGTAGTATATCTGAATTCTTGTAAGACGTTAAAACGCGTGTTTAGTTGAAGCGCGTGAATCTGTCCGCCCATCATTCCATGCCGCGTGGCAACATAAAACAAAAAACAGCTGTGCATTTGGCAAAGTAGTGTTTTAAAAAGAGAAAAATACTACGTAGTTAATGTATTTCAATTAATGATTTAAACAAGAGACTTTGAATCGGTCAAAATAATTTCGAACGCGAAATATCGTTGATCGACATTACACTAATTAAGTAGGCACTTGTACACCTTTAACTCATCTATTGAGAGAAGGAAAAAAAAGTGTTTAATTTATCGAGAACAACATTTATAGAATAATTATCTACAATAATACGTATAGGTATATGAATTAAAATATTCGAATGATTTTTTTATTGTATTTTTTTTAATTGTTAAATAATTTATTACTTTGTGTAAATGGTGTCAAGTTTTTCATTTTAAATTTTTGTTATTAAAACTAGACCCGCAAAACATCTTGCTAGACGTTTGTCTGCAGGTATATTCATACCAATTTTATTATATTTAATATAATCAAAACATAACAACTAACCAGTGTCACAGATTAAATAATTCATTTCATGCTTATAAGTAGGACAAATTATTTTCGATAAGCCACTTTTTTATCATTTCTATCAAATTGACAGAAAGCGTACTATTTTGTAAAGACTTTGTAAAGTAAGCTGTGTATTTTTTTCTAAATTACTAATTTTTAACCAGATGAGAATATTTTCGTATAGAATGCGTGATGTGGCCGCATTTAAAAAAAATGCAAATAATATTTTTAATTAAATTTAAAACATTTTGTACTTAATCATTTTTAATTACACAGTTTTCATTGGGTAATTTAAAACTTATTCTTCTGATTCTATCCTAAAAATATGCTTCACCTTTATAAATGTTTGTAGATGGTTCACCTTTATGTTTTGACACAGACCGCGATGTTGTACGACGGTAAAGACGCTCAAAGAGCAATTAAAGCGCGGAAGAAATTTTCATTTGAATTCAGAACAGTTGGGAAAGCGGGCGGTCTTTTGAAAAGCTCTGTAAACTCTGTAAACAATTGTACCGCGCGCCTAACAAACAGCACTTCTCAACACTCGACCGGCGTGGTTAATATAAGTGCAGTTTTTTTTTGGCCAACAGCTACAATCCTAGCAAATACTAAAAACTCGGAAGAAAAAATAACTGAACTTTATACAGTAGAAAAAAGTAGGCGAACGGGAATTGAGAAAAATATAATAGAACCAAACCAAAGTCATGATTGTCGATCGAGCTGAAACACTACCCACAAACAGTGCATTTAATTAGATCCATAACCATAACTACAAAAATGCATTTAATTAAGTCTTTTGTTTCTCCACATGCCTCTATAGAGTAGAAACACGGATATTGAGAACAAGTGAAGAAGCCTCTGAAAATGACGAAAGCTTAGTATTCAGTGGACAGCCATGCACACGAATCACTCAATTTCGGAACAATTAATAGATAACAAGAACAACTAGATAGATTGTGTACGTGTGTACGATTTATGGATCGAAACATGGGGAAGGTGGCGATGAGAGGAAATATCAAAGACTATTGGCTATCCTATTGCAATGTCTCTCCGAAACTGTGGACTGCAGAAAAAAGTGTAATAGAATCATTACGGATATCAACAAGCTATACCTCGGTGTCCAAATCTTCAGTAATGAGGGAACCGACTTGAAAAGAACTAAAAGTTGGTACATTTAAAATATGTGCATCTTAAAAAATGCGGAACCATTGGTATAAGTATTTCTGTTTTCCATATTATTTAAATATTTTTGATAATTTATATAAGTCCAATTCATTTTTGCTCTCCCATATTTTCATTGAAAATGTATAACACCAATTATACAAACAAAAAATCTTAAAATTTTTGCTTTTGTTTCAAACTCGGTTATAACGAGCATAAATGGACCGAGTAAATCTGCTTTTTATAGCCATTTCTCATTATATCCAACTAACAGTTGCGATGTTACACGTAAAATAATTTTTCCTAAACTACTTTGCGAATTTTTCCTCTTGTGCCTTCAAAATTGTTCAAATCTGGCTCTTCTTTGGGTGCTAAACCATTTTATTAACATGCTGCATTAACATCATTAAGATGGCATTTTTTATTTTGTCGTTTGTTTCTGAGATTCTGTTTTCAAATGGCGACAAATGAACATTCTTATTTTTCAATAATGTTGAAACAGTTGAAGAAGACAACGGAAAATTTTAGACGCTTGAACATTTTTCACGCTGTGTTCTCGAATCGAATCGAGAGACTTTGTTGGTAGGCATGTTTGTAAATCAAGGGCCACCACATGTTAACTGAAAAGTCAATATCAAATTGTCAACACAACATTATATAATAAATTTGAATTCAGAGAAAAACACAAATGTAAAATGGCATTTTCGGATGTCGGTTATTCGTTTGACACTTTTGTTTAATGCTCATTAATAAGTTGTAAGCGTCACCATGGTCATAGTTTTGGCGGCCGGAAATCTTAGGTAGTTTCATCAATTATATGACCCGACGGTCGGTGACACGGTCGGTCAGCGTGTCCGCCACTTCTTTCACTTTAATTGCTTTCATTTGACGAGAATTGATTTTTTTAGTCCCAACGTATTCATGTGTTGGTTCGTATTGTTTGTTCGGTATAACCGAGAAGCAAGCTCGTTATAACAGTTCACTTTTGTATGAAAACTTGCGTAAACTAAAATATCAAAGAGTTTTTGCTTACTCTAGCCGTGAATTCGCTACATATGTTTGCACACACAATATAGTGGCGATAAACACTCAGTACACCCAGTACAACAGCAGTCTTGTTCTGATAAGATAGAGCATAAATCATTTTTTTACTTCAAATTATATATAGATACATATTTACATTTTAATAATCTGTTTATCATCCAAATATTAATTAAAGCCATATTTGCAGATATTTATCAATTTTCTTCTCATTTATTCGATCTAGGTTAAATTTAGCATCATGTGATATTAAAAATCAAAAAAATAAGTCATGAAAATTTAACACTTTGGGGATCTGTGGCGGCGCGACGCCACCAATGGGCGTCGGCCAATTTCATAGACAAGTGAAGATATAAAAGCCGCGGAATGGCGTCTGCGATGCGGCGGGGCTTTACCTAATTTTAATTTTACCGCCGAACTATTAAAGCGACCGTAACAAAACCGACCAACACTCGTAATGTTCACGTCATAAAGGCCCGAACACACGTGCCCGATCGGACCAGTAAGCCGACGGTAAAACCGTATCGCCGGGTAACAGGATAAAAGTAATTGTATCCTCGATATTCGGAAGCTTGCGCGGTCGGCGCCCATTTTTGTTAAGTTCCCATGTAATATCGATAAAACATGATTGGGTATGTGCGAAAATCGTATTACCGGGACGCCCACCTGTGGGCGATGCTGTCAATGGTGTGACGTCATATGCCAAGTTGTTAAAACATTGTGTCTCGTGACATAGATTCTATTTTCAGTATGGACGTCGCAAATTTTAATTTTCTGATGAAAATTTTCTCTGTAGAAGTTATCAAGATTCATTTCATTTCATAATTTATATGAATTCGTCTCCCCTACACGACGTATCGCGCAATCGTACTAAGGTGACTATAAACCCATAATTAATATTAAAAATCATCTTTAATATTTCTTGTATCATCAACCGTCGACTCATATTTATTCCTGCGTATTCTTTCATCGTGTAATTTAACCATATACATCCTTATTATTCTACATTCTTGCCTTTGTATTGTATGAATACCTCCAAAATTTCCCAACGCACAAACTTGTTCTTTTTTTCTTCGTATTCTTAGTGTCTTTGTTACCAGTATCATACATTATAATATAAATTATACAAATTACAATATATAATACTCTATGTTTGCAAATTATACAAATTATAATATATAATACCTTATGTTTACTTCCTACATATTCAATAAGACGCATATGATAACACGTTATGCATTTATCATAAGCCTCCTTAGTAAAATTAAAATAGCCTGCATAGCATTGTAACCCGAGTGAAACAATTAACAATATCCGGAGAACTGAAATCTGTGCAGATATCCTGTCACAAAACAGAGAAGTATCAGGGCGGAAGTTTCACACGCGCCGCGGCGCCTACGGCCGTCGCGGCGGCTCGCTGAGAATTTATATGGGAAATCCGAGAATTGCGTGTTTATTATTCGTGTGCGCATCGCCGTGTGTGGCCGCCAGATGCCGCTCTTTGTTGCTGTCCGACAGTCCGTGCTGCTCGCTTCGTGTGATATGATACCCTGGTACCGAAAGACTTCTCATCAGAATCAAATATGAAACTGCACCCTTAACTGGTTTTAGTTGAATCAATCAAAATATTCTGCAGAAAACCTCTAAATAACAAATACACACTACCTGCATTTCGAAAATTTCTAATTCCACCTAGTATCCGAAGAAAACTAATCAATAGAAACCACACATAAACAAAATTCTTTAATATATCTAAAAATGTGTTTATTCTATTATTAAAATATTTAAAAAAAAATAGTATCAAGATACAAATTAAATGAGTCAACTAAAAAATATACAGAAAAAAACTATGTATCGAAAAAATATTTAATTGCTACCGGGATACGAACCTGGACCTCTTCCTATCCGGATAAGCGCGTTCTCCATTTTTGCTATGGCAATCAAATACATTTTCGATCAATTTTAAACTTATATTCCGAAATTTTTCCAATTGATACATCTACTATTTCATTTTTAACTTAATATAATTATATCCCGGTAGAGATATTAATTTAATTTGTATTAAAATACCACAGAACTATGTTCCTTTAGTATTACCCTAATACTCTAATAATATTATATTAAGAGTTCGATAATAATTATATTTCTATTGTATTTTTCTTTCTTTATTTGACCTATTCGAGTTTGGTGTTTGTTTTTTGAACAACTCTCCTCCACACGTCTCTTTTCTGTATCATCATCTTAATAACCTCACCACTGCATCTGCTGCCTCTTTAATGAAGAATATTCGTGTTCAATACTTTGTAAATTATACAGTTAAGTGTCGAAATATTTACGTCAAAGTTAGGTAGAAACGTAGGTACCTTAACATTGTAGTAACTCTAAGGAAACTTATCCATCTACCGACACTTTTTTCCAGTATTTCATGTCATTTCTTCGTTAAACGTTAACAACACTTAGTGTTTTTATTCAAAACCTTCCACAAATTATCTACGAAACGTTTACTACAAAACTTGTACATTTTATTTTCAAGCCACGGCATTGTTTCTCCGTTATATTTCATTCCATTCACCGAGCAATACAAATTTAGGCATATAAAAATATAAATAAATGGGAATATCACACGCAAGGGAGTATTCGGGTGGCAGACAGATATCCGCGGTGCACGAACATTTCGCCATCCATATTCCGAATTTATTCAGATCGTAGAATCCATAAATTACTGCCAGATTGTGAATCATTAGACACGGCGGGTGTTAAATTATCAAAGACAAAAGAAAATGGCTATCGAGCAACTTGAATCAAGATCGTGGCTTGGCCATTTTTTTCTCGTGACGATAAGCACATTTCCGATAAAGCAAAAATATACATCTAACGTACAAAGAATAACCGATCCCTTAATTCCTGGAACCGGAGCACGCGGCCGATCTATGAATGTGTTACATCAATGGCTGCAACAATAAACCACGACTTGTTAATCAATGCCGTGATTATTTGGACTCTGGATTGAATACATCTTGTACAATCATTTCTTAATTAAGTGTGAATGAAATATCGGGCAGCTGGGATGTTGTTGAGGAACAACAATTGATCGAGATGTGGGATTGTAAGAATGCACAGGCGAAAAAAGAATTCATCGCACACCCGAAAGAACACAATCAGAATATGAAGTACAGAATAAAACAAATATTCACGTGTTGTTGCATCTGATAACATTACGATACATATACGTAAATTAATTTTTTTTTCAGGACGTCATGCCCGGATAGATACTAAAATGTTCAGAATCACATATATTTTGTGATAATACATTTTATTCTACATTAATTAATGTTCTAGTTCTTCATTAAACAGTTGCATTTTCAGAACATAGTTCTGTCACATTTTAAACATACATTAAATGATTCTGTGGTATTTTCCCCGGATAGGAAAAGCACCAGGTTTGAATCCCGGTAGCAACCAAATATATTTTCAATAGATAGATTTTTCTGTGTATCTTTCCAATTGATTTATTTAATTTGTGTTAATTTATTTACGACAATAATATCAAATTTAGACAAAATTTAAGGCGACATATTTGTTACATTATATAAGAATAAAATCTATTTATTAATTTACTCTTAATTATATCAGTTGTGTGTTGTTCGTCTCTGTCATTTCCTTTATCGTAGGTAGTATGATTATCCTCATATTTGTCTTTATTTATTTTGGCAAAAACACATAATCATTAAGACTGTACTTCTAGAACCAAAATTATTTAATTTTAAATACAAGTTAAGTGTACCAATTAGAAAGATATACATATAAAATTTTATCGAAAAATATACAATCAACAATATGTAATCACAATAAGAATGTGTTCGCATTAATAATTACTTCATTAATAAATAAATAAATTTACAGAACGCTGCTGTTTTTATTTTCTTAAAATAAGATAAAAATAGTTTAATTAAATTAAAAATAATAAAATAAATTTTAATAAACCTAGCTAAATCATTAAAGAGCATTCTAATATCATACACGTTAGTATCAACATTTTGCTTGTCTGTAGTTGGCATTTTACCGATTTTCCGGAGAATTATAATTTAGGTGAGTATAATAATTTAGGTGAGTACAATAATTTAGGTGAGTACAATAATTTCGGTGAGTACAATAATTTCGGTGAGTACAATAATTTCGGTGAGTACAATAATTTCGGTGAGTACAATAATTTAGGTGAGTACAATAATTCCGATGCTTGTCACCTTATTCACGTATTCACTTGGTCATATTTTACTTAACCCTCCGTAGAGGGCGGAGTCCTATTTGCCCGCAGATTGTGAGTTGCGGGGGCGCCCCTGATCCGACATTATTAAGGGAAGATTGCTGCGACGAAATCACGGGGAGGAAAGGAGGATTTCCACACATAATGACGTGTCCTTCCATTTTCTTACTCACGCACTAGAATATGTCTTCATCATTAAAAATACTTATTTATTTATAAATTAACGGCTCTAATTTACGATAAATATTATATGACAGTGAATTTATTGAATTATTTTGCGTATCTAAATACAGATTAAAGTAAATAAAATATATTGATGTACGATAAAAACAATTAATTAATTGTAAAAGTGTATAAAATAAGATTATATAAAATTGATAAAATATAAATACGTCATATTAAGAACAAATATGCAAACTATTATAATTTACTTTTTGTCAATGATTTGGCTGGTTTGAATTATTGTGTAATTCTCTAATATTTTTCAAAGTTTATCATTTATTATTAAAAAAAAAAAAATTAAATTTACGATTGGTTTTCCTTACACGCAACGGCAGTATATTTATATTTTATTGTACGAACCAATTACCAATTGTATTTTAGACGATGATATTTGTGATTATAATTTGCTATAGTATCGTTATAATTTGCGTTACTGGACGCAATACTTAGTCTGTTCCAACGGGCTGAACTGTAATAAAACATTGTATTGACGTCATTTTTATTGCGATTCATTAGTAAATCAAAGTGACTCCGACATGAAATACACTCCATTTTATACACACCTATCTTTCTACCTTTACTTATCCAAAACCAGCGAGAACCCCCTTTAAAGTTCAATCTACATTCAACATCTCGGTGCGATAAGAACCAATTAAAGCGCGTGACGTAACGGAACAAGAAACATCAATCCTCGGAAACAAAGGAATCCGCAGAATCGAAACGGAAATGCTATAAAGCCGTACATCAATCGGCGGTCCATAGTCTCCTGACTATGCCCCGTGTTCCCGCGCTGGGGCGCCCTAAATCATTTAGGCCTGGGGCGCTGCTGCAGATCCCGAGCATAGCCATCTAACATTGGCACGGCCCCTCTGGGAGGAGGTAATCCTCAGTTAATAACAAGGAAAAGCCTACGGGATAAGGCGGCCCCTGCGCGGGGCTGGGGAGCGTCGAGGTGAGGAAGTAAAGATGATACTTGAATACTGTCTGCAGAGCGAAAATAATAAGCAAAAATTGTAAATATAACCAATTATTCTAACTATTTTTTACCTTCATACCATTGCACCGAGAGACGTTAAATACTCGTATTACGAAGTTTTTCTCCCAACAATGCAAAGAAAAATATTGTAACATATTTATTATTACAGAGGCACAAACATTAAATTATTGCGTCATAATATAACGACTAATCGCATTAATTAAAATAATAATATTTCATATTATGTTTTACATTTTAATAAAAAAAACATATCAGTATGCAACTTGAAACCTTTTCACTCTCATTATTTTACGTCACAAGTGCCGTAATGAACATTTTGGCAGTCAATTGGCTACTGATGTTGTTAATATCTAAAAAAAAATTATTTACACATCCTTAAGTAATTAAATTTTTTAATTTCAAGTTTATGAGAAATTTACATACTAATTATTTCTTAAATATTAAGCATGTACCGACTAGAAATATCGATTTTTTTATAATCTTAATGTATTTAAAAAAGTAAATAATAAACTAATTTACCATCACGCCGTTTCACCGCAGAGATAGGCAGAGAGGATAGAGCGCTATACTCTTCTGTCCTGACACACAATTTTCGCCTCATCCTCATACATACATTTTCTCATACAAGCTCTCCGATTATTGAGGCTTCTACCAGGACTATCCTCTAGTATCTGGTTTATCCGGTCATGCTAAGTCTTCCGCGGACGTCCTCTATTTCTGGTACCATCAACACTTGCGTCATGTATCTTTCTTACTATTCTAAATGATCATTTCTTAATCTTACTGTTAATTATTGAAACATTGAATATCTTTCGATTATCTATTTAATTCATCATATATATAAAAAAAATGAATACAGAAAATAACATGGATACTTCACAAATGTGTTCTAACGCTGTAAACGAAAATATTAAATTGTGAATGTATAATTGAATTATTAGTAGGTGTAAACTTATTATCCAGCATCCCTTCAGCAAAAAGTCACCGACTGCCACCGGTGCGCGCTTTAATTTTTGACCGCACAACTTAGAGGGGACATTGATTACCAGAGATGCTTGTGATGTCGGTTAATGTAATCAACTATCTAAAACTGCGTATTGTACAATGTCACGACGATTTCATTGCACAATATTGACCGATCATTGTATATATATTTTTTTTTTCACTCATTGATTGTATCGCTCCGTTAATGGTTTTTTGCTAAAAATACACGTTGAACGATTGGATGATAAATAACACCGGCGCACCAAGTACAGGTGTGAGCGGGGCGTGGCCGTCTACTGTCAACGGATAGAATTAATTTACCTTGATTTAATGACTACAGAACGAATGCGCACGCGAAATTAAGACTTCCACAATGTTTCGGTCAGTCTGCCACCGGCCGAGTCATTCAATTACTCTGAAACATGAATGGTAATGTACAATACATTCGTCGGCGTATTGAAATCAAAACTGTCTCGGGAAAGATCCGGTTTCTGTTGGTGTTTATTACAAAATTAATATAATACATGTTATTTAACTAGGCTAACCTGTGACACCGTGTCTTTTATTATAAGTGTTTTGGAAGATTATCTCGGAAGCGTATTATATGCCCCTGCATAAAATATGTGGTTTTTTTATACATATAGAGAAGCCGAACCCCAGCCCTCCGCTGCCAAGGAATACAATAAATGAAAAAGCTGTTTACATATATCTAAAATTCTTTATTTATATAATACCAAATTGTTACAAAGTTTTTTTACAAAAAAATAAAATAAAATATTACTACTATAAAAATAAAATTACGAATTTTATTAAACGCCAACCAGTTTCACTTAGCTCAAGCTTCGTCAAGGCGTATTTAAATCTTAAAATAAATGCAAAAAGAGCGCACTTACACATATACATAAAAAGGGAGACAGAATATAAAATTACAAGCAGAAGAGAGAGAGTCCGAATACATATGCATTTAGACAGAGCATTAAGGGAGGGGAAAGTACAATGTTGATGGATATTAAATTGATTTAAAAGGAAACATACATAATATAAATATCAGCATATTATACTTATATGACAATTTGATATTACATGGTAAAGGTGAATATAAAATACAAGTGATGAATATATAAAACAATAATTACTACGAGACTTACAAAATTAATCTTTTGAAAGTCTGAATATTCATAGGATCAGTATCATTGATGACCTATAGTTTTTAAGGTGATGATGGGTTTATTATTTTCATAAGAAGTTTTTTAAATAAATATTTTTGTACTCATTTTTCCTTTCTTTTGTTTACAGGTAAGCCCCCGCAAAACTCAAATGTAAACAGTCACGCTAGAATGAATACGGCATAAAGGTGAGAAAATTGATAAAATCTTTAAACTGATTTTGTGTCGCAATGAAGTGAATCCGAAGCGTGGATATCTAAGGGTCGGTTGTGTGATCATTAGTCAATTTTGACTATGGTAAATTTTTACAATAGTAACTTCGTACGTCAAATTTACCAGTGTCCGAGTCGTTCCCGCCTAATACTGTGGCAGTGCGAATAGTCATCAAATACATACAATTTCATGCTTTATCTATGGCTTTATTCACCCCTGCGTCATGGGTTAAATAAATTAAGCAGCTAGATTTTCATCGGATGAGCTCTTATCACTATAATAGCGGGATATTAAATGGTTCTTTGTCGTACACTCTAACTTTTAGGGTATCAATGTGAGAGTCCGCCATTTTTAACTAACGATTAATGATTTTACCATCGGATATCAGATACGACTGGACGTTAGTGATGAGCTTAAAATCACGAACCGCGAGTCAATCACTGATATCTTTGAGTCACATTCACTATCAGTGATTGGATATCTGGGAATATCGTGATTCGTGATTTTTTTAAATTTTGTTATGTACGGTGATTCGGCGCATGTGGATATGAAATGAAAATATTCATGAAGGAATGACGTTATAATTCGTGATAAGCGCCATCTAGTAGATCCTACCAAAACGTTTTACGCATTTGACCCGAAATGCTCAGAATTTGAACCGAAAAAATAAACTCATTTTTTAAAGGGTTTCATTCTCTTTGTGATGATATTAAATCATATATGCTTGAATATGTTTTTTACGCAAATGAAGTTTAAATAATATAAGTAAATTACGTTTTTTTTCTATTTTAGTGTGGCGCACGCGTATTAGTAATGAAACTGTGATCGCAGTCACAGCTTTCAATCACTGATATTATCGAATATCGATCGCAATCACACCAGTGTGGCAAGAGTGGCATTTTTTCTCATCACCACTGGATGTACATTCAAGAAGGAAATGTTTTTAACCATAGAACAATTTCATAGAATAATTCACTTCAAGAACAGCGTCACTTGTGACGTGCGGTAGAATCGCGGTGGTTTAAGCTAACCCGTTTTCGGCTCGGCTCGGTGCTAGTTGTTCCAAACTTTAATAAATCACAAACGTCCGCCTACCGACCGATGATACGTCGCCGTATAAAGTTTTAGCATATCATTCCGATTCATTTCTACGTTCACGATTTGGCCGCGCAAAAAAATCGTTGACAGAATATTTACTTTTACGGTGGGCAAATAATTGAGGTGCGAATTGCGTCATGCAATTTACAATGGCTGAAAGGCATTTACCATTCGGCACTAATAATGAGGCGATATGGCCACCTGATACATTACTGAAACTGCATTTTCTGACAGTGCACATTGGTGCTGCAATGGCGGTACACTTAACACAAATCAATGAATCGATTTAATTGACGTTTAAATTAATACATTTCATAAAATCAACTAAGCCATAAATCATTTTTTAATTAGAATTAAAGAAGACACAGGTATTACATTGATTAGTCTCAGATAATATTTCGTCAGTATTTTTTATGTTAAATTTCCAATCGCATCGGTACAGAGATAATTTCAATGTCTTTCTAATGTGGTTGCAAAATTCTTCAATTTTTTTCTCAGATGTCCAACTGTTTTTTGATGTTTTTTCTTTTCTTTTTAAATTAAAACTGCAACTTTTGAATTTATCTATACGTAAACTCCAAAAATTCCCAATAGACATTTGTTTAACTATTCCAATTGGTTTGTCATTTTAGAATACAAAAAGAATGACCAATTTTCATAGTTCAGCAGTTTTGTACATAGGATGGTTTATATTTATATATATATGTTTTGTATATGTAGGTACCTACGTATCGTATAAAGCTTTTCTCCCTTTCTCTGGATTACGCCTTGCAAAGCAGGATATTTACTTTACGTAATTTTTGTACATTGATTATTATACTTTTTTTACTACTATCCCGTAAAAGCACTGTCTTCTATAATACAGTAAAATACAAGTGTAGCAAGCAGGGTACAGAAATATATGTCTTACTTTACTGCAATATTGTCACAATATAACACACTGTACTATGACTCAATAAATAAATAATAATTATTAATTATAACATTATTTGAAAAATATTAAGTGATTATGGAATAAAATAAACATTAGCGATGAAATTATGTAGAATAATGTATTATTTAAAATTAAACGTTTATGATTATTTATAATCCTGTCTTAGCACACAACTATTACCTCGTCCACATGTCTCTTTTCATACACTCCGTCAGTTAACAGAACCATCGACCAATATCTAGTTTACCTAGCCTTGCCAGATCTTTTGCAGATTTAGTATATTCCTTGTGTCGTCAACACTCGACACACGAGAATGTTTACTTTTTCATTTTCACTCATTTGTTTCACATGCCCCCCAAGCGACCCTTTTAGAATCCTGTTTATATAAGCTTTGTCATAAATAATACCTATTTTTATTCTTCATTGTTACATGAATATATTTACAACGTAATAATTTAATTTATTTCACAAGGCGTCCATTTTGTTTTGAGTAGATACACATAATGTCACATGTTTCGATACATGAGTTATGTTCAATAAAGGTGTTTTATTATTTCTGGCATCTATTATCACTTATACACTAACACATGTTAATACTTTTTTGTACATTTATTTTATATAAATTAGTTCATATTTCATAACTTAGAAGTGAGCTGTAAGCTTCAATATTACAAAGTACCGTTGCCGGATATTCCTGGTTTGCATGCGCAATGGTTTCTTTCATCTGTTGACTCACCACATGCAACGTTAGAGACATTCACACAGTGTGGCCATATTGTAGTGAGTGGTTGAAACGTTCAAGACAATAGATCAACCCGCCGACTGTGATTCGTTTCATCAATGCACGAAACATGAAATCAAGTGTATCCTGTATTGACCTGATTTAGCGCCAAGTGATTTCCATATTTTCCATCATCTGAAGCGGTTCCTTGGTGGCAAGCGTTTTGATGATGATGATGATGATGATGAATGAGGCTTTAATCCCAGGCAGCGTCGTTTTATGACGAAGGTATACCAAAATTGTTGCCTCGTTATGACAAGTGTCTTAATAATGGTGGCGACTATGTTGAGAAGTAGTTTAAAGTGTGTGGCGTCCGAAATAAGTAGTGTTGTAAAAATTATGTTGTGTTGAAAAACGCGCCTCGTACTTACATTTGATTTAATTTTCAGTAAGTACTAATAATTGTTGTAATAAAATATATAAGATAAATAATTAAAATTATAATATTTTGTACACCTACAAAATCTGTAAACTATATCGACTCTAATGTGTGTATATATTCCTAGGTTAAATAAGTCATTAATTAAAAACAATTTTTCGTTTAAGTGCGGAAAACGCATTATTTGTCCAGGTTCTCCACCATTTGTGGAACTTAGCACCAGCCGTAGTGCCTAGTGTCCATGCGGCTGCTGACACGAGACTAGATTAAGTCCTGATAACGTCAACAGCCTATAATTCAACACGAACGCCTAGTTTTAGACTCGGTTGAATATAATATACATACCTGTGGAGTACAGACGTCGTAGATATAACCAGTTTTAGTTAGATGTTAGTATGATGAAGAGGATCATGCTAATAGAGGATAGAGCGCCACGTTATTCTATCCTGACACACATCTCTCGTCTCAATGACACTCATATGTCTTTTCATGAACGTTCATGAATTGTTGAGACTTCGAAAAGGATCATCTTAATGTATGTAGTTTACCAAGTCTTCCGCTACTAATTGTACAATAAATGTTGTTATTCATTCAGAATTTTTTTATAAAAAGCCTTTTTTTGAGTCGGAGGCGAACTCGTAAAACTTATTGTATTTGAAAAGAACTATATGATAATTAACAAGTATGAAAAGGACGAAGTTTTATTATTTATTCTCTTATAATTATATTAGTCTATATGAATATTTACTTTACATTTCCATAACCCATATATATATATATACCACCCGAATTCAAACTCAGATTCTCCTTTAGCTGATATGCTTATGCTTGCCTAATAAAAATCTACATACGATTATGTGAATTATCTAAAATTTGCATTAAATATCATTCAATTTGTGTAATCTCAAATAAAATGAGAAATGGAAACTCAAAAGAATATACAACAAGAATGTGAAAAAAGCGTATAAATAATATTAGGTCGTATATTTTTAGTTATCTTTTATGTTATATGATATTACACTTCGTTATTCAAATGTTTATATCTGGAATGACGTCATTTGCAGTAAAAACTGTAATGTTTCCACCCGAGGCACTTGCCATCTGTGATTTCTCGTAACACTTTTTCCTCTTTCAATTAAATTTAAATCACCCTGCTTGACGAGCACAAACCGCAAATACTATCCCATTCGTCCTCGATATGGACATAAAAAGTAATTGCGCGTATTCCTACGCTGCGCGGGCTTCTTGCGCACGCTAATGCGAGTGTGTACAATTCAGATTTTTTATAGGACCGCTTCCACATCACTGTTTCTGTTAATTGATCGAATAAAATTACGATAATAACAATATTTGGTTTACGACTTTAATGGAAATTTTACTCACTGTTACTGTTAGTCATTCTGCAGACCAAGGAGTTAATTAAAATGCAATAAATTGATTTGCGGAGGCGTGTTCGTGATAGGGTAATAAATAAATGCATTCATGATTGCTGAATAAATATGTTTGCGTATGTCACTTTTCAAGATTATCTCCTAGATAGAGATAAAACAAGTAACCGGTTATATTATTAGCTCCTTAGCATATTATTTATTTTATTTTAAACCGTGCCAGAGCAGCTGTTAACCTATTTTTGTGATCAACAATAACAATAATAACATTTTTACGATAATAATAATTTTATATTTATTAATTGAGATAATTTTTTGTTTTATTAACCACTTAATTGAGTTTAAATACATCTACCGGTTTCGAAAAATACCATTTTCTTCTTCAGGATGTCATAACTAACTAAAATCATATATTATTGTTTCTTTACCAGAATCTATTTTTAAAAAAACACAATTATTTAAATAATAAATTTAGTACCTAACTCAAATTGTTACTTAGTACAAATTTACTCGAATATTTTTTAGAATGGGACCCGTAGTTGATGTATTTAAACTCAATTAAGTGGTTAATAAAACAAAGATAATAAATAAAAATATGAATTTTAACCACAAAGTTAATATTGCTAATTTTAAAAGTATAATAATTTTACTTTAATTATTTCTTAAATACGTTTATTATTACTGTTCCATTCGCGCTTCAGAGGTGGGCAGTGCATAATTTCATACCTAATTACATTCATTTACCTTTAATGAAAGTAAATAAAATTAACTTTTATTTATTGATTAAGCTTTTGTCTGTCGAATCCACGTCACAATCTGACATTACTCATATATACGTGCATAATTTAATATAATAAACTTAAGTAACAAAGCTGTAATATATTAAGTCACATTGCATTGTGAATAGGATTAAACAAGGGTCGTTTAGATTTAGTCATGTTGAAAGAATGATTGAGGAGATAATTGTGAGAAAGATATATGACGCAAATGTTTATGGAACCGGAAATATAGGACGTCCGCGAAAGATTTGGCATGACTAGGTGAACCAGGTACCGGAAGTCGATCCTGTTGGAGGTTTCAACAATTGACGCGTTTGCACGAGAATATGTATGAATGTGGATGAGGAGAAAGTTTGTGCATCAGAATAGAATAATGCGGTACACCATCCTCTCTGCCCCCCTCTGAAACGATGCAATGATAACTTAGTTAGTTGCTGATTGCTGATGGTTTAGACAGATACCTATATCGTCATCATCATCGTTTCTGGCTCTGCAACAGCTCCACGTCTCCTTAAGAATTATTCTCTTCCGATATCTGCACTGGGTTACTTCCTGCTTATTATTGAAGCTAAAAATTGATCATGTTTATTTTGTGTCCATCGAAGCCTCCCTTATTTTAGGAATTTTTGAGACTTTCGTAACGTTTGCCACACCCCAGATTTGACAGCTCCGAAATTTTTTTATTTTAAAATACTTCTAGTTTTGCTTGATTGCTTTCTTTGTTGGAGTCTAGATTTCCGACGCATAGGTAAGCGTAGCATAGGCGGTTTTCGATAGTATACATATTTTTTAATACTTTATTTACGTCAAAATTAAATTTTCTAGCGACTCAGACAGGAAGAAAATATTGAGAAAAGAATCGGAGCTGCTAGTGATGTTTTTCGTTCCCTTAAGTTCCGAGTTGTTTCGAAACCATACTGTTTTTAAAGCTATTACTGTTTCACTTTAATATATGATGCCACCCCTGCAATAACACTGTATATCGTTTGATGGCAGATCTGCGTTACGGAAGCCATAACGTTGTATATCTTCTTGGGCATCGAATAGTATAATAAACAACCATATAAAATAAATAATAATACTATCACACACAATTTCTAATTGATTTTACACTATATGTCATGCAAGATGGCCGAAACTCCGTCTATAAATATTTGTAAAAACCGATATACAGTGTTTTTGCGGGGGGGGAGGGTTCACATAGACACCGAATATAGATTCTCACACAGCGAGTATGATCAAGAATCCAGGCTGCCAAAATGAGGGAGATAGGGAGACTCGACATGGGCCTACTGTTACATAATATAGAAAAATCTTAAATAGAGTAGTTCGGAAACCTCTTGCGAATTCCAAAACCTACCAAGATGTAATTTCTTGACAACTTCGAAAGAAATATGGCCAGTGGGTCGCAACAACGGCAAACACTGTACGATAGCCGATTGAGTCAGCAAGCGAAAGACAGGTGAAGACGGAAGGGTCTTATTGAAACTTCTAGAAGCCCCTTCTGGAATAAGGGATGATGAATAATTTTACATCTGTCTTTTATAAGATAATTAATCCATATCAAAAAAAAATTCACCCACTCTCGTACTGCTTATCGGATAAATTTGTCTTAATTAATTTAAATGCGTGCAATTACTTTAAATGATGACTTTGACCGCGATCGCTCTGTGTCGGTCCAATTACAGAAGACTCCAAATCGAAAAAAATCCAATTCGTTCCAGTTCACACCGCGCAGAAAGAGACCGAGAGATTATTTGCAGATCATCCAGTCAGCAGTAAAATAAAGAACCCATTCTGCTCGACGCCACACGGCTTACAAGGAACCGTGTCATTTAAGGACGTTGAATTAATCGCCCAACTAAGCCAACACTGTCCGCGTTGCAAAATCGGGATGCAGTACGTGTTCTGACATTTCATTGCTTTGGTGAATTTCCATAAAATGTTAAAAAATTTATGTCGCGCGAACGTACGTCGATATCCGCCGTCCCTTGATACATTTCCGAGCCAATAATAAAAGACTTATAAAATATATTTATATCCCCGCGGATGGAACCTGTTTCGAATATATTTTGACTGAAAATAATTGGATCGAGTTACGGTATCTAACATAGGTACCTACTCGGTTGTAAATCTCGGGATTAGTACATATATATATTTTTAAGGAGAACGCATTTTTGTTGTGAAGTTGCATTTGTGGTATCTTAATACAAATTAAATGAATCTACTAGAAATATATACAGAAAAAATCTATTTATCGCGCTTCCTCGGATTGGAAGCGGTCCAGGTTCGAATTCCAATATATCCGAATATTTTTCGATTGACACAATTTATTCTGGATATCTTTCTATTTGATTAATTTATTTTGTATTAGTACATATAACCTGTAAATTACCTAATTAATATTAATTAATTACCATTGGCAAGAGTACTGTAAAAAAAACCTGTGATCCGCAATGGACAGGTAAAAAAGATATGGTCAAGGGTTTCCTCCTCGCCACAACAAACCATACATATATGTGAATAAATTTAGCGGTTTATAAAATAGATTTCACTCTTGGATGCTTTGCTGCACCATTAAATAAGTTGTTTTATATGCTTACCATATTATAACCTTTTAGAAACAATGTTTATTATATAATTAACAAGAGTCTCGAGTTTTTAAGTTTTTCATTAACACTTATCTCCAACCTTAAAAAATGTCGGGTCAGATAACCGTGTCACAACAAAAGCTCCGCGGACTTTTGGCACTACGACAAAAGATCCAACCGACCAAAAAAATCCAGCTAACCATTGACCCATGCGACATAAAATCCAACGACATAATAGTCACTAACAATATTTAAAAATGTTTTTTTTTTTTAAGAAAGAGCTTTCAGTAAATTGAGGGTGACTGAAATATGCATATAACTATTTGCAGATTACTAAAAATAAGTAATCGATCAGAACAAATTCTATGCAAAATACAAAGTTTACAGTGAGAAAGAGGAATTATTTATATTAAAAACGAACGTTATTATTATACAAAAAACATATACGATACTAAAGCATGATAAAAGTTTATATATTCTCAAATATGTATTTCCACTCGTATTTTGCGTAGTTAAATCAAAAAAAAAATTCTTTTATCATTGCTATTATTTTTTTAAGCATGTTAATTGTGTCAATTCTTTCGAAAGTCAATGGAATTATATATGCGTCATCATTGTAGTAATCGTTCATCATCAACATTTTTTATTTATTAACAGCACCCTATGAGTACGAGGTTTACAAAATATGCATTCAACATTATTGATATGTGAAATATAAAACGAATAAAATACTTCTTAATTGTAATTTGTTTGTGGCCATTATGTCGTTGGATTTAATGTCGCACGGATCAATGGTCGGCTGGAACTTTAGTCGGCTGGAGCTTTAATCGGTTAGATCTTTTGTAGGTTGGATATTTTGTCGTGGACGTATAGTCGTTGGGCCAAAAGTCCGCGGAACTTTTTTCGTGGAACCCAGTGTAACGGCAAAAAGCACTGTTAATTTTATCTGTAAATACTAAAATTACAGGTTATATCAGTTCAAACGTTGGACAACTCTAATGATGAATTTTCCCAGACATTATTTAAGTTTTAATTCTTGATGTTGTAAACATTAAGTAAGTAATTCATTATCACAATCGTTGTTTAATTTATCATTCGTTGACAATGCTCAATTGATTTTTCTACTCTTGTTCTTGTTTTCAGAATTTCTGACCTGCAAGTAGGTAGGTATCGACACTTCTAATAGTTATTTTCAACGGATTTATAATATAAATCCGACCTGATATTTCTATACAGATCATCAATGGTATGATGATAAACTGCCCCCAGATTGTTACTCTGCTTGATTTTCACGCACCATTGAGGTCATCGAGACACAATTCATTGTTCTATTACAGTGATAATGTCAGAACACATGCATTAGCTAGCTCCGCAGTCCCCACATTGCATTCTTTGGAGAATGAATATGCAGAGGTAGTCGACATTTTTGCTGTAAATTTGACTATTTATAAGACTACATTATTACAATTTTTGCGTCTCAACTCAATGGTGACGGATAAATTGCTTTATTTCACATTTTATATTTTATTTTTAATTTTGATAATGAAAAAACATGCTGATATTATACCATTTTTTTCTTTGTGTATTAAACTTCTGATGAAATTCTCTATTATTTTACAAATTATGTTAATGCCTGAATATGGGATGTATAATAATAATAAATAAATAAATAGGTGGTTTCTAAATGACTTTAAACAAGTATTAAAAAACCTCTTTGTCTTATTCTTCGAGATACACGTCGAGAGGATGACTTTTGAATAACCATTTTATCATACAGAAAAATGAAAATTATCAAAACGTATCAATCTACACCTCAATGAGAAATTTATAACAATTCTAATCTATGTGTCTTTCTATCCTTTACCTTGCATTTACTGCATCCTTTAGTAAGAGAGCCATTTCGTGCAGCCCCTTGATAGCCAATGCAGGCGGGACAGCCTGCACTTTCTTATTATCTGTAAGACACGCTATTGCACTTAGCGGGGAGCCGCAGATAGCGGAGGCCACAACCTGTGGCGACACTTTCATGCATAAGCTTCCAATGTCATATTTTGCACCATCAATATTGGGCATACACCTTTTGGCGACTCACGAAGCATCGTGGGATAAGGAATAATTGATAATGGCTAATGGCTTGTTGGAAAAGTGTGCGCCAGTCGAAGAACGCATCAAATAAAAGCCAAAAGATTATAAGATTTCAATGCCTTAAACCATAAATATTTAGCAATATTTGAATATGTCCAAGAATTATTAGGAAGTCTTCTAATATAATGTATTAAAAAAAACATTTTACAGATAAAGAGTAATGCCTTAAATAATTTTTAAAAAATAATTAGATTCTTATTGTGACATCTATGCAGTTTCAGGGAAATAATATCAAATTTAGTCCATAGATGGTGATAGTGTAGTTGTACTTGAAGTGTTTCCAATTATTATGGAGATTGATTAATGGATCCTAAATCCTGTATTATCTATATTTCCATATCTTTCCATTAAGAAATAAAATAAATAAATAGTTAGATTTTGTTAGTTCTATTTAATATTGTTCTATTAGTGTACTAGGTAGCAGTACCTCTCCACAATCATGATCACAGTATAAGACTACTTATCTGCAGTATTTACTATTTTCACACGTGACTGTAGATCTGTCTGAATTAATTTCCAGATTCCATCAATCTCCGTTCGTCCTTCTCTATAATTCGACATTCAATAACACACAATAGAATCTACCAATATTGGATTTTTTTGTCTACATGTTGATATTCAATAATCAATTTTCCTCTTTGTCTCATGAGTATTGTCGTTGTGTCAGTGTCCAGAGTGCTGCCCGCAGTGAGGTCCTACCTCGCCCCCCGTCCCCCATTGGCGGGGCTCCCGTTTGTTTTTGTCCCGTCACAAGTAACGGCAGAAACGCACAAACTTGTCGGTATTTTTTTGGCTCGATTAAGTTATTGATTATTCTGAGTTTGTTTTTGCCCCGCTGCAGCAGGCCTTGCGCCGTTCGGCCCACGGAGTTGTTTACTCAAACATAGGCTTTCTTTTGCATCATATAACACCCCTTTTTGTATAGCTTGTACAATAGTGATTAAAAATTGTTTAACATTATATACATTTATTGGTGTATTTCCCATTAGTGACGAGAAAAAATGCTACTCTCGGCTCACTGGTACGATTGTGATTAGTATTCGACAATGTCAGTGATTGAAAACTGTGACTGAGATCACAGTTTTATTGCTAGTGCTCATGCGCCGCACGATGTCACAATACACGAAAACATAATTTTCAGCTTATTTATTTATATTATTAAAACCTCATTTACGTAATAAACATATTCTAGCATAAATATTTTATATAAATCTGATTTAATATCGTTGGTAGAATCTACTAGATGGCGCTGATTCAACTGATAATCGATTTAAACGGCGGCATCAGAACGTCAATAGAATTTTTATCAAAAAGAAATTTGAATCACGAATCACGATATTCCCAGATATTCAGTCACTGATAGTGAATGTAACTCAAAGATATCAGTGATTGACTCACGGCTCGTGATTTTGAGCTCATTACTATTTTCCATACATGTGGGAAATTCTTTTATGATAGAGTAATTAGGAGAGAATGTAAAGCTGATCTTACTGTTAAAAAATGATGGCTTAAGTGGTTTGGTGATGTTGAACGAATGAATGAGGAAAAAATATTTCAAAGATACGGGACGCTAGTGTTGATGGCGTTAGAAATAGAGAACGACCAGGTAAACCAGATGCTAGAAGATGATCTGGTCTCAACAATCGACGAGGTTACATGAGATATATGAACGTGGATGACGTGAAAATTGTGTGTCAGGACAGAAGAGTTTGGTACTCCATCCTCTCCAATTTAGTCCTTTTTTTCTTCTTCTTTTTTTTTATTTTTGCCTTATTTTGTTTATACCCTGAATATTCTAATCATTCTGCTCCACTTTGTTCTGTTCTGAGCTACCTGGTTACGTTGAAACCATTAAGATCGCATACAGCTAAAGCTGTTTATATTGATCTCGGTCTTCTCTCACAACAGTCTCACAATAGACTCATGGTTTTATGAATCACATAATCTTCCTTCCATCGCATCACATTAAACCGGTATTTTTTAAGGGGTAGGTGCCACCCTAGAAGAACAACGGTAAAAGATAGTCTGGTCTTGTGACTTCGCCAGTCTATATCAGCGTTTTCATCCGTTCATTTCTTTATACTCTAATCCGCACTCAACTCTATTCCGTAAAGTTCCTTCATCAGGGCAGAATGTAAAACTAAATCTAAGCACACAATTATTATATTTTGTTTTAATCGATTATATAAATATGACATAATTTTGACCAGTCAATAAAAAATGTACATTAGTATAAAGTATCATATTCCGAACGTGACTGAAGTGTCGTATTATATAGTAAATTTATATTAATTAATACAAATTAAATATATCAATTAGAAAGGAAAAATCTATTTATCGAAAAAATCATTAGTAATTTTTCCAATTAGTTAATTTAATTTGTATTAATAATACCACAGAACTAGGTATATTCTGAAATTGCACCTTCGCAAACACAAACAAAAAAAAACATCAACCTGATGAGAGGGACTGCACCTCCAGCATGTGTGTAGTACAAAGTTTAGTTGTGAAAATTAAAATAACATAAAACAATTGAATATTAAAAATATGATAAGATATTTTTCATAATTATTATATAATAAACTCATTTGCAAGACTTTAAAAATATTTTAATATTTTATAATATAAACGGTAATAAAGCGATGTTAGAAAACGATATTTCGTTTTGTTATTTGTATTTTTATTATTTTTATTTAAAGTATAAAAATATACCAAGCATTTTCTTTAACTACACATTATTAGGGTGTATTTATAATAGTATCTGTAATAGCTATATTAAAACTATATAACTTATATAAATAAGATAATCTTAGCACGCGAAGTGAATATCTCTAACGAGTTCTCTAACAGTAGGATCTATTCGAAATAATGTGTAAATTCAATCAATGTAGTTGTACGCTATTTATCGGTGCGTAAGAACCTTAATTGATAAATTGCTTGATAAGTATTGAACCCGGTTTCCCGTTAAGCAGAGGAATCCTCGTTCTTCCAGCAATGCGGCTCTCTCAGTTCAAAGTGTCGGCCGAAGACAGAAGCGAGTAGAAGAAATCTGCTTCCTGGTGGCAATAGCCAGGTACTGAGAACAAGGCAAATAATGCTATCTATCTGGGAATAAAATAATACCTTCCATTTAATTAACATAAGTTTTCATTTCGTATTTCTTTACAAGTTTATCTCTGAAAATCTCGCGTTCTAATTAAAATAAAGGGTGTCCAACTACAAAGTTATTATCATATTTTATTTATACAAAATTGAGTTTAACGATGAGGACTTTACATTTTATAAACAATATCGTCTAACTGCCGTCCATTTCTCTCAAGACACTCTTGCAATCGGACTCTTAAATTTGCGAATATTATTTTCTTGTAGGGCCTCAATTGCTGTAAACTCTCGATTTAAGGTATCCCCACTAAAAAAAGTTGCACGAGGTGCCCAGGGTATGTCTCCGTTCTTGCTGATTAATTTATTGGGAAAAATTCCCCCCACCTTCTCCATTGAAACTCTAGCTGTGTGTGGAGTGGCCCCGTCTTGCTGAAATTGTGTTCTGTTATTGAACCTGGAAAACAGCTGCGTTGCGGTAACAAAAACTCGTCAGCAGTGACTGTCTCTCGCTAGTTAAAAAAATAAGGGCCAATTATTCCTCGGGCAGAAATCGCACACCACATTGTCGTTTTTGGACAATACAAACGTTTTTGATGGCGTTCCCTTGGGTTGTCGGGGCACCAGTATCTCATTTTCTGTTTATTAACATAGCCATCGATATGAAAATGTGCTTCGTCAATAAACAATGTGTTTCTAGCGTTCGTACTGTTTCAAAACGTTCAAAAGATTAGCCATTTTCGTTGATAAACTGATAGATTTGCAGTTAGTATGGGTGAAACTGTAGTTTCTTTTTCAAAATAACGTACACTGTTGATTTTTTACTCCACATAATTTCACTTTGAACTTGAACTACGTGTTCTGTCGTCACTGTTGATGGTCCCGGAGAAGTTTAGTTAACCATTGTCCCTTCTTGACTGAACTTTTGAACACAATACCAGATAAGTTGCGTTGTCAGCCTATCACTTACTCGTCGAATATTAAAGTGAGTACAAAAAGCGCGACGCGCACGAACCAATGAATCACCAACCTTTAAATATTGCTCAACCGCGAACGCGTGGTGCGGTCCCGACCAGTGACTCATTGCAACTGGCAAATCAGCAAATCACGCGCGTCGAACAACATCCCTCCCACTTACTTCACCCTGATGGTTTACGGGCAATTACAATTTAATCTTGAAATTTCTCTGCTGGACACCCTATATTATATTTAAAGAAATCATAACAAATTCAGATTATTTTAGCAATTTTTTTATCAAAATCTGAAAAGGATTGATTTAATAATTCGACCAAACTTGGACCCGGAGATTGTCTTTCATCATAAGGTACAGAATTACGTATTCAATAAGACATATAAATAAAACGAGTTCGTTTTTTAACGGTCTCATTCTTTTATAAGTTAATGGTTATTTTATTCGGATACATAAATGTTCGATGTTAATTTTTTGTTTTTGATACGCTGTGAAACGTGATGTATGTTTTTATACGTTTTGTTTTCGTAGACTACCTTTCGATTACAACATTAAACACAGTTCTTGGCTAACAAATCGTAGGTGTATCGACACGCTGGCTCAGCCAGAGCCCCCTGGTGAGACACTGTTAAAGGAAGCCTAAAATTAAAATCCTACATAAGTCTTCAATCATTGATAAAGTGTTCCAACGTATGTACCTCGAGCGTAGAGTGAGCAAAACATGTCGCTATAACTGCGGCACCAAACACGATTACTTATTTTAGATTTTCGTTAATTTATTTAATTGATTAATGTAAAAAAAAAACAGTTTTGTTTGTTTACCCTACCATACCCCTAAATAGGGTTTCACCGATGTGTTTTAAGGTGAATGAGAAATCTTCTTCGAAATCATTACACGACGGGTCCTTTTGAAGTAATGCACACAATTCAAACAGTTGTAAATAAATATGCATCATCTTGATCAAAGGACTTTAGCGAACTGCAATGGAAATTATCCAATTAGAATCCTACTCATTGCGTTAATTATTAAAGTGGTTTTTGAGCAAGAGTATATTATTATTAACGCGGCGACATTACGAAAATATAATACCACTCAATGTCAAGCTATTAGTATAGTATACTCAAGGAAAATAATACATTTCTGTTTTGCAAAATTAAAAAATAAACTGAAAATGTTTCAAAGCTGACGAGAGCTTTGGCCCTGCAACGCGTTCATCAATTCCTTGTTGTAAAGTATAGAAAAAGAAGAGAACGTTGCATGTTGTAAGAATAATTCTAGACTATAGACTCCAGGACATTGTATGAAACCGGTCTTGCACATGACCGGGAGACATCGCATGATGAACTCTCAATCAGTGATACACCGTGTGGAAATAACGTTCGTCACCGATTTAGTTATTGCCGTAAATCGAGATTCTCAGGTAGATAGGTCGGTGGTAGGTAGGTGCTTCAGACTCCATAAAATAATATAATTAATACGTGTACGATTTGCATTAATATTTAATGAGTAAAAGAAAAATTAGAAGTATAATTTTAAAAGTTTAATTGGACATTTATTTCCTTCGCAGCACGTCCAATGTGCTTATGTTTTAACTTATTGGTGAACCTTGATTTGCATATAAACAAGTCTTATATTATTTTTAAATGCTCGTGCAGCAAAATATTGAAATAAATCAGTAAAAATTTACAATTTTCTTTGTATACTCATCAGGTTGGCCGTAAAGTTGATTGCGTATTAAAATTAACCATCTGCAATACGTATAATATTTAGTTTGCAATAAAACTGTAGATGTTATTAATAAAAAAATACATTTGGAGAACACATTCTTATTGTGAAGTTGTAATTATTCAGAACATAGGTTTGTGATATTTTAAATATGAATTAAATATATTAATTAGAAAGATATACATATAAAATCAATTTTATCGAAAAATATTATTGTTGCGCTACCGGGATTCAAACCTGGATCTCTTTCCTAACCGGGGAAGGTATTATCCAAATAATGGAACGATTAAATGTATTAATATCAAAAATGTAACATGTAGGTTCTAAAAATGTCGCTAAAAAATATTGTCGCTGTAGCATAGTTGGATAATGCACCTTCCCCGGTTAAGAAAAAGATCCCGGTGGCGCAACAACAATATTTTTTTATAAAATTGATTTTATATGTATATCTTTCTAATTAATATATTTTATTAATATTTTAAAAAATATATTTTTATTTGTATTATATGGAGACAGCAAATTACTAATAACAAGAGAATTTAACATTAGATCCTTCTGGAAAATAATGCTTTGGTTTCTTTATATAGGTCATAGGTTGTAGCATCTCATTGAATAAGTTGAGCCATTATTTGTGCACATAAACTGTTCTTACTTTATTGCAGAGGCCGGCTTTGCAAGATTTTAATATGCAAAAAGATTGCAGAGCTTTTCATGGTGATTTCATTAGCGGACATTGCGTCGATAGCGCTACATTCCGAGACACTCGCTGTTTATCGATCAAACGGCACTGTTTATTTCTTATTTACCGGACAATAAATTGTAAATCGTTACGAATATTAGCATATCGCTGCTTATTTCCTATAAGGCTATCGAGATTTGCAGAAATAAACTCACTCCCGATTAACATGAAAATGCAATCAGATTTTTAGATCGTGAATACCCGCACATCGATACAAGTGCGAATTCGAATCAGCGACCTTTCGCTGCATACATTATTTTGTATTTATTTTAATATTGCATTAAGTACATAATAAATATTACAATTAAAAATATCAGTCACGGCAATCGACGATTGTTGATGACAATAATAATGTCTATCATAAAACTAAGGGGGACCTATATTACTATTATAATTGGCACTGCGACACGTAAATGTCAATAATTCCCCCATATAATAATAATAATGTATAATTAATTGTGCGAAATAGCACATATTATAATTTATAGTTAAATCGTTTTAAGAAAAATATTAGCTATTCACACTAGTTCAGACGAGCCATCTGGAGAGGGTTTTCTGAGTTATTTGATGACTCAAACCACACGGTGCGTAATAGGGACTCATTGGCAAGACGTTGTTGAAAGTCTCCAGCACAGCAACCCAAAAGTTTCACCCTAAATACACCGTTTGATTATTTTTAATATGACAATATAGCAATATTATATGTAGGATGTATAATTTAAAATGATATTTTACGAAATTAATGATGGGTCTGACGGTACAGTCTGTATAATGATTGCCGACTCCAAGTGTATCTGTGTTCATGTACGTAATCCATAAAATAAGACTACCATTGGTGTATTGGTTTATGAGGATGAGATCTCAGAGGGAAGTTCTCCAGAATCGACGTCTTGTTATGATCATCAAGCCGCCCAGCGGGTGGTTATGCAACTAATTATTTACGTGGCTTCGCGGCCCGGGGTTCGAATCCCGCCCACGCCACGGGCGGGGCACTGTAAAAATAACATTTATACCGTATTTAACGACTTATACGTTATGCGCAGCGCTGTTGGATTTTATTCGAAGCCCTATATAACGTTATGCACCGCACAAACATATATTTTTATTTTGCTTTAATCCGGTTTGTTTCAATTTCGAAAAACATCTATTATTGTGGCGTGCAGAACATAATATATAAGAAAAACAAGAACAAGAACACAAGAGAATGAAATAGGATCGGTGAGTACATAAATAATTATATTTCCGCACATAAGCCATCTTATTTTCACAGACGCCATCTTGCTCTCACAAGACGCTATTCTATCGAAAGAAACAGTATTTAATATTCAAAATAATACCAAAAGAAATTCTGGATGTAAAAAAAAATTATAGAGATGCATTAAAATATTTTAATATTGAAACAATACATTGCATGAGTAAACTTCGAAATAATTATAACAATTATAGAAAAATATGCGCAGGTAACTCTGGTTACACCATATATTTTGTTTTAGTTAGGTGTGCAGAGTGCAATGCGATATTTACGCAATTAATTAAGTATATATTAATTAATGATTATTAAAAAATAAAATAAATAAAAAATGAAAATTATATAACAGTGCCCACGATAGTTAATTATTTTTAAACAACTAACAGAATAAAATTAATTCAGGTAAAGAAAAAAAATCATATCTTTAGTAAAAACATTTAAATTACAATTAAAATTGCCCGTTTTGTGAAGAATATGAGCGATTAGATCTCGTAGTGGTAGGCAGAGGAGAGAAATAGCTAAATAAAATAAATTGTAAAACTTGGTGTGAAGTAGGGTTGGAGAAGTCTATTTAAGAAAGTTCTGAGGGGATATCCAGTTTGTTATGAATAACTAATATTAATTAGGCTCCGTTTCAAAGAGTTGAATTTAATTGTACTGACTAATGACATGATATGGTGCCTCTATATCTTCAAGAGCACTGCATCGCAGATAACTTAAATGGTAGACGTCAATCTCTCAGGTTAGTCTCTGCCCCAGCCGCAGGAAGGGTTGTAGAACCAACCAGCCGTTGCCAGAAATCTAAGTTCGGTGCTATTTGCGATGACAAGCTCAAAAGCGTGGAACTCTGTCATTAGATTTTGTAATAGATTTTTAAAAAATATTGAAAACGCACTTTTTCACAAAAACATATTCTGAGGTTTAAATATTTTAAATACAAAAATAATGTATGACTAAACAGTTTATGTGTAATGTGGACCAATATAAATTATCCAATGTTATTTTTAATTTAAATGATGGGAACTGATTTAAATCCAGTCACTGAACGTACCTCTATCGCATCTAGCAATATTTGAAGCTGTTTTATAATTACAATAAAATGTAGTGTATCATGCTTGTCTAAATTGTCTGAATAGAACAACATGAACAGTTGGATGTAGGTGGGTAGTCGAGTAGAGATTATTCGGAAACCCAAACAGTTATTGAATCGCCACCAATTCTACATGTATGACAGGCCATTTGAGTCTCACATATGTATATACAAACATCTTTAAAATAAAAAAATTTGTACATAAGACTGCATTTTAAAATCAGACTTAACAAGAAACGTAATAAAACAAAAAAAAACAGAAACAGTTGTATCTAAGCCGGTGGGGTTTGATTCCGACCTGCACGTAACGAAGATGCCTTCCTAAAAGCCCATCAGCCGACAGCCGGACGCCCGCTGCGCCCCGGGTAATGATATTTGTTGATCCGCCGATGTTCCGATATTATTTATATCGCACGGAGATAATATCATTTATTCACGGGCGCGAGGTCAGCCGTGGCTGTGAGAAAGGCCCGGGTACCAGGGCGTCAGGGGGCGCGAAGAGGTCGTCGGTGATTTATTAACGAACTCCATACGGAGACATCGAGACGATGTGATTGATGCACGATCGGCAAACTTCGCGCGGGCCGCCTGCACTCGGTCTAGGTGATTATGGGCAACACGTAAACTCAATTACCTCCCGTCTCTCTCGCTCTTCTGCACTCCTATTGTTATGGATTGATGCTTATACTAGAGCTTATTAATTAAATTATTTATTATTATAGTACGCTAAAATTCCGGTACCACGTATGGTATGTACAACACACGGCAGTCCATATAATCTGTCGACAGGTGGGATCGCATGGCAGTCACCGCCGGAACGGTACATTGCGTTAATGTCAATTGGTCAAGTTAGACAATGTTAATTTTTTTCAAAATAATTGAGAATTAAAATAGGTTTTATGAAAATACTGATCGTAGCCGCTTAGCGGCCTAGTAATAATACAAGCATACTAGTAACAAGCAATTTTTCTACTAATAATATTATTATTTTATTCATATTTGCTTCCATATAAACTTCAATACCATAAGAAAATCCACTGGTTGAAATTAGAGGGTTAATATTCGTTTCCGATATAGTCTCATGATTTGAATTTCAAATAGAAAATCATTTTTCAAGCAAGTTTTACCTGTACAAAAATTATTACAATCATTGCAAATTAATTAGAGTAATTAGTAGATTAGTAGTATAATTCTTCAATTTGTTATTAATGTAAAAAGCTGGTTATATTTCTATATATTCTTTTGGGATATTTTTGTCTTATTATTTATATAATATGGGGCCACAAAGTAATTTTGCTAATATTGAAGAAATATTTTTTAATTTTTCCTTTAGCGAATGTATTTTATGTATTTATATGGTGTGAAATCATAGACCTTGAAGGCAAGGGAGAGAAGACGGATTGATGCCTTTGAGATGTGGTGCTGGAGATACACGTGGCGCATTCCATGAATGGCGATATGCACGATTGTCTCCATTCTACGGGAGCTAAAAGATCAAGGACAGACTCAACCATTTGCCTTAAACGAATCTTTACATTTTTTGGGTAACTCACGAAAAGGGATAATAGCTTGGAGAAGCTTGTTGTGGTGGGCCACGTCAAAGAACGAAAATGAAGAGAAAGATTCCCCACCTGGAAGATCCCCCACCCGGAAGATCCCCCACCAAGTGGAAAAGGCAGCAGAAACTTCTCTGGTGACAGCCCTAAGATCTGCAGGATACCGATAAAAGTGAAAGAGCATACTCAAGAGAGCGGGAGTATATGGAGATTTCCATCCTCAGTCACGAGGGACCGACATGGATGATGATGATGACGTGACGTATGTAACACACTTAACAAAAAAAAATCATGCTTTAATATAATAATTTTAGATTAAATACTAATTGAATGTATTAATCAAAAAGATATACATATAAAATCAATTGTATCGAAAAATTTTGTTGTTGCTACCGGGATACGAACCTGAATTTCTTTCCAATCCGGGGAAGATGCATTAACCAACTATGTTACAGTAGACAGTAATTTTGACGATAAATTTTCGTACATGTTACACTTTTCAAATTAATACATCTATCGCTCCATTATTTGAAAGCCATCTACTTTGTTTTTACGGAATCTCAAATACCTTTGAGTAAACCGATAGCAGACGCCAGAAGTAACATATGATTTTATATGTATATCTTTCTAATTAATATATTTAATTAGTATTCAAAATATCACAGACTAATGTTCTGAATAATTACAACTTCACAATAAGAATGTGTTCTCCATAATAATTTTAGATTATTTTAGTTGATTATAGTTTTCTCGTGAAATGGATACCGACTCTAAAATTGTAAAATTGTAGGACTTAATAATCAACAAGTATGTTTTGCAATCAACCTTTGAATCATACATTACTGACTTCAGTTGTAAGTGAAGGA
Source organism: Eubasilissa splendida (assembly GCA_031772225.1). Lineage (NCBI taxonomy): Eukaryota > Metazoa > Arthropoda > Insecta > Trichoptera > Phryganeidae > Eubasilissa > Eubasilissa splendida. Next base: position 14,373,826 of record CM062861.1, on the reverse strand, counting down.
CTTACAAACGAACGGAGCTAAGTTGTGTTCGATTACAAACAAATATAATACATTGCCTTAGTCTTGATCATTGTCAGTTGACCAGTTTATGTGACTATTCCATTACCTTATTTGCTCTCGAGGAAAAAGAAGTGCCTGTCCGATATCCGAGAGCATTTGCGCAAGCGTAATACCGCAGCTTTATTTTAATATCCTAACGAATTATACTACAGGACGTTCGATATGAAGGCAGATGAGGAGGACTGGTGAGCAATACAAGAAACGGTTTATCTTCACGTTATGGAGCTGGCAAGACGTCTCGGCGCATAATAGATTGTTATTATTTTATTGCAGAACAAGTAAACTCCAATACCAGCGCTATTTGAAAATTGCCGTGAAATAAACAGGCTAGACGGAAAACACACGTATCTTAGAATACTCATCATTAACGATTCTTCTATTTTTGAATTTTGACGTCATTGAATTATCGAGACCGCTAAAATTAAAATATTATTTATGCTAAATATTATGTAAGCAATATTTTTTAAATACACGCTTAAGAAACTAGTTAATGATTCTTAATTTATTAAACAAAATAACAATCACTTTGTATGAAACCACGAAATTTATTACTTCATTAATGGAGCCATTATTAGCCCCATATTAGGTATGTTTCCTTTAAAATCAATTTAATATCCACCAACAATATATTTTCCCCTCTCTTAATGTTCAGTCTAACTATGTATGTATTCTGTCTCTCTCTTTCACATGTATTTTTATATTCTATCTCCCTCTTAATGTATATATATAAGTGCACTATTTTTGTATTTATGATCAGTTTTAAATACATTCTGATGATGCATGAGATAAGTGAAACCGATTGAAGTATAATAAATTTCGTGGTTTCATATAAAGTTACTCTTATTTTGATTAATATAATATGTCAAACAACAAAGTGATTGCTTTCTACGAAAAGAATCTTAATTTTTTTTGAGTCTGATTTTTTTCTGCGATTATTATTTTTTTTAATTGTTTGTTGTCAGAAATATTTAATCTTATGGTAAATAATTAATATGACTCGGAATAGTACATTTTGGTAAAAAGTGTGGTACAATATATAGACATTTTGTGTGAGCCCTTATGAAGCCAATCTCACCAAATGTAGTTTCTATAAACCCACCTAAACTCGTAAGTATTTCGTGTTATTTTTTTCGCATATATTCTCGTTACATTTTTATTTATAAATTGAATTTGAAATTTAACAATGATCCAATAATAAAAAAAATTAATCAGGTCACCATTAACTCGTTTCGCATTCTGTATGAGTTGAAATTCGTTATTTGTTTTTCAGTTAAATTATGTAAAAACGAAATAATAACAATTTCTCCACTCACAGCTGTAGCAGTAATACCATTATATCGGGCACTCTTTACGACTCGACCGACTGTGGGCGATTGTGGCGTTGTTTCAAAATTTTAGAGGATTACGATAAAAGTTGCCATGTTCTTGATCCGCGCCTCCATCCACCGGTGGGACAAGTTTGGTTCAGCGCGTAGGCAGAGCTACAGTGCCATATCTCTGATAATACTACACGGGACAACAATCATACCTACGCGCTGCGTCGCCGAGGCGGATATTATATCCCGGTGTGTGTGTATGAGGCCACGACAACACCATAGCATAATGAGGCGAGAGTGCATAAATGTGTTACAGATTAATATCGGCAGATAGCGAGGGACGAATACCTCTTCGCCACTCCTACTCTCCTGGTCGCTGCCTGGCGCCTGGTACACTGAGACGAGACAGATCGGTCAGTTCGTACTTCTTTAGCGGGTTAGGTTAGTTAGGCTTAAAAATTGGGGCCGAATATTTATTTATACTTCATTTATTAAATTATAAAATCACAACTACATTTAACAGCAGTTAACATCTGTAGAAATGACAAAATTCATTAACCTCTCCCTTACGGTGCTAAAATAAAAACGCGCGTTCCGGTGATGTAAACTCAGTATACGTGTAGACTTTGACGATTTTTAAGTCGGATAAATATGAATGTTTTACATTTATTACTTATATTAATCATTAAAATAATAGTCGTCATGAATATTTATATCAATTATTGACACGTCTAACTCGGCCAGCGCACGTTCTACCACTAAGTGACGATCAGCATCCGGCATCCCGCGCACCGCGTACTGCGCCGTCCGTACCACTCCGCACGTACACATACACGTATTGACAAATTCACGTCGGCTTCTTCGAGAAAACATTATTTATTGTTGCGTATGATAAATACTTGTATATTATAATTATTTTATCCAATACATAAATATATTACGGAGGAGAATCTAAAATATGAACTCTGTTTTCAGTATATTTACAGAGATATTCACATAATTAGAGGCAATGTTAACTCAATTTACATCATCGGATAGGAAAGGTTAAATCAAAATAAAATACTTGGGTACGAAACTTGTAAGCACCATATTTTAGTGCCGAGAACCAATTTGGTGTCAAAATTTTAGGAAATAACAAATTTCCCGTCACTACATTCAATTTCCTAAAAGTACGAAGAAATACTGTATCTTTTTATAAATGTATAGCGTAATAATAGCGTCGCGCCGAGAGAGGCTACCGAGAAATAAAGTGTTAGTATCTGCCGAGCCCTTTAATTAAGATAAATCTGAGATTTGAGGCAGTCGCCGTACCCGTCGTGCCGTAGCTCGCGGGACTGTTATCTGCGGTAAACCCGTAAAGTACCAAAAGTATAATCAAATGCGCTTTGACGGTCGCGAAAGATTTTTAAACCCTTGTTTCGCATTTACGGCCGGGCCATTTTATGATTTTATCTGGCGTAAACGTCATCGTTAATGTTGAACGGTTTGTATAAATACATCACAGGCTTAATCATTGCGGTAGGGCAGTTATACGGTGATTGCAGCTGTGCAAGGATGAGCAAAACACTGTGCCCACCATTAATAATGATTTAAAATGTAATACTAATTAAATGTATTAATTAAAAAGATATAATTAATTTGTAGAAAAAATATTTTGGTTGCCACCGGAATTCGAACCAGGAACTTTTCCTATCCGGGGAAACCACAAATTTTTGAACCTATATGTTACAGTTATTTTTTCAAATTGATTCACCTATTATTCCATTATTTATAAGTAATCCACTTTATATTGCGGATAAACTCAAATACCTTTGAGTAAAACCCGATAGGGGACGCCGGAATTAAAGGAATTATTTATTTTATTAAATTTACAACATTAATACAACTTACATATTTTTAAGGAAAACACATTATTATTGTGAAGTTACAATTTTTCAGAACATAATACAAATATAAAATATTTTGGTTGCCACCGGGATTCGAACCGGGATCTTTTCCTATCCTAGGAATAATAATATGATGTATCAATTTGAAAAAAGAATTGAAACAGGTTAAAAAGTCCGTTTCCCCGGATAGGTAAAGTTCCTGGTTCGAATCCTGGTGGCAACCAAAATATTTTTTATATAGTTGTATTAAAATACCACCAGAATTAGAACTTCACAATAATATGTGTTTTCCTGAAAAATTAAAAATTTTCATTTGTCTTTTTATCATCAATTAGGTTTTGTATAATACTGGCCAGTGACACCCAAGGGAATGGAATAAAAAGTAACGAAAATGCCTGTCAGCTGGTCGATCGACAAAAATTCAGGTAGTTTTAATTTGTAAACCAACTATCAGGACAAAAATATTTTTTTCATTTAATTAGTTTTGTGACGCATGTGATGCAGTGTTGATGGCACCAGAAATAGAGGACGTCCGCAGAAGACTTGGCACGACCAGGTAAAACCAGTTAATGGAGGGTGGTTCTGTTAGAAGTCTCATACAATCGGCGAGCTTGTATGAGAAGATGTATGAATGTGGATGAGGCGAGAATTGTGTGTCAAGACAGAAAAGTGTGGCGCTTTTTCATCTCTGCCTACCCCCGCGGAGAAACGGCGTGATGGTAAGTGAGTAAGTAAGTTTTGTATAATGTTGGTTACACGCCAACTCGAAATGAAAGTTGTAATAACACGTTCCTTATCCCGAACGTTGTTCATACAATGAAAGAAGCTACTAATTAGCTACCAGAATATGATTTTTTATGAAGTTGTCATTTTAAAAAGCATTGCTGCAAGGCCACTGATAATTATTAATGCCAAATAAGAGATAATAATGTAGTTAAAATGCACATATTTCAAAATACAGAGCGATAAGTAATATGTAAAGTACCTCACTTATCGAGGATTGAGTTTCGTTTATAAAGTTAACATGAGAGTGTTTGTTATCTCGATATTTTGCGTTGGAATACGGTTATATATATATATATATAAAATGAGGTATTTTTTAGTAATCTGAGCGTTTTAAAAAAAATATTTTTAAAATGAACCAGTATACAGAGGATTTATACATAACTGGTTTCTTGACTCGGCCGCGAGAAACACTCACCTGGATGAACATACTTTCTTACATTTTTTAATCATTGATTAAAAAAATCGTGTTGACGCCAGCGAAAATGTCAAACTCGTTTGCCGATGGATACGATTTAAAGATATAAATGGCCATGAATAATTTTCGATGTACTCATCCCTCTATCTCGAAAAGAGTTTTTATGCCGTTTTTGTTGTTATGAAGTCAGTGTTCAAATTATTAACTAGTTCGTCAAATTTAAGATCATTTTTTGATCTATTTAAATATGTACATCATTTTACTTATTTAAAAGTTGAATTTTATTCTGATTTGGTAAATATCTTTACATACTTTTGAAATTAGCAAAATTAACTTTGTGGTTAAAATTCATATTTTTATTTGTTAACTTTGTTTTATTAACCACTTATTGAGTTTAAATACATCTACCAGTTTCGAAAAATATCATTTTCTTCTTCAGGATGTCAATACTAATTAAAAACATATATTATTGTTTCTTTACCAGAAACTATTTAAAAAAAATCTATTTTTAAAAAACAACAATTATTTAAAAAATAAATTTAGTATCTAACTCAAATTGTTACTTAATACAAGTTTGGTCGAATAATTTTTAGGAAATTTTTTTAGAATGCAACTCGTAGTTAAATTTGGTTGGTAGTCCCATTAATAACAACAAATAAAAATATAGTATCTTTACACCCTACTGCGGACCAGTAAATGAATAAACATGAAATTATTTATGGAAACATAAATCCGATAGTTTATGACACATTTATGCAACAGTAAAAGTATTTACTCTTCGAAAATTAAATCTTTGTGTAAACAAGACGTATTTTTTTACGATAATGCATATTATATTGTCAGCTTTTAATTTTCGTTCCAAACAATTCATATATTTAAAAAAAAATCGCGAAGCTACAAATATTACAAATTACGTAAGTGGTACCAAAACGATCACGTGGGTGACATCAATTTGAAAATATTGAAACAAGGAATATGCGTTAGTTCATGTCTATATATTTACTAGTCTGTGCATCCTAAATTTTTTCTTTGAATCTTTGATCTTGAACGAATTTGAGAATATTAAATTGATTGCGTTAATGAAATCGTACGCACATGTTTACACAACATTCCAATTATTATTATTTTTTAATTTCATTAATAATACCATAGTTACTTCAAAGAAAATATAAATATTTTGTCTATACAAAACATTCCACTAGAATCTTACATTTTTAATACAACTTTAATTTTAATTACACTCGTGAATTACTAAATTTTACAATTTATTAATTTACCAATTTTGCTACGAAATTAGAAAAGGAGGATTCATAAAAATACGTTAAATTCTGCATTTTAAGGTTTTAATATTTAAAATTTCTTTCGTTAATTATGATGATTATTCAAATTGGTTATAGCGTTGCTTTACATAACTTTAATTTATACTCGAAAAATAAAGTGTATATTTCTTAACTCTTAGATCTTTAAATTTTACAACTTGAACAATGGGTGCCAGCAGTACTTTATTTATCATAGAACGCATCGGAACGTCGTTCTGGCACCTTTTTTCAACGGATTTTCCAAGTTGTTAAAGTAACTTTTGAAAATTTGATGTTTATTCCACGTGGATTTGAATCGCCTTGTCGAAATCGGACAAAACTTTGGAATTTACTATGAATACAATAAATTAAATATATGTTAAGAACTGAATATATATATTTTTAAATTAAAAATTTCCGACCCCTTTTTAATACAAAACAGCACCGGCTACGAACGAGTATTTAATTTTAATCCCCAGATGAAAACAATGATACAGTTGCGATATAATAAAACAATTCACACATTACTGCTTCAAAGCATCTGCCTTAATTAAATGTGTGACGTATTTCGTTTCAAAGCAATTACGCGTTTAATTATATTTTTAATTTGCTTCAGGTATCGGATATTTATTTAACAGTACAAATCAGTTACTTACTTAATTAAGATTTAACAATTTGACTGCCAAATTACTGATTAGAGGCTTTATTCTTTACTAAGTTTACCGTGAAATATTAATTTAAAAAGCAAATAGATTATAGGATTGTTAACGGTATACTGGACCTGCGTGTCACATGTATCAGGGCGCAAGGAATGAAAAGGGATCGTAAATTTCATTAGTGAATTAGAGTGAGAGAGGTCGTTAAAGCTAAAAAACAGACAGGTACACGTGTTGCGGTCTGCTATTAGGATGGAATTTTTTAATTATAACATGCCAGCATTTAGGGACTCCCTGACGCATAATGACTTATCATATAGGCATAGTTTACATGCGTGACCGTTGCGATAATATGGGATTATGCCTGTCCATATTCCGACTAAATCTCCTAATGTTATCTGGAATTTGGAAAGCTTTTGTCAAATTATTTAATTTCGAGGGGGACTCGAGTAGTTGCCGCATATTTATAAAATAGTAATATATTAATAATTTTCAATTTAGAACTTTACTTTATAATGTTCTAAATACAAAATTATTTATAGTTTGTAGGTTTTCTGTTTTTTTTTTCTTTAACTGTATAATATAATCGTAAGCAATTTCTTATAATTTTTTGAAAAAGCTTATCTATACTAAACATATTTTTAGATATTTGTATGGAAACTGTAAATATTAAATGATTTATAAAGTATAACTTAATAAATATGGTGTTTATCTAAAATAAAAACAATGGCATTATTCTTCTAATTGTATTAATATGAACTGTAGGACATTATATTTATACATTTTATTATTATTTAGTCATGTTTCGTAATTCAGCATTCTGAGAGAGTTTGAGATATTTACAGAATTTTAAAGCTGCATAATTTCGATTTTGGTTTCATAAATGTTTCTGACTGAATTATAACTCCATCTTTTCAATTCCTGTGTTAGATTTTTGGCGAATGATTAAAGTGAAGGGCGCAGCTGATATTGAAATGTCAAATGGACAAAATACTTTAACAATTTTACTGTCGGAAATCACGCGAAATAACAAACCGCTACTCAATGCTTAGACCCCGTCGTTTTCAGCCATAGAGTATCAGAAGCGCATGAGGCAGTAAGGGTAGAAGGTCATTTGTCACGCGACGGGCTAACGCCCTACGTACCTTTAATGTTTTCCCCGATCGTTTTAATTTTTTTTAATACATGTATATTATTATGTAGGTGTATTTTTATAATATTAACCTATTTTTTCTTCTTTTGTTTCAGATGCCATGGGTAAGTCTTTCATCGCGTCTGGATAAATCAATAAATGAATCTTGGTTTCGTGTAAAGTGAGTTTCCGTGTAGAGTCAAACGTAAGTACATAGATAAATGTCGATCAAAAGTGATTTACAAAATGTATAATTGCATAGCTCGTAGTGTGCACTTAGCGTAACAAGTGATTGAAATCAAGGGATCGTTAAGAATAATTACTAATAAAAATACTTATTACAAATGTTAATTTTGTGTTATTAACGTAACCTATCTACCTAATTAAACTTGATAATAAAATTTAAGTAATTTAATTACCGTAAAAAAATACGTTAAAGGGTGTTGGTTCCGAACGAAAACATTATTTTTATTTAACGCTTTATTTACGACGCGGAATTACATTTATATCTTGTTTTAAACTCTAATTTGGGATTTAAACTCGTTCAAATATTTAATCTGCGTTTACTCTGCATACTGCAGTACACGGCAGTCGTGCAATATGGGGCTAATCCTGATCTCCGTTTCACTTAATCCGGGGATTAGGGATCACGCTGATGCCTCGGTGTCACTAAGTCGGAAATACTTCAGGCAATGAAACAATTTGAAAGTTTGTCTACCGACTTGTGTTTAATCCCCATCGGTTGAAATTAGATTTCAAAACATTATCAGGTGAGCTTGACCATACAGAAATAAAGGTACCTATGGATAACTAAATCATTTTGACTATTTTTCTTTGCTTCTTCGTTTTAGCAACCGTGATATTAGATAACTTGAATTTACCGGCAACTGTTCACGTATTTATTCGAATTACGTTTTATGAAAGCAAAAATTGCAGGCATTACGATGTTTCTATCTATATTAAAAATAATTTTAATAATATAATTCCTGAATCCACGAAAAACCTATGGCACAATAACTGACAAATGGACCGGCTTATACATGTCGAATCCTGGAGGAACATCTCGAATCATGGCCAGAAAAGGCAGTTTGAGTTTTAAAATATATTCATTTCTTATGATCTTTTTTAATGTCTCAATATGATGGGTAGGTCAACTTTTCGCATTTTGTAGCCTTCAATTTGCTGGGAGTCTCTGAAATTGGTTTCGCACCATAAACCCAACGCTTCGTTGACCAGACCAAATTATTGAAAACAAATAAATATCTTTTGTAAATTTTATAAAAATCAAAGTACGTTTATCGAATAATATTAATAGTAATATTCGAATTATGTACAATTTATTAAGCACGTTTTATTGACATTTTATACCGGTAATTTATATTAATCGATCACTCCACATATTGGTTTTTAAGAACTTTGAATAAGCTTGTTTTTGAAAATTTAATATAATTTGTATACAATCCAACATCGAGGACACGAGTCTGTTTTCAAAAGCGAGTATCAAAAACTTTATATGGACTCTGATCTGATTTAAATCACTATTTATTAATTATTCTACTTGTTTTGATACCTATGGTATCTTCTTCAGGAAACAATGTATACTGGAATTAAAAATACAAGCGTAGATAATAAAAAAAAACTATAAAATGGTGAATACGTAAGAATTAATATAAGATTAATATTATAAATAACCAAATCCTCTTTGCAAATCCATTTTATAGTTTTATTTTTATCTATGCTTGTATTTTTAATTTCCGTATACATCGTTTCCTGAAGAAGATACCATAGGTATCAAAACAAGTAGAATAATTAATAAATAGTGGTTTAAACAAAGTATTTTGTATAATTATTATGCGTATATCTTTAAAACTGATACATCTAATTTGTATTAAATATCACAGACCTATGTTCTGAAAAATTGCAACTTCACAATAAGAATGTATTCTCCTTCAGAGAAAAATGTATATATTTGTTTGTTTAAATTATTTTTTACAACAATTTTTTTTATTAATAAATATTTAATATAGCTACAGAAAAAATACATAGAAATTTGATTAGGGCAATCAACATACGAATTCCTTTAAATGCCAAACCGTAACAAGAATAATGTTTATATAAGGAACTCGAAAAATCGCTTCTCAAGTTCGCGGTCGATCTGCCCATAGCAAATCAATTGTCGATGGTCCAGCGAACGGCCATCATTACCATTTTATGATCTGACTCTTCAGAGGGAAGACGTTCGGTGGCAGCTGCCTGAGATAATGATTGCTCTGGGTAACAAAGGGAGCGAAAACCATCGAAGGCTGTATTGGTGATGGGGTAGCACATTATAATATCATTTGGTTGCCCTCTATGAAATCTTTAGTCTGCAAAATTTGTAAACTTTTATGGGTGACAGTATACGTGACGTTATATAATAAATTAACATTATTTTAATAAATTGCATTTTACCGTTGTGAAACTACAGAAGTAGAGAAAATATATATTCAGACAAAATCAGATCGAAATATCTTAAAAGCGTCCAGTTTTAATGGTTTGTTTGTTCGGTTCGACACGACTTATCATTTATTAATTAATATTTTTTTCTTGAATTTTTGATATGTTTAACTAACTAACTACCTTACCATCACACTGTTTCTTCGCGAGTGCGTGCAGAGAGAATAGAGCGCCACACGATTCTCGCTTCATTCATATTCATACGATTTCTCATACAAGCTCGTCGATTATTAAGGCTTCTAATAGGATCATCTTCCAGTATCTGATTTACCCGGTCGTGCCAAGTCTTCCGCGGACATCCTTTGCTTTTGGTGCCATCAACACTTACGTCATTTATCTTTCTAACTATTCTCCCCTCATTCATCCATTCTATGTAACCATCTGAGCGATCCTTTTTTAATCTTATTCATTATGCTAAGATCAGCTTTACATTATCTTCTAATTTCTTCAATTTTTACTCGGCCACATATTCGCCAATGCATTTAGTCTACTTTCGTTCCTCTTCTGCCAGCTCCAGACCTCACTTTATATTAGTGTCGGTACCGGGACACCATTGTGCACCACTAGTCTTGCATGGGATTTAATTTACTTTTTATTATTCCTTTGTATGGAAAACTCGGCACCATCCTACGCGGCTGTACTGCTTATATATATTTTACGTCAGTAGGTACTGTTAAGTATTGATAATTTTACACATCTAAAACTAACGTACAAAAGCTCGCAAGTTCCATCGTCAGCATATTCAGTTTGCGTAACCTGACACATGCACGAAAGTACATATATTCTACTTGTCATATTAGGAATTGATTTCATTACGAGCAATTCCCATACAAGTCTTGCTAGATTTTTTTACTATGCGCGCCGAGTAACAATTTTTATTATTTATGCAAATTGTCTACATCAAACACGGCGCTTTTTAATCTCCTCATATATTCTGTTGCCCTAATACCCGGGAGGAACCGATTGCTTATGGGCATTTTAACATTACATTCGTCAAGCCACCGTCATAATAGACTCCTCACCGGCCAGCCTGAACTGATTGTTATTCAGCTCATACGGCACAGTGATGGTTACTTTATTGGGAGACAATATACCTACTGTTTGTCTGCGTGGGGGAATATTTTCCTTATTGAAACAGTATTTTGTACCGGCCATATCGACTACATCAATAATGCAGACAACAATTTTTACACAGTGTGTTTATGATGTTTAATTCATGGGTTCTAAAATTAGATTCAACGCACATTGGGCTTATACAAATATCAAATAAATGTAACTGTAAGATTCGAATATCGATAAACGGTTTTAAAAATAAAATCGTATCAGAACACACGCATCTTTAGAATAGTAATTGAATGTGAGCTCGTTAATTGCACACTTGAGCAGAATGAGATATTTTCTCGCTCTCAATAAAAAGCAGTGATTTTCTTACTATCATTCTTATTCCAATAAAAAAAACATATAAAAATAAGTGGTGGGTAACTAATTACAAACAGCTGTGTAAATAAATTTAAAATGTGACTGTTTGCAAAAAGGATTTGATTATTTATAATATTTAATTAGCACTTAACAATTTTTCTTATTTCTAATGTATCTAACTGTAAAATTTCTAAACCAATGTTAATGTCAAAAGAATGATTTGTTTCCAAAAGTTGATCCGCAAATCATTATTGTTTACAAAAATATTTTTTTTATTATTTATATAATATGTTGCCACAAAGTAATTTTGCAAATATTGAAGAAGAAATTAGTATTTCTACTTTTACAGCGTTAAAAATTTTAATGCGAATGTCATTTCATATGTATTAATTCAAAATGCTACAGTAAAATGTAGTATAATTTTTGAGACAACTCTTACTGCAACAAAAACAATAATTAATAATAGGTTAAATAAAAAACAACATTTCATTAAACTGAAGAAGGTAATTAAAATTTTATTATTCAGATTTATCCGTCAATAATGATTTTATTACTTCTACTCTTAATACGACGATATATTTGAGTCCGTTTTCGAAACACATTTTTGGTCTTTGTTCGTAGTGCATTTTTGCTTTCTTTCTGTAGTTCAGTGGTTTGTGCTCGACGGTGTCCAGAATACAGTACACAGTACAGGGCACTGGGTACGGCGTGCCCTCGGGTTCATCTCAAATGCAGCGGTCATCGCAAATCGCATTAGACGAGGCGCTCCGGCACAGAATTTTAAATAGTCCGTTTCCTTCGGACTTCCCTACCAGCTTCCCCTCCGGCGCGGTGCGGCGGTGCAGGGGAGGGGGGGTGCAGTAATATGTTTCAAAGAGAAGTGCCCGCTTTTTATTTGTGATAAATGATGCGAATATGAATGATGGCGGGGGGCGCCAGGCGAGTTTATTTTTAACGATTACCCCCGGATAATGGGCCCCCGATCGCTTGCGCTAGAAGCAAGGGTAGTGGTATTTCACGTCGCGATTACTCGTGAACCGTGAATTTGGAATTTCTTTTCTCGGACAGATTTTTATAGTACATATTAGTGATGAGCTCAAAATCACAAACCGTGAGTCAATCACTGATATCTTTAAGTCACATTCACTATCAGTGATTGAATATCTGAGAATATCGTGATTCGTGATTCAAACTTTTTTTTGTTAACAATTCTATTTATGTTTTGACGCCACCGTTTAAATCGATTATCGGTTGAATCAGCGCCATCTACTGGATTTTCCGTAATTTGATTAGCGCCATCTAGTAGATTCTGCCAATGATATTAAATTAGATGTATACTCATTATTTATGCTAGAATATGTTTATTACATAAATGATGTTTTAATAATGTAAATAAATACGCTGAAAATAAAATACGTTTTTGTGCATTGGGATATCGTGCGGCGCATGCGCATTTGCAATGAAACCGTGATCACAGTCACAGTTTTCAATCACTGATATTATTGAATACCAATCACAATCACCCCAGCGAGTCGAGAATAGCATCTTTTCTCATCACTAGTACGCATTGCTTTTTTTTTCCATTACAATTTCGTCAACTTAATAGACAATCCGTGTATTCACATCCAGATGGACCATCCTCCAGAATCTGGTTGACCTGATCGTGCCAAGTCTTCCGCGGACGTCCTGCCATCAACACTCGTGCCATATATATTTATTACCATTTTCTTCTCATTCATCCCTTCCATATGACCAAACTGTCAAAGTTATCAATTTATAATCTTACTTACTCTACTAAGATCAGCTTTACATTATTTTCTTATTTCTTCATTCTTTACTCTATCATAAATAGATCTGCTGCATATACGCTTAAACAATCTCATTTCCACTGCATTCAGTCTACTTTCGTTTTTCCACTTCCATACATCAGTGTCGGTACCAGGACTCTGTTGTGTGCCAATCTTGCCTCGGTTGATAAGTTCCCGTTAGATATAATTTCATTCAAAGCGCCGTTCACTTTATTCCCAGCAGTCATTAATGTTTAGAAGAAGTAGATTAGTTTGTGTATTTGCGAAGAATGTTTGATAGAAACGGAAAGGATGAGAAAGATATCAAAAGAAGGGTGACTGCTGGGAATAAAGTGAACGGCGCTTTGAATGAAATTATATCTAACGGGAACTTATCAACCCATTTTGCACTTCGAAGTGTACAAAGTGATTTATTAAGTGATTTTTGTGAGTCAAGTGTTATTAGCTTAAAAAAATTAGCGGACAATTTTAGCACTAGCAGGAGCTTAACAAATCAGTTTAAATGTTTATGAAATGCATCTTTACATATTTTGTACACTTTGATGGGATTTATTCACAGAGCTTCAAGAAAAATATTATATTGCTAATAAATTCTATTTAGAGAATCTTTTGGGACGGTTGTGATTTAAGTGCTGCTTAATAGGTATTGGTAAAAATGCGCCTGAATTGAGAAAGTGATCACCATATTTGTCATGACCAGGCTGCCGATTTCCCATCATCCCAATAGTAAAAAAATGAATGGAATAATAAAAGCTTCTCCGTGCGGTGTAAAATGTTAATTTATAAAAATAAATAAAGGTAGGAGCGCGTGAAAAAGTCGAATGATTCATTCGAACTCGCCAAAAAATCAGACTGACACCTAAATTGACGAAAATAATAAAGGGTCGCTGATGAATATATATGGGAATTGGTCCTCAAATCTGGACGCTGCCCTGAATACTCTAGCGACTGAATTAATCAATACGCCAAATCCAAAATACATCGTGAAAGTCAAGTAGGCATTTCTGAATGCATATTAATGGCGGAATGCCCATATCTCGAGCAGCGCGACGAGAAAAACTGAAAATTTCAAATGAACTCGTTCGGGACGGGATAAAAAGCGGCGACAGAGGCTGCCTGGCCGTAAATACGTTCTGTGTGTTGATCCCGTGATGGAAGTGTACCTGCTGCATTCTACGTCATCCAGAAACATATCGGCGGCGATCGATGGTGAGATATTCAAACGGACAAATGACATTTTTATAGGCGACCCGTCGTGAATTATGGTTCGGCCACCGCTTGCTCCACACTTCTACTACTTCCTAGATTGTTGATTAATAATATGCCTAGTTGACTCTTATTTTTACACCTGTTTGCAAATGATTAATTTTCATTGTAAACTGTTACATGACACGATGAAGTCGTTCGTAAAATATTAGGTTCTGAATTAAACTAACATTTTAAGAACCGCGTTTGTCATGAAACAAAATTAATAAAATATTTGTGATTTGTTAGAAACCTTTAGACTATGTGCCCACTGGTAGTTGTTGCATCGAACGTCGGGATATCGGGAGACGTTTAGTCGTTTCTATTATTGAGGCTCACGTTAGACAGAGGTCCGAAAAGTTCATGCCCTATAATCTATTTGACATAGAATTTTTACGATTATTGATACGTTTCCCAGTATTAATATGGACTGATATTGTCAAAAATACAACAGAGCAAGAAATAAAATAATACAATTTTAAAAATCGTTTCTCATGTATATCGCTATAAAGCGAAAATCGTCTTGAAGCAAAGCAAATATTGTTTAGCAATATTTGAATATGTCCAAGAACACACAATTTCTGAAGCGAATCCACATATGAACATATATACAACTTTAAAAAATTGATAGATATGAAGATTGATGGGTGAGAATGGTTTATATTTATATAAAGTGATCACTTAAGCCCTGTAGTTACCCATACTTCCATATATTTTCAATAAAATATAATAAAAAATAGCTTCGCCTCTATGAGATATTTATTACTTCTTGAATATTGTTTATATTGCAAGTGCACATATGTGCTTCAAAATACAAGTTCTTTTTCATGAAAGTATGAGTATGTATTATAGAACACAAGACACTAATTTTGTTTTTAATATTAAATGGATAAATCACGCTGTACCTATTATTATTCATATTGGTATCTTATGGAGAATGCTTATTTAGGGAGGCATTTTTCCATTCTCTTCATCTTGGTATCTCTTCTAAGTTAAATCGCGTTAAATGTAGATGGTTTTCTTGAGGAAATCTAAAACAACTTCTCGACACGGTCACACGTGCCATCGTCGAGGCATCACAAAAAGATCCATATGATACAATTTATTTTAATTTTCGCCAGACAGCGGTTGATATCGGTGTGGTGATTCTGTACGCGCCCCCAGATATGGCCGTGTAAGGACTCACCTGACAGCCATATAGAGCCAAAGCGAACTGACCAATAAGCAGATGTCAATACATCGTGATGGACGAGTCCTAAGGGCTAGCCGAATACTTCGCAGATCGTTCTTTCATCAACATCTCAAGCGAGCCATTCCAGTCTTCAACTTTATTCGCGCATTCAATTGTCGTCGTATCTGTCATTGTAAATCGTTCCGCAATAAACGCCAACTTTTGTAAGTTGCCTTTTTATTTAAATACCTTGCCCTAGACACAGCATAAATAATTACACACGCACGTTCAGATACACTGCGACATGCACCAACACGCGCGAGACTAGAAGATGTTAGGGGCTTCAGTCTCACCATGCACAAAACCTTCCTGATACAATCACACTAATCGATTACACAATTAAGAGCCGCACTAGTTAATAACAGCTATACAACCACATCGTTTTTAGTACTAACGTTAACCCTTCGAACTATATTATGTACCTCTAATATGTATAAGACATACATATTAGAGGTACATATTTTTCAAGCAATACCTTTAAGAAATTTAAAATCTATGAAGTGTAAAATTACAAACGAGCTTTAAGGAATGAATTGGTAATATCTTTTCAACGACAATATTTAAGAGGTAAAAGCTTTGTTTTTTTTTTTTAAATTGATATTGACTCAATGCTAACCGACAAATAACTGAATCTGAATATGTCATTTGAAAATAAAAACCAAAAGAGGATATCTCAATATTTGTCCATTGCACTGTCGTCTGTAGGGGAGTCAAATGAAATAGCTTTCAAGAGACGACAGGTTGTCAGTATATTATTTTTATTGGAGTCACTCTTGTTCCTACCATATACACAAAGTTATAATACAATTTTTTTATTCATTTTTGACCGAGTTTAATATTTTTTTAATAAACTTCATTACTTTTTTATAAAAATATTTTCTAAAGATAACATTATTGTTATCTTTCATCAAACTCCCTTCCAGTCGAGATTTTAATTTAAAGTAGTGTGTAGTTTAATTTTACATCGATTAATTTTTAAATATAACGTTTTATTTACAAACCATAAAATATTTATTTACAAAACCGGTCAGACGCGTTCAGCTGCCGACTTATCGTTGTAAATTTATATGAATTTTTCATGATATTTTCGGGCGATTTTTAAATGTCACGCCTCCTCCTGCCCCTCGCCAGGGGCACTTTGGCGCGACCTGTCATAGACAACACGCATTATTGCGGCAGCGCCGTTATTTTTCGATAATTTTTTACATTATTTCGCACTCAATTCACCCCGACGGTGCAGCGCGTCATATCGGAAATAAAATGCACACTGCCAGTGGCGGTGAAAGGAAAATGTACAGGTGGGTAGGTATCCGCCGCGAGCTTTGTTAGTTTTCATATAAAAAAAAAATCTGATATAAACCGAATAACGAACATTTAGTTGGAAACAACATATTTTTAAAAATTGAGTCTATCGCGTTAATATTTTTGTTTATTTGATTAATGTTTCTATAAACATACCCACATATTTATTATTAATTATATTATATTTATATAATTAATTTTATTTTATTAGGAAAACATACGGTTTATCAGTAAAAATAAAAATCATAATAAAAGCGAAACAGTAATTTAATCAGTTATATGTTTTCTCAGAAAACATAGTATACTTTAAACAGTAAGGACAATTTAAAAAGGACTCTAATGTACTTTCTCTTCTGATGCAGAAAAAAGTGAGAGAAAAAGTTGAAAAAAAGAATATAAAAATTTAAACAGAGAGATAAAAGTGAGAAGAAAGGAAAATGAAATTGGGATAGGGAATAAAATATGTGTGATAAAAATAAAATTAATGCCATTAATGTTTGTGTATTGTATTGATTTAGATTTAATTGAGGTAGCTGGTCAAGAGTTGATTATTAAGAGAGTAAGGAAAGTTAAACAGGTTCTTGTTTCTGGTAAACTGTATCATGGAACACTTACCGGTGGTGATTTGTAGGTTATGTGGATTGCAATATACGTTGAGGCGGTTTGAATCGTTATAGTACCAACTTTTTTTTAAAAATGATTTAGGTAGGTTAATATTTGTGAGTTTGCAGAAACGTCCCTGTAAATAACACATATTATGTACCTGGATGTCTTCATTGTTGTCCGCTGCAATGCTCTTGGAATAATTCTAATACAACACTTTCCTATGTTTTCTTTGGCCGAAAGGAAACATGGTATGAGAGGGTCATGAACCGAGTGATATTACAGCAGACGGTATATCATATTTGATTTGTACGTTTTATTTGCATATCATATCACGTATTGCATTTCATTACATGAGAACCTGAGCATTGTTAAAGTCTATATTTTGGGATAAAAGCGTTAAATTAATGAATTATTAGCGATGATCTAAATATGATTTAAGTCAGATTGCTCTATTAGTAAACTAACATAAACTAAATAAATAATTAGAAAAACACTTGGTTTAAAACCACTTTTATTCTTATTATTTTGTAATACAAATTAAATATATTTATTAGAAAGATATACACGTAAAATCAATTTTATCGAAAAATATTGTTGTTGCTTCCGGGATTCGAACGTGGATCTCTTCCAATTTAATAAAAATAAATTGTTAATTCTGGCGTCTGCTATCGGATTACTCAAAGGTATTTGTGATTCCAAAAAAATAAAGAAGATGGCTTTCAAATAATGGAACGATAGATGTATTAATTTGAAAAGTGTAACTTGTAGGTACGAAAAAATTTGTCGTCAATATAGCATAATCTGTTAATGCACGTTCTCCAGATTGAAAGAGATCTAGGTTCGAATCCCGGTAGTGACAACAATATTTTTCGATAAAATTGATTTTATATGTATATCTTTCTAATTAATGCATTAAATTTGAATTAAAAACATCACAGATCTATGTTCTGAATAATTACAATTTCACAATAAGAATGTGTTCGCCTTAATAATAATAATTTTGTTTTTGTCTATTCTTGCATTTTTAATTTTAGTATATATTGTTTCCTGAAGAAACGACCACAGGTCTTGAAACATGTCGACGTATTAATAAATAGTGGTTTTGAACAAAGGGTTTTTTTATTATTTATATAATATATTGCCACAAAGTAATTTTGCAAATAGTAAAGAAGTAACATAAACAATTTTAGCAACATTAGTGATTTGAACATTAGTGAATATGCTCATCGAAAATAAAATCAAACATTATTTTTTTGTAATAACTAATGATAATTGGTAACCTCGAAGGCAGTGGCGACAGGTGGTGGCAAAATATAAGCACTCCAATGCCAACCGATCTAAGAAAAATGCTAGTCTCTTGGGTCTATTGTTATTTGTATTCAAACTGCAGTACAGAAATAAAATCCTCATATTCTATTGGCTATTCTGCACGTGTGACTATAAAAAATCTCATAAATGTTGTGAGTTGATGAGTGCAATAGGTCGCATTATAAATATTTCTATATATTTCGAAACAAATTTCTATACACAATTCTTAATAAAAAAAAAAATTATTTTCGATTTGTGAAAATTCCAATCGCGACACGCGTCCAACATAATTTCATACAAGGGAAAGAATTTATTGTGTAACATTGGCATGTCTTCTGGAATAAATCCAATCCACATCCTATTCGCTCCTCCTACCCTGGGGGGGACTGCACACCGCAAATAGATTACGTGATATCTGCAGAGTTAGGGGATGAACGTAGTCCAGGCGAGACTTGAATATCCAAGGCGTTACACTGAATTATTATATAAATCCTTCCACTAATGACGTGCACCATATCCATATCTATTACCTTGAATTACCTGAAATGACTTCAATATCAATCTCAATTTATCTTTATTTAAGTTTTTATATGTAGTGTTTAAAACCCGTGGCACGAAAAACATACATAATACAGTTTCTTTGAAAAAATGTATTTATTTATTTATTATTATACACATCATATTCAGTCATTAACATAATTTGTAAAATAACAGAAAATTACAACAGAAGTGCAATACACAAAGAAAAATATTACATAGTGTCAGCATGTTTTTACATAATTAATAATAAATATAAAATGTGAAGTAGCAATTTATCCGTCACCATTGAGTTGAGACACAAAAAATTGAAATAGTGTATGTAGTTCTATAAATAATTAAATTAACAGCAAAAATGTCGACTACCTCCGCATATTCATTCCCCAAAAAATGCATTCTGGGGATTGCAGAGTTAGCTAGTGCATGAGTTCTGACATTACCACTGTAATAAAACAATGAATTGTGTCTCGATGACCTCAATGGTGCGTGAAAGTCAAGCAGACCAACAATCTGAGGGCAGTCTATCATACCATTGATGATCCTGTATACAAATATGAGGTCGGTCATCGTACGTCTCACTGATAAGCTTAACAATTTCAAATGGCTAAGGAGATAATCATAATTGATATCCTCAGAGCGTATATTTAATTTAAAATTAATAAATCTTAGAAACTTTCTCTGGATTCTTTCAACCGCCGTCGAGTATACAATGAAGTGTGGAGACCATATGACTGAATTACATTCTACTTGAGGTCTGACCAGGTAGAGGACTTTATAAGTGTGCAGGTCTGAAAAGTTTTTTGCAGTCCACAAAACAAATCCCAACATTTTGAGACCTTTATTAGTTGTCGAATCAATGTGGGGAATGAATGATAATTTACTGTCAAATATTACACCCAGATTATTGATCTGGAACATTATCAGAAATATGAAACATGTTTCATATTTCTGACAATAAAATAAACTTGTTTCTACTTACAAATCCAATAATGTTTCTCTGCGCGACTCTCAATAGCTACATCATAAATATTTTTACTAGTTCGTTTAACAACGAATCTTTACTTTGCAAGCATGAGTGAGTCATTTTCAGTGTAGGTTTCTAACTAATAAAATTTCGAAACGTCTCGAACATTAGAATCCCATTGTTTTAGACATACAAGCATAACTCACGTATTTTTTAGCAATAATATCGTATAAGGCACTTAAATAAATCTTTTAGTCAGCAGCGTATTTAATGAGTTCTTACGCCTTCTCTCGAGGAATTCTTGGTATACAACATTAAAATATTGATTACCGGTTAATGAACGAACTATTTAATGATGTATATAGGTATAACAAGTACCCTTAGGTTATGACTATATAAGTTTGTTTGGCGTTTAGATTGTCTTATTTTTAATGTAAGATTTAAACTATCTTTGTCATCTATGATTACTCAAAATACAATAATATCTATCTAACTAACATAAATGTAGTCTTGAAAGTAAAGTTTAATGTGTCTATTGACAGACAATCTCAGCTTGTTGAATACGACATACATTTCTACACCCATAAATGTATATTATATTTAAAAATTTCAAATATTCAAAAATTTTCCCAGTTGGAAACTGATGAAGTAAAGATTTCTGCTTACTATTGACTACTTTCAGGTTTATTATTGAGCAGCCATTTCGAAGGTTTCGCGTCATTCATATCCTCTATATAGCCTAGCCATCAATGCCTCCTTAGTTTTATGAGTTTTGTGACTTTTGGCTTATCATACAATGAACAATAAAGATAATTAAAACGCCTGTCTCATTTATTTTACAACGAGAATCGTTCAAATGCCTTTAATTAGGAGTGGGATATATACGCACGAGAGACCAAAGTCTCAACAAGGTGTTTCCATCACACCCTGTCTTGCGCCGCTTTGGTAATTGTTGACAATAAAGACCCAATCTGTCTTTATAAGTCATTGTTGCTTTTTATCTCAGCGACTATATTCTCTCTGGAGTTGCGCGCACGTGTTATACTTATTTAAAATACTTTTTTCAACCTTTACTCAGTGTAATCTCGTATACCACACCTCAGTCAACAGGTGAGACACCTCCGAGTCAATGACACCAGAGGTCGCGGTGCTCGGCAGGTAACCGTGGATCGGAGCGTGATCTCACGCGTGTATTGCTCCATCTCCGCAGCTTTACGGATCGTTTTAAGCAAATAACCAATCGGCTGATTAATGGACCCGGCGTCCCGCGCTGACGGGAGGCGTCGACCGACCACCGAGATGTCTTCTTTGCCTCTGCCCGAAGAGATTTTATCTCCAAGCCGCAAATCTCGGTGCGCCGCCTATAGTGGCGCGCTTTACGTACTAAATCATTTCAAATGACCCGTCTACGTTCGAGTAATTTATTATCTTTCGGCTCTTTAGGTGCGCTAATAGCGTTTCATTGCAAACGTCATCTTTAATTATTTAATAATCTCGGCGGACGGGGTGTTGCCGGTGTCGCTTCATGTCACTCCTTTTTTTACGAGCTTCGCTTCTACGGCCGAGCGAATGGGTGGCGACCGCGATAGCGTTATGATTGCTGGACAATCTTTTTACGAAGCGACCGTGATGGATGGTTCCAGACGCGCTGCTGCACTTAGTATGGAGGAGACGCCGCTCGCAGCCGGGCCGCAAGCGCGACATTGTTTACAGCAAAAGCTCGTCACTCGGTGCGAGACATGCAAAAAGTGTGCGAGAACCGCCCGAGTGACGTTTATTACGTTGAGCTCGAATAAAACACTTTGACATGAAATGATATCTTCCGTTAAAACAAATACTGGTGATGATTCAAAAATTCCTCCGTGCATACCTGCGTGATGTACCGAGGTCGTCCCCTCGGGGAGAAAAATATGGGCCAACGGACAAACAGCGAATTGTGTAAAGATGTGACCGAAACGATGGAAGAATTTTCTACAAAAACTCAACGGTTACAGATCGCTCCGCACTCTCATAACTGTCGCGGCTCCGATAGCGGCCTCTGAAAAGTGGCCGTGTCACCGCTACTCGGTTATTGCTGCACGAAACAAATGATTATTTATTGCAGTCATTTTGTTCGATCACGACCTAGGGCAACGAAACACACATCCAGACCAAGTTTGTATTTTTATTTTTCTACGTCAGCTGATCACATAAATTACAACTTTTACTACGGTCGAGAGCTCTGTCGCCATCCGCCTCTGACGCTGCGGGCGGCGCGTGGGTGTGAACGGGACGCCGAGTGAAAACCGAACCGAACGACGGAGAGAAGTGTACGTAATAATAAAAAAACGTTGATAGCATCGCGCGATGTCAAAAGTGTAGTAAAATTGATATACTGTGTAATAGGGTCACCCGCACTGTCTGCGGTGCGGACAATTCGGTTCTGGAGTACGAAAGGTGCCAGATGCGATTACGTCCTTGAGACGAAAAACTTCATTTAAATTTGGGGAAAAATATTTAATTAGAAAGTTGCAAAACATTAAATAATGCACAAGATTAAATAACTAACACAGCTATACAATCAGTGGCGTGCAGTAGGTGTAGATTTAGGTTATGCTGTTACCAATGATATTATACAAACTTTCGTTTAACCAACGTCTTTGGACAAAATAAATCCGTCGTTTATACGACCCTATCATGTATGTATTACTTTACTGTACTGTTACTAGTGTTTTTATAGTTTAAGGTTTAACGTAAAATAATACTTTCTCACCCATATAAAAAATGTATGGAGGTTTTTAAGAACACTTTCTATGACTGAACATGATTCATTTATTGTTTGAAAATACTTAATAACTAAAGGAAATAATTATTTTTATTAAAGGTTAACGTAGGAAATAGTTATGCCAATTGCTTTTTGTTTTTCTCGAATCAAAAACCAATCTATTCACCAAATTTAAAGAACAATCATGAAATCAACAGGTTAAAAACAGTAAGATAGTAAAATTCTCGAATTAGTAAAAGAGGAAGTAGACACTTGATTTGCATGCAATTGTAAGTTATTCTGTTAATAAACAGTATAGGTAACGACTCCATACAAAACGGATCAACCGAAAGGAATTTTCAATTCAGTAAATAGCCATTTATATGACTTGAGTAATTCACTTGCTTAAAGACAGGATTGAGTAATGTAAATAGCACGATGCGGCGAATAAAAAAAGAACACCATGAGTACAACGGTGAGTTGCGATTAGTTTTTAGAACTAAGCCATTAAAGTCTCTACTGGTACACAGATGGCACTAGTTGCAAAATAATGTTTTCGTTAATGTTAATCCAATTTTTAAATTTATATTTGTTTTCCAGAATTTTTAGTCATGCAGAGCTTTTTGCATATATGCACTGCACGCCCCTCTATACAATATATTATGTACGTTACAGGAATATTATTAACATTATATTAAAATTAATCATTAGATATATCACAGGTAATAGCGAAACAAACTACTATACACGCTGTATTAAATGTGTTTGATCAAAATATTTGATACGTGACGTAGTGAGATGTCAACTCAGGACTGACAGATCATTATGATTCTCTCGACAGTGTCTGTCAGGGTTCGCAAGAATTTTTATCACATCACCTCTGCTGTATTTGGCGCCGCGCAAAACATCAAAGTATTTGTAGAGACAAATAATGCTGTCCATTTTTTATCTATCATAATTTTACAACAAAAATTATCTGCGTATATTTGTATTATTTTTTCGTAATCATCAAGGGTCCTCAGAATTCTTAACATTATCGTGATGCAATAACAGCTGATTATATGAATTCATTAATTTATTAATTTACCCTTATTTGCATCAGCATTCCTACTTAATTATTCTGATGTAAACAAATCGCAATAATTTTTATTTTCTTCCGTTGCTGCAAACGACGTTTACTAGTGAAAGTCGGCCATACTTTTTTTTCCAGTTTTCCCTGTCTGGGTGAGGTTGTGTGGGTTTTCCAACCGAGTGTTTCGTATGTGTGTGTATGTGTGTGTGTTTGTGTGTGTGTGTGTGTGTCAACCCCCCCTTCCGCCCGACCGACGTCTGCTAGTGACAGCTTAATGCCGTCTCACTTAATCATCCCTGTTTCCTTTTTGCCCGTTCAGTCTGCTGTCCTTCTTGCACCTTCGTCCTTCGATACAAAACTTTTATTCGTACCTTCTCTTTCTTCTGCAATCTTGATGAAGTTTATTTTTTACTATTCTTACTACGAACCATGCCGTTATGGATTTTTCACTTTCCTCGAGTCTACAACAAGAAACGTGTGAACCAAAAATATTGATTTTTTCATAGTGAAATTAAGATGCCTAATTTTATTTTTTCATTATGATAACGCTTATAGAGATCACGTGGTCATAATATGTATATTACACTAATAATGAAGATATTATCAGAGTTGAACTATAATGTTTTATTATTATAGGTATTGCATACATGTACACACACAACACATATGTATATATATAAGGAACTGGTGTTCCTTCTAGGTTATATCGCGTTTTTTGTAGATAGTTTCTTCAAGGAAACCAAAGGCCAAAACCGTGCCATTGCCAGCGTGAAGAATAATCATACACAAGTATTCACAAAAACTTTAAAATAAACGTATATTTTTCTATATGCTTAAAATTTTTAAAACCATTTTTAATAAAATAATAAAAACAATGTAGATACTTAAGTAGATATATAGTTATACATTTATTTTTAATATTTCGGAAGGAAAATTAGTAATTACGTTACTTATGACTCTATTTACGGAGAAATTTTATTAACACAATGTTTATTTTTACTTTTAAAATTAGCAATATTAAAACAAAGATAATAAATAAAAATACGTTTATTTTTATAGAAAATTACAACACGTCTATTTAGATCGCTGATAGAATATTCGCATTCAGAGACACTGGCAATTTTCCATCTTCGAAATGAGAGTTTTCTCGTAGGAAAGTGATTTTTCCATGGGCGGGGCCGTCTATCGGCTGGGCGGGACGGAGGGAGGGGGGAGGACGGCGGACGCCGGTGCACTTAAACAATAAAGCCTTACTTACATCAGCCCGCCCCTACATTGATGTCTTACTCGCTACCTTACACCTATTAGTAAAACGGTAAATTTTATTCACAGACCACAGATTAACAGTGAATGAACGCTAGGTCATTTTTTGTGCATTTGTAAAAAT
This sequence comes from Eubasilissa splendida, assembly GCA_031772225.1. Lineage (NCBI taxonomy): Eukaryota > Metazoa > Arthropoda > Insecta > Trichoptera > Phryganeidae > Eubasilissa > Eubasilissa splendida. The sequence continues at coordinate 14,348,159 of CM062861.1, read as the reverse complement.
TGAGGCTTGTTGCAAAGTATGGTCGTCGCCTATAAGCGAAAAGTACATTGAAACGTTGTTAATTCCTTGAGACATTAGAATTTTGCCTTTCTCCGCTATTTTATTCTGGATACATACTGCTTAATAATACAGTTCTAACATTTAATGACATCCATCTGTAATAATATTACGCTTCCTCGTCTTTTATCTATGACTTTTATCTAGATATGTTATTGGATATGTAAGTGTCATTTGCCAGTTAGAAAAGATTCGACATATTTGCCAAAGTAACGAATATGTTAAACGTGTTTTTAATATCTCTAGATTAAGATTACTTAGATGTTTTCTCTTTTATATGTTCAATAACAGTGCGTAAATATATATTCAATTTGAAATGAAACGTACATTGTCTTAAAAAAAACATATATTAGCGAAATCGTTCGAATTTTTACGACTGGCGACTCTATTGAGTATCTGTCATATAGATCGCGTCGCAGTTTTTAAAATTATCTATGATCGCACTGTCAAATGCGACACGTCCGTAATATTAACGTATGTTCATTTAAACATTATCTCAGTTTTATCAAGAATATCTTTAAGTGGATATATATATTTCAAATTTGATACGTAAGAACACTATTTGTACAATTACAAGTAGAGTAATACACAATGCACTGACAGAATGGCAGAACCTGCTAGTGTTGAATGTATACTATCGACCTAATACGCTAACTACGGATAATACGGAAAATCTGAAATTGAAGTGAAGATTCAATGTCCTTGGAAATATACTAATAAAATTGATGGATATATGATATTTTGGTTATGATAGTATACAATTATAAAACAAGTATATTTCTATTGTCAGAAATTTGAAAATTTCAATTATTTAAGCAATCTTCTTGGTCCCTGATCTGTATAAAATTTCATTACACGTCTCCATTTCTCCCAGTCTTGAGTCACGTGGATCGCAGCGAGAGCCTGTTGACTCCTTTGCTTAGTTTATCTTGTAGGTGACCAACTTTTTCCACGCTTTCACTCAATTATCCCTGTAATGACGTGTTTCTCTATGACAAATATGCCTAAAGTAAGAAATGATCGTTTTCCTACATGTTGTAAAAAGTCTTAAAGAATAGAATCCACAGGATACGTAGGGATTAAAATGAACAAAGATTTGAATTTAGACCTTCCTGCGCCCTTTTAAATGCTGTTATTTACTCTTAGATACGATACAAGGTACATATAAATATTACAAATGACAATATAATATAAAGTAGTGTAGGGATTGTAGTTGTACGCTATTATTGACTCTTGAGAGTGAAGCACTTAACTATCTTCTAGTCTCACGCGTGTTGGTACATGTCGTCATGTATATGAATGTGCGTGTGTGATTATTTATGCAGTGTCTAGAGTAAGGTATTTAAATAAAAGAGAACTAACGAAAGTTGGCGTTTATTGCGGGATGATTTAGAATGGCAGGCACGACGAGAATAAAGTTAATTGAAGACTGGAGTGGCTCGCTTGACATGTCGACGAAAGAACGGTCTGCGGAGTAGTGGTCGGCTAACTTTTAGGACTCGTCCGTCACGATGCATTGGCATCAACTTATTGATCAGCTCGTTTCGGCCTTAGTGATTCCTTACACGGCCATGCATTCGGGACGCGTGCAGATCACCACAGTAGCATCCGCCTTCAGCACCACATCTTGAGGCTATCCAGCATATTCGTTTTATTCTTTCTAAATGTTAATGTTTTCATTCCGTGCAGTGATATAGAGATTACTAGAAATTGTACTAGATAAAATTGGGTTCTTTTTAGACCGATTTCTTCAAATCTTCGTTAGACTGGACATCGCTAGTTTTACTTTTCAGATTTTTGCTACACAGTTTAAATTTTATATAAAAGTGCCCATTCAGCAGTGGTTTTTTCTTTAAATACTTCCCTTTTAGTCCAGGTTGTTCCACTTTTAAATAAAAGTCTTCCTTAATGATCGCCATATATCTCTATCTTCTGTTCTCCGTATCCAGCTGCTTCTTTCAATCTTCTTAAGCTCAGGGCAAAACACATAAACCGTAAAAATATAGTTTCATCAATTTCATTACATCATTTCTTATTAAATATTAAACAATTTCTTGGTGCCTGATTGGTTTAATGGTAGCTCACGCAAAGACCACATTCCTTTAGTCGACGTTAATTAAGTAAGACTTATTTGTCTGTTCGTGTAAGAATTGATTTAAATATTCATATATTCTAGTTAAATTCGTTTTACAATTGTAAATAATGTTTTGTTAAATGCCAATTCAATTAGCAGCATATTTGTTGTGAGGAGTAGTTTTAAATAATACTGCGTCCTAAGAGAGTAATTAGTTTGCACATCGACAGCGGTAGTTGGTAACCAATCACCGACGTCTTTATATGCACGTGCGAGAATTTTTAAAAACACACTAATTGGAGCAATGTGTGTTTTTTAATAATTTAAATTTAAAAGAATGTATCGAGTATACTTCAGGAGAATGTCAATTCAATTAAAATGTTCATAGTTCGCGTTTTCAAAAAAAATGTCCTTTTCGTATTCCGCAGTCGTCCGACTCGCCTCGCTTCGTACTCTCGATAGTATCGATTACTTTATTAACGTAATTTACGTTCGTCTTTTTCTCACACATGCTCCGCTCATTTCGTCTCTTTCCTCCGGTCGTTCGGTAAATGTTAACGATTAATTTATTGAAATTGTCCTTTGAGTCCGACACCCCAAAACACATTATTAAATTAAATGACACGTCGAGTCATAAATTAGTCGCGGCCATCTCGTACTGTGTACCTGGACAGGTAGCCGCTTGGAGGTGCACACGTTGGAACTGACTCGTATTAAACGAGCCACAATCTTCAGATCAATGTCCTATATTTATATTCATTTTTTCACAATAATAATTTTTGCCGATTTCAACGCACAACAATTTTTGTTAAATGATTTTATGTGACGTGCCGATTTAAAAAAAATTTAATTAAATTTATCGCGATGACCCAAAGTAATATTTATAATTAATTTAAATTAAGTGCAGAATTTAATTTTGCAGTCTACGTATTTATAAGTATTGCTTGAATTTGCAGACCTTTCATTTAAGAGCAAATAAAAAAAATCAATTTATTATTTGCGATCATACCCCTAAGGGCAATAACCGGCTGTTGAGTCTAGAGGCTGATTCTACCAGATTTATTTAGCTTCATCGTATGCTCAATGCTGAGCGTCGCAGTTCCCTGAAATATTTGGTACTTGGTGCGTACGTTTTGAGTCATGTTGATCGCGACGATTAAAAAGGACTCTGCTAACTCCGACTCCTTTATTTGGTCAATCCATCTTAATCTTTTAACTGCCAATTATATTTGAAATGAAAGACACCGCATAGGGTAAGACTAGGCTTTAAGGGTCTTGACTTATCTATCAAAAGCTGGGACCTGTCGCCCACAGATGGAAAAATGATTTAAAAATATGACTTTAATCCCTGCAAGTTTGCAACGTCTAAAAGTATATGTTAACACACTTATAGCTAAGTGTGACATACAAAGTTTGGCGTCTTAACGTGCTCATGGCATTCAAAAGGTTAAAGGAGACCGTTCTATTGCTCGCTTTCCTTCAACTGTCTCTATAATCACGGACTTCTCGAGACTCTCATCGTTTCTTTTGACAACCTGTCTAAAGTATGTTAACATTGCATTGTCTTTCTGTAATCTTTAATCCCTGGATATTTGTGCACCTCGCGGTTTACAAGATCCACAGCATCCGCCTCCAACATTACATTACGAAAGCGTTCAACATATTCCTATCAAATTTACGTTTTGAAAATACGTCCAATTCTAGCGATTTTCCTGTGCGCATAGAATCAAATAATATCAAGCTGTTCTTAGACGATTTCCTAATCTGAAACAACGGTTCAGTAAAATATGCCAATCATGTTCTACGACAGATATAAATTTAAATACATTTAATTCCTGGAAATTCAAATAACATTGAGGCTTTTATCAAATTTAACATCATGTTTTGATCTCTTACTTTCGAGCACGTTTATGGAGACCAATAAAACCTTATGCTGTGGGCGCATTTGCACATTCAGCACAGCGGCATCACAACTCATTTTTGCAAAAAAATATTAAATCTTTAACGTGGCCATACCACGTGGTACCGGATTAATAATTCATATTTATGATATTTTAAATTATTAAAAATTAGGTCTGATATTATATTACATATTTTTGAAAAATTATTTAAAAAATACCTTAATGAGGAACTCGAGAGTTGGGCAGCAGTACGTCGGTAGAGCGGAGTATAACCGTAGACAGGACTCAAAAATATGTTTGTCCAAATGATAGATGGAATTGTCCGATAAAGAATTCAACTCGAAGACTTGAATCCATAATGGCTCCGGGCGTTTTAATCGATTAATTCGATCAAATTAATGGCGCCATATGGAAGGGCCATCGCCGACTGAGTTAATTAAATACAAATTCTTCGGTGCATGCATTCCATGTATGCCTGAGTATTCTATTTATTATTTATCATGCTTTGGAATAAGTCACGCCAAACGGGTTGACCATTGGATGTTCATTATTTGTAATATCGGTGTAATCAAATACGTACATTGAAGTGTTACTTTTGCTCACGCCGAAATTAATTTAATCGTAGAATGTATTTGTGGAATCCCTTTAGATGTTAATCTTAAGACTTATCATAATGACCCTAAAAATCTCTATAGATTAGGTTTATTATTGTTTAATTCCAAGATATTTCTTATGATATTGCCTTACTGTTTAACCACGTAGTTAATTGGTTTTTATTTTATGTTATATGTAGGTTATGTATTATTTTTTTATATCTAACACTTTTTTAGATAGACGTAAAATTGTGTAATAAATAGTATTTTTTTATGTCTTATTATTTAGTTTAATGATCGCCAACTTTACTTTATATATGGATTGGTTATTTTGTGAATTTAAATTAAAATCACTTGAGAAAGGTAGTTCTTTCTTTGGTAATAAAGGAGTAATGAATAATTTGAATAATGTAGGAGTAATGAATTATTTTAACGGTGTCAGTAATAAACAGGAAGTCATAACAGAAATTGAAATGGAAAATAAAACCTTTGAAAAATATTAAATGCAACTTTTATCTATCTATTAACATATAATGGTAACGTGAAGATTCAGCCACAGTTGAGGGGAATTATACCTAACGAGGAAATTATTCTAAAAGTGCATTATTTTAATTTTAATTGCTTAATCTAACATATTCTATTGTAGGCTATAATACGTCTCCGCGGGCCATTCATCTTAGAGAATGTGCCTAGAGATTGCTTTACACGACTACGTGGTATGTTTCATTGATAAAATCAAACATTTTTTGTATCTGCGATCGCACATAGTGCGCGGCCGTCGCCGCATCGCGACTCCGGCACCGGCCAGTCAATCAAAACATTACTCCATTCCCATGAGATTTGCGGACGGCTGTTGCCTTCTCCAGCATGCCGGCCAGGTAGGCCGCCTAATTACTGGTATGAATATTTAATACCGATTCCTCCCGCGCGTCCCGGTGTGGTAACCGGACCATCCTCATCTGTATTCAAGGTGGGAGCAGCGCGCAGACCGGCGGCCGGGGGCGGGGGGTGACGCGTGACAGCAATAACTAAAACGACACCATTAATTCTCGACTTACATATGAATTAAGCGAACACCAACCCTGTATCGGTCGAGAGGATCAAACCATTGTGACCCTTAAATTATAACTCAATACACGCCAGAATCACGCGGACCCCGAAACACCGAAGGCTGTTCGATATAGCAGCTCCTATTCCCACATGGATACTCGATTATTTATTTATCCATCTGCATCTCGATGCGTGTGTGTCGGGGTATGTAAATTATTTATTACTGCAGGTGACTCCTCTGTGGAATATTAAGCCATTAAGCTTCTGCGTTATTAAAGCCTCGGCGAAACTGAAAACAGGAAGGTACGCCAATACTCATCTGTAGACTCGGCAGTTTGACAACCAGCGCACCTGTTGCGGTTCATCGAATATACACTTTCTGCATTCAATGCATTCAAATCACAAATGTATCTACAGCTTTTCGAAATGACGTGTATGTAATAGAAAATCAATTTAAACACTTTCAAGGAGTCGCACTTTACTTGGCAACTTCTGATAAGAAAATTAATAACAGCCTAAGCTTTAAGAGTCGTTTCTGATTTGTTGAAGACATACTTAAATTTCTTGAAATATTATAAATATAATATGTACAATAAAATGATGTTTAAAATATTCTTGTACATGTATCATACCACCCCTGTATTGAATATATTTTTCTGGTTCGTCATATATTACCTTCAGACAATATAAATTTTATTCGTGGCATATTATTTTATAATTTTTTTCACACTTTAACGCAGTTTCATGACACATTATAAATAGCTCCGACAATTTTTTGTTAAAAAATTTGAAATGAGCATATTTCACCAAAAAATGTGTCGTTTTAACATTCTACACATCCTTAAGTTTAGTAACATTAAAGTGACCTAACATTTTTTTTTTGTTATAGAGCATGCGTTTATATTCTATTACACCGTTTAGAAATCATTTTTTAAAACAAATTTAAATGATGCGACTTATTTTGATACATACTCGTATATAAAATATTATAGCAGTTTTCGTGTTAATTGTACTATTACTGTAAAATGATGGCGACCCTAATGTTGAGTTGACGTTTTTCTTACAACTTGAAATGCGTTCTGGAGGGAGCCCTGTTAAGTATGGCGGTCATGGATTCTTATTTAAATCTGAATAATTGAATGGTGATAGGAACGGGACGTCACGTGACCGGTGTCTGTACTAGCATGTGAACCCCGTGCCTCAGCTGTGTCCTGAAATCACTCAGAAGTGTACATTATTTATCGATCCAATGTAAAAAGTGAACGATTCTGCCCAACGTTCCATTAGGAAAATGTTTCGTTTTTTTATAAAAGCTCTCATTTACCACTCCGCGATCTTCAACATTTCTAGACGAAAAACTCCTTCCTCTTGCGTTATCCATAATCTGTGATGGTAATGCTACGAGTTCTCCGATTACGGAATACATGGAAAATGTTTGTCTACTGACGGAATAATAATTATTTAAAATGGCAATGCAGAAAAATATTCATAAACGAAAGAGTTATAAACAAAACAATTTACTTATTTTGGAATCTTTTAGATTTAGAATATAATTTTTTTATGAACCTAAAAAAAATTGGGTTAAAACAAATTCGTCAAAAAACGTATGCATTATGTTAACATATCCATATTTTTTATTTTTTTTGTTGAGAAACATAAGAGATTTAAATATTTTAATTATCAAGAAACAACGTTCTGATAAATCGCAGCTTTACAAATTAAATGTGATTTTATTAAATATTTGAGCTAATTCTGAAATGCTTTTTGATACCGTTAAAAATATAATACATCCCGAGGTATATTAAACTGTAGCGTAATTGTTTATTGATCGACATTTAATGAAAGTGTCGTCGTTAATAATTCAAATAAACAAAACACTCGATAACAGGAGCACAGAAGGAGACAAGGATCTCCCGATTGTTCCACATCGATAGGAAACTTTTTAATTTACATGCGTGTCAATGGAGCGGTCCGCTTCTTTCATTACTGAAATTATTTATCGGCCTTTCAAATTACGGAAATGTCGATTTGTATTGTGATGTGTATAATTGAGAGACATGAAAGGTTACTCAGACGCGCGTTGTATTCTATCTAATATAACATTAATGATCCCCATAGAAATATGGAGAGAATCGTTTCAACATTTAATGTCAGCATTGATGTCAACTCTATAATATTTTAAATATATTAATTAGAAAGATATACATATAAAATCAATTTTATCGAAAAATATTGTTGTTGCGCCACCGGGATTCGAACCTGGATGTCTTTCCTAACCGGTAAATTGGTGCATTATCCAACTATGCTACAGCGACAATATTTTTAACGACAATTTTCGAACCCATATGTTACCTTTTTGATATTAATACATTTAATCGTTCCATTATTTGAAAGAGCCGTCTACCTTATTTTCACAGAATCTCAAATACCTTTGAGTAAACTGATAGCAGACGCCAGAATTATCAATTCATTTTTTTTTTTAAATTTTGGATAATGCACCTTCCTCGGTTAGTAAAGAGATCCAGGTTCGAATCTCGGTGGCTCAACAACAATATTTTTCGATAAAATTGATTTTATATGTATATCTTTCTAATTAATATATTTAATTCATATTTAAAATATCACAGACCTATGTTCTGAATAATTACAACTACACAATAAAAATGTGTTCTCGTAATCTAGAATATTTATTATAATATGCTTTTTGTATCAATTAATATTCTAAAGTTCATCAATGAGATGATATTATTATACCCTACTAATAGTACACCATACATCCATCCCTTCGCGTCCGCGACTCAGTGCATCCGCGTCTGCGCATGACGCACATTATAGAAATTAAACTAGAATTATTGTTTAATTCAATAAATAGTTTTAAACAATGGCATACTTCGGATCTCTCACGATAATTTTGAATGTGAAACTTCATTACTATCTATCTATATTAGCTATCTAATATTCCAACATAATCATTATACAGTGTTTACACTAATAATTTACTATTATCACTATATTTTTATTTTGATTCCTATCGAATCTTTATCTTTCTTGAATTAAATAACACCACAACAGCACGAAATAAACTGTCTACTTTAACACAGACGGCAGTCTAGCAAAGTAGCTAGGACAATGCTGTATATATCAGAGGTGGAGTCTACTCCATCCCACACAATAAACTACGAGTATATACTTAATTGCAATATAATTGTGTCTTATGCTTATCATGTTATATTATATTATAATATATTCACTTCTGCTACAACAAAAACATGTATGTGAATAAAGTCTAATAAATAAAAAAATTTAAATTGATCGACACAATAAATATGTTGGTGCTTGCATTCCTTTTAACTTTCAAAATTCATGGACCAAATAAAAAATGTGTAATTTGTTGAAATGATAAAAAAATGCATGTAATTAAGTTTTAAATAAATGCATGTCCCGAAACGCGATAGTTAGGATCATCAGACAAACAATACTTGCGCTTGTAAAAACATGAACCTTTTCACTTATTAATATTCTTCTAAAAGTGTGAAAAGCTTCCACTTTATGTGATGAAATAATTTTAATATACTTAAATAAATAAGGAAAGTTGGTGCCCAAAGGCTATTACTAAAATAATGTTAATGATCTGTCAGCGTTACATATTGTCAGACACATTAAACATGTTCGTTTATATTGTTCAAATTATTACGTTTTTGTGTACAATAAACACAGATTTTTTTAAAATACACTACATTGTAAAAATTTTCGTATATAATGAAAAGTAGAACTATCCAACAAATGTCTATTGAATAGTTTTGCTTTTCAAAAATATAATTTTTTATCGTAACTTCACAACAAAATGTGTTTTCATTAAAAAGTTATTTTAGGCAACGCGAAGTCCTCTTTCGAGATTCTATTGTACATGCTAGTGCAAGACATTATGGTGTTCCTTTCTTGTATCAAAGATACACCAGTATATATTTACCTACTAGCCATACATACATTTTATTACTGGTTCTAAATTTGTCTGGAAGAGTTGAGCGCACACCTGTGCTCTCTCGGTAACGAAGCACTTAAACGTCGTTAGTATAGAAGGTTCTCGGTCGTCTAATTGAGTGGAATTCACAGATCTGTTTTATCGATTGAATTGAAATCAAATAGCCGAACCAGAAAAGAATGCAGTACATTATACAATACATAAAGTTGCCAGAGAATACCGCTGAAACGACTAGATAATGATAGGTCCGGACCGGGAGAACATGACAGGTGTGGCAGGTATACTTTAAGTTCTCCCTAATTTGGGTGCACGAGAGGTGTACAAATCAAGAGAGGGCTATTGAAAATGACTAATGAAAATTGAACACCTCTCTTTCATTACATTTTCTGTTGCGTTATTTATGTAATCAATAAATCGATACTGATTATTTTTATATTAATAATTTGAAAAATAAATATTGATATTATTATTCACTGCGATAATAGCAAAAAAACATTAATGAAGATATTTTTTACAGCAATGCACTATTCCTTTATTGTAATTAAGAAATATATTTTTTATAATAATCGTTTAATAAACAGAAAAAATCTATCTATCGGAAAAATATTGATTTTCTATCGTGATGGACCTCTTCCTACTGAATCATTTAATTTGTATTAAAATACCACAGAACTATATTTTGAAAAATTTTTTTCAAAAATTTTTTTATTTACTAATATTACTATTTCAACTCATTTTTTTTGTATATTCATTTTTCGTTTAGTCGTTTTTTTCCTATTTTCTTTTTACTTTTATTGAGAATAAAGTGAACCATTTTTATGATAGAATATAGAATGAACAAATTAGCTTATCATAGCATATTAAAAAGGATTAAAAAAGGATTGGTTAAGTGGTTTTGTCATATAGAACGAATAAACGAGGAGAGAATGGTGAGAAAGATGCACGACGCTAGATGCGAGTGTTGATGGCACCAGAAATAGAGGACTTGGCCATGGCTAGCCAGGTAAACCAGCTACTGGAAGATGGTCCTGTTAGAAGCCTCAACAATTGACGACCGTATATGAGAAGACGTATGAATGTGAATAAGGCGAGAATTGGGTAACCCTCCATCCTCTCTGCCTACCCCCGCGCAGAAACGACATGATGATAAACTGGTTAATTGGCTTTTTAATAAATTTTTTCATTCATTTTATAACATTAAGTTAATTTGCACATCTTTCATCATAGTAACAATTTAAGTATTTTTTAAATAATAAATATATATTTTTTTAATAGAATTTTAAAAACATTAGAACATTTTGACATATATGGTTTTAGTTAGTTTATTTGACATTCTGATAAAGGAAGTGGTATTTTCCGAAACCGGTTGGTGTATAAAATTTTACTCCTAAAGTGGTTAAAAATAAAGTTTTAAATAATTTATAATAAAATTAGTTTGTTACTTATTTAAAATAAAAATATAAATTATACATTATGTACATTTTATGAAATTGATTAATTTTTGTTTTATAATATTCCGTAAGGTATTTTAAAATCGTATAGCAATTTGTGCGATACTGTAAGGTGTGTGAAATGTCAATACATAAAAGTGTCAACTAGCGAGTAATAATACAATAATGAATAGTTTAATAAAAATATGAATATTAGTGAAACTCTGTAAATCCCACTGACGCTGTAATGGGTACCTGCACGGGAGCACGCTATAGTTTGTATATTCGGAATGGAAAGTGTAAGAATCAACAAGTACAGCCACAAATTCTCCCGAAAGTTATGTAGCTCCGAACGAGGAGGATAATAAATTAGCCACGAACTGAGTTTTTCGCCCCGCAAGAAAGGCCGATCTGGAGTAAAAGTGAAATATTGCCGGCGGTCCTGTACCCGAACGAATCTCGACCGGAGCGAAGAATGGGCTCAAACAACACATTCAGCAGTTTAAAGCGGGCGACGGGTCCCCTCACGCCGGCGGAGTACTACGGCCCGATACGGGGTGTTTGTAGTGAACCATTATCTGTTTTGGAACCACGCGAAAACACCATTAATCTACATGACATTTCAGAATGTGGTGTGTTGTGTTCCCGTTGCTCCGCGATCAGCTGATCGGGTCTGCGGGGGCCATCTTGGAATTGTACGCATTTTACTGCTATATTCAGTCTACATGTAAATCGATTGATTTTAACGTATTCTGAAAAGGGATAATAATTTCTCTCATTCATATTGTATTATTAAACCTAAATATGTACCGATTAAATGTATTAATTAGAAAAAAATACATATAAAATCAATTTTATCCAATAATATTGTTGTTGCGCTACCGGGATTCGAACCTGGATCTCTTTCAAATCCAAGGAAGGTGCATTATTCAACTATGCTACAGCGACAATACTTATGTCTACAAATTTTTCGATAAAATTTATTTTATATGTATATTTTTCTAATTAATACATTTAATTAGTATTTTTTTTAAATATCACAGACCGTCTGTTCTGAATAATTACATCTTCACAATAAGAATGTTATTAAATGTTATTAAACCTTAATGTTATTAAACCTTTAGTTTGTAATAAATGATAATAATAATATTGGATTTTCGTTGCGATATTTTGATAAAAAAATCACCTCAATGGCGCTTTACACATGACTAAACTATTTAGTATTATATCAGTACAAGTATTTAAAATTGTTATTTTTACATATGGATATGATTCTGTAAAGAGTTGCATTTTAAAATAAAGTCTCTGATTCACTGTTTCTTGCGCTTTACACATAAACTGTTTATAGTCCTACATTATCTTTATTTTTAAAATTAAAAATAGTTATTTTAACTTATGGAAATGATTTTTTGAAAAGTTCGTTTTTAGTCTCTTATTAAATAAAGTCTCTGTTGCACTGTTCATCATGACGCTCCACGCTTTTGGGCCTGCTACCGCGAATGCCCTTTCACTTAATGTAAACTTCTGGCAACGGTTGCTCGGTTCTACAACCCTTCCTGCGGCTGAAGTAAAGGCTGACCTGAGAGTTTGACGTCTACAATTAAAGTTGTCTGAGTTCCTGAGCGCCATGTTATGTGTCGTTTTATTCTTATTTTCTCAATATAAACTACTAAATACTTTCATTGAATTTACATAACTAATAGAATAAAGTACTTATTTAATGTTTCATGTAATTACGCTAAAAATATTACGCCCTTTTGGATATTAATATATATGTAAATATGCACGAATATTAAGGAAGTAAATAATTAAAAAGTCATACACAGTACAATTTTTATTATAGCATCCCTAGAGTCATTATACAATATATTGTTACTATGGATAATTGATCACACACCGTACTTATTATAATGCAAATTTCATTATAACGCACTTTTATGCAAGACATGTTAATATATTTTTTATTATGCGTACCGTAGTGTTAAAGTAATTAAGCGGACCTAAATTAAAATATTTTCCGATATTTATAGAAAATACGAACAGAGAAAATAACTGGTTGTATTATAGCTATAGTTGCCACACGTGCTAATTGTATTATATGTATAATCGATGGTGTGTAGGTATAGACACCAACATATTACCATTTATTTATTTTAGTTGGCATTATTTATGTATATTATGTACCCAAGCGTGAAAATGGCTTTGGAGCCTGTCTCTTTTTTACAAAGGTATCAAGGAAATAATAATTTTTATAATAAAGGTATTAATTTATTAATTGCTTGGGTGGGTGGGTGCATATTTAAACATTAATAACTTTTAATAGCAAATAAATTATCTACTTCGTCTAGATAATGGAATATGGTAAAAGGCTCAACAATCGGCGACTAGAGGCAAGGATTGATTATAAGAACAGAAGAGTATAGCGCTTAACTTAAAAAACATATTTTTTTATTTTTAAAATTAGCAATATTAACTTTATGGTTATAATTCATATTTTTATTTGTTATATTTGTTATCAGTGTTCCACTCCATGATACATCGTTTAGTCAACATTCCTATGTCAACATCCAATTTCAATATTGACTTGAATACAATTATAAAAATAGCAGTTAATTACGGGTATAATACAGGTTTGATAGATACTATATCAAAAAATAAATTAAAAGAATATAATAATCAATTTTTATATAGATCACAGATAAAACATAATGATAATAATGATTATTGGCGTAGGATTTTATACATAAATAACATTTCGAATCAAATATCTAAACACCTATCACGAAACATAAGACCGGCATTTTATACAAATAATAATATAGGAAATTTACTCATAAATTCTAAAGACAAAGATGATAAATTTAACAGTTCTGGTGTCTATAAACTTAGTTGTAAGGATTGTGCTGCATTTTATGGTAAAAAATTGAATATAAGAGTAAGGGAGCATTTTCTAATCATTTAATAGAAAATGGTCATGGTTTTGATAAGAAATTGGAATTGTCAATTTTGCATATAAACGGTTTTGGTCACAAATTAAATAATTTGGAATCATTGGAGATAAATAAAGCGTGTAACACTAATAAAAAAATTATAAACACCCAATTAAATTTAACTAAAATTCTAAAAATTATTCAAGTAAATTTGTATTAAGTAACAATTTGAGTTAGGTGCTAAATTTATTTTTTGAATAAATGTTGTTTTTTTTTTTAAATAGATTCTGCTGAAGAAACAATAATACGTGTTTTTCGTTAGTAATGACATCCTGAAGAAGTAAATGGTATTTTTCGAAACCGGTAGATGTATTCAAACTCAATTAAGTGTGTTAATAAAACAAAGATAACAAATAAAAATACAAATTTTTTTACTAATGGATATCTACATTTAGGAGTTCTTTGGTGTTAATTTTTTTCCTTAGAATGATAATACTTCTTCTTCCATGGACAATGCGTGAATTAAAGAGTACAAAACGAGCAAGCCTTCCACTTGACTTCCTGCTTGTATGAATGTAAATTTTGTGTTCTCGTTTTTTTTTCGAAGCACCTCTTGTACTTTCTGCGTCCCTAATAGCGGGTAAATTCTGCTGAATAATCATATTTAAAAATGCTATTATTATCATCATGAATCGGCATATTGCCCAGCGGGGCGCGAGGAACGCGGCTCGCGGGGGCCGGGGGGGGGGACTCGTGTGTGCAGTTCATAAAATATCAACAATATATTAAATCGATTAAAACACACCCTATTCAACAACAAATTACATGGAATTTACAAAGTTTAAATTTATTGGCGAGTTGTAATTAAATCTAAATATTACAGTCACTTCAAAATTAACCATCTAATTCTTCAATTAAGTGCCTTCGAGACAAAAGATCTGCTAATCAATTTAAGCGAGAAAAATATTTGCACGATATCAAACGTCTTGGATTTTTTAAATTTATGTAGGTAATTTACTAATGGCACACGTGTAGACCGACCGATGAGTCTAGTGGTTTAAAATAAAATATCATAGCAGATTTTGTGGCCATTTAAAAATTGACTGACTCAATAACAAGCAATTTTACTTACTGCACTTATCTTAACTATCAATATTTTATTTTAATTTTAAAATTGCACGTTTGTCTAGTGGTGAAACAGTCGTGATCAAGTTCGGGGTTCAAGGCTCGTCCCCGTGAAAACACCAAGGTAGTCTGAATATACTCTATTTTCTTTTCGAGTAAATTAATGTCAAATGCGTAAATAAAAATTATGATTTCTTTATGTCCTTTCGTACAGCAACCCCTTACGTGGCCGCTCAACATTACCCTCAGTGACGCTGCACAAAGTTTTTCGAGTACAGCACCTTTCGCCCCTTTTACACTGTACCTATGGGCACACCCTTACAAATAACAGGAATCATCCCTTAAAGCTTATTTTTACGGGGAAATATACAAGTCATAATTTGAATATTCAGCGTTATAATGTGTTTGCCTGTGTAATTGTAGACAGCTGCCTACACGGAAATTATTCTAAAATACAAAAATATTACATTGAATATATAGACGTGATAGTATAGTGAGTACACTTCATAAATGAAAACTTAAAAACATTCAATTGTATCTATGTATTTATTATATAATATAACTACTTTTTGATATGAGGAACTCACTTGGTCACATTATGTAGTCATTTATTCATTTATGTAAAGTATTATATATAAACAATTTTAAAAATACGTAACAGTCAGTTCTGTCTCTATAATTCTGCGAAAGAAATAATTTAAAATTTTCTCCAAAGTTGCAATATTTTAAGTTTGAACGAAATTTTACGAGGCACCTATCGTAAAAGAATAATAAATATTGCACATATAAAAAATTGGCCTTCATAAAAATACGTGTAGGTACCGGCGTTAGGCACTGGCGCGTAATAAAAAGTGAACCCTTCGAAACATATGTCCGATCATAAAATTTTAGATTATAAGCTTGCCACGGCTTTAAGTATTGACATACCATAAGTATTGTTAAGTATATAATAAGGAGAACTGGAGAGATAGTATTTAAATGATATAAGAATGTACATTTTTTATTTTATTTAATTGACGGATTTTAACAGTATAAACATATTATAAAAAACATGATAACTATTTAACACATGATACTAATAATGAAAATCCACCAAAATATTTATATACATAGGTGTATTTAGATGCAGAAAATAAATGAAAAGAGTTGCAGGTAGGGAGGTAAAGAGAGAGCAAGATGTGTTTATAAGTAGATGATTGACCAAAATTGAGATTGTGGTGGTTCATAAAGTGATTCCACTGTTAAACCATCGAAAAAAGTACTTATCTGTAATTTACGTTAAGTTTATGAGAATAATAACGCCCGATTTAAAATATCGATAGTATTTTTTCATAATTATTATTATACATACATGTTTATTTAATCACTTTTTTATTAAATTATTTTTTAAAATAAATAAATATTTATTATATAATTTATAAAAACATCCCTAACTTGACCTGTAACATTCTACATATATTTTGCCTACATGGTGAAAGTCCATATATAAAATGTATCCCTCAAAACACATGTAGAGTAAGCATATACTGAATACATTTTATTAACGAGAACACATTCTTATTGTGAAGTTGTAATTATTCAGAACATAGGTCTGTAATAAAATAATGTAGATGGCTTTCAAATAATGGAACTTACTTTGAAAAAGTGTAACATATGGGTTCGAAAATTTGTCGTCTGTCGCTGTAGCATAGTTGGTAATGCATCTTCCCCGGATTGGAAAAGAGATCCAAGTTCGAATCCCGGTAGCGCAACAACAAATTTTTTCGATAAAATTGATTTTATATGTATATCTTTATAATTAATATATTTAGTACTGAGTCATTTATTAAAATGTTATCTATTGCATTTTGTATGGTAATTAGGCTGCCTAATTGATATGTCGACCACAAACTCCGCGTGTCTTAAGGGAACAATGTCATCTCTGTGCATACTCTTATATTATATATATTTTTAAACGTACAATTAAAGTTGATGCAATAATTGTACAAATACGCAATTTTATTCATTTTCTTAACAAAAAGCCATTTTTGTATGTTTAATATTATCTTTATTATCCATTTTTTATTTTAGTAATAAAAGCTCACAGGAATTTACAAGTATTGCTTGATACGAACAATCATAATTTTTTGCTTATTAAAATTATGACTCAGGTCATAAATTAATTGACATGCTGCCAACAGCCCAGATCCAAGGGTCGAAAATTTGATTCTTGATTTACAGGATTTTTTTATTATTAAGCGAACAAACTAAATGTGTAAATCTGTTTATAAACATTTAATCGCGTGTAACTTTAATACGGCGGTTTAAAAAAAACCCTAAACATAACTTGAAACAATCGTATATGTCGAGATAAAGTGTCAATTCGCATGATGTAATAAGGAACCTCGGTACTCAAGCCAATATACCCTCTGTGAGCAATAAGTGTAGGGTTATAAAAACGTAATAAAAGCCAGACTTACAGCGAGTTAAACACACTATAAGAGAGTGTGCCAGAGGCCATTCTCGTATCCTATATATTAAGCGAGTATCTCTATAATTCCCATACACTCCGTCCGGGGCCATATCAGATCCTGTAAACAATGAGAAAATGGAGACGGCAATAGCGTATCAGGAAGAAGAGGAGAGGAGGTTTACGTTCTCAAAAACGCATATCCATCATTGGGTCGATCGTAAAAATAAAAACAGCGGGTCGTTTCGTAGTCCGTTTTATGGCGAGAGCCGGACAAGGGTTACGACAGCTGAATCCGTCTTACTTTTGCGTAAGTACCGTTCGGGTTTACATGTCGCATGGACAATGCACTAGGCAGTGACTGTACCGGCTGGCGCCCCGGGCTGTGTTTGTGTTTGGAGGCGTCCTTTCTTATTTCTTATAACATATAGACTTATTCTCATGATCAGCTAATGTCATGTAAAGTCGTGTTTCGTTATTTATCAATACATAACATATTTTCATTTTTTTTATAACCATACATTGATGTTAGTTTATCTATAGATTAAATTTTCAATTCCATGTACCCTTGAGATGAAAGTTTTTACGAAAATGGCGCTAAACAAATTATCCATTATTATTATTATATTTCCTGGAATTAATTATGAATTTACAAATACAAAACATTTTTATTATTATCTTTAGTTCTCTATTTATTACCTATGAATAACTGTAGTCTAAGTATTTATTTATCTATTTAATACTAATATATTTTTATTTGTTAACTTTGTTTTATTAACCACTTATTGAGTTTAAATACGTCTACCGGTTTCGAAAAATACCATTTTCTTCTTCAGGATGTCAATACTAATGGTAGATGTATTTAAACTTAATAAGTGGTTAATAAAACAAAGTTAACAAATAAAAATATGAATTTTAACCTCATAGTTAATTTTGCTAATTTCAAAAGTACTAATACTTCTATATTTACATCTGTACCTATTTAGTGTTTAATGTATTACACAGGTTAACATAGTGAGTTGGATCCTATATATAAATAAATCTAACTATTATAGATATACACCTACTTAAAAATGTACGTGTTCTTTTAATTCATAAAAAATGCATTAAAATATGCAAAAAATAATCAGCAATATTATCTTTGTGGTAAAGATTCATATTTTTATTTATTATCTTTGTTTTATTCACTACTAAAATGAGTTTAAATACATCTACCGGTTTCGAAAAATACCATTTTCTTCTTCAGGATGTCATAACTAACTAAAACATATATTGTTTCTTTGACATATTTAAAGACACAATTCTATATTTAATTGTTAGTTTTTTGTATAGTTTTGCTTTATTAGCCGTACTCACCATAATTATACTTTTAAAATCAGTCTTTAAATATGTCAAAGAAACAATATATGTTTGTTAGTTATGACATCCTGAAGAAGAAAATGGTATTTTTCGAAACCGGTAGATGTATTTAAACTCATTTTAGTGGTTAATAAAACAAAGATAATAAATAAAAATACAAAAAATAATACTCATTTCTATAATATATTGTACTAATTGTATCAGTTATGGCAGTCATTATTAATTTAATTCACACATTGTCTTCATTTTTATCTGTAGGTTTATCTTTTATCTTTGTTTAATAATACGTCACTGCTTTGACTTGACATTTGACATGACTCGACAAGAATGATATAAATGAAAGACCTGGCGTGATCAAATAAACCACGTAACGAATGATCGCTCTGAAGATTCAATTATCGGAGAGTATACATTGAAAGATGAATGTGCATATGCACGAGCTAAATATATTTGTGTTCTAATATCTCCGCTTACTTCTACTGAGGAAAGACGCGGTCATAATTAAGAATGAACGTAAGGGGTGGTTGTTCATTATTAATTCCTACAAATCTCAGTATATATTTATATATTCAGTATGAAAGCATGTGTTTTGTTTGTATTTTTATTAATTCAAATATCCGTAAATCCCTTGCAACGAATTTTATAAAATCACGTATTGGTAAACTTTAAACCAAACTCTTTTTATTTAAATCACAGTGATTTACGGAGGTAGCAAGCGATCAAAAATTGCGGAAGACACATGATGACGTTGACCGCGTTTTGATACTAATCATATGAGTCACGTGCCGGTATATCGATTGTTATCGACGGTGCACAGCGAGGCATGCCCTACGTCAATTTAGGGTATAATAAAACAGCCTTGACATTGTGCGGAGTGGCAGTTGTCGTGCTTGTCAACAACACGCAAATAAAGCTGTCAATGTGTCTCGCGAGGCCGCCTGGCCGCCTCGGAGCGGAAGAAGGCGAAGGCGAGAGCGGGCGCGAGGTGGGCGCGGTCCAGACCCAGACTTGTCAGTCACGCGGGGAGGCCTCCCATCCGAAACATCCCGCACAACTCGTACATCAAATCAGCGACATTTCTGGAATCGACGTCTGACGAAAATTCCTCCAGACACATCCCGAACGCCGCAACAGGATTCCCATTCCGAGCTTAACGCGCACTTATTTTTACTGCGCATAAAAGCCATTATGGCGTGTAATATAAATGCCTTTTACTGTCTGGTTGAACTTGAAAATAAGTTCGTCTTCGCGAATAGTCGAAGAGACTTTCCGGGACGATCCTCCCCAAATGAAAACGGTCGCCGAAGCGAAGATTTCCATCTGAATAAGGGCGAGATTCCCGCGGCCGGGAGGGGGGGGTTGAGACTCGCTCGCGCGGAGAGGACCCGACGAAATTGCATCGCGGCGGCGCGCGGCGCGGCGCTGGCGGCGCTGGCGGCTCTAGGAGGGAGGGAGAGGTCGCCGAGGCGCTTCAGCCGACGGAAAAGGGAAGCAATCCATAATCGTACGTAGCTAACCTATCTTCGGCTCTTTCTACGAGCGGGAATGGGGATGCCTTCATCCCTTTCTTTTCGGTGTTTCTCGCGGGTAAATATAGATTTGGGCTTAGGGCGTCGGCGCGACCGGAGACCGCGGGTCTGGGCCGAGTCTCCGAGTTCACGTATAAGCTAAAATAGCTCCGCTCTCGGCCGCGTCAATAATGTTCTTTTGGAGATGCCAATTAGAAAATCTATAGCGTGCAATTTCATATTGTATTCGCGTACACAAACTCTATTACTTTTTAATTTCATTCAAATTATTTAAGACGTACACAAATCTTTTTCTAATTAATGGCAACTGTTACGTTTCTAAATTTTAATATATGTATTTAGATATAATTAATACACTTTGGGGATGGTTACAAATGCAATAACTTTAGGTTGCGGAATGCGTACCCCGTTATCCAAAGTCAGAGAGTATAAATGAGCACGCAGGTTGCGGCGTGCATCCGAGGCACTAATTCGAGCATTAATAACTTCAGATAATAATTCCCCTTCGTCCGCAACTCTTTAAGAGATGACGATCACCTCGCCCCGCGCGTCCTGTTTCTCCGGTACCAAAATGAAGACGCGAAAAATTTTTACACGGAGAGATTCATTAAAATTATTTTCTTGTTTGTTTTTGTAACTTTAGCGGAAAACGCCCGCGTGTGTGTGGGGCAAATAAGAATTCGCCCGACACACACATATACAATGTACACAGCCTCGGCTTAGCCGTACACTCGGGTGGAGGTATAAAGCAATTTTCTTAATGGCATCCCGATATCTCCCCGGCAAGTTATGTGTGCTACGTATGAGATAGCGGGGAGCCGGGAGAGCCGGGAGAGCCGGGAGAGCCGGGAGAGCCGGGAGAGCCGGCTACCGGGAAAGAATATAATAAGGCGAAGCGGAAAGAAAATACGGCACACGCGGAGCGGAATGAAAATATGATATTAAAGTCGGAGATTTCAAATTCCTTTTTTTGTTGTGAGCCATTTTCATGAATATTTAACCGGAGTCAAACGCTGAATAATACATCGCTTGTAATATTACTATCATATTTTGAAAGGTATTTTCTTTTGTACAACCAAATAATTTATTTATTTAATATTTCTATCAAAAAATGTACCTAGTTTATAAATAATAATAACAAGACTGGATAATTTACACAGCACCATTTTCGTAAAAAAAATCACTTCAATAATCACATAAACTGTTTTCAATCTTTTTAAAAATATAGTCTCTGATGCACTGTTCCTTATTACGGAAGACAAATAGTCCAATACTTTTTAGCCTGCCACCACAAATACCCGTTCATTGAAGTCAGTCTTCCAGCAATAGCTGATCGGTGATACAACTTTTTCTGCGACTGAAGTAAAGCCTGACCTGAGAGATTGACGTCAATTAACACACATGGAAACGAAGCGATATTGTTCATGGAAAAGGGATGTTATGTGTGAAAATTTTGGCGTTCCATATATTATTCGTGTTGCTAGTGAAGATTGTAATCTATCCAGTTGAAATATCAACAAGCCAGCATAAATACCATTACAGTAGTCCGCATGTGACACCACAAATGCATTTGTGATTTGATGTGATGTTTCCGAAAGCTTTTAATTTGTCTCAGTTGAAAGAAGCATGCACTGAAAGTTTTGTTGATTTGCGTACCTATTCATAGAAACTTCCGAATTAATGTGCACGTCCAACAACTCAACTGCAGATTTAGCATTGATTCCTGGATTAGTATTTCCTTCTCGGTGTCGCTGCCCATAGTTGCTCTACTTTGTACCGTGTACATGATGGATTCAATGTATGCTTTTTTTGAACCGTTCACTTGCCTATTTACTCGGTTCATTTTGCAGTTTTTCCTTTTAATCCTTGTCTCTAAATATGCGTATCGTCTGCATTGAGACCGTATTACTGACGTATTTTTTTTGTATATAAAATGTACAATAATGGACCAAGTACTGATCCCTGAGGCACCCCGATGTGCGATGTAAATGTTGGTAAGGTTGAATTTCGAAACCACATCGATTGTGATCAATTACTAAGGTATAATTTAAACCAATCGTGTGCTTTTCCATCAATTTCGTAGATGTTTTGCTGTCTCTCAAGTAAGATTTGATGATCGACTATATCAAATGCGGCGGTCATATCTAAAAGTCTAGATAAAAAACACATAGATCAATTATTTCGTGTTCACAATACGTGACTTATGTCAATGGCGGTCTCCGCTCGTTAAATGCCAACGTTGATCATTATGCATTATAAAAAATATTTTATTATTATGGTAAATCATTTGTTAGTTTGTTATGTGGAATACCTCCAAAAAATACATTTTTAATTAAGTATAAAACTCAGCGCGACGGATGATAGATAGATTAGATAGATACACACACAATTGTGTGGTCCTCTCACTTATTCGCCATTCCTTGGTCTACGAATCGTAGAATCACGTCCCAGGATCGCAGACTGATTACAGATAAGTCCTACGGCGGAATGCTACGACGGAGATACGATCCGATATTGCCAATAAAATGTCTGTCTCCCGCGGTACCTCCATATACATTCTACGCTCCTATTCCGAATGAGATAAAACGTTTATAACTTACGTTTTCCTCCATTATAACATATCCGAGACTCGCATTAGTAAATAATCCAAGACTTTATTGCTTCACTTTTATCTGTTTTTCTCCAAAATGGCTGTCAGTAGATCTTCCATAATATTAACTTTTCGACGATTCTGTTTTAAAATTTTTTCATAGCTTTAATTCTTCACATCGTATAAATTTAGAGAAAGAATCATTATTTTATACATAATTTAATAATACGGTGTGACGAGGTATTTTTTAAAAATTTATTTCTTAATCTAATTCACTTCCATAAAATTTGAAATGGAAAATATATTTTTTTAAAGGTCACTGAATTCTGAATAATGCTTTGTGTGTCGAGATTAATCTTTAAAATGCTGTCATTATTTATGCGTTCCTGATTGTATTATGACAGGGAAGACAATGCTTTGATCGATCCTGCCTCGTTAAGGCAAAAGATCTTGGCTGTGTCCTGGATCAGTGGTCCATTAGAGTTAATATTACTTTAATGTCAAGGATGATATCGCGAGTGAATTGTACAGTAATAGGGCAACAGTTGAAAGCCCAGTACGCAATACAAACTCAAAAATAAAGAGAACTCATGTATACAACATTACAATTTATTTAAGGCAAGGTATATTGGGATTGTTTTAGGGAATATACATAAATGGCCACCGA
The DNA here is from genome assembly GCA_031772225.1 of Eubasilissa splendida. NCBI lineage: Eukaryota > Metazoa > Arthropoda > Insecta > Trichoptera > Phryganeidae > Eubasilissa > Eubasilissa splendida. Next base: position 14,324,423 of record CM062861.1, on the reverse strand, counting down.
CTAATATCAGTGTTGATAGTTAATTAAAAAACTAAAAAATCTTTTTAAACTTTAACTGATTGGAAAACGTTTTCTTTATTGAAGGTATGCAACCAGCTACAGAAAACTCAAACTGAAATTACAGCACTTTTGTGAAAAGTGTGACAATACATAACATTAGTTTTACTTTCAAAATGATAAATTATATATAAATATCAAATTGTGTACGACTTTTTCAGAGGATTTAAGAATGGATTATTATATATTACGAAGTTTTTTATATTTCAAATAAGGTTGCTGCGATCAACAAAATTTTTAGAAGGCGATAAATTTTTAAATTGTAGAACTAAAATTCAATTATATCTACTGCTGACATCACCATACTTCATATTTTTAATATTGATGAATACAAGATCTATTCTGTTCTATTCTAAGTATAGTAAATTTTCCCGTCAAAGGAAAACAAATATAATGTATGGTCGACGTTCCCATCAATGTAGGTCGAGGTAAATATATGTATGATGATCCTGGATCAGCAATATATACAACGTGTAGTATATAGTGTGTTGTTAAATTATATTATTCATTTTATAATACAATTCTACTACACTAATTAACAATAGAGAAGATCTATATGTCATGATTTCGTAACACAGAAAACAGACGTATATAATCGTATTTTTAATATTGCTTTTAATAATAATAAATATGATTTAAATATATTAATTAGAAATATATACATATAAAATCAATTTTATCGAAAAATATTGTTGTTGTGCCACCGGGATTCGAACCTGGATCTCTTTCCAAGCCGGGGAAGGTGCATTATTTATATTATTTCTGAATAATTACAACTTCACAATAAGAATTATCTTTGTTTTTAAAATTAAAAATAATTATTTTAACGTATGGAAATAATTTTTTGAAAAGTTCGTTTTTAGTCTCTTATTAAATAAAATCTCTGATGCACTGTTTATCATGACGTTCCACGCTTTTGGGCCTGCTACCGCGAACGCCCGTTCACTTAATGTAGACTTCTGGCAACGGTTGGTCGGTTCTACAACCCTTCCTGCGGCTGAAGTAGAGGCTGACCTGAGAGTTCGACGTCTACTATTCAATGTGTATGATATTCAAAGCTCTTGAAGATACAGAGACGCCATGTTATGTGTCGCCTTGTACATTAACCGGCACAATTTAAACTCAACTCTTTCAGGGAACCGGAGCCAAATAAGCTCATGTTAAAGGGATGTTATATGAGAGAATTTGGAAACTTAATATATTATCCGTACTGCCGCATTTAGAATGGATTGTAATCTATCCAGCTGAAACAGCTTTAATATACGAATAGAAAAATCTTGAATCTAGATAAACTGAATCAACGTGTACTAATGTCTTTTTTTTCAAAAATATGCTACAATCCTAAAAGCTTACGCAACCCACACATAATATTTTAAGTCAGAGACTCTTCCTCAAACCGTTCAGTTTCTTCACAGATTTATCAGAACCGATTTTCCCTCACACAAAATGTCACTTTACATATTGATAAAGGCTCCACTTTGAATTTACGTTCTTGTAATTTGTTTCGTGGATTGGAACTCTTTTTATTTCTTTGATTGGCGAAGGGCACTTTCCGATACAGCTAATGGGAATAAGTCATTTACGGAGATAGCGGGCAACATCACCACTACGTATACATGAATACAAAATATATGGCTGATCCGCTGTTTGATCAAAACAGAAGAATTCTTTACACAATTTATGCTCGCATCCCCTTCTTCTGTAGGACAAATTAATGTACCTAAACGTTTCGACAACGATTGGATAAGGTATCGTTATTTTTACGAATTATATTTACAGCAATATAAGAACTCGTAAATTTGTTTATTTATTTTCTTATTAATTAATAATAATAGTTCTAAATAATGATCGTGCTATGAAATTTATTTTAAATTACCGATCAAACATTTATTAAATCTTAGTTATTTTAAGCAAATTTTGCATTATCGTTTTATTGAGGAAAGAGAAATAGGAATAAAAAAACGTCTAAATGGAAATTACATTCAAATTTATATTATATTCTTTACTGGATAAGTCAAAATTGATGACATTAGAATTAAAATTTATATCATTTTTAAAAGTTTAAAAATATGATTTGTACTTTCTCTATTTTGATCCTAGCTGGTATGAATTAAAACCTTGTAAAATTAACCTACAAAGTAAAAGCGAAACCGTCATTTTTTGCATTTTTTTTTTTTAAATATTTGACTCATCAACATGAGCGCGTGACGTCACATCTAGTTTGGAACACCAAGATCAATTGACTGTGCCATGAGTATTTATAATCAAAATATATCACAACAACAGGGCTGCGCAAAGCCCAGAAATAATTTATACTATATTATATCTAATTTATTTTTTTAATTTTTGAGATTATATTTTTAAATCAATCAGAATCAATCGATATTAATTACAATTTAAAAAAATAATCAAATTATGTACTTAGCTTCATTTCTTATAGTATAGCTATTATAATATGATCTATATATAACTCTTATAATGCTAACTAACTACTTACCATATCATTCCGTCATTTCTTCGTAGGGTAGGCAGAAAGGATAGAACGTCAAACTCTTCTATCCTGGCATACCACTCTTGCCTCGTCCACTTTCAAACATTTCCTCATGCACGCTCTTCGGTTGTTTTTAATAAGGTCGCTCTACACTATCTGATTTATCTGATCGTGACAGGTTCTTTCGTGGATGTCTGTTATTGTTGCCTTCAACATTTTTCTCATATATTTTCTTTACAATTCTCTCCTCGCCCATACGTTTCACATAACTAGAGCAGATCTATGTATAATATATTCAGTTCATTCTTTACTCTATCGTATCTACTTAGAATTTCACTGCATTCAATATACTTTCGTAATTTTTATGTCTATTTCAGGCTTCACTTCCATATGCACCGCTAAGCTTCGTGTGACAATATAATATCCATAATAATATTGCGCCTCCCCGTCTATTCTTATTATTTTCTGGATGTGGCGTCAGTGTCGACTTCGTTATAATTATGAATACCTGCAGATTTCCTTGGGTAGTTTAAATAAGTGGAATTGTATATTGAGATCTGCAAAATACCTACCCTTCGTGATCAGATATATTGGATGATGATTTAACTAGTGTGAATAGGAAGATGAGACGACAGTTGTTTGGCAGAAGAGTAGATTTCCCAGATTCCTAGTTTCAATTATTCCCATAGAGAAACAGCGTAACGGGAGGTATATTAAAATGTAATATATATTCGAATGTCCACAGACAAGTTTTCAACACCAGGGTAGAATAGTACAGATAAGAGAACTTACCTAGTTTCAAACTAGGTTGGTGCTACTACATAGGACACTACTGTTATATCTGTGTTTTCGTTAGTTTTGGACAAGTTGAGAGTTCTTTCGGGCCACCCTGCAGCCCAATTGAAGCGGTGACCGAATCAGAGTCCATTTGGTTCAATTTAGTCGGCGTATCAATTGCCGCCGGCGGGGGCAATGGCCCCGGCGGTCCTCTTGCGCCCCCTTGTTCCCCTGACCCTCCACCCCTCGTGGATCCAACTGTCCAAGGCCAGCTGACTGTCTTCTGAGACTCCGAGTACTCCTTGTGTTACATTCATTAATTCTTTAAAAACTAAAGTAATCGAGTTAATTGAGTAAATATTTAACCGTCGATATCCTACATTTTGAGTCGCAAAATCAAGGATTCTTCAATGTCATGCCCCGATATTGGTCATATTTTCGTCCATCTGTTTTCTGTGTATTTCATAGTAAAATTTATTTCATTTCATTTGCGGTGACTGTCTGTAAATATTAAAATTGTGGTGAAAACCCATAAGCTGAACATGATTTAGAATGTATAAGGAGAGAATGGTTAGAAAGATATATGATGGCACCAGAAATAGAAGATGTTCGCGGAAGACTTGGCATAATCAGGTTAGAAGGTGGTCTTGTTAGAAGCCACAACAATCGACGAACTTGCATGAGGTGAAAATTGTGAGTCAGGACAGAAGAGTACGAGAAATGGCGTCATGTTAAGTTAAGTTAATTAATTAGAATTAAATAAATATGAATTAAATGTATTAATTATAAAGATATACATACAAAATCAATATTATCGAAAAATAAAAACATTGTTGTTGCGCTACCGGGATTCGAACCTGGATCTCTTCCCTAACCGGGGGAGGTGCTTTATCCAACTAAGCTACAGCGGCACTATTTTTATCGACAATTTTTCGACCTTATATGTTACCTTTTTGATATCAATACATTTAATCGTTCCATCATTTGACAGAGCCATCTACCTTATTTTTACAGAATCTCAAAAAAATAAAGCACCTCCCCCGGTTAGGGAAGAGATCCAGGTTCGAATCCCGGTAGCGCAACAACAATGTTTTTATTTTTCGATAATATTGATTTTGTATGTATATCTTTATAATTAATACATTTAATTCATATTTAAAATATCACAGAACTATGTTCTGAATAATTACAACTTCACAATAAGAATGTGTTCTCCTAAAAATAATTAGAATTAATTTGTTTTGTACTCATTCTCTGGATTCGCTCTCGCCTTATTTTTAGCCTAGAATTATAAAAAATAACATCTTTTAACCATTCGCTTATACCAAAATGCTAGTATTTAATGTTATTTCTGAACCGGGTTCTACATATTAAAGATTTTCTGCTACACATTCGTTAAATCTCCAAAACTGGATTTAAACATCCGCCTACTTATTATTCATCTCTCAAGAGTTACATTAAATTGACTGCATGAATTAATTCACCATTTAATATATCCGTTATATATATAGTTTTATTTCAATCAAATTTAGTCACGCCGATAAAAGATAGAGCATAACGGACATACACTCTCAAGTTTTATAATTTCAACTTGAGAAGAAAAAAATTCTGATTCTCATTAGAACGTAATATCGCTTATTACGAAACATTACGGAGCCCCCGACATTGGCTGCGCCGCGTCGGGCCGTAGCAGCAGACGACCATTTGCATTTATAAATTCTTCGGATTTGAAGACTTTTAAAATTGTAATTCCTTATCCGTGGATCATCTATCGATCGTCTATTCCAAATGTCAAGGCTGAGCAGGTCACATGAAATTTGGTAGTTTGATAGATGGTCTGAATCTATTGGAATCCAATGTATGAATAAATGAATTTGTAAAGAACGGCGGTGGCCAAAGAACTCGTTAGCATATTTAAATACACAAAATTTAAATATAATCATATTAATGCGCATGCCAAGTTATGGTCGAATGTCAAGGTCACCCGTCTCGAAATGGATTCTACACGTGGATTTACTAAAGTGCCCTATTTTTCCAGACAATTGATGCGTTATTTATAACAATCGTTTCTCAAGGTTTCTCGATACGAGAATCTGAGAATATATAGTGTTATGGTAATGACAGACCAAACCTGCACTTATCGCCATTTTTTCCTCATGTCGTTTCTGCTGCACAATAATAAGCAACGGACACCAATGAAACACTTATACCAATATTTTATTTATTTATCAAAATAATGTTCTCGCCGTAAGACTACGGAATCGGAAACGAGACAAGGATAAACCGGAAGCAATAGACGAAAGTTCTTATTTTAATATTCATAATAAAACTTTGTACTACACACACGTTGAGTTATTTTCTTTACTAGTTTCTAGAGGAGCAGTCCCTTTAACCATGTTACATCACAAAGTAACCGCCATGTCAATTAATGATATTATAGAACGAAAGCACACAGATGAGGAAAATGTTCGGGTCATATCCTCCAGCATAACATTATTGTAACCACAATAATAGAAGAAGAAAAGAATGGCAAAGAAAAGTTGAGTGTTGCAAATGCAGTCAGTAGCTACCGAGAAGTAAAATATTATATTAAAGAATAAGGATAAGAGACACAGCGACAATGAAGTATCTCTTAAGAATTAATTTTTTAATAATTAATATTAATTACGCACTATATATGTAATTTCGCTGTAAAACATATAAAACTGTTCGATTCGATGAATATTTGGATTTTCATTCACAGGAAAGCAGAAACTATCGTGACCCTTGTTTACAAACTGGCAACCATAAATTAATGGATTCCTTCCTGTAGACTGGTGAAAATCAATATTTGACCCCGTTCCGACGTGCAGTCCCCGGCCCGGGTTGTGGAGGTACCGGGGCATAATCCGAGAGCGGCGGTGTATTATTGTGATCTTTACAAGAAACGCAACATCGACAGACAAGACGTCACTATCCTCCGGCGGGTCCCGAAGAAAAATGACTCAAGGATGACTTGCAAACGTGTCATTCGGCTTGACTTATAATGAGCCGCGTGGCTTGAGAGCTTTGTGGAGTAGATAAACACCGTTCAGACAGTCAAATAAGCATATTATTTATTGTGTGGGGAGCCGCGGCTTCCTCACGGCTAGTACATCGGTATTTTGGACTCAATTATATGGTCGTACAGGTGTTCGGCACTATAGGGGGCTCTCCGCTCGCCGCGCTCTTATTGAGATCTCAAATGATGTGAAAGAAATCTTAATAAGTATTTTAAATGAATTTGTTATGAGAGCGTTACGGATAATACATTGTTAGTGGCGTCGAGTGTTCGGCGGACTTTCTCAGAACCAGGCCGCGGGACTGGATCGCTGCCGGAGCACGCGCGACACTCGTTAGGACCAGCGACGGATGATGAACTCAACAGTTCAATGTCGGGACACGGAGAGCAAAACAAATGCATGTTATTTTAAGAACATTGATTCATTTCATATTTTAATTTAAAATAATATATTGCAAAACACTGTGATTAGTCATTTCTAATCAAATTTGAACAATTAACTTTATATTGACACATATAAAGTTATTATTGCGAGTTACAAAAAAAGTATAGTAATAATTACCGCGGAACTGTGTGCAGAAAATTCCTAACTGATTTTATTATAATTTAGGTCTATGTGTTCTTGAGATTATTTTATGGAATGGAGTCATGGACTCTTACCGAAGAAATGATAAGACGACTGGAGCATTTAAGATGCGGATCTCCTCAAAATAATCCTGGATGGATAAAGTTTTGAATTAAGATGTTATGATTCGGATGAATAAAGAAAATTAAGTATTTAAAACAATAAAAATCTAAATCTTCTCAGACATTTGATTAGACATCTGGAGAAGTACGGAATCTTGCACCTCATAATTCAGAGAAAGACTGCTGGAAGTCGGGGCCCTGGAAGAAGGAGAACATCATGACTGAAGAACCTGAGGCAATGGTTTGGCCAGTCTACTGTAGAGCTTTTCCGGGCCGCAGTGAACAAATGAATGATAGTCAACATGATAGGCAACGTGCGTCGAACGGATAGGACACAAGAATAATAAATAGAAAACTGTATGCAGGTACATATTATGTAAGTACGTATGTATGTAGGAAACTTGCGGTAGTTTTACTGTTTTTTTAAGATACATAACTACATACGCAACGATAATGCTGTAAGGGGCTTAATAAATCAATACGCACGCACAAGTGCAAAGTAGGAAAGGACTATTCCATCCAAACAGCGAGTATCCAACATTCCAATAAAATGGTCACGATTATATTTCGCTGCGATTGCAGAGACAAGCGCAATAGGAGACGTGCAGTGCGGTGCACTCGGGCGACTGCTGTTAAGACTAGGCGGCTAATAAAAAGATTGCCCTGAGGCGAGCGGCGGGACATACCACTTACCCCCCTTTATGGCAAAACTTTTCAATTTAGGAAATTAAATTAATTCCGGTGAGCGTTTCTCCTCCACTGGCCGGCATGAGTCCGCTCCTAACTTTATGCGCTGCTGATGGAAATTCCCTTTCAACGAAGCAAGATGATATGGCTCCAAAAATGTCGAGAATTTTTAAAACCACTTTTCGGATTTTAGAAGCAATTCTTAAAACGACGCCTGTCTTAGAGGGGTTTCAAGTATTTAATTAGAACTTGAAACCCTTAATAAAATAAGAGTCGTTTTGGAAATAATCGGCGTCCTTGTTGGCCGAATGTTCTCGCATTTGCTGGCTCCGGATAACTGGGGACCGGGAGTTTGAATCCCACAGCCGGTGGTAAAATTGATCCCTTTCTGCAAATAACATTTCTGCCGTCGGAAACTGTAGAAATATTTTCACAAAACTAGCTGTTGTATTGACTAAACCAGCAGTAAATAGTATTGGCTTTGCCGGGTGTCATTCCTAGGGCCTCCGATTGCTATTTTGAAGAATCTTTAATAGCTGTATCTTACTTTTTGGATTTACTCAATTCTCTGAATTCAGATACCTTTCTAAACTATCACAATTCACTCTCTCGACATCGCCCTCTTTCGCATTATATCATATAATAAGTCAATTTTGAATGGTGTTATATAAATTATTGTTTTGGATAAATTTGCTGTCTGAGACCACTCTACTAGTAATCAAATCCTTTAAATCTAATCTCCCACCTGAGTACATCATGTTGGCTACTTCATTCTTGCATTCAAATTTTTTCCAATATTCTTCATTTTACTCTCTCACCGGATAACTTTTTTTATTCAATATATATTGCAGTCTGAATACACATTTGTTCTTCCACTCAAGTTAAAAAACGCTTTCAATTCCAGTATCCCAACAACTGATTATGTAAACGTATCTTTTGATCAATATTCCTTTCCCTAAAATAATGAGTATAATAGACAAATATTGACCCTCAAGTAGTAGCCAAATGTTGATGTTATCAAATCTTTTGGTGTAAGATTTGTAACTGTTGCGGGCAAACAGACATCTCACATACACAAATAGTATATCAATTGATAATATAATAATAATAAATAATATCTGACTGATTGAAGTTCAAGCAACGGGCGAAGAAGGGAGTAGGTGAGTATTTTAGCACGAACAAGTGAAGCTGTTTGTTCAGGTTGCTTTGTAACTTGAGAATATGATAATCATACGTGTTCCTGTACATCATTCCTTTGTCACAGTATTTTCGTCCCAAATTCTCGGAAATTCGCGTGAATATTTTAACAGCGCTGCATAAAATAAGCGAACTGTCCAAATTCCGCGCGGTGTTGGGCTGAATAAAAATTACATCCCGAGAAGGAACACCTGAATTATTTTATTTTATTTAAAATTCCGATACCGGAACGTTTGCCAGATGTTTTTGAAGCGACGGTGGATCTTTTTTGGGTCGTCTAGGTGATGGCGGCGATGGCAATTGTAGATTAGGGACGTCTTCACACGGAAACAAGTTCTGTTCCGAAAATTAAAATGAAAAATGTTTGCAAGTGTAGGCTTAACCGTATCCATGTTGCGTCGATGGTCTCTTTCCAAGATTAATTTATTTCACTCTTTTCTCCCTCAAATACTACAAAACCACGTTAATCATTTATGTCAGCAGTTACAATATGTGTGCACGTCTGCATTTCTGGTCGGCAAAGGGGAAGAGCAAATTGTGGTAATATGCTAATATTCATAAATTAATGAATTTGGAATAATTTTGTATGACAATAAAATAATTAAATAACCAAAGAACAAGAATAAATAACTCGAAACGAACACAGGATGTGAAACACTAACTTGAATGACTAATAACGTTGCATATTTATTATTATAGTTTAGTATAACACAGCGTTTATGTATGTACATTGTTTTCATATAGATACTTTTGGTAGGTACAAATATGTTTATGATTTTAAGGTAACTTATCATTTCTTATATATTTTTTCCTGTTTGGTTATACTGGTCCAAAAATTGTGACAAAAGAATATCATTTATTTTTTACCTTTTACAAGGGAAGGAAAAGAGAGCCGATGATTTTATCATCATCATCATCATTATCAGCTGTTTTCTAACCACTGCTAGATGAAGGCCTCTCCAAGTGCCTCTCGTTTGTCGTCCATCGTCACTCACGTCCATTGTTATTCACTGCCACGTATTTCAGCAGAGATTGATAATTTCAACAGTACAACAGGTTTTAAGGTTTTAGGTGAGACTCTTGATTCCCCTCGGATACCGCTGGATGACAGCACTTGTCTAACGATTGTCTATTCAATGTGGTCTACTTTTTTTTTCATTCATATTCTATTATATTGACTACTTTTGTATATTCTCTAATCCATCATTTAGTCATATAGTCCATATATTTCGCAGCCATATGTAACCAGACTGAAAGAAAATTGTATTGATTGAACACTTTTTGTTTTAAATCATGTTCAGGTGTTCAAAAATACTCTAGCCCAGCTTTGTTTATCTAACGGGTGACTTACCAACTCCGAACAAGTAGCAGGGATAAAGCTCGGTACCACTCGACCGAATAAATATTTAAACTGTGCAATATCACGAAAGCGCACGAATGAGGAAGAGCAATGATCGAGATGAGGAATGCATGTAATTACGATAAACACATTAAAAATAAAATCCCATTATTTCCTTTACTGTGCAGGTTGTAAAAGAAAGACGCTCGGAGCTACACAGAGCCCGCTACGAGAGCAACCACTCCATACTAAAAAGTTTAGGCAAACAAAACCACGCGAAAGAATGCCTCCCAACTTAGAGCCACAAAAACGTCACACTCAAGTTGGGTTATTTATTTCGGTATGACATGATAATTTATATCGCTGTCCCCCTCCCTCCCGCGCGGCGGTCCCTCCGTCGGTACGGGCCCGAGAGCGGGTGCGAGAGGGACAGAGGTAGTAATTGTAATAATTTATTGTAGGAGGTTTATAACAGGACCATGACCTAGTATAAGCCGCCATACACTTTCTGCAATATTATGTTCTCCTATCATTTATCCGCGCCAGTGTGTATTTCGGTATGCAGACAGATAACTCACAACAATGGTTCTACTACACCACTTCTCGGGGTTCAATGGAACTTTCATATTGGGAAATGAATAATATATTAAATACGTATTGAATTAGGTACTTATACATTTTTAATGATTATTGTTCAACTCGGCGGGAATCGCACCTATGAGCTCCGTGACCTGCTCACTGCGGCTGTCGCGGCCGTCAATAAAAATAAGATTTAAAAATTTTATATCACTAATAAAGTGTAAGTATCTATCTATCTATCTACCTACCAATCTAAACCGTACTAAAAAAAATCATAATATTCTCTGCGCAATTAGTATAGTATTGTATTTATTATGCATATATATATCTAAATAATATACTTGCTTGCTACCAAAATAAATCAAAACTGCTCGTTAAATTTGCCTGTCTCCAATACTTACTACAGATTCTTCCAGTGAAACGATACAGAACTATAAGCATTAGGTAGGTACGTCTACAAATTGTATAGTTATACAATTTATAAATGATAATAAATATTATGAGAAAGCCCGTCAATAATGACAGGAAAAAAATCAATTTCTTATGTTATTGAATATATGGAAAGTAAGTACCTACCTAGGATGAATCTGCAAAGCTCTTAGCTAATTCATCTATTTTAAAATATAAAATAGAGAACGATATTTTTGCATATCCAACAAGTGACAAAGTATGTACATAGTGATTATATAATTATTTTAATTCTTTAATATTATATACCATTATACTTCTGTGTGTCACGCCTTAGGAAATTTGAAAGGAAGCCGATTCATTACATTGGAGTGGTGTCAAATTCTTATGAAGTGCACGAATTAAGTGGATATGTGACCTTTTTTGTTCTGAAGGTACAATTTTGCCGTCAGAAATTTAAAAATTGGAACGGGTAATGTTGCTGTAATGTAGGTAAGCAATTATTTAAATAATGTCCTGCGTACGTAGGCAGGTAATTATTTAAATTGTACTTCTTTCGCGCCCGTACGTACAAACGGCGAGAATTATAGGTATGTAGATTATTAAAATTTTTATCTATCGGATGCGTATTTGAATTCAATTTATTTCACAACAAAATTAAGTTACCTACCTGCAGATTATTATTTGAATATACCTGCTGATTGGGCGAGCCTAATGTAGATAGGTATATGAAAACATTTTCAAACTAAGTTTATTCACTTTTTACATCTTTTGATGTTTAAACCGTTATTGTGACTGTGATTGTATTCGATTGCGACTGTGATTATTCATAATTCATCGACAGTTAAATCTCAATTTCAATCATCATTATAATCTGTATATATCCGCTGAACAATTGAATTATGATCTTCTAATGAGCACTCTTAATTTAACTAACTTGTGTAGAAATCGAAAATCGTGTAGAATTTATTTTAGCTAGTTATTGTAAACAATAATTATTTATTTGTAATTCTTTTCTCTGCACTAGTATATTATTTTTAGAGAAGTGTAGAATTTTTTTTTATTGTATTGTATCATTAAAATATATATATATATTTAGTTGCTACCGGAATTCGAACCTGGACTTCTTCCTACCCTGGGAAGTTCGAAGTGCGTTCACAATGCAACTTCACAATAAAAATGTATTCTCCTTAAAAAAAGACATGTATTATTTCCAATTAATTACTTAGTTTTAATTTTCAATGTGTAAATGCATATTTCAAATAATAATTAAATAAATTCACAATAAAATTGAAAATATATTTTTTTCATTAAAATATAACGAGTATTGTATATTCTTTCAAAATCTAAAATCACCGTTTTATTTATCGGCGATATTTTTCTCCCCTCTCAGCATCGGAGAAGAGGATCCGCGGGTCATATGACAAGGTCACGATAGAGTTGTGAAATACGTTTCAGTTCCCGTTCCAGGGTAACCCGAGAGCCGACTGGAGTATTGTGTTACTGCAAGTACTGCGACCGGCTCTTCCCGGGCTTAATGTCAGAAACCTCATCCGAGCCCACTCGGATTTAGCAGCAAATAAAACGATGCAATGCTCATTTTTTGAGTTCTGTTCCCAGTCTCATTAAAGTCAGCGAACTCTTGTGAAAATAATCAGGAAATAAACTTTTGTTGTTAGTTTTGTTTTGCCGCGAATATTTAAACTGTAAATGAACACGAACAAACGAAAACGATCATTTCGTAAATGACATACAAAATATATATTTTTAAATAACCTTCCGGTAGGTAGATACTGGCTATAAGAATCAAATAAATTTGTGTGTGACGTCGTGTTTTTTAATTTTCTCTCTAGGTCCAGTATTAACGGAGTTACGAATTAAAAATAAATAGCCACCATTTTGAAAATATTTGCGGATCGGGCCGGCTAACAAACTTGGGTGATATATTTTTCAGAAAAGTTTTATCAAAATCCGATACCTACGAGTGTTATCGTGTCCACAAAATTCGTTACATGCATTGTGTGGTTTCGGGGTATTCTGGTCATGATTGAAGAAAGTGCATCTAAATTGAGACCCTCTGCAATTAATTATAATTTAATACTTCTACCTTATAAGTCTGTCTAACAAGTTGCATAAAGTCTTTAATTTATTGGTAATTCAGAGAAAACATGTACACAATTGACTGAATTTATTGTTACTGCATAAATGTTTATTCATTATTGTATAACTATGTTTTCTGAATAAAAGAAAACGCGAGATAAAACAGCATTTAATATTATAAATAATCTTAATTTTGCAATAAAATAATTATATTGAGCTTTCGTTATATAATATTAAATCGATATGAGATTTATTGTACGGTGCTGCCATCTTTGGGCGATGTGATCAACTTCAGTATAGCAAAAGCTTTGTTAAATGCTATATGCATGCGTGTATGTATAATATAATACCACATCTTTTACATTTCTGCGGTGTTAATTCCACTTCCTCCGAGATATTTATGTATTCTCATTATAGAATAATTAATTTAAAAGAAGAGATGGGAGGTGAAGAAAATATCCCCTTTCAAATTTATTCCCGAACGTCAAAGGCGTAAGATGATTCCGTCTGATTATAGAATCTCACTTTCAAATTGTAAACATATCAAGTTCGTCTACCAGGACAGCAGGTCATGCGAGAGGCATCACAGTTGTCCAGCATGTATCATGGCAGAGGAATATGGATTCTCGAAGAACGAGTTTTTCGAAGGTTATGATTTACGGCTCGGCCGCGCGGGCCAATCGCGGGCGAGCACCGTCTCATCATGGGATGGACCATTATAATTTTTTTCTCCTTTTTTCCTAAAGGTGGAATGCGTTTTTTACGTCTGACCAGATTTTTATGTGAGTGGAATAATCGGTATGGAGCATTTTATCGCGAGGGAGTTCTTGGCATATTTTAAGGAAACCCGATGAGCTCGCCTCACATTCTGACGACCCGCTGACTTTATACTCCTTTTATTATTTTTTATACTCGAATTACTAAAACGATCGACCATTAAGTTTGCTTTTTAATTTATGTACCTGCGCCGTTTCGCGGCTGTGAATTTGACGAAATCGGTTAGACTGTCGTTTTATTATACGGTATTATAATAAAAACATATCGGATTTTATAATTATTCCGGTAATCAAATGAATAACGAAAGAGAATAAACACAATTTTATTGATAGTTAAAAATATTCTTCCGAAGGTTTATAGTATTGTTATGCATTTCGAGATGCGACGTCGGTCGATTGTTTCGTTACATAAGACGGGTTTTATTTTAATATTATAGGCGTTTAGCCGTGCCGTAAAATATTTTATTTTTTCGTGTGCCATTAACAGAAAAACCAATCAAATAAGGAAAAGGCTGTAAAAATGTTTTTACAGTGTGGTTAAAAAGTAACGATCTTCGGGAGTAAAGGGTAACCCATAAAGGGTATAATGTGCTCAAAATGTATCAACCATAAAAAAGAAAAGATGTGTCCCTAAGGTTTAAGAATCAAGAATACGAGAGTAAATGATTTATGGGAAGACTTCAAAGTTTAAATAAGGGGTGTTCAAGGGACTATCGCAGTCCACTAAAATATACTAAATATATTTATATCGTCATAGAATCAGTTAATAATCTGGTTCTTGACAATTTTAATAAGATATATTCATATTTTACCCAACTTAATAGTTATCTAATAAAGTAATTGTTGATATTAATTTAGGAAAAATTCTTTCATAAAATATTTACTAAATACAATGGTGTTTTTAAAAAACATAGTCTTGAAATATGATAAATCTGTGAAATATGTACTCGTATAATTATTTTGACATGTACTAGTTATTTTAGACATAAATTAATTAGGTATACGTAGTCAACATTAGAAGGCCCTATGAAATGAAGTAAAACATATTTTTTAAATAATACAAATTAAAACATTAAAATAGATCATGTATAAACGACATCTTTATAGTTGTATTTATATGTGCACTAAAGATATATAAGAATACTTAGTTTTCCTTATTATAATATTGTTTCCAAAATAACCAATTCAAATATTAAATGTCGCGACCTGTCGCTTTGTCGCTCCTTCCTTTCGGAGTGGTTTGTAACGCCGATGAGGATGTTAGAGAAGTGCGAGGTGAGGAAGAACCTCGATGGTTGAGATTATAAACAAATGGTCCGCGAGCGAATGATTTATCGTGGGAAAGCGGCGGCCACAAAAAGAGTTATTGCAAATTTGCAGTTTTGTCTTCATTTTAATCATTAGTTTTGTACGCAAAATGACTTATTAAGTCCGCAAAAACTTTATTTAAAAATATTATAGGTACTAAAATAATAGTTTAAAAATATTTTGTAATTTGGGTTATTTCGTAATTTCCATGAAAATATGTGAAATTAAAAAGCCAATATTGTTAAGGGATTTGACAATAATATAAACACTTCATATTTCTCTGTTAGTTTTCTACTGTATTACTGCGGACAATGCTTCTTCATTTGGTGATGAAAGGTGGATAATAGCGATTGGTTATATGAAATATGTCTTTGGGATAACTATGAAAGCTTGGTATATAATCATCTATATTATTATATTAATATATTTATCGAGCTTTCGTCCGAAGAAAATAAATATTTAGTAAAGCTCTTCAAGCGAATTCAACAGACATTAAAATAAGCCCACCATATTGAGGCACAAGTCCATTGAATAATAAATACCACGTACATTCATTACGCCAGAAATTGTAACTTAAGACCATTCACCCCTATAAGAAAATATGATATCAACATAAAAGCGAAAGGAAATTTGGGCCCGGGCATAGATTACATTTTTTTCCACCCACCCCATAAGCGCAGTGTCACCCGCGAGGGCGCCCCTCTCCCCTACGGTTCCTCTAACTCACCCCGAAATACTGCGTATAAAAAATATTATTACTACCCCACTGAATTGGTTTGCTCGGTAAATATTGTATGAGGTGAAAGTATGAACACAACACTCTTGAATTACTATAATTTAGAGTAATTGCATTCTACGAACCGAAAAAATACAACGTGTCTTTAATAATTTTATTAATTATTGAGATTTTTCGTGAGAGCAGACGTTCCAGACTTCTTAGTCAAGTATTTCACAGAAAGAGGTTTATTTTTAAGATATTTTTTAAGCCTCTAAAAATGTGTCCAGGCATTAAAATACACGTCGTCAATATCGAATTTCACAGGATTACTTTATAACAGCATATCGTCAGTATTTATTACGATGACCCAGTTATAGAAGGCAATAATAACACTTCTTGGGCAAAATAAATTACAATTTTTTTTCCGCAGACTTTTGTTCAAGTTTATATTGACAACGAATTACGAGCTATAATAATAATGTTAGAAACTAAAGTTTATTGAATTCTTAAATATTTAGAGCTAGTATTTAAAACCCATCCTAGGATGGGCGTATAAGACGTACATATACGTACTCTTTCGTAAAATATAATGCAATATTTATGTATTAAATTAAATTTTCAACACTTCAAATCCCCGTATACATGATACGCAGGACTTATAGTTAAAACCCAAAATAATTCTTCATTGAATCAGTTATTTTAACCAAATGGAATTTGTAGATTATTTAGTTGAGCTATGGATAATATACGTATGTATATCTTTTAAATTCCTTAGATTAATAATTAATATTGCAATGATGATTTAGGAAAAATGATTTGTGCGCAGGACCTGCGGTAAATTGTATCGTTCTCTCGAAATCACAACTAACTCATAATTTTTTAATAAATATCAGATATTTCATAAAGACAAAGCTATTTTTTATTATATTTAATGGAAAATATATGGAAGTATGAGCTAAAGGGCTTACGACCTGTCTTCGATCATTGATCACTTTATATATATATATAAAAAATTGACAAATGTGGAGATTGAGGGGTGAGAAAGTTGTATATATGTTAGTATGTGGACTCGCTTCGAGTACCACTACACCATCGCCATATACGGACCAAATTTGATAATTCATTTTTTCCATTTTTTTAAACAGCACATATGTCATCACTATGAGAATAGTAATATTATTTATCTGTAAAATAAGCATAATTTTTAGTTAACAATTTAATGGTTTGTAAATATTAAATACAAATAAAGTAACTAGTAATTATTATTAATAATTATAATAATATTACAATTTGAAAATGTACATGTTTCGATAGTGAGAAATAAAATTGCCAAATAATGTTTTCTTCAGCAGCCAGTAGCGCCTTTGTATCGGACGTGCGAAGATCTCTACGCATGCCTTATGGCTCGGAATAAATGAGAAAATTGTTAATGGTGTATGATATTGCTTTCTCCCCTAATATTATCCTCCCTGTCACCTTTTTAGCCATTATTTTCTTCCTGAGTAGTTTACTCTGCACGAGGTGATGTCTCGGTAGGTAGTGTTACCGTTAGAAGTGTGCTTGCGTCGTGTGCCTAGTTCTCTACTGTCACTGTATGCGCCCCCGGTAAATTAGTTTGTCATTTTGCGACCTGAATATGAAAAAAATGTTTGTTCGCTTTTCCCTTAATATCAAATTCACCTTGATTGACACAATAATGGAAGATTTTACTAACTATCACGTTATTTCCCGGGGGATAGGCACAGAGGATAGAGTGCCACACTCTTCTATTCTGAAACATGATTCTCGCCTCATCTATATTCATACATCACACATCTTCTCATTCAAGATCATCGAAATTATTGAGATTAACATGTCGTTTCAATTTTGGTGCCATCAGCACTTGCGTCGTGTATCTGCGTTCTTATATCTTTATAGAAGTTTTTAAATTCTCGTAAATCTACGTAAGTAGATACTATATATATATATATATATATATATGTACATTTTAACATTGGCGATTGACCACAATATATGTATTTATTTACTTAGTTACCATCTTGCCATTTTCCGCGGGAATAGGCAGATGAGGATAGAGCGCCACACTATTATGTCCCGACACACAACTCTCGCCTCATTCGCATTCTTATGTTCTATTGTTTCTAATATTTCGCGCATCTCGCGACCCATTTTCAATCCTATTCTCTATTATGGTTAATTGTTTCAATCTGTATTTTAACGATATATACTAAATATAATAACGGCATTCAGACTTGCGTTAAGTTCATCTTCCATGTAACATAAAATACAAGAAATTCTGACAGTCTTAATAATAATAATAATAATAATTAATTACACTTTTTTGATGTACATGTGGTGTATACATAATATACGTATTACGCGAAAAATACACGCAAAAGTACTGTGACGTAGTTGTCCCGGTTACTTGAGTGTTTACCATTAAAAAAAACTGGTTATTATTTGAAACGAATGTTGACGGCAACAGTAACAGCGAACATTCATACAACATAGGTAAACAATTGTTGAAATAACTAGTCAACAATGACGGAAAATCACTTGAGAATTAATCATTTTTATTACACACATTACATAAACAAAAGAACAAAATAATTTACTTTATTTGACGCGATAACTGCACACATTCACTTGAATGAATTGACAGTAGATCTTATTTGTTTTACGTTCTTATAGGACGTGGACGAATGGAAATGAGAAAATTATTACAATAGTGATTATGCGAATACAAGAAAAAATATTATTCACACATAAATGATAATGTACTGATTTCATTTATTACGGTTTATTCAATGTTTACTAAAGCAACTTTTTTTTTATGTTTAAGAAGTTATTGAATCTTCGTTAGTACAGTATCAAAATCGGTTGATATTATAATAATAAACGTGATTAATACAAAGTTTTTTTTATTTGATAAGATTTTTTTACAATATAAAACAACAGTGAATAAGAACGATCTTGAATTATGGGGGTGGTTATCAACATTTATATAAAACAAGATCAAGATCTACTAGATGTAAGAAATTATTTACAACTAATAAAAAAATATATACATACATCTAAAATAATACAATGTAAAAATTAACAAATTATATAAAATGTTGAGAAATTGATCAGATTAGAACTTGGGAAAGATGTCAAATATATAATTATTTAATAATTTTGAAGATCTTTAAGCCATTTTAGAACCACGTTTTTATACACATTTATATTTTATACACATTTAAATTAATACTTATGTCTTACCACAGTTATCGCTACAAAATAAAAAATAGGTACAATATTTATGTTTTTATTTACTAAATTAAAAACCCAAGCAAAACGCGATACAAACAACAATGTATCGGGTCAGGTCGATAATAACAGTTGAAGAAAACGACCCTTTAACATCTGAAGAAGATACACATATAAAGCGGGGAGATTACACAATTACAGTGCAGGCACCAGAGCTTATCTTGTCCGTCGTGCAGGGTGCAGTTAGATCATTTTCGTAATACCATATCATTATTTCCACGAAACCACGAAATCCTCAGGCTTTATTCTAGAACGGTACCGGCCTGGATGAGAAGCCTGGACTTGATTGCGGTTTGTATTGTAAGAGCAAGGTTCACAACAAAAGGCTCTCGATATAGAAAATGTAAAAAAAAACTTTTCATATTTTTTTTACATGAACCTTGAACCGATTACAATATGCGATCTGTATCTCACGCTCACTGCCGTTAATAGATGGGTAACCGAGAACGTTCCGATTTATTTTGGCCGCCGCAAGTTTGTAGCATTATCCACATAACCAGAATGTACGTACTCACGTATTTTAAAAATCTGGATTACCAACCGAACCGTGTATAACGCTTAAACAGTATAAATGTGGGTCCAACGATAGCATTGCTTTCGACAGCTAGCATGTTAATAATTATAGCATTTATTTTTGTAATAATAGTTAATTATTTAAATTAAATAATTCGTTGAAATCTCTATATATTTGCAAGATTTATTATAATTAACTAGAATTATTAAAAATATATAGGTATTTCTTGCTGCATTATTACACAGTTCAATTTCAAATGATTTGACTGAATGTGTTTTAAATACATTTTTTTATGTATTTAAAAAATATTTTTTTTTTACTTAAAAGTTTCGTGTCACTTTTGAATAAATCTTTCATAAATTAATTATGTGGAATAGTAATAAATTGATAATATGTAAGTTCAATATATTTACGTAAATAAGTTTCACAGAGCACAACGCGTAAGTTGATTTTTTAATTAAATTATTTTTTTTATTAAATTATCCGAAAATCTAGACCCACACATCATCTTTTTCGACGCTTATCAAGCTGGTTTATATTTTCACATAAAATACATTAAATTAAATATAGCTCTAAAACTGGCGCAATTGCGATGGACTGTTCGTGAGTGTTTGTGAGTTTATGTATGTATGCTTACCTCTCGCTCGTGCGATGTTGACCTCTCACTCCAAATCTGTTCGAAAGGCTTTGATTATGGGTTAGCCTAAAGTTCATTCGAAACGTTCAATTACTCTCGACTCCAAATGTGATATCCACCCGAAGCTATGTAAAGTTGTATACACGATTCTTTTTTATGTTCTCCGGTATTCTTTTTTCGGTTCGAATAATTATAGTTTTTCTTTTGTTTTATACTGACCAATGAAAACGTGATTACAACGTTTGGGGCATTTCAAATTTATTTACAGGCTTACCAAAACATAAATACGTAATATTAAGACTAGTTAACTATTGTTAGAATCGCAATTCAGTAGGAAATTGCCTAGTAATAGCGATTATATTAATACGAAAATATATTGGTGCAACACTATTCAGTTTCAAAATGTCGTTTTATGCCTACTAGGTGTGTTAATTAATGACTATAGTATACTATTTAATATACTAGTTAAATTAATCACCAATAAAGATTACAGAAAATATATTTAGTTTATAAAACTATGTTCTGAAAATGTAGCTACACAAACCTTAAAAATAAATGTTTTATATTACTTATTTCATCAATTTAGGTATTACATTCGCAGGTATATTAACATGAATTTAATCGCATTATAATCTTTTCTCTGTTGATTTTTTTATATTGGTAACTAATTTATATTGGATTTTTATACAACGTAATTCTTTTATCATTTTATACATATTATGCCAAATTGGTGATTTCTCGAAAGGCAGTGCCTAGCAAGATATTTAATTCAGTAAAGGGTAATACTTACATCACGCCGTTTCTCTGCGGAGGTAGGCAGTTAGGATAGAGCGCCAAGCTCTTCTCGCCTCGTCCACATTCATACAAGCTCGCCAATTATTGTGGCTTCTAACAGGACCATCTTTCAGTATTTGGTTTACTTGGTCGTGCCAAGTCTTCCGCGGACGTCCTCTATTTCTGGTGCTATCAATACTTGCATCATATATCTTTCTTACCATTTCTCCTATGAATAAATATCCAAAACGTATTACTTCGTTTCATCACCTCTTACTCCGCATAGAATTATTAACGAATAAAATGGATCACGGTTCATGATACTCAGATATCAGTTTTTGATACTAATTATACCAACTCTATAATTATAAGAAATAGATGGTGATATATTATTATTATATTAAGTCAAAAAAAATAATTAAAAAAACGAATATTCTTAGAAATGTGAAGTTACAATTCTGAATAAAAAAATTATTCCAATAATTATATTGGGAAAAATTAATATTTTATACTGCTTTCTGTATTTGAACAATTCTTATAAATATGTCATTATGAACATGCAGATAAAGCAAGACAATTTTAAATTTGTATGCACTTAGATGCCATTTTTTTTTTTTAAATCACTAAAACACTGGTAGGTATGTCTCAGTCATGAATTTTTTACGGTGCCAAAAATTTTACACTAAATAATATAGGCATTTAGTGCTTATTTGCACATATAAGTTTTATTATCACTAGTTGTAATTATATATTTGTAGATGGTATTGCAAACCAACATAATCGTAGTTAGCTATTTCTCCATTTGGGTTTTCATTAATTTTTACTATTAACATAAGTGTTACGCTACAAAAAGGGATCAGTATTTTTAAAATTATCTAAGTACCTGTAGGTATCTATGTATAAAGCGACAAATGATATGTAATGGTTTCTTGTTTTTATTTTATTAAAAAGTTATTTTTAACAAATCGTTTAGACTAATAGTCAAGTTTGAAAAGTATAGGTATTAATTTATTTTTTCTTTTGATTTTAGGAAAATGGTGTCCGAGAAGGGAATGGTCATCACCCCCCGACGTTGCGAGACGGGTTTATTCTTCAGTATTCTTAGGAAGTCCCGGAGAATATCCAGGTAAGTCATCACTCACTTCTCAACAACTAAATCAGACATCAAAGAAAGGTCATCACTTTATTACACTTTATTTCTCACGTTCTAACCTTGACAAAAAAAAAACTATTTTAAAATTAATATCCCAAAAAACTTTTATTTATCACTTTTTAAACATGTCGAGATAAAACTCCATCCGTGAATAAAGAGTCAGGCTGGAGATAAAATAGTTTCAATATATATGGATTCATATCCAATAAACTCAATGATACAAATTATTTCAATACGTTTAATAATTTATTTTGTTGTAGATTGTCGCGTACAAATGTCATTTTAATAAATTAGATCAGAAAAAAATTAACGAGGTCTCCTAGTCATGATAGGTAGTACGTCATGCAATGCTTTATAAAATCTACCTAATACGGTATTAACTACCAAAATCTTTGTTAAAAATTTTAAATACCGAATAAGCATATATTTTTATTTACTTTCGTTCAATTTACATTTCTCTTCTACATAAAAGAAAAACTTTTGACAAATAAATAAATATATTTTTATTGAACATGGAACCTACAAATTGAAATTTGTTTCACAAAATAATGATTATTTTCTGTAACTTTCGTTTTTATTTGAATATTAACTGAAAATGTTCCTCTCCGTCTAATTTGTGTTTCCCGGAGAACAGGAATAGCTGCCGGTAGAAAAATGACGTCAAATTAATTTGTGACATTTCAGTTTTAGTTGTAAATTGATATTGTAAGGTTGCCGTTCCGTTTGAACCGACCGCTTTCCGCCGCTTTCTGAAACTCCCAAAAGTTGAGAAACAAATGAATATCTAAATATTTCAAAACGATCCGACAATTTCTACGTTTGTTATGGAAAAGTTTGACTTTTATAACGTCCATCCATACACACGGTCCGGGGTACGTCGGCCTAGACGTCCGTTCCGTTCGCGTGTGCCGTGTTGTGTATCACCGTCCTCTTTCCTCCTCCCGCTCGAAGGCCGTTCCTCTCCGAGGAGCGAAAGAGAAGGCTGTATTTTTTGAAGACGGCAGCGTGTAAACAGAGAGAGTGACGTGTGATAACACTGAAAAAGGACGCATGTTCCCGTAAGAAAGGGAAGCGTATACGACGAAGAGAGGGATGCACGAGCCAGTCTGAACGAGACGCATGCATAGGTTGATACAGAACGAAACGAATTCTGAAGCCAGGAGAAGGACGCATGCTCTCGGCAGAGAGGGACGCACGTTGACGCGCATGCGTTATACATTTCGCACTCTGAGGGTGCGCGAGGGACAGAGTCACGCGGGAGGCGTGGGTGCGAGCGAATCGGAGCGATGAGTTACTATGGCAACCGTCACGTGCCCGCCTCGTTGTCATGGCGACGGCGGGCTTGCGCGCGGCAGGCTGCCTGAGGACGCCGAGAGGAGCGCACCTCTCCCGGCGGCTCCGGGTCTCCGGTTGTATGTGGATCAGGTCGCTACGCTACGTCTAACGCGGACATCACTTTTGTATTATATTTCTAAACTTTTATCTTCCCTTTATAATTCTGATCATTAGGAATGTCTTGGTCTATTTCAAATTAACCATTTTTATTCAACTACGATGATAGTGTGTTTTGCGTAAGAATCTGTCGTTGAATTAAAAATATTTGTTTTGATTTATTTACATTCTTAATATTTATTCTTACTTAGGTTAGGTATGATTATAAAAAAAAATCCAACTATTCAGAATTTTTCAATCATCTTTTGGAAACAAACCATTCTTTTGATATTAACAGGGGTTTAGAAATTATACATACAAATACCAGGGGTTTACAGTTAGATCAATTTAAAATTTTAGAAATAAGAAAAAGTATTGGTAGCAAGTTAATATTATAAATAACCAAATCCTCTTTGCAAATAGTCACCTTCTAAATTTGTTTGTATTTTTTAATTTCAGTACACATACCATAGGTATAGAAACATGTAGAATAATCAATAATCAATAAAACGAGGCCACAAAGTAATTTTGCAAATATTGAAGAAGTGAAAACGTTTTCAATACTTGGATCAAATTGAATTCGTAATATTCTGGTTGTCCAAATAAGAAAATACTGCAATTTACAATAATCGCTGGTTTCTATGAAATTAATACAACTGACGTCAAGTATTTGTCGTTTATCTATGTATTATTTATCCATGCATTTTTCGTGAAAATACACAGATGTAACATTTACAGCCTGGAGTACATACCTACCCTGAAGTATTAAACCATGTAACGTGAACCGTACTACGAAACGTAAGTATCTCGAGAAGTAATTATCGATTTCCAAAACGCGAATAAAGAATAATTTGACTGTCTTAAATTAAAAAAAGTTTGCCAATTAACACATTGGTGCCATTTAATATGTCTACCCCTACTATGGGTGTATATAGTTTTCAGCTATAAGTGCATAATTTATTTAAATGAATTAAATTAACAATTATGTAATCGAGATGTTTTGATCAATTGAGGCTTCGAAGGAAAAAAAAAAAAATCTCAAGTATCTTCGCTTCGTCGGTGTAAACAACATATATTAGAAAATCTCTCTAAAAACATAATAAATACATGTTACACATGGTTGGGTCTACGCGACACACATTATTCATTGGTTCTAAAACTTTTATGGTCTTGTCAGTAGGATAATACAAGGCATTACCATTTCATTGTTTAAAACGAACAAATATTTTTTTTCATTTTAATATTAGAAAATATAATGATGCCTTGATAAGTATAGTGATTTTGGGTTGCGGTATATTTTAATTTATAATATATGGATAGAAGATTTAGAAATAAATTGTCATATCCCTAACGTAAATTGTTGCTTAATACTTGAGTTGCTATAAGATAAATTGCAAGTTATATTAATAGCTATGTAAAGCTATGTGCAACAGATAAAATCTGCTGTCAGTTACAAACAAAGCACCTAAATTAATTTTCGTTAATTTTTTTGATTACGTTCTTTCTAGTTTTATGTAATAATAATTAATTGCTTTTCAAATGCTTACATCTATCATACTATTATGAGAGTGCGAGTGTAGGTACTAACTTACAATCACGCCGTTTCTCCGCGGGTGTAGGCAGAGGGGATAGAGCTCTACACTCTTCTGTTCTGACATTCATCCATATTCTCATACAAGCTCGTCGGTTATTGAATCTTCTAACATGACCATCTTCTAGTATCTGTTTTTCAAGTGGCAAGTCTTCCACAGACATTCTCTATCCCGGTGCCATCTACCAACTAACCGAGCTTTGCGTAGACTTTGCTACCTAAGGTAGCTACCCAATTCCCATATAATAATAATATAATTCAATTCAATACCAGAACTTTTAAAATTTTCGTGATTAACTTTCATTCATTCTAATTAACATTAAAAAAACTTTTAAAAGATTTTAACTTCTTAAAAAAATGTATTAATTAATAAAATAAAACGCAACGTTGTTTACTTCACACTATACTTTAATTAAAAATTAAAACGTTTACGTCATCTTCAGTAATAAACTAAATCTTAAAACTAGACGATAGACTATCAACTACATGGGGGTGGGGAGTATAAGAGCGCTCTTGGTAAAGGGGGGGGGGGGTTGGTGAAAAGTGTGAGTGGCTGTGGCAGCATAACCACTTCCACTCAACCGCTTTTTTAATTAATAATTATACTTACTTAAAATATACTAATTTAAAACAGCCAAATGTCCAGGTCTGAACGATAGTTGACGTATGGAGACACTCACATGTTTCTGTTTCCCTCGTTCATTAGGGTGAGGACGTGCCCTCATCGTGTGATTAGAAATACTATAATATTACAATATTAACAATAATTTTAAAACATCCTTGAATAACTCACTATTTTGAAAAATATTGATGTTTTCTTGAACAGTAACAAGATTAAAACGTCTTTAAAATATGCAAATTTTCCAAGATTGTTTTCAAGAAAGGATCACATGACCACAAAGATTGAAAACAGACGAAGAAAACAATTATGCAAATTTTCCTCCATAACTAATCAGTCGTAATGAAACAAGCTTAATGAAGTCCAGCAGAATGCCAAACCGACCGCCCTTCATCATGAAACCACATCTGAATGGTCACTAAGTGCCCGGGTGGGTTTTTGCTGGGAATTATGACGATCAGAAAATACATTGATGGATGATGCAATCAGAATATGGCATGACCCGGAGCACTTCTCCGGTTTATCTGCGCCTATTCCTTTTATAGGCTTTACGTGCACTAGTTCACTTATTTCACCGGGAACGTAGACTACCTCTAAATAATATTTCGTCTTAATTGTTAAAACAATTTTCAAGTGCCTTTAATAATATTTTTATATTGAATTTAAAATTATTTTCAAAAATAATCAAAACATATCAATTACTCAATAATATATTCTCTTGCATTGATTACCATAGATTCCCAACGTTCTGGCCGGTTTTTGATTCCACGCCTAAAAAAATCCAGTGATTTGGAGGTGAAGAAGTCATTATGCCAATTTTGAAGAGCAGCGTTGTTATTAAAGGAGATTCTTTGAAGATAATTAGATAGAGAGCAGAATAGACAAAAATCTGTGGAATAACCTCCCTACCGAACTTTTGAATATTCGATTTTATAATGTTTTAAATAGAGAAGGTAGAGGGATTGGTTATTATTATTAATAATCAAAAAACAATACTCTTTTTTTAATAAATGGCGACGACTGATACAATTAAGTACCCTCAAAGTTTTTATAAATACTTAAATGTTTTATAAAAAAAGTTAAGTAATCCGAGATTACCTTCAAATATATACCATTCATCTTCCCGAGAACATAAGTATTACTGCTGAAAACAAATAAATAAACGTACTGAGTATATGTCACACATATATGTAAAATCAAAATGAAATAATAATGCTTTAATTATGGAGTCCTGCTTCCGTGGTAGGCTCTCCCATCATCATCAGGAAGGACGCTTCAGATGAAGGGTGGTGAATTGGTCTGTCGGTATCGATTTTTTAAAAATTCTTCCGTTTCGTGAACATTGGGCTTATTGATGTTTCTCTATGTGTAGAGAAAATGTGCGGCGGGCGTCACAATGGGCGAGGAGTCGCGGCGGTGCTCGGGAGGGCTGCCGCTGACAGGTCGTCACTGGCCGGGTGTTCCCCGTAGGGGAAATTTACCAGTACATTTTTTTCAATCGGTGGGAAAATTTCTGAGATAAAACACAAGTCATTATTATTTTTTTCATTGCGGTGACGCTCTTTCAATTTGTGTGCAAGGCTTATAACTTCATTCTAATATATTATCCGAAATTTATACACACAATATGTGTATTTTAATTTTACTATATTTGTTCGATGACGATATTTAAGACTATCCTTGACAAAAAGATTATATCTGCATCACCGGGAAATAAATAATTTAAAATAGGGTAGGTACTCTACTACGGTTTGTAAATACGGGAGTTAATAAATTATTTTTTAATAAAGGCAAATAGAGCGAATAGTCTTATCATGGGACATTCGGTATTGCCATTCTGTCATGGACATGTTCCCATTCGAGGTACGAGCATTAGATTACATTACTGTAAATGTGAAATGATAATTTTGAAGTAGCTAACGATTTTTCACAAAATGGAACCTTTTATTATTATTTCTCTGAAAGAATTCCCCAGGGAGTGTGACAGCCATCTACCCTTTATGTCAAAAAATGTTTTTTGATAGTAACGCTCTATTTTTATATTTAGTTTATTTGAATTACAGTTTTCATTTTCAAATGTACAATACAATCGAAGTTCAGTTCTTAAATGACATCGTCGAGCTTGATATTTTATAACGGTTGTAAAAACAGAATACACCACGTTTTTATTTTATTTTCATTACTCTCTGTGACAAATGAAAGGAGCGCCTGTCTTCGTAATTTAATAAAAACACGTATACCTACCCACTACGACAAATATTTCAATATCAGAATAGGGGATGAAACAAGAAAGCAAAAATGCTGAATTGGTGATACGACCTGGAATGCGGGAATTTAAGGAATTTGCTTTTGCGTAGGTAGCAACACGAGCCCGGCAATCTGCAGCAGCCCTTGCCCGAATACCTGCTATTTACCTGTAGCAAAATAGCGAAGATAGCCTTCAAAATAAAAAGGCAATATTTTACTTCCCTCACATCTGGCTCTCGGGTAGAATTATTAAGGGTACCGCTCGGCACTTGATTTATGCCCGAAGACATATTTGGACTCCAAAACATCACGGTCCGTCATCCCTTCGCAGGGGTGGTTGGCTGTCGGGGAGAGGGCAGAGATGGCTAAATGGTTCATTTTCTAAATTAAACTGGATGCTCCTATAGAAGACAACCATAAAATATTTGACTTGATAAAGACAAAAAGATGGAGTTTTTGAAATTTAACAACTAAAGTATAAGATAAATGTTCAATAAAATTATACATTAACGCACTCATGAAACGACGAAAGTTACTGTGTCTTTCGACCAAGAAATCTAATTACGTTTGAAACTTTCGTGAAATTTTGTGTTATTGTATAAAGTATTTGTTCGACATTATACTTTTACCCACATTTGAGTTTTTTTTTTTTTTTACTAGAACAACTAATATTACAAAATAGTTTTCAAATAAATCATACTATAATAATTGAGAAGATTGTCGAATAAATTTGAGACTCGTGAGTTTTTTAATTGCCAGACTATGTTTTGAAAATAAATAAATACAATCAGGCCTATTCTCAAAATTGCAATATTGAAATGAAGGTGATTGTTACACCAACCCTCAAAAATAGTGTTATATTTGAATGAGAGAGAAGGAGAGAGAGTGAGGGAGTGAGGGAGATAAATATACCATAATCTGTCAAAACTATCTGTCTATTTTTGAGGGTTGGTGTAACAATCACCTTCATTTCAATATTGCAATTTTGAGAATAGGCCTGAATATATGTTAGAAATATTTTAATATGTCCAAGAATGTACAATTACTGTGTTTTTACCTACAAAGGCACTGTTATTAAATAAATATCAGATATCTCATAGAAACGAAGCTATTTTTATTATATGTAATGGAAAATATATAGAAGTATGGGGTAATTACAGGGCTTACGGAGCGAGTCCACATATTAACATATATACAACTTTCAAAAATTTGATAGATGTGAAGATTGATGGGGCGAGAATGGTGAACAATATATGTATTTAACGAAGTAATAGTCATGTAATTCTATTTTTTTAATAGAATTACTGCACTGATGAATGAATTTGTTCTTGTGCCATTATTTTATCAAAAATAATTTAATTTATCAAAAAATAAATTTGAAAAGGTTTTCGACCAATATGTTATTTGCTAATTCTAAAGTGGATAGATTCCTTAAATTTTCGTTTCTTGTGGATAAATTACTATTATTTCATTTTTGTTTTTGTAACCTATCCTTAAACGCCTCCGGGGCCGAGGTAATTTATTGTTTTATACCGCGATGATCAGGTTTGACGGATCGTCATAAACAATCGGTGCCTACATATATATTTTTTTAAAGAAATCATATTTTATATTAATGAGACGATCAAACTTTTTATTCGGTTCATTTACATCGAGCGCCCAACAACTTTCTGATTTTTAAATATGAATTAAATATATTAATTAGAAATATATACATATAAAATCAAATTCATCGAAAAATATTGTTGTTGCGCCACCGGGATTCGAAGCTGGATCTCTTTCCTAACCGGGGAAGGTGCATTATCCAACTATGCTACAGCGACAATATTTTTAGCGACAATTTTCGAACCCATATGTTACCTTTTTGATATTAATACATTTAATCGTTCCATAATTTGAAAGGTATTTGAGATTCTGTAAAAATAAGGTAGATGGCTCTTTCAAATTATGGAACGATTAAATGTATTAATATCAAAAAGGTAACATATGGATTCAAAAATTGTCGCTATAGCATAGTTGGATAATGCACCTTCCCCGGTTAGAAAAGTGATCCAGGTTCGAATCCCGGTGGCGCAACAACAATATTTTTCGATAAAATTGATTTCATATGTATATCTTTCTAATTAATATATTTAATTCATATTTAAAATATCACAGACCTATGTTCTGAATAATTACAACATCACAATAAGAATGTGTTGTCCTAATAATTTCTGATTTTTGTATAACGTATTCAAATACCACGTTCAGTTTTACATTTTTCTCATATTCATTGAGAGATTCTGATACACCTTTATAAAATGTTTTTTTTTTAACGAAACAGAAGAGAATCTGCCAGTTTGCCGACTTCACCCCCCCCCCTCCCCCCCACCTCCCGCCGCCCTCGACCCAGCAAGCGGTGAACCCCAGTAGAACCTACGCAACCGTATATTCATATTTTTATGCATACGCCATCTTTTGGGATAATATAAAATGCTTCTATAGCTGTCGAGACTGAAGGTCGACAGCGACATCTTTGTTTGAGTTTTCGTTTATTTTTATTTGAAAAATATTCTCGCTAAAGTTATTGCCGATTTGATGTAGACAACAACGATGCATATTTTTTAACATTTATTGATTATTTTGTACAAAGTATTTTATAAGTTTTGACTTTATTTGGAGATAAAAAAAAAATGACGTTACCTGACATAACTAACTTTATCGAGCACTTATGCTTTATATATTAAATTGTGTAAATTAATTATAATTAACTCAGTTTTATATTATCCATATTCATATTTTATTTGTAGATAAATTTTTCTGTATCTTTCTAATTGATTCATTTAATTCGCATTACTTTTTATATATTATTTATTATACAAGCTTTTTAATGTTCGCTTCAAGAAATAAAAATGTTGCAAATATCGCAAAACATACACTAAATATTAAATAACTTGAGCTTACGTATCAAGGATCGCAGAAAATGCTATGGCTATATGTTGGAAACCATACAAAATGTAAATGAGATGGTCTACCGCCGGCATTCGTACCATAAGCACCGCTCGGTAATTTAAATATGATTATAATATTAAAAATATAAAGTACCTATCTGGGCACTTGCCATCCCATTCGCACGACTCGCTCTCTCCTTTCGTGGAGATGGTGGCTGCATTAAAGATTATCATAAAACGATATATTTAGAATAATTACGTGGACTGGCCCGATCCTACATACAAACATATGAATCACTTCTTAGACGTATTACGATGAAAGCTCTTCTTTAAGATCAATTAAAATGTGAATGGCGTAAATACCTTGATACATCTTTGTCCTAACATTTTTTTAGTGTCCTCGGGTAACATTTTTACAGCTTCAAATAATTGATGAATGTCTCTGTCTCTAATTCGTGATATTTACATTCATATAATATGTACTTTTATAAATTAGTTGTAGGTACTGAATGTTTGGAACAAGCAGCTGAGAAAGATATCGAGAGGGTGAAAATAAAGTGAACCGCGTTTTGAGTGGAATAGTCTAATGGAAACTTGTCGACTAGCGCTATACAATGGAATTCTGGTACCAACACTGATGTATTGAAGAGGATCGAAAGTAGACTGAATGCAATGGAAATGAGATCACTCAAGCATATATGTGGCAGATCCATTTATGACAGAATAAAGAATGAAGAAATAAGTACAGCTGATCTTAGCAAAGTGAGTCATATGAATCGGATGAATGAGGAGAGAATGATAAGAAAGTTATGTGATGCAATTGTGGATGACATCATAAATTGAGGATGTCCACGGAAAACTTTCCACGCATGTAAACCAGATACTAGAAGCCTCATGAGAAGATGTATGAATGTGCATGAGGCGAGAATTGTGTCAGGACAGAAGAGTGTGGCGCTCTGTCCTATCTGCCTACCCCCGCTAGTTATAAATTGTATTCAATATAATTAAATGTCCGTTATACATTGCCGTTGCATTCTTGAGAGCACCCTAAGAATTGATTTTCATAAATGGCACCAATAATTTAAATAAAGATCTACATCATTTAAATTTTAATTCTGACTGGAAAAAAAAATAGTGCGCTCATGGTGCCGGGCTCGCATGTGACATCGAGAGGTTCCTTTCATATTCAAATGGACCTCTTTGCGGTGATTTTGAAAGCTGTTTAAGATATACCTCCGTGGCTAATTGAGCAGGTGGAGAGACCTGTATGCGAGACACGCGGGTCGCATATAAAAATATAAATTGTCTTTTTTAGTACATCAATTACAATTTTTCCGTGGGTCCTATCAGAAGGGACCCTTTCAATGGCCGATTTGAATATAAGATTATTATTAATATAACAAGCGAATAAATAACGCTGACCGTTCGAAAACGACTTGATAATAATTAATATGGTGTTATTTCTATATTAGAAATGCGAAACGCGTTTAGCTTATTTGAATATTTGAATACATACTTGTGTTGAAAACGTCGTAGCTTATTGACAACGGATAATTGACGCCTCGTTTGCGAGTATCCCGGCACCAGTTATCGTCATCGCCCCGCCTCGGGCAGAAAAATGATTACGCGGTGAAACATGAATTGTGTAATCGCGGAATACTTCTGCGCTCCTGGAAAAAAGGGCTCGATTGTTCGCGGGGAAAATTGCTGAAGGGTTCAGGAATTACTCTTTATCCAACATCCCCCGCCTGTATTAGTTCGGGTCTTGATTTCAATGCGGATGTTTCAACCGAAAACCGCCCCCTTTTGTAGAACGTGTATTTCTTTCATTGTGAGATGCCTTTTTTCGGTTTTATTTTAATAATTTCAAACTGCGCGCCTCTTGATTTATGCGAGGGCGCAAAAACAAAGCTCGCCATTGTTCCCGCGCCAGGACGGAGGTAGGACTACCGCCAAATGGGAGCGATCGGCCGGAACTGCTACACGTACCATTATTATTTGTATTACTGAACTGCGTAAATATAAAACGGCCACACCGTCAAATGTATTACAACCCAACCAACCACAGCAGAACCATGAAACTATTCAATACGTCATGACTTAAGTGTTATAATAAACGGCACTAAGATCTGCCCCTATCAGCGTCCCTCGACTAATAAAGTGACGTCAGCGCATTTTATGTTATACCGTTCTTTATATATATATATATATTTTATCTTTCTTCCTTCAAGTCACTATTGACATATAGTGGTCTCAATCAGATGAGACTCAGTTCGTAATGCATCTCTAGGTTTCTCCAGCCAAATGAAACGTATCTATCCATCATTGTGGCACTCTTCCAGATCTTCTTCAGCCCAAGGTTATGCCCAGGTGTTTATGAAAATGCCTTCAATGGCTGGTTCTCAGGTTTTCGATTAACAATAATCACATATATAATACTTGAACTGCGTTAATCTCTTTCATTTTACTGTCTTTCTGGTTCAATGTTGTTGTTCTTTTAGGTGAGTTGTCTTCATTAGATTTCGATCGACCGAAGCGCGTACTGGAGGTTTATTTGGACCGCTGGACTGGTCAAAGCACGGGATGTAATAAAAATGACGCCTGTCGGTTACCGTCTTCTCAGCGCTCCGAAAAAAGGGCGCCAATACTCATACACACACATGTACATTATTATAAACCAGGAAACCCAGTGGTGCCAACCGAAGTAACAAGAAGCGTGAACACCACGATAGCCTCCTTTTCATGTGGTCAGAAAAATTGAAGATTCTTTCATTCATTGTCGTAGATAAAGCTTGCTGTGGCTATATATGTTGCAGTGAATGCGTAACATCCTTCTTCAGCAATACATTTATATATAACGTATTACATATATTCTTTATGTATAATATATTGTATTCACCATAAATAACTGATCTCGTCTGATAAATATTTACGTGCTTGTGTACTGTTTGATTCCTGAATGAAATAAAATACACCAAGCCGACAGGAAATCGATTAAACCCCGCGTTAGCCACAATAATTCTACAACAGCATAGAATAACAAACGAAAACCTAATAATACCCGATTCCACTTTTGATAGATTGATGCATCTAAATCTTTTTGGTTGTAATGAGAGCAATCTTATTTTGAGACGTCGCATAATGAAACTTTTTTTTTTCCGCTCTTCCCGCAAACAATTCATTCGACGGTTGAATTTAATAGTTAAACATGACGCCTCGTTGTGTGACAAATACAAGCTTTATAGGTGCTTGTGTAAAAAGTTAATTATATCGTGTAATTAATTAAATTAAATGTATATAATTCTGATTGCCTTAATTGAATAATTTCTCTCTGCCGCTGTCATTTGCCAACGCTTTTCCTGGCGGACAAACACACTGCCACTCTCTGGTATGGAATCCGTTTATGAAAAAAAAAAAATGGAAAAAACGGCGAATATTTAATCCTACCATTTCCCGGCGCGGAGGCCAGGAGGGTATAGAAAGTATGCCCGGCTTATGTGATATGTAAATATAAACGTAAAAGTCTATTTTATAACGTATGCTCCATGTAATAATTGCTAACAGCTGGAAGTAATATCTTTTCCGTACATACTCACTCGTACACAAAGCTTACGGCATAACGTTTGTTAAGCGAAACACTGAATTCCATCCGAGTTGAAATTGCAAAGTATTTTTAAAATTGAAATACAACGGAAGACCTAGACGGAAAAAAATGGAATGCGTCGCTTACAAATAGAGCCAATCGTGAACATCCCCGACTTCCAAATACATCATTCATTATCTCACTATTGATTGAGGACTGAGTGAAGTTAACTAATTAAATTTTATGTATAATATATACATCTGTATTTTATTAAATTTCGTATATACTACTTTGGTTAATTTGACATCTTCGTCAAAGCGGATTAATTGTATGATAAATATTGTTAAAAGTTAATTCACATTACCCAGTTTTCCACCATGAATATGTGTGAGACGTAATGCAATGTTTATAACTAAGCAAATATGTGCAAGATAAGTTATTGTTAAAAGAAAATGATTAAAATTGTTTACATTGTATTGTTTAGATTATATAGGTATTTTTATATAAATTTATTATTTAACCGCTAAAAGTGCTAATATTTTTTATGCATTTGTAAAACAACTGAGGTTTTCTGGTGTTTTATATTATATAAATAAATACTTAATGAGTGGGTGTATGATAATTTAAAGAAAAGCGGTGGAGTGCCCACTTAAAATATTTCAAATTATTCACGTAAACTTATTTTGTAATGAGTACTTTAGAATCGTTGTGTACCATAAACTATTTAATGTTGTAAACGAGATAAAACACCCGTTTATATTAAAATGTTTTTTTTTGTATTTTGTTAATAACGCGTCAATTTATTAGTTAATTTATCTTTAATTTATCACATCCTTCAACATTTCATACAAATTTTAGCCAACTCCCCGAATACTTTCAAAGTTGTCAAGATGCAGCGGCAAACCATCTACTGTATGCAACAATGCACTTACTGTAGGCAACAATATGCTCAGCAATAGGTAAAAATACCTCCAGTACCTACTATCGATAGCATACTACTCTTCAAGTGGTAGTGGGGAAATATGTGTGGCTACTTGAAGGACCCTCGACCTCGAGTGGCGCATCCCTGGATGGCATTCAGGTGTTCCTAAGGGTGAAACGGATTCGACACAAATTCACGAATTTATTTCAAATTAGATTTTTTTTAAATCTTATTTACTATAAAAAGGTTACTAGACTTATTAATTTCATATTTACAAAGGTGTAAAATAATCTTAAAAAATTATTAATAGTTTATTTAAAATTACAATAAATTCATGAAAATTAGTTTTTAATTGACAATATCAATACGTGCTTAAAGAACTAATAGGTTTAATATATACCAATAATATTCAAATATTTCACGCGTTAAATTTTTAAATCAAGGCGTAGATATATCATTATTTGAAAACACATCATTTTAAATTTTACTATTAGATTGACTACCCCTGAATCTTGATACGATCTAGGGGCCTTCAAGAGTTCATATCAGATTGAAATATAAATAACGTAAAGATTTTCATACATCGCACACTTATGTGTGAATGAAACATAATTGTTCACTATTTGATTAATGTTTTCGTGAATATTTTTGAATTTCTTCGGTCCTTCGTGGCTCGGTAAACGCTCACAAAAAAAGGAATCTCAAAACAAATACTAAATCGTACGAACGGTGACGTCTTCCACTACCGCGAACTAGGAACCATTTACTTGTCAACACATTTAAAATTGTGCCGGCAGCTTTCTTCGCCGGAGAATTATAAATTTCAACATTCACTCTCTCGCGAGCTGCGTAAATTATAAACAAAACACGTAAAAGAAAGATGAGGAAAAACAATTGAAGCTTTAAAACACACGCACCTGTTTCTCTTGTCAACTCTTTCACATTTCTTACGTTTTGTTGATTTGCGCCGGACGCTCCACGGAGCCGGGGCCAGGACGAGCTGATCGGTACTCGCACACGGTATAAATTAAGTAGTCAAAATAAATTGGGCTGCAGTCGTCTGTGGACTTATGTTAATTACTCACGTTCCGTGCCGTGATTCTGCGCGACAGATTCCTCTGCCGAGCGAAAGTGCATTTTCCGTATCACCCGTTTGACAAGCTTTTGATGACGTGCTCCAGAATTTTCAAACAAAATAATTATGGCATTTTTTTTGTCGATCTATTTTTTTATGAATTAATTTATCACCGTTGAAACGTAGAAATATGCTTCTGAAATATAAAGAATAACAGAATGTGTCAAATCATACAAAAAATGGTGGATATTAAGTCACACATGCCGTGATTTACGACGTGATCGAATAAACTAAGAAAACATTGAAATCCTTTTTATTACTATTTCGAAATGATTTTGGAGTCTGTCTCGCCTGGAATAAAAAAATTGGCAAAGTGTCATCTTGTAGTGATAATAATTACAGAGAGAAACATCTCCGCGCGCGCTGTGACAGCTTTACGGTCTTGGCACCGGGTTCGGTGTCCTCCATACCGCTCTAATGCCGGACATATAGCAATAATAATAATATTTCCTCTCGACTTCTACTCTCCTGGTCTTTTTCTCGTGACGCGCATCCCGTAATAGTATCGGGATACTATAATTAGAGGCGACTGGACTCGTAATAGGGGCGAGATTCAAACCGCCCACGGACCGAGACTCGCGAGAAATATCGCCTAATAATGAGTCTGGTTGACATGATTTATACGGCGTATGTGACAATTTATAAAAAGTAAAAACTGATTCGAGATATATGGAGGTGTTTAAAATGTTATATTTCCACGGTTTTTATGCATATCAAAATACACGGAAGTCTCAGTTGGCCATTACTGTTTACGACTCGGGGGACGGTGGGGCTCGCCGGCTGGGCATAATTAAATCTTAACGTTCTTAAATATTTCCACAAAATTGACGCATAAATTGAATCATTTTAATTTTTAAATCTCGACAATATTATCAAATGCAAGCCCAGTGCTATTTCATCTCTAAATCCCGAAGGAAGTATTCTCTCTCTGTATTCTCGCGAGCATCGTATGCCCGAGGTTTGTTTGCTGTAAACATTTCCGTAGACTAAAAACAAAATTAAATATTCATGTAACGTCATTTTCATGTAAAGTAACAGCCTCCAACATGTTAACTATGTATCGATACGACGTCCCTCTGATGGGTTGAAATTGACTCAAATTCGTCGCTCCGGGGGAAGTTTTCATCTCTATACTCCGTACAGGTTACATCGTATTAATAAAAAATGTATTCCGATTTACGAGTAGGTACTTGAGCACGCCCGTGCTTGTCAATAGCCTATCGGCAGACCTGCAACGCTTGGACGAATATGAACATTATAGTTAGAGTTCACTGCAGTGAGACTAATTCTATACATTACCGCGATAAAACACCTCATTATAGTCACATTCCGGTTTGTCCGCTGGCGCTGTCTATTATAATGCAAGAGGCTGGGCTAAATTTATGTTCGCGCCAAATGTGCAATTGTCGCCACACGCTTTTCTATATGTTTGTAATCAATTCGCACAGAAAATAACAATCACATTAATAGGATTCATTAGTAATAAAATAATTTTACGGAATGTGTGTGTGTATGTGCGGTGTTTACCGCGTCAGCTAGCCGTTACGGAGAATGCAATTAGTTAAACCTTTTAGCTGGTAACAGGAGCGCAGTCGATGCGGATGGTGAACTATCGGTGGCGGATAACGGGTGATAAGGCTGCATGTGCATTCTGCTGCAGCGCGCAGCAACTCTGTCCGCGGCGCATTCGATAGATAGTGTTTAAAAGCAATATTGAATATTGAATTTTTATAATGCCCGAACATTAATAAGAGTGCAAAGGGGGCTCAGAACTTTAAAGCCGTTCTGCCGTGAAATTGCTCAATAACCTAGTTAAAGCGCGATAGCTGCGCTGCGCACAACCCGCCAAATATTGTTGCTTGAAATTTTGTTACATATCGTAATTATCCGAGATCACTATTAAATTTATTTTTTGTATAGAATAACAATAGTTTGCATTAAAACTATGAATTATAAGCTGAAATTGAAACGCAGTGAATATAATTAAATAACAAAAGAGTCAACATGTGTATTTGGATTATTACACAAACTGATTATTAAACATTGTATAACCCGTCTGTCTACTTCTTCGTAGCAGTACTATTATATTATATTACGTATATTTTTTTTAAAATAAATTTATGGACTCTTGGCTATACTTATCATATTATATTACGATAGCTAAATTATAAAGGATTTTAAAATTAAAAAAATCTCGCACGCTATCTCTGACTTCATCGTAGCAACGCGAGCAGTTCATTTCACCATCGAGTTCGTCGATCGGGCACATTTTTTCGTATTGCAACACACCCAGCAGAGCAGAGCAAGAACAAAAGTAGTATATACCACGCACACGTAGGTACCCACGGACACAACACCCAGAGAGCGATGTGTCGAAACTCCCAAATCTGGAGTCCGAGATCGCAGAGACTACGGACCACTAGCGTATAATTGCTCACGACCCGACCCGGGCACCATAAGGTCTCTCTCGCGGCGATTGGCCAAACTTGATGGACAGAACCAGTCATTAGACGGTCCTCGGGGCGGCCCGGCGAACCTGCGCTGTGAAATTATCTATGGTTACCTATTACTCGGGTTGCTAGTCGGGCAGATCTCCGTTGCGCCGATCGCGGTCCCGAATCGCGCGCCTTAGATGGGCGTCGCTCAGCGCAGACCCGATGGAAGTATTTTTGTTCATTATTGGAACCTTCGATCTTGTCTTTGATTACGTGAAAATATTTTATTTTGTTCTTCGTAAAATGTTTCGTTATTCTTTCAATTGAATAATGTGTTCTTAATGTCTCCATAATGTATTTGTGCCTTTTGATTGAGATTTTTCAGTGTATGTATGTAAGAAGTTGACCGTATATTAAATAATAATAAATTAACTAAATAATAATAGATTTAATTAAACGAAAATGTAAAAAAAAAACGAAAAATTAAAAGCCGGTCAGATTAAGAAGATTTTATACTAAGAAAATAACAAATAATTTTAAATTTATTCGTTTTTAATATTTGACTTAATAAAATAAACAAATTAAATGCATCAGTTAGAAAGATATACAGAAAAAATTAATATCGACAAAACATTTGTGTTGCTACCAAGATACATTTAATTTATCATAAATAAAATATGTTCTGAAAAACTGCAACTTCACAATAATAATGTGTTCCCTTTAATTAATAAAAAAATAATAAATAAACATAAAAACTGATTTCATCTTATAAATTATTTAAAATAAATTTTATAACGGTAATAGTTAAAATAATATATGAATGAGTTGGTAAAATATATAAATAAATTATTTCAAATATGCTGTATACCTATTTAGATAAAAAAGAAATTTATATATTTTAAATATATACTGTAAAAAGATTTAGGTAAGTTGAAAAACTAATTAGTTTCGGAAAAAATCTTTTCGTTCATCAGATTAATCAAAAACCGAATTCGAAAGTGGTTGGTTTTAAAAAGAAAACTACATAATTAATACAAAGTCATTACATAATTTCACTAAGACATTTTACATTGTAATATTACGAATTGTTTTAAAAACATTATTTTGGGTTTTCATTTTAAACTGCCAACGCGTGCATTAAAATCAGACGCCCCTAAGTCATCCGTTCGATTTTCTTAGAATACATTTTCAATTGATTTTTACAGTTTCCCCGTGACACGGGCCCGTCAATCAACCGTTTAAAAATGCAATCATCAAAATACATTCGATTACCATTGAAGCACTTTTAAACACAGGGAAAATAAACAAGCTAAATTAATTCGAGCGCTTTCACTTCGGGACCACCGGGGTGACGGCATCTACCACCGGACAAATAAATAATATGTAATCGTAGATTTACTGAATGTTATTATTGTATTTAAATTCACCAAAACGTCAGGGACGTGTGTATCCATGTGTCTATGTATATAGATATATAGATATATGGGTACCTGACAAAAGCCATTTCAAAACTGGCGCATGATGTCACCTGCGTTTCAGTAATAGTAAGCAGAGACCCACACATTTGTGTGATGACGCGTGTCTCGTGTTCTGGCCATGCACCGTCGGTCCCCTTGTCACACCGAGTTGTTTGTAAGATTCCTTATTCGACACTGTTGCCATATCTTGTTAAAAATAATACTCAATCGTCGTTGTAATAAATAATCATATCTCAATAGCACGTTATTTGTCTTTCTCACATTACTGGTATCTACTCTCTAATACCTTCGATAGCTCACATCATAAGATGGCGTCCCCTGTGTCGGTTGATTTTTAAACATAGGTCGTACATCACTCATATTATATTTTAGGACTATATTAAAAAAAAATGTCAGACCACAAATTTACATATGTAATACCATACCACGTCCCCGCAGGCCTACACTCGAATATACGAGTACTCTTTAGTTTTCAGTGTTTTACTAATATTATACATAGCATGATTTAAATCGCATTAAATATATGAAATTATGAAACAAAAAAGAGTTAGACAAAAATGTGTAGTAATGCATAAACCCAATTATCGTGGTAACTAACTTACGTACCATCACGCCGTTTCACCGCGGCGGATAGGCATTGCGGATAGAGCACCACACGTTATAAGAAATTGCATCCAACGATGCATAATGATACCTTGATACCTTATAATATACATGATACTTGTGGACGCCAATGTATATATATCGAAAATGTCAGGACGGCACACTAGCTGAGATGAATGTGAGGGAAAACCATGTAGGGCTAAGTAAGAACCGAAAATACTAGGAAATAATGTTCATCTGGGGAGAGCGTTACAGATAACATGACGATTCAGATGGATCGAATATCGATTTCTGATGGACCAGTAATAAAATTGTTTAAAATATATATTCAATTGTATTTCGTCTTGCAACAAGCCTATGTCAAATAAGACAAATGTGGTTACAAGTTGTAATAAAATAAATATAATTGTAAATATAGATATTGACGGATGTTAATAGTGCGGAAACTTACCATAGTTTGTTTTTTGTTAGGTAACTAGGTAGCATAAATCTATCTCGGTAGCAGTACGTAAATTGATTTCAGTAAATCTTGCAAAACTTTATCTTAATTTATTAATATAGGTATGTGTGAATATAAAACAATTGTTATATTTTTATTTGATTTATAGATTTCTTCATACTCGTAAATTAAATATAATGTAGTATACACACGAGCCAGCGTAAAGGCAAAGATTGGATTATTTTAATAACATTTATTTTTGTTTATTTGTGTCTGCATTGTGTTATATTTAAAAAAAATATCTGCAATATTCATCCCAGCCGTGATTCGGAATCCATTAGTGTCTAATAGTTCGTGGCATTCTAGAAATAGCGCCACGCAGCGGACTGGAAGCTGGAGGAAACGGATAATGAAATACATCTGATGTAAAAACAACGGAGCCATCTCTTGAAACCATTCCGCACTTGTGATTTATGACATGGTATATTTCATTAGGAGTAAACACCCGGTCTGTATTGATACGAACCCACTTAGGGACTTGCATAACGTAAAAATGGGCCACTTAAATGATGGCCTCGCCTCGCTACTGGGACCGTCGGTTCTCTAAATCTTTCATTGGCGCTCTAAAACTAAACATCCAAAATTATTTATTGGCTGGGCCAAGATGCGCCCGGACAAGTGCCGAGAATGTACACATAAGTAATGCCCATGCTTTCTTCGAATTCAGTCCGATGCGTGGGCCCATGCCCTCGGTAAAGTTTTCTCTATGAATCGATGGGTTGCGGGTTATTTGCCACATTACCGCATCAGAGCCAAGGAAGGTCATCGGTAAGCAATGAGGGAATATGTATGATAAGGACTGAAAGACTAAATTAATGACCTAACTTAATCACGCCGTTTTATCGCGGGGATATGCAGATAGGATGGAACGCCACACACCATCTTCCAGTATCTGGTTTCTCTGTTTCTTCAACACTTACTAACACATATTTCTTACCATTCTTTTCTTATTCATCATTCATTCTCTGTGATCGAACCATCCAAGCGATCCTTTTTTAATCCTATTCACTACACTAAGATTAGCTATACATTTCCACCTAATTTGTTAATTATTTTCTTCATCTTAAATGGATTTGACATATACCTGCCGAATTGACGTCATATGCACTGCACTGCACTCGGGTTACATTCGTTGCACTTCTCCTATATTGTTATATCAGGGCTGGATATAATCTACAAATATTATATTCTCTGTGATATCTTTAGTTCTCGTTAAACGAGTGAATTATTTTACTTCAATAATTCAGCCACGAATCTGATTCTAAATTATTGAGCCTAAACTAATGTATTTTTGGCATAGTTAATAAAGACTAAAAATACTGCAAAAATTGAAGTTTTATAAATGTTTCTTTATTCCTGACCTACGCAACAGCGCGGCGCGTATGGAGCTGGCTGTTCCACTTAGTTCGCAGCCTCCGACTCCCTGCAGTAATCTGCAGCCGTTACTCGGAATCACCAATCCTAACCTATTAGACAATCCCGAGTGTCTGATCCTTGTCTACTATGACTCAACAATTACATAAACATTTCCTTTCATCCGAACCGATGTCTCGTAAACTTTACGAACGAAAGCCCAACGTGGAGAAACTTATTCACGCGACCCCAAAATAAGACAATTCGGTAGCATAAACTCCGATACCCATCTCTCACAGCGGTGAAGAAAGAGAGAGCCGAGTTTGTGAACATCAAAAAACGGGTGCGAAATTTCGTCATCTCTCTAAACGAGGGTAAAGGGGCGTAAAGGAAGCCACCTCGTAAAAAGCAAGTGCCACTAAAAATGATCGTAACAATAAAATCCGCGTTCTGCGCGCCCTGTCTCGTGGCTGATCTCTTTACACCGAGACATCACTCCCGGCAACTTCTTCTTGCTCCGGGTTGTATGCACACGGGGGTCACACAGCATCCTGATATTTTGTAAGGTCATGATATCAATCGTTTATGGAAATTTTAGTGATTTTGTCAAGGTGATAAATAAAATTTGTGTCCTAATTTGACGCCACTGTCCGGTTATAATTAGATGCCGGTTATTTATTTGTATTTATCTCACTCGGCAATCTCTCGCGAGGTATCGTTTTATTTCATACCCGAAATCACGACTCTCGTTTCCATCGACCGAAATAAACCGTAATCGTTTATTATAATTGAGTTTTATTTCTTTATTCTTCCATGTCTTTTGAAATCATTTTCATCACGAAATTATAAACTGCTGAAATTGCAATATTAAATAAGGTCACGACTTATAAAGGCTAACTGCAATTTTCACGATTGTTTACCTGTTCCCAGTTAAGGCATTTAAATAAATATCAGCGCTGTCTTTCCCCTCTAACTTTGATTATTTAAGGACATTTACCCCTTGACTCAAACAAAAAGCCATTAACTACACATCGATGCATTACTCTTTCAAACATAAAAGGGTTTGCTAAAACAACAGCCACCGAATCACGGAGTTAACAGGGTAGCAGAGCGCAGAAGGGTGAGAAGAGTATTATCCCGGAATAAACTACAATTAAAATTTAAATTAAAATCAATGCTCGAGCGAGCCGTGTTCCGTAGTATTACAGTACATCATACGTACTTGTGCTCAT
Organism: Eubasilissa splendida; assembly: GCA_031772225.1. Classification (NCBI taxonomy): domain Eukaryota; kingdom Metazoa; phylum Arthropoda; class Insecta; order Trichoptera; family Phryganeidae; genus Eubasilissa; species Eubasilissa splendida. The sequence continues at coordinate 14,279,814 of CM062861.1, read as the reverse complement.
TTGTTAAAACGGGGGACTGTAATTTTCAGTGCATCAGTTTGCCAGATCTCCAAGGTCTCGTAATAGGTGTCGATAATGTTGGAAAAGCGCTTCAAAATTACTCAACAATTCAAATACATCAAAGTTAATTTTAAATTTATCCCAAAATGTTTCTTATGTCACGAAAAATTCTAACAGTCTGAATCAATTTCCCCCAAAGTTGTTTCAGACCTTAGGTCGTATTAAAACCGTAGCAACTTCCGGAAAACTTCTCAAATTCATCTTGATGTACTTCACAGTCAAAGAAATACATTCTCTTTACTGTGACACCAAAGGATTGATTTGGTCTGAGATGAGGAACGGTTTTTACGGTGTTCTGGAGTAGTCCATCTCTCCCCTGGAGTGTAATGGGGGTGCGGTGAATGGGGTTGTAAGTTAATGAGTCACGCGCGGGCAGGAGAGGCAAATTATTCAGGGGGAGGATGAGGGTGAGACCCTTTTTTGTGTTATTTTCTGGTGTCAGTTTTGGTTCGACGAGGTGACGGAGGCTTTTTGTTGGCATGGGAACTTTGAAAAGGAAATTTAGTTAAGTATTTTTTTTTAAATTTTGGTAGCCTATATATAAAAAAATTCTGGAAATAGTATTATTATAAATAATTATATCTAAATTTATATTGCAATAATGGATAGCGTAAGTCAATATCAGTGATAAAAACCTTATAAATCTAAAAAAAATATGTAGGGAATGATGAAAAACTAAAAGATGATATATATCATACATCATAGAATTATTTAAAATTATGACCTGAATAATACTAAGATTTAAGCTTCTTTAGAGTTTCAGATAAAGAAAATAATCTGTAGACCAGCATATATAATTGGTTGCCAGCTACAACTACCTAATTTTAAAAAATATTGGATAATTTAAAAATATTTGTAATTTTTTTGTATTTTTATTCATACTAATTACACCTAGTATATATATTAAAAAATATTTTTGGCATGTCACTCAAAGTCTGGCAGTTGTTTCTGAAATTTAATATTAAAATAAAATAAATAACTACATTTTATTATATCACAAAATGGGCAACATTTTTTATTATAGAGTTATTTTAGTGAGTTTTAGATAAGATGAAGCGTACATTTTACACTTCTTCTTAAATGCAATTTGCTGGTACTGAGACTATAAAAAAAATGTCTTGAAGGAGTTGCAATTTTTTAAGTGACTTAGTAAATAATACTGCGGTGTTTTCCCAGCATCCTGCTGATGAGGTGCCTTTTTCTTTTTTTCTTTTTAAAGTTGATAATTTGTTATATTATTTGATAACACATTCTTTAAAAACAGTGACTTCTCTCGAGTAGAATCACCGTGGGTCAGAAGTGTTTGTATACCAAACTTTTAACTTCGTTATAAAGTTGTATGAATATAAATAACGCTGTACGGTGTTATGTCGGCACACAATCTCAAATCGCTCACAACATCCATTATAACTAAAAATACTCTATTTAAAAAGCATCTGATTTGAATATTGACTTGATTAAACTAATTCCCAGTCCACCGCCGTGGGTGTGTGCGACGTTAACCCATTCAACTATTCCTTCCAACTAATCAATCAACTCCCCGGTTCTTCTACACTCTTCCATCTCTGATGCATACGAAGAAAGGGGAGCCAAATTGCATTATGTAGGGAAATTTCATATGTATCTATCCGGCGTGCACTTTTGGGGAACGATTTGAACTAATCCAGTGATCCATCATTACATTAGCGGGGACCTACCCCGGGATATCCATGTCGCTCTGCTCCCGGCCGCTGTCGGGGGAATTTCACGTTATTGCCCTGTTGCGTAAGGGCTGTTATTTAGTGTGGGAATCGGAGGGACTTGCGTCTGTTCGAAAGTGATTGAGGGAGTATAAACAAAAATAGTTTACCCCGGGAAGAGGACACATGTGACTTATGGAATTCAGGCGTTCTTCTTGATGAGAAGTCCATAGATTTGGGAATATATTCGTTGGTCAAAAGATTGAATAATATAATTGAAATGTTAATGTTAATTTTATACTTTATTTGATAACTAAAATATTATAATTTATATAGATGCTATTACATATCTAGAAGAGATTGTAGGGACTTAATCAAATTATTATTATATAATATAAAGTACATGATTTTTAAAGAAGTTGTAGAACTTATTATTGTATTGTATCATTATAATTATAACAGATTAATAAATAAAAATTTAAAATAATAATACTAAGAACATTGATCGTACTAAATTGAGTAATTATGAATAGGTACCGCAAATCATAGCATGGCTTATAGCTCATAGCTCTGACATAAATACACAAAACCAAAATTTGGTTCAATTTAATATGTACAATTATATTACAATTGTATTACCATACAATTTTTATTAAAAAATAATTTTAAAAAGAACACATTATTTTTACATTTACATATTTCTTTTAGATTTTCATATAATATTTTACGTGTGTGTGTGTGTCGTAATTTATATCTAGTAATAAACATAATTCTGGTATAATAATGATCCCTGACTAAAATTTCAAAAAGTAGTTCTTATTATATTTGCGGAAAAATTATTACATAATTTTAATTATTTATTTGTTTTATTATGAATATTTTAAATATCAAATACATACTGCTGAAATCAACAGATTGTAACAAATACGGATCACATATACTTATATACATACATTTGGTCACTAAGTGATCTAAACTATTTATCCTACTACATGTTACTTACATGCATTTGCATGTTGTTAGTACATAACATATTATTAATTTATTTTTACGTGAGCTAATATATCAATATTAGATAAATAAATATTTCATCTCTTACTTGGTTAATAATCTTACAAAAGTAATTTTACAATGCTAATACACCGCGATAGAAATAAAGTAAGTACCTACTTTTTTAAACATATTTTAATTTTTTGTGGTTATTTTAGATATTGAGATTTTCAAGTATTCTCTTCTAATGCAGTGAATTTCTGTAATAAATTAATAAAAATATATTTAATTGTGTTGTATTTAAAATAATATTTTAAACGACCCCCTGAATAATCTACACTGTGACCAACATGTGCAGCGGAGCCCCCAGATATAAATAAATATAGGGGTATCCACCAGGGGTGCAGAGGTGCGGGGAGGCGAACCGAAGCTTTTAGCCGCGCACTATGCGATATAAAGTATAAACGCCATAATCCGATTTGGGCGTCATACATCGCCCGGGCGCGTTGATTTGATTTGTTTGCCGAATGAATATTTTATTTTTGCTTTATTGCGTTAAGAGTTGTCGCATGCCCCTCCCCCCCCCAACTTCTGCAACCCTGATACGGGTGCGGAATGCAATTTTGTGACACGGTATACTGTATTTTGCGCTAATGTGTTTTCTTCCCTTGATTGATGTAGGCGGGGAATGGGTGACTTCGGTTCGTAGCTGTAATGCCTTAATTGAACTGGATGTGGGAGAAAATAATTGAGAAACGAGGAACAAAAGCATTCCGAGAGATATTATGTGAAATTACATTGGCAAACAATATTTTATTCCTAATTGATGTTATTCGTCTGATTTTTCTGCTATACATTTTAATACTCGTTTATTCTCACTTACCAACCAGTGCAATCAATGCTTTAAAAATCAAAGTATTATCGAAAATGTTTCCTTTCTCAGATGCAAATTAAAAATTATGAAATGTTATAGATTGCATCCATATAAATAGTGGATAGTACGTTTATATCAGTACGATGCAAGACTACATTTCAACATTGTTTCTACAGCTTACTCCAACTATCTTCTCTTCCCTCATGCATCAACTTAACAGATTAATGAATCTCGTCTTATTTTTTTTTTTATGAAAGTGTGAAAATTATAGAAGGCAATAAACTAATTTTGATCTAAAATCAAATTAAATTAATCACTTAGAAGGATAAACGGAAAAAATCTACGTATCGAAAAAAAAAATATCATAGTTATCACCGGAACTCGACCTTTTATTTCTTGCCTAGAGAATGAATTTGTACTATTTAATTAATAAACTGCGTAGTAATTTTTTATATCTTGTATAGGATGTCCAGCGGAAAATTTTCAAATTTAATATTAAATTTAAAAAATACATGTTTAATTTTAAATTTACAATTTAAAAATTCTCATATTTTATTTATACAAAATGGAGTTTAACGATGCGGATTTAACGTTTTATAAACAATATCGTCTAAATAACATCCATTTCTCTCAAGACACTCTTGCAATCGGACTCTTGAATTTGCGAACACGCGAGAGCAAAACGGCAACTTCAATGGCACAGCAACATCACGTCGGATATTTTCTTGTAGAGCCTGAATTGTTCGAGGATCGTTGCTGTAAACTCTCGACTCAAGGTATCTCCACAAAAAAAAGTCGCAGTCCGGTGACCGAGGTGCCCAGGATATGTCTCCGTATTTGCTGATTAATTTATTGGGAAAAATTCCCCTCAGTTTCTCCATTCAAACTCTAGCTGTGTGTGGAGTGGCCCCGTCTCGCTGAAATTGTGTTCTGTTGTTGAACCCGGGAAATAGCTGCAGTAGCGGTACCAAAAACTCGTCGATCATTCAGTAATACACGTCAGCAGTGACTGTCTCTTACTGGTTAAAAAAATAAGTACCAATGCAAACATTTTTGATTGCAAAAAGGGCTAGATAATATCCCTACAGTGTGGCTGGACGGGACGAAATTAAGCGTCCAAAAAAAGTCAAATACTTTGACCATATCTTCAATTAAGATGGACAAGATGATTATGACATTGAATGACAGAGGAGACAGTTAAGCGTTCGTGCAAATATGCTGTCACGGCGTTTCTACCGATGCAGTAAGGAGGTGAAGAGGATCCTGTTTAAATCGTTTTTCACCAGCAATACAAACAAGTGACAACCGTCCACGAATTCAGTACAACAACTCATAAAGATTACTGTTCGAATTAGCGCGTTATTATAGCGCATCTACAATGTTTGCCAAAGATCATGTGCATGGATTCGATCTGCTTCTAAGACATCGAGTTGCTGGCGTAAAATGCGGCTGGAGCTCAGCACCAACTCTCTAGTGCAAGCGGCGCTTTCATAGAAGGCTGGCTTCTTGACCAGAGAATGCCATCGACTGCATATATAATAATTGCTGTAATTGAAATTTAATATTTATGTATACACACACACATATATGTGTGACCTTCATCTTTTTTGTTTTTCTTTTCATAACGTTTATTTATATATTTTCATAATTATTATGTTACTTGAATGTATTACTTTTATGGCTAATGGGGTCTTGCATAAACAACCCGACTATCCTGGAATAAGTAAATTATTATTATTATATACAATATACTGTCAGAGAAGGTTTCGATTGCTTATTAGGGCCTTAGGTTTTATTCCCGTTCTGCATTTCTCCGCAGCGCTAAGACTGAGTGCAATATCAGAAATTTATATAAATTATGATAATCGACGCCTGATATCAGATAGAACACTGAAGACAAGACGAAGAAGCGTAATGTACCTATATCAAATTTGTTAAATCCACAATTTTAGGTATGTACCCACACAGAGTCAATAATGCTACCCCTCGAGATGGGGAACACAAATCGAAGAATCTGCATGTCTTTTAATGGCAGACTTAAATTCAACACTACGATTCCGACATTCACTCAGATTCAATTACAGAACATTAAAAGTTTGCTTCCAGCATAGCATTACCGCAAGACGTGACCCGGCGACCGTCAACCACAGGTTCGCCAACTGGAAGCTCGCTATCTAAATTAATCAGCGTTTCTTTATTGCCAATATATAACTGACGCATTCACTGTTTGGTCGTCTTGAAATATAACTTAAATATATCCGCCCAATACTTTGTTGTTTTTTATATTTTATTAAACTTTTTTATATTCAATTCCACGTGAATAATTATTTACATATTGACATTATTTTCAATGAGCCTTTTATCTAGCGATAAGATATTCACCCAGTGATCAAGCGGTCGGAGTTTCGAGACTCGACACCTAAGCTCTGCTTTCATAGTTAAATTAAAAACATATTAAGAATATTAACAAACCGTGTTTTTAATAAACGACTTAGTTTAAAATATAATGAAAATCACACGTACTACAAAAACTCAATTTAATTAGCGATATATTATTTATATGTGGTAAAATTATATTCTGGTATCGTAGTTCTATAATTTTTCATTCGTTAATGGGTACTTTTTGTGAATTTTTTTAGCGCATAACTGATGTTTTATTATAGTATAAATTGATAAATAAAACAAGCATGAATACGACCGAAAAAAAAATCTAAAATCAGGATTCTATACACTGCCTACGCCTTTAGAAACAGTGATATACATATAATTTTCTATGAGTGTACGTAAATTTGAGAGAAAAGATAGAAATATGAAAATACAGTTTTACAGATTTAATAAATATAGCTAAGAAAATTTTCCCTCACCTAAAAATACGTTGTACCAGGTTGTTTATCCTATAATAGAATGTACAATTGCTACATAATTGTTTTTTAATAAGCAGTGCAAGTAATACATATATGATATCTAGAATATAAGTCCAATTAAACTTCTTTTAAATCCATAAGTTTAATACTGTTACAATGTTGTATTAAATTAATGAAGGTTTGACGAGAAACTGCTCACTATATCTTAAACAAACAAAAACATTATCGTTTAGTTAGCATAATTGTACCCGCAATTTACACAGAAATCAATTCATAGTATCTACTTTATTCTGCAGACTTGAAATATATATATATATGATACATATTTTATGTTATTACTATATTTGAATAAATAGTATGAGACAGAAAACCAATTGACCAGATGTGAATTAATCTCGTCCATTTAATTAAAGCACATTATTGAGAACCGCTGCTCGTCGCTTCGCGGTGTAGTTCCACGCCGTGTTATCTGTCGCAATTAGTTAAAACAGCATTTTAAATGCAAAGCGCACGGCAATTCCGTAAGGCGATAAGAAACAATCATTAAAGGTGTGCCGACTCCCCCGGGGCGCGGCAGGGTGGACTGGGGGTGCAGCACTGCCAGACTATTGACGTTGGGAAAAGCGATGACAATGCCGAAATAATCTATTAATTATATTAACTTAAAAAAATGGACGTAACATAAGACATGCGTTAAAATTAAACGTATTATTTTATATTACTATGTACCAATAATACACGTCGTGTAATATCAAATACTTAATCAGCGACCGAGCGAATGTGATATTTATTCAGCATTATTACGTGAGAAACAAAATATAATTATTTAACAAATAGTCATTAAAATATTATAAATAAGCAATTAAAATGTTTTAAATATCTAAAACAATTAACATTATTTAAGTTTTGATTTGATTTGAATTTAAAACATTTTAAACACATATTTTCACATCCATCTTTAAGTTCAACATGTAGACGTCATCAACTATTTTTGTACGCTCATAATAAAGGTAAATAATAGGTTTATAATAAATATTTAATGTTTGATAAGTCAAATACCAAAGAATTTTAGAAATATTTTCTATTCATTTTTCTAAATAGTGTATTTCGCTATCGTGTCTTAAGTATGCAATTATAGTGCGAAATTAGCTATGAATACACGGTATCATATTGTATAATACAATATAAATAATAGTTATATTTAAAATACATAAAGATTTTCTAGGGAATTTCTTAGTGCGCCTAGATATAGGCACTATCCACAACACTGAAGATAAAATATTGTATCAATTTTTATTGAAGATTCGATATAATTACTTTATTATGAAGTACTCTGATATATGGTCAACAAGTTGTATATTATTATTACGAATGAAATCAAATTTATATATTCAGATAATGATTTATTTTTTCTGTTTCCAGGTGACGCGAGTAATGCGAGTATCGGGAGCGGAGAAGGAACGGGGGAAGAAGATGATGACACGAATGGAAAGAAGAACCAGAAAAAAAGAGGGATTTTCCCGAAAGTGGCCACCAACATCCTTAGAGCGTGGCTTTTTCAACACTTAACGGTAAGATAAAATGCCTCGATTTATACTAAAATATAAGTGCACTTACACTAATCTATAAGTAAATATTTGATTGACTAGTCGCTCAGGCGTGTGTAAAAAATATGTAAGAATAAAAAAAATAAGATCGATCTTTATGTAGCTTAGTCGATAGAATTAAGAAAATATTGCTATCCTAGTGTAGGCTATCCTATATAACGTATGAACGAGGAGAGAATGCTAAAGAAAATTTGTTTGACGAATGTTTGAGTCAAGCTAATAATAATTTGAATTCTCTGCATTCAATTTTTTAGCGCTTTCCAATTAAAGTTTAATGTATTTAATAAAACTTAAAACTGTCGTAAAATTTATTTTACGGTAACATTACCGATTGCTATCCCCTCCTCCGCCCCTCGTGGAAGTAGGAGAGTATCAGGGCCGCAGGTGTCGTAGAGAGTAGAGGCTTTGCCTTTTCCCATGTTAATAATACTCCCGGTAGATCCATAGGCACATTGTATGTATAGAATACTTTAAAATAAATACCAATTTCACCCTGAAAGCACTCTCTGATGAATCGAGGCTTAAATTGTACCACGAAAGCTCTGGGGGATAGGTATTTAAAGTTATACAATAACGAGGAAGAATAATCTAATTGAATCCAAGAAAGCTCAATGTTTGAACGTTAAATCTCTTTTGACAATTAAAATTACATTTTATACAAACGATCGTACCATACAGAAGTAAATATGTACGAGTATAATATTAATTTTATTTGAAATTCTTAGAGCAGACCTTACGTCATGTTTCATTCTAAATAATACTATTAGACCCAGTTAAAAGAACTCGCTAAACGGCTTCAAGCTATTAAGCACCTAATAATTATGCATAATTTAATAACGTGAAGTTAATTGCAAATTTTAAGAATATACACTAATTTTTATTAAATTTGTCGATGTGTGAAATTTAACAGGTTATTTGGGCATAAAACAATTAGAGTTTTTTTGGAGCTTTTTAAATTTTTTTAATGTTTGCGAAATATGAAAATTCCGCCAACTTGATAAAATACTACTACAGAAGTAGAGTAGATGAGGTGCCAACGTTCTACGTTCTAGAAATGTAAATGAGGCATTCAGACTTCCAACGTCTCACTTTTTTTTCTCCTTCTACGGAGGAGTATAATTTTCTTTAATTTTTAACACACAGATATTAATAGTTTGCTGATATTATGTCATACCAGTATGTACCTGATATTATATCTTACATATTCCGTATTCGGGTTAGTGTTTAATTATTCATTAAGTTTCAGGTTTTATATGCGTTATCACACATCAATCAGCAATCAGTGGTTGGTCAGTCGATCTCCGATCCACACAATTCTATCAAAAATTTACAAATCAGTTCTTTTACCCACTCTCAAATAATTTACATGACTCATATTTTTGAACATTTCTACGCACATGTCTATTTTCAAATCAAACATAAAATGCCACATTGTTATTTATTTTTGTATTCAGCTTTCGTTTTGCATTAATACATATTGTTTATTAGAACTTTCACATTTTTCAAATTATTTTAAATGATAAGTTTTTTGTTTCACCTATCTCTAAAATATAAGATGTAGATTTTAGATAAAACTCTCATTATGTTTTCGTTTTTGCAATTTTTCGTCAGGACGCAATAAGGTTAAATCTATATTCTGTCAAAAATAGCCAGGCCGCTTTTATACAAAGAATCATAATTTCAAAAATCTATTCTTACATCCTCTTAAAAGTTTAAAATAATATTAGTACCTATATTTTAGAGGTATAGAAAGTTTTTGTGTACATTTGATTGTTTATTATTTTCACAAAAGTGTTTTTATCTCAATTAGAGTTTTCTGTGGCCGGCTGCTTTCTTGCGTTATATGTTCAATTTTATGGTAGTATTGTATAATTAATGTGTTGACTTTGCTTATATATATATTTAAAACTCATTCGCTTACCGTATCATCATTCTATAAAAAAATTCTTTTAAATATCCTGATTCTAACAAACGTATTGAATATAACATATTACCTGTTGAAGCCCACATCACACCCTCGCGTGCATGTATAGACCATCAATTCAATAGTGTAACTCTTCCATTTACTGCGATCTTATTGTATTCCACTCCAAGACGTCATGACGCCGAGGTCTAACGGAGGCTTGTCTATTTCCGGTAGCAGTCGTCTATATTTCCGTTCTGGGTTATTCAGGCTTTAGCGTCTGTCTGAAGAGCGCGGGGGGGAAATGTATTCTAGCCAGGGCAATAATCTAACATGATGCGTCGCTCATGTCGCCCCGGTATATTGTTTTTGTTTACAGAATTTGTTAGCCCTACATGATATTTCAGGTCAGTACTTCTTTAATGCAGTCTGTTTATTTCAATGTGCGAGCTCTCAGAAGAAACTAGTTTTATTTAATTTAAATAAATAAATCTAATATTTTATAATTGGCATGAACCGCTAACCATCAAATGAACTATTGCTTGCTTCTGATAATTTAATAAAATTACTCTATACAGTGTTTTGATGGTCATTATATGAATCGTCTTGCCGCAAGAGTAATGACGGATATTCTAGTTATTTTTAATAATAGTTTCTCAGAATTTACTAAAATGTAATTTATAAATTATTTAAACATTTTCTTGATACATTTCTTGAAAGTACTGTTTAGTTTGATCCGGTACACATTTAATATTTCTTCCATAAGTAATGGATTCTAGGTTATTCTTTACATTCGTATTTTTTTTTATTAACCATTCGAATTTTTTTTTCTATTTACTTATTGATATTTAAACTCATATATTTTTAATATTCTGGGTGAATATAAATAATTCAAAACAAAAATTGAATTCAGATATTATTTTTACAATACCCTAATGAATAAATGGTAGCCTCAAACTAAGCCGCATTGAATGATAAACTATTTTTTAAAACCATAATTGAACGCCTTTCGTATTTTAATACTCATTTAATGGGTAGATATTTTTAAACCATTGTTTTTCTATAAAGTAAATAAACTCGAATATAGTTGATAGTTTTGTAGTCATAAAAATACAATAATAACTTGGCGGCATTATGATAAGAATGATTATTTTTTGAATATGGTAAGTGTAACTAAATAAAATTTAACATTGTTATTAGAAAAAATCTGTCGTAATGTCTTCTGTCTTCTTTTGATATGCTACAAAATTCGTAGAATATTTTAAAAATACAAGTGGAACAAAAATGATTTTTTCGCCATGTTCAATTAAAATTCGGCAATTTCAAAGCCATGCCCTCCCGCAGAAAGTCGGGAGAGGAATCCCTCGGAGCCTTCCTCAGGAGAAGGTGGCAAAATTCCGGCTAACGTTGCAATTTCATTACAGTCTTAGTGTCGTGGACATAAATCAACGCGGAGAGCAGGAGGGTAGGGGGTTGCGCCAAGAAATTGGAAGATGGAGCGAGAGGGGATACAGCCATCCCTTTTCTATCCCAAGCGCGCATCAGAATCGAAGATAGTCGAAATCCTAGTTGATTTATTCTTTATTCAAATCTTATATAAGAATGTTCGATGTATTGAGACCTAGAGGATCGAGTAATCCAAACTTTGGGAATACCTAGGCATAAACTTTGCCGAGGACTGAACGCGGGGTGTGGGGCAGGCAAGCTTTCGCACGTACACGTGTTTAATTTATTATTTCGCTAGTAATTTTATTGAATTCCTGGAAAAAATAAAAGAAAAACCTTTTTCCACGCACATATTTTATATACAGGGTATTCGAAATAAGACACTACTTTTAATTGCCCGTATTGCTTGAAATTATTTTTTGTGCCACTCAATCCGACGTGATGCGATAAGGAAAACGGAAGATTTTAATCACATTATAAAAGATTTACAAAATTTGGATTCAATCTTTTAGAATGCTTTTTGTTGAAATATAAGTACAATGTCTTTCTTATTAAGGAGAACACATTTTTTTGTCGTGAAGTTGCATTTTCAGAACATAGTTCTGTGGTACTTTAATATACAGGATAGATAGAGATCCAGGTTCGAATCCCGGTAGCAACTAAATATTTTTTCTGTATATATTTCAAATTGATTAATATAATTTGTATTACAGTCTCTTTCATTTCATATTTAGTTTTCAGAGATTAAATCTCTTCAAAAATTATATTTTGAATGACAAAATATTGTCACACATTATCAAACACCTTTTTGTGAATCAAGCTAAAGTGATGGTAACATTTTTTATATTGGTTTTGAACCATCAACTTGAAGAGATAATTTTCTCTGCTAGAATTTGTTGTCTTGGATTGTTGAATTGTGTAGCTTATTGACAAATAATCATTTTTAATATTATTTTATGAATAAATGTAATTGACATACGTCTTATTGATTGGTATTGATACAATAATATAAACTAATTAGATAACGTTAGCAATTTATTTAAGCTATCTAAAAAAATTAGTAAAGCATCCCTTTTCGACTTAGCGCTTCGAGAGAAAAATGTTACTTCGGCTTTCTGCCGCCCTGACGCTTTCCTCACTTCATTTTATACGTCCGTTATTTAGTCTTAAGGCAGCACCGTAGCTTCTTAATGCATGTACTGGTTATTTTTTGTACTTTTTACTTACCGCTGTACTTAGGTCGAGTTATCGAGGCAAAGTGTAAAGAGGGGCGAATCCCACACTCCGGCCCGACGCCATAACCGGGCGTTAAAATAACTAGAAGAGGCTATTTAAGTGTTCTGAACAAAATATACAGCTTAGAACATCTTTTTCGCTAAAACGGAAATCTAGTGTCTCATTACTTGTGCTTAAGAAACAGAAAGAAAGAATTACGAGCTGCCTTCCAAGGCGAGCAGACCGAGTGTTAGGGGTGAGTGCACGCTAACGCTGCAAAGAAATTAACTGCTTGAATAACTAAATACGTTTTACTGGCAAAAACGGGTTCGGACATTTTAAATGAAGTCAGATATACGAACTTTTGCAGAGTGGCCTGATAAGAAACAAAATTAAGAATGAAACAAGAAGCTCAAAAGTCCGAACGAAATATATCTAGTAACCATAAAACATTATGTTTTTATATTATAATTTACATCGCGTAGGCGTTAATCACATTTTATTTGTGGTCATGTACACGGTCCATATACTCTTTTGTGTTGGGACACCCAATATCCGTGATGAGGTTATTGAAAAGGGGTAAGCTGAGTCTGCTTACTTAGCTCAGTACTTAGTTTGCGCGGCGCTAAAAGGATATCGGATTATACTATTAGTACTCGTTCTTAGAGGCTTTCGCCGTGTCGCCTCGTCGACTTGCACAAACATAATGGCTGAGCTCCTGGGTGTAAACTCAATCCACTAAAAGGCAAACAAAAATAATTAAAAGTTTCGTTTCACCTGGTACGTAAATACATTGCAATTCTGTCGCTGACGTCATTTTGAAAATACTATTTACATTAGGAAAGATTACCGCAATCTTCTTCGTACACAATTTTTGTTAGTAAATCGTTAATTTGTATTAGGAGAATAGATTTAGCCAAGTGGCGTTACGTAGATATAAACACTATCGGACGAGTCACGGAGCGCTGTGTAATGTTGCGTAAGTAATCGAGCGGCCATTAGATATTAGCTATTAGCGGCCCGCTGAATCACTTATACCAGTAAGATGATACCAGGAGAGCATGTCCGAATGAGCCTTGACATGTTGGCTAAGGGAGATATACCCGCAGCTTTCTTTTGTGTACATCTAAAAGGGTGAAAGTATGTTATCTTTAATAGTCATATAATATAATCGACAAAGCGAAATCAGTTGCCTCATAATATATGTGCTGGCAACCATTCAAATTTTTAAATCAATACAGGCTTTTTATTGAAAAAAGCATAGTTTTCAATTCTAAGGCAAATTAATTTTACTTTCTTATTTTTCAAAGACGTTAGAGCGATTGAAATGAACATCCTAAGACGGAAGTTATTACAGAAAAACATGGACTTGTTAAAACACACAGCTAAAATTAAATTGGATTTTCTATAAATCGCGTGTAGAAATAAAAAATATGCAATAAACATTGCGATTAGTATTACTTCGTGTACAAATATTTCCGGGTTATCATAAGAGCGCAGGAGTTGGCGCCATTAGGGTAGATCTGAATTTCCCCTGTAACAAGAGCGGGCGGTTATCTGGAGACACGGCGTATAAAAAATAATATATCATTGAGGATTGCAGTATCAGGGAGGATCCCGCCGAGCCCATTGGGCTCATCCCTGGATTAGGACACACGACTCATTAACCCCTGTCCCTCTGCCGGACTCGCGCACACATATAAGGGATGACCACCGGCATATCAAGGGTTTTCAAACAACCTCATACTGCGTTTTATGAAGGCATCCATTAATAATGTGAATATAATCCTTATATTTTTGGTGCAATGTATTATGACCATTCTTATATTAAATTAAGTATCTCATAAAGATGAGTGACTGCCATTATCTTAAATCTAGTGATTTTACATCATCTTTCTTTGGGGAACAGTTATTAGAAAAACTTACTGCGAGTGATGGAAAGTGGAAGGCAACGGTCAAAAAATCAAATGGCATATATCAGTGCTTTTCGATCGATTTCTTATAACTGCAAAACTAAAATATCTATATTTTTCTATCTTTTTAAATATTATCTCACAACATGGATGCTATTAATATTTTAAATAAGTTTAATTCAATGATATATTCACTGTTTTTAACAGTACTTATTATATGTTTTATAAATATTTTAATCACTTCAAAACAATGTTTAGTTGATTTGGGTTAATAGTTTAAAGACATTATTTTTTTGAGTTATATTACCGAATGAATATTATATTATGTATGAATGTATATATTATAATATAAAATTGCTCTAAATTGTTTTGAAATTTCTAATAAAATCACTTAAATCAGTTGTATTCTTATTAAATTACTATTAATTTAAAACTACATTTTGACATTAATAAATATGTCTTTTAAAATAAGCTTTTGAGTTTACTTCCCCTAAAATGTTGACACCACCCGCAACTTACACATTTTGGCTATTGGGGGATGATCATCTGAAAACTGCCTCCAACTCTTTAACTTGTCGCTAACCTCGCTATACTTGTTTTTCGTCTGCAAATATGTACTGTGACTTCTCGAATTTATTCGATTTTAACACTAGGAAAATACATATTTATATTAGAATAACTAAGCATATGAAAATGAATTTCTCGAATAATAATAATTTTATTTTTTAAATCATATACCGTATCGCATTTAGTCACTTCTACAACCAGGTGCAGAATATTTTTTCTTTTTTCACAACTAGGTATTAAAAAAAAAGTACAAACTCAGAATAATATTTTTTAGTTAGAGATATAAACAATAATTTAATAGTAAAAATAATTTAAATTATGCATACTTATCAATAGATATTATGTATTTAAAAATACCATGTTTAATAAAAAAAAACTCAATAAATTATTGCAGAATATTGAAATATATAGTCTAAATAATTTCATAAAATGAGTAATAATGGTTTATGATTTATGTTTATATAAATTGCAGTAAATTGTGTGCACGTACACACTCACAGTGAATCTCTTCTTTAGTGTAACTGAAATAATACTTTTTTAAATATCTGCTTTCTTTCGTTTGATATTCTCTTTTCGACTTGGGCTTGCGCAAATAAATAATTTAATGTCACCTACGAGCGAATTCCTTTAAACAAGATATCCTCTACAAACACAGATGTTGGTCCATCTCCTTAGGATTGTGCTCTCCTGGGATCTCGGACTTGGACCGCTAAGGCTTTTACCACGTCACCGTTGGGACGAATAACTTCTTATCTTAACAACCGCAAAGGGGACGATGATGGTATTAGGGAAACATGCAAAATGTTTTCAAATGGGATTTCAAGTCACACAAATGCCGCTGGAGGGTCTTATTATTTTATTTCGCGAGAAAGCTTTCTTTTAAAAAAACATATCATTTTTTTTAGTAGATTTCTAAATTATTTAATAAGAAAGGTTAAATATAATAATACATAAAAATTCGTTCGCACCTTTGAATTTGAAATTTATCTATTTTTTTACTCTCGATAGACTTGAATTAAGAAAAACATTTAGAACATTTTCCACTAAAATATTATTAAACTATCAATTTATTTAGCTTTTATGTTACAACTTTATTCCCATTCCTGCAAATTTGTTGAATAAATTCAAAAGAGAGATCAATTATAAGATAATAAAAGTAAATAACGGGAAAGCTAACTTGAAACCTATCTCTATCTTGAATAAAAATAAACCTTAAATTTCAACCTACACGGGAAGCAGCGCCGATAAGAGAAGTCAACACTAATATAAGCCTCCCCGGGGATCAGAAGATATAGAAGGGTTATACGTTTCTATATAAAGATCAAGACAGGAGAGGAAAAGCGAGGGATCTTTTTGCCTGCATCCATCTTTGTTTATAAAGCAGAACACCCCTTCTTCAGTAAGTTACCCTGATCCAAATATAACATAGCAAGGGAAGCATGAAGCGATGGCAGTACCAAAATGACCAAAAAAATTAACAAATGACGTTGCAACCGTGCAAGTGACCGCTATTATATCACTTGTATTTTATCTTAGAAGACAGTACGGAGCTTTTAGAGATTTCCTCCCGAAGTAATACAAAACACATTTGCATACAATCTCACTTGTTCACATCTGATTAAGTTGATTCCATGGTAATCCAACCTAATGGCTGGATTTTCTATACCATGGTAAAATAATCATTATGAGTTTTACTACACATATCAAATGAAATCTAAGTATGAGAAAATTGTCTTTTTTTAATGTATATTTATGTTGACAAATGACCCATAAAATAGTATTCCTTATAGATACATAATGGTGAATTATATTATATTCCTTTGATTTTTTTATCAAAAAAATTGCTGTACAAATCGTATTATATTTTAGGTTATTCAAATTCTCACGAGATTATTTTCGGCGGAGCCAAGATTTATGAAACAAAATAAAAGTATCCCGGTAGCCTTTTCATAGCCACGACACTTCTGTCTGTTTGATACTTGGGATGTATTACGTGTCTTCCATCCGGCGGCGGTAAGCCCTGCGGCCGGGCCGGGGTACGAGTGCCCGGCTGTGGGGCCATCCTTTAATTCCGGCTGACAGGTGACCGCGCTCCCCGGGGACGGCCTCTCCGAGGTACCGGCTTAGCCAACCTCTCTCTGCCTCCCCGGTACTTGTAGAAATTCGCCGGAATTACATTTCGAAATTTGTGCAAAAAATACACTCCCGAGATCCCTGCCTTTTCGGGAACTTGATGATATGACTGGAGATCGATGATGATACCTCCAAAATAAAAACACAAATAATAAAGTACGGTTTTTGTATGCTACAGAGTTGTGAGAGACTTTATATTTTTTTTTAGTTGATGTAAACTTATTTAGCATCGAATATCGGTGCGATAAATTTGGTTCGTTACAAGAGAAAGAAGCCTCTGCAAGAAGAATATGCTAAAAATTTATTTTTTTCAACTGCGTATTACTTCTATTCTTTTCTGTATCCAATATAAAAGAGTTATCCTTATTATTATTATTATTTTTATGAAATTAACTAACCAAAAATATATATATCATTTTATTCTAATATTTTAGTGTTTACGATAATGAAAGATGTAGAAGTTGACTTAATGATACAGATTTATTAGAAAAAAATATTACAAATATTTTTTAGAACAGGACTAACGGTTAAATTTAGTTAATGCTTTATAATATATTGGTTAATTTTATATGCTTTATTTATTTCTAATGATTCTAAATTATTCAATTTAAGACCAACATTGTTTATATGTAAAACAGATAATCCCAAATTTTTATCAAAAGTATGATCATTTTCTAATAAATGATTGGAAAATTCTGAAAAACATATTTAAACATTTTAAATGCTCTTTGACCTATTTTACAAATATAGAAAGCAGCACAATCTTTAAAGTTTAGTTTATAGACACCGGCATTATTATCATCTTTGTGGAATTTATGAATAATTTAAATCATTTTTAAATATCTAAAAATATATTTCAACCACAAAGTTGATTTTGCTAATATTAAAAATATAATAAATAATACGCAAATTTCAAGTAACTTCGAAGAAAATATCAATTAAAACCTGTATAATATTACTTTACATTAAGACAATACTCGGGAACTGGAGACAATTATCAGCTTTGGATATCCGCGAACGTGTTGTCTCAAACCATGGACGTCCGCACCGCGCGTCTCAATTATTTTAAAATATACTGAAATTTAGTAATATAAGTTTCCATACAAAAGCGTTTTTTCGCCAGCCAATCAACATGTAGAAGTTATTGTTCATGCCGTCAAAAGATGGCGGCGGACATCTCGTCCCGTGTCGCAGGCGGCCGCTGGCCCGGTACGAGTCTCTCGCCAACCCTTTCGCCGTTCGGCCATAAATCTTCGCGCGGAGGGAGCGGCATCTGCAATCGGCTAAACGAAATAATTACACGTCGGAATGAGCTCATCAGCGCCCTGCGGAATGATTCCCCAGAGCCGGTGGTAACGCGCTTTTGTTTTCCGCCGAAGTTTTCCCGCCTAAACGCCGCTGGGACGCCGAGCCCGACAGGAGGGGAGCATTATATGAGACTATTTGCAAATTATTATTGGGTCGCGTGTGGATTTATGTGCAACGTGTTGAGCTGTGCACGACGTGCGTCTAATCATTTCACCACAGGTTCTAGACTTCTTGTTACTAAAGAACATGTTAAGCAAGACATCTCTGATATTTTAAATATAACTTTTTTAATTTGATTGAATAAGATAAATTTTAAGTAGATTGAAACAAAAAAGACGTTGAGGTAATGCCGCTTTGATTTATCACAACCCAAAGGTGTAGTAGCAGTGGCGTAAATACAAAAATTTGGACCCAATGCAGAATGGAAAAAAGGGTCCTCTAAATAAGTATTGCATATAAGATATACGAATATTAGTATTGTATGGATTATCCATTAAATAGTAAGAAAAAAATAGTCTCTTGTCTCATATAATATTCACGCTTTCATATAATAATATAAGTTTTATTTAGTAGAACACATTCTTATTGTGAAGTTGTAATTATTCAGAACAGACGGTCTGTGATATTTTTTAAAAGGTATTTGAGATTCTGTAAAAATGAGGTAGATGGCTCTGTCAAATAATGGAACGATTAAATGTATTAATATCAAAAAGGTAACATATAGGTTCGAAAATTGTCGCTAAAGATATTGTCGCTGTAGCATAATTGGATAATGCACCTTCCCCGGTTAGGAAAGAGATCCAGGTTCGAATCCCGGTGGCGCAACAACAATATTTGTCGATAAAATTGATTTTATATGTATATCTTTCTAATTAATATATTTAATTAATATTTAAAAAAGTAATATAAGTATTCTTAGGCTTTTAGACATACTTGTAATTTCAAAAATACTTTCTTTGCTCTAAGGCGATTATCATTTTACAGCGATAGCTTTATCTTAAACCTGACATATTAGCGGAATACCACTGTATACATACATAGATAATGTTTTCAAATGTTTCAACACAACGGTTTTTTAAATTTGATAATTCCTTTTTTTTGCTGTGGATTAACCTGGATCTCTTCCTATCCGGGGAAATACATTAACCGATTATACTACACCAACACAAATTTCAAATAATGGAACGACAGATGTATTAATTAGAATGTGCAACATAAATGTTCGAAAATTTGTCGTCAACTTACTGTGTTGGTGTAGAGCATCATCAGTTAATGCATTTCCCCGGATAGGAAGAGATCCAGGTTCGAATCTCGGTAGCAACAACAATACCTTTCAAATGAATACATTTAATATGTATTATTATTTTATACGCATTTGCACATATAATGTACCTACTACAAAATGCACTTATTCATGTGGATGCGAAATGTTTCTATAAAATCGTTAAATATGTTAATCTCTATAACTAAACTACTTTTGTTGTCGAAAATCACCGAATGAATCCCATTAACCTAAAATCCCGTTAATATTGATTGCATTGCTCGTTAATTATGGCTAAAACCGTTAAAAATGTTTGAATGTGCATCCCGGTTAAATAATCAGATTAAAAATGGCTGAAAATATTGAAAGCTCATTCCAATCTGAACGGGATCCGAATGGATTTAGTGAAGATTAAAGCCGGACAGAGGGCATCTATATGCTACGATTAAAATGCCAACTCATTTGGAAGGAATTAACTGGACTTAGTTGTCCGATGGTCAAGCGATATTGCTTATGAGAACATCTGTGTGTATTGCTTTAGACATTGGACGAAGCGATTTACATTATTTATAATTGACTACCAATTGTCTACTATTTTGTTTTTTTAAAATACATTTTTGTTGTGAAGTTGCATTTTCAGAACATACTTCTGTAGTATTTTAATACAAAGATATAGTTAAAAAAAAAAAGTATCAATGTGTTCTTCTTTAAAATATATAAATTATGGCAAAGTTTATCCAAGTATAATAAAATTGATTTATTAATTAATTTTGACGTCTTCTAGCGGATTTTACTCAAAGTTATTTGAGATTTACCGCAATATAAAGTTGATTGCTTTTAAAAAATAGATGTATCAATTATAATATTACAGAATATAAGTTCAAAAATTAATTTTTCGATAGATAATTTATTTTATGTCATCTATCTAGTTGATTAATTTAATTTGTAATATATAATATGCGTTAGAATGAAACAAATCATATCTAATTTTTTAAATTATTTGTACCTGTCTTAATTTTTGCACCAGTTTCAACATAAAGTTGGATTATAGTCTTAATTATAATAATACACTATTTAATTCATTTCTTGTACATATCAACGTCACGAACAAAACATAATCCGCATTTAAGTTTTTGTACTCACTAGAAACATGGACTTTTTTTTAATACAAATTAAATGTATTAATTAGAAAGATATACATATACAATCAATTTTATCGAAAAATATTGTTGTTGCTTCCGGGACTCGAACCTGGATTTCTTCCAATCCAGGGAACGTACATTTACTGATTATGCTATAGCCCCACAGTGCATTGACGACAAATTTTCATACATTTTTTTAAATGAATACATCTATCGTTCCATTATACATTTAATTTATATTAAAAACATCACAGTCCTATGTTCTGAATAATTACAACTTCACAATAAGAATATATTCTCCTTAATAACTTTTCTTTAAATTGGAATTATTCATGATTCGAATTCAAACATACCATCATGATAAACATCATGTTCACAGCTTGGCGTTACAATTACATTTTCCGTCCACAATAGTGTGCACTTTATAGCAACGAAAAATGTAATCTCCGCATCTCACAGGTCCGCATCGGGCACACTCTTTATATCAGTGTGTGCTCGCGAGGCTGGGACCTCCATTTCAGTCGGTCTCGTTTTGGCCGGGTTTAAACGGGTTTTATAGCATTTATTGGATATAGAAGCTGTTAAGATAGTCATCTAAATGGCGAGTGGAACCCTCCCGGTTCTGCCAGAGTTTAGGAAAATAGGTACCGACCGTAAGAATGAATTTCCTCTGGAGTACTTCTTCCTTCCTTCCTTCCTTGGAGTGCCTGACAATGATATATTGACAGGTGTTGTTCACACCTTGCAGTGAAAGTCGAGCGGATAAAATTACTATTTCCGACGCATTATTATAAATATTTTAATCTTCACAACGGTTTTATCAATAATAAAATATTGTCTATAATAATAATAATGGATAATTTGAGGACGCTTTACACATACACGGTTTATAATCCTACATTATTTTCATTATGGAAATGAGTTTTTGATAAGGTGGATTTTTAGTTTCTTCTTAAATAAAGTCTTTGCACTGTTTCTTATGACGGAGGGCAAAGAGTTCCACGCTTTTGGATCTGCTACCGCAAATGCCCGTTCACTGAATTTAGATTTCTGGCAACGGTTAACCGGTTCTACAACCCTCCCTGCAACTTGAGAGTTTGACGTCTACCATTCAAATTGCCTTGGATACAAAGCTCTTGAAGATACAGAGGCGCCATGTTATGTGTCGCCTTGTACATCAACAAGCACAATTTAAATTCAACTCTTTCAGGTAATCGGAGCCATTGTAGCTAATGTACGAGTAAAAGGGATGTTATATGAGAGAATTTGGAAACTCCATATATTATACGTGTTGTCGCATTTAGAATGGATTGTAATCTATCCAGTTGAAATATTGGCAAGCCAGTATACATGCTGTTACAATAGCCCACACGTAACACCACAAATGCATTTATAAGTAGATATAAATAAATAAAATATGTCTCTGAATACTTTTAATCTGTCTCCGTTAATAAAAGCATACACTGACAGTTTTACCGATTTGTATATACACTGAAAGATCTGAATCAATATGCACGCCCAACATCTTATCATTTAATGTGCAGTTATGTTATAAAATACTAATCATTAATTTTTCTTTGTTACAGGTAAACGTTAGCATTTTATAAATTTCATCTAAATAGTTTTAAGGACTTCAGCGGTAAGTCAATTTAAATTTATACATTTTTATTCAAGATTTCGAAAGTGAAATAATTTTTTCAATTGTGTATAAGGGTGAGCTTATTTCAAGATTGTTTTCTCTATTTATCTATCTGCCAGCTAGCTTATCTTTTGTGAAAATAAATAAATTGTGACAATTTTTTTTTAAATGTTTAAATGAATGAAAAGAGAGAGTTTTTCCATTAATTTTTCATTCACTTTTTTGACAGACAAATTATTTTAATCTATATTTATAATTTTTTTAATGTGTAGTATATCAGTATCTTTTTTGTTAAAATAATTGGATATCATATAAAGGTTTTCATATACAATAGACTCTCGATTATTCGGGGTAGTAGAGAAAATAATTAACCCTGGAAAAAAAACCTCGGAATAATCTTCTCCAAAAAATGGGAAAAAATATATCCATAACATGAACTAAAATTAAATGATATTTATTTATGTGATACAAAAATACACAATTGAGGATATTAAAATAATATAAATAATTTAAGAAATCGACAATAAATCAGCTGCTATATCCGAGTAATTTAAATAGATAATTTGACATGATGCCCCCCTCCCACTTCTCCTTCTCTATCAACGGTTACTTGCATCAAAATTTTTCAAACATTATATTAATTTTTTTAAATAATATTTCAAAGTTTTGAATTTTTTAATCAAGTTAATCTGCAATTCAGTTAATGCGACTCAGAATAATTTAGTCTACTGTAATGTCATTTTTGAAACATTTTTACAATCACCACTTTTGTATCTTACTTATTATATATAATCGTAGGTATTAAATATGATATTTGTTGATTTGTGTATAACTTATAAATCTACCTGAATGTTATTCTTGAAGATATTCTTGATACCAGTGTCGTAACTACACCAATGCCGCCTATGGTACATTTGATATCAATACCTTTGCGAATATCAATTATTTTACCCAGTGCTAATACGAACTAGTAATTTATTAAATCTACCGCAGCTAGAAGTGAAATTATAAAATTAAAAAATCATTTCTCATGTGCGTTATGAAAGTGTTTTGTACAAGAGGTCTTTGTAGGTGGAATAGGTAGCACGGATCAGATCTTTTCTCTACAAGTGATTACGAAAAAGTTTTTAACGAAAAACCAAAAGCTTTTTTGTGCCTTTGTAGATCTACAAAAGGCGTATGATAGAGTTATAAGAGAAAGGTTATGGAAGGTACTCTCTGATTACAGGGTGAATAGTAAACTTATACACGCAATCGCATCTCTATACAAAGGAAGTTCTGCGTGTGTAAGAATCAATGGATCATTTACACCACCGTTCGACATTACAAAGGGTGTCAAGCAGGGCTGTGTAATATATCCATGGCTGTTTAACTTGTATATGGATAATCGTGTGAAAGAACCGGAATATATTAATGCAGGAGCAAAAACGGGCGATTTGATGTATGCTGTTTACTGTACGCCCGCCGATTATGCAGTTTTAATAGCAAATGATGAACAATAATTACAGAGTCTAGGGAGAAGAATGTACGATGTATGCAAAGCAAGCGACCTTATCATGAATGTCAACAAATCGAAAGTAATGGTATTCGAGAAGGAGGAAAGCAAGACACCGCGCTAAATACTTGTAGGTGATGAATGTTTGGAACAAGCAGATGAGTTTGTATATTTGGGAAGTATGTTTGATAGAAACGGAAAGGCTGAGAAAGATATCGAAAGGAGGGTGACTGCAGGGAATAAAGTGAATGGCGCTTTGAATGGAATTATATCTAACAGAAACTTATCAACCGGGACAAGACTAGCGGTACACAATGGAGTCCTGGTACCGACACTGATGTATGGAAATGAGGCCTGGAGCTGGTAGAAGAGGAACGAAAGTAGAGTGAATGCAGTGGAATTAAGATCACTAAGGCGTACATGTGACAAATCTACTTATGACAGAATAAAGAATGGAGAAATAAGGAAATAATGTAAAGCTAATGAGTGTATAATGAGTAAGATTAAGAAAGGATTACTTAGGTAGAGAATGGTAAGAAAGATATATGACGCAAGTGTTGATGGCACCAGAAATAGAGTACGTCCGCAGAAGACTTAGCACAACCAGATAAACCAGATATTGGAGGATCGTCCTGTTAGAAGCCTCTACAATCGGCGAGCTTGTATGAGAAGATGTATGAATGTGGATGAGGCGAGAATTGTGTGTCAGGACAGAAGAGTATTTATGGTGCTCTATCCTCCCTGCCTACTCCTGTGCGGAAACGGCGTGATGCTAAGATAGTTAGTTATGAAAGCAGATACCGAGTGAGGGATCAGACGTTAAACGTAAAACGAAGTAAGAATTTATTTTCAGTTGCAAGTACAAAAAAATGCCTAAAAATACTCATTTTGTTACTAAATTTCATATTGTGCTAGATCTAAATTATGTTTTTTTTATAAATTATAGGAGATACTTTTATTCTTACTATTTTATTTTTTTTACAAAATATTATTTTGTTACTAAATTTCATATTGTGCTAGATCTAAATTATGTTTTTTTTTTATAAATATCGAAGTCATCTTCATAATTCAAGATTATTCTTATTTGGGGGTGCATAACTCTCTATTATTGACAAATTTTTTTTGTTATAACAAATATATTTTATGTGTGAACCTAATTAATACTAAAGTCTCTTTATAATGTGTCATAGGTATAGATTTAAATATTGCATTATATATTTCTACTTTATACATATGCACATTCACGGGAGGGTCCTTCCATTTTGCATTGGGGCCCAATGGCTTTTTTTTCATTTTGCATTAGGGCCCAATATTTTCAGTACCGCCACTGCTCAACGCCAAATTATTATTCAGCATCAGTATCGCATACTGCATTCCTTCCTCCGCAGGCCCTTTCTTGAACATTCAGAGTATTGTATGGTACAATCGAGTGTACGCTGATTATAGAAACAATGTTCCTAAATTTGTCGCATGTCTGCAACTCGGGAGCCGTGTCTACTTTAGTGTGCTGGTGTAACTCTAACTAAACCGTCTGAGACTCGGAGAATGAATAATGATCCGAGCGCCGTACCACGAAGACATTTCAATCAGAGTAAGTGCGGAAGAGGATTACAACAAAACTCTCCTAAGTTTCCTTTTTCGATAAGAAAATCTCGAGCTTCTCCGCTGTCTGGTATCTTGTTTGAATTTCAGATTTGAAGCGTAGAGTCTTCTGATAAAGATAAAATATCACCTAAATTGAGATTATATTGAGTAAGTCATTATAACACAAAATGTAGATAAAACCATTATTTACTCCAACATAAAATATCTACACATATTTATCATTGACATGCGTAAATTGTGATAGAAAAATTATTAACTAGAAGAAGACAGACTTAAATTTAAAAAATATATTTCATTATTTATTTGTCGAGATTCTTCTTTATAATTTTGTAAGTATGTTGCATCGTTTGCGGATTTGTCTCATGCAAAATATATTAGAAGTTAATCTTCATTGAGCATTGATAAAATTTATACGGTTACTTGCGCGCCATGCGTATTTGTATGAATGCATATACGAGTATGTATATTAATAAATTCGTTGTCCTTTGTGAAAGATATATTACTTTACAGAAATTGCTCTCGTTGAGGTTGCTATCACAGAATTAAAAGGTACATAACACTGATAAAAATATATGAAGCTCGATATCTCGAAAATAAAGTCTTGCACTTGATTACCATAACCAGAAAATGGAAAAAGTTAAATGCTATCAAGATCAAGACATAGGTGGACGAATTATGTTAAGACAAACCTGCAAGAAATAGGCGAATGAACGGAAAACTGGATCACAGTGCCAATTACGAGGGATGGATGCATGCTATAGAGGCTGCGGTCATGGATTTCCGAGTTCCATGAGGCGGCCAAAAATGAAAGATACTTTGTATCGCCCTGGTGAAAGACTATCATTCAATATCGTAACTTATTTTTTTTATTTTAAAATTGTTTATATTATAAAATATAATACAACTAACTAGCCAACTAACTTACCTAGGAAGAATAGGTAGAGAGGATACAACGCTACACTCTTCTGTCCTGGCATACCATGCTTGTGTCGTTTACTTTCTTACATCTTCTAATGCACGCCCGTCGATCGTTTCTAAAAGGACCATCCACTATATCTATAGTTTAATGAGGTGATGACTACGTGACAAAATAAATTAAAATATTCACTTCTACATATAATCGTGTGCATCTTCATGTTTTAAAGTACAATATTAATAGTTTTATTTAATAGATATTTCAATGTTTACAAAGTTTTTTTTTTAAATGCATCGCGAAATGATGTAGAACGGGCTAGTATACTATTCACTTGGCTACAGCTACACTATTCATGTACACGCAGCATCCACATTTATTCCAGTTTTCAGACAGTAGCTATTTGGCAAACTTTTGACCGTGGTAAACATTTCATCGTGCGTCCGTTCAGGACCAATTCTTCCCATTTGCGGATCGCAAATAACGCGCGCTTACAGAACCGGATAGTTGTGACGTACTGTATTGGCTGGGGTGAATTTATAAACCATCCTCTTTTTATCATCAAAATGAATTTATTTTTAACTTTTTTCAAATTCAGCATAAATGTCAACGTAGCGAAAGTTATATGATCGAATAAAATGAGTTCTTTCGGCATATTAATGTTAATGTTAACCATAGTCTTTACATACATTTGCTATTCATGCATTTATTGGATTTAATTTTTATCGAATTTTGTTTTTATTCTCAATGTTTTAATATTATCTAAATTTATCTATGATTATTAATACTTGTTCAATTATCAAAACCAAGCAAATATGTACTATCGAGAAATGTTAATTAGAATCTTTTTTTTCTGAAATAATTCTCTAAATTAATTTTTGTAAAATATCACATTTAAAATAATGAATAAAGGTGTCTGGTGTATTGATCGTAATTTTTTTAATATCTGTAATACAATATTGTGCTCGAAATACAAAAGCATTTGTGAATTTTCGTCAGGGTGTTGGAGCCCCTTCATAGGGGGAGGCGTTATTTATTGCCTCAGCCCCGTCAGCTGCCGGTTCGATGGACGCCACTGCCCATATGTTGACCGTAATCCTCTAATTTCCACCTTTTGCGGACTCATATTGCCCTGGTATTTGCAAATTAAAACTGCGTCAGTGCCGAGGATTTTTTCATCGAATGAATTATTTAAAAAAAAAACACAAAATCAATATCGACCTAGCATAATATCTAAACGTGAATAAATCTTTATTTTTCGAAAAATTGTAAATTTCTACGAATACTATTTAAACAATATCACCAGCGAAATAGAGAAAACAGCCCAACATTCCTTGGCTGTTTTCTACATTAGGAATTCTCTAGCGAAGATTAATAGCGATATAGTGGATGGATAAAATGCAACACTGCATTTATGAAACGGTGCAATGGGTATGGTCATTCGTCTTACTCTTCTGGAGTCTATCTGAACATGGAATATTCTCAATCACTTCACTTAAAGTGAAACTTGCATGAAACATTTAATTAATAGTATTAATGAGCCCGTATTCATTTCGCAGTCTCCATTATATGGATTAAAATATAAACAATTTTTACTCTATTAGTTTATTTAACGTGGCGACATATTCGCTTTCTTAGTACAAAATCTTTTTGATAACGCACTAAGTCAATGTCCCAATTATTTTTAAAAATGTTTTTAGTTGCAGGGCTTATTTTTTTATTCGCGAACATATAATAGTATTCATTTTGTACAATGATTTTGAATTAACAATCGGTAGGAGCCAATTTAAAAAGGTCCAATAAATTTTACATCAAACGTTAACTGAAAAAATATTATAATGAGATGAATAGAGAATAAAATTAACATAATAATCTGACGTAAATAACAACAAAACTTACTTACTTACTTACCATCACGCCGTTTCAGAGAGGATAGAGCGCCACACTCTTCTGTCCTGACACAATTCTCGCCTCATTATTGAGGCTTCTAACATGACCATCATCCAGTATCTGGTTTACCTGGTCGTGCCAAGTCTTCCGCGGACGTCCTCTACTTCTGGTGCCATCAACACTTGCGACATATATATTTCTTACCATTCTCTCCTCATTCATTCGTTCCATATAGCCAAACCACCTAATTAATCCTTTCTAAATCTTACTCACTATACTAAGATCAGCTTTACATATTTTTCTTATTTCTTTATTCTTTACTTTGGATGGATCTACCACATATACGCCTAAGTGATCTCATTTCCTCTATATTCGGTCTACTTTCGTTCTTCTTCTGCCAGCTCCAGACCTCACTTCCATACATCAGTGTCGGTACCAGGACTCTATTGTGAACCGCTAGTCTTGCCTTTCACAAAACGTTGTATTATAATATTTAGCGTATCATACATATATGCCCGCAGGTACCGCGTCTTGACCATGTTTAACGTGGAACATTTTACAAACACTTCAGAACTGAATAAATTGTTACCTCTCAATAGAGTTTATATCTTTAAATGTTTTCTTGAAGTTTGAAGTTAATCTGGATATAGTTAGGGAGAGGTTAATTAGCTTCATCGATGTGATATGGGTAGTAAATTCTCATTTTTATCTCCCGGTTAAGACACGATTCCTCGAACGAGTGATGGACATCGTGCCCGACCAGATTTGTTGCGTGAGCGATATCAAGTGGATAACGAGATACGAGAAATCTAGAGAATTTGAATGAAATGGATCGGTTTGATGGAGAACCTTTTAATATAATTCCTTGAAGTCGTCGAGTTTTCTTGGTAAATGTACGATATTATTAATATCATAGTTTCGTATAAGTAATTAATCTCTCAAGTATGTTGAGTTTCCAGCACTATTAGAGGTTATCGCGAATTCTAACGCAAACACTTGATAACTTAATAAACGCATAATAAATTATTCCAACACGAAATTTGCACGAGAAACGTCTTTTGGAAAGCTGCCTAAAATAATATGTAGCGTACGAGACATTTGTCTTCTAATCTGCTCCAATATTCATTGAGTGTTTTAGCCATTTGACATTCGGTCGTTGTATTAAGCCACGGCTGCTGGTGATGGTCTATGATTAATCTCCTACTTTGCTGGTCTTCTGAGCAGTTCCCGTTTCATCGCCGAGATGTTTACCTACAAAGATAGTTTCTCAATTGCACGAGTCTTCGAAGATGAGAGGAACATTCGTCTCGCGCGTCCCGGGTCGCCGATGTATTTATTTGTGAACGCCGTTAGCGGGTGTTTGTAAATACACGACTGCTGAAAGTTGCTGTTGAAAGCGACTGAAAACTACGTCAGCAGTCAGTTGTCTGGCGTTAGTATTTCGGAAAACTTGTTTTAATTATTTTTAGTGACGATTTGAGTCCGCTTGAGCTACAACAAATAAATCTCGGATCTAAAATTATTATCGCGTGAGAAATATATTACGTACACACTGTACATAATACACAGATTGGTTTTTCAAAAAATTAGTACATAATTATTTTTATCTTTTGATTTTTGTTATCGGTAGATTAATTTGTTATTCGTTTTCTTTTCTCACAAAAAAAATCTCAATTTATCAATTTTATATTGTTAATGTTTTAAAGTTAATTTGTTTTATAATTATTTTGAAAATTAATAAGACGTCTCCCCTCCTCAAATTGTATGATTTTGTAGAACATATTGTGAATGCAATTTTTTGCGTCACAATATTTTAGTTCATAAGCGGTGTTAAGTCTTATACTATATTAATCACGTGCTCCAGGTCAGACCTCAACAAAAAATGTATTTCTAATTGAAATACAATAGTTGCCCTCCCCTGAAGATCGGCTGAGTGAGACGGCAAGACTCTGACAGTGACATATCGGTACATGGCCATCGGAAAACAGCATTACCGACGGTATTAGACAAAAACTTCTCCGCGCACACTCCAAAACGTACATTATTGACATTAGCGCAAGACCCTCTTTCCGTTATACCTTCACTTTTATTTTGATTACGTCTGAGAAAGCTACTCTGTGATTCTGGTAGTTTATATCTCTTATCCCACTGCTTCGAAACTGTTGTTGAACATTTTTTATTTATTAATAAAATGATGTTTTCCGTAAATTTATAATCTTTATTAACGATGTTTTATTTTTAGACGACATTGTGAAACTTGTAAAGTGTGACTATATTGTACCACCATCACAAAATAATATGTACATTTAAATTATTTTCTTACTCGTTCGTGTGATTGAAATTTGTTGAATTATACGAGGATTAATATATAATCGATCACCGTTATCGAACACGTCAAGACGTGCACACTTCGCCATAGCTTTCATATTATAATGGAGAAACATTATACAATATTGTGCAATATGCATGAACTATATTGCATTATCATTCATTACGTCAGATTTCTTGGATAAGGAATGACATTTAACTTTATTAAATACACATAGAAATAATACTGTGCAATGCAAATTAGTTTACATTCACACCATGCACACCCGACTGCAATTATCTGAATATGTATATATGTATTTATGTGCATTTTTACAGTATTTGATGCTGTGTTGAATATTAAAATACCTTTAGTCTGAAATAAAACATGTGTATTGTTGATTGATCTGTAATAAAATATATTATTGTTTTTTATATTAAAAATCATCACTTATTTACGGTTATTGTCTATAACGTGGAGTGAAGTGTATAGCAGTATTCCATTCGCCCGCCGCCTTTTTATGACAACAGCGCATGCAGATTTAACATTCCTCTTCTCGATAAGGCCCAAATACAGGTCCTGCGTTATACTCTAACTGTGACGTAAAATAAAAAAAATCCTTACACGATTCGAACCTATCTGGCAAATTGACACAGCCAGCCGCCCGCGGGGCGCGCCGCGGGGTACCAGGCGCGCAGAGGTCGCGGGCGGTGAGTGGCGTGCGCGGCGCCGATAAGCGCGCCACTCCGTCACAGGCCCTGACGGGGTTATCGGGCGGCCACCTCCTATACCTCTTGTAACTTCTGCTCCCCGGGCAGGCCGGATGACCCGGACGATCCGTTTCTGCTGTTTGTTATTTTGTCAATAAAAGCCCCTCCCCCGGGATATGGTATTCTGTGCCCCCCGTATTATTATTTACGTACTAAACTGATTTCAAAATCGGTTTTAATATTTTTTAAAGAAATCTTGTATTTACGTAAATTCCATAACTTCCGAATTATTTTTATCTATATCAATGATATTGCTTACACCCACCCGGTAAAGAATGTAATGTAAGGTAAGTAATTCATACGCAAAAGTATTAATTTAACACAAGTAAAATATTGCTTCTTTAACTTAAAAAATAAATCAATTGAAAAGTATTCTAATTAAACAATAAAAATAAATCCTCCAATTTTAGATTTATATCATACGTGTACGACGCATAATTATTATTGAATTATTTTGAAACATAATATAAACGTTTAGCTTGTCATCCCTCTAAAGGGCGGCCAGTTGTCACATTTCGGAGCGATCAAAAGCGTAACCTGCGGCACCCGTGTCAGCCTCTTCAACGGGTCTACGGATATTTGCTACGGGCGACGCTCGTAGTAAAATATGTATTCCAGTCTTCACAAAGGTACTATCTATCTCGGCTTAGATATCCCCGAGAAATATGTATAAGGGGAGGGAAACGGCAGGTGCGCCGTTCGCCATTGGCTCGTCTCCCCATGAATGTTGAATATGCGTAGAATATTATTATGAAATGCCGTAATTCGTAGGCTACTACGCCGCCGGAGTCCTCTACGGCTGAAAGGGTTCCAAGGGGATGTGTCCATTACACTCGGATAGGATGTGCCGCCATTGTTTTGCCGCCAGGCTATCGATGTCCTTATATCAAAAGGATTACCTTTAATAGCAACCACGTTTGGTGGAGTCGTGGATTTTTGAGAATTTTAAATGTCACTGAGAAGTTCATTAGTCTCGAAAATGTACGTTTTCTGTAAGAAAGTTATTACAAAATCAAGAACGTAGGAAAATACGGATTCTTAAATTTAATATTTATGTCTCATAAATTAAATTAAATACAATTTTTTGTACAAATGCACGATCTAACCGAGCGCCTACTCCTTTGAGCTCATAATCTTAGCACGCCTCTTTTCATGAAAAATAATGTACAAAAGCCACATAATAAATAAGCATTGATAAGGTCTTGCATTATGCAAGCGAGTGCATAAAAATGGCGCCTTCAAGTTTATTATGCACCTTTGTTATCTTCAATCGCGGAGTGGTCAGTTTGCGCGGCAATCACCGACGGTGCCCCCCTACTTGCCTGCACGCATCGTCGTCCGAGAAACCTTATGGTCTCCCATTACCTAGACTCAAGATGGCGTGCCCTTATTTTACGTTAATTTGCAACAACATAATGGGAAATTGTGTATAAGAAAAAACAGTATTTGTGATTACGCGGTAGTCAATTGAGTTTTTTCTCATAGATTGTCAGCAGTCTTTATAATAATTTCACATTAAACTGAATCGGGTAGGTAATTAATTATTCAAAACAATCTGTTGACAGAGTTGAAGAACTCTCGCATAGTTTTTTGTTACATATGTAGAGTATCTTATGTGAGCTTCTCTCATAAACTTTACAAATAACTTTTATTATTATAATTATAGGCCTACTTGATTAGATGCCTAATTATTAGGTACAAATAGGTTTAATGCAATAATTAGTATTTAAAATAAATTATTTTAACTTCGATTCGTTGGTTAAAATTTTGAAGTAAATGCGATTCCGTGATATCTTGTGCAATTGCACGGATTTAATTGCATTATCAGAATTATTTCCACATAAAAGGTTATTTTGTTTGTATCAGGATAGCATGTGATGGTTGAGTGGATAATTTCAAAGCAATTTTCTAGTGAAGCGATTTTCTCAATTTGCCTGTCATTCGTTTCCCGGTATCATTACTTGAAGTATTTTCTACATGGGAAAATAGTGCGCGTGGAATTGGCACCAAATGTAATATTAAATATAAACACAGTATACTCTTTGGGTCTATAGCGTAATAAAACAAGAATATTTATTTATTGTATTCATGAGTTGTCATCACCCCTCAACGCTGTCACAGAAATGGTACAAATTCACCATATGTATTTCACCATTTAAAAGCACGTTAGTTGACGATATGAAATTATTATAAATTAGTTCATATTTAAATATAATACACCTTATAATATATACATACACACGTATTCAAAATTCTGCTGGAGACGAAAAAAATCCAGTTAATTTAACTCTGACGTGTCTACGAAATGATATCACACGAGCCACCGTCAGATGGAGGAATGGCTTCGTGCTTTCACGATGTGTGATAATTTAGTTTCTGTTGCTCCAATATAGGCTCTATCGTCGCCGGTACAGCCAGCGCCAACACACGACGCCTGTCAAAATGTCAAATTTCAGTTTTAGGTGGCGTAGCTTTGTGCCCCATTCCAAGTAGCTTCTCTACCCCGCCGCCTGCGCTACGATCTGTCCTACGGCGGAGTCTACGCGAATATTGAAATATTCAGAACAAAGCCATGTCAATAATTCTACCAGAAATGAATTTTAGATGGAATATTGCCAGTCGATGTAACTCTGTTTAAATCATTGATGCTCGCAAGCCCAGACACGATTTTAACAAATTTTTAAAGTATTTAAGGTGCGGAGTTTTAAAAATGTTCTGTTTCTAAAATAAATCACCTTTTTCTCAATTTTCCTTAATATATTAAGATATCATTCATTATTGTAAGAATATAAAATTTTATTTTATTATGTACTTATTTTTTTATTCTAAATCTATATATTTTATCATGAATTAATTGAAATGATAAGATACTAATATGTGTAAAATAACTTAATGTAAATGATTTCATATAATTCTTCAAAATTACGAAATAGAATCAAACATTTATCAAAACTCTGTTTCAATAATTGCATTGATAACTTTAAACAAACTGTGATAATAAAGCCTCAAACAAGTATTTTTACTACAATGCAGTATAACGGTAAAACTAATAAACGGGCTAATAATCCTCAAGGTGTAGTTGATTTTTTGACCGAATGCTTTGCTGAAGTTTATAATAATACTGTTACCACTGACACGCCAATAGTATATCAATTAACTTATAAAATTGATACCAATGATTACAGCTTTTTAGAACAAGATGTAGACAGTAGGATCAGATTAAAAAATCAGCACCGCCAGATATTGTTTCTCCACTTTCTTCAATTAAATGTAAAATCCAACTTACGAATGCATGAACAAATATATTTTATTTTTTTAGGAGAACACATTCTTATTGTGAAGTTGTAATTATTCAGAACATAGGTCTGTGATATTTTAAATATGAATTAAATATATTAAATATAAAGATATACATATAAAATCAATTTTATCGAAAAATATTGTTGTTGCGCCACCGGGATTCGAACCTGGATCTCTTCCCTAACCGGGGGAGGTGCTTTATCCAACTAAGCTACAGCGACATTATTTTTAGCGACAATTTTTCGACCCTATATGTTACCTTTTTGATATTAATACATTTAATCGTTCCATCATCCATCACACAGCCATCCACAGCCATCTACCTTATTTTTAAATAAATAAAGTTGTATCAATGTGTCCAAAAATTTAATAAAAACGAATTGATAATTCTGGCGTCTGCTATCAGATTTACTCAAAAGTATTTTGAGATTCTGTAAAAATAAGGTAGATGGCTCTGTCAAATGATGGAACGATTAAATGTATTAATATCAAAAAGGTAACATATAGGGTCGAAAAATAGTCCCTAAAAATAATGTCGCTGTAGCTTAGTTGGATAAAGCACCTCCCCCGGTTAGGGAAGAGATCCAGGTTCGAATCCCGGTGGCGCAACAACAATATTTTTCGATAAAATTGATTTTATATGTATATCTTTATAATTAATATATTTAATTCATATTTAAAATATATTTTAATTTTCTTTGCAGTCCGGAGTATTTCCCGATAAATGTAAAATTAGTTATAATATATATCTTCAATTTTTAAAAAAGGAGATAAACATAATACATCAAATTACAGACCCATATGCATACAGTCCGCGATTCCAAAACTATTCGAATCGAAATAAATAATAGATACAAAAAAGTTATATCCCCGTTGCAACATAGATTTGTAAGCAGTAAATTAAACTTACAAACGTACTCTTACACGAACAGTGTATCAATAAAAATATGAATAACCATTTGCAGATGGACGCGGTGTATACGGCAAGATTCGGTTTCACATAAACTACTATTAAAATAATTAAAAACTCTGGGAATAAGCAATAATACCTTATAATGGATCGAAAGCTACCTAATTTCTAAAAAATTTTACGTTAAAATACATAATTATAAATCTTTTCAATTTACAGCGTCCAGTAGGGTACCACAAGCGTCCCATCTATTCATATACGACATTATGGACATTTTTAATGGAATTCATTTTCTGTTGTTTGCAGATGACTTCAAAATATATAAAGCAACCTCTTACAGAAACGACTGTATTTCTTTGCAAAATAAATTAAATCTGCTTCATATGTGGCACTGTGCTAACGAACTATATCTTAATGTAGAAAAATGAAAACAAATAAATGTTAATAGAAGTAAAAATTAACTCGTATTTCAATACTGCATTAACAGTATAGATCTAAGTAGAGTCTCAGTTATGCGGGATTTAGGTATGCTCTTCGACGAAAAATTATCATTTATTCAACATTACAACAAAATTTGCAACAAGGCAATGAAATCCTTCGAATTTGTGTCAATGACAGCCAAAAATATTAACTCTAACAACATTATATACATCTATTGTAAGAAGTACGCTGGAATATAACTTTGTGGTCTCCCTACCATGACTCACATAATATAAAAATCGATAGAGTTCAATATAAATTTCTAAAATTTATCAATTTTATAATGCATATTCTAATAGAAAACATATGCCTGGAGAAGAAGTAGGACTGTCCTGAACACAAATGATTTCGTATAAAGTACTAACTCAAACGAGACAACACGAAGGGTTCTTTGTAGGTACGATAGAAATAATAAGTATGCGGTAAACTTCTCAATAACATGGATGAATCAGCTTAGTAACAAGTTCAATTTCGTTGACATTTTTGCAGGAGTTTGTACTCGAATTATATTTAGTTTTAAAAATTATGTATTGTTATATATAAATAAAAATATATTATTGTTTATGTAACAACCTACAAGTACGTAATAAATAAATATACGTCAATTTATAGTATTTTAAATAAAGTACATTTGAAATAAGTAAATACAAGATGGTTCTAAATATACATTTTTTTGTGAATTTTTGTAACATTCAGTTTTATTTTGTACGGAAGATTTTTAAAAAATTATCTCGAAGAAATGGAAGCTAAAATTATTTAATTTAGCGATAGCAAGCAAAGGCGTATGATTTAATAAAGTTTTTGATAACGTCATTTCATAAATATATTACAATATAAAAAATACAACCAAAGACATTTAGATACGATTAAAATTAATCTTGCAAAATTGCAACTTGTCCGCTGGTTCAAAAATAATTTAAGTAATTTATACAATGTAGTCAAATTTTAAGGTCCGTATAGGAAATAAAGTAATCATTTATCCAGTATGATGTTTTAAACACTAATTAAATGTATTAATTATAAAGATATACATATAAAATCAATTTTATCGAAAAATATTGTTTTTGTGCTACCGGGATTCGAACCTGGATCTCTTTTTCCAATCCGGGGAAGGTTACCAAATATGCTACAGCGCCAGTATCTTGACGACAAATTATCGAACACATATGTTACATGTTTTGAATAATTATTATACAACTTCACAATAAGAATGTGTTCTCCTAAATAACTAGTATGGAGTGTTTATCCTCATTTTCTTACATAAGTATTCGTGGGTAAATTAAACTAAAGCTACTAAAAACCTCACTATTGGTATATCATGAAAAATCAAAAGGGTGGCGTGAAAATAAAAAAAATGTGATGTAATGTATAAGTGAAAAAATGTGAATTTTTCCTGTTTCTTTGCATCGAAGAGGCAAATTTTTTTATTTTTTCTACCCTCGCTCAACTGTCAATCTTCTTCGATGTCAGCTGCCGTCTGAAGAAAGCGACTTTTAGAAATTTTTAATTATTCACAAAAAATAAGCATTATCATTATTGAATCATTTTATTCTAATATGTAAATCAAACAAATTTCTGAAATGACTTCTTACCGATTTTACATTTTAAAAATTAACTTTTGTAATATGAATTTAATAAGCCAATTTATCGTTACAAAAAAGATAAAATTTATGAATTTGTCAAGCTAGGAGATATAATTCATTATGACTTGTACTTTTATGTATATCTTGTAATTTTGTCTGACCGTATAAAATAACAAAATAATCATTAGCTTCGTGTAAATTTTTTTTTTTACAAACACATTAGGCACTTTTGCATAGTATTTACTTACCTATAATTTAGTGGCGTCATTGTAATTACAGTAGATCATTTTAACAAAGAATTGTAAACAACTATATAAGTGTTGTAGAATTTTCAATGTGTTGATTGTTCTCATTGAATATAAAAAGTTACTGTGCAAAATTGCACCAGATGGTTTATCAATATTTTAGTGTCTATAAATGCACTTGTAATTATTATTCCAACATTTTTATAATATGTAATTAATTTTAATTGTTTAATGATCATTTTAAGTACTCTTATAAAATACTATGTGAAGGTTTTAAATATTTTTAAATGAAATTTGGGTGTTAACAACAAAAATCTTGACGTCAGGAATTAATTAATAAACGTGACGTACGTTTATTATGTTTTAATTTGTTTTGAATTATATGAATATTATGCATCAATGACATAATAAAAATGCATTTGAGAATCATATCTGTATATATTACGAACTAGACATTTTCAATAGCACAGTTACCACAATCAAATCTAAATTCATTACATAAACTTTAGAGGCCTTTAGTTTTCTTTTTATTTTTATCACTCAGATATTATTCCCTATCCCATTTTCTTTTTATAATTTTTTTCTCTATGTTTAAATTTTAATTCTAAACTTTTTTTCTCACATTTTTCTGCTTAGTCCTTTTTAAAATTCTAATTGTACTCACTGTTTAAATTATTTTATATCTTCACAGAAAACATGTAATTGGTTTAATTATTGTTTAGCTTTCACTGTGATTTTCGTATTTACTAATTAACTGTATGTTTTATAAATAAAACAAAAATATAAAAAACATTATATGAATACCATTCAGAAAATATATGGATACATGCATATCTAGCACAGCGCCTCTAGTGAATCAGATAATTTTTTTTTTTTTTAAATATAAATAGATTCATTCATTACAAACGACATGATGCATATTTTAACGATTACGCGAAGCAAAATATATTTTTCTGTAGTTACTCGCGTTTATAAATTCACGATTTCGTGACGTTATTGGTGAATTTAAATGCCTTAAGGGTCACGTATATAAGAAACTCTTTAAAAATTCAATGCAATTATCAGATATCTTGCCAAAATTGACATGAACCCATTAAAAATAATGATAAACCAAAACCGTGCTGCATCATGGCTCCACGTCATGATGACATTTGATTGACTGTTTGCCCCGAGGACCTTCACGCCCTTCTTCTGATTGGTCCGTTCGATCCATTATCTCCCTTGCAAAACTCAGATCATCAAACAGAAGCTGTTTCGAAATGTTTTCCTGATCTTAGTCCACTGAAACAAGAATCAGATGCGTTACCGGATTACTGATAAAAAATTTGGAACGATCCCAAACATTTTATTTTGTATCATAGTAAGCTCTATGCTTAGTATTTTTCAGTTTGTTTTTTTATAAAACTTTTGTCTTGAAACCAGAGTTGAATTATTTCAGTGTTCTGTTCGTCGGCTTGCGACTGGCCGCCATTGTTAATTCTGAATGGTAAAATTTACTTTCCACCAGATTAGCCAGGTTATATCAGCTTTCTTTCTACATCCGTTTTTTCTATATAAACATAAGTTTTCTTTAAAAATTATTCAAATTCTCAGAATATTTTTGACAGTACATGTCATTTTTATAAAAACGTGCTCGATGTCTAATTATCGTTGTTTCTCAACCTCTTCACATTTCGCGTGATACTCAAAACTTTGGGGTGGAGGGGGGTTACTTTTTGACCCGAGGCGACTTGTTAAGTCCAGGGCGGTTCCGCTCACACTCGACCCCCGATCCCGGCCACTTGCACAGCCTGCGCCACGCCTCGACACTCGGCGACACCTCCCTCCGCATGCATCTACGGACATCATTACGTGTTTGGTCGTATGAGAAAATAAAGGCACATTCTTACAGCAAATTTATATTGTTTCTAGAAGAGACGATAATATTGTGTTATCGAAAAATCATTTGAATGAATAACAATTGTCTTAATATACTATTTTATTCTAATATATAAAAAAAAAACCGAGAGGGAATTTATTGAGGTAGGTAGTCACATAAAATATCGTATTTTGTTCTCGTCAGGTTTATGTTTTAGTTTTAAAACGTTTTCTTATTATGTTAGCGTGTTTTATATTTATATTGTTTTTTTTAAATTTATTTTAGAGAGATAAACAGTACATAATATTATAAATAATAACTTATGACCAGTAAAGTTTATTCGAAGTTGAAAAAAGTAAAAATATCATTCAAACTATTAAGCTAAAAAATAGTACTAACAAACCGATAAACAAAAAGTGTTTTAACACTGTATAAAGCGGAAAGAGTGAAAAGGGAAAGGAAATTTACTTGAAGAATTAAAAAAAGTATATACATATATATGTGCATATACATATATTTTTTTATTTTAATATTAGAAAATATAATACATTTTTAGAATAGTCAGTAGGATATATATATTTCTTTTAACATTTATTTCTTCACTATGAGAGTAAGACTCGTGTATAGAGAAGGAGTATATACGAGAGTTTATGTTACAGTTAGTCTATGTAAATATTTTTTTACTTCAGATACAAATTTATAGTAGTCTGTAATTTTTCTAATTGTGATGGGGAGATTGTTAAAAAATTTGATACCTTGATAAATATAGTGATTTTGGGTTGCGATAAATTTTAGTTTTAGATTATCAATTTGGTCTCTAAATCTACAAGATTCTGATCTACAAGATCAGAATTCGCTTCTATAATTTAATTGATTTTTAATTTTGAAAATTTGGATTATTTTTTTTTTTGTATGTCTATTATTTTTGCTACTTTGAAATCTATAAAGAGTTGTATACTTGAATAGTCTTTTTTTTTAGAATAAATTTTATTTATCATTTTTTGAGTGATTTCTAATTGTGACATTTAAGTTTTATATGCTCCCCCCATCCAAAAATACCGTATTGCAAATGTGACAGCACAAACGCGTAATATATTATTTTCAGATTTGGATGTGATAAGATGTTTCTGAATCTTAAAAATATGTAGGCAGTTTTATTTATTTTGTTTGTAAGATTAGTAATATGTTCTCTCCATTTGAGTTTGTTATCTAATATGATTCCTAGGTACTTGATACAGTATTTTTCTTTAATCAATGAACATTGGTCACAAGAGTCTTCTTGAGTACAGGCTTTGGTGTGAATTTTAATATTAATATCAGTGTTATCTTTCTGTTGAATACTAAATCGTAGAAAGTATGTATGTATATTCTTAATTATGTTACGTTTAAGATGAATATGTTGATAGTAATTATTAAAATACTTTTTATACTACACTCTATCACAAGAATCAACATTGAACGTTAAATATATTTCAATTTTCATTTAAAATATGAGCTTTTCCAATAAAATATTTGACTCAATTTTTTGACGAACGCAATGAACACCCAAAATTAATTGTAAAACTTAGACAAATCTTTGTTCACGGAAAATTTTGTAGTGCATATTCCAAACATACAAATGTAATTAAGGAGTTATTAAAATATTTTCAATGCCATCATACAAATGATTTTTTGTCATAAGTATTCAAGTGGATATTGAACTGATCTACCAGATGTGCATTTTAATGTATATGTTGATTTTGTCACAGTGATTACTTTTTTTAGTGACGTTTGTGTTTTAATTATTAGCATTATTAGTTTAGAAAAATAATTACCTACACAATTGATATTTTACTGGCATAGTAACATTGTTTTAAGCTTCTCTTATCCTCTCAAATAATGTATTTTACAAACAAATTGTAATAAAACTAAAACACGTTTTGCGAAAATATTTCATCTTGAAAAAATAGTAACATATTGACTTTGTATCGGAAACATTTCGTTTAAAGAGAAAAGGTTGCACGTTTGATGTAATGAAGTGCACACCCCTAGGAACGTGTTCCGTTATCGAATAAACAATTTCTGGTACCGGCGACACCTCCTCGCCCTCCTGCTCTCCTGCCCTCCTGTTATATCTAAACGTAATGTGATGTAAAAAGCAGGCAGCCGAAAATTTGAAAATAAAAATGCATAGGGGAACAACAGTATTCACTGCCGTCTACACTCACACACACACCCACACAAACCGGTAAGGTGAGACTGTCACTGCAGTACAACGTTAAAATAATAAAAAAAATACATATGACTTATTTAAACTTTTATTTAACTTGCCCAATAAGTATTGCACGTGATTGTCGATTTTGTAGAACCAATGGTAAGGGGTTTGAGATTCATCCCGAGAGACCAGAAAGTTTTTAATAACACAAGCGTTTATCTTAGTGTCAAAATATTAAGAATATTGATGTGATAAGAGTATGCATTCCTTGCATGCATCTTTTTTTAAAAATATATAATATATTCAACCTTGGCTTTTTTCACTCTTTCTACAGCCTATTTAGCCTAATTGGTAAATAGATAAGTATCATAGTTGGATTAAATTTCTGATTATTTATTTTAGATTTTTTACGTTAATTACATTAACCTCAAATTTTGAAATGTGGAATCTTTTACCTGTAACCCGAAGTGAGAAAAATTAAAATCATTTATTTTTAATTGAATACACAAATAATTCAATGCTTGCATTGCAAATCATTTAAACAAAATAATTGTTAGCAGTTTCAAATGAACTACGCAATTTAAAAAAAAAGTTTGGAACACCACAGTGCGCGATGGAATACAAACACAGTACAAATTTAACCAATTCTTTTGCGACATCGATTTACACCAAGTCCCCGCGTTTTCCACAAATTTCTCTCAAAACGCAGCAGATCTCCCGTTTACATAATACATCGTCGTACATAATGTAAGCTCATCTGAATCCAGCAACCCAAAACCTACTCCCTCAGATCTATACATGCGTATACAATGTACATTTTATATGTACGTACAAAAGCCAAATACTTCGATACAAGGCAAAAAACATACGAGAAATTCCACAAAAACATTTTCATATAAATGAAAAGTGTATATACGTAATTTAGATTCTGTACCCATGTTCTAAAAATGTTTTTTTTAAATTTAATATACAATTTTTTATTATAAAACGTTTTTTATTTTGTTTAATTTAAGTTTACAATAATCTCACAGTGCTATATAGATATTTTAAAATTTATTTGGTTACACTACCAAATATTTTTTCTGTATATTTTTTTTATTGATTAGTTTTAATTGTATAATAATATCACAGAACTATAGGTACATAAATTACAAATTTACAATAAAAATTAATTTTACCTGATTTAAAAAATAAAGAACTGACTTTCAATAAAAATATTAATATTTAACATAACAACAAAATCAGTAATGTTTCATAGCCACGTTTTATAATCTAACTGTTAAATTATGAAAATCAGAATATAAGATTGAGTAGTTTATTCATCTTCATAGTGTTCATCTTAAAATTTTATTTAATATGAGGGGAAAAAAACCTTAAATTACATTCTATTTGAATTTCTTAAAATTATATAAAGATAGGTAAATATTTATAAAATAATTATATACTCGTGTATGTTATGTAGTATGTATATATAGTGGATTGTGAAAGCTGTTGCACATCGGGTATCGCTGCGGTGCGCCGTCACAGTTTCTGACTGACACGTGTGAAATTGGTTACATGCATTACACTCGGATCGCAGAATACAGCAAGAGGAATAGTACGTACTCCCAACCCGCCCGGCCCCCAAAGCTCGCTGCGGTATTTTCGCTTCAATTTCAGACCAAAATGTATTTTTCTTTTTCATGAAGAACATTCAGATTTTAAAATAAAAACTATTTTCTAAAATCGGATATAATGTTTTATTAATATAATTCAAAAGTGTATTTATTATTCAATATTCTCAAAGCTAGACTGGAGCGTATCAAAGTACATACATATTTTAAAATTCAAAAATTATGATTATTTTGTAATCTCTTGATGGTGCAATGCATTCACCTCAATTTGTATATAATACAATGAATTATAAGGATAAGCATAGTTCATGATTTTTAAGAATCGTACTAAACTACATCGTACTAAATATATATTAATGAACTTCAATAAAATCTTTGATAATTGTCCTGGAAAATAAATATGTGGATCTTGATTTTGTCATTTTTTGCATGCTCTCTCGCACGGCTTACTTTTATGGAAATACGGCTTAATATTATTAGTATATTTTCAAAAGTCATTTCGTAAATATTTTATTTCACCAAAAATGTATGAATGTGTTGAATTTATGAATTTATGATGATGGATTATTTATTTTAAATCTTTAGAATTATTTTTTAATTGTTTTCCTATCATAATTGGCTTTAAAAAAGTAGTTTCGATAAAATCATTACATCATCATCATCATTGTTTAAATCGCCACCTTCTAATTTGATTTTCACAAACGACGTAGA
This sequence comes from Eubasilissa splendida, assembly GCA_031772225.1. Taxonomy (NCBI): domain Eukaryota; kingdom Metazoa; phylum Arthropoda; class Insecta; order Trichoptera; family Phryganeidae; genus Eubasilissa; species Eubasilissa splendida. The sequence continues at coordinate 14,235,338 of CM062861.1, read as the reverse complement.
GGATAGTAAGCCGCACAGTGCAGATAAATGGAATGCTGCCTCTTGAATTGTATTGAACACATATGTCCTTGAAAAGAGTGTTTTGCGTCTTTCAAGTCTTATTAAACATATCGTGTTTTGTATTATTTTTCGAGAAAAGTCGATTTTAAGAATATTATTTATTTAAATGGATATAAATGTTATACGCCTGTGGGTTGGCAATAGTTGTAATGCATAGCTAATAATTTGAATTAAAGAGACATCCCCGTGGACACATTATGATTTTGTCTGTGAGTTTTAGTTTAATATTTATGTTTTTAAACCTTCTGGAGATTGACAAAAGTGTACTGTTTCTATCTTACAAGTGTTTGTCATATCGTTTTTATGTAGAAAACCCGGTTTTAATAATAAAATTAAAAAAATTACGAGTATAAATGAGAAACGCCTGGTTGACTGCTATTGAAATAGCCTTGGCATTAGTTTTTAGTATACAACAGGAGTTTATATATTATTATAGCTCTATTTATGAATTTATATGAACACTGAGTTTTTTTGATTATATTGGTTAGTTTGAGTGCGATTTTAATTTTGAAAATTTCTACAAATAGGTGCATATGTTATGCATTTAAAAACATTAAACATTTCTTTTCCTTCTTCTTATTTTCCTATCAAAACACTTTTTATAGTTTTATTAAGTGTATTGAAGATTTTTTTTTATTCTACAAATTGACAACAGAGTACTGCGTCTCTGCAGGATACGTCTGCTACCGGGCGATAGCTGTGCGGGCAGTCTAGTTATATTATTATTTTAGTAAATAATTCCAGGAAAAATAATCTATATCAGGTATCTATTTAATTTATTTATTTGGAACCACTGCCGATAGCTATTGCACAATGACTAATTATAATAGTTATCAGACAATAATTTATAGTTAGTATGTGATAATATTATCATGATTATTTCATTTTATTAAATAGTATTGCTAATATATAATTGTGTTTAAAATAAACGTATCATTCGAATACTATAATTATGTAATCAAAATTCATTTTTCCGCACTATCTTACATTTAGCCTCTATTCTCCCATTGTGGAAAAACCTAAATAATTTGCTGCATTCCATTGTATTCATGAGGTTGCATGCCTATTGATACCGAATTGTTCTGAATGCTGGAACATTTGTCGTATTTACATACTACATCGCTTTGTTCAGCCAATAACCGACGAATGCATCCAGTTGATATCGCATGCAAACGAGTTATGCATTAATTAATCCATTTTATATCAGCACTAGGCTCGCGGTGAGGGTTATTCAGATGTTAAATATTACAGTACACAAATATAATAAAACGTTTTACAAATAAAATCATATCTTCAATTTTCTTAAAAAGTACTAGTAAATAATTATCTTTTTAGATGAATTTATGAATCAGCGGCGTAACTACGCTAATGCAGCCAATGCGGTGCATTACGAGTAGACAGAGACCCAAAAGATTTACAAAACTTTTGGCATTGTCACTTTTCTATATGGACTAATTATTTTTAAAAATCACTACAACAAGAAATGGAACTATAAAATTTAGAAAATCATTTCTCACTACAAAAATACATACAAATTTTGTTGATTTACCTACCACAGTAGTGCTCCGCTAATGCGTAGGGTTAAGTTAGGTTAAGTTATATTAGGAACCATACCATCGCCGCAAAGAAAAATGTGCATATAACACACTTGAAAAAAAATGTATTTAATTAATCAGTAAATACAATACATTATAGGTTTCCGTTTTAATAAATAACCCTTTTTACCATTTTGCATTAAGCCTAATTTCTGTAGTTATGCCGCTGTTATGAATACATTATGAATCATTTCTATAATTAAAGTAACAAACAGAGAAGATGACAAAATTAACCATATATCCTTCGATTTACACGGATGTTTTATACACGGTTTCACATTAAAGCGGTTATATAGTTTTCACAGAATGTGATTTTGTTTAAACCATCAGGAAGATAATATATCCACCTCAATCGCTGTGCTGATCTAAAGATCAGATCTATAGATATTTTTCATAAAACTGTAAGTAAGCTATGGTATTTAAATTTCATATTATTACCTAGTAAAAATGTGGTAATTAATTATAATTATCAATTAAAAATAAAAAACTTTTCATTTAATTATACATGTTATGTATATTATTATGTATAAGTATACGTTTATATTTTTAATAAATATTTATAATGACATGCAAGTATTATACATACTTATTCTTATGTTGACTAATTTCGTCTTCTTTAATTGTTTGGTGATTGTTTGTATATAATAATTTTAATTACCTTCCTGATTATTTAATTCTGTGGAAATTATTTTATTTTATAACGGGCGGAAAATTAATATAATCTCATTAAAATTGTTAATTTTAAAGCATATTTTTTATTCCAAAGATGGGTTAGGTAAAATTGTCAAATTTTTAAAAATAATTCGTAATAATAATATTAATCCTAAATTAGATCATTTTAATTACACATGTCTATCATATCTCTCTCATTTAGCTACTGAACAACCCAGGATATGTCATTCTAGCCTGGTACACTTGCATACATTTTTCTCGTATGCTAGCTCGTCAATTATTAAGGCTTTTAACAGAACCACCTTACAGTATCTAGTTTACCTGATCACGCTGAGGCAAGAGCCTCGTTCACTTTAATACATCTTTTCATGGATGTTCTTCAGATATTGAAGCTTTTATATTGAAACCCATGTCATAAAGTAAAATTTTAATAAAAATAACATTTAGATAAATCGTCACATTTTAATATTTTTAAGTCTGATTTTACAGATTTCGCAAATATGTGGATATTTAAATTTTAATCTGAACCGCAATGATTAAGTTCCACAGTTTGTTACGACGATATGTGTATTGGATAAGGGTTGATTTTCATCGTCTCTAGTTACTATTCATGTATTCAGGCCGGCGTGTCCTATTATACCGCGCTATATACTACACACAGAAAGATCGCTCCGGCTACCAGCTACAGCTACGAGCTGCGTGTAAACATTGGTCTTTATATGCTTAGATGCTTCATAAGCCCAAGCTTCTTCCATAATCAGTCTCCTTCATTGTTGGTGCCTTCTTCAGTTTACGTTATTCATTACGTCACGAATGAAGCTGAAATGAACTCCGATCATATCGATTTTTTATTAAATTTCATACCATTTCATACCGTACCATTCGTGATCATCTTTTGAAATGAGTCATTAAGTTAAATTTAGTAAAAGGAGAGGAAAATATTTTTAAAAACTTTACGTTTTATATAAACTTGTTAATTGTTAATTAAAGATAACACATATTATTGTAAAGTTGCAGTTTTTCAGAAAATAGTTCTGTGGTATTTTATTACCTAATTGATACATTTAATCTGTATTAAAATTCCACAGAACTATGTTTTGAAAAACTGCAATTTCACAATAATAATGTGTTATGTTTAATATATAAGTTGTATCAATGTTTATCTGAAATCGATTTAATTTCTGGCGTCGCCTGGCGAATATTATTCAAAAGCATTTGAGATTTTCGCAATAAAAGATGATAACTTTTCAATTTAGAATAATAGATGTATCAATTTTAAAGAACTACAGTGTATACATTCGAAAATTAATCGTCAACGTCAATGTTGACGTAGTGTAATCGTTTAACGCATTTTCCCGGATAGGAAAGGATCCAGGTTCGAATCCCGGTAGCAACAAAAATATTTTTTCGATAAATTGAATCTTTCTAATTGATACATTTAATTTGTATTAAACTTGTTTATATTTAAATAAACTTGGACTTTATGGTTCCGCTCGAATAGAAAACAACATTTTTTTTATATCTGTGATATCCACATTCGTTTGAGAGGATCGATAATTTAGATATACCTACGTCGACCAAAAATCAAGACAACATCCATACGAAATTCTTTCATGTATAGTTCAGATAGTCTTTCTCCAATTAGTCAGCAACGTGAGACAGAAACTCTGGCAGTTACACAGGCTTGCAATTGTGCGGTGTCTAATGGGTAATATAATCCTTCATAATTGAAAAATAATTAAATAATTTACTACTTCTTTTAATCTAACATTACTGTTTTTCTACGATCTATGGTGTATAGTAAATTTATCAAGTATTCATTTTTTTCTTAAAGAATATTTTCAGTCGCTTTTTACGAATTTATCGGCGAACGTAAACTTTCAGTCTTTAAATATTTATGGGATCTTGATGAATGTATATTATTTTCAGAAACAAAGATAAAACAACTTTTCAGCGCTTCAACCACACCAAAAACCCAACCCATTCATTTTCATATGATACGAATCTCATCAGTCTCGATGATTGCGAGCAAGCGCTATCTTTATCACTGCGCCATCGTGCGTTCTCTGTTAGAAATCCCCTGCATCCGAATAAAGCGGCACAAAAAAACTAGAGCGGCCTATTTAAATACGCAAACCCTTCGAACAAGAAACAATGTGATGGGTTCCTATACAGAAAAACATGCGCATTTCCGAACCGGGACGATAACATTAAAATAAAAAACAGAAAGGAAAGACAAGTGCTCCTCTGCCCTTCTGCCGCCCGGCCCGTTCCATGTTGACGCACAAAACAATGTACAGTGCCTCCGCGAACTGATTTCGCATTCAGATTTCGGCAACGGCTTTCGTTTCTGTTTACCGAAAGAATGATATATATGTATACACGATGCCTTCTGCGTTTCTGGCAGAGTAGATTATTAAAAACATCAGAATTATTTAAAGAAATTTTATTTTGAAAATTTAATACAATCTACTTCCTTCAATGATCGACGGATTTCCGTACCCATGTATTATTATTTCATAATTATCGAAAATAATTATGGGTGGCATTAAATATTCTCATATCTTTTGAAGTTAAAGTATAAGGTGCAATGTTGCAAATATATGTTGAAAGCCTTTGTCTTCGCATCCTGCGAACGTAAGTTGTAATTATTTACTAATAATATGTTATTAAATATTTGCATAAATGTATATTTTATTTAAACAGTTTTTAACATTTTAATTTTTTTTTAATATTACATATACTCGGTACTTATACAAATAAACTGATTAGGTATGGCAGCTGTTAATTTCATTTTATTTATTGTAGTACTATGCACAATAATGTGTTCAAACGGATGTTTGAAACGCGAGTTGAATTTTTTATAAAAATACGTATTTAATAATAATACAATGTAATATATGTAATCCAAATTTAATGCTATTTTAAAAACATCAATAGATTTAGAACGATTATTCTCAGTATTATTAATTCGATCAATCAATAGAATTTTACTGTGACAAAAAGTCGATTTGCGTTACGTAAAAACTGTTAATTGAGTCACTTACCGTTTAAAAGGATATATCCCTTGAATTTTATAAGATCGACAAATAGCAGGCGACATCTTTGGTTTATTTGTTCAGTTAAAATGCCGTCAGGGGTAATTGCTCTGCATGGAGATTTAGGGCTGTCGCGTGCCGTACTTGTCAACTGTTGACGACTTGACGAACTGCTGACAGTGAGGCGAGGCTCTATATATGCACCCGCCCCATATTCATGCATCAATCGCAGTTTCTCCGGAGATAAATAAGACCCACTTGAGTTGATCACAAATAATTGAAACGTTTCGTGCGTGCGGAGATTGGGAAAAATTCGAAGCAAATTTATTTTTCGTTAAGTTTTAATCTAGATTAATTATGGTTCGTGGGCATCTTGAAGTGTCTTTCTTAATTAGACTTCTCTCATTCTTAACAATGTTTTAATTTGTTTTTGTGTGGTATCGACATTAACGAATAAAAGAAGATTGCTGTATGTCTCAATGCAAACTTGCACAAGTAGGCGGTCACGGACAGGACTGTCTGTTTTGAGAAATAAAGTTAATCTCTATTATAATCTCCGTATAGATAGATATAATCACTATATAAAACTCGTAAATCAACCTAAATTATTAAATTTTAATTACATTTGTGATTTCAAGAGAGTGTGAAATTTTTCATTTGGCATCTCTGTAATAAATATTATTAACTGTTATACGTCCCCAATAATAATGGTGAATCAAATATTATTTATGTGTATACCTAAATAATATTTGATTATACAAGTATTAACAAATAATATCACGTTTATATACGTATATATTTATTATTTAACAAAAATAACAAACCGAATTGACTCACAATTCATATAAGTAAAATGGTAAAATTTTCTGCTCCAGCGAAGGAAAACAGACTTGCCGCTATTTTGTGTTTATCTCTTAGTCTCGTGCTACAGCGAGTTCGCGGCCTTTTACCCATCCTAAACTTCGTGTCATATCGATGTTCGTCCATCCGTGAACAGAATGACTCGAACCCCGCGAGACAATGCAAGCCCCAAGGCTGTTTGCGTGAAGAAGAAGACACGTATCCCTTCCACTTTTGTACGAGCCTGTTGGATTCAAGGTATCACAGGGATAAGTAAGTCCCGGGAAGATTAAAAGGTACCATTATTTTTGAGAGAATTTTATGGTGTTTAGAAATTCAAAATGTCTTCGCTGATCTATATACAATATTTAGCAATGTTGTTTTTTTATGTTATTCAAATTTGGTGTATCACAAATCAGCGTACCGTAGAGCGGCGCTGTAAAAAGATTACGTTCTTCCCATTTCTATTTTTCTCCAATAACTTACCCGAACCACACATGATTTCCTAAGATTTGATCCGGAGCGCAGATAAAGGAGAGGGCTTGTATAACCATTATATTAGCATACCGCCGGAGCGGCCTACAGGGCTACGCACTGCCCCAACCTCCGTGTTCCTGCGGGCCTGGTGCGGACGATGGGGTTACGAGTCTCCCGGGCGGAATAAATGTCCCCCGCCTCGCAATTCTCTTGTCTAACCCTTACCTCTTCCATACTTATGTGGTCGTTTCTCCTTTTCAAAAGAATTTTCCGAGTTTTTTCCCTCAGAGGTAAATACTGGCAAACTCTTCTGTATCGCTTTTATTGAAGTTGTGTGGGTCGGTTGCCTTTTTTGCTAGGGAAGTCTTAAACAATTTATTTCAGCTTCGTGAATTTATTATTAAAAATGAGAGAAAATGGAAAAGTGCGGTGTCTGCCGTATGAAAATATATTTGGAAACATTTTGTTTCTTATTTTGGATTAAATAAACCTTCCCGTAACAGTGAGAACAAGTTTTCGCGAAAAGGCTATTGAAAATTCGAGACAAATCTTGAAATTCCGAGCACACCAATCCGACTTCAATAACAATAACTTTGGCGTTGCATGCTGCGGAAGAGGTAAAAGTTCTTTCTATTCCCTCCGGGTTAACAAATAAAACTGCCAATGTACATGGGAGGATATAATCGGGCGGCGTACCGTATGATGGCAGGGCATAGTGATTTTTACGACACTTCAGGAACCGTCATCGGCAGTTTGGAATGCGTTATAACACATACTCCGAATTACGTCTCCTGGAGGGGTAACATGGCTTTTAAATTTATTTTTATTTGCATGCGATACATCTATTGATCCATCTTTCTTTCTATCTACCTATCTTCATATTATATCTTCGTTATTTTACTAATCAATTTTTTTTTTTATAACATTATTTCACTGTCTACCGACTTTCTTCTGGTTTAGAAATAGAATCAGTATTTCATCGTGCACCAATATTTTTCATTTTAAAACTCATTAGAGATATCTGCCATTTCGCAATTGGCCTCATAATATATTTTTTTATAATTATTAAAACAGTCGTTTTATATTTCGAACGAATCTTAAAAAATATATTTAAAACGCTGTCTAAGAATGTTAACAGTTTGAGCTAATTCCGTCTGTCGAGTTGTACTTAGAAATATTTTAATTCGATACTTTCAACACTCGGCCATCTCCCGTCCCAATCACGTCCGAGCACTAAACAACGCGGTACGGCGGCTGCAGGCTCGCGGCGGTAATGGTTAAAGCCAGGAATTGTGGATTTCTTTCGTTACTCGAATTCTCATTGTCCTCGGACTCTGCGCTCCCCGCATATCGACGAGACGTTTCCATTTTATCAAGACCATATGTCAAGTTTTAAGAGAAAATAAAACATCTTAATTGAATTTTCCCCTTATTTATGGTGTTCGAATAAATTTCTCAGAAACATTTTTAGTTTCAAAGAAGTATTTTAATTCAAAAACACCGGCAAAGGACGAAATCATTAATCAAATACTCGTATTTTCATGTAGAGTTTTAGTTTGATAGACATGTTAACGTTTTATTTAAATAATTGTTTATTATCCACCACTTATCAAGTTATTTGTAGACAATAGCTGGCTTGCAAATGAACCGATTTGAATGCATCTCTACCAGTGTTTTATATGGAAACATCTCTTTAAGGCTTACCTTCGCAGATTGAGTTGTACAGCCGCTACGTACCAACCGTGCATGTGTGCACAAAGGCAAAATGCAACTCTGCGAGATGCTGTAAGGCATTCTCCCGACCGAGAAGGCATTCCACCGCTCTCGAAAGATAAAGCGAACAAATGACGGTGTCGTGTCCGTAGATTGGAGATGTTCATTGAAATTGAATCGTTGTAAAGTATCAATCTATAGCAGCGCGATATTCAACATATTTAAAAAATTATCAAAGGGTTTGCGGATAGTTTTTCGACCGTGAAGCCTTAAACTTTGCAAATTGAGAGATTTAAATATTTATATAGGATTTTTTTAACAAAGACATTTTCATTCAAGTAAATTAAAATGATTTATTATTATTTGATTAAAGACTATTCTCTGAAATTGGTTGACCAGTTTTTATGTCCTTCGACTAATAAATATTTCGACCTCCCAGAAACAGGCCCAAGCTAACGAAGATTGTTTTTCTTTAACGGAATAAAGCTTTCGATGCATTTATTGTTGTGTCATTTCTCGCAAAATCCGTATTGAAAAACGGAATAAAATAAAGCAAGGAACTCGAGCTATCATAAATATACGAAGACGTCATACTGTATACATTGATCGTCCACAATCTTTCTTTTTAATAACGTATGATTTATTTTTGATTATATTCCTACGTACATAATTTTGCAGTCGATCTTTGTCGAGTCAAATGTTTTAATAAAACATATTCCTTTTTATAAACTCGATAAACTTTTCTGAAGATTCTCCATTTACGATCAGCGGAATCTACCAGTATCGTGTACCTGACAGCAAATAAAAGATTTTTTTATCTAATGATAGGGAGATCGGAAACCTTTATTTACTACGAAATCAGAAAGTAGATATACTAATTAACTAACAAAATATCATCCCGCTTCCCCGCGAGAGTAGGCAGAAATGATAGAGCGCCACACTCTTCTGTTCAAGCTCGCCGATTATTGAGGCTTCTAACAGGACCATCCTCTAGTATCTGGTTTACCTAGTCGTGCCAAGTCTTGCGTGGACGTTCTCTGTTTCTAGTATCATCAACACTTGCGTCATATATCTTTCTTACCATTCTCTCCTCAAACAAGAAATATTTTTTATTTTAAATATTATATTTTGAAATTATTTTTATGAAATGACTGTATATAACTTTTATTTTTTAATGTTAACCGATTTTGAAATGTATTTCCTTTGTCAAGGAAGTATAAAACTAAACACATAAATTAGTTTAAAAAAATGTTTAAGTTCTTTGTACCGATTCGGTAAAATTATAAATATACATAGATAGTACAAAACTAAATAAACATATAACTCTGTCTCTGGTTGATAGGCTTTAGATTGATTTAATTAAAAAAATTATGTTCCTAATATCGAGTATATATATAAGTGTCTAGTGTTATGAGAGTTGTGAAAAGCAGGCGTTAATGGTCCTACAATCATTAAACTAATATAGTATTTCAATCATTTAAAAATATATTTGTGGTACAGCTTCAATATATATTCCCTCTCCGTCCATAGCTTCCAGTAATGATAGCCTTATTTGAATTAAGGACACAAAAATATGTATCTATTTTAAAATAACGTAAAAGCTCTACACAGGCATGACGCCGAGATAAATATTTATCCTCATTGGCTGGACTCGTTCGGAGCAATTCGCAATCGGACACGGTCGGTTTGGAATCGCCATGACGAGTTTTGTAATCGTGCAATATGTATTCAATAAAAATGCAAGCGTGTGTCAACTCGTGCCGTCGGGCTTTTACATTTGAGCAAAATAGAAAATGGCAGAATTCCTCCTCAATTTATTCACACTTCGTCCAAGGCGACGTAACAAATCGCAGAGTTTATTGCATTGCGGTTGTCTCGAAACGAAATTTGATACGGCGACCGGAGGATCCCACACTGCCCCCCGCTGCAGCCGGCTGGCTGCGTGACGTATTCTGATTCGCGATCTGAAAGCTTTATTTATTTTCATGAGAATGAAAAAAGCGAAAATAATTTCGCAATTGTGCAAATTACACATTGAGTTATTCAGTATGTTAATTGTTGAAAAAATATTTACTCACATTTCAAAGAATTTACAACATTTAAGTGGCAGATGCGATCAGATTTTTTATTTTTTGAATTTGCGTTTATCGTACATAAAAACTGAAAAATTACCGAACTGTTAGCCCAACCCGTGTTATATTATATAATACATTTTTATAGCAATTTTTAGAAATTATAATATTTATTATATTTGTCGCATATAAATATGCACTGATGATATCTAGATTAAAAAAATTAACATGTAAAAGACATTACTTTACAATAAATAGTATTTTACACTCTGCACGTCGCAATTCCCAAAAGAGATTTTTTTTAAAACCGTATTTAGTTTTGTTAAAATTTACATCCAAAAAGCGTATGAAAATAATTTATATATACTTTAAATTCATTCATTCGTTTACGACGTTTTAAATAATTTATAATTCCAGATGTCTTCAGCAAAACATGCAACAAAACGACCATTTAGAGTTTACGAAATTCTCATATAACTTTCCGCTACGACCATTTTTGCATTTACCAGGCGAGCATACGCAAGCAGGAGGTCGTCAGCGAGGAAGAGGAACGTTTCCATGTTTCTAAACTCCTCAGAATAATATAAGTGACATGAGCGCACGGTGTGCATTCAAAGTCCCCGAAGTGTGCTGGTTTTAGCTCAGTGTTTCCAATGGTGCTTTTGGTACCGTGCTTCTCCCAGAATTCTGAATTGTAGATGATTTGTACATCCCTTTTGTCTATTATTTGGAAAACAAACGTTTTAAGGGATAAGTTCATCAATGATTCCCCTTTAAGTTGTGTTTCCTAATGATACACATTACCTACTTCATTTTTTTAAATATGTATATATTTAGGTATTTATTAATTTCAATATAAATAATGCATCATTTTTAATAGGTAAATATATTCATGTTATGTCAAAATACTCTAATAATATGATTTTGCATAGTGTGCAGAGTGTATGAGTAGTTATTTATAATTCGGATGTACCAAATACTGGAATGAAAAGCCGACTTAGGTTGTAGAGAAGGATTCGTGTACCTGTGCGAAGAGACCAGGAAGGGTATGAGGTTTTGCTTTACACTGGGCTTGAGGTAAAATAGAGCCATTTCACACAGCGGGGAGCCTTGGGCTAAACAGTCGCTGGGAGGGGAGAGGAGAAGGACTAGAAAGGAAGTTTGGGGGGGATTGAAACAACGATCACGTAGATACACGCGAAATATTCAAATGGTAGCCAGATAATTAAGAAAATTGAATTATTGGTTAAATAAAGAATCTGACCTTTTTTAATATTATCGATTTCGGTTTTGTTGTACAATTTAATTGAATTTTAAATTTTAACGTACGATGATTTTATGTTGATGGTCGCCTGTTATCGATTATTATCATAATTAACGGAGTATTTCCTTTCATAATGATACTATTTAAATATAATAGAGAAATAAGTTTTACTAATAAGGAAACAAATTGCCTTTAAAAATATTCATCAGTGAATAAATTTTGTTTATCATCACGTTACTGTTTATATCTTAAAATAAAAACTTCGGTGTTTGTGATATTCTAGTTTTGCAATTATATCAAAATATAATATTCTTATTAAATAATAATATGACATCAACACATTGTTCTCTATGATGATTGCATACATTTTTTTGTCATGCCTAGGTATACATACATACAGTTTTGTTTTCTCCAATGAATACTTTTTAGATATATTGAACATTGCTGTAAAATGAGTGTTTTATTCGTACGACATATTATCTTACGGGTATATTAAAAATTATCTTCTTGGCAGATTATTAATATGCTTAAATAGAATTAAGAACACTGAGGTACCTACTAAAAACGTTTCATTTTATTTAGTTTCCCCGATCTGCCCCTGCAGCCTGCTCCACCCCTCCCGTGTAGCCTTCCCCGGGCGGGAAGCGAGCTGATGTAAAAAGTAGAAAATAATACATTTCCCCTGGAAAACACACGCCCAACTCAGCTTAAATTTCTACCCCTTTTAAAGAAATAACAAAAATACCCTCGCTTCAATTCGAACAAGTTAATGTTAAATTTCTACATATTTGAGAGCTGAATAAAATATAAGATTTTTTACATAATGTTTACTCTGACCAAACCTTAGTTAAAAATTATCATAGATTAAAAAATACGTATTATAGTAAATCGTCAACAATTTCTTTATATGATGTGTGTATTTATAGGAAAAAAAGTATATTAATCTGTAAATATTAATCTAGGTTTACAAACATTATATACAAAGTCGCCAGTAGAGTTGCATCGACTACGTCACTTATATATTATTGAATAAAAGTGCATTCCACATAATATTTTTCTATATTTCTGTTTTCTAACTCTATGTTTTTAATTAAATTTAATTAGTACATTATCAAGATTTTTATTATTTGCTTATTCTGTTTTTCGTTACGTGCTGTATGCGATAAACTAAAACGATAATATTTATTATTATATAACATATTGTATTAACCATTTGATATTTAATTATAACCCATTAAAACGTATATGTACGTATTATAGAACTATTAGGAATGCGAGATATATACATAACGAACAAATCATAAAACGAACCATGTCTTGTAATAGAACTCGTCCGTAAACATAAAATTATCTATACATGTTTCTATTTTTATACTTTATGTCACATTGTATTTTGTCTATAATACGTTGTTTTATTTTTTCAGCATCCCTACCCCTCAGAAGACCAAAAGAAACAATTAGCACAAGATACGGGATTAACGATACTTCAAGTCAACAATTGGTGAGTTTAATTTTCTTACTTACATTATTAAATTATATAATTATCTATCCTCTTGTTGAGTCTGTGGGAATTGACCTTACATGAAGCAGAATTTTAGCTTACCTTAGAACCTCACAAGTATTTATTCATAACAGAAGTGTGGACTGAAAAGAAGTGCATTATTTTATTGCATCATTAAGCCAGTTTAGTTCTTAAACAATATTATTTAAAAGTAAGTAAACTATCTCGTTACGAACCCAAACGATCATAGACTTTAAGGATGAATTGCCTATAAAATAGGACGCGAGGAGTCACCGCTCTCGTTCCCAGTCTCGCTGCAATAAGGACGTCAAGAATGTGCCGGTAGCTTTATGGTCACGGAGACATCTTGGTTTCTCGATCGACTATAAAAGTAATGTTCGCAGTAAATTTCAGATTAAAAGCCGTGTTTTGAATTCGCACGCGGTGAACTGTTAAATTGTCATTTTTTTCAAATTACCGCCCGACCGCTGCCAAATTTATTACGCCAGCAATAACTATCGCGATAATAAATTGCGTTTGTTTTGATGGGTCAGCTAAAATCTGGGATGAATTTGGCGACACGTCGTTGGTATTTGCTTCGGCCGGAGGCAACCCTCGAGTGCACTGACGCAAGTGATGGCGCAGGATCGGCTTCAGAAAATCACTAATTGGAGTCTTTCTCGATAACTCATCTTTCATTTATTTATTTAATATCATATGTTGTAAGTACATTTAGTATTTTGATATCTGCCTCACCGGGCTTCGTCCGTGCTGAGATAAACATTTTACATTTTTAATCAACAATCATATTATATATAATTAGTTTATCAACAATAAATTTAGAATAAGAAAGAAGAAAAATAAGGAAAAAATAAAAAGTGTAAATAACAAAATATGATGCAATATTAGATCTTGAGAAATTTATACCCTATCTGAAAGTTGTAAGGATAATACACATTCGTTTTCAATAAGTTTTAATAATACAGTACAATTTAATTTAACACACACACGCATGCACAGGCTGTTCACTCATTGGTGTTGAATCTGAAGTCTTGACTCTGTGTGTGTTCATATTGAAGGGGTGACCATGCTATGAACATTCGTTCGGTCTAAGTGTTTTAGCTATAATTTTATTACACCTTTGAACTGTCTGTATTACTTAATGTTGGAGAGAATTATACAATTTGGGTGCTACAAAAACATAGCTTTTTTGCCCTTATGTGGTGCACATTCTAGGAATTGCTAAATTGTTCTCCTATGAGATTCTGGTATTTTCATAGAAATCCCAGATGTCCTTATCTTTAATAATCATCATCATATATAATACTCTCCCCATGTTTCACTTTTTTCTATCCTTTGTTATTCTCTGCTACGTATTTCCACGGAGTTTGATCATTTCCTCAGTCAGACGGGTTTTAAGGTGGTCTTTCGACCTCTTGATTCCCTTCGGATACCACTGGATGTGTATTTCCAATTTTCCTATTTCTGGATTCAACGATCTTCCGAATGATATGGCCTTCTCATTGTCATTTCATTTTCTTAGCGTGTTCTATTATATCAACTTCTCTAATCTGTCATCTTATTTAGTCATTTCTTTTCCTATCATTTCGTGTCATGCCCAATATATATTTACATGCTCCACAATAAATTTTCGGACCGCCTTTCATATTTATTTTGCCAATTTGGCTATAACTAGAAAATATTTTTTAGATTTAAATCATATTTGTAAAACTGTGGATGTCACAGACTATTTTTCAGTCACTTTTTATCGATATTGGTCACTGTATTTTTCATTACAGCTAATTATTTTTAGTGGAAAATTACGTTTTTTTTTGTTAATATATCTATATATTTCTCTTTTTCGACAATAAATCATTTTAACATACCTAATAGTCGTCAGAGATTATGTATATTTATAAAAGTGTTATAATGATATAAGTTTCTCAACCAATTCAAGTGTACCGAGGCACACAATTCAAATAATATTCTATTATTTTTATTTATTATACTTTAAGATGATTTTACCCTTACTTGTTTCCTGAAAGCTTTCAACATCAACCGTCGAGATTTTTCTTATTTGCATGCCTCGCTCCATTCCTGTTTGAGGATGTCTGTCTGCCAGGAATGCGGGCGACTTATTGGACCACACTGATTTGGCATGGATGAGGTTTCCGACAGTTAGGTGTATTTCTGGAGCGGTAGCTTTATTCAATACATAAACTCGATGTTCGTGTGCGCGGCGTATAATTAAATTCACAACAAAGTGTCGTATATGTAGTGGTAATAATATTAATCTTGTTTCATTCACAAATTAACCAGACACTTAACCGGCGAAACGTATTAATATAATTTTATTGATTTATTTATTATTATTATTATTATTATTATACGTAGGCGTATATATTTCACATTGGTAATAAGACAAAATTGACAATAAAAAAACGGCTTAAATACATTGATCAATTATATCATTGCCTCAATACGACATCAAAAACATTACACTTATATTTAAGCTTTGACCATTGGAATATACTAATATAAATAAAATCATTTCAAAGCCTGTGAAGTCTTCACATAGATGCGTTACTCTAATAATTTGTATTTGAAATATTTGGAAGAAACAGCGCAAGCAACATAATACTTCAAGCAGGAACATTGTATAATAATAAAATTAAAATTAAAGTAGATATTTAAAAAAACGCAACCATTCATTTTATATTTTCATTACACTGTCTTTCATCAGATGAGGGTATATTTATTTAAAATAATACATAGTAAGATTGATTTTTCTCATATTGTTTCAAATATCATCTTCAGGGTTCTCCCCCCTCTCTCATCCACGAACTCGCTCTCCGTTACTATTCCACATTACAATACAAATTATAGGATGAATATTGTTATAAATCGCGTTACAGTGTAATTTTCACACGACATCTGGAGTATTTTAGGAACCTAGTAGGTAATGATGTACACAATAGAGTCCTGGTGTCGTCACCGATGTATGGAACTGAATGTAAAGCTGATCTTAGCATAATGGAATTAAATAGTATTATAAAACGGTCGCTTAGGTGCTTTGGTCATGAATGAATAAGGATAGAATGTTAAGATATGTCGCTAGTAATAATTTCAATTTCAACTTTAGAAAACCCGATAAAAATATCCAACTAGTTTAATTTTATTTTATAGCATTGTAAAATTAAAAACATCATATATTTACGAAAATTAATTAAATTTGATAGTTTTTAGTTTTTTGCATGGATTAGTTTTATATAGCATTTAAAAACATCATTGGCTACAAACCATTTTTTAGTATTTTTATTCAAAGATTAATCTTAGTGAACATGCTTTAGTTAGTGAACTGGTAAAAAAAAAAATTCTTTGATAATATTGATCAAAGTATAAAAAACAAAAATCCTCTAAATACTTCCATTTATTGCTTCATATTAGATTAATTGGCGTTTTTTCATATCATTAATACACTCATTCGAATAATGTTATCCTTTCTCAATCTTATCAATTGTGATCGAATTGTTCTTTACAATATTCCACACTCTCTTGTGTTGATTTTACACACATGCGACCATCTTAAATCTCCAATTAATGGAATTTCATTATGTAGCTGCGCCAGTACAGTAAATAACATGAAGCCAAATATCGATTATTTATTCGGTTTACTAACGAGTGGCTCCTCCTTGGCCATTTCGAGGAATTGATTTGAAATTCAAACGCACTTTGAAATAAGATTCAGAAACAAAGTAAAGTCATCTTCCTTCATGCATTATGACGTCATGCGACGATGGACGATCAGTGTTCACTTCCCTGTTGTATTCTTGGCGCCACGACACGTGGGTCATGTGAAGCATAAAACAGTTTGTTTACATATATTACTATCTATTTTCTGTAAATCACTATAATACTATATATTTTCTAAAGAGCCTGATAATTTCTAGGGATAATAAAGACGAAATATTAAAATTAAATTAAATGGACGTTTACATATGTTTAGATTCGAAGTTTTTTGAACTTCTCATTATAAACTAAAGCGAATTAAGTGATGGAGCAAAGTGTAAAATAAGCATTTTGTTTAATTTGAATATTTAAAACTAGCACGCAAAATATTTTTACCCTTCTCAATTAATCATATAAATATCAACAATATTCTTAAAACGCTCTTTTCATATATAATTAGCATTTTGAGATCAATATTGACGTGTGCATATATATACATGTATTTGATTTATTTTATGTTTTTAGTGTGTCTTGTCACAACTGTAAATTTATAAATGTTATTTCATTATTATTATTTCATAATAAATAAAAAATATGTTTTAAAAACCGTGACACCGCTGATTATTCAAGCATTATCTGAGCATGCGCACCTTTGTTGCAAGATGGCGTCGGTCAATTACCGCCTTTTTCTTATTTTCCCTCAAATAGCACCTCTCTGTGGAAATTATTCCAATTTGGCCGAGCTAACGCTCGATTCGCTGATGGGATTGGAATCAAATTGCGTTCCTCTGTGCACCTTTAGTCGCGAAATTCCCATCATCTTACTACTCACAGCCATAGCGGAAAGATGCTAGTTGCGTACATGAACAACACTTTACATAAATGTTTATTGTTAATTTGAAATATGTTATATTCCCTACACTCTGTGTTAATTTCCAAGAACCGAATGGATGAGTAAACTTCTGTAAGTGTTGTTAGCAATGCTGTCACACAATAATAGTTGAAAAATTCCGTAATGATGGATGTTTTGTGGCTCACTTTGCGTCATCGGATTTATAGCACTTCACAACAGACAAAGTGAAGATACCTATCGACATATAAATTTGATTCATGCACTTATAACAAGGCATAAAATTTATGATAGCCTGTGCTTTTATTACTAACGCAATGATATGGCAATTAAATCTGTCTCGTTCAATTAGTATTTTACATAATTTATACGTTCATCGACACACCTTTTAATTTCAAAAGTTTTTCTATAAACGTACCTGTAATTATTTGGTCAAAGGTCAGTATTAGCTTGGCGAAATAGTACAATGACCTAATGGTTATCCTTTATTTTGCTTTTAAAAATCAATATGTTTAGTCACGGCTAATTGATATTACAACAGATATAATAGTACGGTGTCCGTAATAGTTCACGGTGATTATCAAGAAAAATAGATGCGTCATCGAAAATTAAACTATAATTGATTTTATGAGATGAAACAAAATGTATTATTTGTAATCGTTCATTTTTAACTATTACCTCGGTTATGAACTCGTGACCTTGGGTAGGCTTGCGTGCGGTCAATTATACAATAAAAAAATTCTAGTAAAGTTAATGTTTGTATGATCATTGATGAAGTAAGACGCGTGAAGTCGGTACCGTCGCCGTCAACAAAAGGTCCTGCAGTCATATCGTTAATATAAACATGTGCAAGGAACACACTCCCCGCTGAGGCACCGCGGCTAGGCTGGATGGGAGCCATCAAGGTGGGCTGTCAGGTAACAGGAATGCAGAAATACAAGAAGATCTTTGTATCATTACATCTCCAATCTAAAGTATCGAGTTTTATTTCCCATTCGTGTACGGCGTACGGACACGTACGAACATAGGAGTAAATTGATAGATGTAATAGAAATACATAACAAATCCGATACAAGGAACATACATACACTATTTAAATGAATCACAAAATCAATAGTAAAATAATTTATATTTTTATTAGTAATTACTTTTTAAATTACATCGCCATGTTGTTACGTTTTATTAAATATGTTTTTCATTTATAAATTAACTTCTTGAGATCAGATGCAAAGAAAAGTATGTAATCGTACTTGTAAATAAGTAGTATCCATTAAGAATCTTTAAATAAATAATCGTGACTTTGCAAATTTCTTTCGAATATTTCCTTCAAGAAGACAATTGAAGTAGAATGACGAGAGAAAAATATGATGTAATGTAAGATGGAGTGAGACGGGTAGGGTCAAAAGGTCGGACGAGACTTGACTGTAGTCTGAAGAGATTTTTGAAATATTCAATCATTAATAACTATTCATATTTTAATTTTAATATAATTGTACTATTTTGAAATGTAAATAACATTTTTTAATCAAATTTAATCCTGAAAAAACTGTAACTTACTTCGCAATACTCCTTTAAAAAAATATATATTTTTTAAATCAAATGAAGATTATTATTTTTCAGATCTACAAAGTGAAAAAAGTTTTTTTAAATAAATTAATAATTTTCTTACTTAAAATACAACTATATTACTAGAATGGAATTTAATCTTTCGTAATATAATTTTCGTGCCGGAATCCTCGATAAAACAATTCGAAACAAGACATAAGAATAAGATGGTGTATCAGGGACACCAGAACCGCAGCGTGGGTCTCTAAGGTTATGGAAGGGTTACACGGAGATCAACTCGTTTATATCTCACTGTTCTGGGGAATGTACCTCGACACAAATACCTCCATCGCCTTTATGACGTCCTAGTATGTACTTAACGACTCCATAGGATATAATAATCGTGTAACGTCTCCTCGTCGTTTAAGGAAAATTTAATTCAGTCTTCCGGGTACAATAAGAGAGGGTCGCATAATGAGGATAAGATATTGCATAGCTCGTTAAAAAATCCCTCAAAATTATTCAAATTATCTATTTTTTTACGAATGAAATTTTTAACTAAATAAATTCTAAACGACTCAAATATATCATTGAATATCCCGATATTCATTATATGAATGACGTTTAAATTGGTGTATTAAAACAACTCCCTGATTAGTTAAAATAACTGGTCATTTCAGAAACTAGCTATTTCTAACCATTTAAAATATACCATACCAAATCTTACACAAAATACAAAAAATATTATTTTAGATTTATTCAAGAATAAAAGGAATAAATATAAAGTGTATACAAGAATAAATAAAAAATATAAATAAATTTAATGTAGAAAATAAGCGCCCAACTGTCACTCAATAATAACTAATCAAAACACAACGGTACGTATCCACAGTCCGCGAAATTCGCTGAAGACGAGACTAAGTAAGAGCACTGGTAAAGTGAAAAATAAATTCAGTATATAATTGGAAGTGAGTAATTTATTTCCATTTTGTCTATGCATTTTAAATAGAAAGACGGTTGAATTAATCGATGTGGATAGATTATTTTGTAAGTAATTAATCATCACAAAGACTGCTTTCTTTCGAGTATAACATAATTATAAATTAATTATATATATTATATTATATATATTATAAAAAAAAGTATTTACTACGGTAAAAACAAATATTACAAATCCAGGAATGTATGAGATACACCAGGCGCTTCCCGTATAAAAGAAGTGAAAACCAGGAGGTTAGGGGAAATATAGAAAATATTTGTTAATGGATTACAGATAGATTCCACAGGGATTCCCACTGCTGACAATTTGTTGTTTTCCCTCCCCGGAAATATGTATGTGCTTTCGGATTAGGGGTGCAGGGAAGATGAATACAAAACGTTGCTCTGGTAAAATTTTGTTTTTATTCTTTGAGCAAACCTAATTAATTAATATTTGAAAATAATAATTTCTCCGTCTCTCAATTGTCATTTTTGTTTGTAAAATTATATGATTCTTTGATTAATAAATTAATTCTAACCGAATAGATTATTTTAAAAACTCTGTACAATTTTCAGAAATCCATATATCATATGTAAATATTTTCGATGCTGTTCTTAAATTTTATAAATAGCTCCGCTGTTTATTTTTTTACTATAGATGTTAGTATTTTTTATCGTGCGTAATTAATATATAATTTAAAAATTCGAGGCAAAACATCATCATTTTCAAAATATGAAGCGATAGACCCTTGTGAAATAAGTGAAAACAATAGAAACATTGCCACGCACGCGTTTTATTGGAGTGCAAAATATCATCATTCTTAAAATATGTCGTGAGGGACTAGTGTGAAATAAGTGTTGTGAAAACAATATAAGCGTTGCCACACATATGTTTTATTGTAGTACACACTAACAATAACCTTGCCTGTGGTTGTACTGTCGCTTCTAATGAAAAGTCAATGGTTCTTGGCTCGCCGCTAGACAATACTCCCCGCTGCTGAAGTGCACCGCTGTATAAATATGTGCGCTCGCTGAAAAAGCAAGGGTTGACGACTGCAAGGGGAGCCTTGTTCAAACAAGTGTCAGTATTGAAAACCTCGCGGGAGTAATTCCGAAAGTAAATATTTTATTACTTCAATGTAGTGTCGAGATTTATTGTGTTAGTGCGCCCCGCTCTGCTCGCCTGGTAATTGTTTCTGCTCCCTGCTAATGGATTATGAATTTTTAGAAGGGTTTCCGGCAATTGGAAACGGCCCGCGGGCTGCAGATGTGTTCGGGCTGCACCTGATGCTAATTAAAAATGTTTCTACAAGTATCCAACCGCCTTGCTCCCGATGAATTATGGGTTTTGCAAAGCGCATCATCTATCACGTTACCCCTTTACATCTAATATAGTTTCGAGTAAAGAAATATACATGTATTTTCTTAAAATAAATATCGTGTTAATTATACTTAAGTAGAACTGTTTGTATATGTTTTTAATAAAGTAAATTCAATGACTAGGTGTATATGTGGGAAATTCATTTATGATAGAATAAAGAATTAACAAATTATAATATAATGCTGATCTAAGCATTGTAAATAGGATTAAAAAAGGACCGCCTAGGTAATTTTGTCATGGTAAGAAAGATATATGACGAGAGTGTTGATAGCACCAGAAAAAGAGGACGTCCACGAAAGTCTTGACGTGACCAGGTGAATCAGGTACTGGAAGATGGTCCCGTTAGAAGCCTTAACAATCGACGTGCTTGCATGAGAAATAATGTTGTACGAATGTGGATGAGACGAGAATTATATGTCAGGACAGAAAAATGTGGCACTCCATCCTATGTTTATTTTCGCAAGGAAACGGCGTGATGGTAGTTCAATTCAAATACGTAAATTTTTCACAATTCGTACTAATAATATTTTTATTTATTATATTGCACGTCGCTTCTCAAACAATGAGTTCACAGTTTTGAAGAGAACCGAGTCTTTAACAATCATTTAAAAAAAAACATAGCACAAAAATATTTACAAAAATTTAAATAAATAAAAATCATGAAATGTATTCTGATGGGTACGTCACCTTGAAGTGTTTTTGGAGCAGTATCATACAATACTATAATATAATGAAATTGCGCAAGCTCTCACCTCTCTATTCTGTCTTCCATTCAATGGATCCCCTTCTCATTGCAGCCATAGCCTATCCGCATAAATACAAACAAAGGCTAATCACATTTGCGTTAACTCATTGTCTATTGAGTGTTGGTCGGCTACCAGATACCTTTGTACACGGGGGGAAAGGATCTGATTACACCTCCTTCTACTATTTTATCCGGATACTCCAGAAAAAGATGGAATAAGAAAATAATATATTACCTAAATTTTGATAATAAACTTTGGATAATTTCTGCCTAGTAATAAAATAAATGTGTTTTAAAAATTAATTTGGCTCAATAATTGAATATTTCGCTAGTAAATTATTTTGGTAATTTTATACGGTAGAAATTTGTCAATAAAATGACTAGATTATGGATCTAGTAACTTTTATCGTGAGATTATCAAATGTTTACCCATAAATATTACGTTAACCAAAATATTTACCAAAAATATTCCACCACAAATCTTTCTGAAGAGAGAAAACAAATAGGAACGTCTGGATTATCGGGTGCTCGGCTCCCAAAACACGAACAGCTGACGTCGTCTCGCCGGTTTCTGTGTACACAATACATAGCCACAATAAACCGTCATCCAGATCTGCTACCCTGATCGGTAATTACTACAATTAATCAATCCGCTTTCCATTTCCCTCGCGACCCACGCCACGCTGAAAGGGGAGGAAGTTGGATGAACTACCGGGACAGCAGAGGGCGTTGTGGGTGGCTGAGTGATCAAAAACATTAGACAATTATAGAAATAAGGATTGTCTAGCTAATCATCAATACTAGAAATGTAAGACTTATTACTCTCCATGTGAAATTTTAATTATTTACAAATACATGTTATTGTGATTATTTATATTGCGTTATAAAATACAAATATGAATAAAGAACCAGAAACAAATAACTGTAACACTATATATATAACTAATAGCTATATCTGTGAACCTGCCCAGTGATTTTAATTTATATCGAGGTCTTTGGAAAATGAAAAAAATTCACAAAAAGACAAGAAAATCTCCTGACTGAATATCTTCCTTACTTGTGCCCGCTACCCACTCCCCGCACTGCTCACAATGGGCCCGGTGTAACATTACAGACAGACAATGGCGGGGTAATGCGTTCCTCTGTGCGGCTAATTTAGTTAGCGGAAGGCCCCCCTGTCCCGGGGCCCGAGCCCCCTTCACGCACATGCATTATGTATGGGCTCACAGTACACAGGTAATGGGACAATGACTCTGAAATTGTAACCAACCGCCTGCACAGATGTATTGATGTTGTACGTAATGTATGGGAAAATGGAGAATTGTGGACGTTTTTTCCTATTCACATTCACAAGAATAAGATAGAGTTGTTTGTAACAATCTTGTAATCGACGTTTTATGTTTAACATAATCATGTTCTATTGCGACGCCTTAAACAATGTTATACTCAGAAATATGCATCAGTAATTTTAGTGATTTTTATTTTATTGTACCAAAATTTTAAATTATTGTGAAAGATTTTTTTTTAAATTTACAGAGTTATCCATTACTTACTCTTTCCTTCCCCTAATGCGTAAGTATTTCTAAAAATACGCATTCATACTGCATGTTATAAAATGTATTAAACAAAAAACGAAGCCAAATATTCCTTCTGAAAATGATTTTCTATTTCCAAAGCAGATTTCTCTCCCAGACAATTCATTCCTAAATAACACTCGTACGTACGAGTATGTATATATGTATAGCACACCTAATTTAGTACATCTAATACAATGTACATATATTTGAAATGGATACCGCATAGCACTAACTTATTCAATACGTTTCACGTACTCGCTTACCTCCACACAATTTCTGTTCTCCTATTCACTCCGATGTATTATGTATGGTAAGTACGAAGGAATATTAGCAAAATGTTACAGAAACGCCAGACGACAATGATATTGAGAAATTCTCGGTGCGATTCGCAGAAATTGTACGCAAGTTTGCTGTTGAAAATTAACGCTAGAAATTATTTAAAATGTGTTTGATGGGAACTAATCTAAATGATTACAATAAACCGAATAAAATTATATATTATATCTGGAAAATTATATATTTTTGTAAATTTACTGCTTTTCGAGTTGATTAATATGTAGGTTTTGCGGCTTAAAAAAAAATATTTTTAGATTATTTTATTATTATTTATATAAATAACAAAACAAAAACTCCAGACAATTAATTCATTGGATTTGAAATAAAAATGTTGTTATTAATTATCCTGACTTTCGATTTATTAAATAACTACAACGTAATTGATAACTCTAGCTTTTAAATATTTTTAAAATTATATCGGAAAACATTTCGACCTCTTCGAATGGTTTCACTTTGGTTAATTGTACTTATTTTA
Source organism: Eubasilissa splendida (assembly GCA_031772225.1). Lineage (NCBI taxonomy): Eukaryota > Metazoa > Arthropoda > Insecta > Trichoptera > Phryganeidae > Eubasilissa > Eubasilissa splendida. Next base: position 14,210,490 of record CM062861.1, on the reverse strand, counting down.
AATATAAACACAACGTTCTTCCCCAACAAAAGTGTGTTTATCTCTGAGCTGGCGCTTGAATGTCTTGTTTATTATTTTTGCCGAATTGTTTGTTTCTTTTCAATCATGAAATAAATGATAGACCGCCTTCTGTTAATCTTGACTCTGAATATGTTTGGTCTGTTTGTTTGCACGATGCATTCTCACATTCAATTTTTAAATGTGTTATAAAACGAAGTAGTACATTTTTTAACGTCAACACGACGAAATTTTTAAAAATTTTTGCTCTTTAAGTGTCAACTTGAGGATTTCATTAATACAATTTAGAACCCTTGCCACCCTTTTCCGTAACCGTTGTGAGAGTTTGAATCTCTTTTTATCGGTTCCACGCTATAATAACTATTTTTATAAGAGCAAAACCGAGAGTAATAATTAGTCATTAAATCACGAATTAAAATAAAGTTCCGAGCAAAATTAATCTAATCTTCCGGTGCCCTTTAAGTGTTGTCTTTATTTATTGTAGTTACAGCTGCATGATAACAATATTAACATAAAATATAACAAAGAGTACAAGAAAAAGCAAGAACCAATATCATATGAACAAATTATATAAAAAAAAATAGTGCTCGGGATTGCCTCCGAATAAATAATAAAATTCGAGGCAGTGGAACAAGACATCAATTTAAGAGCCAGGCATTTAGGGTCTCCCAAAGGAAAAAGAACGGGACACAAATACGGCTCGCCAATCACGGCGCAGGCTAACGATATTACGCCCACTTTCTGCAGATGATCAATGGATACACCATTAGAGGCACAGCTTCCGATGAATGCAAGTATTCGACACCAAGTCAATTTCGATCAGCCTCAAACAGTAAACTATATGCATGAGATGTTCATATTGCACCGTCACATAATATATATATATATCAATTTGGTTTCGTATGAAGTAAAGAAGAGAGTAAATGAATACAATTAATAATACACAAATAATATAATTTTAAAATGGCATATTGAGATCCAATGAGGAAGATTTGCGGTGTGTATCCGAGTATATGAAACCTGAACTTGGAAAACAACATTTAGAGTACTGTAGTAGTAGACTGCAATGGAAATCAGGCAATTGATATAGCTCCATTCATAGTAAAATACACAAAGGTATTGGCAATATGATCAGTATTAAAAATTGGCCACTCAGATAGTGTAATTATGTGGAAAAAATTACTTAGGATAAAGAAGATACAATAAAATAAGAAACACAAGAAGGATGTAAAGAACGAATTATTTGGAATATAGAAGATAAGAAAGAGACAAAGATACAACGAAAGTTTTGATGGTATCATACATAGATGGCTTAACAATCTACGAGCGTGCATGACAAGATATAAGAATGTGTACCAGTGTCGGGGCAGAATAGTGTGGTAGAATATGGCCACTGTAAGAATGCGGCTGAGATTTCTGCCACGCGTGTCTGACTGATTAAGTTAAATATATTAAAAAGCGACCTTAAATGATTCAAATGAATACTATTTGGCGTCATATTGGACTAGGCGACACCTCTTCTTCAAATGCGTTTCTGCACAGATAATTTCAGCCGCATTCTTACATTGCTGCACTCTACACTACACTGCGGGGGTTGCCGACTCAACGCGTTAATGTTATTTGCTAGTTGAATCATAGTTAGTTACCTTCGATACCTTAAAGCAAAAATATAATGCACACTTATATATGTAAAGTCAAAAATTATTTATAAGCGTATGTATCTACATATATGTTTCCATGCATCCCCGAATATGGCGTTTCCAAAAGTCCCAACAATTCGGGAGGCAGATGGAATCCAGTACCCGGTACACGGGACTCAGGACACATCCTTGTGTATAATGTGGACTCGCTTAGCGTAGAATATGAGCACCATTACTTTCCTATATTTCCACATTATTATTGCATGTCAGCAGTGCCCGGGCGCCTCGCGACACCTGGACTCGAACGGGGCTGCGCAGAGCCGTCTGGATATTATAATATTTATAAACACACTCCATTATAATGCTCTAAATTTTAGATGGCTGTACCAACGTAGGTCTATAGAGATATAATGAATTTTAGTGCAATTAATCTACACATACAAATTATACTATCTTTCCGTTAACCATTTAGAGCAGGCAGATAATATACCTACAATGCCATACATCTTCAAATGCTTTCTCAAATGTCATTTTCGTCAGGATTTATTATATTTGGATCAACACTGACGTACACCTTTATTACCATTCGCCATTACCATTACCATTATTATTTATACAGTCTACTTTGGTTCTTCTCGTACCATCTATGTATCTGATTACTACGTTGTTATCTACAATTATACAGACCTTCAGAAAAATTTCAGATTTCGACTTTTATTAGTACAAATATATTTATATTTTTATTTATTATCTTTGTTTTATTAACCACTTAATTGAGTTTAAATACATCTACCGGTTTCGAAAAATACCATTTTCTTCTTCAGGATGTCATAACTAACTAAAACATATATTATTGTTTCTTTACCAAAATCTATTTAAAAAAAAAAAACTATTATTTAAAAAAATTCATTTACTACCTAACTCAAATTGTTACTTAATACAAATTTACTCGAATAATTTTTATAATATTTTAATGAGTTTTACACAATTTTGAATTTTAACCACAAAGTTAATATTGCTAATTTTAAAAGTACAAATATATTTGCCAGTTTTTTTAAAAAAATATTTTCTATTCCTTAGGAGACCTAATAATAACTCCCTGAAAAATAAAATTATCCTGAAAACAAAAATTATATGAAATAATTTATCATCATTGCGGTACAACGATAAAACTTTTTTTTCTTAATGTATATTTTAATATTCCAAAGCGTTATATCTACACTTCTGTAAAATCAGCATAGCGGAATAATACGTAGGACGTAAGTAACGGCTTGTGACACCATATTTCATCCGACCAAATATCTTCGCTGGTCGCAGGCGGAAATAACAGTGGTGAAGATGAGGCGGCCCTCTCCCGAGAACATTTCACCTTATGCGGGGTTATAGCGATCCTATAAGTCTCCTGGCGACATATGCGCTCTCATTGAATCATCTTACCTCCTGGTATTCCATAGGGGTATTCAAATAATGAAATGAAAAAAGTTTTACATTTTTTCTGTATGAGTTTTATAGAAAAAAAACATATTGAATAAACTAAGATTGTTTTTGCTCACATGTACCTATATATGAAATCTTCCATAAGAACTCTGTGAACTAGTTCGATGACATCTCATTTTATTATCCTGTAAATTAGTTAATAACATGGTAATTTGTTTATTTATTTATCTATTTACGATACAAATACATTTATCATATAATTTTTTAATAGATACTATAATAAAATAAAATAAACAAAAAAATCATATCAAATAAACATTGCAAACAAAATTAATAATGAGAGAATAAACAAGATATGAAAAATAATATTTTAAATTGCGATTGTAGGTACTATTTGAATCATCAGCAGGTTTAATTTCTACGCTAAAAATTTTGAAACCACTAATGACGTAACTTTAACATTATTAAATTTCAATGGTTTTGAGTCCTGTAATAATATTTAATTAAAATTAATCAGGTATTAACCAAAGATTCCTAGAATGAATTAATAGACCACGAGAAAACTTCTTTGAATTCATATAATATTAACAAGATGCTTGGATCACGAATATATACGGTACGGTGTACCATTAACAAAAATGTATAAAACAATAATATCTAAAAATAAAATAATAATAATAGTAATGGAAAAATATTATTAAGAAGAACACATTCTTATTGTGAAGTTGTAATTATTCAGAACATAGTCTGTGATATTTGTCCTCAATGCACTGTGTCGGTATAGCATAATCGGTTAATGCACGTTCCTCGGATAGGAAGAGATCCAGGTTCGAATCCCGGTAGCAACAACAATTTTTTTCGATAAAATTAATTTGTATGTCTTTCCAATGAATACATTTAATTTGTATTTAAGAAAAATATTTAAATATTTTTGAAAAAATTACTAATATTATTAACCCACCCAATCTTTCAAATTTTTAAAAAAAATGTTATAATTTTAATGAAACATCTTGCTTGTTATCTCTGAATTCCTAAAATAAACGCAATAAAGTACAAAATTATATTTTAACGTTTTATTTGTTACAATTAAATACTCATAAAATATTTAGAGAGAATTATTGTGAAATAAAGAATTGAAATTATTGTGAATCTTACAAAAAATGTAATTTATCTATTCGTGTTTAAATATCTATTTAGTGGCACCTTAAATCTCTCCAAACAATAAATGACATGCGTTTTTTTTTATCCTACCGGGAGTAAAACTTGTCGTTCCCCGCCTCCGAGGGTGCAGTGCTGTCAAACGATTACATCGACATCAACCCCCTCCCACGTCATAATAAGGAAATAAGTGTAGCTTATCTCGCCTCTAAGACCCGGCAACGGCCCATCAAAATCGTAAGACTTAAAAGGTCCCGCTATAAAATAAAAAAAACTGTAAAAAGGCAAATGGCCCCGGGTACTAGGGGAAAGATGCGACCAAAGTTTGATGACACGATTACTGATGGAGGGGATCGTCACATGCTCTTAAAAATACGAGAAATTTTTTATACTATTGCTCATTGATAATGATTTTTATTAATAAACCGTTAAGACATGATAATTGTTCAAATCAATTCAGTATATTTACACACTCTCAATGCGACAGTCGTTTAATATTACATTTTCAAAAATGTATTTTGTGAAGCCGTAAGTATATTTTTAACTATTCTATTTTATTACTTACACAACCACATAAGTACATCCAAGACCACAAATTTATTGCTGAGAAAATGGCAAAAAACCTTTTATTAGTATGAAGTTATTGTTAATTTTCTCAACGTGATTTTAATTTATTTTTTTTTAATTAAAAAAAAATTGGTATGCGAACACGGAATACGAGCCACAATCAATATTTTTACTATTTTCAAACTACGCTAAGCGTGCTGTGAAAATAGAATTAATTGCTGGTTTCTTAGAACGAGGCTCGAACCCCCGACCACTGGATTACTAGGCGAGTGTCAACCACAAAACCAAGAAACTCGTCAATTTTTCTATGGAGTTGGAATGCACTTAATACAATCTTGCAATTAAATCTATAAAACACATCATTTTGTCGTTGGGGAAAAAACTGAGTTTCTATTACCGATTAGCGTTAAAGAGAAGAACATAGTAGAGATTCAAAATGTACGATTCAGATTTAAAAATTAAATCACGCCCATAAAATTCCCGAAAATGACTGTGGTTATCAGAAAACAATTTTGCAAAATTTCTGGTACAGCTTTTTACAAACTTTTCTTTGAAACATGGCATTTCTTTTATTTGTGTCCTAGTGACATATTTTTGAACTAGGTGGCCTAGCCATCATACCCCTCCAACTGTTTTATAGGCCACCATGCCCATCATTCGGGCCATCCAATCTTTATATCGTAAAAAAGCTGCCGTCTCTTCCCGCCATGACTTTACCTATGCATGAAGCTGTCGAGGTGGGAGGGGGGAGTGAGGAGGAGGGTGGACCATGCCACGTCTTGAATATGTAATTTTACAATCAGGTGAATGAGGATGCTATGACCCATTTTTATGGTGTCATATATCCGTATTTGAAGTAAAACATCTTTAAAGTTCGTCCGCAATAAACATGTCATTTTCCAGAGAAAACACTTAACGTTTCGGAATATTACGGCAGTAATTTTTACTTAGAAATTAAAGTCGATGGACAAAAAAAATTATGTAATTTTTACAACTTTAATTTTTTAATAAAACTCTCTTCGATATCTGAAACAGATAGTAAAGCGCTTGAGTCGGCCATTGGAAGATAGCGACACAACCAATTTCATTTTTAATCTTCTCGGTCCCCGTTGAGACCTCAAGAAAAACGTCTCCATCCGCCGTTTGGGAAAAATGTTACCAGGAGAACAGAATAAGATGAAGGCTTCGTGAACACTGCATGAAATTACGCTTTACAAGTTTAGCACTTCCTTTACGAGCCGGTATAGCGCCGCGGGGAGCGAGGGGCGGATGAAACCGTGACGCAATTGTGCTTCCCTGATACCATCCGCCGCCGAGATGATGGCATGTAAAGACAATGGACGCTCATAAAAGACTTAATAAACATAATCTTAATAATAAAAATATTTTTGTACTTAAATTTTACTTTCTTTTTTCATAGATTACGAGTACATTGGTCAAATCTGATTACAAAAGAAAACAATTTTACATTAAATTCATTGGCCGTTGAAAAAAGTTATGTGTTATTTTCCGTCAACTGTACTAAATTATATTCTATTTTTTATCTTTTTTCCGTAAATTGTCATCAAAATATTGGCATTATTTTTGAAATAAGGCATCACCATATTTACAGGAAAAATAAATTATTATTTTCATAAGTAGTGCATACTAAGAAATAAAAATAATCAGTGTCATAAAATTGTAGTCATTGTTATCCATTAAAAGCTCTAAGATTTATTTAGTTATACATTCTATAGAATTTTAAAATATTTTTCTAACACAAATAAAATAAAGAATTTATGTAATATAAGGAATTCTGCAATGTCGCTAATATACAAAACCTCAATAATTATTTACATATCTAATAAGATTTATATCAAATCGCAGTGTAACGGATTTCCCTTCTCTCCCCGTTATAACAATAGAAGGTAACGCCGTAGTAACGGGCGCCCCGGCGCGTTAGTTGAATCCAACGGCTGGAGATGACGTCGTTTCAGTTTTACGACGCCCCCCATTCTAACAGGCGCACATAAGTTCCATGAGTAACTTATATATTGAGCTTTTGATTGAAACAAAGGCACACCGGTTGGATTTTCAATATAATTTAATTAGATATCACATTTATATCGCACTGGATATCGCAAATAGTATAAGCAATTAACCGCGTCGCATAAGTAGACGATGATAATTATTTTATAATGCCTAATTTCACGATGGATTAAAATATTAATTAAAAATAAATGTTTTATTTTTTTTAATTTCTCTATTCTCCATAAGTGCTAATATGTATTTAATACATTTAGAGACATATTTTCAATAAATATGTACTAAACTATCGATAATCAGTAGATATTTCATAACATTGGGTGATTGTCTATTTTTTAATATTATACAAATAAAATTAATCAATTAGAAAGGTAAACGTACTAAAAAAAACAATTTATCGATAAAATAATTTAATTGCTACCAGGATACAAACCTGGAATTTTTCCTATCCAGGGAAAAACGTTATCCAGTTTCGTCACATCAACTTAATAGGTTAACGACAAATTTTTCAAGTGTAGCTGTTTGGTTCGAATCCCGGTAGCAACTAAAATAAAACAATTTTTCAATTAAGTTTTTCTGTATGGCTTTCTAGTTGATTCATTTAATTTATATTAAAATTCCACATAACTATGTTCTGAAAAAATGCAACTTCAAAAAATTAATGTGTTATCCTTAAAAAAATAAAAGTTTAGTCGATTCCGCTTTATGGGACACATCGGGACCAGGAAGTTTGGCCCAATTAAGCGGCATCCCCAATTAACTGAAGCGAGCTTAAAATTAAATGAAATTTTTCCTTTAAATACTTAGGGCTTCATTGACATCCTACATAAAATAACGCTGTAACCAGGCAATATTTTTTTTCTCCTGATTTACTTACAGGTATAGTTGAATATTAGTCATCAACGTCTTCTTCATCTAATTTTTGATGTTTCGATTTAATGCTTCAACAATTATATCTTCATTCTTTATTTTCATCGTAACATGGTAAATTGTTATCTATTGTCGAAAACTCTTGATAATTAACAATAGACTTTCTATCATGTCCTTATTTTCCTTATTGCTCAAAATTTCGGAAATATCTAAAGGTTTAAAAATTTTATATGGTGTTGGTTTTTATAACATGCTAACTGTCAGCGACAAACTGTATTGCTTGTAAAAGGTAAATTTTTGAACTAACTCTCTGGATTTTATGGATCTTATTAATACATTTAAAACTTATGTATTGTAATCTTAAATTTACTGTCCAAATTTCGCGGCATGTCGACCCAATTAAGCGATGTAAATTACTATTAGTTCCTTGGATTGGTATCCGTTCTTTGAGATTTGGCCCAAATAAGTGGCTGCCCCAATTAACTGGCAGCCCAATTAAGCGGAATCGACTATATATATTTAAATTTCAACTTGGCATTGTAATGTTCGTGAAATATTTTAATATAATGTCAACATGCAATTCACAAATGATTAAGTGTGAAAAATGACACCAGCCAGCCCTGCTGCCATGTGACCTTGGCACCTGATCCGGCCGCGATTTTTCGGCGATCAGCAGCTTGCAGGAGGTTGAGTCTGAGCTTTTGATGGTTCATTCTATTATGCTTGTCGATAGTTTGTTCACTTACCCAACTCATTTTTATACATTGCTTTGATGGCGATATAAAACACGGGGTGTCGAACGCTACCCCGCCCGACTTTACTATCGAGAACAACTTGTCTGATCTGCGAGACGTGGTCGGGAGACAATGAAGGTATTTTCTGGAATAATTCACGAGCAATTTCGAAGTCTAGACGGAAGCCATTTTCGAGTGTTTTTTTTTTACAAAAATAAATTATCACTTTCAAATACAATTATATATTAAATACAAATTAAATGTATTAATTAGAAAGATATACATATAAAATCAATTTTGTGGAAAAATATTATTGTTACAACCGGGGTTTGAACCTGGATCTCTTCCAATCCGGGGGACGTGCATTAACCGATTATGCTACAGCACACAGTGCATTGACTATATGTTACACTTTTCTAATTAATACATCTATCGTTACATTATTTGAAAGCCATCTACTTTACTTTTACGGAATCTCAAATATTTTTGAGTAATCTAATAGGAAGAGATCCAGACTCGAATACCGGTAACAACAACAATGTTTCTGGATAAAATTGATTTTATATGTATATCTTTCTAATTAATACATTTAATTAGTATTTAAAATAGCACAGACCTATGTTCTGAATAATTACAACTTCACAATAAGAATGTGTCCTCCTTAATAATATATAAGTTGTATCAACGTGTCCAAAATTTAATAAAAATGCATTGTTAATTCTGGCGTCTTCTATCGCATTACTCAAAAGTATTTGAGATTCCGTAAAAATAAAGTAGATGGCTTTCAAATAATGGAACGATAGATGTATCAATTTGAAAAACGTTAAATGTAGGTTCGAAAATGTGTCGTTAATTGTAATCGGTTAATGCACGTTCCCCGGATTAAAAGAAAACCAGGTTTGAATTCCGGTACAAACATCAGTATTTTTCAATATAATTGATTTTATATGTATATCTTTCTAATTAATGCATTTAATTTGTATTTCAAATGTCACAGTTCTATGTTCTGAATAGTTACAACTTCACAATGAGAATGTGTTCTACTTAATATCAATTATATATGTTTTATACATACCTATAAAATACTGTATTACCGTATTTTCACGTCTATAAATCCCCCTTTTTCCCAATTTTTATTTTGAAAAAAGCAAAATTTCGCCTTATTATACACTGCAAGTGAAATTTGCAAGTTAAAAAATATTCGCACATTATTTAGGTATCTGTAAAATATATTTGATTTTTCATCTTCTGTCCTATCTATGATAAACGACTATGGACGGACATGACACTAGACACTAGTATCAAGCGTGACGTTTGGGCATACGTATTACGTGTACTGCTGTCGAATATCATAATTGTTCAAATTTGATCATTTGAAAAAGCTTATTTCTCGAAAAATATAATTAATTATATTCTACATACCTGGAAGAGTATAAAAACAGAAGTCATTGTGAAGTCGTTTGAAGAAGACAGGAATTTTAAACATGCTGGATGGGACTGAAGATGATGCAATTTATGAAAAAAGTGACATTTCAAACATTGACAATGTTCAGTAATAATATTTTTCAATAAGAACATTTTTCCAAAAAATGTTGTCCATAAATTTAGGGTGCGATTTATACTCGTAAAAATACAGTACAAAAAAATAAAATTCCTTTTATAACAGCTACACACAGACAATTAACAATTATGTTACCATCATAATAATGAGATTTTTTATATATATTATTCTCTCCATCATTCTGGTTAAATTAACATTTATACAAATAATTAATTTATATCATTTGTCATTAAAGCAATTCACATGAATCAAATCAATTGATAAATTTAAAACAGCTTTCATGTGGATTTAAATCATAGTTATAGGGAACAAATATTGTCTCTTTACAAAAAGTTACAAATACGACAAATATTGATATTGAGCTTTGCATTTCGTTTTGCTTGTACGTACTTGAATAATGTTTAAATGTTGTAAAGTAATTTTCATTATGTACTTTACTTAACTATATGTCAATAAATTATTAAATTTAAGTTTGATGTAATATTCCATAAAAAAAGAACCGCTCCATTATGAAAAGCGTTATTTGTTCCATTATGAAAACAGTTTTATGGAATAAATATGAAAAATTTACATATTATTAATATGCGTGATGTCTACTATCTAAATATGAATTCTGGTGGACTATAATTGGTTTTCAGATGGTTTTTTTTTACATTTTTTATTTAAATAATAGTTTTATGATATCAGTTCTTTTCAAAATGTATATGTGTAGGTATATAATTTCTGAAATAAATTCTATATTTAAATTGACCATGTCTCAAAGGATATTGTATATGTTCACTTAGGTTTTTTATTTTCAGAATGACCCCCTAAACACATCCCCAAATTATTTCCGACCTTACTCGGGACAGCCTGCATATTTTTTTTATTATTTCGCCTAAGAAAAAAGGTTGAACCGAGGATTCCCAAAATAAAAAGGTTGTTTAATTTATGCCTGAAGGACGCTAGAAACGTGCGTAAAGATTTTCACCACCCGGCGGCGCAGATGGGTGGAATTTGGGTACCCCTCCCCTCCCCGAGGGTGGGGAGGGTTGAAACAATTAACAGTAATTACGGGGGCTAGCTAATTGCAATGAGGCAGTGCAGTGGAGGCAGTGCACGGCCAGCTGTAGCACGGGGCGAGCGCCATCTTTAATAACTGAGGCGTACCCTTCTTCGGTGTGGAGGAATGGCGAAGAGAGTTTTTTTGAGTAATCAACATATATTTTTTAAATTAGATACATAATAAAATAATAAAATCTGAGAACCAAGAATTGAGAAAAAGAATTGTTTGTTGTTGGACATTATATTACTGTGGTCATCAAACTAAAAAAAAAATATTTATAAATTTTAAGAAATATTTTTAATAGTATTTAGTATTTTTTTCCAAACGTTTTGATTTATGACGTCTCACGTATTTTCTTCATCTTACACAAAATTAATTTTGATTTCTTTTTTTGTGAGTAGGTTTTGTTAACACATAACGTTAAATATTCTTATCAATATCTAAATCATTTCACACGTGCCTAGCATCATTACATATGAAATAGACACGAGATAGCTTAATTTTTAAATATGCATTCCATTATTATTATAGATTTAAAAAGCTAACAAAATAAAAACAATTAAGAATACGTACTTTGAACTGACTAATCACTATATTTTTAAAAATTTAATATTTCGCTTTTTTTACATTAGACACATTGATACAAAATTTAATAAAAATGAATTGATAATTTTGGCATCTGCTATCAGTTTACTCAAAGGTATTTGAGATTCTGTAAAAATAAGATATATGGTTCTTTCAAATAATGGAACGATTAAATGTATTAATATCAAAAAGGTAACATATAGGGTCGAAAATTGTCGCTAAAATTAATGTCGCTGTAGCTTAGTTGGATAAAGCACCTTCCCCGGTTAGGAAATAGATCCAGGTTCGAATCCCGGTGGCGCAACAACAATATTTTTCTATAAAATTGATTTTATATCTATATCTTTATAATTAATATATTTAATTCATATTTAAAATTATTTAAATAATACGTAAAGATCTTTCAACACAGCAACGAGCATTATGTTTAGCGTAATCTCATGAAATTGAAACTCCATTTCGTTCCCCCGTCATCTTTCAAGTGAGCGCGTATTTGTTAGTAACAGAATACAATGTAAAATTTGGTTTTGATCATCATTAGAGCGTCTTGCGAGAGTCTGTAGTCCCATAAATCTCTCGGCGCTGTTCGCTTTACATTTGCGCCCATTTTACGGTTTCTGTACAAAATATTATACATGTCTACGAACGAACGGTTGAAATAAATGTACAAACGTATAACGACAGTTTTCCATTAATTGTTCGCTTGTTTGCCATTTTTTCAATGTACCAACACAACTATGAAGCTTTTTAAGTCAGACATTTTCAAACTTAAACAAGATGTGCAATTTGTTTAACAAAACCTTCCTTTAACCTATAATACTGAAATGTCAATTATCCGGGGTGGCAAGAAATACCATTGACCCGGATAATCTAACAATCTTGACAATTTGACATGCTGTGCCAACCCCTATACATAAAAAAAAATACTGAATCTAAGCGCGCACAAATAATAGTTTACAAATTGCAATTTCACTAGTTATATTTTCTGTTACATATTGTCAATTTTCTGGTGTATATTATGCAGTCTAATGAAATATTATTTTTCCAATTTAAATAAGTATTTAATATTTTGTAAATTTATTTTTACCCCATATTTAAAACTAACGGTTCGTTAGATCCCGGCGATGCCTGGGAAGTAACGATGTATGCAAAAGAGCAGACGTTGTACCATACCAGATATACGGTGATCGGTGATGCTCCGGGCAGGGGGAGGTTGAGATGTCCGGGAGGAGGGTGATTATATTATATTTGGAATCCTAGAAAGAAACAGACCAAAACTTGCCTTCAAATCTGTGGCATACTTTCAAATCAGAAGGAGGATGGCTATATTTTACACTGAATCCTAAAGAGTTAGTATGCAAAATTTGGTTAGATCGGTCAAAGAATACCTATTTTATTACGTAAAGATTAGGCAGACATGCATTAAATTTTATATATACCAATATATTAATTTATTTGTTATTGATACATCGAAAACCAATGAAAAAATCTACCCTTAATATACGTAATTTTTTTCGGAAACATTTTTTAAATTTCCATTTTTTTAATTTTAGAAGCAGCTATACTGTATAAGTATGATCAATTATCACAATTTAATGAACTAGCATAGTTGTTGTTCCCGGATTTCTACCGCAGATACACCAAATAAATATTATTTTTGTGAACATAAAAATAAGCTTCTTTTATATACATTTTATAGACCCAAGCATTGAGCAAGGCTCTCTCATTAATTGCACTAATTGTATACTAACGCGGTATCTCTGTATGTACAACATATCTCGTATGTTTTGTTGTCACATAATGTCCTTAATTCTATTCTTTTTTAATCTTGCTAATGTCTTTGCAACCGACAGACTCCTAAGCTGAATCTGAATTTGTATGTTGTATGATGTTGCGGCAGTCGTAATCTTTGAGATTCATACATAAGCTTGAAACTTTAATTTAAAAGATTGAAAGATGCGCAATATAAAATAAATGCTCGATTGAAATAAGCAAAGATGCTAAATAGGCATATTTTTATATTGCTCATTTCATGCATAATTCCCAAACTTGTTGACAGAATTAAATATCTACGACGTTTATGACTGTCCCAGAAGAATATTGTTTAAGGCATGTACATACCTGACTATAATCGTAATTTGATTTGTGTATTATTACCTAAGCGTCATCATATATTTGATAAGTTCTTCAATACATTTCTCCAAGCATGTAACAAGTAGATACATTTCGAAGATACGACTTCTTCCTTGAATAAAATGTGGGTACAAGTGCCCAACAAACAATCCTATCCTTTTTTGATTACTGCCATCTCTGAACGTTACTCAAACCATCCCCTAGAAGGATATTTACACCCTCGGTCCGGCAAACGACTTTCAGGACAGCACTAAAACTGCACTTTCTTATTCTCAAAGTATCCATTACGAGACACTGTCCACCGGCCTACCTTCACTCGGATCAAGTGCCCCTACGTGTTACTGCTACGTGGAGGTGCGGAGGTCGCTCTACGGGGTGCACTAAAACTTTCTCAAATATTCGAATATATTTGCAGGCAACAAAATACGAAACAATTAAAAACGTAGTTAAAATAGTTCCATAGAAATAACTTAAGTATTACATATGATTCTATCAAGTCTACAACATATGGTACGTAAGTAATATTTAAATAAATTCTACCAAACCTAAACTATTAAAGGTAATATCGTACAAAAAATTAACTGATGGATATAAATTTAACAATGTTATTACTCTACTTGAGTTTACTAGCACTAACAGTAACTCCCATCGACAGATGAAGTAGAGTAATAACATTGTTTCATTTATATCCATCAATTATGATGAAACTCTACAAATTATAATAATATAATAAAATAACGGTTTCAATAAATAAGCGTTAAATGATTGACGGTATTAAAGTAATGTAACATGTTATAATTTCATCCGCATAAATCAATGTTATATAAAACATGTTGAAATATTCATTTAGTTATATTTTATTTTGTTTTATTTCTGAAGTATTTACACATTTTCTGACTTTTCCTAAAAACCCAAACGTTTCCTTAACCCCATTACCCCCATGCCTATAGCTGGAATTGGGACTGGACTGGGTGTCCACCGGTCATTCCGGAGGCTGTTTACGATTGCAAAGAGGCCGATTACACCCCACTTACTTCTGCCACCCTGTTACCTCGTAAACACAAAGACACTGACAGAATGCTTTTTCGTTTTTACCTGTAATGCATAATGTAGTTTTATTATCAAGAACAGATTTTCCGTCAACTATACTAGTCGATGTTTATAATATCATTTATGTGAGAGTTTTATTGTACAGTTTTTTTATATTTTATTTCACTGGGTTTGTTTTAATATATATTTCGTTGGTTTGTTCTGTTATTGATAGTATAATATTAAATATTAACAAATTAACTCTTTAATGCGAGTGATTGAATAGTACCTACCTATCTCATTGTGCAAGAATTCAAACGTAAATGTATATCATTTTTCTATAACTCGTTATTCCTTGTTTTTTACTCTTTTATTTTTTTTTATATATGATACATTTAAATTGTATCATGCAAATCTAAGTGCATATGTTCTCACATTCTAAGTAACAGTTATTTCAAAAATTCATCGTACTTTTAATTTTCTATAAAAAGCAGCCATTTGTAATAAAATATTCCTTCTTTATTACGTACTTCCCGCCTAAACACAATAAGTTTTCAACTAACTTTAATACTAATAAACAAGTTGAGTACATTACATGCGCCGTAAAACTACGTACCTGAACGTGTACCTAGTCATATTACACTTTATACCGAGGTATTCCCGGTTCAATACTATCGCAATTTGATATGTCCGTCGCCATTTTCTATCTATTATTATGATAGGAATGTACCTGCCGGCGAGGATGAGGGCGTAGGTGTCTCTGCAAAATTGGTGTCTGTGTGTATTCCTCGTAATCAGTAGAATTCACCTGGTACCGAGAGAGTAGAAGACACACAGAGATATAACGTTACGTGCAACTCTAATTGTGAGAAGGGATGGGACACTGAAATCAATTCTTATATTTTAAAATATAATTTTTTTTTTACTTACCATCAGCTGTTTCTTCACTTCTCTCTTTCTCTCTCCACCAAAGAGGATAAAGAATGACACTGTTTTGTCGATGTACACGATTATAGCCACATCAACATTCATACATATTTTTATGTGAGGTTAAATACAAGTTGCAATCTTAGCAACTTTTATATTTCTTAATTTGGAGAAAAACACGAAAAACAAATAGGAGCTTACAAAATAATATATTTTAAATGCACTTATTATTATGAATGACATCATCATAAACACCTTTCAAAAATAAACTAGTTTAAGTTTCAGAGTAGCAACAACTGCTGTTGGTCGAATCTTAATATAAATGGTGGCAACTGACTATGTTTTGAATGATCAATTTACATCAAAAAGACTTTATAACTAGTATTTTGGTGTTTGGTTTAATTAACATTAAAATATTTCAATTGACTTGACATGCATGTTTGTTCAAACGATAGTTCTGAAAAGCAATCATCTCATACGAACGGTTATCAGTGTGAGTGTTTATATAATACTATATATTATTTATATATATTTCAATATGATACATAACTATTTTTTCTATAATTTCATATTATGTTTAGAGAGTACAAAAATAAAGGTTTATATTATATTTGTTCAAGCCATGAACGTCCTCTGTTTCTGGTACCATCAATACTCTATAATGATCTTCTTTTCACCCATTCGGTACACATGACACCGCCTGTCTCAATCCTGTTTACTATGCAATCAGCTTTGCATTTACACCGAATTTGTATATCATTAATGAATTTGCCGCACGTAAGCCTGGGCGACCTCAGAATATTAGAATTCCAAGTTTTCACGGTTCAAAAAAAGAATTTTTTTTAAATGATTCTGTTCGCAGCACCCCTGGACGGTGAGTGTCGCAGAAATCCCCCTCTCCACGGCCCCTCCCACCACCCCGCCCGAATGATAAATTGTCGCAGCAGCCGCCCCGTCCCGCTGCACACCCTCCTTATCTATCTCCTCTCCAGTGCTGCCTCCCCTGTACCCGCCGTCTGATGAAAAAGGGAAACAATGAAGGTACACGAGGTGGCTGAGACGAATCCTGGGGGTTGTTTAATGATAAACTTAATTTAAAAGTGATATTAGCGCCAGATAAAACTGTTTATCCATTTATTTATGTTCTGCACCGACTTACCTTTTTTTAATTTCCCAACATTTTAGCTATTAAACTGAAATTGTTTTATTTTTTAATGCCGACCAGTTTTGGAGCAACAAAAATTATTTTCATTTTTTTTTAAATTAATATATTAAACTCAGTGATTAAATACTAAGTTATTCTCGTTGAAAATATCCAGACAAAAGTATTTAAGTCCAATTCACTAAAAAACATTATAACATTAAAATAAATCAGCAGTTCTCCTTTCCCAATTTATTTATTGGTATATTAAGGGGTTATATACTATTTTATTTAAATATATAAGTCTGTCAATCTGCAATTATTTTATATATTAACTAGTGTTTAAAACCCGTCCTAAGAAATCATTTAAGCACCAATGTTTTCAAATGAATCATCTTCCATATTCTTTCATTTTTCTAACGCGCGACGATTTACCAACATTTATTAACATGTCGTTACTTTGTCGAGCTCATCATTTTTGCTGCTTTTCTCTATCTAAGCGCTGATTTTTCTGAATTTATCGTCTTCCATATTAATGAAACACCATTTACATTTATTAATAACCACTGTCTTGTGAAACGAATGAAACGCCAACAAAACAGTTTTAACGTTGAAAACCGTTATGAAATAATTATATCCTACACAAATATACTATTATTTACTACTTTAACACAGACTTCAGTCTAGCAAAGTAGCCGAGACAACGCTGTATATATCAGAGGTGGAGTCTACTCCATCCCATATAATAAACTACGAGTATTTAATTACAATATAATTATATCTTATGTTTATCACGTTATAATATAACATTTTCACCTCTGTCACAACAAAAATATGTATGTCAATAAAGTCTAAATAAATACTAAGTGTTAAAATATTACTGTAATTAATTTAAATAACCTACAGTATGGCAGTAATTCAATGTTCTCATTTTAAAATTTCTGACGACTGTGTTTATAACCTCTCACTTTATTCATAAAAATGTATTTTTGAAACAAAAAGATCGTAGATTTTGAAAATATTCAATGAAATGTATTAATTACATATTTAACTTTTCCATTTATTATTAATAATAACTGAGGTTCGTAATATAAGAACTCAAAGGTTGTACCTTCAGTTCACGTGTTGTGTAGAAATACATTTTATCTGTTATGGCTACATGCAAGACCTCGGAAAATATATTTCACATTCTCAAATTCCCCTGCAAATTTGATGTATTTTCCTCTACACAATGTTCGCATTCATTGCACCGAATCATTGCACAGTTTTGTCCCCGCCTCGCCTCCCCCGTTCACCCCACTTCTCCCATTTCCCTTTGCCGGTCTCTTCTCTCTTATCTGCTATTTTTTCCAATTTACGAGTCAGCCCTTTTTTGGCAGATGCCGATGGATTGCCGCTGATTAAAGCGGAAAGGGAAGTCGGAGAAAGAAGGACGAAGAAAGGAGACATTTGAATTTGAAAAGAATTCCATTCCCGGAAATAATTGTCCCCGGGACTAAATCACACATTCTTACTTTTAATCAATTAAATCGGCAAAAGCAATTTCATCTAATTCAATTGTAATTTTATCTGCCAACAGATCACGCCCATCGTGAAATAATTCAGTTATAAGGTATACGAGGTTTAAATGTTTAGAAGAAATCGTTTATTTCCCGTTCACTTTATCTGTTTAAACAATTTAATAAATATATTTCGCGTGACAAAATATAATAACGAAATTATTGGGCCCGATTTTTCACCAAAAGAAACTGGCAATACAGGTTTTCAAAAGTTGTTTCAATGTACATAATTACATTTAAATACTGACTACTCCTTATTTACATGGTTAAGTTATTCTGATAATATAACATAATAATAGCTCGAAAAATATGTGTGCGAATCTTTTACGAATTATCAAAAGTTAAATACGACCGAGTTATTAACGACCACAAACGACATAACAATTACAAATAATATAGGTACCGGGTTAATCATTGTTACTCGCATATCCTTCCGGGATGGCTGTATAGCACTAATAGTCCAAATTATACATGACCTCAGAAGACGACGCCATTAATTGCTCTTCCTTCCATAATACAGTACCGTTTTCTCTCATTAGTCCTCTGTGCCCGAGCCTTTCTTGTTATGGCCCGGTCCCTCGCACACTTAAATATAGTCTTCATGCGGACCTCTACTATGGTCTAACAGGGCCGGATGCCGTTTATCAATTTATTTAAGTTATTTTATTAAATTAATATTTTTTTATATAAAATGTCTGTTTAATGAATACAAGTTACAGCACTTAGTAATAGTCTTAAATTCACCATAGCAGGTAAATAGTAAGTACCTTGAATACATTAGATGTTTTAGAACTGCGCCCACAGGAGTGATAACGTCTCTTTAATGTACTGTAACAAGAAACTAGTAACTTGAGACAAGAAGTGTGACTGCAAAAAATACTTTAATTTATTAGGATTGAATTTTACAGTGAAACTTTTAAAATTCCGACTACAAAGTTGGACTTAAAATAATAAATTTTATATCAAAGACAGATGACTTTAATAATGATTCAAAGACCAAATAAGAAATCACGCTACATTTGATATAGTTGTAATGTTGTTATATATATGAAAAAATAACTAATGACGTCATTCAAATTAGATACAGCTAAGGCTTCTTGTATCAATTTCTGGTTCCGATGGTCATTTGTCTAATTAATAGCTCAAAGTTGAAACATAATCTCCAATCTCAGAGATTTTTGCCAGCAACCTGACGTCAGTCACTCTCACGCTTGTATTTTTAGACTCGGTAAGTTTTTAAGGTGAGGTTAGTTTTTCATCAACAGACGATTTCTGCTCTTCAAAAATGCATATGACTTTGATGCTGATGATTGTCGCAGCTAAGCTCCGTATGTCATTTAAGCTACAATGACATTGTTGACCTAAAATAGCCAAAAACCCTATTAATATAATGATGGATATTAAAATGAATTAAAAAGTTTTACGTACGAAGAACTTGACAAGCAATAAGCTACGTTATTTTATACAAAAGAAAATTAATTATTATATACTATATAAATAAAATTAGCCCCAATAACGCGGCGGTAAGATGCTTACATCGTGTTGCGTGTTCAATTCAGTTAAATAAAATAAAATTTGAGATTCCGTAAAAACAATGTAGATGGCTTTCACATAATGGAACGACAGACGTATTAATTTTAAAAAGTGTAACATATAGGTTTTAAAATTTGTCATGAAAAATACTGGCGCTATAACACAATTGGTAGGTACTTCCCCGGATTGTAAATAGAGACTCAGGTTCGAATCCCGGTAGGGCAAAAACAATATTTTTCCACAAAATTGATTTTATATGTATATATTTATAATTACTACATTAAATTAGTATTTAAAACATCACAGACCTATGTTCTGAATAATTACAACTTCACAATAAGAATGTGTTCTCCTTAATAAATAAAATATTTCCATTTCTTTATGAATCATTTGAGCTTCAGTATAGATTGAAACTATCGATCAAAAACTTTAAAAAAATCACAGCCATGTGATGGTAATTCATTTTGGATTATTTCGCGGTGGATCTATGATTCATCCATGGTACAATAATGAACTTACATGAATGAAAATTATGAAGTATTTATACGTATGTAATTAAAAATTGTGTTATTATACTAGTTATTATTCTATCCGTGGTATCGATAACCCAACTGTAAAATATTTGCATTCTGATCACGGTTAATACTGATTAAAAACAGGTACATTAATAAATATAAAGCTACTTATGTAACTGCCGAATAGCTGGAGAAATTAATAAATCTAAAAAAAACTAATGCTCGGTTCGATCGTGTGCTTTTATTCAAAAATGTATTTTTGGAATAAAAGTATTTGTGAGAAGCACAAGAAATGTAATAAAATGTATTGTCAGTAAGATTCGATTTCTCTGTAAGACTTGAATATTTCAAAAATCAAATGCGACAGGTAAGGAAAATTATAACTACGATGTGACAGGTTTCTTTTTCAATCTAACAAATCGATGTTGCCGTCCCGGTCTGATTCGCCATTTTGTGAATTCCAGATGTTTATTGGTACTAAATGTCAGCGGACGTAATAAGTGCTTTATGGCTCCCCGATATATTTACTATATCCGAAACGTGTGATCGGTGACGAGTAGACGATGCACTTCTGATGAGCGGATGTACTGCCTCGCGACGCTGTCTATGGTTATAAGACCTTTAAAATGCCTATAAAAATGTACTCATTTCTTGCGGCGCGTCGTCTTGTAATTAATATGGTGAATTGTTTACGTAACCTAACCGCTGACGTTGCCGCGTCACGGCTAATGAAGTAAATCTAATTAATTAACGACTCATTAAAATTATCTATATTCCGGGGGCCATTAGCGAGTTAAATTTTACGCCAACATTTAAAACTTTGGATGTCTTTAGTATCAAATAAGTGTCGGCTTATATTGAACAGTGTCCAATGTCGAGTCGTAAAACCAGTATTGAATATCCATTATGTCACTGCATGAACTCAAATTAATCAAAATATTTATGGTCATTGTATCAACTTTATTTAAATGATTCTTGTTGTGGTTCGTTTTATGGTGCATTACTTCTATTCTCATTAATTTTAACGTAATTTAATTAAATACACAACACAATTTTACGAGAATAATATATGTTATCGGTTGGGCGGCTTTATATGTGAAAAAAATATTTACCCGTTAAATACATACAGTCGCGTCGGTGTGAAATAAATCGCTCCCGTGAACGACATCCATTGAATGTAATATATGAATGTTGAAACAAATTGGAAAATTAGTTTACGCAAAAAGTTTATAAATAGTCTTATCTTAACATGTAAACCATCTGACGATATATTATTTAACGATATTTGTTTAAATAATATCACTACATACCTTGATGTTCTGTTCACACTTTCTAAATTGTAATAACGTTCTTTGGTTTCATAAACATTTATTATTCTGATCTGATTAGTGATGAATGTCTAACTGCATTCCAATCAATCATTTGGAAACTGACTCATTAAAATGTATTATCACGAAATTAAATGAATTCTCGGTTCAAGATTTTGCTTTCTTACAGTGATGAAGAAATGAATTAAAAATGGAATAACTAAACGATTTATTAGAAAGTGTGACGGTTCGAGGGAGGAGATGTGAGTTTATTAAAGATCCGTGATGAGCGATGTGGAAAATTGTAATGTCGCCGCACCGTCAGCGGGCGGGGGGGCGGGGGGGCGGGAGGACAGAGGACGTCCCGCGACGCGACATCTACCAAACGGACTTGCAAAGACAATTCGGGGATGATAATGATTATATCGCCATTTAATATTACACCCCATATAGTCCGGAAAATCCCGCTGTTTTATGGAGGCGCCTCAAAACCGCGCAGATCGAAAATCGGCTCGGTTCAAAAATCCTCGTTTAACATTTTCCGGCGTTGACATTAAGGGCGCTTATTGCCCGCAGGCCGGGGTTCTCCTTATGTGTTCTTGATACCCGGGCCCCCTCCCCGTGATCATTGTGTGTTCTCAACTGTGAACTTCAGTCACTGGAAAACCATTTCCCCGCCGCCGACCGACTTTTGCCATCACCGGCTTCGGAGTTTGTATTAACTTTCCTTATAGCGAACGGTTCCGTACCTGGGCCATTACTGTTAGCACACACTGCGAGGATTTCTCTAGGGTTTTTCTTCCGGAAAATTTATTCCTCACTACATTTAAAATAATGTACATATTACAATTACGTCCGTTTAATCCGACACGGTCGCCCAACGGTTTGCGCTAATTTGTTTTGATTTTTTAAATCTGCATCTATACCTACATAATTTGTAACTTTTTAGGGAAATTCATTTTCCTCGAATTGATATTATCGCGTTTATGGCGCTTTTAAATTTAAAGGTTTACTAATTTTAATACATATATTTTTCAAAATTAATAATGAATTTTAAAGTACCTATAATAAATTCTGGCATAAAAATTGCTGCTTTTGAGACCTCTCAATAGTACAAGTAAAAGACAGATTATTAATTAAATTTATTAAAAAATTTAACTGATATTTACAATTTCGTTTCTATCCGACAACAGATGTCACGCAAAAATATCTATAATCGTAATTTTCAAAAATGTATATATTTTATTAGTACTGTTTATACAAAATACACACTCCAATTAACGATTCTCATTTCTTATTCGATAAAAATGATAATTTATATGTCCCATAAAAAAATTCACGTGGCCTAGAGATATAACTGCTCGGTGTAAAGTTAGGTACATTTAAGCGAGTACCCCAACCAGAACTTCTCAGCGGGTAGAACGCTGCCATCTATCGGTGCGAGCAATAAGTGGAATACGGATAGAATCCCCGAAAAACTTTCATGTGGCGGAAAGCTTTTGAGTATATTTTACAGTTCCAGCGGATCGTTCTTTATAAACTTTGGCGTTGCTTCTCTTTGCAACGCTTCGAAGTATTACACAGCATGGGTTATCTATATTAAATACTGTATTATGCCGTGTGGTGTATTAGTGGCCGAATATTTGTCATTTTTTTATTATTTCATATGTAAAACGGTAATACGCACGTATTATTACAATAACTTAATATACTAATTTATTATATGTTAATATAATGTTGTTTTATTTAAGAATTATTTAAATATTAAAAAAAGATAAATTAATAATGCAATCTCATCTAGGGTTACAAAAATAAAAAGGACGAAATCTATTGAAATAGAGGACATTTCAAAATAAAACAAAATTAAAAATATTATCTTTAATTGCATATTATATGAGAAACAACAAAAAAATAAGTGGTACATGTTTCTGACACGTGTCGTACCACGCTGCAGAGAATATGTTTTTTCCTATATATATTGTCTCGTTGGTACATACATGTTTATATACTAAATTTACTAAAGCTACTTCAGATGCGTTATTTTTACATTCTGAGAGAGCCTTCGATAAAACGCATATTTATATTAACAATCTCATGTATCGGATTTAAGAATGAAATCAGATCTCAAAGTTGGTTGTATTTACGTGATCGATGATCAGATCTGAGTGTGTATGTCTATTAACCAAAAAAGGAGGATATTTTAAGGTAGAAAGGGTGGGGGGGCACTATATTTTAATGTGGAAAAGGATGACGTGTCCTCCTTTTGGATACCACATGGCAACCCTAGTCTCATCCGACTAGAACGCAAAATAAATCCATTACTTTTTTAATAACATTCATCGTTCGGTTGTTACGTGAAGATGAATAAATTATTTAAAATCGTTAAAAATATTTTCTTTACCGCTATAAAGCACACAATTTCTAGTCGGTAAATATATTTTACGAAATATTTATCTCTTAACAGTCAACAGATTCATATCGCCTTTTCACATAATTACCTAGCAGCCCCGGGGTATACAATCACATTACGGGCACATAACTAGTGCTGCCCTGTTCACTGTTCGCCCGTGGGTATGTGTGTGTGCAGGGGTAGAATCTTAGACTCCCAAGGGCCGCATTAGGGGTGTGCGACATTAGCCGACGATATTACCTATTAACTCACCAAACACGGAGTTCCCTACCCGGGCGAATAAGTTCCTGATTTCTACATCGTACTATTGGCAAATTCACAAAATGTTCCTGGAATATTTGATTATACATTTATACTAAAATTAAATTAATAGTGCCTACTTCGAAACTTGTGATCAAATATATTTTTGTAATCTCTAAGTTAAAACAGGAGTTCTGACCAAACTTTGAAATCGGTATTATTTTTTTAAATGTATGAGTATTTTTAAAATTGATGCTAAAAATAATCTTTAACTGACTCAATGGAAAAAATATTTTCTGAAATTAAAAAAATATGAAACGCATTCTCAAAAACTTGTTCAGTGTCTTAGTTCGTTAATATCGTGAAGGCTGAACAAATTAGGAGTGAACTAACTAACAAACTCACTATCACGCCGTTTCCCCGCAGGGGTAGGCAGAGAGGATAGAGCGCCACACTCTTCTGTCCTGACACACAATTCAACAACAGGAGTGAATGTAGAGCTACAATGGTCTATATAAAGGGTCGCTGGGGTGGTTTGGTCAGCGATGACCGAGGAGAAGATGGTGTATTAGGCGAGTTTTAAGTTAGTGCTACAATTATGATAGAAATATGGCCACGGTCATAACAATTTATTAGAAAGCGTACAATGTAAATTGTTGATATAAACGAACTATAAATCAGGCATCTCAGTTGAATATTAGGATTATATTGAATATGTCAGCAGGTAAACTGTCCTAATGTTTGACGAACTGTCATAATGTTGGACGAACTGTCATAATATTGGACGAACGGTCATAATGTTGGATGAACTGTTACTGATCGGATTTTATTATATACAATTTTCAGCCACTTCATTGATTATCCACATTTGCTAGCTAAAATAAAGTTTCTTATTTGTGCCCATTATAATGCGAGTGATTTAAGTCACGTTTCTTTCGTTTCGGGATATATACAAGTTTGCCTTTGAATTGATTAAAAAATATTTTTATATTACTAAACACAATGTTTCAAAATTTATTCAGTCTACTAGATTGATAATTTATTTCGACATATAAATGTTGCACGTAGCTTATAAGGAAATAAAATATTTAAGTTTGAAATGACTAACTCTATTATAAAAAAAAACACTAGCGCAATACCGTTGAACGTCGTAACAATACACTGAATATAAAATTTTCAAATTTTTCACAATTGTTACAATTTGCATCGTATTCTATTAATTTAAAGCAATGTGACGCGTAATAATTGATAAACTAGTTTTTTTCAATTCCTTGACTTAGACCACTTTCATAATAATGGGCATATTTTACAACTCAAGTAAAATTATTAATTGATAATCATTATTTTAATATCGATTATCTACTCACTATTATCCAAACGCATTAACTTGGAGATCCTTTTCCTGGGCCAATTGATATAATAGTGAAGTAGATTTTATTTTCCAATTATATTACTTATCGCAAAGCCAGATACTTACGAGGGGCAAGTAAAAAAATAAGGTTCCTACATTTTTTTCAGGTATAAGGTATTTTTTATTGCCAATAAATAAGTAAACCATCTGCAAGCTTGTACTTTATTCAATGTTTCTACATAGTCTCCTTATTTTTGTATTCATTTTTCCTGACGTGTTATGCTCTTCTGAAAACCCGCTTCGAAGTATTCCGCCGCTTGGCCGCCTATGAACTTGGTGACCGCTTCTTTCACCTTTCATTGGTAATTGAAGCGATGTCCAACCATGTGTGCTTCAAATTACGGAACATGTGGATGTCGTTTGGGAGGCAAGTTAGGGCTGTAGGGGGCATGGTCAAGCAAATTTCAGCGAATTTGTCCTGTGGGCGTTGGTCTGTCGAGAGACATGCGTGGCGAGCGCACAAATTGCGATAACCAAGTTTATCGGTCAAAATGTTGTCGATGTTTTTTCACAAAACATCAGGACCTGGACAGAAGCTCCCGAAGCGTTACTCTCCGAACTTCGAGGAGAATGCGCTCAAACGTCGCCACGACTTCGTCCGACACGATGGCATCCCACTCCTTTTACTCGTCGGGGACGTCTGTGCGTCTTCGGAGAAACTACCCTTGCACCATTTGCGGGACGTGTTGGACGTGATGCAAGCTGTGCCATAAACTTCTTCCCAACTGTCGAAATGAATGTTCAACAGGTGTAACTTCTTCGCGTTTAAAATCAGAATCACCGAACGGATTTCACACCTGCGGTAACGGCGAATGCAGGTTCCATAGGGATGCTGTAGGCACTTTACTGAGCGTCGCAGGGTTTGCTCACGGTAGTGGGGATGTAGTTAAGGGGGAAAAATCAAGGCGGTGTTTGCCGGATTTCGCTCATCTCGCGTGCGAGTGTACAGCGTAAGGAACCTTTTTTGTTATTGGCCCTCGTAATAAACAGTATTATGTACTTAATAATAGTACTATTATTTTAAACTTTTATAAAAAGATTTTAAAAATGTGTTTGTGTAATTATGTATATATGCATTTTGATCTGTGTATGAATGAGCGTATTTAAATAAAGTATAAAATAGTTGAAGTGGTTGACAGACAGATTTTAGGAATGCATTCACTTAACTTAACTTTCAACAAATTAGTCGACGTGTGAAAAATTTTCATTTGCAACTTGACATCATCCAATTAATAACACTATACCTCCCATACATTTATTTACAAAACATAGGTTTCTGTATGAAACGGGTGTCTGTATATTTTTTTAATTTTGAAAATATTTTATAACTATCTTTATAAACTATATATTCATTTAAATTTACATTTAAAAATATTTAATATATAAACATTTTTAATGTGAAATTATTAATTATAATTACTAACTTTATTATTAATTCATTTTTATTATACAATTATTAGAATGCACTTTCAATTTGCGTACTGTCAAAAAAATAGATTAAAAATATTAATTGGATATGTAACTTTGTGATCAGGAAAAATATTTAAAAATGAAAAAAGTTACCGCTGTGCTATATTATCTGTTAAATAATTTGATAGTAGAATTGTATAAAAAAGCCCACCTAGTATAAATGGCTCAACTGAAGCAATATATTAATGTAAAGATAATTTATAATTTATAACTCTTCGTATTTTTGTCATTTATGTTTTTAAAATAATTTCTATACCTTTTGGGTTAGTGTGGTCTAAGATCTTTGCTTTGTAGAATGGAAGTAATATAACGTTTGTATTATACAATGCTTACATATATAGTATTCAAATGTCTCGCTACTATTTACATTAAAGAATATTCAGCCTTGATTTATTATTCCCACGCAGTCGCCATTTCGTTAATTATCTCTTACGAACGTGATTATTTCCGCACGAGGAGTGCTTCAGCAATATCCTAATTGTTACACATTATCAACGCTGCGACTAGCGCTTTCTTGTAAACATCGATGTTACAGATCGTCATTTGATTATTCGGCATTACCCATTCAACTATTAATAACCTCGTATCTGATTGGCAGATCTACATGTGCAATACAATGACAAACAATAATCATTCCTAATTAAAATATTCACAGATATTAGTCAATGATACAGTGGAATCCGGATATTATAATCACGAATAATATTATCAATCGTTTATTGTTATCACTATTAGTCGGTCCTGAAACACCGTATATATAATTTCTTTAAAATAATCCGCCTATTACAATCAAACTTCAGGTACTGTTATTAATACGTGGATACAGAAGATGTACATTTTTAGGAAATTCCTACAAAATAATCCTTACTGATGTTGACTCTAAATTATCAAAAGAGAGTGAATATATTATACATACAGAAGAAGAAACTTCAGAAGATCTTCGACGTGGTATACAATATAGAGCAACACACTTTGAAAAACAATATGAATATGAGAATTATATTCAGGTGTTAATAAATTCAATTACAATTAATAAATTTTAATGTTTTTAAAAATAATGTTAAAAGAAATGTAGTTTTAGATAAATAGTTGATAATTTAGTCGTATTCCTTTTTAAATAAATTGTGTCCAATAAATATTTTTTATCTTCTGCGTAATATTTTCAGCCGGCTATTGTTATCAAAAGTTATTGGTCCCATAGTGATAACAATAAGCGGATTCGACTAAGGTGTATTGAGTAATTAATGGAATAACTTTTATTTACTTCGTCAATCTGTTTATTGGTATTTTTGATTATTGTTTGAAACCTTAAAATTAAAAATTTTAGCAAAATTTATCAATATGTATAACTAATAAATAAAATCATAAACATAAAAGCGCCGTAATATATAATATTATAAAGTTATATATATAGCAATAGGGTAAATCAACAATTGCAATTAAAATAAAAAATACGCTCAGAATGTAGATTCAAATAATTACTACATTTGATAGAAATCGAATAAATGACTCAATTAAAACAAGTACTTACTCCCCACCGCTGTGATATCCATTTTTTGTCGTCTATTAGACTATTTTCCATTAAAGACTATTTTCCATTAGACTATTGTCCATTAAATTATAATAACTGACTGTAGGTATTTTTAATAATCATTTCTATTTAAAAATAAACACACGCAGAGTTCAAAATATTTTCGTATTTACGCATCAAATGTTGAACATTGTTTTTCGTAATATTTCGGAAGCTACAAAGTGTTCATATTTTAGCCCAATCAACAGGACGCAATTTCACTACGTTTCCGAATAATCCTAACGTGTGATAAAAAACGTGGCGCCAATTTTAAATTTGTTTCGAATTCTCGTTAGGGTGACCCCGATGACGTCACGCGGGCATTTTCGGAACAACAAACCCCTGTTCCGAGTGAAATATCCCATTATTTCCAGTTCAAACACAGATTGGCTGCAGATCAACAACGCAATGTTACGCTACCGAGACGGTCAAGTGTCCGACAAATTAGAACCACCGAGTAAAAAGATAGAAAATATATTAAGGTACACTCAAATGACAAGTATGTTAACAATTTACCTATTTATTTATTGTGGTTATGCGCTACGTTATCATTATTTTTAGAATATAATTATTTTAAAATTTGGCGGAAAAATTGTTAATTTATTAATTTTCATGGAATAATTTTATACATATGTAACATAAATATTTTTATATTTAGTGTACATAATAAATGGATAAAAATGTGAATAACAGACAAAAAACTAAGAATCAGTTAGCCATTTTGGACAAAATGTTGATCAAGTCATTTGCTCGCCAAATGTGATTTAGTGATTTCGTTATTTTTGTTTATTACATCAATTTAATCCCTTTCGCTAAAGGCTACGAATATCGGGTCCAAATAACAGAAATGCTCCGCTCACGAGATGCAATTAACTTTTGAACCATAACAATACACGGACAAAACAAAGGGACCATTGTTTTAAAAAGCCCCCCACATGTGCAGTCGGTAATGAACGGCCTACCTTACCGACCCGACAACACATCTTTTTTGAAAATCAAAAAATGGCAAGAAGCCTCCCGAGTTACGTTCTTATTAAAAAATTTACGAATATATATACATTATTGTACTAATGACGGGTATTCATATTGTAAGCTGGTTAATAAAATCATTCATTATATTTAACTTGTGTGTCTGTCCAATAAACACACTACGATCAAATATATGCACGCCTCTATTTTGTTTACTGTTAATAAAATATAAATACTTGCTTGTTAGTAAGATTACATCACTTAATAAAAAATCTGATTATTAGTTAGCTGATTGATCAACATTAATTGATTTTATTTTATGCAATATGAGGCGTATTAGAAGACTTCCACTAATGATGAATGAAAAAACAAAATGTATGTAGTGTATCTGGAAATTGGTCGACTCGTGAAATATTAGAGACCAGCCCGAAAAGTGAAAGTGAGGCCTATTAATTTATTGTTTGTTTCGACGCCACAAAATACATGAGCGCTGAACCCGGAGGAGACCTTCATTCGTGGTCAACTTTTTTAACATTGTACAGATTCGAATGTTTTAATAAACAAACGAGGAACCGGTAATCTCGATCTGTGTACATTGAAAATGATCAAAAGAGTGCCACAATAAATTGGCTTCCCCGCGTGCGACCACCTCGAGGTGTAGGGTGTCGAGTGTAGAGGCGGAGGAGACACTCACACACCGATGTTTATGGAATTCCGTCAGATTGTAGTTAAATCTTGATATACAGCCCTAAGCCCCACTGACAATGAGGAGAGAAGATCAAACCAGAAGATATCGCCTCGGTGTATAGCGTGCCTATACTTCAGCGGAGGATTGGCCGCTCTTAACGTAGAAAGAATACAAGTACCACAAGTTATGCGGACGTCTTTAATACGGGGCTTAGTCCCGTGGCCCGTCGTACCGGCTTCACTTTGTTGGGTTTTATTACTTTAATACAACTAATACATTACTCTATTGAAGAAGCGGACACACCGCGACTTAAGTCGAGGAGATCACTCAGATATTTCGCAATGAAAGGAGCAGATCTTCGGATGGGGTATGAATTATCGCCACCACAGATTTTTATCTGCAGTCGAATTAAAAGCATCTTGATTAATCATTTGAAAAGCGACCAACCGCATTGATTTAAAGAATGTCTTTTAAAAGGGTTCTGACTCTTTTGATCTTATAACATAAGTGATACGTCACTCAGCACACCGTGTGGATGTTGCTATCATTTAACGTTTTGACACTTTAAACACACTACTTTTAAATACACCAAATTTGATACCACAATAATATATTACAACCTCAATTTACTTATATTAAAAACAATGTAATAACAATTTGCAGGATTAGTATGTTTATTATGCATTTATAATCAAATTTATTCTGTAATGTGATTTTTCTAAATATTAACAATTATTTTTCTTTGATTTCAGGTAAGTTTACATTCTTCGCACTTAACGCACTCTTACAACTTAATAAGTAAGTTATTATAAAATTCTTTATTAATTGGATACCGTTATATAAAATCTCCCAAATTAATAAAATGATGCAAATAATCACGAGTTCAGTTTCTCTCGCCTTTAACGGATAGTGTACCTCGCACACCGTAATATGTTAAGGGTCAAATCCGTGCAGGTACATTGCGCTTAAGGTCAAAATGTTTTACCTATCGCCTTTCGATTACGGCAAATTACTGCAATTTGCCATCGAATTAACAATTATGTTGAGAAAGGAAAGGATTATTTAGGAGAGGAGAAAAAACCGATGGTCTTTTGTTGTGAAATTCTTCGGGCATGACCGAACTGTGGCGTTCACTGAGACGAAAATTACAGCCAAATTCCCCTTTTCCTGTGCTAAACTGTGTTGGCAAGGGTAGTGACGTTCCTTGCGAATGGTTTTGTTTAATTCGCATTTTGAAAATTATTAACACAGTATTTTTATTCCGATTATAAATTTTATTAATAATTTTTTCAAACAAATATCAGATATCTTATAGAGACAAAGTTATTTTATTATTCTATTTAATGAAAAACATATGAAAGTATAGAGTAATTACAGGGCTTGCGACCTGTCTTCGGCTGGCTTAAGTGATCACTTTGTATATAACATACACCAATTCTCATCTCTCAATCTCCACATTTATCAAATTTTGAAAGTTGTATATACGAGTATGTTAGTATGTGAACTCGCTTCGAGTATCACTACACCATCGCCATCTATGGATCAAATTTGATCATTCGTTTTTGCCTTTTTTTAAACAGCATTTATGTCATCACTATGAGAATCTGATTTTATCGAAATTAATTTTAAAGCAATATTCTTACCCCATACTTTCATATATTTTACATTAAATATAATTTAAAAAATGGTTTTGTCTCTATAAGTAAATATCCAGTAATTGCGTGTTCTTGGACATACTCAAATATTCCAAATAATTTTTTCGTTTGAAGTAAATATTTTCGGACCAAAGACATATTAAATTGTTGATGTTTGGTAAATCTACATAGCCAGAGTTTAACGTGGATTCACGATGCCAGTAACGATTGAAGCAAAATTTGACCAGTGATGACATAATCTGTGATTGGTGTTCGACTGTAACGATGATTGGTAACTGTGATTTAGTTTCTAATGTACCAGATATAAACTTTTCGAATTACGAATAATCATAATTACGAATCGTCTTTACAATCACAACCAATGACAATTATTACAATTTATCTCATCACTAACTAAAACCCACAACAGCGTGAACAGCGAGAGTGCGTTAAAACAACATTTGGAGATGATTTCATATTATTAGATTGTTTAGAATTTTTTTAATTATGGGTTTTTAATCATGTACATGTCTTTAAAAGAGGAAGTTTTGCACATAAGCTGAATAATTAGCGCTATATATTGATAAAACTCAAATTTTAAAATTCATCTCAGAGTAATACGCCCGCGATATGTTAGTTGCTTTACATATGATTAAATTATTAGACCAGGTTGCTTAAGTAGGTTTTACACTCTCACGATCACATTTAATAATTCGTATTGTGTCAGGCAGTCGCTCGAAAGTATTAATAATTATTATGTAACGTCCCAGACTCGATCGACAGTCGCAACACCGCCCGTCACCCGGGACATTGGGACATTTACCATTAAGTGGACTTCCCCGATTTATTGTGTCAAGGCGGATGTTCTCCATTTAACACTTTTGGGTCATCCTGTATTTGTTCCATTTGCGTATATCCCGGGCACGGTGCCAGGCCGAGAACTGTTTTTCAAAACAACCGAATTCAATTATTGCCATTCCCACCGCCGGCCTGTTGGCTCCGACCACGCTCCGGCGTGCGCACGTACATTCCACCGTACAAGCGACTTCACCAGTTAAGGCTACTCGGAGTGGATGCGCAAACTTGATATTTCAATTGCCTTTCATATCGGTAATTCTGTTGTCATTTGTTGTTAGTTAAATATGTACTTTAAAAACAATACCGTGTGTACAATACAAATCCCTGTGTGGTACCCTGTGTCGTCGCTAAATGAAGGTCTCAGGAACAATCTGCCACAACATCTATGTTTA
This sequence comes from Eubasilissa splendida, assembly GCA_031772225.1. Lineage (NCBI taxonomy): Eukaryota > Metazoa > Arthropoda > Insecta > Trichoptera > Phryganeidae > Eubasilissa > Eubasilissa splendida. The sequence continues at coordinate 14,177,064 of CM062861.1, read as the reverse complement.
AAATGTTATTGTAGTTTCATTTAAAGTTTCCGTTTTGGAATTGGTATCTCTTCTAGATTTGATCGCGTTTATTGTAAATGGTTTCCTTGAGAAAACCTAGACCGACATTTCGGCATGACATCATGTGTCATTGCAAAGGCTATGCATCAAAAGTTAAAAATAGGTTGACTTCGAACTAAATTAATTCAATTGTTTGAGATTCATATCTCCCGCGAAAAAGTAGGTACCGTTATAGCGTAACTTTTGAGACAAAGCCTTGACAATGGCATGCGTTATGGTGCCAAAATATCGGCCTAGGTTTCCTCTACAAAAAAGTGATATAACCTATAAAAGATCAGTTCCATATATATTAAAATAAACAAAATCTTGTTTTAAAAAATATTTTTTAATGTTAGGTCAGTAAGTTTAAGTGAGAAAATCAACAGAACCGCGAGCTTTATTCAGTAGTGATAAACACATTTTCAGATGAGTATTTCTGTGTACCTACGTGTGTCTTTCATCTTGGAGACTGAAGTATTGCATCTAACAAAGTAATTTGGCGTTTACAGCTTCCCTTCCGCGCACATTCAAATCATCATACTAACTGCGAAACATCAAAGACTTCGCTTATAAAACATCATTATAGTAGGTCTCCAACATTTGTTTTAAATGATGACTTGTGCCGTGTAGCTACATTAAAAAAAAACATTTTTAATATTAAAAGCGAATGCTTCTAATATTATTTATTTGTTCGCGTATTAAATTAACTTTTGATAAAACAAATATATATGTATATATGTTCGATCCATTAAGACATGTCTCTTCATTTTTCTTAATGCAACGTGCGCTCCTGGGAATGTACGAGTATATTGTGTTTGCTTGGCCCGTTCAAGCATCTGATCTCCCCCGGCCCGCATCTTCTTCCGGACCCCAGGGAATACTACCACTGCACTAAATTGAAATAAACATTTCCGTTTTACTTTTTTACCCCCCCATCTCCTTGTCGTGTACTTTAGTTAACTGTTTTTTCTTCATGTTTCCCTGTTTCTGCTATATTTCAAAAAATGTTCTGGTTACTGACCATTCTCAAACCTTAGTATAAATTCGTTTATGATTTAAAAATGTATTAATTCATAATTGTTAAATTACCGTCATACTTGACGGACACTTGAGCCCTCGGACCAAATGGGCTTGAATAAAATAAAGCCTCAAATTATTATATAGTTATCACTGTACATTAATGTACCTCTAAATGCACCGGTCTCGTCCTAATATAACAGTTTTAAAGATGTTTTAAGAAATATACCTAGTTTAAAAAATATATTTTTTACTATTTGTGAAATAATAGCGTGAAAAATAGATGATGAATCATTTTTCCATCCAACTGCTACTATTTAGTTTGTTTGAAAAGGGCGTAACCAATACACCGAGTTCCAGAATAAGCGTTTCATATACACTTTTATATTGCGAGAGTATCCCTTTCAAGTAAAGTCTTATCAATACCAATTTCGTGAAAGTTCATAAAAATTGCAGGATGTACGTACGATGGTGGAATATGAGATTTAATTTTGTCCGTTCCTTTTAGTTTGGAAACTTTTTCTCCCGCTAATAACATATTTATGTGAAGATTCCGAGGAGCACATAAGTGCTAAGAGACAGAAAAAGACACGATGGAGGCTTTGGGTACATACCCTATTGGATTCCACTATATTTCGGGATAGCTTGGCTTTCACGGTCTCTGAGGAAATCATTGGGAAGGCAACCAGAAAATTTACCGCATCTCTCCCAATGGAAATATACCTGCAAATCTATCTGCGACCCGGGTAGTCGGGATTCCTATATATTTATTTTCTGTTCTTTTAAACACTTTATCACCAATTTACGAATACATTATTTTAAAACCTTCTTAAATAATAAATAATAAACCAAATAAATTTATATGCTATTTTAACTATATTTAAAAACTGGGTATTATTACCTACTTTCCATTTAGAAAGAACAATTGTATTAGTGTGAGTACCACACGTAATATGCACATTGTACAGTGTATTAATGCGGCTCTGCGTTTTAATTGGTCGAGCGGGGTTGTTGTTTGAAATTAGTTGAAACACTGCCATCCACAAAAAATATGTATGAATTTTGTATATTAGGAAAGTTTATATTTATGTTTATATCTGTTAATTTTTTATTGTATTAATTGTATTTTAACGTGATTACCAACATTTGTCTTAGTTTAATGCATTTGTTGGTTTTTCCATTGTTATTAATATATAACTACGTATTTACACTATATTTATATATATAAATATTCCTAAAAGCATCATATGTTCCAATAAACCATTTTTTCTCTATACATAAATATACTCAACTCTATTTCTATCACACATGCAGACGGAAAACATAAAATATATATCGCAAAAAAAACGGTGTAGTACCTACATGAACATTTGAGTTCTACGTGTATTATGTTCTATTTTCTACGAGTTTTCCGGCACCATGTTTTAATTTAATATTTTTAAAAAATCATGTTTTTGAAACGAGCTGTTACACACACTAATACAATTGTTTTTTTCTAAATGAAAACTGGTCTAATCATGTAGATCTACCTACGAATACATGGATGAATTCCATAATATTACAATTTTTATTGATTTTCCTTAAATATTTCCTATAAAGCATTTTTATATATTTAGCGCTTCGTTTAATTAAAATTATATTATTTAAACAAGCGAGGTAATCAAGAATATAAGGATGAATTTAAACGCATAACCACCATATTAATGGGTACTTTGATCATCAGCATAACTAGAATTGCAATTTTACAGCAGTGCACTTCGGCCGTTTTCCCAATAACCACTCTTAGCAGTAGTCACATCGAATTTGTTTATGATAAGGATCAGATGTGACTATCGAGTCGTAATGAGAACCTGCCTGGTTCAACGACATCGCAGAGGTCGGCCTCAACCATCCGCGTTCCCTGCGGACACCTTACCTTATGCACATTGCTTTATTTTGATACTTTCAAGCATATTATATTCAATTTAATAAAGTAAATATGTAAATTTATACAAAATTAATAACAAGCAAGAACAACGTAACGATACCGGAATACCTAGTGAGTTTGTGAGCAAATAATATACAATAAAACACTTTGAAGTATCGAAATACATTTACAATGATTTTTTTTAAAACAATACGAATCCCTTGTTTCGAATAACACACACTATCTAATACAAATAATAACATTGTTTCATTTATACGACACCGTTTTCGTAAAAATTTATCAACTAACAAGATACCGGGATAAATTAGTTACTACTAAATATTTTTATGATAGATTTTTTCCTATTTAAATTTTTAGTTGATTAATTTAATTTGTATTAAAAATACCCCAGAATTATGTTCTTAGTCTTATACTAGTATTTAAAATTATTATGGGAAAGATTTTGTGAAAAGTTACGTTTTCGGTCTTTTTTTAAATACATGCACTGATGCACTATTCCGTATTATAAAAGGAAAATAATTCCAAACTTTTGGGACAGCTACTCAAATATCGTTCACTGAACTTAGTCTTTTGGCAATGGTTGATCGACTCTACAACCCTATATATTATATATGTATAAAACAAAATGAACATTTCAGATAAATAAAACAAATTTGTACAAAATTAATATAAAATCTAATAATAAATCATTATATTTAACATTTTAAAATTAATTTTAAACAATGTCTAAATGTATCTGACGTAATAAATACGATAATTGTAATTTTAAATGATTATGTATCATCTATCTTTAATTTTCTGAAAATCTGTTCAAATATTTTCAATTTTTCAGTTCGCCATCTTCTTTGAAACTATACTCAAATAACAAAAGCTTGCTGCAAGTAACAAGGAATATGTGGCTATAATATATTTTTTAAATGTGGTTCTCACATCTGTTCAAAAGCGATTGATAGATGTTGTACATAATTTTATATCTAATTCGAAACAGGTAAAACTTGACATTTGTCCGTTCTGCCATTGTCTAATTCACGAAGGTCTCGCGACTCGGATCGCATGCGGGGAGCAATTTAATTGAATTAAGCCAGTGATTACGCATGCACCTTGCAGACCACAAACCGAAATGTTTGTTGAAAAATACATGCACTTACGGCGATAAGTTAAGTTGACCGCAACATTTCCCGCGCAGGACCACACCTGTACAGAGACACTGCCACGAAGATTGACGGATGTACAAGGTGAATAATGGAAATCGATCGCAGTTGCTTTAGATAATTTGTGTATTTTCCTCTTAAATGCTTAATTCCGCCCATAAATCAATTGCCTGTAGATCGTATGGTGATGCTATATTTTGTCGTTATTTTAAAATTAATGGTGCATAATGGGCAATTTAAAGATAACGTCTAAACATAAAACATATTTTAGATATAATTACTATTTTTTTGAAAATTGATTGCTACTCCACATCTGTCCTGAAACTCTGTCAATATTTTGTGGCAATTTTTGATTTATCTTTAATAATTACCCTTTATTTTACTTTGTACCTTTTATACTGCGGTATTTTTTTAAAGTTAAGAAGCACGCGAGTCTTTGATTCTAATTTCGCAATTACCAAAAAATGTCGTTTTAAATTTATATGACTCAGCAAGTAACCGACGCCGAAAACAATTAATATTCAGAAAACGGAAGAGGGAAACAAACAAAACCACAAAGTGGGCCAGTTAACTTCCAACCCTTCTTATTATGTAAAGAATAATCATAGGTCACTTAGGGTTGAAAGTTGGAAGCAATTGTCATAAGGCTGTGCGGCCGCGAGGCCTTTTGGGGAAACAAAAATTTAACATTCCTTCTCTTATTGTAAATGGGCAATCGCAGCAACCGCAGTTGGGGGACTCGTGCTGTCAAGTACTATTCTAAATTATCGACTGCGGTTTCGCTTTTATTTTATTCCTTGTTTCGTCAAATTCTATATGTGCTGTAAAATCAAGTTTAAAAAAATAATTAACACGTACAAACCATCGCTTTCAGTTATTAATTTTAACACCATAATGTTTAATAATTTCTTGGTAAAGCGTTTATCGTAATTTATTTTTATTTATTAGACTTTATTGACATACATGTTTTTGTTGTAACAGAGGTGAATATATTATATTGCAATTAAGTATAATACTCGTAGTTTATTGTGTGGGATGGAGTAGAATCCACCTCTGATATATGCAGCATTGCTCTGGCTACTTTGCTAGACTGCCGTCTGTGTTAAAGTAGCCAGTTTTTTTCATGCTATTGTGGTGTTATTTAATTCAAAAAATATGGAAATACAGGAATAAAATATATATGTATATATATGTGTGTGTGGTGAGAGTGTTGTAAAACTAGTGAAGGTATTGTATTATGATTATGTTGGAATGTTAAACAGCGATGCTTCTGATTGATTTCAACTCAATTGGATCATATATTCGGTCCACATTTGTGTATAAAGACATACAACAATTATTCTTGGTAGAGAGTTTTCAATTTGAGCTTTGATGCATGACCACGTCCTTTTTGTTTTCATCCATCGGACAGAAAGATCAGATGTCATTTTTTCCGTTGTATCTTCTCTCCTGATTCGACTATCGATAGTAACCAAATATTTTTTCGATCGATTTTTTTTTTGTATATCTTTCTAATTAATTAATTTAATTGGTATTACAAAATACTACAGAATTTTGTTTTGAAATTGCAAGGGAACTATTACTACGTTCATTAAAACAAATACTTCCTTACAGCGAAATATTTGTTCAATAAAATAATATAAATTTAGTAGGGTTAGGTTAGGTTAGGTATTTTTTATTATTGTAATGCACAAACAATTCGTTTTATGGAACAAAGTATTTATAATAATACACTGTTAAATCGTACCCAAATTCACAACAAAAATGTGTTTTCATTAATAATATATAAGTTGTATCAAAGTTTATCCAAAATTTAAAAAATACATATTTAATTCTGGTGACTCCTAGCGTGTATTACTCAGAGGTATTTGAGATTCATCGCAATATAAACCTGATTGCATTTAAAAATGGAATAATAGATGTATCAATAATAAAAAATTGGTTGATATAGCGAAGCCAAATATTTTTTTGAAAGATTATTTGTATATCTTTCTTATTGATTAATTTAATTTGTACTAAAAAATATTACAGAACTTTGTTCTAAAATTGCAACTATGCAACAAAAATATGCTCCCATCAAAAATTAACATCAAATGGTCAATCTTTTCTGTAATTGTTTAATTTTGTAGTACGATCGTTTAAAATCGACTTTTCGAGGAGATCGGGGAGTCTCGGCGACAGGGCGCGCGCACACGGGCAGTATCGCCCTATCGATGATTTGAACCTGAATCAATTATTTCCCCGTGGCGGCGCGCACAAACGGGTCCGCGGTCACGCGAGCCCCGCGCCCGGTCTCGCCCCTAACGGACGACACCGGCATCTGCGTAGGGCCAGGCATGACCACGCCAATATGGAATAAGTGCGAGAGCTCGCCATCTAGATTCTAGACGCAGCGCGACATGTGCAACGGCGGAAATACTCGAGTCGTGCAAAAATATAATTATTTATTTATATTCAGAGCCCCCGCCCGCTACGCTCGATCAAGGCGAGTACTGAGTAATAAATCTTTGCAAGCTAGTGGACGGTGCGAATCTTTAATTCCTCGCTCAAGGCATCAATAGAGAAGTAAAGCAACAACATCACGCGCTCTCTCTAAAAAACAATCAAATCTTCGTAAGACCACATTATGGGTTATGTATCGATTCTAGATATTTGGTTGTGATTGCGCGAAAGAAACTTTACGTATGACATCAATTTTACAAAAAAGATTTTATTAAAATGTACAAATGTCACTTTTGTAAAAAATAATGTATTTATTATTATTTTTTATAATGAATGTGTTTTATAATTTTAATATTGTTTTTAAAAATGTTTATGTATAATTTGTATGCTAGTTTATCATCAATCAGTCACTAAGTCTTTCATAAATTTTTGTCATGAATTAATTAAATAAATAAATAAATATTCGTCTGATCTCGACAAAGTTTTTGCTTTCAACAATGCATTTTTTTTAATTTTTGCACGACATCTAATTCACATAAACAATACATTACTATTTTTATCTTTATAATATATTTATTATGGCATATGGAACGGATGAATTAGGGTAGAATGGTAAGGAAGATATATGAAGCAAGTGTTGATGGCACCAGAAATATAAGACGTCCGCGGAACACTTGGCACGACCAGGTAAACCGGCTACTGGAGAATGGTCCTATTAGAAGCCTCAATAATCGGCGAGATTGTATGAATGCGGATGAGGCGAGAACTGTGTGTCAGGACAAAAGAGTGTGGCGCTCTATCCTCTTTGCCCACCCCCGCGGTGAAACGGCGTGATGGTAAGTTAGTTAGTTAGTTTAAATATATTTCACTATAAATGCTTTAAAAATGTATAAAATATATCTATACTTGAACCTTACCTACAAACATTACCAAATAGATTTTTGTTCATCAATTTTAAAATTTGTACGTTATGAATGATATTTACAATAATAATAAAATAAAAATTGAATGGTGTACATTAAAACTAAGGGAATAATTTGATAACTCAGTAAAAATATCAAAAATAACCAACACAAAGGAATTACAGAGAAACAATGTACTGCCAATTAATTATTCCTATTATGGAGATCACGGAACGACTCCTCAGATATTGGCTCCCGTCGATTGTCGATCTGAGATGGTTCAACGCTTCTTTTATGGAAATAATAATGACCCTGCTAAAAGCGATCCTACAATGTAAAATAAAACCGAAGTTAACTTTACGATGACGTCACGCGATTGAACTACAACGTTTCACTTGTCTTTGTTAATAGTTAAAGTTGCAAAACAACAGTAAAACTTCTGAATCATAGGGGAAATACCAAAAACGCATTCATTAGGAGAATATAGTCGGTCGGATATTCATATTTAAAAAAAGAACTAGTATAAAACATCGCGTGTGTTCACAGTGTAGGTATATTTCACCGGGAAGGACGAAATGAATGAAATTTTTAAGGAAAACATATTATTATTGTGAAGTTACAGTTTTTCAGAAGATATTTCTGTAATATTTGTAATACAAATAATTTGTATCAATCAATTAGAAAGACATGCAGATAAAATCAACTTTATCGATAAAATATTTTGTCGCTACCGGGATTCGAACCAGGAACCCTTCCTATCCGGAGAAGTGCGCTGACCATTACACCATATCAACATAGTAAAGTAACGATAAATTTTTGAACCTATACGTTTCACTTTCAAATTGGTACATATGTTATTTACATGTATATTTATATATTATTTATATATTATGTACATATCAAATTGGTACATATGTTATATGTTTAGCATTGTGCTTTGTGTGGATAAGTACTAGATATGTATTATTTTGTAATTCAATTTTTTAGATCGGTTCCGTGAAGGCACTGAATTCAAAAATAAATTCTATACTAATACTATATGAATTTCTAAAAAGTGTAGTTTATTGATACCTACCTAATTATATGTTTAGTCACTATGATTACGAGTATGCCCAATGAATACTTGTCTTAATTTATCAAGCCAATAATGGTATCATCCGTAGTTATAGGAAGCGACCGAAATAAATATTTTTCGAAATCGATCATCGCATGCAAGATTTATAAATGTACAAAAACAAGAGATTTTTGTCAGATGCAATATTTTTTTGCCCTTTGAATAATCTATAGTTTGGTCATCAATTTAATAGATTGTTTAGGATATGGAGAGTAAAATATAAACATCTTAACGAAAGCTCTAGATTCTTAAGAAAAGAATGATATGATTATAAGTAACTTATCTTGAATCAAGGGGTCGTGGTTAGATTCTCCTTAGGAGACCAGCAGGTTACTTGGAGTTCATCTTTCGTAATGTTGACTAGGCTCTTAAAAAATTGTATTTTTAGTAGATATTGAAGTATTTATTAATGTGTGCTCGTGTGAATAAAGAACATATAAATTCTTATAATATGGAAGACACTTCTCATTATCCTTTTTTTCATATATTCAATGCAATTCAATGTAGCGATTCATAAAACCATGAGTGTCGAGATCAATAGAAGAAGATCTGGAACACCACCACGAGCAACACGGATGGCTTCGGTCAGTCGCGATCGAAAGATTTGAACGTGATCAGGGATGCAGTTCAGAACAGTAGTAGTAAAGTAGAGCAAAATGATAACAGTAGCCGACAAAGAAGAAAATGATTTTCAATATAATTTAGTTCGTCTCGTGATATACCTTTTAGTAGACTTAATTAATTAAAGTATTATTTTATGCAGCAACAGATCTTATTCATACTAAGACCAATAATAAGTCTGAATCGTCCGATTGATCAGATCTCTAAATAAACAGTACACAGCTGACTGCAATTATCCTCGTGAAAGCTGTCCTGAGATCAGAAAAGCAGTTACCCCAGAGCGAAGCGACCATTTTGATGAATCCACCGGGGAACATTTACCGGCAAAACAGCGCTACAGTTTTGAAAGCTATCGCGGCCGAAGCACATCGGGACGGGAGGTAAACAACACCAGCTCGGGGTGAACAGTGAGCGGTGACGGTGGGCATGCACTCCTGGCGCAGTGCTCCGCGGGGAGATGCCGACATCAGATGCAAAGGGCGCCGATCGCGTGACTGGAGAGCGCCAGGGTTCGATATCCGGACATCCCTGCCAGACTAACTGCCTATGTTTATTGATTCGTCCAATGAACGTAAGGCTTATTATAGATAACTACTTTGAATCATCGTTTTACTCTCTCATTAGCTCGATCAACAATGGAGAGGCATGCAACGAAGCAATTAAAAAATTAATGCTTTATTGAAATTCATATCAATAAATTCTACCGTATCGAGTAAGTAAATCGAAAGTACGTTTTTGGAATCGAATCAAAGGAGTTTTTCTTTGGTTGTAAACAAGCATTTATAGTATATAAATATTCGTACTGGCTGACTTTATGTGGGATCACTGAACCACGGAAATGTCGACACGTAAACAAAAACAAAAAATCTGTCTTCCTTCTTGATTTCCTTGATCTTCTTGATTTAATTAAAAACGTATAAACGCCAATTGGGATAACTACGTACATTAACGTCAAACATATATTTTTAATAGCATTTCAGTTACCTGTAAATTCTGATATAGTAAATGAATGATTTTGAAGATTTAAGTTTAAAAATATCTTCCAAAATAATTTCAATTATCGAAATAATATCTACGGGTTTATAGTATATATATTTATTATATTATATAAATATACTTCTAATATTTTTTTCATTTATTTATTATATATTTTTTAATATTTGACGGATAAAAAAATATGTACGTATATAATATTATACTTACTCAACTCTAATACTATCGTGTTTAAATATTTTTATGGATTTTTATAATTAGTTTTATTTTTTACACGATATGATACTATAAAACTTTACATTATTAAAATCCCTCAATAAACAATTCAATTAAAAATATGATGGTACATGATTAATCATAATATACATCTGACCTGGCAAAAACTTACATAAACCTATCAATCATGTATATTTTTTACGTTTACTTAGATACTATAAAAATATATTTTATAAATCTGTTTTAGTAAAACAACCGAATTATGTATTAAAAAGAAATATATTTTTAAAAACATAAAAATTTATTCCATACTTTGAATGATTTTTTTTGTTTATGTGGACTGTATTTTTTTTACTAGCCATGGTAATAATACATTTAGTTAGGTCAGGCATAAAAAACCTAACAGCCTTAAAAAATACATTATATATGACTTGTTTTTATAATACTTTAAACTATATTAATAGGTATTTATTTATATTTATAATTCGTTTTATTTTACCATTAAGCGGTATTCTATGTACATTTTTTGTAATGCATTTATTTTTATATATTTCCTGTGTTATTGTGTATTATTTTTCATGCTTATGTTTTTAAGTACCTTCCATCGTAACTGTAAACATGTTAGATATACAATTTGTCTAAGTATTAGATTTTTCAATTGGTAAGTGTAGATATTATTTATGAATAACTTAAATACTGCCCTTATTAAATAGCCAGAAAGTTCTGTCCGCTATCATCCCTTATAATATGAATCTAATATTAGTGTTAGATATTTAACAACACAATATTGCATGGCAGTTAAAAATATTGCGAAAACAATATGAAAATGAACATATATATTTCTGAATGAATCAAAACACTAGTATTTTTAATTTAAAACCAAAAGAAATCTATTAATCTACACAGGAATATAATAGATCCATAACATCTCTTCACCTTCGCGGTAATAGCAAATAGAATGTTCTTTGAATACAAAGAATCCACATTTCACCATCTTGTTCCAGAATCGCGAAACGGAATATCTCGGATGATAGATACTCTTTAAAATTACGAGAAATATTTTTACAAGTGTCAAAAATATGGTTATGTAACAAACACGTAACAATTTTCACGTACTCTTGCTCTGTTTTCTCGTAAGAAAATGCTTTTATTCGTAATGCTTTATCTGCCCAACCGTGTATCATCCGGATTGGAGTATTCCCCGGGAAAGGGGATTTTTTAACACGCACTCCTCGATTTATGGTCTCCTGTCACAAGGTGTTATAGAAAATCATACATAATTCCCATTATTCCGAAAATTCCCGCACGCTCCAAGACTTTCACAGTTTTATTTTTTAACTATAGAATTTTCGTAATTATTTATTTGACGTTTCATTACTTAGTGTAGAGGAGCGTTTTCAATGTAATTTTCAAGTTAAAGGATAGATTCCAGTCGAATAGAAACATTTAAGATTATTATTCTAGTTTTTTTAAATCTCCGTGCAGTATGCTGACAATGATTGAATACTTACTTGTAATTAGCAATACTAATTATGAAAAACCGATCCATACGAATTTAAAACACTTGTGAAACGTATTAATTTTAAAAATCGTAACAAATGTATACTCTAATTAAAATTATATTATATTTGACAGGTGTATCTTCCTACTTTGTATATTATCTACAGAAGTCGCTCTTACAGTCGATACTCAACGACGGTCTTGCACAGATGTAACAACAGCGGCGCAGGTACACATCCCTACAATTACAGGCCGCAAAACGTGCGATTTAACTTCAAAGGGGTGTTTAGTAAGCTTGCGTTTGCACACCGAACACTGCCTAACAATAATACATAATACATAATTACAACACTATAAGGAAGGTACGATCACTGTCTCCAAAGGGTATCTAAAATAATTAACGCTTCTTACTTTCATCATTTACGAAATACATATAGGTACTTTTGGCGACAGATTAAAGATTACAATTTTTTAACATACCTAATCTTTTCTAAACGAATTCAAGTAAGGACGTATTTCTTCAAACATAATTTAGCATTTTGTTTATTTTCCATTTATTATTCTCGCTTTTCATCACACTTAAATTGCAGCCCTCTTAAAAAGCGGGAAGATCTCCGAAACTACCCTCTGCATATGCCGAGACGATATGTAAATCATTTCGGCGGGTTGTATATCTCTCGGCATTGTTTCCACACTGTCGGCACGAACTTTCTGTCATAACTCACGCGTGTGTCGCACGCACCGATTTACATGTGTAAACCGTCCACCTCCTCGCCACTCCTAATACCCGGGGACTGCTGAACAAACAAAATCTACGAAAAATACCGAAATAAACATTTTCTTAGAGCTTTAAAAGTACACGTGAAAAAAAAATACCACTTGCGTAGGGGTACGCACTAGGGTAGCGAATTTAATTAATTAATTAATCACTTGTATATTAAGGGCTTCACTTTTGATATGATACTAATGCATAGATCAATGCTTTTACCGTAATTCAAACGGAGGCCTTGTTGTATACGCGTTTTTTTAATACCTTATCATTTATCCGACGGGCATTAAAAGAGACTTTTTAATCCAAAAAAATAGATACATTCGTGAAAGTGAATGAAATGGTGCCGTTATACATAAATTATAATGAAGCCAACGTTCAATTATTATAATCGAAATAAAAAAAACTCAACATGCCTCCTGATTCTAATCTTATTGATACTTCATTTCATCCGTGTTTCCATTTCACTGTTCCATTTCACATGATACGTTTACGACCCGCTAGTTATCTTGTTTTATCATTCGATGAATTAATGCGTGTGCTTTAAAATTCAAATTAATTGATAGCATTTCGACACACAATTTGAAAACAGTCCAATCTAATAAATTTACAATATTTCTATCGAACCGCCCGGAGTCTACTCCAATTAATATTTAAGACCATGGTGTGAAGATAGATTAATACGTTATATTTTTTACGTAATATGTACTACGTTCAATTTTTCATCCACTCGACACTGAAAACTAACGCCCTTAATTTTGTTCAGGATTGTTTTTATAGTTAACGGAACGGTTATGGGAATTAACACATAAAATGTATTTTTTAAATATCAAATCTTTCTCGTGAAGCGCAAGCTGCACTAAACACACCTAAAATAAGCTCGCGAGTGCACAACAGTGAAGACATCTCTCGACAGGTGGCGACAGCTTTAAGCTTTTGAAACTATTTTCATCCGTGACAAGTGTTCTAAAAATCGTCCACAGCGTCTTTTGAACGATTTGATTCGATCGTATGCATAACTCTAAATATTCGAATCTTTTAAAATCCGTTAGATATAACTTACGTAGACAGCCTCATGAATATCTAATATAAACGGTTTAGCTTATCTAGGTTATATTTTCACCCGATATTTTATACATATTTTGAATTCCGCTGTGGGATCGCCAAAAACGCCTGATTCCAATTTTTATTTATGGTCTTGTACCTAAATTATCGCTGGCATAAAACAATATTGGCGAGAAGATGGGGCTGGGGCGAGCGGCTGACATAACCTCCAATCCGGCAGGTGGATCCCGACGCGGAGGAAACACGAGCTTCCCGCCGGTTCGGCATGCTAAATTTATGTTTGCGGTTATGGAAAATAAACAAATAGGCGAATAATGTACGTTCGGAAGGCTGGAGGTAAAATATTGGACGAGATACAGAGGTGGCCGCGGACGTCCGTGAATAATATGGGCCATGCTGAATTTACGATAAATTTACATCCTTACGAGCGGCGGGATCCGGCCATTACAATTATTGCTCGTCTCAGATCGCGGCTTTTTCTTCGGATGCCGTATTTTATCCGCGATCGCATGTAGTCTCGACAATTCGGGCCGTATTCTACATTTCGACTGCTTCGCTATCGCATTTAGAGATCTGTTGGCGTTTCAGGTATCACAGAACACGGACTAAATTATAGTATACCTATTTAAAATATTCGGTGAAGGTTTATTATTTTGTTTGCCTTTAGAATATATTTTTCATAGAATACATTTACATCATTTTAAAATATAATTTTATATTTTAACTTTTACTATATACACATTTTTTGAGCTAATAAAACTACTAGTTTCGGAAAGAGCAATCCGTCTCATCTACAGGTGTAAAATAAAATTAAATACGGTGGGGTACGTAAGGGTGGGAGAGGCTTTATTATTTCTTGGGAACATCGATAACAACGGTGAAGTATTTGAAAACGTGATATTGTTTATTAATGTTTTTTCCGAATTCAGTATTTCTGGATTTTTATCATTACAAGATTATTCATTATTATTCCCCTATATGGTACCTACCGAGTGGAAGAATTTTAGATTGTGGCTGTCGAAATAATGGTTTAGGTGAAAATTCGCAAACCATATCATTGAAACTAACCATTCTTTCGACAGCCACGATCTAAAATTACTCCACTAGATACCGTATAGGGGATTATATATTTATATTGCTGTTTAGTATTATATTATTGAGTGCAAATTAATAAATATTATAAAAGAAAAAACATTGAGTGACAAATAAAATAATATCTACTAAATATCGTGACTTTTCTTTTATATTAAATGTTAACACGCCGATTCGACTCAGTGTGCACTGCAGAACATGAAAGATTAGAATATATCGCTGTGCACGCAAGTATCGGTGTGCTGGTGAATATTAAAAGAATTCAAAGTTTGTAGCGTCTTAATCACAGTGATGCTTTTCAAATTCCTTGTCCAAGGGATCCGGGATGAATGTATATATTGATCCGAAGACACGACTAAATTGTGTTTATGTTCACAATAAATCTATCCACGATTGTCATCCGAGATGTCCAGATAGCGGGAGAGGAATCCAGACCCAGAATTATGAGCATGGTTCGTGCATTTTTTCCATCTCAAATCCTGTTGTCCAACAGACACCTGTGACTGAGGATCGCTACATTTCTCGCCCTGGCCAGTGACGCCCCGAACTGTGGATACCGAACAATTTGTGTTTCCAATTATTTCTAATACGTCAAAGTTTAAAAAGATATTTCTTAAAGTGTAATTGTGTCTGGTTGTTATGTTTCGGGTGAGCGCATCGTTACCGTATCAAGGCTAATCAGGCCTATTCTCAAAATTGCAATATTGAAATGAAGGTGATTGTTACACCAACCCTCAAAAATAGACAGATAGTTTTGACAGATTAGGGTACGTTTATCTCCCTCACTCCCTCACTCTCTCTCCCTTTCTCTCATTCAAATATAACACTATTTTTGAGGGTTGGTGTAACAATCACCTTCATTTCAATATTGCAATTTTGAGATTAGGTCTGAATATCAGCTTATGATAATTGTTCGACAAACTCACATTTTTTAAATCCGCATATAAACAATGGGTGGATATTTTTAATTATTATACTCGTACATAATACAAAACTAATCTGCAGTACAGTATACAAGATTAAAAATGGTCAAATACGATATTTAGTAAGTTGTATGACGGTATGAAAGGCTCAATAGTTTTGATAGCGTCAGAAATATTAATCGCGACATGTGCCACCCGGTTTACCCAAGTAAACTGCGAAATAGTTATTCAGATCATTGCATTAGTGATAAGATTATTAATGTGGTACCGCAAGAGTGTGACATTCTATCCACTCTGGTTATAATATTCCTGACTAAATATTGTCACATTATTCACGTAATTTTCAGTTATTTATAGTTTATTATTATATTTACAAATTCGAAAGATTTTTGCATAATCATTATTAGTATAATTTTTAATACAAATTAAATGTATTAATTAGAAAGATTAAAAATCAATTTTATGGAAAAATATGTAAATTCTATCAATGTGACCAAAAATTGAATTATTAATTCAGACGTCTTCTATCGGATTACTCAAAGGTATTTGAGATTCCTTAAAAATAAAGAAGATGACTTTCAAATACTGGAACGATAGATGTGTAACATATAAGTTAGAAAATTCGTCGTCAATCCAGTGTGTTGGTATAACATAATCGGTTAATGCACGTTCCCTGGATTGAAAGAGATCCAGGTTCGAATCCCGGTAACAACAACAATATTTTTCGATAAAATTGATTTTATATCAATTCTCAATCTTTCTAATCAATACATATAATCACAGACCGTCTGCTCTGAATAATTACAACTTCACAATAAGAATGTGTTCTCCTTAATAGTGTATTTTTTATTATATAATTTAATATGTTTTTAGTATACGAGCATCTTTCACGGTATATTTAATGAAAATAAAATTAAGGATATAAATAGAATCGCTGATGGTGATGCGCGCCAATGACTGATCCTCATAAAGCATCCTCCCATACCTGCAGCTCGGGTCCCGAGGCCCTTGTGCCTATCAAAAGGATAATATGTTTTTTTAATCCCTTTGAAGATGTAGTGTTCCCCGAGAGGCCGGTAGGTACGTATCTACCTATCGGGGTCTGCATTTTTTGTCATTATATTCTCACGGTGTCTAACCCCCACCTCACCCCACACCACCACGCCACTTCCTAGCGAAATGCATTCGGATTGCGTTATTTGCCAATCTCGAATGGCATCTTGAAAATCGTCATCAATTTGCGAAACTGTGTTCGGTGCATATATCGGGTTGTCTGATTTTTAGAAAATGTAAAATTGATTATTTTCGGAATATTGATAATGAGATTAATATACCTAATCAGTTCCCACATATATGTTTTTTTTTGTATTTATAACCTGTATGTAAGTAAATGTGTATCAATTTATGAATTACATATTTTAGTAAATATAATTTATTATGTGTATGAAAATTTAAAACTTTCAAATGAAAAGTGATAGCTATTTATATATACGCATATTTCTTTTTGATGAGTGTGCATTTGGGCAGTATATTTGATAGAAATGGAAAGACCGAGAAAGATATCAAAAGGAAGGTGACTGCAGGGAACAGAGTGAACGGAGCATTGAATGGAATTATAGGTAACGTGAACTTATCAACCGAGGCAAGACTAGTGGTTCACAATGGAGTGCTGGTACCAACAATGATGTATGGAAGTAAGGCCTGAAGCTGGCAGAAGAGAAACAAAAGTTGTCTGAATGCTGTGAAAATAAGATCGCTTATGCGTATATGCAACAGATCCATTTATAACAGAGTATGAGAGAAGATATAAGGAAAGAATGTAAAGCTGATCTAAGTATAGTGAGTAATATTAAGAAAGGATCACTTAGGTGGTTTTGTCATATAGAACGGATGAACACGGAGAAAATGGTAATGAAGATATATGTCGCAAGTGTTGATAGCACCAGAAATAGAGGTCGTCCGCAGAAGACTTGACACGACCAGGTAAACCAGATACTGAAATATGGTCTTGTTAGAAGCCACAATAATCGGCGACTTTGTGTGAAAAGATGTATGAATGTGGATAAAGCGAGAATTGTGTGTCAGGACAGAAGAGTGTGACGCTCTATCCTCTCTACCTACCCCCGCTGGGAAACGGCGTGATAATAAGTAATTATTTTTATTAATAATTGGACAAACACTTTGTTTGAACCACTATTTATTGATTATTCTATATATTTCGATACCTATGATATCTTCAGGAAACAATGTATTCTGAAATTAAAAAATATAATCATACATAAAAACAAAACTAATATGAAAACAAATTTAAATTTAAAAAGTGACTATTTGCAAAGAGGATTTGGTTATTTATAAGATTTAGCTTGCTATTAACACTTTTTCTTATTTTTAAAATTTCAAATTTATCTAACTGTAAATTATTTTTAATTGTGTAAGACTGACGTATCTTTCATTTTAATTCAATAATTTAAAAAATTAAACGAGTATCCATATAACGAGTATATTTATTAGTATTGGAGTATTTTTCATCTCCACTGAAAGAGATGCAACATGTAAAACTTGCTTTGTACAAACTTACTATTATAGCGTGCCATTTCATAAAAAAATTACTCCAACACTACGTTTAGATATCTTTGAAAGTTCTCTCGGTAAGTAGGAATTATATATACAAAGTTATTTAATCGTTGTAATCATCAAAATTTATTCTCATATCTATAGGTCTTTTAACACGAACAGTTTGTTTATGGTGTAGGTGAGGTTCTTAAAGAAAAAATAATTTTAGTAAATCTATGTTATACGTAATGTCCACCCCGGCCGCTAATACCATATGTTAATAAATATTGTATTAAAGCGTGATGCGGACATAAAAATATTTATATTAGCTATTTGCGTGCAGCTTGGGAAGTAGTGTACTCAACGGTCCTCATTACAATAATAATGATAATATTATTAATCATAAAGTCACATGTTGAGATATTGTGATCAAAAAATGTAGTTTATGATTTCACAGAAATTTTTATTGACAGTTTTTTTACGACCTCTTCGGCTGACGAAAATAATGCCGTAGAATGCCTATAAATCTTCAATCAACATCAATATTAAAAACGGAATTCAATAAACCTACAAGATCAGATATTAATAGAATCGTCCATAAATCATTCACTCGTTTAGTACAAATTTTAATTTTCTTATTCCAATAAAGACTTTCTTGAATGCTAAAAAAAAGCAATAAATTGTAGTTTAAATCTTTTAATTCGTGTCATATAACAAAATGCTAGTGTCTTGGAGTATCTACGTTAAGTTAAGCTAATAATTCTGGTTCGTATTTTTTTCACAAATATTACTAGCAATACACAATAATTTAATGAAACTATTTCATTTAATGAGAAAATTTGTCTACACTGTGAATTTACTTGCCAACTACAATATAACATTACATTATCTAACACAGACGTTCATTACACTGAAATCATCATTAGTGTGTATTCTGATGATTCAGTCTCAAATTCCTGCACATTCAACACAAATATAAAGACTTTCAAAACTATACTTTCCGAATGACTTGAAGATGTTTTCTATGGCAGGTTTTGTGCAATTATTGTTTTTATTCTGTTTGTTTAAACCACGTACGAATTCTGAATGTGTATTATTAAAAATTAAATTATGTAAAGCTTATAAATAATTACTAATAAATTATGCTTGAAAAATAATGGTGTGAAAAAGTCATTAAAAATTATGGAAACGCTGGAATATTCTACACTTAATCTCATTAACATATTAAGTAGGTATTACTTTGATAGGGTTGAGTACATTATTCATTGTTTTTATGTTCTCAATTTGTTATGATTACCATATTTTGCCATCCTTAATCAGGTGCTGTTCGTAATCAGACTGATTGCCGATACGATGGCTCTTCTTCTGGAACTGACAACGATTCAATTATCGATAATCGCCATAAAAGACCCGAACATGTGCATTCAGTGCAGATATCCAACCGAATGTACAGTTAAGGATTGCATTCTGAATCTGAAAACAAGAATCAATATTTTTTATCATTACCCGATCCTTTCGTTAACTCGATTAGCAGTTTGAATAGAGTATCAATGCCGCGGTCCTCAGAACGACCAGCGCTGCCTATATAGCTTCCAATACATGGAATTCCTCCTCATTTCAAACTGAGGAGCATTCCGCCAACGTCCGAGCCGTCGCCCTCCATCCGTCCCTCTCCGATACCCGTCGAAGGATGGCGGCCGAGGGGGACCCGCCTCGTATCTCAGCCCCCCCGACCGGGGGAGGGTCGCGAAGGAGGGTGGAGTCTCCGGGCAAAACAAAAAAGTCAGGGATAAAAAAAAACCTGTTCCGAGCGGCCGCTCATTACAGCCGAACACGAATGTGTTTGTAGATACACCTGTGTGCGAAAGAGTCGCTTCGAAAATATACTCGTTCCTTGTGTATGGGAGTTCGTCTCGCCGACACTCGGGTACACGTGAACTGATCCATTCGTTTTTAGACCATTAAACTGTGTAAGGTCGAGAATAAAGTACACCCCCCGCGGCCGCCCGCCGCCCGCCCGCTGCCCGCCAAGTCCGATCCTCCGTTAAAGTCATTAACTCGGAAACACATTTCCTCGGCGTTTATTATACGGCTGAAGAAAAATATTCAGCACGAGCGAGATGAGGAATCATCCTCGTTACAAAAATTGCCATTAATCGAGACCTGTTAATACGTTATTAAAGGTCGCCGGAACGTTACTTGTGTAATACCGGATGTTTCAGTAAAGTATTAATATAATTACAAGTGCACGAATGTGCAGCAAACTTATTCATCTTATCTATGAGACGAATTGTTGTGTGTAATACGATATTGATACTGTTCGTTAAACTGTTTCAATAAAAATACAGCCATCGGTAAATATCTTCGTTAAAATGATTTACTTCGCTGCACATCTTAAAAAATTGCTTTCATTAGTCAGCTTTCAAGAAAATCTCCCAGAGCATTAATATAATTACAAATTAACATTTCCTATTGACAAATGCAATTAAAGTGATGTCGTTTGTCAAGTAGCCAAAAGGCCGCTCCCGAAGCTGAGGTTTATTAATCATCGGCACCAATGAAAACGGAATAGAATAAATATGTATGAGGTTTAAGATCGGTGGTCATATCTGGAATTCTCTTAAGGCGACCATTAACATTCAGCGTACGTACGTTGGAAAATTGAGAGCTATCTGTAGAGTTTTTTTTTTGTTTTTTTTTGATTATTGAAACGTTTCGAATTAATCATGTTACGTCCGTTTTAATTGCTACATATATGTTTCGTTAAAATTTACAAAAAGTATTTCGACATGATCACCGCCGAGATAAAATACTTTCCTCTATTTGTGTCCATATATTCTGTCCGTTCAATGACAGATATAACATTTTGGATCAGCCTTTTATATACAGTAAAAAAATTAAGTATTCAATAAATCTCGCCACTAATATATACATATTAATTATGTAGACATCGTGCGAAAAGAACTTTGCAGCTGATTTATTGACCAATATCAAATTAATACTGGCAAAAACGCTGTAACGAAAATATGCAGGTACCGATGTCGAACGCGTTCGCGTTATTTAACGTTTTCTAAAACATTCCGTATTCGTATTGCTGTACGATATTTCTCGATTGCGTAATTCGGCCTTAGGAAATGTAATATTAAACTAATTTAAATCAACGTGTAGAAAAAATAAACTGGACGTGTAGGTGCCTGTTTTCATTTAATTTATAATTTTTAATATCACGTTTTAACGAATAATTTTATTTCTTTAATGATCACTTTTTTTTTTGGCCATAATAAATATTTTAAATAGCTTTCTCGTGTAGTCGGTCTCGGCCATTATTTTTTGCGCTCGCGTCCGTGGAGCGAATAATCTCACGATCGAATATAGAAAATATTACTTTCACAACGAGGATTATTTAATAAAAGACCGGTTATATTGTTAATCCTGACAAGGCCGCCTCGGATTGCGTCGAGATTTTTGCAATTCTCAAAAGAGGCACGAATCGAAACTAATATATTCATATAATATAAAAAACACATTTTTGATTCAATAACATATCAAGAAATACGTTTTATTAAAGATTTAACACGTAATCCAATACTAAATCACTTATCCGCATATTGCTCACCAAGGTTGTACAACACCCTTACATTTTTTTTATGGTAACATAAATGTTTTGTTTTTAAGTTGTTGTCAACGAAATATTTTTTATTGAACATAACAAATAATATACCGTTTTCGGAGTGGTCACTCTTCTCGATCGTACGTGTGCTTTTCGAGATGATTAAAAAAAGCTAAAAATAAAGACATTTTCAAATTAGTTTTATTTTGGCCTGACGAATGAAGTTCATCCCGAAACCAGTCGACATTAAATAATATTGAAACTCAAGTTGATACAAATGCGAACTTGTTTTAGTACCATTTAAAATGTCGAACCATAAAGTCGAATCATAAAATATAATGATTATTGTTTTTTAACTTTGGGCTGACTTTTCACAGAGAAGTGTATTGATTGACTTTTAATTTTACTTAGGAATCATTTTTGCTTTGTATAATATTGAATATTATAATTTAATATACAATAGACTTGTTAATGTATAAATGTTTTTAAATGCAAGTTGTTCATACAATAGGAGTATGTAAAATTTATTTAAAAATAAACATCAGGGTTAATTTTACATGTACAATTTTCATATTTATAAATTAATTGCATTATTAATTTAATCTTCAGTGTGTTCATTTGGTAAGTATTCAAAATGTATGTTAATTTAAACGATTTAAACATATAAATATTCTAATTCTTGTATCAATAAGGGGTATTGAAATTCAAATGCACCAGCTTATTTGTGTTCGATACAAATAGGCCATCATTACCTGCGTACCTTTAAGAGAGCCTGTAGGCCTTACGGCGAAGACTCTATGGCCATATATTTATGTAAAGTGTTGGGGTATCTCATTAGAGCCTTATTCTTCACGAAAGGCTGTGTCGGAGGCCACGTACCTTGAACCCAACACCTTAATGTCCCGAAGCCGATACCGGCTCGCTCGACCAAATTAACACTTGTACTTGAATACAAATCGATGTCAATGATACCATCTGGGAGAAACATTTTTCAATGCGAATGATTTGAAAAATTTCACACATTTATTTAATGTTTTATCATTTAATAATTTAAAATTAAGTATAAAAAATGGATTCTTATTAATATGAGTGGAAAAGTGGAGTTTTATAAAAAAATCTTTTAAACAAAATGTATTAATTTAATAGATTTAATTACTAAAAAAAAACTGTAATATCCAACCCCGTGCGTATTTTGTATTCTGACCGAAAACTGATCCGTGCCGTACCGTGATATTTCCACATTAAATAAAATACTCAAATGGCTTTGAAGATAGTCATTTTAGTTTAATATTGAATCACCGCAATCTCGGTCATGAAAATTACCGCTTTTATTATAATCTTGATTTTCGAAATTACTCGACGAATTAAACATGAATGAAATGCATTCTTTGCACTAAGTAGGTATTCAATTTTTTTATATTTTCAAAATGACTACTTATACATCAAATCAATATACTTTGTATTACATTAACTATTCTGATATACGTTGTTAACCGTGCGTCACAAAACTCGTCAACGTTGGATCGCACATTACTGGAGGGTTACTTATTAATTCATACAAAAAATTAAAGTACGAAAAGCATTACCGGACTAACCATTCATTAGAGCTGGCCGAGGCTCGACTCGCCACTTTTGAAAAACATGGAAAGGGCCGGACCTAGGAGCCGACGCGCTCCCTCCCCGCACAGAACTTTATAAACAGGTGGGCGGTTGGACGGACCGAAGAACAAGTTGCCATTATTATATCAACTACACGCTGTTTCTCTATAACGGACACTGCCGCTCTTTAATTATAAATGCCCCCTTTGGATGGATAAGAGAAAATTACACGCACAGTTGAGACACAACCATATCAATAAATATTATTGTGATCTGGCACTTTATGTTATCTTATCCCGACACTTTTTCTAAATACAGATATCATTTATTTGCTAAAAATAAATTAACAATCTTGTATCAATATAAAGTGTCTCAAGAAAGTCACACATTCTTTTTTAATGAGTCGATCACTGATTTTTAAAATATCTTCAGATTAAAACCATAGTTTTATTCCAAATTTGTCTTGAATAATCTCCAAAATAATTTGTTTAGGAGGATAATACCTTTTTTAAATTATTAAAAATTGATGGCGTTTTCGATGACGCTAACCTAACCTAACTCAAATATTTTTCGGGAAAAATCAACTTTTTGCATACTGTATAAATTGTACATCTTGAAAATACAAACATAGAATAATAAAAATTAGTCATTTAATATGTGATCTAACTGTTGATCATATTTGAGCTGTAAAAATTGATAATTATGGATAAAATATGTTTTTCGATAAACATTTAAGGCAACGATTAAAATTATTGAATGAAAAAAAAAATATATTTTTATTTTTTTAGCACTGATAAAATACCCATTTTTTATTAATTCATGACTCAATTGAGTCTTTAC
This sequence comes from Eubasilissa splendida, assembly GCA_031772225.1. Taxonomy (NCBI): domain Eukaryota; kingdom Metazoa; phylum Arthropoda; class Insecta; order Trichoptera; family Phryganeidae; genus Eubasilissa; species Eubasilissa splendida. The sequence continues at coordinate 14,152,691 of CM062861.1, read as the reverse complement.
ATGTTGACGATATCAATTTACTCAAGCGAGTAAGTCCTGCGTAGTAAATTATCTAACACGTTAAAATATTCAACTTGATGCTATCATACGGAAACATTAAAATTTAGCCGAACCACAGTATTTCACATCTACCTGTATTAAATATGTATGGTATTCCTTAGCAATTCGACTTTAACACTCACCATTCAAAACAGTGTAGATATAACTAGAAAAGGGCGTGCGTTGGTTGATGTTCCATCGTTCCCTCACTACGCCCGGTCTAGGATTCCGCTATTCCATATGTTTTCCATGTTTCAGAAAACTGTTGGGGATTTATTAATGAACTTAAACAGATGGGAAAAGTAGCGATTTTTCACAAAAGTTATATTCAAACGAGCATATTTGGCAATACGAAGTATTTTTAACATATTAAAATATCAATCATTATTAGAAAAATATCACTTCTCATATTTTTTATACCTTTAAGAACTTAGATATTAAACGTTAATAATTACACTCATGAACGCATTGTTGTACAACAGTTTTTTGCAAACAGCGCACACTTCAGTCAAAAGTCGTTGTGACCCCGACCTTAGATCACACACACCGGTCAAAAATCGTTGTGACTTGACCATCACATTATTTTCGCATATTAAAGTAACGTTTTACAATCAAGTAGATTTTTTTGTTGGTATTGATGATTCAATCGATTCGTAGAATCTGTCTTATTATTAATTAAATTATTCTTAAAAGTGCTTAACTAGATTCATATCTGATCGTTTTATCTCTAAAAATTATAAATAGATTATTATCATCTATAAAAATTTAAGTTTACATGTACATATAAAACCTAAAACTAATCCTACATTAATTCTATAGTTTACATTCATATTCTTAATACTTAGAAATCTATTTTAAATGCTTTCCGTTGAGCCAAACAATCAAGTCACGTTTAACTATGGCAGTTATAGCGATCAACATTATTCAGGTAAATTTCTAATGTAATCTTTCTAGTACGCGAGTATTATTTGCAAAATCCTTACAATACACCATAGCGCGGCAATCTATAAGAGTAGTTAGAGAGGATATATCATTGCATTATCCTGATTCGAAAAATCTTTGCTTCCTTCACATCCATACAAGTTCTTACTTTTTCATGAGACTTTTAACTACCTTTACCATTATTTTTAAATGTTAATTGATTACTATTCATCACATGTTTATTGTATACCTTTATAGATAGATAGATACGTGCGAAATAAATACCTCTGAAACAGAAAATTATGGTCCCCATCGCTTTATGAGAGCTTTCCGAGCTCTTTTTATTTTAATATATAAATAATAATATAGCAAAATAGTGGCGCTACCACGTACATTTACATAAAAATAAGAATTTTAATATAATTAAATTTATTGCTAATATTTTAACACCATTGCGTGTATTATAAAATTTGTATTTAAGGCATACGCAATACATGAATGCAGAAAAAATATTCTTTATGAAAGTGTACGAAAAAAAATTGTATTTTAGGTTGATAGAAAATTTAGAAATATGGATAATAGAGAGAAATTTAGTATTTTTATTACGTACTTGAATATTTTACTGAAATACGTTTTTCTTTGCTTGCAGGTAAGTTGCTGAGAAATCTATTCTGTGGAGAATTATCTTCAATGGTTTGTAGAACTTTTTTACTTTATTACATATTTTCTACTGTTCTAGATGGGAAAAATTAATGGTGTTTGTTAGAATTCCACTATCAAACTTTGAAAAATATTATGTCAAGTCCTCTTAGCTGTTAGATATATATGTTACAATATTGGACATGTTGCACTGTGGACGTTTGGTAATAATCGAACCGCAGGAATTCAATCTGTGAAATAATAAATAAATCGCCTTCTGACAGATAAATCGAGCAGTGACTGTCTACAAGTATCGAGCATACATTTCAATAAAGAAATTCGCAATTATCATTAAACATATTTATTATGTGATAATTACCGCCATCCTTTAGGAATCCAAATAAACCGATGCGTAGTTCCAATCTCGTTTTATACCGAATTAATGAAATATTTTCATTCAGAATGCTTCTCGAGAATGTTGTCGGCGGAAATAGTTTATCTGTAGATACCAATCTCAAATGTGGGATACTCTGTGAATGGTAGCACTTAGTTTAGACTTAAATTAATAACACGTGTGAAATATTAGCGAACACACTACTCATAATTATTATTTCACGGAATGTTTGATGAAAATGTTCGGTTTGACGATCGTGAACCGTTTCCACCTTCATACATATCCGTACATTTAGCGATAAAATTCGTAATTGATCTAATTTGTGCAATATTATGTTATTTTATTATTTATTCATAAACTAAATGCTCTAATATAAACATATAATACATGTAATACTTTTAAAATTAGCAATATTATCTTTGTGGTTAAAATTCATATTTTTATTTATTATCTTTGTTTTATTAATCACTAAATTGAGTTTAAATACATCTACCGGTTTCGAAAAATACCATTTTCTTCTTCAGGATGTCATGTTAAACAATAATATATGTTTTAGTTAGTTATGACATCCTGAAGAAGAAAATGGTATTTTTAGAAACCGGTAGATGTATTTAAACTCAATTTAGTGGTTAATAAAACAAAGATAATAAATGAAAATATATAATACATCCATTTTTAAAACCTATCTAGATTTCTCACACCACATATTTACTAAATTTATTTTTAACTTAATACAATTTTCCTCCAGAAAATCTTCATTGAGCTGCACATGATAGATTTTTTGGATTTAGCCCTCTTCCTGATTGGTAGCTTCGTCCTATTTCTTCTTCATTATCATGCTCGTGTATTTGCATCAATTTTTCTCATAAATTCTGCCAATATTTTTCCAGTAAGAATTAAAAAAATAAACACCATAACATTATTTTCTGTTAAAAGGTCGTCATTAAATTCGTTTAATATATCTATTTCTTCTAAATATTATTCTCTTAGTTAATTATAATACTGCAATATACCACGAGTCCCAATTACTGGTGTAGTCACAATATATAAATGTATTATAACCTTATCGGGAATCGAACACAGAACCATCAGTATGAGTCCAACGCCTTGCCCACTAGACTACGAGGGTGGCCAATTTAATTGTTTTTACTTCACTACTAATAATTTTTATCGTTTTTTTTTATAGGTATAGGTATTTTAATACAAATTAAATAAATGAATAAAGTTGTTTATGCTTTTATAAATGGAATAATAGATATATCAATTATAAATATTGCGAAACATAAGTTCAAAATTTGTCGAAAATGTATTCGACTGCTATAGCGTAATGATGAATGCTCTTCCCCAGATAGTAAGAGGTCCAGGTTTGAATCCCAGTAATAACTAAACAGTTGTTTCATTTTATTTATATTAAAATAATTATTGCATTTCTTTTTCACTAGCCAAAACTACGATGTCACTGCAATAATTTATATGAGGTACAATAATACAATTGTATGACTCGGTACTAGTGAATCTTCTGATCTCACCAAATGTCAGATTTTTATAACTCACTCTTTAGTCCCTATCTCTCTTGTATGTTGCTAAAAGTTTACTCTAGAATCCAATATAAAGTTTACATTTGATAACATATTAAAACGTATCTAGTATCTATCAAATGCTAAAACGATAGACGGCAATAGACCTTTGATATTTTACCAAATCACACCTATTTTTATTTTGTGCATAGTGAGTAGTGGATAGACGCCGCAGCGATGATTGTTTAAATCAATTTAAGATATCGAGATATGCAAAGCATCAGAACGGTTCTCCTTTTAATATAGCGATCTCCCAGATTTACGAGCAGCCTCCCCCGCCAGTCCGACAGGGTTCACATCAAGTGGATTACGAATGAGTCAGCAATTTTCGGAAAGATATTTTTTCATTCTCCTTTTGGTTCATATTTTGTAAGGCGAGATAATTTTATTTTATTCTCTGCCGGTCCATGACTTGCACCGACGAACCTTGATACTATCGGAGGCGTTTTGATTTTTTTTACTCCTCTTCACATATGAACATTTTGTCGTCCGGTGTGCTTTTTGTTTTTTTCTGTCGGAATTCCTGCGACGGGCTGTCGGAATTATTTTGGACGGACTTAGTCCGCCCCTTGATATGTTTTGAGGTTATGCGCGGTGACTAGTCAGTTATTTGGAAAGAATGTTAAAAATCTTCCGCAAGTTCGCGAGAAAAACAGAACGACGATATTTTTTTCTATTTTGACATTCTGATGTCCTGAAAGATTACGACATTGAATTCATACTTTAATATTATTTGCATTTTTTTTTTTGGCTTGTATTAATTGACTATTTGAATATATTTTTGATCAGAAATTTTAAATAGATGATCAGTATTCATAATAAAATGTCAGTAACAATCTGACTTCACGAAACTTAATTAAACAAATTGTAATCTAATCTAGCCTAACCTTACCTAACCAATAAAATGTACTGACTAAAAAAATATTGCTATAATTTTATTATTTATATGATCAGAATATTATATACCTACTGACCATTTATTTTACAAAATACTACTTGCTGGATAAACCAGATGCTTCACATGAACAGTAAACATAAAAAAACACATTCATTAGGTAAATCTTTTTTATGTCTTTTATTAAATCGAGCATCAAATTAATAGTGATTCTATCGATATTGTCTTTTGCCATCAAAATTAATATTGGAGCACTAAAAGTTGTGCAAGAACATTTAAGTTAAAATTAGTCCCAACACTCAAAAACAGATTTTGGTCAAATATAATATTTTGCTACCAAAAATAATGCTAGAACAACAAAATTTGAGCATAAATTATTAATGTAATCTTAACATTAATAAATATAATTTGTATTATTATAAAAATCGCATTCGGTGCGAATTTATTTTTTGTAGTGTCGTAATATTATTTAGGTTATTTATTTTATTTATTTACATTCCATATATATATAAAACATTACATAATTACATTAAACAGATAACATTTCTGAATGTTGATTGCATTGCCCCACTAGGCAAGCCTGTTTTAGAGCAAGTTGGCATTTATTTATTAAAGTATAAAAAGCAATATAGTCAACATACATATAGGATAGATATCAATTATGTACAATGCTAAAACCAAACTACATATATACTCAGATATGTCGACCAAAGAACGTAAACTAGTGTGTTACATGCATATCCAACATTTACCGATTACATAAAATGTCGTAAGAAATTTGCTGACCAAGAAATACTTTGATGCTCATAGCTCAGTTTTTTAATCACTTAGGTACAAGATAAATACCTAGTTAGGCAGCTAACAGAAAAAAGACTGCCCATGTTATTTTTTTAAATGTCGGTACAAATATGAAATATATAACCCAAACGTAACCAACCAATGCGGTTTCAAAAATAAATATAAAATATATTTGTTGCACTAAATTAAAATAAACGACAAAATTTCTGAGGAAGTGGAAATAAAATTAATTTACTATTTTCAAATACTTCTTCTTCTTAAATAACTTTGCGGCTCATATCGAGTCTTGGCATCTTTTCCATATGCTCCGGATCTCAGCGACTGTGTTCCAATTCGAAATCTGCAGGAGTTCTGTTGCGTTCTTTACGCCATCATTCCATCGGAGTCCAGCGTCTTCCCACCCTACTGCTCCAAAAGATTCCTTTTGGGTATTCATTAAGGTTTCAAATACCATAAAATAAAATACTGAAAATGGTTTAAACTAGAACTGCCTGACACCAACTGAATGGATCTACCAAATAACACACTAACGTAATATAAATAAAGTAACTGACTAAATCATTAAAATTAATTTATTTCTGGTTGATTCATTTTAATTTGTACTATAATTGATGCACTAGATTGTTAATAGTGAAACAAAAGACGAGGTCTTTGAATTACACAAATTGAAAAACAACAGCACAATACAAGATTAAATCTACCACATTAATCCGACTAGAACAAAAATAGAGAAATTGCAACTCATTTAGACCAGATTAAAAATATAATGAATTAATTATAATATAATTATTATAACATATTTTTTTAAATAAGTGACAAAAGTACTAACATATTTAAGAGAATATATATATATATATATAATACATAATACAACAATAGAGTAATGCAATAACATAATACAACAATAGTGTAATGCAACAACATAATACAACAATAGAGTAATGCACCCCCAAATAAGAATAATCTTTTTAAGAACACAATCTTATTGTGAAGTTGCATTTTTTCAGAACGTAGGTCTGTGATATTTTTAATACAAATTAAATGTATTAATTAGAACAATACAACAATAGTGTAATGCAATAACATAATACAACACGAATAACAAAATATATAAAATATTGAGAAACTTGGGAATCAGAAAGTTGTCGAGTACATAATTATTTTAGAACCTCTTTTTTGTACATATTTGCTGCTAATTTAGTTGCAGTTGGTTATATTTTAAAAATAACATGTTCATTAGTTTTGCACCGAATCTGATAGTTGTGATGGATTTTTATTTTGTCATTTTTAAAAAATGTATATATAATATAAACGTAACAAATAAACATAATAGATAAAGTGAAAATCATATTTAAATATTTTTATACGATGACACAATAAAATGTACGCACTAATACTTGCGACACGGTAACATTACGATAATTCTTCCGATGATTAGAGAGATGTTTGTAGAGAATGGTGGAGCGGCAGGGAGCCAACATTACGAACATGAATTGCTAACGCACTGAATATATATAGCGAAGTGTATCTAGCGGGACGTACCGCATTATTCCGTCACGAGCGATGCATCTCAAATTGTCCATGATTAAAATAACAATACATATATTATCCTTCTATTAAATGCCGGTCGGTAGTTAGACTCAATAGACAATACTAAAAAACATATATACAACGAATCGCTTAAAAGTGTTGTTGCATCTTCTTTCTGAGGCGGCCACGTTTATTCATAAATGTATTTGCGGTATCACGTACGGACTACTGTAATAGTATTTATGCTGGCGTATCGATGAATCAGCTATCTTCAGGACACATTACAATCTACTATACATTTAGAATATATATCTATCAAAATACAGAATATATATTTATCAAAATATAGAATATAAATATTTCAAATTGAATTGAATAAATGAGCGGAAAATAATAGAAAAACATTGACAAACAAACAAAAAATTGAGTAGCTTGTTGGTTCACGCCTCGTTCCAGGACACCAGCAAGTTAGTCCTATTTTCATAGCACAAGCGTTTAGCTCAGTTTGAAAATAGTAAGAATATTGATGTGACATGTATTCCGTGTACGCATCTCTATTTAAAAAAAAAAAAAATTACGGTTAAAGTAAAAATAAAATGTTAACAAACTAGTCATTACTGATCCCAAAAAGTTTATTACAAAATTGCACATCAATTATAATTATAATTTTTAGGTAGCTTCCACAGCAACAGATTAAAGAGGTGTACGTCATTTGTATCATGTTTATGAGATTATTTTTAAATTAATATATTTTTCTCGACACATTACAAAATATAAATCAATACGATACAGGTTAACGATTATCGTATATGATACGAAATAAAAAAAAAACATGTTTAATTATTAAATGGTGCAGTTTGACGAATGTTGTCTACAGGCAACAGATTTTTTTTTTATATATCATGTTCACTATATTATATATCCTTTTTGATTGAGTTATTGTAACTAACCTATTGCAAATGATACAAGAGGGAAACACTGCCCACCTCGATACGGACTCTAATCCAGTGAGATGGGTAGAAAGAACAGATGAAAAAAAATAGAATAATAAATGTATTCAATTAAAGAAATGTTCCGGATTCGAGTCCCAATGGTGACTATATTTTTTCAATAAATGTATGATGTTTACACGTTTTATACTTCGATAGGTAGGCCTGGTATTAAAGTTTTAATATGTGCATTCCATGTGTGTAAATTTAAAAACAGAAAACAAAAGCGAAACTACTTCTGTTCAGAGACGTTTTCGGAGTCGGTCTTATATTTTATGGCGGTGATGTAAAAACATTTTGTATTGTATATTTTCGGATTATCGGTTATGATACAGTTTCGGATGCTGGCCAGCTGAGTTTTCAGAAGATTCAATACAGCAGGGAGAGCAACCATCGGTAGAATAATCGGCGAATAACAGCCCAGTTTCGCAAAGGTCGATTGATGTCTTTTCATTTACATAGGTTGAATGAATATATCCAATAAACCAATTAGAAAATCCAGGACTAGCTATCGAAGGTAATTACGGCAACACTTTGATTTTTTTCATTGTACTTTTCTAAGTGATCTAATCTGTTTTTAATATCAAGGAACTACGTTCTGTAAGTTGTAACTCCTCAATTAATATAATATTATTTTCATACTCGATTATTGCGGTATCCCTCGGAAGAATGACTCTCCTGGCCTAAGTCGATTAGACAGTTCTAATCAGCGCGATCTTTATTATTTTGTTGTGCAATTTTACACAACAGGAATGCAACGTCGTAATTACAAGAGCATCTTGAACTGGATTCGCCGTCCGAGCCGGTCCACTCGCCTCGGAGACCCGACGCGAAACAATAAATTTGAGTGGCGCTGCGGAGTGACATTGGCTTATTATTCAACAATGCATGAAACGCGCTGACAAACGATGACACGGCGGCGGAGATCTCGCGATGCATTGTATTTAGGAATGCGCTTTATCTACGGCTGACATGAGAAGTGTCCATCGTTTGACGTATCGGGATATCGCGCCGGTCTCGCCAATTACGTCACAATAAAAAGTTAAACAAAAATGTATTTTATGAAACTTTTTGTTAGAGGCTTGCATGCTTTCTTAATTTTTATACATTTTCATTTGACAATATTACAGCACAAATTTTGGTAATTACCAAACATGCGGATTTGGTAATTACCAAATTCTACAGGTTGGGTCAAAACTTAATTTATCGTTTAACAATTAAATATCTTTTTATTTATCTTTTACAAAATAATTAAGATAGTTGTTTACACATGGGGTGGGAAAACGAGATGTAGGAAGGGTGGAAGGAATGTGATATAAGGACAGAACAGTAAAAACTCAAGGACTAACCAGGAAGCACGACTTACCTGGATTTTCTCTGCTGTAGTCACAACTTCAGGAAACTTCACAAAATCACAGATCAGTGTAACAAACATATGGCAGAACGTTCACACTCCTTGAAAGTTCAAAGTCATAGACAATACACAGAAAATTCGTACTCTGAGAGTATAGGGTAAAAGGAGAGGTGGGGACAGATAGGTATAGTAAACCTAAAGGAGAATTCACACACGCTCATGGCGACCGACGATCTGATCCTGTCACAAATACCGAATAATAGTACAGAGATTTTTTTTACTTTTATATGAAAAATACTATTTTGTAAATGATTATAATTTTTTCGTCTTCATAAACGCAATGTCCATGTTATGTAAAGTGTCATACCCACTGCACCTGTAAGTTCGAATATTCTATAGTATATTATTATCACTATCATCATCATCAGCCTTTGTTTCTCTACAGTTGAATTTAGACTTGTCTCCAAGCCTTTTCTTCCATTCGTTGCCTGCCACTCTTCTGATATCATCTCTCCATCGTACTTGAGGATGGCCAACACTTATTCAGCCAGTATGCCGTCCCCATTTCAGTAGGTACATTTAGCTCCACTGACCATCATCTCTCTGACAAATATATCCAGCTTACCACCACTTCACCATGGAGATTTTTAGTCAATATCTGTTACTTTGGTATTCTGGCGAATTTAGTTCTCGATCTCATAGAGATATTCCAAGCATGGTTTTCGATCTCATAGAAATATTCCAAGCATGGTTTTCGATCTCATAGATATTCCATGTATAGTTCTCGATCTTACATAGATATTCCAAAACAGTGAGGGATCACATCTCGTCTCTGTGTGTAAGTATTGCGAGTAAGCACCGATTGTAGTTTTTAGTCTTTTAGAGATTGTGGTATTTAGCTTTGTTCTAGATTGTGTTCAATAACGAGATGTTTAGATGAATTGTGTTTATAGGGGTTGTTTTGACTCGAAAGGTGTGTGCTTTATGTTGTGTCACCAACTATTACTACCTTACTACCCTAAACGTGTTGTTTTCATGATTGTTCTTTGCGTTCGAGGATAATGCCTTTTTATTATGATAGATTCATTTTGCTTAAAGACGTCATTTAAACGAAAGTTCATAAACATATGTACAATGTAGCGCATAGTATATTATATAGTATTATATAATATCATGATAACAGCATAACCTAAGTCTAAACCTACTGCACGCCACTGCACAATACTGATACAAGTAATATTACGATAAAGCAATAAAAACTAATAATATTATTTATTAAGATAACACGATTGACCATAAAATACACTAATGGGACTGTTATGAGCAACAAAATGAAGGCATTCAGAGAATACGTTTATTATCCAATAAAAAAGTAGTAAATATTTAAAATCAAAAGGCATATTATTTTGATTTGTTTAAGTAAATAATAATGGTTTTTCCTACTTCAATTATTTATTATACTTAAGTTTTACACCAATAACGTATCTACCGTATTTTAATCTTATTTTTCATAACTAGCGTAAAAGATCAACTTGGTAAATGATTTAACTTTAATGTCTCGATTGCTAGTATGCAGAATTTAGTTAGTTTGTTGTGCAGAATAAGAAGGGTAATATTATTGGCGACGAAGTAGACAGTGCAAGTCATGGTGTCAGGAGGGTCACGTTAAATTCACGAAAAAAAAAAAATTTTGTAACGTAACGTGTTGTATGAGCAGATGAGTGATAATTAAATATTGACTTTATTTTTAGTATCTTCAGTCGCATGCAGTCAATAGTGCGCTATTAGAATTAAATATTTAGATTATATAACTTACCATCACGCCGTTTCTCCGTGGGGGTAGGCATAGAGGATAGAGTGCCGCACTCTTCTATCCTGACACACACTTCTCGCCTCATTCATATTCATACATCTTCTCATACAAGCTCGCCGATTATTGTGGCTTCTAAGAAGATCACTTTACAGTATCTGGTTTACCTGGTCGTACCTTATATAACACGATAACAAATGTGACTAATTAGATGACAATTATGCTAATAATATAAGATGTATTAATTAAGATTTATTACGCACAGCAATTTCAAAGTATGGACCGCTTGCTGGTGTCGGCCTCCAAGTATCCACGTTGTATTATTCACATTGGTCTTATATTATAGATTATTTTACAAAATTACATTAATACATGTTATAAAGAAAATGATTTTAATTGCTTTTAAATTAGAAACGTCCTCTGTTCGAAGCCTTTCCCATAAAGCCTCCGACCGTTCCGCCGGGGGTGGAAACGGAGCGGAAACAGCCAGCGCTCTGCAAACTTCGTGATTGACTGTATTGGATCTTTTGATTCGCCGTTTTCTATTCAATTCATATTGTAATGAATAGTGCTCGCGGTTTTACGTCAGTCCATTAAACATCTCTCTTTCTCCCTCCATCCCCCGGCCCGCGCGCAGTCCCGTCCCACCCCGATACATCTCGGAGCGGCTAATGGAAAAGCCGCATTTGATTTAGTATGAGAGTGAATGGTGAGTATGGTCCATTTAGCAAGTGTTATAAATGGGATATACGAGAGTAACAGGCTGGCATGAATGCAGCTAAGGTAGAATGTCGATACAAAGGCGATGGAAGTACCCCGCACAATCTTTGGTCGGGAACTTAAATCAATTCCTTATTAGACAATTCCTTGATTTCTGAGCGATTAACTTTAAATTCTGACTGTATAATGATTCAAAAAAACAATTCGCAGAAAATTATAAAAAATACTCGATTTATATATATTCTTAAATATTCATAATAATATTGTGTTTCCTCATTTTTTTATTTATGACTTATCTGGATATGTTATTGCCAGTAAGAAAAAAATCTATATATTCGCCCAAGGAACAAATATTATGTCGAACGTATTTTCAATATCTCTAGGTTAAGATACCTTCAATGCTTTCTCCTTTATATATTCAACAACAGTACCTAAATATGCATATATTCAATTTGGAATGAAGTGTTACATTGTCTTTATTACGAGTAAGAAAAAACACACATTAGCAAAATCGTACGAATTTTTACGACTGGCAAGTAAATTGAGCATCTGTCATCTCGCGTCTCACTTTCTTTTCTTACGTATGGTCGCACTGTCAAATGCAACGCGAGATGACAGATGATTGTTTACGTTTGTTCAATACTCATTTATGTAAACATGATGTCAGTTTTTTCAAGTATGTCTATAAGTGGATATATATTGTGAGGTGTGTTCTGGCGGACTATCCTCCATCGACCAGAAACAGCAGAGAGTATGAATGTGAGTACGTGAACCAGAAACTACCTACTTACCATAATGTTGAGATCCATCTTAAACATTTTCTCAGAAAATAAATCTTTACTAAAATCAGTAAATAAGTGCTTGAAAAATTGATAAGTTAAACAAATTTTTACCCTTCAATTATCTCCAAATGCCGGTCACTGGCGTTGGCTCTTGGTCTAGAAACTTTGGTAGATTTGAGGGCTCCATCCTCACTGCATTTAAAAATACAAGGATTAACGGGGCGGCGGCGAACACCACCTCAGCTTGAATCTACGAGTACAATGAACGTACCTAGCCAGCAATGCCTCCCGACACGAAGCGACGGTCGCGAACCCCGCGGCCAACATTGAAATTAGTACTCGGCGATTCTATCCGAGCGTAAAAATATAAAACCAGATTGTTTACTTTTGAAATTAGGTACTCACATCACATTATTCTTCTGCCTAAAATTCGTAACGTGACAATATATTTAAAAGTTAATAATTAAAAACACCGTTTGTACAATTCCCTAAAGCAATAAAATAAGGATGCATTATTGTTAAAGCAATATAATAAAGGATTTCCACATTGAAATATAGATTCTATGGAAGCCCTGGCCGCTCAGCAGTCACCCCGCAGGACCTAGCAACAAGTAATCGACACTAGTAGCAAGCAGCCAATTGATTTTCTGCTTGTTCAGGATTGAATGCTGAATTAAACATTTTCAAATTTACGTGGTTTAGATTTGAGATTCGTAGCAAATTCCAGAAGTGCTAAGTGAATTTATTTTTTATTCGATATATTTCTCAAATATGTTCCATTTTTAAAAATTAATTACATATTAAATATCAATGTAGCTATTAAATCATTAATTTGCATATAATTGTAATCAGAATCATTACGTTCTACAAAAATACGTTAGTTTTAGGATCATGATTATAATAATTATGATTTAAATAGAAAATGTATAAAAAAAACAACATATTGTGAAAGTTGGAATGGATAAATGAAAACAATGTGACTAGTAGAACTATAGGAAACTTCGTCAACATGGGTAATTATCGGTTCAAGTGTGAACGTTTTTAATTTTATACTTAATGTGGCCGGATAAGTGTTGCTCCCTTTATAATCCGCCGGTCGTCCATACAGTGCACGATAAATACATTAAAAACTTATTTGATTGTCCAATAATGACACGTGCATTTGACTAAAACCGGCCGATGCAACCGTATACATTTATTCTCAAACTGCACATTTCCCACTTTTCCTGATTTCGTATTCCTCGCAGAGTACCAGGGGTCCCATCAGGACGCTGATGTAGCGTCGGCATAATCAATCTTGGGGCTAAATTTGAAATTTAAACCGTCATATTATTTCCCTTATCATTTCCAACAGCGACGCGACTGTATCAGGAAAGCAGAACGGAGCAGGGACCTTATCGCAATATTCTTGTCACATAAACTTGTCGGTGGAATCTGTTACGAGTGCTGTGAGATTATCCGTTCCTGGGAATATAACTAACAACTGCGCGCGACGGAAGCCCTCGTTAGCGTTCATTATTATACATGTCATTATATTTTGTACTAAACTTTATAAGTACTTGACTCCGCAAGATTTAGACATTGATTACAGAAACATATTATATGTAAGATAAAATCATTCTTTCTCGAAGTACACTATCAAATAAAAATTGTATTTTTACACTGATTAACGGTAATCATAAGCAGCGTTCAAATAGAGTCTACAAAGATAGAAATCAATTATAATTAATTTAGTAATTTAGAAATTATGAACAAATTTGAATAGTTAAAAATGTTTCACATTTTCAAGAGAATTAATATAATACTATTTCAGATTAAAAATGTTCGATATATTTTTAGATTATGAAAAAATGTTTCGTTTATCACATCCTACACGTGGATAACCTCAACTTTATATTCACTTAGTAAAAGTGATTTCCCGCGAGCTTTTCCCCAATTTTTCCTTTTGCCCCCGAAGCAGGCTGCGCCTTGAGAAATGACTGAGAAGTGTTCTGCGGCGATAACTTTTGACACGGCGCGTCACATTCAGGGAGGCTCGGCGGCAGGCTGCGGGGGTGGAGGTAGGGGAGGCCGTTTCTTCCGCGGACTACATGAAATAATTACAAGCTATCAATTTCAATTCTACTGATTACAGTTTCCGGGAAATAACTAAATTGAAAATAACCAATTAAATAAACTACTAATTTACATAATATGTTTTTAAATCAATTTTTCTGCAAATGTGCTTCCTTATGCATAGCGCATTTTGATAAGCATGAGGGATGTCATTAGATTGCGGATATAGAGAAAAAAATGTGTGGGAACCAAAAGCCAATATTTTCGATTATCTAGACTAATAGCGTCAACATGTATCGTGTGTTTTAATAAGTGTGAATTTTCTCTTCCTGGTTCATCCATGTACGTACGTATGAACTTGCCATTATCTGTGAATCTTCGCACCATCTATTCTTAATATGATAATTTTTTAATTGAAAAATATGGATGCCAAATCATCAATTCAATGTCCAAAAAAATGACGTCAAACCATCCGATTAAATCTTATAATAAACACTTTGGCGTGTTTTGTTTATTATATATGAATTCAAATAATTGTATGTATAATATTACAAAACTAAATACAACTTGAGTTTGTGGGCACATTTTAAATAAACTGTTGGCTTTTTAAAATCAATAAAAATATATTAAAAGATTTTTTTTTTTTGTATATTGAAGTTAAATTCACAATAAGAATGTGTTCTCCTAAAAATAATAAAGTTGTATCAATGTGTCCAAAATTTAATAAAAATGAATTAATAATTCTAGCTTCTACTATCAGATTCACTCAAAGGTATTTGAGATTCTGTAAAAATAAGGTAGATGGCTCTGTCAAATGATGGAAAGATTAAATGTATTGATATCAAAAAGGTAACATATAAGATCGAAAAATTGTCGATAAAAATAGTGCCGCTGTAGCTTAGTTGGATAAAGCACCTCCCCCGGTTAGGGAAGAGATCCAGGTTCGAATCCCGGTAGCGCAACAACAATGTTTTTATTTTTCGATGAAATTGATTTTATATGTATATCTTTATAATTAATATATTTAATTCATATTTAAGATAAAAAATGTGTATGAAAATATCTCTCAATGATAAGATGGATCGTTGTATGTAGATGACCGTAAAATATTGAATGTCAAGTAGTACTGTACACAATCATCGCTTCGAAGTCGCTAATTTACATCCCCGAAAACTATCCCCTGTTAAGACAACACGACCCGCCGCCACCGGGACACCGGGACACCGGGACAGCACAAAGGCACGGAAGTATTTTGACAACCCCCGGAGCAAGCTCTCCGATTTGAATATGCCGACTGAGAGATTACGCACGCACCGCAGTAAATATTTGCCCCGTACGTACTGAGCCCACCTATACTGCACGATTGTTTAATGTGACGTGTGATCAAACAAAGCTATTTACAACGCGAACTAGATTATCGAAATTAGCATCAATATACATTGTTTGAATGCATTACACACTCATACAATCTTACACCAATACACATGCAATCGCATCAACTTGTTGATTAATAAATCTTTAGTATTTGGTCCATATGTTTATTAAAATATTTAAAAGAGCTAGCTAAGAAAGCTAACAATTTAAGAATGCTCTTTTTATGTCACTAATTTCGTAATATTAATGAAAAAAAGTTATCCTATTAAAATGTATGTATAATTTTGTGTCCAAAAGGAATAACGGATTGAATTATACAGTGGAAGTGCGCGGGAGAACCAAAATAAATCGACATGGTTTTATTAAAAAGTCTATAATACAAAATTTTCTTAGCTTAAAATCATTTCAAAATGTATGTACCTCTAAGGTTCAACTCTGCAACTGATAACTGAATTTTTTCGACTCATCCCGTTTGACCTTTCGCATACAGAATAATCTCTTATATTATCGAGATAAAATCAAATAAAAAGCGCCAGTCCCTACAAAAGACAAAAAATACTGGCAGAGGAAATGGTTCGATTCACTCGGAAAAATATCCTTGTTTTTTTCCATCGGAGTATTTTCTTAGTTCCACAAATTTGTTTTCCATGTCCGGCGATCGCCCCCTCCCCCGGCGGAGCGCAGATAAATTCTTCCTCCCGTCATTAATACCGCGGGGTTGTTTTTGTGTCGCCTCGGAGCGGCGCAGCGCAGCGCCAGCGCCAGCGCCAGCGCCGCCCGCCACTGCTACCGGCACCGGCGGCAACTTTCTGATGTTCCCGCCTGACTGATGCTACACCGCGAGCCGACTTCTAGAAACTTCCAAAGACGAAAAGGGTTCCAGTAATTATGATCCAGGTTTAAATCTTGACGTGTTGCCCGCGGCATTGTTTCATTAATCGCAAAGTTTTTCGCGTCTAACAAATTACAGGAAGTGGAAAGTTTTTTTCTCTATCTAGCTCTCCAACTTCCCCGGCGCTTTGTTCTGTCGGATAATGGAAATTACCTGTCTATTTTTCCAGTTAATTAAGAGGAAAGTACCCGCGGTGATGCTGAACTTGGCGGCTCGCGGTACCCGCCTGACTCGGATACTCCCGGTGGGTGATTAAAATGTTTTACCACATTTTTTACTTCCACATAGAGTAATTATTAAATTAGTATACCGAGACGGTTAGGATCAAATAAATTGTTATAAAGATGATTCAAGTAGACTAAATATGGTGGAATACGGTGTGTGCGAAAAATTAACCCATATATACGATAGGCTAGAGGACGAATTAATTCGTCCGAGTGAATTAAGTTCAATTAACTAACGTACCATCACGCCGTCTCCCTTTCTACAAATTCACACATCGTATCACACAAGCTCGTCGATTATTGAGGTTTCTAACAGGACCATCTTCCAGTATCTTTCGCGAACATCCTCTATTTCTGGTGCATTAAACGAAACTGAAACGAAACATTCAAACTGGTACGAAAGTTGACAAAACAAAAGTGACATTCCATGTCAATAAATGCCAGGAGAGAAAAGTGGCGTTCTGTCCTCTCTGCCTGCCACTGCGCTGAAAGGGCGTGATGGTATATTACTTAGTTATAATTGACGGTCATGATCATAGTTATATTGAAGCGAAAAAATATGCATTTCGTATGCTTAATTTAAATTATTAAGTATCTGACTCTAAACGGTAACATTTTCAGATCAAAATATAATTGTACTAATATAATTGTTTAAACTGTTCATATCAGAAAATCAATGCAGAATGGCATCATATTTATATATTATATTTTTAAATAAATTTATATCGTTTTTTAAATATTTTTATTAAGAATATCGACATTTTCAATCATCTTGCAGTATCGTGCTGCAAAAAGTTTTTTAAAATTATCTAAAAATAAAATTTTTAGATAATGTGAGTTTTAATTTCAAACAATATTTGTGTCAACCCAGACAAAATTTATTAAATTTAACCATTTACGCCAATTTGATATTTTATTTTATCAAACTGTGGTAAAAAAAATACGTACTATATTCGGAACAATTCCGAAAAGTATGTAAATAAATAATTGGTAAATGAATAAGTCGATAAAAATAAAATAAAAAATAAGTGGTAGTCAATTAGCGTCGTTCCACCGATGCACTCCCGTGTCGCTGCGGGCGAGGAGTCACCGATCAATCAGTCACCGCCAATCTTTCTCATCGCCCGCTAAACAATCATTAAAACATTTGTGCGATAGAGTTGCGCATTATCCCCCGGATCTGGGTTCAGCCCCGTCTTGCCCCGCGCGCCGCGCCGCGCCGCGCCCCGGCAGTGGTAGTACGCCACGCCGAGAGAGATAAGAGAATTGGCCTGTCAAGCCGGGATGATATATTTGACCAACATTTCCATACTGTGTGCTCTGCTACTGCTAGCGGGTGTGCCAAAAGCGTATAACCCCAGTCCCCCCGTGCGAACCCCTTCCACCCGTCACCCCCCGCCTTCCGCAAAACCTTCCTCGCCGCTCCTGCGTTAAGCAATCGAACCTCGCTCTATATTTCGTGTGTTTTCCACAATGAATTCCGTTATAAGAGGTGAAGTATCTTTCATTTTTAATCAAAAAAATGTTAATATGTTGATACATACGTTACCTTCATTAGACAAAGATGAATTCGTCGATTATTTGTATAAGTAATATATTTGATTGTATCTTATGCGTGAAGATGGTATAAAACAGTATTAAATAAATATAACCTGATCACACAGTATTATCACTTTCTTGTGTCATACCCCGCAAAGTTAACAATTTCCAAGTGTAATTTAAAAGTTTGTTTATTTTCCATCGCGATTATTTTGTGCACAACGTAGAGGAAAATTTCTCTCAGACTCCAGAAAAACATACATCTTTCCCCAATTTTCCGCGTTGATTCTTTTGTTTCGGGGCGGGGACGCCGGGGCAACGCGGCGCACGGGCCAAGTCGTATTTCGTCCGTCGACTCGTTACCTATTCCCGTATTTTCATTTTGTTGTATTTTCCATTCATCCGTGCGCCCTTCGGGGCGAGCGCTGGCCCGGGAAGGTGGCGCGCCCAGTGACGAATTAGAAGCTTCTCTCTCATTCTATCATTACAAAAACGTTTATTCATTGTTCAATAATTTAAAAAGTAAACATTCTTATTTAACACGGAATCAGTACTATATTTTATTTACTAAAAAACAAAAATACTTTTTTAAATTAAATTAAGAAATAATATGAACATATTTTTTTCAGAATCGTTTTTTTCTCTAATTTAGTAAAAAAAAAATAGACTGTGAATATGTGCCTTTAGGAATAAAATTTCACCATATTTGTTAGATATTTGTGTAGTCATTTGGAGATAATTACTTTCATTCTTAATATTCTTCCCCGTTCCCTCAAATTTCTTCAATCTTCTTTGCAATTTTCAAGCCGATTACGAAATAAAAGAAACGATTATCAATTAGCCATTCTTGCACTATATTTAAACCCTAAAGTTAAAATTATATTTTGTGATAATTATTTTTATGGAACTTAATTAAATATATCAATTTGATTTTGTAATGAGTACCTACCGTTAATCATACGATTATAGTGAAATCAAAAAATTTACGAAGCGATGAATGGTTCAATAACTAAACATTTACCCCGCATTCTACGTTCACAACACAATGATAACGCGCTTGCAGTAAAAAAACGTGTTTTTTTCTGAGATTAAGCGCCTCACGGGTAAGCCGGGCCTGGCGTAGCACGGGGTAAGGCTTCAGTTTTATTTATTTCGGGATTGTAACGGTAAATGGGGTGCCCCTACCCCCGCCTCCCTCGACCCCCACCCGTGCCCACTGGGCCGGTTTAGTGCGCGATGTTTTCGACGCTTTCCGTTTTTCGGCCATTTTACTTAAGGCGCTGGGGAATGTTTAAGACTTAATGCGGGAGAATGATAAATTTATGGAACGTTCAATACCCTCTTTTTCGATTACGGCTACATTTTAAATAATTATTCAAAAAATATCTCTATTTAATCAACATATTTCCTATTCAAAATATTATATTTATTCTTAGAGCTATTTAATTTTTTGGCATAAAAATTATTCTTGAATCTTGATTTATTATTTTCCCAGTATCATGTTTGTAGTATACAAATATAAAACTTAACGGGGTGAGTCTCATTCAAATTTTTCTCCTGGTCACGATTCTTCATTGAGTCACCGTCAAATCATTTGTGAACATTTTTATATTATCCCTGCACGACACGTGTCATTAATTTCATAATATAAATCGCCGTTCCTGGTGGACGGCGTCCATGGCTCGGCCCAGCCTGTCCGAGCTTTATCTCCTGATGATGTTTCTGCGCCCGCATGAAGGCGGGGGACGTCGACAAAAAGACGCCCACCGCCCTCTTCCAGGCTTCACCATCCCCGTTCTCCCACATTCTGACGATAAATAATTAAAATACGATCATTGCAAAAGAATCTGCATTTTTACTCTTATGGAATATAATAATATAATTACAAGTGAGCCATTTCGCGAAGACAAAATTAAAAATTTGTAAAGAAATGAAAATGTGAAAATTGTCTGACGAGTGTTTTATTATTAAACCTTATTTTCTTAACTTATTATAATAAATTCACTATAGTATCTTACTCGTAATATGCAAATACGGTTACGAGAGCATTTTGATAGTTCCAAAAAGGAAAAATTATTATAAAAGATTCTTCAGCTGACAAACAAGTTTTTACCAAAAACGAAATTCAGCGTTATATATTTTTCCTCAAAAGCAAAAATCCATTCGCAGCCTTAGCATGAAATATGGGTTTTCAGAACACATTCTTTGCCCGCTATTATTTCGCATCTTTGACAAAAACATCATTTCGCCAAAACATCTTTATACGTACCTTATTATCACATATAAGTCTGGATCCAGGGCGCATTAGATACAGAGGATATACCGCATTATTTCCAGCGACCACTACGAAAGCATTACTTTTATCCGTCCTCTTCCAGGGCAATAAATCAGTCGCAGAGCTTTTGTGTCGATGGTCTTAAAAACGGCTCGAACCGAGCACCGACTTACCCCAGCTTCCCTTTCACACACAGTCTCACACATACAAGCGCGGACTATTTTTCGACAAGCTATTTGGAAAGCAAAACACATTTAGACGCACTTTAGCAGTTTCTCTCCTGTAACTAATTTCAAGACATATCGTGGCGATCTTTTGGGGAGCAGATATAATAATCCCCATCGATAATAATGTGTTTCTTTCAATTTTGTCCATTGATCATGTCTGAAGATTTGTGTTACTTTTGTATTAGTACTATCGAAAATGGCTAGACTTAAAATTTGTAACGTCGCGTACAGTATTAAAATTATTTACAGTACTCAAAAATACACAAATCTTTTGCATTGTCAGAAATTAACGTATAATTTTTGAAAGCAGAAACATTCGTTTTTATGGGAGATTTTTTGTTAAAATATTACATTGGTTCATGAAAAGGCAGTCGAATATAACATTACATCGCAATTAGTTTTCGTTTTAAAACACAATTCCGACATAACACAATGGTTGAGAGTGAAGAGGGTAACTGATGAAGGTTTTTTCTTCCCGCGATAATATAAAAAGTATTATTTTCTTCTTAGGTTATTCCCTGCGATTGTCCTGGCGTGGACGAGAAATCGTGAAATATTGTCCTTCATGTGCTTGTCGTAAGTAAAGATGAAACCTCGCAGTCGTATATACCACGTATCTCCACCCCCTCTCTGTTGCTCAAAGCTTTAAGGGATGTTTTTATTTCTAAAGAATATCTCATTTTTAAGACGCCAAAGACCTACGTAGAATAAGAAAGAAAAGTTAATCGCCAATTCTTGAATTATCGGTATTAATTCTTTTCTGGATTCTTCACAGAAAAAACTAATAAACCTTTATATTAAAATTATCTCCATTATTCACTGTAAAAGTATACACTCGCATAGAAGCTTAGAATCGTTGAAACAAACGGTTTAAACTGAAAAGGGAATAATATATTTTCTTTTGGTAAACGAAACCCTGCCTCAGAGAGCTGGCGGAAATGGAAAACAGTGAGGAATATATAAATTAACTCACTCTGCCTTTTGATAACATAGAAATAAACATTACGCGTATTTTACCTTCTACAATTTATTTTGGATTATAATTTACACTATACACGAGAACAGTTTCAGAACATGTAAATGTTTTCAGTCTAATCTTAGTTAAACCTAACTTTTTATGTAAATCATAATATTTTATTTATTTAGAACAATTGTTGATTTTAATACAAGTAAAATGAATGACTTAACAATATGCAGCAATAGAGTTATGCACCCCCAAATAGGAAAATAATATAAAACAGTGATTTATTTTATTCATACAAATGTATTAATACAAATGCGTTAAGCATTTTTCCGGATAGGAAAAGGTTCAGGTTCGAATGTCAGTAGCAACTAAAATATTTTTTGAAATATTATCTGTATATCTTTCTAGTTAATTAATTTAATTTGTATTGAAACATCACGACAAAAGTTTGCTCTCCTTAAAAAGAAACATTTATTTCATTACACACAAGTTAATATTTAAATACTGGAGCTAAAAATGGGATTGCATTCTCGTTAATCTCTATCCCAAAACCTGCCAATTATAACTCTAAGTAGGACGTTGACACTTTGGAGCTTTTCAAAATTCTCTAAACCGTTCTGCGGTGACTTAGCGCTAGTTGTTCGATAGCTTTGAGCCGATAGTGGCTCGCCAGTAAGCTTAATCCACTATATTATATTGCCCATCAGGTATTGGACGTCGTCTTAAGTGCATTTCGCAATTTCCTCCAAGACGGCTGGGACGGGAGCGGGGAGGCTCCGACCGCGACGCCCACAATATCCTATCAATGGGCGAGCTAATAACCGGGGTAGCGCAGTATAAAGTTCTTCCATCACGGTCACTTTATGTCACTCGGGTAGCTTAATGAAGTTCATTTTAATCCCTTATTTGTATAAATGTACTTAATTACATTATATACTTGATTATAATTTATTTTTTACAAATCTCATTTCTAACACAGTGTAACTTATAATATTTTCAACATACGTACATATTTTTATTTATTATCTTTGTTTTATTAACCACTAAAATGAGTTTAAATACATCTACCGGTTTCGAAAAATACCATTTTCTTCTTCAGGATGTCATAACTAACTAAAACATATATTGTTTCTTTGACAGAATCTATTTTTATTATTATTTTAAAATAGATTTTTTTTAAATAGATTCTGTCAAAGAAACAATATATGTTTTAGTTAGTTATGACATCCTGAAGAAGAAAATGGTATTTTTCGAAACCGGTAGATGTATTTAAACTCATTTTAGTGGTTAATAAAACAAAGATAATAAATAAAAATATGAATCTTAACCACAAAGATAACACTGCTGATTTTAAAAGTATACGTACATATGTTGTACAAAAAACAGTTTTGAATTATCAGTAGTCAAATTTGTATAGTTTGACTTACAGTGTTTGTCAGCTAACTGGCTTTCAAAGCTTTTCGACGGCTACCCGCTGTCTAAAATATATGGACACCAGAATGGAATAAATAAATATTTTCAATAATGTATTTATGATTTCAAAACCTTTCGCACTATCTCTGATAATTTATATAATGTTATGTAAGCACGTTGTATATATATATATATATATATATATATATATGTATATTATATTATATATACAAACATCAAATAATCATTTTTAATTGGCTGTCTGAATATGCGTAGTCTTTTCCTCTCACGTAAGTTCACATTTATATATAATTGAATGTTTATTTTATGTTATATTATGTACTTACTTATTGAAAAATAATATTTATTACATTGTGGATTAAGTTAATAATATTGCGGCGTACGTTTAATGTGATTTATTCAAATACGAAGTGAGCAGTCATATTTATTTGCATGTAATTTTTATACGTTAGTTGCTGTCAAGGAAAGATTAAATTAGTTTAATACCTCTAAATATATTTTTTTATATACTTATTGGCTTTATTAAAAAAATACATAAATACGCCCAGTTATGTTCGCCAGACACAAAATAATTAAATTTTCCGCAGCATTTTTGTATTAATATTCAGACCAGTTTACATATTTCCGATATTCAATGCATAAAACTTATTACCCATGAACAAATTTATTACCGCCAAAAATAACGTTTCCGTTAAACTTGACGATTACGGTTTCACTGTAGCATGAACTGTAATTGGCCAATAATGCATCGGTGAGACTACTTGGGCCAACGCTTGGGTCTCTTGCGAAGAGCAGAATTTCAACGAAAGATGTTCGAGTGATCAATCATTCATTAAACACATTGTCGCCGTTGGTACGATTAACTGGACTGTAATGGGAGATGGTATCGGGAGATAAGCACGCCAGAGCAGGTGTTTCGCGTGCTCTCTTCCATGTTTGTTTAATGAAGTAAACTGACCAGAGAGTGCGGCAATCAATTCACGAGCTGTCATCGCACATCAGGACATGGAATAGTGTGAAGACCGCCACGACCAGGAAGTTACGATGGCTTGGTTTTTAATAATTTGTTCAATTATAGTTATTGTTCTTCCACTGAACTTTATACATTTCGGTCATTTACAATACGCAATATATCTGCCGAGAAACATTATTTTATTTAATTAATCAAGTATGGTCAAAGCGACATGTGTATTTTTTATAAATTATCCCGATTTCACACACATTCATCAAACTTATATCCCTAACGAAGAAGCCAAACAAAAATAATAATAATAATATTAGATATTACAGAACTTAGCATAAGATAACGTAATTTTTTCAATAAACAGATATTATCTATATATTGTATAGATATTGTCTTTCTAGTTGATTCATTTAATTTGTATTGAAAATACCACAGAACTATGATCTGAAATTGCAACTTCACGATAATACTCGTAGTTTGTTCTCATTAAAAATAAACATTTATTTTATTACACACATGTTAATATTTAAATACTGGAACTAAAAATGAGATTGCATTCTCGTTAATCTCTATCCCAAAACCTGCCAATTATAACTCTAAGTAGGACGTCGACACTTTGGAGCTTTTCAAAATTCTATAAACAGTTCTGTGAAAAGGGATAGTCGAGTCATACGGCAGAATTAACAAAAAATGTAACATAATATTGATTGTAAAGAGAGTAAAGATTTGGTGTAATCTCGGTAGCAATGAGCGAGTAAGAACGATGCCTGTATTATTACATAATAACATCTTATATCTTACTTCAACCCGCGAAAACATCTTTAGCGAGTTCGCAGTAATGATCTCCTTGTTTTATTTTTTCAAATAACTTGTAATATCCACGTCTTTATGGCGGCAGTGAATGATATAAAATTTCAATTCAGCCGCGCGGTCCTCAGATAATGGTAATGGGAAAAACTTCGGCCGAACTTGGAACACCAGCGGGGACTTCTCGGATTTACTTTTTAAATACTTCTCACAGAAATGAAACGTACAAAGATAATTTCATTTCTTTTCCCAGTTACACTTTTCCCATTCTTTTCTTTTAACTTTGGTTATTTTTATCGCGCTAACTTCATTTCGCGCCATCTGAAAGGGCGCGCAAACTTTCTTTTATCGTTGTACTTTTTAATATACAAATAATTCTACATTATTACGCACGCAAATAACCCTATCGTGTTGTATGCTCGATCATCGCACACAGAGCATCGTCGAATTGCTTGACGTGACACAAAACGCAATTTTAAATATTCATTCGCTGGCCTTGATCAGCATTCGCAGATATGTAAAATAATTCTAAATCTTTGTTTTATAAAAACGAAAGTATTTATTACCTACATGCGCTCCCATAAAACTCGCCCGATGGTGACAGCAATTCGAGAAAGTTGGACGAAAATAAAAAAGTAATCCCAAAAAATGGCAGGCAATTATAAAATGAAGAGATAAAACATGAACGGTTAATCTGCCCTCCTCTCACCTCCCCACCATTTCCCTCCCTTTCCCACAAACGAATGTAAATACCTCTCGTTCTAAATACATTTTTTCAACTTTTCCTTCTTCCATTTATCATCCCTTAGGAAATATGTAATCCGTGGAATTAAGCTTCCCCTTTTCAGTTATTTTTTATTGCTATTTTTCTAAATCCTCTTTTAAATCTGTTTAAAATTGAAATGAGAATATTTAGTTCGCATATTAATTCCTTGAGAAATATGGACGAATGAATGGTTATTTTGTATACGTTAAGAGCTAGCTAGCCGCGTAAAATACCCATGTTATGAGACAACAGTGAGTGAGTGTTGCGTGTAATATGAGACGTCTCTATACCGATTGTTCCCGGCTGCACTCCTGGCACGTGTCGAACATGCTTTGTGATCGGCGAACAGGCAGATCCGGAACACGTAATTTTTTTCAATCGTCGAATTAATTCAGTCTCAATCTTCCGTAATTCTTGATGTCATAAAAACTAAAAGTAAAATAAAACATTACAAGATAATTAATTTATTACAGTTTTTTAAAACTTTCGTGGACACTTTTTTTTAGATTATTTTAAAGAAGGAAGATAAGCCGCTTGAATAAAAACCAAAAGAGACAAAACTTCATCGTGAGTAATTTATTATGTTTAATTTTGAACCAGCAATCTAACTAAATTAGAAGAAATGGTTCGGCTTCCTTGCAAAGTTTCTTTTCAATCACGGGGCAAGGCGAGGCAATAAATGAACGAGGAAAACAAATGAGCCCTTGCGCGCGCGCCTCGGCAAGCGAAGGTTGTACCAGGGAAGAAAAAGGGAGGAAAAGCGCACTCTTACCGAACACGGGAATCAGGTGTGCTCTCATTTACAGAATATTCTAGTCATTCATAGTGTGTGTGGAACCGATAGCGCTTCCTCAAATCCGATCGAACATCGCGCATCTTTGTCCCACAGCTTCAACAATATACGCCACGAGTAGGACACGATGATTGAGGCGAAGTTCGGACGTAAAGTTTGCAATTCGCCTCTGGAGTATGTGTATGTACGTAGGTTTATTGTGTGAAAACAAAGAGTGAACAGAGTACCACAGGATGGGATGAATATGGGAGAGCCAGGGTTGGGGAGCAGCGATGTAATTGGCCATTTATCAAACGGGAAAAGGGGTTACGGACTGCAGCGGTCCGGTGGAACAGGACCGCAGCGGGATCCCTGTCACAGTAATCACATTTAAAGTTTCTGGAAACTTTTTTGAATCCGTTCGGTTGTGCAAATTTTCACCACTTTAGCGAGCTTGTATGCACTCGGCAGACGCTAAATACGAAAGAAAGCGTTTTTTGATTTCTTAATTTCGTAATTTTAGTTTTCGAATAGTTTTTTATATCCTACATACATAATATCCTCATGTATGTCTGTCCACGTCGTGTAACACCCCAATACATACATATATTTACAGCTATTCGTGTAGCAATATAAAAAAAATAAACCTGCTGTCACTTATGTCACGTAAAAGCGTGCGGCTATGTCAAAAAAAAACAATAATCTGTGATTTTTATATAAATTAAGAGTAAAACAATTATAAATTTTCCTTAATTATTGACCGGTTATTTTTACATATATAATATATATGTATTATAATAAAAAAAAAACGTAAGGATTATAAAAGTAAACCAGATTTATAGAAAAAAATGCCAAATTTTACCCCGTACTATATAACTCGTGAATCGCTTAAATAATATTTTTTATATAAAACAAAATATATTACAAAAACATTGAACCGAGATTTCGCCAAAAGGTTTCTTTCACTGTCCGTCCCAGGACGGCAACAGAGGTTTGCAGGTTGACTATCCAAGGGTGCACGTGTACCTCATCTCCGGACCCTTACAGTAACACCACAGGCCGTATATCCACCGACATACACAGCCGTCCGCTCGAGGTCACTGACAA
Source organism: Eubasilissa splendida (assembly GCA_031772225.1). Taxonomy (NCBI): domain Eukaryota; kingdom Metazoa; phylum Arthropoda; class Insecta; order Trichoptera; family Phryganeidae; genus Eubasilissa; species Eubasilissa splendida. The sequence continues at coordinate 14,124,843 of CM062861.1, read as the reverse complement.
CTCTCGTGGAAATAATAATCTCATTTGTGCGCAATCGACAAAACTCCATCACACTTCTGGGTACTAATAGAAGTCAAAGGGTTGACCATTAGGGACACTCGGAGGGGGGGGAGTCCGGCCTGACGGGAAGGGGAAACTCAGTAAGATGTTGTAATTATACATTCTCGATTCTGGATCGCGTCACAGTTGCGAGTGCAAATACAGTAATAAAATCCCCCTTCTGCAACCCCGATAATTACTTTTTGAAACATCAGGAGCTTTACGTAATTTTTTGTTATAATCCTTAAAATATACAAAGACATAAATCAGGGAATGTCATATATTGCGTTTTCATTAAATTGGGTTTATTTATTTAATTCCTAAAAGAAACAGGATTTATATGTTTACTTTTGAGGTCGCCCATAAATAACGAGGCACGGATTCCTTTTCAGGTTTGTTTTCTAAACAAACACTCAAATTTTAATGGCAAAATACCAGGAGCACAGGAGGCGGAAGAACGTGGGAAGAGTGTCGGGTAGATGAAACAATAAATCATTAGCGAAACCTGGTAGCGAGACATCGCAGGCGAGGGATCAGTTGGCTGGATAGAATAAGGAGAACAGAATGCCGGGGTGGTTGTACACCGTTGAAGCAATACTAATTATTTATGTATTGCCAGATGATGATGAGAAGAAAAGGGTTACGCGATATACCGTGTACACCCATTAGTATCTCTAATAACCAACAAATAACATCTCTTTCGGGACGTAATGAACCCCTTTAGAAAATATTGTGATGATGTTGTAATTAGTCAATAAATGTCTAAAAACAGTAATGCTTTTAAATAATTATTTATTTATTAAAACTATTATGTGTAGTAATACAAAAATATCATAATACTAAAACCATCTCCATAATATATTAGTAACACAATTATTAATCTAATTAAAATTATAATTTACTTATAATAAATATGTAGCAATTTATTTCTTCAATCATTAAAATAAATAACCATTCAAGCTATTCAAGTCATTGCAACCCTTCGCGTTATTTTATTTTTAAGCAGAAGTAATTATTCATACCAACCACTTTATTCAGCATTGTCTAATGAGATTGCGAATGTATATAATGTAATTATTACCTAACATAAATACGTTCGCATTTCAGTCGCGGAAACCAATCTACAAGGCGCCACCTCACAGCGTTCAGTTACTTAAAGATATAAGCATACATTGAAGAAGAATTTAAATGTTGGTAATGTAGTTAGTTACCCAATATTATTTTGGCGAAAATGGACATAATTTATTTAATATTTCTCCGAATTAATGTGCTTTAAAAGCGGATGTATAATTCAGGAGATCTGAGCAACTTTTTGCATACAATTCATGTTTTGTATCGACTACCGTACTTGTATATACGAGAAAACAAACTAAGTACAATAATACACCATAATTTTCTACTATAGAATAAAAAGTATGTACGTTTTGTTGAAATTTATTTGGTTTTCTTTTTTACCGGGAATAATTTTACATTCTGTAAAAACAACATTTTCCATTTTCTTTATCTTATTTGACAAAATCCACTCGGAAAGTGGAAAAGTTTTCGCTCCCAAAACAAATTAAAATTATTTTTACGCCCATTTACGTCTGGAGACCTAAACTTGTACCAGGCTGGCAGAGGAGGACGGAGGTTGCTACAGGGCGCGAGGATAAATTAGGAGTTTCAAGCACCTGCGTCGCGTTTTGCCCAAATTAACTCGCGTCTGTATTAAGCGACCGTTATAACTGCCAAGCACTAGCTCTACTTGCACAACTTCTGGTTTATACATTTTCAAAATTACACGTACTGTTTTCATTAGAAATGATTGGTTCAACAATACGTTCTTAAACATGCGTACATATAACATTAATCATAAATTTTAAAATAAAAATTGTATTAATTGACTTTATGTACATTTTTGTTAAGTATCTATTTTGTATTAATTTGTATTTGTATCAATTTCGATCCTCAAAATAAACTATATAAATGCCACACCACAAAACTGAACCAAGTAACGCAAAGCCAGCCTTAATTAAAATTCTTTCAGCATTTACGCCAACTTCTATCAGGTTAGCAGAGCCTCGCGCTGGTACACATTAAATACCTGCAATTACACTGGTAGCCCGTGTGTGTGTCTGCCCGGCTCACTTGTTACCTCCGTCCGTGTCATGTTATCCTGTGACTAATGGCTCCACACTCAGACTTGAGTACTCCTCCCCTCGACCCCTAACCGGCATGACGGAATTCCCTGATGTGAATTTGGTTAAAATTAACGTCCATATAAACCACATTAGCGAAATTACGTATACCAACACACAACTCAAACAAGCAACCGTCTCAAACGAGGCTATCCCCGCATGCGGTCGTATTTTTGAGAACATTGTCGGTTATTCGGAAGAATGTTAAGCGACCAATATTTATGGTTTTGATCGTAATCGTGCAATAATAAACTTTATGCTGTCATACTAACACAGCGTGAATGCTGCAGGCCACGGTAATGAAAGAATTTTCACTTACAGTCCATAAAGTTGGACGCAATTATCGCGATAAAGAAAACCCTTTGAAATATATGTCTCATTTAAAAATTGATAGGAAAAATTTTAATTATCCATTATTTTTTTAATGAATACACTATTTTGATATTTTAATTAAGTATTCGCATTGTTTACGTATTTGACCTTTTATGTCATACCTTTATATAAGATATATTAACTGCAAAGTATGTAACTTTACTTATTCATTTTATTTCCCAGAAGTGTTAGTTATTTTCTCGTATTTTTTAAATTGTATATATTTTTTTGTTATTAAATATTATCATTGGACGTGTCACTGAACACGTTCGCGGACCTAATTATTTCGATTACAACAGATGCACTTTAAAAACAAATTACAGTGGAGTATCAAAAAACAGAGAAGGAGAGAACTCGCTATAAATTGTAACATTATTACAGAAGCATTATCGAAGGAAGTCATCGTTGCTTGCCCGTCTTAGTGGAAGGAAATGCACAATTATGACGCGCAACTGTTATACTACACGCATTACGCCACTCGGGGGCAATTTATCAAATGTACTAAGCAATTGGTAGTGGGCTCTAATAAATTGGCCTTCGAAGATTCGAGAACATTACGACTTCCTGACCCGGGCGCTAATAGCCTCGTTTAGCAATCAAACTCACCGAGTGCAAATTACTTCCACCGGGGCTAGGAGATTCTAGTACGCCCAAGAAAACAAACGTGCTATCAAATTGAGAAGCTATACCATACCTAACACACTTACTATGAAATTCCACTAAAATAGACAATGTCTGCGTAATGCTAGCGCTGGAATTAAAAATTCAATCAATATATATCTATACATATTCTTTTCTTGTTTCCCTATTTATTGTAATATTTTAATTTTAATCATAAAAGATGACCAAGCTTCATAAAATAAAATTATTTACTATTAGAAGATTCACACGAAAATATAAGATGCTCGTATTATGAATTTGGAATAAGCTATTTGTATTATTGACATTTATATTCAGCAGGTAATTGTAAATTCGCATAAATTTGATTATAGGTAAAAAAAATCGTTCTTTATCTCTTTCCTCACATTTTTTCATTTAATTTATTTTTATCTGATTGTGAATTGGATTGGATTTCTAGTAATGGAATCAAATATATTCAAAATTTACTAAAATTCACCTAAATTGTTTTCGAGATACTGTGCCCACTTCCAATATCAATGTAATGTCCCCCAGTGGTCCAGGCCTTACCGAGGTCAAGATTCACACGGGGAGTGCGGCAGGGGCGAATCTCCATAGCAGGGAGCGGGCCCGCCTCCGAGACATCCGCGTCAGAGGGGCTGGTTAACAACGAACCGGTGTCAATATTTTTGGGTCCTCCGAAGTGTGAAATTTAGGCGAGGTCCGAACTCCGAACCATCTGACCTTTATCGGTGTAATTACGGTATCAAAGTCTCGCTTCGGTAACGGATCGTAAACTGATTCTATGCACAATATTTTAAGGCTTTTAATATGGTTGTTAATTGTGTATTTATCTGAAATAATTTTTACTTACACTCTTCATTTTAGATATCCACATAATATTGCTTATTTAAATGCCTACTTGTGAAATAATACACCGACGAATAGGTGTTCAGTAGCTGATAAAATTATTATTCGTCATACCCTAGTTCACGAATACAATTTAATACAAATTAAATTAATCAACTAGAAAAAAAACATTTATCGAAAAAATATTTAGTTGCTACCGGAATCCGAACCAGAACCTCTCCCTATTCTCTTAAAATGCAACATCACAACAAAAATGTATTCTCTTTAAATATTTTATGCTTGATCTATTTTTTTCCTTTCTCTTTTTATAACATTTTAAGAGTTATTTATAATAATGCCCCCTCACTGACATGATCCTGAGTTGAGGTGAGCCATTGATTAAAAATTATTCAAGTGTTTAAAGAAAATTTGTTAACTTCATTATTTATTTCTTTTTTATGAAGTGCTCGTCATTAGTTCTCTTTCTATCGTTTCATCGTCTAATACTTTAATTCATTGTATATTTAATTTCTTAAATGTTGTCCCATTTGTTGTATATTTTATTTCCATTGGTTTGTTGAATAATTTAATGATTCTCTGCCTAAAGGTAGCTTTTGTAGACGATAAACTCGTGGACTTAAGCTGCTGTGTTTTTTCGGAATTTTTATATTGACAGATTAGAAGATTTTTGCAAATATTAGTAACATTGTCAGAACTTCAAATATATTGAATGTTTATTTTGAATTCGTTCAAATATATTTTTTGCCAGACTCTCTATCCATTAACTCAAAAGTGTACAGTTTTGACACAAAACGAATGAAACAAAGTACGTAAACAAACGTTATCTATCAAACTATTTACTTCCTTTCTAAACATATTATGATATGAAACAATTAAATGTACTTACGTGTTGTGTCATATATATCGTCGTTTATGCAGTTCTAAAATATTCATCGCGTATTTAATTCGTACGTATAATCCACGTATTTAATTCACAGCACCATTTTACTAAAGCTCATCTCATGTCCAGAGGTTAGACAGATCTATCGCGCCCCTTCCTGGCTCACTTCACCCACGGTACGCCACTGTAAACATGCCTCTGCAATATTTATAATGAGTATTTTATCTGTTAATCTCTCATATTGTGTTTCCACAGCCGACCAGGGGCGGGGGGTGCAACTCTCTAGGGGGGGTCGGTCAATGCTTGATTTCAGATAGGCAACAAAAATATAAATTTCACGCGAACGTGCTGTAATTTCTGTTCATTCATTTTTAAAACCCTGCATCCTATTTCTTCAGACTACAAAGAAAAAACTTTTTGATTGGAATCGGTAACTTCACGGTAATCGGGGCAAAAAATATAACATTTTATTATTTGTTTATTTTTTAATGTTTTTAAATACACACACCGCCATAAATTCTCATCAAACCATGCAGGTATAAAAAATCTTGACTTTGATTATTTGCAAACATATCAAAACATACTTGCCTTTTTACCATTCTTGTCCGATGTCTAGACGCTAGAGGTGTGATTGTGATTTAAGACTCAATAAATATTAATATTTAATGTACTTTGGCATAATTATTGCTAAACTATATTTAGCCAGACAATTATATATCATTTTATGCGTACGTCTATAAGAAATACCTTTACAACGTCGTACAATGTAATTGAGATACGGATTATTTGGATTTATATATTTATTTGATGTATCCATAAATCATTTTTGCATCCGATAACATGGTTAGGTTTGGATTAACTTGGCGATAAAATGTATTATTCTCACCATGCACGATTGGTGGAAATGGTCTAATAAAATTCATCGTTGCGTTTTGTTTGTCGAAAGCTTTCCTCTTTATCGGCGTCCTGAAAGCCTCGCTTTTGCATCCGTCGGTTCGTTTTTGGATTCCGTATTCTAATTTAAATATTTAAATTTCCATTATCTATTCTCATGTGTTTACACATATTCCGTTCTGCGGACGAAGCTGCGTACGGTAGTCCGTGCCCATAGAGCAAAACAGTTTCCTCTATGCGGTGCGTAGTTTAAAATTTGAATCCCAGAATCATTAATTTGATAAATGGTCCCTGGTTTAGTTCCCGGCAGGGAGATGCCCCCTCGCCCCATCCCTCGATCGCCCTCCGCCCGTGGCCGCGTTCTTCGCTGCGATTGCGACTGCCGATTTAACATGACAATCTCCGAACACCCCCCGTACTATTCTGCTTGCCTGGTAGTAATTAAGATAGCGCGATCTAAAAAAATTATCTGATCGAGTGCTGACTTTTTAATGGCGTCCGTTATCTCCGGACGCGGATCGGCGGGCAAAGAAAACAATGAAAACGAATTGTCAACACTCATTCAGATCAAACCGTTACAAATTTGTGTTGACGTTTCTGACGACACGGAAATGTTGTAAAACAAAAATCAATTGTTTTGTTTAATGACGTTTAGATTTTCTTAACACTTTTCTTTTTTTATATCACGTGTCTTCTGCGGCTCTTCATTGTTTAATTACAACTCCGTGTTTACATTAATATGTGCACAAATATATTATCTCGTCTAATTATAAATATCTGGTTTGGAGTAAGAGCGGAACGTTTGTGTAAACTGTCGGTGCAATCAGGTGCCGAGGTATTGAGAGCTACTTCCAATTTAACTATGCTCTTGCAGAGTCCGAAAAATTTTATACATTTTTAGATCCGGCTTATCGACAGAATTGTTGTTTAATTAAAATACCTGCATAAAAAATACATATAATATTATATTTTCGATAAAGCAATCACTTTGTGGATTGACATATTAGATTAAATAAAACACCATCATTTTGTATGAAACCACGAATTTTATTACACGCGAACCGGTTTCGCTTAGCTCAAGCTTCGTCGGGGCGTATTTAAAACAGTTTTAAATACGCCCTGATGAAACATGAGCTAAGCGAAACCGGTCGGCGTGTAATAAAATTCGTGGTTTCATACAAAGTGATTGTGTTTTATTTAACATATAACATTTGTCGAACTAATTCCTTACACTTGCGACTAGAATAATAGAACTAACTCGATGCGATGGTCTCCTGGGACGAATATCGAACCCCCAACTTTTTAATCACTCGAAGAACAACGCAGACCATGAAATGACAATTTTATTTTTATTTGAGAATTAACCGTTTCTTCTTGAACATTTTCCGAGCGATTCGATTTCGATTCACTCTTATTAATAAACATTGAAATCTTATTCATATCCCCTTATAATCCGAGGTTGTCGCACCTCAAGATATTAATAACTTCCGTGTAAAGTACGCCCTCTTAGGTCGCAAGCTGTCGCCGTTCCGCCGTACAAATTGGGTTCGGCAATAGGCAATAAGGGCTGCTAACACTCCTGCCCTCCTGATACCGCCATACGGCGCCCTGTTATGGCATTATCACCGGCTCCTTGTAGCTATGGGGTTGACCTAACGTTTGACCCCAGCAGTGGCAGCCATAACGGCCAAATGACACCAGACTCTGCTCTCTGCTCACCGTCGAAGGGGAGACTCGGCAACCCTGGCTGAATTAACGCCCTCCTGATTTTTCTGTTCGCCTGTTATCGACGCGACAATATTTTCTTTTATTAGTTTACCTAACAGAGTTTGGTACACGTTTTTGTATATTGATTTGGACATTATAATTTTTTTTATTTGGCCAATTATCATAATTCTCATAACATTTAGAAATGTTACTTTAGTAGTATAATATAAAGTTATGGAATTGATGAGATATCGATTTGCTTTTCTGTTAATTGCATCAATCATATAAAAATGTATCGTCAATAAAACGTCGGTGCAATTCGATGTACCATATATTATGTACTACCCCCCTCCCCTTCTCCATTGCCATCCCGAAGCCCTGTTCGGAGCGCTAATGAGCCAGGCGACACGTGCGGTGGATTTCTGTACTAATTCGCACGGCAAACCCCGAGTAACGCAACACCAATATCCAATGTGATAGATTGCTTTCTCCGACAACGAATCCCGTCGGCTGTATAAGCCTCTTGTGAATACATATATTTTGATGTATTTTAATAATAAGGTCGTAAATACAATAATCTCGACAGATTACACAAGCGTTTAGTCATTCGAAAAGCTGACCGCCACGGAATCGTGAGAAAACGGTCGAATTCTGAGAACAATTAAATCAAAACGCAACGATCGAAATGAAATCGAAAACCTGTTTAATATTTGAAATGCCAATTTATACTATTCAAATACGTTCCTCGGGAGAATAAATAACTTTCAGTTTTCATTGGACTATTTAACGTTCTTCATATATAACGTTGACTAAAATGAATTAAAACATATTGATTTATTATTTATTTTTATCGGCCGAAGTTCGAGGCGGATACAGCGTGAATTAATGACATAAATTAAATGATGTATTACACCTCTAATAAAACGGTCCGGTGATTAATATTTTAATTATTAGTTTTTATGATCTCTGTTGTGACGCGGCGAAAACTGAGTAATCGCCCGAGATGAAGTAGAATGAACACGTCAACATTAGACGGTGTAATGATAAAACATTCGTGCGCGCGCGGGCAGATGCCAATCATACGTTATTACGGCAGATCAGCTGCTCCCGTCAATCGCTGGCTGTTGGTACATAAATGGCTACCGGATTATCCAAATTGTTTTAAATGCTAATGCACTATTACACTATTGGTAACCATTTCGTACTAAAAGTGTTTTTACAAATTATGTTATATATGAATATTTTCTTTTACGTCAATTCCATGACAACAATAATTTTTTTACTTAAAATCAATATTTTGAACGATGTTAGATTATTTTTTTATGGATTTTGCATTTTTAAGGAAATACTAAATTACCATGAATAATCAATTTTAAATTCCGATAATATGTTATCTTTATTTATAAACTACATCCTTGTTATTTTTATATTTCACATATAAATTTATTTATATTATATTAGTACTATACAGAACACGTATATAAAATTTATTTAGTTTAAATAAACATATTTACAATAACATGCACTACATAATTTCATAATAACATTAAGGTTTAATTAATTTGACTTTATTCATTCCCGGGACTCGATTTGCAGCTCTGGATCATTCCCGGGATCCCGAGTCTCGTGATATGTTAATATATTATATTTTTTAAATAACAGATTTTATGTTTGTTTTTTATAAACATTGTTAATTTTATTTCAATTAAATTGTTATAATAAATTAAATAAAACATGTGTTGACAAAAAAAATACTATTTCTAAATAAAAAATACATATATAATAAATTCTTAAATCTAAAAAAAAACATTTAAAAAATCTAATTTCAATTAAATATATTGTATGTACATATTTACAATCATAAAATTTTATTTCAGCGAAAGCACTCACTCGTGTATGTACTCGTATTTTTATTGCACTTCACCGACAATCTGTATCTTGTGACTAAATGATTTATTGTTTCCTGAACTAATTGTTATTGTTTTCTGGAGCCCATTTGAAAAGTATGTTTTTTTTTGTTCGTAAGACAAAAAATTTGGACTAAACTATTTTATTTACACTATTCCAAAATTATTACGAATCCCGGGACTTGACATAAGCATTCCCGAGACTCGATGCATCGAAAACCCCATGTATTCCCGGGTTAACCCGGGTCAGAAACCCTAAATAACATATCATTACATTACATAACTAATAACATAAATATAACATAATATTAATTACTGGGCGACCAAGTATGGTGTAGGTTGTATTTAGGTGAAATTATATGTATGAGATATTTGAGATTGACCTGTTGAAGCAAGAAAACAATTAATTTAACAAGATCTTGAACTATATGAAATTAAGGAATATAAAGATATTTGAGATTGACATAATTACGCGCAATTTTGATTTTTGATTGACAATCTAAATTAAAGTTTTTTACCATTCTGGTACGATTTATAGACGAATTCATAGCAGCATCAATTTTCTATGTGGAAAAGAGATGTGTCTTAAACGACAACCAGGAGTATTAAGGTTTATTACTGACAGTAATTCAAGCTGTCGATATTATTGTGTAGAATTTTATATAAGAAGAAAAATACTTACATGTATTTATTTAAATATATATTTAATACAAATTAAATGTATAAATTTGAAAGGTATACAGGAAAATTTAATTAGTTCTGAAAAAACTGCGACTTCACAATAATAATGTTTTCTCCTTAATGATGAATATATTTGTTCATTAAAAATGTAATCTTACATATCTATGATTGAAAATAGAGAGATTAAATGACAAAAAAAAATAAACCAATGACATACGACGATTGTCATATTTTTGAACAGAGTGCCATCCAGTAACGTCCATCCGAGCAAACCGCACCAGGATAAGGTGCGCGCCGGAAATCGTAATAATTTCCTTCTTGAGGTCAATCCGACCCGAAGCATTTTCGATATGCATTATCCCAAATCTAAATGGTGTTCCTTCGACGGCCGGCGCTAGGCGGGCAGGAGGGGAGGGGGCACAGAGCGCGGGCGGCCGCCCAGGCTGAATACCAAATGCGCCATCTACATAATAAATACGGTCCAAGGGAGGCCCAATCACGCGGCGGCACCGGGACACGCGCGCCGGGCACAAATCATATTTCAATCTCATAAACTGACCAAGGGAGCTCGGGGCGGGGCGGGGCGGGGGCGCCCTGGCGGGGAGGGGCGCACGTGATGTTTGATTCGAGGCGGATGATGGTAGCGGCCGTTATTTAGGAGTGAATGCGCACCGCATGGAAACTGCCCGCAAGCAGCCGCCCAAAACGCTCAGGGCGGGGAGGGCGGGGATCGGAGGGGCAGGGGCAGGGGCATCGGGCGGGACTCAAAAATTACTACATTTCTTTCATTTCATTAAATTTCATAAATGACCTCTGTTTACAAATTGAGTTGATGATAAAGATATTTTTTTAATATATAAAAACTGTAAAAACTTTTTGTGGTCACTGTAATGCTCATTTTGTGGTTACAATAATCGCCATGCATCTCTGTCCTGGATACCATGCAGACAGCGGCGTGCACTAGGCATGGACTTAGGTTATGCTGCTAATATCAATGGGTATTATCATTAGAGGTTGTATTCATCATTCACTCTTTCAGAAGCATATTTTTGTGTCAGTATACCGTATGAGTGTGTATTATTACTAGTATTTTTGGTATGTTTTTCATGTTATTAACTAAAGGAGCTAAAATATTTTATTATATAAAATAATACCACGTTTAAAGTGTATTGGAATGCATACAGTTAAGTTCACTTCAAAGATACACTTGTGGTATTTTGCAACACGTCTGTTAAAGCGAAGACGTGTATTCAGACTACCGTGCGGTGCAACTTGCGTTTAGTTCGTAAACGTCTCGGACAGATTTTTCGAAATGCACATGCACAGCTTTATTTGTCAATTTTAAATTCTTACGCTAGTTATACGGTTTAGTTAACACGTTAACATGAGAACTGAATTATTTTCGCATAGATTTACATACATAATAAATAATATATCAGATAAATATTTAATTTAGATTTATTTTGCAAAGATAATAGTTAAGCATAGCTTATTTGATTGTACAGAGTGAACGCCCTTGCACACAGAAGACATTCGCCTTGCTCATTATTTGGTGAATGTATTTTTGTCTAAGCCTTCCTTTATGTCTTCTTCCTTCAATCGTTTCTCTAAGGTAGGTATATAATATTTCATTAAATTTCAAAAATTACTTCTGTTTACAAACGAGGGGGACGATAATAATCTATTTTTAATAATTAAAAACTGTGTTCTTATTATTGATGCAATGCTCACCGAGAATCTATGCCCTAGACACCATCCAGAAGTTGTCTATGAGTGTTTGCATTTGGTGGATGTATTTTTGTCTTGGCCTCTCTAGCTTCTTCCCTCACTCTTTTCCTCAATAACATTCGAAAGAATGCGTTATGTATTATACATTTATCTCTACGATTTTCGATGGTATTTATTATGGACCTCTTTTCATTGCAAAACTCTTCAAAACATTCTCATTCATCGTGCATCAGTGCAGCTTCTCCAACACCACATCTGAAATGTTTCCAACATATTTCTCTCTCTCTCTGTGGTTAATGGTCCAGTTTTATCTTCCGTATAATACTATTCTCCTGATGTAGGTTTTAATTAATTGTGTTTAGCCTTTCTGTTAATGATAAGGTATACCTCTTCATAACAAATACATTAAATTCACCAAATTATGATAATATACTAGTTAATAGATCTATGTATTAGACAATTATTCAAATTACAAAATGATATATCAGATGCAACTGCAAACTCAAACGATCCATGTCGCCATAAGTGGATTTATTAAATGTGATAAATATATATTTTTTGTAGCTCTACTTTACAGTTTCAAATTATTTTTGGATGAAATATAACCGAGTAAATATACGTATTACACAGACAAACCCTTCACTCAGTTGTCTAATCATTTAATTGTATACATCACGAGACTTACTACAGATACATAGCACTGTACAATAAAATAAAATAAACATGTATGTCAAAAAATCTAAAATTAAAACCGGCGAAAAGTATTAACTATTGGTATTTTTAGATAGATTTCGATTGACATACTGCGTATTGCAGCGGATCTAGTGAAGCAACTTCAATTTCAATACACATTCTTCAAAATAATTCTAACTCGAAAAGTTATATATTGATGAAAAATTCATATGGTAAAGTTCGTTTACCAGCCTTATCCGCCATCTTTTTTCCAAAATAGAGCCTGATCAAAAATTAAAAATTTACAACTTCATTAATATTAGTAGCTCGTTGGTCTAGTGATTACGACGTTGGCCTAGTGATCTAGTGGTCGGGGGTTCGCGTCCCGTTCCAGGAGACAAGCACGTTAGTCCTATTTTCATAGTACAAGCATTTATCTTAGTTTTAAAATAGGAAGAATATTGAGGTGACATGTATTCCATGTACACATCTTTAATTATTTTAATATATATATTAGTCCTAGAGAAAAAGTAATATACACACTCTCACAAAAAGGCCAATCCTATCTGATTCTTGCAGTCAGTGCCGGAAGGGATTTTTTATTTAAAGTAGGCTTGGTCGATAAAAGATGCCAATTTGTTGATAACTTTTTGACTATGAGTACAAAACAAACCCGAGTACTTGTTAATAATTTGTTCATCTTTATGTTTAGGGCTATAATTCTTGCAACGCGGGAAGCGGGCCTGCCGGCTAGGGCCGGGCTGCCTCGGAGCTGGCGTGTCCCTCAGGAGGGCCGACCAATTTCCACAGATTTCCAAAGGGATATTGTTCCGAGTCCGGGAGACGTCTCCGCTACGTGCTAAGACTACTGTCAAATCATATTATGGATTAGCCAAGATAAATATTTTCTAACGGCACTAACACTGCCACCGCGATATGTACACACGTGCATTCTTTAACGCATTCTTACCAATACGTGCGCTATGTTATTCGCTTTAAAAGTTTTTTTTTTCACTTTAAAAACATCTTATATTCCGATACTATCGTCTAAGAGTTTACTTGGGCGCAATTTCTATTTATTTAGAAACAAGAAGATAAGGGATTAAATTTATTTCTTAATTAAATGCTACACTTACCTTTTGAAAGCATTTCGCAATATTAAAACAGTCTAATCGCCCTTTCGCCTTTCACTATATTAATTAACCGAGTAATTAATTAAAGAAACATTTATTAAAACGTGACATTACAAAACACTTAAGGTGCTACCTCCTTAGCGTCTTAATTTCCATAATGCCACCCGTAAAAAAAGTAATTCCCCGGCTTCAGGCGTCCGGAAAAGTTATGATTACCAGGCTCGCATAATACGGGGTCGGTGAATTTACTGCAAATATTTCGTAGGCACTCCGAAATCCGCCGCTTGAGGGCGGGCGGGCGGCGGCGATCAGGCCCTGCAAATTAACCCTTAATTAAACAAAATCACAACTTATGGCCTGGCTTCTCGGAGAATAGCAGTTTGTTTTCTAGCATTCACGCAATTACCTTTTCGTCCACGACCCGAGCGAGGGGCATAGGTCGCCACGTTGAGACGCCAGGAATTCCAGCTTTCACCTGACTCTCGCGAGCGGCGGATAAGCGACTATAAACTAAACCCAACCCAGCAATCGATACATCTTCACATTTGCTTACTCACTAAGTACCTCGAATTTTCTAATTCTTTGCTATTTCTTCCAATAAAATATTAAAAGCTTGTTCAAGATTTAAATTCATTAATTTTCCAACATTAAAAATCATATACTCGTGTACCGCATATAAATATTTAAAATAAAATCGTAGTATTAATTTATTAATTCCTCTATCATATATTATATTAGCCAGCGATATGCCATTAAGAATGCCTTACTCACTTTTACGCGAAGACGTAGGATGTATTTATTCTCTTTTTATTTCTGCCCTCCCGCGCCAGAGGGCAGCCTCCACTTTATTCGTACGTGTCAAATGCATTAAATAGCCTATTTAAGTCATATCGGCCATTTCATCAGGCAATTTTCAGGGGATTTGAAATGAATTCGTCGGTAAGCTTTCGGCAATTCCAACTTCCGACAGTATTACCGCAAAACAAACGCTTCGAAGTCCGCGAACGTCTAATTCCTACGGTCGGTCAATAGAGGCAAACGACAATAATTATGTTTATTTGCCTTCGACAAATAGACTATAGCATTTCTTGGAATTTTCACACTCTCTCTCTCTCTCTCTCTCTCTCTCTCTAAAGCATTTATTAGTTCTCTTTCTTTTCATTAAGGTTCTTTCCCTTCGCATTGCTAATTTATTTTCATAAGTTCTCATATTTAGATGTTACATCAACTTCGGAGTGTAGAAATATTTTTGAAGGATTTTGCCTCAGTAACATACCCTAAATGTACAAAAGAAATTTTAATTCTGAAAATTATACTAATGGCCTTTTCCTTATGTGAGAGAATTATTATAAAAATAAAGATGTGTTCTGGATAACCTTGTTAAAATCATTATTTAAAATTATTGTCGTTGAAAAACAGTTTTTCAATCCTTCTAAACGATATAACTATACGTACTCTTAGTTGACAGCTTTGGTGCCTCTAACCACCCTAAAACTAGACCAATTCTGTCACCGACTCTGGCCAACAAATATATACTTCACGGATACCAGCATAGGTCATGATAGCTTATCCTACGTACATTTCATAAAACATCCATAAGGCATATATGTTTCATTAGTATGAAGAATGAGCGCAATGAAGTGAATGAAGCCAGTTTCTGTTGAGTTTTAACCTATTGTAATACTTTATGTATTATTGGAATTTGTAACCGATACAAATAATTAATCCACCATAATATAATACGTAGTAATTGCCCTTAATGCCCATCTCCCCTTTGAGAAGAATAATGAATTCTTTGTGAATGCGTTCGCTGCGCCCGGGGGAGATGGGGGTAAACTGGCGATACATCAAATAGCACCATATTGATTGCGTTAAAGAACATGCCCCAACGACGCGACTCGTGTTATTTCCAAACTTACAATTATAATCCCCCCTTTGTAACTCTTTCGGGTCCACTGCAGCATGCAGATGACAGCGCGACGATTTTATGAATGATGGTTCACACAGAAATAATTTGCCCAGCGAAGTCCCAACAATGAAAATTATATGAACTCATTGGCATATGTGAAGTTTAATGGTGTGGTTAAATTAATTTATCAGTTTAATTAAATAATACAAGGTATTCAATTATTATTATTGTTAAAAACTTCACAAATGTAATAAACGATTTCGACAAACTTAATAAATATGTTTTTGTTGTTATTTTAGGCAAACAGATTCGTTTACGTGTACTTGTATTATCTTCAACCATTTTTTTTTATGTAAAAATAATTTTTAAGCAGAAGTTACGAATTATTTTGCATATTAATCGACAGTAACAAAGAGTACCTACTTCAAACAATGAATTGGAATATTTTGTTATTTTTTTGGCTTAAAATTATTTTGTATTTATTTTTCCTTATCGGTAATTTGCTTTATACGTTTTGAGTATATATATATATAAATTATTTTTTTTAAGAAGAGAACCTTCTTATTGTGAAGTTGCAATTTTACAGAACATAGGTCTGTGATATTTTTAATACAAATTAAATGTGTTAATTAGAAAGATACACCCATAAAATCAACTTATCGAAAAAATATTGTTGTCGCTACTGGGATTTGAATCTGGATCTCTTCCTATCTGGGGAAATGCATTAACCGATTATTCAACACCAACATAGTGAGTTGACGATAATAGAATAATGGAACGACAGATGTATCAATTTGAAAGAGCAACATATAAGTTCTAAAATTTGACATCAACTCACTGTGTTAGTGTAGTATAATCAATTAATGCATTTCCCCGGGTAGGAAGAGATCTGGGATCGAATCCCGATAGCAACAACAATATTTTTTAGATAAATTGATTTTATATGTATATTTTTCTAATTCAAACATTTAATTTGTATTAAGTATATATTTTAACTACACGGTCATATTGGCAAAACATTTTTAAGATAGTGATATAATGTAAAATTCTTTTGAACCATCTATCGCAGTTTGATAATTTCACACGCATGATGCACGACAACCCTTGACTCGGAGGGATGCGTGTATGGATAATATTTTATTTCAACGGGGGTGGGTCACACGAACACAAACAAAGTTTGTGACACAATCACATGTGTGCCGGCTCCCATATTCACGGCAGTCAAATGCATCTCTGGGATGTTTTTCTAGGCAATTTGATTGTCGGGTACATTAATCACGATAGGGGCGCGACCCCCTCCACACCCCTCCTGCCCCCCACACATGAACTTGCTCGTCTTCCGGCGTCTCCCTTTTCATTTATACATTGGCATATTTAAAAGTAAAATATTATTACAAACATTGTTTTTTTTATTACTTTCTTGTTTTAATTTTTAAATTGCTGTCATATTACAAAAATCTAATGAAACCAACTCGGTCCGTGGAAACTAAAAAAAAAATCTTACTGATTTACGAACTTGAGTACCTATCCTAGGGTACAAAAGTGATTTTTTGTAACATTTATGATACCTGATATGTCAGAATGAATGCAATATTCAAAACTGCAATTATTATAATTGTTTTATAAATAATTGTCAAAAATCTTCAATATTCAATCACTTTATGCGAATAAAAAAATTCATGCATAAAAGAACTATAAAAATGTACCAAAAATCTTAGAACGCATACTTTTGAATAGATGTGTAATATTCTTTTCGGATTTTCCATATTTCTTCCATTTTATCCCCATCACCGGCGCTACGCCACAGGATTGATCCGGAATCGATGTTATTGTAAAGTGGAATCACAGGGGATTAGAGCCGTTAGGAGGTGAAGGAACAAAAATCTATCGCGATCCACAATCACGGGTTATGGAGAAATTATTCATAAGGCCGTCTGCGCGATACAAGGGAGGTAATGTCTTTATACCGCGAGAACATGACAAAGCTTTATTTTATGCACCAGAATAGAAAATTCGAATGAAACGCGAGGAAAACATGCATCGCGAAACAGGTTTTTCAAATTTAAATCTCACTTGAGAATGATAGGTTATGGTAAGTGCAAAATAAAACCTATGTTCTATATTGAATTTACCCATTTTCTGCAACTACCAATATTTAGAATTTTAGAAGCGTATTTCTGTCTGTAAGTCCACCTTCTTACCACAAAACTTGAATTACATCTTACCTCTTTCTGTGCAGAGCTTCTCATTCCCGAAGCTACAGATTCAATTCCCGTAAACCATTGCTAAAAAAAAGAAAACATATTTGACTTTAGATAAATTTCGATAGAAATATCTCTAGAATTTCTTATCATTATTATATTTCGATAGAGTTATTTTAAAATTTAACCCTGTATATATCTAGGCGGCCGTTCAAAAATTATTTAAATTTATAACTGCGTGTATAACGCTAAGACCACCGAACAAAACAAGCAATTGAAAAATTATTCTAAATTCGTTTGTATATACAACCCCTAATAATATTGCACTTCTCCATCTTTTATCTATGACTGCGTATTGTATTCGGACTATAATGATAGTGTCAATGTGGCTGTAAAGTGCTTGGCCAGGTCTGTGAGGTTGCCAGGTTAAGTTAAGTTAATTTAAGATTATTAAAATGTTTTCTTTTTTATATATTCAATTTGAAATGAAGTGTACATTGTCTTTATTACGACTTAGAAAAAAACGTTCATAAGATAAATCGTACCAGACGACTGACAAGTATATTAACATCTGTTATCTTTTCTTATCTATGCACTTTCTTAGTTGCAATGTCAAAGCGACGCCAGATTTTAATGTTTGCGACCGAATATTTGTCAAAATCTGCTGAAAAAACCATTCATCTGATTCCGCTTTTACTTAAATACACATTACACTGATAAATAGCATTTTTGTGATTATTATTATCTATCTGCGATTCTTATATCATCACCTAGATGTCATTTCGGTTTATTTTGACAGCTAACAGTGCGAAGAGTACAAAAATAGAAATTTACGTGTGGTTTATTTTGAAGAAAGCTCTATCATTGAAATATAGATTCTATTGAGACCCTGACCGCGCAACAATGGCCGCGTAAAATTATTATTATTCTAATAATTCTAAATTCGTTTGCACAATAAATCCAAAATCTATTTCTTGTTAATAATGTCACTACTTACTCGGCGTGGATGGTCCCACGGCCGCTGCTGAAATAACAAGAAAACAACTCTAAAGTCTTTAAATTCCCAGTCGATTTAGACTGCGATAGATTTATTTTAATTTTATTCATTCACACTTGTTTTATATGAAAAAAATGCAAGTCACCGAGTCCCGCGACATCAATTGCAATATGCATGGCTTAACAGCTTCGATTCCATTTCTTCCCTTTTCCATATAAATATCACATTTTCTCGCGATTCGCTGGCGGCTATACAGACTCCACCGGTGATATTTTATTATTTTTCGAAAATATAATGTATTCGGTTTTATTTTTTGGGTGAGACCACGAAACGACACCTCCGGGAGCTGAGCCGTTTGAGCGTGTAATCATTGCTAACGTATCACTCTATAAATATTCTCACCACAAAATAAAACGATCAGATTATTGTCTAAGATTTGAAAAATGTGTTTTTCTCCCGAACCTGTTGTAAATGAACTCGAGAGAATTTGACTCGGAAAGTCATTCGACATCATTCAACTCATATAAATTTGGAATAACGGTGTAATATTCAGCCCGAGGATAAAATAACACATTTCTTATTTTTGTTCCAGAGAAATATGCAAAAAGATATATTGTTATTATTACAAGTAAATTATAAGCGATCTCATCAATGGCTAATGGCCGTGTATATTTCATATTTCAGAAAGGGTAGTTAAAACATAAATACATTTTTAATTATTATTATACAAGTCAGTCTTAAAATTTGACATATATTATATATACTGTCAATGCAGAGAAAGGTTTTAAAGTATTATCAAAGATGTAAATAAAGGTAAAAATTTGCCTAGTAAAGGCATTATCAATCTAACAATTGAACTTAACAACTTATATTTATATCTATAGTGGGTAACAGCTGTATCTCAACCAAATGAAATTATATAGCTGTCCCCCATAATAGATACAAATTGTTTAAATATGAATTAAATATATTAATTAGAAATATATACATATAATATCAATTTTATCGCTGTTTATTTAATATTGTCACTGTAGCATAGTTGGATAATGCACCTTCCCCGGTTAGGAAAGAGATCCAGGTTCGAATCCCGGTGGCGCAACAACAATATTTTTCGATAAAATTGATTTTATATGTATATCTTTCTAATTAATATATTTAATTCATATTTAAAATATCACAGACCGTCTGTTCTGAATAATTACAACTTCACAATAAGAATGTATTCCTCTACTAACTCCTACTAACAAATTGTTTAGTCAAATTGTTAGATTGATAATAACGCTTCTCAAGTAAATTAAACGAGTAGAATAAAAAAAAAGGATTTTATTTACATATTTGTAATAGTATTTTTATTTATTTTATATCGTTGTTTAATATACATAGAATACCCAAGAAGATATACAACGCATATGCATTCATAACGCAGATCTGACCAAAAATTATATACAGTGTTATTGCAGGGGTCGTCTCATATACACGAGTAGAGGTCAAAAAGTGCATTCTTTTTAATTTTAATTGTTTAGAAATTTTTGTTTATCTTTGAAACAGCAAATTTGTAGTTAGATGACTTTACCGAACCAAATGGATTTGGACGTCTAGTTCGACACTAATGTATCACTTTATGTATAATATATCTCTATTTTGTATATTTAATATTTATTGATAAATAAAGTACTTTAAACATTCGTTAAAATTATGTTGGAAAAATAATTATACTTTAATTTCGTTTTCTTTATATTACTGTTTATAATTTTGAAAATACAGAAGCTTTATTAATCATGAATCATTATTATTTTTATACATAATAAATATATTATTGTTTCAGGTTCATCAATGCGCGGCGTAGGATCGTACAACCAATGATCGATCAATCAAACAGAGCAGGTGAGATTTGTTGATATTAAATATAAACAATTATTTACCAAATCGGAGGCAATCATTTTAAACCATGTTGTGAAATAATTGTGCAAAAAACAGAATTATAAAAAGTCTACAATATTTATTTTAATGGTACAACACTAATTACAAGTACTTTATCACTATAGAATACTATCTTTAAAATCAGAACGTTACTTGAAAATAACTTATTAGCGACTAGGTGATCTAGTGGCATATTTTTCATAATATCTGTATATATTTAAGAGTATAACCGATATTGCAAATAATCACTACACTATACTAATGTATCGATTGACAATTTCCACCCACCCTCCGCCTGCTACCCTAATACAGAAAGGGGTGAGGGGTGGAGATGATCATGGCAGAGCATGCCCGTGGGACGCGGCGTGATCACTAAAAGCTTTCAAACCTATCCGCAAGAGTAACTCTGGAAGAAACCTTCACACACACACAATCATACTTCTCTAACTTATCTCTACTTACCTATATTATTATACAGTCCGATATAATGCTTTCACCTAGTTCTGTTCTTTTAATCTTATCTCCTCACCATATATTTAGCTTTCACCTTTTCACAAAATCATGACCATAAATTCATATAATAATTAATAGATTAAATAAAATACAATCATTTTGTATAAAACTACGTTCGATTAGCTCAAGCTTTGTCAGGGCGTATTTAAAACTAATATATTAAAAATAATTCATTTTAAATACGCCCTGACGTAGCTTGAGCTAAGCGAAACCGGTTGGCGTATATTAAAATTCGTCGTTGTATACAAAGTGATTTTGTTTTATTTAATCTAATATGTCAAATCACAAAGTGATTGCTTTCTACGAAAATATTACAATTTATAATTTTAAATACTAGTGTATTTTGTGTAAATGCCCTTGAGGTGAAATTTCTTACGAAAATGGCGCTATATAAATTATTCAATGTTATTTTTATTATAAAGATCGAATTACTTCAAGTTTATTTCAATGCATATAAAATGTATTTAAAAAGCATAAATAGACAGCTTAAAAAAATATATTACCGTTAATATTCAAAGACAGTGTCACTGAATAAATTATTATAAAATATTCACTATCTCAATTGTTTGATCATAGAATCCGATATTTTATTATAACACGACATTTCACATTAAGATATTGACATTATTCTCGTCATATGACATATGTGTGACCAAATTAAATTGAAATAGAATAAAAAACAAATGTTATATTTCATAAAATTAGTATTGAATTCGGAATCCATCCATATAAAAGCATTATTGACACACAAACACATTACTGGTCCGATGTTTACCAAGATTCCGCCCTAGAGAGTCCCGCCCTTCCCGCATACAGCGGCGGCCATAAAGTTGAGCCCATCAACTGCGAGCCAGTAATTGTTTACTGCGCTCTAAAGGCCATTAGGCGGCAGACGAGGTTTGTTGGGGCACCTCCGATGTATAGTCCTCCTTCAGTAGTCGCTACGGTACAACTACTTGCCGCTATTTTAAGCGCTATTTACTTCGCTTGCTCTATTTCCTCATTTCAATTGAGTTGTAAAGGCAAATTCGCAAAATGTTAATCATTGATTTATTTTGAAAGAAATGCATTTTTTGCATCGATTGTAACACCATTTCATACTACATTGTTTTAATACATTCTTACAGTGTACACTTAGTGTTTCGTGGATTCAACCACTTTTACCCACATTACAAAAATAATTACTATTACTAAACACTACTAATAATTATAAACACGTAATCAACTTGAATTCATGAAAATTTCAAAACGCGTCTAAAATATTACACATTATGTCATTGAAAAGACAAAACAATATTTATAATAATAATAATCCAACTCTATTCTCGCATTAAAAATTGTTATTCGAACTAATGGATATGATTTTGTGAAAAGGTGAATTTTATAGTTTACCTAGTTTATTTATTGAGTAGTCGGGACACGCGCTTTTAAGAATAAAGGTTGGAGATTCAAATCCCACTACTGACCATCCAAGTTAATCCTGGGTATTTTCATATTTAAATTATTCACTTTTATTTTAAAATGGTAATGTATTAATGTGTCCTATTTACATGTCTCAATTTTTTCACAATAATAGAAGCAATTTTTTTTTAATTTCTATTATATTATTATATGAAATATATATATATATATATAAAGAGCACGACTTATATCTAAATACATTATGAAGAAAAAATACCTGAAATATTCTGTTAAGTTCCAAAGGATTTAATTACCAACTTTCAGAGGGATACGCAGAGAGGATAATACAACATAGTCTTCTGTCTTGGCATATCACTTTTGCCTTATTCACTTTTATACATCTTATCATGCACCCTTGTCGATTTTTGAAGCTTATTAACAGGGTTTATCTTCCAATATCCGATGAGTTTAATCTTGCCAGGATTGTATTACAATACTATCTTTCTAATTAACTTTAGGCGACTCTTGAAATATCCAAGTGAAAGAAGGAGTACATGAATATCTAGATTTTTTGTTATACCCTAATAGTTTTATTTTTCTTCTGGCATGATCTTATTACAGTAAACTTTTTTTAAAGTAGATTTATAATAAACAATAATTGTACGTACGCAGCGTGTGGCTGATCTAAAATTATTATTTTTAATAAATACAGTGGGTTAATTAAATTATTTTAAAGTATACAAATAAATATTATAATTACGATTCAATATCTGCATGAGGTTGTATACATTTTCTCTTTTCTTTCCGTTCGCACTCCTCTAGGGGAAACTCAATCTGTTGTCCCTTATTAAAAAGAGTTTAATTTGGCTCTGCCACGTATTGAAGGCAATTTCTTTGCGCATAAAAACCAATAGCTCTCCCTTGGACAAGTACCCCTCCATCCCCCAGAGCACACACACAAGAAGGAGAACTACTCAGTCGCACCTCGGGTCGCGTCTCCTGAAGCCGACGTCTTCGACTATTTTAGATTTATTGGCGACGTGAGAATGGCCTGCGGCAATTAGTTCCGAGCGGCTAATAGGGAACTTGGGGACCGTTATCTGGCAATAGAGCGTAGGAAGGCAGTTTAGCTCCCACCTCCTCAACTTGTGCTACCCTGATCACTCTTGCACGGAGTCATTTTGCTTTTGAGGAGTAAAATTGACTACGTTGTCACTATTTTTATTGCAAATAAATCGGTATACAATATTTATTTACCGCGATTTTTATACAAAGAATTGAACATTGTGTTGACGCATAGTATTTTGGTAACTCACCATCGCTTTAAATTATTATTATATTTAAATATTGACTGACTTTGCATTGAATCAAATTTGTTGTTAAAATAACAAACCTGGCTATGTACAACTTTTCGGGGTCTCGTATGTGCAAATGAAACCTTTCCCTTTGACAGCGTACATTTTCATATACGATAACCCTGTTAAAATCAAGCCCTTTCCACGCTCCCCCGTGCACCACTGCCCCGCCCGCCCCGGCTGCCCCTAGGCCGGAGAGTGATGGATAACCCAGAACGGGTCAACGGTTTCGGACATTATTCTCTTTTTCCCTTTTTTTCTGTTTCTCTCCTCTGACCAGAGAGCGCCCTCCCAAGCCCGTATAACTAACCATAACTAACTAAGGGTTGGCCGGGATAGATTGCAAATTGTGCTCAGGATGTGTATGACTTTCAAAGGATTTTTCCAGTTTCGCAACGTAAGCCCTCCTCTTTCATGCTGAGCTCCCGCTTCCAAAAGAATAATTGAAACTCAAATTCCTGACGCATACACGCCATTCTATTGTTTTTTTTTCTGTCCTTAAAAAGGTTGAAACGTTTTCAAAATGAAAACATTACTGGAACATGATGATTTTTATGCATCCATGTTTAAAACACAAACAATGCTTTAGTGAAAAGTTTACTTGAAATATAATGTGTACATATGAGAAAATTTATGGTTATCACGATAATATTCCTCTGGTAACATCATCAATTAAAATTCTAATCATCCAATAAATCTCCCGGAATCAAACCATGATCCATTGCGTCGTGCTCGTGTACAAATTAGTGATTCATGATTTATCATTATTAGCTATAAGCTAACAATGGCCAACGATAACATATTGCTGTAAACTTTGTTAATATTAGAACACAGCTGACTGATGCACACAGTTCTAATTAGAGAATTAGTGAATCAGTAGCGTATTACAGTTTTCACTATTTTCACGTATTTTTCAGCAAATAAAATATTACTCTTCCATAAAACAAAATATCATTTTTTAAATACGCCATTCAAAAATGTAAAAGTTTGAATAATTAACAATTTCTCAAATTTTATTTCCGGATTTATTTTAATTTGTACAAATAATAATTTAGCATTTATATAATTTAGAAAGCCATTATCACACCTTTGAACCAGACACGTCCAATAGAGCTTCCTACATCTACGTTAATGAATTTATCGTGCTCGTATAAATTGGTGGATAATGCTAGTTTATACGAAGGGTAATTATTAATCCACGTTAGCCTCAGCTACGTGATCATGCTCTAACATCGCGTATGTTTGGATGCATTAACGTTTATATAAATATACTCTGCAAAACAAGGCCAGGTCTTAAGTCAATTTCCCAAATAATTACAAGAGATTAAAATACATTTCTAATTAGTTACCAAAAACAGATGACTTATTTTCAAAATGGGCTATTCAGTACCCAGATTCATAATTATCGTATGTAAATACCATGATACAAATATAGTACCTACTTTAAAAATGTATTATTATTATTATTATTATTCGGATACGGTGTGAATTGGTTCAACACTAAGATAAATACACATTATCATGGCTTTTACGCCATTGGAAAACCTTTTTGTCGAAGACATTTGCCGGCCACAGGAAATGCGGGGGCCATTTCTTTTCAGTTCATCTCTTCTCAATTGTGCTACCCTGATAGATCTTTATTCTACTCCTATAAGCAAACCATTAACCAAATCAATCGATATTTTTAAATTAATTTGATATTTATTGTAAATCTCAAAGGGTTAACATTTTCACAGCTGAACTCCAAGTTTAAAATAACAAAATATTTTCTGTTTTTAATTTAAGAAATATAATCATTAATTTTATATTAATCGGCGTCTCTAATTTTTGAATACACAAAATTTTCTATGTTTCCATTTAATTTTTTAGCCGTAGTGACACTAGATTATTATTATTTAAATAGTATTTTTATATAAATTATATTTTGAAATTTTAAATATATTTCATGACTTTTAAAACTATTATGCAGCACGAATATGTTCGTTATATAAATCATAATGCAATAAAAATGTGTTCCAATAGTGCATAATTCCCAGTAGTTAAGTAATGTCTTTCTATTGTAAGGAATCGCTGTGTCGGTTCCCTCTTCCGTCAGGAGTCTCCCGTCTCCCTTTATTGCTTCCTGTTATCCTAGTAACTGCTCCTGCCCCTCGATAGAGACCCATGCAGTAGTAATAACTCTCGTAAATCAATGGACCGTGCCGGATAATGGACATTCTTATAGTTGGCGGAGAGACAAAAAAGAAAAGCAGATTTATTAGCCCGAAAAGCTTTGTGAAAGATTTTTTATGTGTTCTTTGGCAGAAAGACTTTCAAGGCGTCATTTAACAAAGACATAATTGTACTCGTGAAAAGAATTATTCGATTCAATAAATGAAGGTTTTCCATTAGTCTTAAGTCCTCTTTCATTACAATGGTATAATCATGAAAACCACCAGATAATAAACTGTTTTTAAAAATTGTTTGAAATTTAAAAATTAAAATATAAAATAATAATGTACAATCTATTTAATGTAATGTAATGAAAGTAAATAATTCAGAAATTAGGAGAGAATGTAAAGCTTATATTAGAAAAGCATAGTGAATAAGGATTAAAGGAGGATCGCTTAGGTGCTTTAGTCATATGGAACGAATAAATGAGAAGAGAATAGTTAGAAAGATTTATAACGCAAGTGTCAATAGCATCAAAAATAAACTAAAACTTGAAATAACCAGTTAAACCAAATACTGGAAGATAGTCCTATTGAAAGCCTCAATAATCGACGACATTGTATGAGAAGATGCATTTGTGGTATCACGTGTGGACTATTGTAACAACATCTATGCTGGCATGCCAATATTTCAGCTGGATAGATTACAATGCATTCTAAATGCGATTGCACGGATAATATATAGAGTTTACAAATTCTCTCATATAACATCCCTTTTACATCAGCTACATTGGCACTGATTCCCTGAAAGAGTTGAATTTAAATTGTGCTGGTTGATGTACAAAGCGACACATAGCATGGCGCCTCTGTATCTTCTAGAGCTTTGTATCCCAGTCAATTTGAATGGTAGACGTCAAACTCTCAGATCTGCCTTTACTTCGGCCGCAGGAAGGATTATATAACCGACCAACCGTTGCCTGCAGTCTAAATTTAGTGAACGGGCATTTGCGGTGCCAGGCCCAAAAGCGTGGAACTCTTTACCCTCCTTCATAAGAAACAGTGCATCAGAGACTTTATTTAAGAAGAAACTAAAAACGCTCTTTTTCAAAAAGTCATTTCGATAAGTGAAAATAACCATTTTTAATCTTAAAAACAAAGATAATTGTAGAACTATAAACAGTTTATGTGAAAGTTTTTACGAAAATGGCGCTATACAAATTATCCATTATTATTATTATTTAAGATATTTGAATGTGGATGAGGCGAGAACTGTGTGGCAGGATAGAAGAGTGTGATGCTCTATCCTTTCTGCCTACCACTGAGGGGAAGAACGTTTTTTTATGAAACTCCTTAATTTCTGGACAGTTCATTGCAAAACTTCAGAATAAATGGTATTTGCAATTTTCAAAGAATCTCTTGACTTTTCGTGCATTTAAACTTCACTCGTTTGACTATTATGCCCCACAATCCTACTTCACCCACGGCATGGCTTAATTGTAGTGACTTATCCTTTCGCAGTGTTCCCGCACGCGGGTCCCAGCGGGGCATACAGTCCCGACGCCACCATGGGCTACATGATGGACGGCCAGGCGCAGATGATGCACCGCCCGCCGGCGGACGCGGCCTTCCACCAAGGGTACGCGCACTACCCGCCAGCCGAGTACTACGGACACCATCTATAATCGCCGGCCCTGCTCCCGGCTTTTCACGAAGGTGAGTTAACGTACCTCCTCGCTTCTCCCGAGCAGCCGATAATTAAAACTGAATGGTATCAATTTCTTTCCGCAACTTAGTCAGACATCATTTATAAATAAATTACTAAGGGATGTTCAAAATAATAATTAAAATTAAAATCAAATTTTATATTATAAATATAATTTAAGAGTCTTTTTTATTAATCACTAGCTGAAGTACCCAGCGTTGCCTGAACTTTACGCAGAGTGAAGAGGCTTCATTTATGGGGATAAGGGTAGTATTTTTTTCGAAATTAGATGTAGACATTAATTTTTCTCTTATTTTGAACGTCACGTGTGAAAAATTTCATCAAGTACCAAAATTTTGCTTTAAGATGTGGGAAAGGGGGAATGGTGTTTCGATATCTCATGTAGACAGTGACCTTCCTCTTGTTTTGATAGTCAAGTGTTTAAAATTTCATCAAGCTCAGAATAAAACTGTAGATTTTTATAAAAACCAAACAATCAAACAATCAAATCATACAGATGAGATATCCGAGATCATGTTTTGAAAGTCACCGATTCTATTTGCGAATGATGCAAGTTAATTGTTTTTCTAATGAATTGTCAGTACTCGATGTTATTATGTATTTGCTATGAACAAATAACGTTGCAGGGCTAATATAATGATTGCTTTTCCAGGTGCTGATAACGATTCCTAGAATGCCCGGTTCAGGCGACTGAAGAGAGAGCGCTGAAATAGTCTTCGCCCTAAATGTGAATAAAATGCCAGTGAAAATGGAGAGTATTGTGGTTGTGGCGTTCACGAAAAAACATTGGACAACCGATCTTCGTTACGTGTTTGTTCGCGCAAATAGCAAGTAAATGATTGGAACAGACATTTCCGACATGGAACATTTAAGCTGCGCGGTGTTTGGCGATACACTGGTATTCAGATCACGAGCACATAATATCATATAAATGTGATGAATCCTTGTACAAAGAAATGTAAATTATGTTTTCTATCAAATAGTGTTTGCGTGTGTGGTTTTGACTTGTCATGTGATCGTGGCTTAACTAATAGCATGATGAAATAACGCGGCATCATTAAACAATAAGAATAATACAATTATAAGTATACAACGAACTCACTCGAGGGCGGAGGAGACGACAGTTCTGTGATCATATTACCGGAAACCGGAAGCCGGAAGCGAAGGTCCCTTCAGTATACGATTACTTACAACCTAACTTGTGAATATGCAGAACGTCCGATGACCAAGATGCGAGTAGTCTGCTCCCAGACTACGGGCGTGGTGACGTGTGACGTGGTGACAAACGCACGGCCAATACACAAAATAAGAGGTGCAATTTACATCCGCGCTAAATCCACTTTGCTTTAATAAAGACGGCATCTGCAGTGGATTTAACGGATACGGTGTATTAGTTAAGACTATATATTATACGGTTCATATGTAATGTTAATATACAAATGATATAATGAAAGTGTGTTAGAAGTTACAAATATGAATGTAAATCGCAAATACCCCTACCCCTTTATAAATAAAATAAATAAATCTTAACTTAAATCAATAATATAAGTTACAATAAGTGATAATTGACTAGTGTAAGCAAAGGAGTAAATATGTGTGTATAAACCACGAAGAATTGTAGTAAAATGGAGACGGCGGTAGGTAGATTGGAAGAAGCTCCAACGGAGGTAGCGTCGCTTTCTCTGGACCTTCACGACGGCTGTGGCTGCTGCTGCTAGTAACATAGCACATGTACATACATTTTCCTAGGAGGCAGCCTAACAATTACTGATTTTATCCAAAATATTGTATACGTAAATGTCCTTTTAACCGCTTTTTAATATGGTTCAACATTTCCAATGTCAACATTATTTCTTATCGATCACATATTTCATTTTCATCTTCGGCCATCGAATACACTTATTACACAAAATTGGTAAACCCGTGTTGTGATTGTATGTATTACATTATATCTTATATCATCGGTATCGGGACTTACATTCTGATACTTTTTACTTTTGATAACCTCTTCATTAAATAAATTTAGAATTTTTTTTTTTTTTTTTAATTAACCGTATTATATTTCGTTAACTGTTTGTTTACTGAAATATTTTTCAAAATAATTGATTTAAATCTTGTAACTTAAATACGTACAATGAAACGCAACGTAACGATTTTTTAGACAGCATAGTGTTATATATTTCAAATATCCGGGAAGTATAATAGAAAGAAAGCACTACATTTTTTAGTTTTTTTTATTATCTATTAACAGCGATAACTAAAACTTTAAATTCTACTTACAATTTGAAAACGAATTGCATTGGTGGATCACAGTATTTTTGCCTGGTCGAATTAATAGAGTGATTATATAAATTATATGGCCTTATAATATTTGGGAAAGTGAAATCCAGTTGTTGTGACAGCTGTCCAGCATTTATGCTTACTAGTTCATCACTTATTCTAATATGAATTTTTATTTTTCCTAAATCTCATCCTTTTTTATTGTAATAATTGAATTTAAAAAAAAGCATTATTTTTATTTATCCATAATAATTTTTGCGCATCCCATGTATTTAAGTAATTCTTTGCTTTACAAAACACTAATAAATTATTTTAAAAAATAACAATATTTCATAGTTTAATCAATAAATTATTAAAATATCTTTTTTTAAGCGTTTATTTTTTTTTCTCAAATTTAATCATTAAAAAAAATATCATTCGTGCATTATTATGCTTCAGTATCTTATTCAAAATATTTGTCTATATATTCAGTATAAATTGAAATATACATTTTTAAACATTTTATATCTTTTGAAAATTCTTAATTTTTTAAAATACATATTTCATAATCGGGATTTATATATCTTTTTTTTGGTTCTATACGACAGTACGTTGGTAAATTTCTAAAAAATTCTTTTAACAAAATATGTATATTTTTCCAATCATTCATTTATATTTTTAATCTAAAATGTTTGTTTGTGCCAAAGCATATTTATTTTGGTTCATATACATTTATTGTAATAAATAAGGATGAATCTTTACAGAAGAATATACACACGATTCATATTTGATTAAATGGAATTTAGACAAAATACTTTCAATTTAAAATAACCTTTACGTCTTACAATTTGAGACACCTACGTTGAGAACTTTTCGGTATTTTATTCATGGCCATCTGAAAAAAATATCACAAAATTTCTGGATACTGAAAACTCACAAAATAATGTAATACTGAATTTGTGTATACCAACATTTCTAAACCTTGTTTTTCACACTGTATTCATTTTTGACTACGTGTGAATTATGTAAAAATAACAATCAGAAATCTTAAAAATATTTTTTTTAAATTGTGATTTAAATGTAATAGTATATATGTATATTTCGAACCACTTCAATCGGTCTCCCACCGCTTCTCAGCTGTCATCCTTAAAGTTCAACATTAGAAACACTTGTATACTATGGTAACCGAAAGGTATATCAATTTTATATGACAAATAATAATAGGAAATGATTTTTAATGAACAACTTGAGCAATGACCATACATCCACAATATATCACATCTACGTATACATAGACGATAAAATGCTAAACTTATTTTTGTACAAATTAATTTAGAGTTTTTGTAAAGAAAACTGTTTAAGCACAAAACTTAAATCCTCCATCTTCATTAAAAAATATTTGTGGATTTTTATTGTATTTTGGTAATTTTTAATTTATTTTTTTTCGTCGGTATGTTTTCTATTTAAATCGGTTTTTGGAGGCATATTACAAGATCACATATAATACGACACGATAATCTTTGCCGATTCTCATAGGGACAATCAATTATGTATACGAATGTCAAATGTAAGTTTTGACGTCTGAAAGTAATGTCTAATATAAATAACTGTGTCCGATAATAATCAGAATATATAATGTATGTATATATATGAATGTGAGAATGGATCTCTCTACAGGGTAATCAAATGTCAGAAAACTGGTTAAACTATTATTTTCCTTCACTTACTAACGTTCACCTATCTTTTCGATTTTAATGTTTTTAGGGAAAAAATATGTCTTCAACATACTGACGATTTAAATAGAAAACGAAAAACGATTTATTAGAGAATATAAAATTCTGAACTGCTTTTGAATATATTTACAAAATATTTATATTTATTTGGGCTAGCCCTGGCAAACTGACCTAGTATCACCCATTATATAAGTACACCAAACCTAGAAATGATGAATCATCATAAAATTGTTCATCATAAGCCTTAAACAATGTATACGAATCTTCAAAATAATCATTTGTTTCACGGACGATATTAATGTTTTCAATGTTCAAACAATACGAAAACACAAATTATATACCTACTAATAATATATGTTTACAAATGTCAAATCTTTTATAAAATATTGATTGTTAATAATAATAAAAACAATGTCGAAAACCATAATTTATTGAAGAACCTTAAATTACACGAAACACGTTTACGCCACTGAAGGCTTTGTAAAACAAATGTTTTTATCTGAGAGCAATCGTATTTAATTGAATCGTAAATGGTAAAATGTAAACATTGTTGTGTGTCGTACATTATTTTGTTTACATATTTATTGTATTCTGGTGCACATGCAAAACAATATACTTAAGGCAGACGGCAATGTTTCATTTCAACCTCGATGACAATGCCAGTTTCAGAACCAACACATAAACAATATCATATTAATGTTTTTCTTTTGAAAACATACATATCAATGTTTTATTTTATCTAATCATGTTTTGCTATCTCACGAGACTTAAAAAGAAATCTGTACCATTACTGTTTGTATATTATCGATTTGTACATGTTTGTTATATAATAGAGACCGAGATAGGGGGAATGTGCACTCGTAATTGAAATGATTTATTAACGTTAATTTCTTGTCACGTTCAATTTTGAATTAACCAAAATAATCCATCTTTAAATGGCGTTACATTGAACGCAAGGCAAAATATCTGTAAAAGAGATAATTCATTTAAATGCATTTTAGCTTTGAAAACCAATTTGAGGTGCACATTCTCGAAGGATCATATATTTTGCGCATTTCTTCAATAATGCGCCCCCTGTTAGAATTTTGTATAATATTATTTCTTGTTTGTTTTCCTTTGTATCTATGTAAAAATCTATTTGTTTCGCACGGGCATCGTCTTTGTTCATCTATTTTTAAATCTTTATTGTTTTTCAACGAGAAACAGAGTGATACTTTTATTTTCGAAACATAATGTATTCAAACAGAAATGTTAACTAATAAATGAATATTTAATATGGACGATTAAATGTGAATGTATGATTTTTTAATTCAACTTTTAAGATAATTAGTTTATATGCTATAAACTTACCTCTATACTGAATTATACTTATTATTATATAAATATTAAAATATATAATTATTGATAGAATATAAAGTGAGTAATGAGAAGATGACGAATGTAGATCGCGGACGAATGAGAGATCATCCTCTGTATAGTGGGTTTTTTTTTTTTGAATGATGGAAACAATGAAATTTGTTAGCATTATAAATGCTACATCTTGTGTAAAAAATTATTAAAAAAACATTAAAAAAATATTTGGTTTAATTTAAATCCTACCTACTAATAATTTTACAGAAAAGTGAGAGACAATTGGTAATTAATTAAGGTAAATATTATTTTATTCACTGACAAATCTGAAAAGAGTGACCTCACTAATAATTGATTATCTTATTAGGGCCCAGAAATAAGTGATTATTTTAATTAACGAGAAGTTGCATTTACAGAACATAGTTATGTGGTAAAAAGTTTATTGCTTTTCAAAATGCAATAGTCGATGTATCTATTGAAAATATAACAAAAAATAAGTTCAAAATTTGTCGAAAATATATTCGATTGCTATAGCGAAATGGATAACCCGCTTTCCCGAATAGGATGATCTCGGTAGCAACTAAAAAAAAATTCGATAGACAGATATTTTCTGTATATCTTTCTAGTTGATTAATTTGTATTAAAATAATTATTTGGCTAAAAATTCAAGCCATTGAATTATATGAGCTTTATAATTTGATGATTCAATCTAGATTCTTTGAATGGACCAATGCGAATACACTTTACATTAGTGTATAAAAACATGACATATTGATTTTCTGAGTAACTACGTAAAATTTTCGTATAAAATTAATCTACTTTATGAACAAATAACACATGCAAAAATTAGTATGATATTAGTAAGTTGGTTACGTATTTGTCGCTAACCTTCACAATAAAGAAACAGGTGACCTCAATCAAATACCAGGAGCTCAGTCCGCGAGAGGAGGTTATCGACTTTTGCGTCACTCCTTCAACCCTTCGGCTGCGAACGAGTGCAGTCGGTGATGCTCTGCAGACGCGCGCTGCGGGGGCGGAACGCCCGCCGGAGGTTGACAAATGGGCGGCGCTGTATCGCGCCGGGCCAGCGGCATGGAATTGCAACTTTAGTTGGGCGAGGGGCCGTGAACAGGGTTGTGAATTATGTTATATTATTAAAAAATATTATATATTATTTTTTGCAGAGTAACATAATCTTTAACCAGAGGTGTCGTTTTATACGCCAGGAAAAAACGATTTTAATTAAACCCACGGCAAAAGAAAAACAGTCCCGTAAAATAGAATAAAAAAACGTGTACAAATTCAGATAGATGAAGTCAGGAAACATTTATTGAACGCCTTTGAGCAGTCAATCGGTAAAAAAAGAGTAAGCTATGTATCGAAAAAGGGGTATTTAAAATAATCCTGAATCATTTACGAAAAAAACTCCACCCATATTGTAATTTTTTGATTAACTTATTCAGGTATTTCAGTCCAAAAACGTACCATAATGATAAATAAATTTTAAAAATATAATGAAAAATCTTTCTGGCTCTTTTACAATTCGTCATTATTTTGAAAATTCTCAATAGGTGCATTACGATAAATCATTTTGATCTATTGCTAGTTTCATCTCTCATCAATGATTGACCGTAGTCAAAAGACATCAAAAATACTAGTAATTCGAATCAATTCGATCAGTGTAATCAGTTAATTTGTGGTTACACATTTATTTTATCTTATTATTTAATTTATGTTGAATTTCTTTGATTTGCCAAGGGCCCTAACAGGGTAGCATGCCCCGGCTGTTATCGCACACTCTAGCCTGTCGCTGTACGTCATTACTCAATGTCGTGCTTCCACCCATCCTCCGCTTATGCCTCCCTGGTATTAGGAGCCCAGGAACATCACCCTCCCCAATTTTCGTCACAATTCAGAGGAAACCATGCTCGATGATCGAACATCTGAGACTGCCAAATTACAGCATTCACAGATGTGATTTAAATTCTCTCACTAATCTTAATTAATTTTCCGTGTACTTGTAATATCATAAATAATTTGGTTTGCGGCTATGCGAATATATTCTTGCTTACGGATCCCAAAACTGTTTATATACTTCACAAGCTTCTTTATCAAATACTACTCGCCCCTACCCGGAGTTGCTCGGGATTCGGGTTAGCTATAATATAATATTAAAATATAGGTTTATGGGAAGGGGAAGAAGTTTCTCTATGTTTTGCGCAGGTCCTAAATAATAACTATGTATGTACAATTTGGTCCAGTCAATGGGTGAGTGAGATATCCAGCGGGGTTCGGTGGGGAGACTATATTTTCATCTGGATCCGAGAGTAGGTACGTCTAAAAAAAATTGGATGATCTTCAATATAATACACATTCAAAAAATAAGAAGGGGTTAGAGAGACCAGGGGGAAATGTGGCTGTGTTTTTCGCAGGGTTCTAAAATATAATATTAAATAACAATAACTTTACATGAAACCACCAAATTTATTGTACGTCAACCGGTTTCGCTTATCTCAAGCTTCATCAGGAAGTATTTAAAACTGATCATGAATACAAAAAGAGTGCACTTATATATACATAAAGAGGGAGATAGAACATAAAGTTACATGTGAAAGAGAGAGACAGAATACATATGTAGAATATAAATTATATGCGAAAGAGAGAAACAGAATACATATATAGATAGATGGAACATTAAGGGAGGGGAAAATACAGTGTTGATGGATATTAAATACAGTGTTGATCGATGTTAAAGGAAACATATCTAATATGGGGCTAATGGATAAATTGATTTGATTATTAAGAATTGGCGATATCAAAGAAATTAGACATAAATTGTTAGAATCTTTAAAAATCTAATAACATGCAATCAACAAAGTATTTAAGTAACCGAGATAAGATTAGTATGTAAGAACAGAAAAGTGTGGTATGATCGCTGGTTGAAATGAAAAATTTCGCAATAATTCACAAAATACTCAATTTATTTTATTATTTTGGTGAATTTATCATTTAACAAAATTAAAAAATATATACATAATATTGTGTGATTATTGAATCCCAGAAACATCAACAAATAAAAACCAAATAATTTATCCGTCTTTTTGACTTAATATGTTCCTTTTGAAAAAATTCTAAATAAAAAACAGGATATAACATAGTCATGACATAAATGATGTTATAATAACAATTAAATAGTTCAGAAATCTATGAACTTTTTAAGACCGGATATGTATTGTAGATGAGATTATTTTTAACTTGAAAATTTAAGAAACTGTGATTTAATATTATTATATAATATAAATTATTAAATATATGTCCACACAAAGTAATTTTTTAAACTATTAAATCTTAAAGGTCTCTTGTACACTGTTTCTTATTTAACACAAACAGAAATTAACCGACTTGTTGACACCGATTAGTGTAGTATCTCGTAGTAAGCGTTTTTATCTTTCCACTTGCGATAAAATAAGTGCATATACATTTTTTAATACGTATTTATCAAATTACTTGTTGGGTTACCCCAGGTCATGACATATAGCCCCAGATATAGCAAATATTTCAAAATATTGTCTACGCATACGCACGCCTTCGAATAATTATAGATTTTTCGTACAAATGTCACTGTAATCAGATAAGGGCGAGAGATTATTTAGAAACAATGAGAGTGGACCCACCACATACCCAGGGCCGCTTCACGAGCAATAGCTTCCATATCGGTCCTACACGTCCGCTCGTTATTTACAAACAACCAACTACTATTGTATTACAGGTTAGATAGATGCCTTGCAAACAATTTTTTCCCGAATTACATAACATATTTCTTCACTACGCAGCCTCTTGATGTACCGGGATTATTCTTAGCTACGATGCGCTGGAGAAATTGGCACCGCATAAAAATTTGTTTAGCCGTTCTAAAATAATAGGTAAACGTTGCATTTTTTTTTGTGATTTTGTGTTTCATTCAAAATCCATCAAAAATTGGATCAGTCATCATCAATTGTCAGAGGTAAAAAATTGGAAGGGGGGCAGTTTATAATTTCATAAGTTCTCATTTTTTTGTACCCAGTTATAGTTGTGTACTATTTCATTGATTTGCCTTTGTTATTAAAATAATCTATAGAAATTCTTGAAATAATTGAATACTCAAAAATTATAGAAAAGCTGAAATCTGGTATAAATGAAACAAAAAAGTTCATAATGCTCGTGATGTGCAATGTACCAAAATTTGAACTCAGGGCGAAACAGTAGCCGTGAAAATCTAAAACATAAAATAAAATGTTATTGCATCTTTGTTTTACATGTTTTTAAATACCGATGTATATTAAATAAAAGTCAATATAATTTTAAAATTATTTTATTTTAAATATTGTACAATATATTGATAAATTTGGGGGTTAAAATCATTCGTATCCATTGTATCCGTTGTATCCACACAAATTTATGATATAAATTACGCGATTCAATTATCAAGTAAACGTTCTAAACTAAAACACGATATAGAAGTGTCTAATCTCAGAGAGTTGTTTATATTGCAGGTGAAATTGGAAATTTTTCTCTCAAACTTGGCAATCGCGCGCAAGAGCTGTCAACGCTCCCGCCCGCCGTCGAGTCGTCTCCAATTAAAATAATAACATTCCAAAATTATTATCGGGTAATGTGATTAGCCGTAGCTTACACGGAATCGTACATAAATTAGCAATTCCGCCGCGCCACCTGTATCAACTTAAACTAATTATAAACAGAGAATTGTATTTACCTCCGGGAAGAGCCGGGCGCGTACCTGACAGGTTTATTGGCTAATTTAAGTTTTGCGTAAGGAGTGAAACAGGTAACGATCTTTCCAGATGCCATAAATACAGCCGCCGCCCGCCCGCTCCGCCGCCCCGCGCTACCCGCGACCCCCGCTCTATGATTCCGAGAGCTCTAATTAAGGTAAATATTTCCAACTGAAAATTAACAACTACTTGCTGTATCAACGTACGATGTAATCGTACCGTGCAGTAATAAGCCCCGAGCATTTGTGTCAGTTCGGTAGAGCAGCACCCTTTTGTAAATGTATTTTTTGTACATCTCCACGGTGCAACTAGCTGCAGCTAGATAGGCGCAAATTCGCCATCAGTTCTAAAAATATTTGCTGCCTTACAATACTCCATTATTTAAAAACCTAGTTATGAAATTTTTTAAATAAATCCGTCATTTTTAATATTATATAATGCTAAAATATTATTTTAAAAAGTAAATCCTAAAGTACTGTACATGAAAATTTAACTGTAAATTCATACATTTTATTGAAGAAATGTGTCAAATTCCTTTGAAAATGTATAAAAGACCTCTTTGAAGAACTTTGCAATGCTGCTGAAAGATGATTTAAATTATTATATGGACTTAAAATACTATATTAATTAAAATTTTACATAGGTACCTAGGTAATATAATTATTTCATTATGATCGGTTTTCAATATTTAAACGTCAAATTATATTTCTTGGCGTTTCATTTTACGTTGGATATTAAGAAGTATTTGTAATGTTTAGTTTGTTATATTATATCATAATGAAAGAAGACCCAGTTCAGAAAAAGTGAGGCTTAGATAGAAAAAAAAACAATGATGGCAAGCCCGATAAAGTAACGACATTAGACAAACTGCGTAGGGAAAATATTGATAGAATAGTAATCAAAAAAGATGGGGACAAACGCTAACTAGACGTTCAGCTGATGTTCTCTACCACGCCAACCGTCCTATATACGTTTTTGGCGTCCATCCTAAGACGGTTCCACGATAAAAGCTCCGCGGACATTTGGCCCAACGACAATACGTTGTTGTCGTTGGACCTAATGTCCGCGGAGCTTTTGTCGTGACACATCCTAGGACGGGGTCTAATAATAGTCTATATTCTGAAATCAACCTGAATGAGTAATCGATATTTATAAAAAAAAATATTCGAAATATGCCTGATAATGTTATCAGTCTTAACGCGTACCCATCGCACGTACAAGTAGGCGAATATGTTAAATTTAAACAAATATCAGATATCTCATGGAGACAGGGCTATTTTTTTAAATTATATTTAATGGAAAATATATGGAAGTATGGGGTAATTACAGGGCTTACGACCTGTCTTCGGCTGACTTAAGTGATCACTTTATATATATAAATTCTCCACTACCAATTCACCAATCCTCACCCCTCAATCTCCACATTTATCAAATTTTTTGAAAGTTGTATATATATTAGTATGTGGACTCGCTTCGAATACTACTACACCATCGCCATCTATGAACCAAATTTGAAAATTCATTTTTTCCCTTTTTTTAAACAGCATAGTATATGTTATCACTATGAGAAATTTTTTTTTAAAATTATTTTAAAGCAATATTCTTTATCACTTAAGCCAGCCGAAGACAGATCGTAAGCCCTGCAATTACCCTATACTTTCATATATTTTCCATTAAATATAAAAAAAAATTGTTTGTATGAGATATCTGATATTTGTTTAATAATAGTGCATTTATAGGTAAAAATTCAGTCATCTGGACATATTCAAATATTGCTAATATGTTAAATTTGTTATTTAAATTAGTACAGAATGAAAAAATTGGGATGGAATAAGAAAGATATACATATGGTGAGTGTTGATGGCACCAGAAATAGAAGGACGTCCCCGTAAGACTTGGCGTGACCAGATAAACTGGATGTGTCGAGGAGAAAATTGTATATCGAGACGGAAGAGTGCGGCGTTCAATCCTTATGTCTTCCCTGTGGGGAAACGGCGTGATTTTAAGCTAGTTAAGTTTTGACAATGAATAATATTTTCGAAAACGAATAATTATCATCATAAATTGTGTCGCGGAGTGTCGTCATCGCCGTTACCCAAATATAATTAATACATAGTATTTTAGTGAATATTTTGAGATGTAGAGCATTGTTTATTGTCTCTTTTTGAGTTGTACATTGATTGAATTGAATTTTTCATTGCACAGTTGTACGTTGAATTTTTCATTTGAGATTAATTGAAACGTTCGGCTCATTTCATTTGTTATAATTATTAAAATAATATTACAATATAATTTTATTATTATTATATATTGTTGTTTAATACTCTATGTCAGAAATGCCAATCTATAAAGAGAGCCTCTTGTTGATTGACTGAATAATTTATTTTTTTAAAGTGAGGTACATATTACGTATTTTTAGAATGTATGATATTTTTTTCTTTATAATGGATGTGTTTAATAATAATAACAATAATAATGTGTTTATCGTGATCAGGATTTTTTTTAACCCGATTCGCAATAAATATAATACATATTATGTTATACATTAAGGTTATGAAATAAATATAATGCTATGAAAAAGAAAACCAAGGAAAATATTAAAAAATAAAAATAAAGTTAATAAAAAGTTCACACATATATACACACAAAATGTAAATATTACTATATAACAACTTCAGTCACGGCCATTATTGTATATGTAGCTGTTCTGTAGGCGTTTCCATTTTCTGGTCAGGGAACCTGCTTTCCATGAGAGTGCCGCTTGCACCAGAGAGTTGGTGCTGAGCTCCAGCCGCAGCTTTACGCCCGCAACTCGAAGTCTCGGAAGCGGGACGAATCCATGTATACGGCCTTCGGTAAACATTGTAGATAAGCTGCAATAACGCGCCAATCCGAACAGTATTCAGTATGAGTTATTGTACTGAATTCGGAGACGGTTATACGTCACATGCTTGTATTTCGACCAGAGCTCGCAGGTATACATGCTGGTGAAGAACGATTTAAACAGGATGCTCTTCACCTCCTTACTGCATCGGTAGAAACGCCGTGACAGCATATTTGCACGAACACTCAACTGTCTCTTTTGCCGTTTTATATCATCATCGTCTTGTCCATCTTCATTGAATATATGACCAAGGTATTTGACCTTATTTTGAACGCTCAATTTCATCCCGTCCAGCCACACGGGATATTATCTGGCCCTTTTCCATATTTGAACGCCACTATGACCGATTTGCTGGCACTGAATGATATATTGTGTTCACTAACATATGTTTCACATATGCCAGTGAACAGCGAAGTTTAAGCCTTACCAAAAATTCTTAATTAATAAAATCATGCATGTAGGTAGGGGTTCCTTATTTTTGAGTTATCTAAATGGCACACAATTTGCACTTTTTGACGTCAGATATTGTAGCAAATTATTTTGGACAATTTTTAATCAGATGTTGGTACTGCTCTTGACAATAAGTTTTATCTTATTTCGTATCAAGGAAAACTCGATATTATCCAGAATTTTACATTTATTTTTGATCATAACAAAAAACAACAAAACTAAAATATATATTACAATACACTTATCTCCAATTTACCGTTTTATTAATGGTAACCAAAATTATCTCTGAAGAATGATGTACACCTATATATTATTTTTTAACTTTCTTTCATTATCCACTTATTGAGTTTAAATACATGTACCGGTTTCGAAAATATCATTTTCTTCTTCAAGATGACAATTATATCATCATGTATATTACTTAATTAAATTACAAAACCGGCATACATCACACCCAAAAATGATTCGGATTGATATTTTTGACCTAAGTTTATCTTATCCTATATAAATTAAATACGTAGAACAGAACACGTACATACATGTCACATAAATTTTATTATATTTTTGATATAGTTCCACTTTAGCTTAGCAATCATCTTTATTTTTTATCAGTGAGATGTCGAACGTTGCTCGTTCTACTACCTTGTGTTGCAGCCAGATTTTAGGCAATCTGATGCAAAAGTCCATGTCTGATCTGGCTTAAGAGTCCATGCCTGTTTCCCGTACGTCAGTACAGGAAGAATGCAGTGATCATATATGCATGACCATAAGGTTGTGCCATCTTCTTGTTCTTAAGTATGTGGTTATTGAGACCTGGAAAAATGCACTCAGGTTAATTCACCTTTTAATTTACCAATAAAGTTGTCTACAGTTTACAGAAGGTTTTACAGGAATGCAAGCATCTCGAGTAACAATAGAATTGAAAGGCTTACCTCGGTTTCGATTCGATGTTTATTCGTTTACAGTCGGACAAGCAAATTCACAAGTTCAGTCAATTAAGTCACAACACTACTTTTAAGAATGATTACAATATTTTACACAATAAGAAAAGCTGCTAGACTGGACGAGAGCACGAGGGAGAATGGATCTCCTTGATAGCGCGTCCGGTTCGATCAGTCTCCGTCGATCTCTGTCCGCTTTAAGCTTTTCAATGGCTGTCCCTTCCAATCTTCTTCTTTGTTGAATTTCACTGGTCGTTTTCTTTCCTCAACCTTAGAACTTGCCCTAGTTATAAATGTACTTTAACATTCTACAGTACTGTAAATGACGTCACTCTAGCGTCTACGTGGCAAATCTATTTATGATAGAGTAATGAATGAACCAAGTCAACTATAATGATATAATATAAAAATTAAGAGTTCATTAACGCTGATCTTAGCTTAGTGAAGAACATGAAGAAGAGGTGACTTGGATAGTTTAGCTATATGGATCGATTGAAGATTTGGTTAAGTAAACCAGATTCTGTAAAATGGTCCTATTGGAAGCATCTGCAATTGAGTAGGACTAAAGACATTGACATGTGTAAAGCGCTATTTTTCTTGAAGTTCAATTTTTACGAAAATTATTCAATTTAATTATTATTATTATAGATCTACAAATTCTTGTTGTTCTAGTAGTTGCGCACAACTACTTTTCATTGTTGAAAACGTTATTCAATATCAATATAAGCAAAGTGGTTTAGCACAGTAGGACTTAACTTATAACGTTGATTTTTTTGTAAGACTTTGACGTTTACGTAATGCACCATTCCGGCGCTAACAATGCAAACAGACACCACCTAATAATTGATTATATGAACCATACATTATACGTTTAAGACTATTATGTGTACATGTATTGAATACTTCGACCTTGACTTGAGTTGAGTATGTATAATGGCCACAATGCGTTTCTTTTATAAATATGCAATGTACGGAGAAAATAAAATAGCTGCAATTATTCAATTTAACTAAATTATTTAAAACCTCACTACAATAAAATCGTTATCTAAAGCAGCATACTACTGAGGGTAAATACCAATTTGTATGGACGCAGGTGACAATATTTTCAGACAGGGAGGCTAATTAATAAACTTAATGAATTCCTTATCACACAAGTGTGCAAAATAAAACAAAGGATCGTTTACAGGTCCGGAAACTGAGACCATTTTTTTAGGAAACTTCGTGACTTTTCTCGGTTCAATCCATCTCCCGCGATAATTTATTTTGCATAGCATTTCCTAAGTCGTTCAGGTTACTCCACTGCCCGATGTTCGTGTCACTGGCTCGTTACCCCCGCTTCCCGTTACACTTGTCCAATCACAGTTCGCCCCTGAAATCGCTCCTGGCTCCACCCCTTTCAAATTCGAATTTTAAAAATGCACGATATCAGAAAAGTTTCATTTAAATCGACCGCTACACCCCGGTGTTATGTTTAAGTACATGTGTAGTCGAAATGGTGAAGTCTTGCGTGAAAACGGTATCACAATGGCGTTCGTGTTTGGATTGTAGCAGATTATATCTATGATTAAATACCTTTCACTAATACAAATTCCACTAATACATAGATAAGTTTCAAAAGGATCTAAAAGAGGCGTATTTTTAAATTGAGTGATATCTGATTCGCATTATTTTTGTTGTTTTTGTAATTAATTTGAAATATTCACGATTTTATATCAAACAGGGCCAAAAAATACGTTATTATACTACAACACTTAGTAAAGAAAAATTAAAGCAAAGCGTGTTTATTGGTCTAGCGTTAAAATTAGAAATATAAGAGTTTTGTACGCGAATAACTCGATGACTTAATAAACACCCATCTTAATATTGTCAAGTTTACAGGGGAGAATGAAACAAGGTTTTTTCAAAATTGGTGATTGATTTTTAGCTAATTAAAAGTAATAGCAAATCAAATTATAACACATATGCAAACGGTATTTTCTCTTTAAACACTGAAAATAAAACACAGCTATATTTCAAGTGATGCGTCTTTGTTTTCCAGATATTTTTCAATTATTTCACTTCCTATGGAAGCTTAATATTTGGGGGGAAAATTATTCATGTTACGGATAAAACCGTTTATTCTAAATAAATCTGTATACTTTGTGTTAATAAAACCATCGTTTGTACAACAGAATCTTTTATAGAAAATAAAAAATCTCAATCTTGAATTATTTGTACAACCCTAATATTTTTGAAAAATTGTGGATAGGTATAGCGTACGTGTCATCGTGTAAAGTTAACCATTGTAGACATGCTTGTCTTATAAAGTGCTATGTGTATAAAATTTCACGCGTTTAAATTCTTTGACATAAATGCTGGCGTATAGGTTTCTGTCGTATAAATTTTGACGTACACAATTCCGTGCGCGAATATACTTGCCCAAAATG
The DNA here is from genome assembly GCA_031772225.1 of Eubasilissa splendida. Taxonomy (NCBI): domain Eukaryota; kingdom Metazoa; phylum Arthropoda; class Insecta; order Trichoptera; family Phryganeidae; genus Eubasilissa; species Eubasilissa splendida. The sequence continues at coordinate 14,080,178 of CM062861.1, read as the reverse complement.
ATCTGGGTTGAAGCCTCTTCTCAGGTCCAGCAAACCTATTACAATACCACAAACGCATAGCTTAGTTGGAAAATAGTAAGAATATTAATGTCTTGAATTATTATTGTATGTATTTAAATAAAATAGAATACATCTCTATTTATCTGTAAATTTAAATAAAGTAGAAATGGAGCAAAATAAATAGAACAACAATGTATCGTTAAAGAAATGAAGAAAGGATTATATTAGTGATTCCTGTATGTTTAATGTACAACAGGCAAATAATTTTTAAGAAAAATATCTGGCATAGCCAAGCATCGTGCCAGAAACTTTAGCAATTGACGATCTGAGGAGATATATGACGATAGTTATCGCAATAGAAGTTGAAGCGCCAATCGCCAAAGGGAACGGTGTGATGACAAGCCAACTAACTTTTTAAAGATCTCCAAATTCAAATGCTCACGAAATAAAGAAAGTTCGAGAGAGACCAGATATCAAAATATAGGATTGTTAAAAGACTTACTAATCAACGAGCATACCTGAGGACTTATTTGAATAAGTGTGGCGATCTATCCTCTTTGCCTACCCCGCGGCGATAAAACATTGTGGTAAATAACCATTTTTTTATAATAATCACAAAAAAATCTTGATTGGAATGTTTAAATAATCATTATAATCTTTTCAACACATCATACTTAAGAATAAATGTGCATTTTTTTTAAATATAAGTTATTTAAAACAGTTCACTTGCAAAAATAATTTATTTGTTTTGAGTATGTGCAGCAGAAAACTTATTTCCAAATAAATAAAAGATTTTAGTAATATTTTACATTTCGTTTTTTAAAATAAATGTATTTATATTGAATTGTTTATTACTTTGTTTTTAACTACTTTTATGAGTAAATTTAATACAAATAATAATATTGAAAAACTTCTCATAAATTCAAAACATAAGTATGATAGATTTAATAATTCCGGTGTTTATAAACTTACTTGTAAAGATTGTACCGTTTTTTATATTGGTAAAACAGAGTCAAAGAGCATTTAAAATGTTTAATCAATCATAGTTTTTCAGAATTTTTTAATCATTTATTAGAAAATGATCAGACTTTTGATAAAAAATTTAGGATTGTCTGTTGAACATATAAACAATGTTGGTCTTAAATTGAATAATATAGAATCAATAAAAATAAGTAAAGCGTGTAAAATTAATCAAAATATTATAAATAACCAACTAAATGCAACTATCCTCAAAATATTTCCTAAATTTTTTTCAATTATTATTTTTTTAATGAATTTTATTAAAGATTTAATTTAAGAATATTAGAACAATTATATATATGTTTTTAGTTAGTTTATTTAACATCCTGATGAAGGAAAAGGTATTTTCCGAAACCGGTTGGTGTATTAAATATTTGAATAAAATTTAATAATTCATCCATCTGCCTGTCTATCATAAAATAATCATGCAATTTATGCATCGACGCACGGAAAATATAAACACATGCTGTTTCAGAATTATAATTCAGAGGACAAACATGTTATCTTTTATTTTTAATATTTGCAAATTCAACTCTGTGTTTAATGTTCATTTTTATATGGATTATTTAACATTTCTATATCACTATCTAATTTCAGTATTGAATTAAATACCATTAAACAAATGGCACTTAATAACGGGTACAATACAGAATTATTAGACACGATTATAAAAAAAAATTTAAAGAAAATATTACTAGTCAATTTTTCATTGGCGTAGGATTTTATTTAAAAAAAAACGAATATTTAAACACCCACCTACCACAAAATATTAGACCGGCATTTTATACAAATAATAAAATTGGAAAATTACTCATAAATTCCATAGACAAATATGGTAAATATGGTATTGGTAAAACAGGTCGAAATTTTAACATAAGAGTCAAAAAACATTTAAGATGTTTAAAGTAATAATAATTTTTCAAAATTTTCCGATCATTTATTAGAAATTGATCATACTTTTGATAAAAATGTGGGATTGTTGGTTTTAAATTAAATATTTAAAAATCTAAAAATAAATAAAGCATTTAAAATTAACCAAAATATTATAAATAAACAACTAAATTTAACCACAAGTCCTAATATTTTTAAAAAATCCAATAATTTCAAATCTATTTCCATATTTTTCATCTACGTAACAATTTAAATAAGATACTAGATTTTCTTTTAAATAACAATTATTTTAATTCATTTTTAAAAAACATTAGAATATCGTGATGTGTATATGGTTTTGGTTAATTAATTTGACATCCTGACGAAGGAAATGGTATTTTTCAAAACCGATTGGCGTATTAATTAAGTGGTTAAAAACAAAGTTAAATAATCTAAATTTAACAATAATACCTTAACTTAAAGTTAGTCTGTCTTAATTTGAGATAATGAATATGGATGAGTGTTCCTAATACACACACTAAACAAAAAGTTGATCGCACCATTGCTCGGATTCGCGGACGGCGTTAATTCGAACGGCCGTCAGTCCATTTTATATTGACAGATAATATCATTAAAGGCATTATTGCCGACCTTTTCGCATTTTTCCTATTTAGCCGGCAGAATTTATAGGCTCGGTGAAAGGGGCAGCACAACAATGCTTCACCGCCAGCACAAAAACACCAGCCTACGTGCATATTTCACATATAATGAATGCATTTAGTTTGTCTAGCGTCATTCCTGGTAAATGCGGATCACGGTGCTTTACTGCCCACGTACACTCCTGCAACATGGAAGAAACTAAAAAAATATGATTATTTTACAAAGGATACTTTTAAAATTCTGCAATACTTATGTACTTACTTACCATCACGCCGTTTCACCGAAGGGGTAGGCAGAGAGGATGGAGCGCCACACTCTTCAGTCCTGATACACATTACTCGCCTCATCCCCATTCGTACATCTTCTCATACAAGCTTGCCAGTTATTGTGTCTTCTAACAGGACCATCTTCCACTATCTGGTTTACCTGGCCGTGCCAAGTCTTCCGCGAACGTCTTCTATTTCTGGTGCCATCAACACTTGCGTCTTTTATCTTTCTTACCATTCTCTCCTCATTCATCCGTTCCATATGACCAAACCACCTATGTAATCCTTTCTTAATCTTACTCACTAAAGCATTACATTTTTTTCTTATTTCTTCATTCAATACTCTGCCATAAAGGGATTTACCACATATACACCTAAGTGATCTCATTTCCATTTCATTCAGTCTACTTTCGTTCCTCTTCAACCAGCTCCAGGATTTACTTCCATACATCAGTATCGGTACAAGGGCTCTATTGTGGACCGCTAGACTTGCCTCAGTTGACCAACTATAAAAAATCATATATTTCAGAGAAACATTGATATTAAATTTTTTCTTTCACATTCAACATTTATTCAATCAAAACCTTATTCTTTCAACACCTATGGATACTTTTCGCACTGGTAAAGTTATCATTTGACTAGAAGTTAGTAACAGTTTAGTGCCACACGATCGATATATAGTATATTTTGTTTTTTCCTTTTCATTGGAGTATCTATATGTTTACGTGAATTTTTTTGATTCTTGAGAGTATAAGAAAAAAATATAATTTCAAAATAAATCGATTGCTTCTCAGAAATATGTAAATTTTTAAAGTGAGTCTAATAATTTATAGATATACTGTATATTATATAACTGTATATCTGTAAAATATTTTTTAATAAAGATTTTAATATAGTAATATGAATATACATTTTATAGTATTTTATGAGGTTGAAACATGACAGACAGTAATCCAAGCCACCACAAAAAAGAGCTTTCAAAATATGGTGCTACAGGAAAATATTGAATACGCTTTGAAACGTATGAAAATAAATAAAAACGTACCGATCTATACCAAGAAACGAAAACTCCAGTACCTTGGTCACGCCAGAGGCGAGAAATATGAAATAATACAAGTCAATCTACAGAGGAATATTTAAGCAAAAAGCTGTAAAAGAAGACAATTTTGATTGAAGAATATGCGTGACTAGTTCCGTTGCAATTTACAGTCAGTTCATTATTCAAAGTAGAAGCCTACAAAATTCAAATACATATAGCAGTGATGATTTCCAACCTCTACAGGGGAATGAGCCAGAATAAATTATTTTTTTAGAACACATTCTTATTGTGAAGTTGTAATTATTCAGAACATAGGTCCCAGTTAAGAAAGAGATCCATGTTCGAATCCCGGTGGCGCAACAACAATATTTTTCGATAAAATTGATTTTATATGTATATCTTTCTAATTAATATATTTAATTCATATTTAAAATATCACAGACCTATGTTCTGAATAATTACAACTTCACTATAAGAATGTGTTCTCCTAAATAATAAAGTTGTATCAATGTGTCCAAAATTTAATAAAAATGAATTGATAAATCTGGCGTCTGCTATCAGTTTACTCAAAGGTATTTGATAATCTGTAAAAATAAGGTAGATGTCTCTTTCAAATAATGGAACGATTAAATGTATTATTATCAAAAAGCTAACATATAGGTTCGAAAATTGTCGCTAAAACTATTGTCGCTGTAGCATAATTGGATAATGCACCTTCCCCTGTTAGGAAAGAGATCCAGGTTCGAATCCCGGTGGCGCAACAACAATATTTTTCGATAAAATTGATTTTATATGTATATCTTTCTAATTAATATATTTAATTCATATTTAGTATAAATTAAGCCTAATATTTTTAGAAACTCAATATTATACTGTACGTGCGACATTTATTTAAAAAAATAATTAATAAACAATTAAACCATTAATTTTTTCTAGTTATTAAATGAACATTGTGGAAGAATTCTTATTTTATTATTCTTAATCGTTGCATATTACTTAAAATCCTCAATGTTTTTGGTTAATGACATTGAATTTCATTACTTAGTACATCACTAGTAATAACAGAATTAGAACAATTATATCATTTATTCCAAGTACAAATTCGTGTCCAGAATTAATAACACAGTACACGCTTCGAGGGTTTTTTTTTTATTAGTTCTATATTATTAACGATATCAAATTACATACTTCAATGTGATATCACAATTAATTTGTATGGATATGAAATCGTAAAATAAACTCTGGTTTAGTTCAGTTTTTAGACTAGTATATTTTAGCAATATTCCAAGAACACACAATTATTGGATTTTCACCTACAGCGGTAATATTTCAAAAAAATAATTAGATACTCATTGTGACATATATGCTGTTTCTGGGAAATGAATTAACAAATTTAGTCCATAGATGGCGAAGTGTAGTGGTTTTCGAAGCGAGTCCACATATTAACAAATATACAACTTTCAAAAATTTTATAGATATGGAGATTGATGAGTGAGAATGGTAAACGTTATATTTATATAAAGTGATCACATAAGCCAGCCGAAAACAGGTCTTAAGCCTTGTAATTACCCATACTTCCATATATTTTCCATTAAATATAATAATAATAATACAGCTTCGTCTTTATGAGATATCTATTATTTGTTTAGTATATTTTAATTTTTATTTGGTTAATGGTAATTAGTTTGTATTGCTTACAATATAATTTAGTATATTTATCTCTTTTCTTCGGCCGTTAAACTAACATACTAACCATCACGCCGTTTCTCCGCGGAAGTAGGCATATGTGGAGTCCCACACTCTTCTGTCCTGACGCGCAACTCTCACCTCATTCATGTTCTTACATCTTACTGTGCAAGCTCATAGATTGTTGTGACTTCTAATGGGACCATCTTCCAGTATCTTTGTATTCTATAACACAGATAAATATTTTTCCAAGAACGAAGTGAAAAATTTTAAAACGTATCTCATGAGTTCAAAGTTAAAAAACTAACACAACGACGCTACACCTTATATATCAAACTGTTTAACTTTTTAGCTACAAATCATCTATCATCAATCTTGAAAAAAACTACATAGAGTTTTGGTATACCTGATCGTGCCGTGCCGTCTTCCGCGGACGTCCTCTATCTCTGGTACCATCAACATTAGCAATAAGTATATGTCTATCTCCCTATTCTCCCCCCGTTTATTCGTTCAACATGACAGACCCTTTTTTTAATACTATTCTAAGATCAGCTTTACATTATTTTCTAATTTGTCTATTTTTTACCCTGTCATAAATGGATTTGACATATAGGTGCGCTCTGTGCTGCTGCAGAAATACGTGCTGGTCGGGCTACGGACGCGAAGGCAATGACGCATTCGCCGTAAGAATCCTAACTAAATGCGTTATTTTGAAGTGCATTCAGTGTACTTTCGTTACTCTACTGTCAGCTCTTGGCTTCACTTCCGTACATAAGAGTTCATCGTTCTTTAAAACAAAATTACTAGTACGCGCTAGATGCGGCTAAAGTGAGATGACTGAAGTGTATATCTTCATGAGCGATTTTTTCGACACAAATTATTTAATTTTATGATTTAAGTATTAACAATAATAATTATGTATACTTTTATTCTACAGATCATAAGATATAAATATAATAATTATACTTTTGTAACATATTTTTATCGATTTATCTTAAAACTCCAAAAGATTGTACCCTCATCTGTGCCTGCAATATTATCTCGACAAATTTACTGTTTCAAAAAAAAGTATACAATTTGCCACCCATAGAATATAGATTGTTATGAAAAAATTAATGTCATTGGATATTTTTTATTTCTTTGATCAGACCAAATATTTCATTTTGTCGTCAAGACCCCAATTGTAAGCGTAACATTGTAAGCGTCGGTCTGGAAGTTGTCTCATATACAGTATTTTCTGATCAGCGATATAAGTTTCACGATCGCTTTCTGTTTTCCCGGCAGCGCATCACACTGCGTAATAATGGATAATAATATCTGGTTGCGTTCGGTCGATGAACAATTTACACCGCGGCCGGGCCGATGCGGGGGTGGGTATTGGAGCGGGCTGGTGAAGGGGGAGGGGTGGTCCACCACCGCGCATCAATAAATAACGCGGGACAAACCGCGGCCAGCAGTCGCGTCGTCCAACTAACGCTAAACTAACTGTCGGTCACTCCTGATTCTCTGGTACCCCGGACGTCATGGAGTGCTGATTTTGTCAGTCACGTAAAAACGGCAAAGTAGGAGTAACAAATAGCATCCATTTAGCAAGAGTATGTTATCTTCGAACGTAGACTTGATCCAATTCTAAAAAATACTACAGAACTGGTTTTCTTTGAGCATTTATACAGTTAACTTGTCTAAGAGATAAATAAAAGTGAAATATAATTTTTTTAAATCTTATAAACGTACATAGGACGGCTTCGATTAAAAAAATTAATTATATTATTCCAATTTATAAATTTATTGCTTTTGTTTATTTTCTTATTGAAAAATGTACTTTCAGAGCAAAATGGTTACATATCCACCTGATTTGTATATTTCAAAAGAAATTAACACTTCACGCCAATGTAATGTATCAGTTTTCTTTCAAATCAACCTCCCAACGCGCGACATACAGAAGGAAGTTGGGACATAATAGCTATCTGCATATACGATATATGTCAAAATTTCAACACAAATTATATTCTTAGGAGAAAACATTCTTAATGTGAAGTTGTAATTATTCAAAACATAAGTCTGTGATATTTTAAATATTAATTAGAAAGATATACATATAAAATCAATTTTGTAGGAAAATATTGTAATAATTTGAGATTCCGTAAAAATAAGGTAGATGGCACTTTCAAATAATGGAACGAATAAATGTATTAATATCAAAAAGATAACATATAGGTTCGAAAATTTGTCGCAAAAAATATTTTCGCTATAGCATAGTTGGATAATGCACCTTTCCCGGTTTGGTAAGAGATCCAGGTTCGAATTTCGGAGGCGCAACAGCAATATTTTTCTATAAAATCGATTTTATATGTATATCTTTCTAATTAATATATTTAATTCATATTTCAAATTATATTCGATCAAGCACTCTATCATATCAGTAGAGTGTGAGGATAGAACGTCACATGTCTTTACATGAGTAAAATTAATTTAGGTTTAGTCTTATTTATCTTTTCCACACATCCATTGTATCAGTTTTAAGATCACCAGTAATAATGATTTTTTGAATTATGACGCACGTAACTAGCTAAGCAATGAATAAGACTTTTTAAAAAACCGCATTAAATTCAGTCATGAAATAAAAACTATAAATGAATTGTACTTTATTTTGATAGATCCTTACGAAATACTTTTGAGATAAAGCTTTGAATGAATATTTAACAAACAATTGGTCAACGCCAATTGTAGATTTAATTTAAGATATCCTAGTTGTTGAAAACACTTTTAAATTCTCATAGACGTGGAATCGCCACCGGCTTTGCTGTCATCAGTCCGACAAAAGATGTTATGCACCTCGTCTAAAAAACTATTCAAAATAATTGGAGTTAACTACGCACATAACCAGCGACGGTGACAAAGCTTCGTGCACTCACCGCAGCTGTCATCACAAATTTGTCCGAGAGCCCACTAATCACGATGTATGACAGAATGGAATCGATGTTTTAACAATGTATCAGGAGTGCAGCATAGGCCCGGGAGTGGTGTATGACTATCGTTAACTGTGGCCAGCCGTTTTTGCGCGGAAAGGTCATTCATTATTCGCCATCGACGCCGATCCCGAAAGGCACAGGCCTGCTGTGCGCCTGATGTTACGAAATTGAAAATGCAGCCTGTTTTAAAACTTCCACTAAAGATATCAGAGGTATTTTTTACATACGTGTCTATATATTTTTAAATAGATATTAATATATAGATTATTTTTATACGGAGCAAAGAATATATGATAAAAACAAAAATTATAACTACTTGCTTGATGTGGACTCCCGGTATGAGCATTGAACCTCCGATTTCTTCGTATAAACAATAAGTTATAATAGCCCATGTCCATAAAATAAATCTAAGTTATTTTGTTGAGATAAATCTCAATTCCGTGTACATGTGTTGAGATTTTGACCTGGAACTTGAAAGAGACAAAAACTCAAACCCGTGTACATAATTTGACTGCGAGATTCAACACGTGCACATAAACGCCATCTAGAATTATACACGCTACAAATATTCATTCAGAAAAGTTATAAAAGGAATATATTAAATTACAAACATTTATTCTGTTTTAACTGCTACTGAGGAGATTCAAATACATTTAACTAAACAAGGGAACAACAAAGGTCAATGAGCTGACGTTTGACGTATGACAAGTGTAAAGTTAGGCGCATGACAGCGAATCTCTGAGATTTCATGTGTATCCGAGTGGACTACAAAATCTGAGAGTTGTCTCCAAATAATCTCATGGATAGATTTTCTAGAGTCGGAAATATCATAAAAATATTATCCGTGGACACGGGCCATAACAGAATTAGTCGAAATAAAAATATGTATTTAGCCTTTATAGTAACATAATGATGTACACTTAGGTTTTCATAGTAGTCATAATTGGATTCCCGATATGCCATGCTAAAAATGTATCAACAGCATCATAACCCAGATGAAATTCTATTATTATAGAATAACCAGTTGTTTTATTTTACTTGATAATACAGAAGTCTTCACTCGAAAACCCACATTAAATAATTTTTCGTTGTAAACACTTTACTCTATTATTAGCATATTGTAATAACATTATTATCTCAATAAATAATATCATATTTTATAACGTAACTTTGTAATTGTGTCAAAAGAATCCGATTTGTATAGGCCTCTATGGCATGGCCCCTCAGTTTCTGCGAACACTATGCGGTTTGAAGCACCTTACATAATAAGATACCAATACATATTCATTTGTGGATAATAAAATTTGAAAGCATGAATCTAAAATATATAATAAAAGTATTTACAAATAAGAACTATAAGGCTATTTTTCTAACACTACTACCCCGGAAAGACTGGTGGTGAGTCAAACGAAAATAAATCCCCTCCGAGCTCAGAGTAAAGAGCAGGACACGGGCTGCAGTCGGATCGGTGGTAAATTACGAATTTACAATCCGATGGCTGCGGTGTTTTGTTCCGATGTCCACGGTGACGGGCTCGACACCCGGTTTAGCCGCGTCACACCAGCGATACCGACCTGGTCTTCAGTTATTTATTCGCAATTGTCGACTGCTCGCGGATCGGATGTGCGGCCATATTGGAAACAGCCTCCAATGCGCCAAAACACTGCTAATTTATGCCTCTTTCGGTTGTAAACTTAAAAGCTCTGCAACGGAGGTATTTAGTTACTTCTTTTTCGCTGTCCGCATTAGTCACGGTGTTCGCGAAAGACAGTCGGATTAAGCTTGAATTAACGAAGTTTTAAAAATTCAGGCAATTCAAAATGTTTTGTAACGTGCAGTATTATTAAAAAGAAGATCATTGTGAATGCGGCAGCAATCATTTTAAGATAGGAGAGCTTGAAATTTAAATCTTTGACCCAGTTACAAACAGTAATCAGCGGTATAATATAAAGCCATTAGTAAAATCAATAAAACTCATTATAATATCTATACTGTCCGAGCATTCTTTTAAAATTTTAAACCTACTACTTCTAATGAATACGATGGTGGTATTTCGCATCTGCTTCAAGCACCGGAACACCGATTATAACAAACTTTTACAGCTTGTTCTGTTTATCTCTGGGTCCAAGTGTGTAATGATGAAATATTACTTGCACCTTTATATTTGACATTTAAATATACATTACAATAAAAATTTTGCAAAAAATGGGTTCAGGAACTCATGAGGTGGTGAATTATAGTATTTATAACCTTGGTACTATTGGTGCAAACTGACTTATCACGCCATTTCAGCGCGGGGTCGAGGATCGAGAGAGGACTAAACCCTACAATGTTTCGTCGTCTATCTCGTTCACGTCCATACGTTCTCTCATGCACGCTTGTCGATTTCTGACACTTTTGACAAAAACATATTTCATTATCCGTCTTGCATTGTCACACCAGATCTGTCGCGAACGTTCTCGAACTAAATTTAATTACAATTCAATTAGGCTTTTTCTTTTTTGTCAGCTATAGATTTTTTATTATTTTTTTCAGGGTTTCTGTTTCTTAAAGTATATAGTAAATAAATCAAATAAAAAAGGGCTGAAATTTTTGTCATGAAATTCGCATAATGAAAAGGAGAAAATAATAATGAAATAACATCTTAAAAAAAAATCATTTTGTGCAAGTGAATACAATGTTTAATCAGAAGGGTGCAGGTATTTGATCGAGGTATAGGCTGGGGAAAAAATTCTCAGTGCTCCACTAGTGTCCCGGTGAAGATAAAACGATCCCAAATGATGATGGCAAAGAAATATGACTTAACTATTCAGATCTGATTAGTAGACTGTGAAAAGTCTGTATGATGTAAAGTCTTTAGAGAAACTTAATATCAGCAAGAGAAATGCGTTATTTTGATTTTAATTACTTAAGCATTCCACTTCCCTAAATAAGTTTTAAATTATTTTTATACGAATTAGAAAGTATAAACATAGAACATAGGTTCTGAATAATTACAACTTCACAATAAGAATGTGTTCTCCTTAATAAAAAAATAAAGAATAATGAATAAATTTATCGATTTCTATTTAGACCTATATCTGTGATTTTTTAAATAATTATTTTATTTAATAAGTCATTTAAAATATCGCAGATATATGTATCCTAATAATTACAACTTCACAATAATAATGTCATCTCGTTGATAATACATATATAAGTTTTATCAATGTGTCCAAAATTTAATAAAAATGAATTTTTAATTCGGACGTCTCGTATCGGTTTGCTCAAATATATTTGAGATTCCGTAAAAACAAAGTAGATGGTTTCAAATAATGAAACGATAGATGTATTCATTTTAAAAGTGTAACATATAGGTTCGAAAATTTGTCGTCAATCCACTGTGTATAGCATAATCGGATAATGCACGTTCCCCGGATTGAAAGAGATCCTGGTTCGAATCCCGGTAGCAACAACAATATTTTTCGATAAAATTGATTGAACATTTATAAAAACAATAACATCCTTTCAGATATATTATTGAACAAACATGGCAAATATTATTTACAGCAAATTACATAACGATATTAAAAACATAAACAAGTGGAAAATATAGTGTAAATAGTCCATTACCTAACTACTATTTTAGAACTTAGGGACTAAAAGCAAATATTATGATTATTTTTAATGTGTTGTTAATAAAAATGAATAAAGATGTTAATATAAATATGTACATGTGACAAAAAATATTCCTACTATTTTCAAATTAAACCATAACACTTTTTTATGAAAATAGGATAGAAAATAAGATTACTATTCGAATACCTACCTGGAGTATTGTCATAGGCGGATCAATCCTTAATACTACACTATTTAAATAATAAGATGAACGAGAAAAATGTTAGATTTTTCATATCATATAATTCATAAAATGTGGTACATTATTTCTCGTTAAAAATGTGAGATAGTTGGCATAGGTTTTTTTAAATTTAGTATCGATGCTCACGTCTGATTTTCCAACCAATAATAAAGTACTCGAAAAACAAATGACATAGTTTAAATGCGGGTATTTCATCTAATTCAAATAGATGATGAGCAGATTAATTTCGCTGTCCCAACTGGTATATAGCTCGAATTATTTAGTTGTTCATCTTAGCTACGTAATAAGCGAAGACGCATACCCAGCATCCGAGTTCTATTGACATTCACAAATATAAAATTACTATTCACATATTATTTGTTGTCAATATTTTTTTCCGGACACCACACGGTAGACATTTTATTCCTTCGATACCCATAATGATATAACGCTTCCCCGTCTATTATCTATGACTTTCTGGATGTGATGGCTTCAGACGTAGTGTCATTGTGACTGTATAGTGCTTGCTTGAATGGTCAGGTCTGTGCGAGCAGGGCACAAACGAACGTGTTTTTAATATCTCTTGGTTAAAATTACTTCAATGTTTTCTCTTTTATATATTCAATAACAGCACGTTAATAAATATTAACTTTGAAATGAAGTATATATTGTCTTTATTACAATTAAGAAAAAACATACATGACATCTGTCATCTTTTCTTATTTATGCTGTCTATCAATGCTATTGATATTTCTTATTGAATTTTGACGTTTTATCCGATTCCGTCTTTCTTTAAATGCACAGTATACTGTTAAAACAAACAGCTAACTCACAAAGGTGGAATAATTTTAATTACATCGAGATTTTATTTACGTATGGTTTGTTTTGAGGAAAGCTCTAACATTAAAATATAGATTCTATTGAGATCCTGACCGCGCAGCTAGTTACTATATGCTAGTAAATTTAATAATTTCCCTAACACTAACGTCTTGATTTGTCCACGTAATCCATTAGCCGGTTTACATACCCTTACCATTCGTCCTCTTCATATAAGAAAACGTTAATCCAACGTGTAGATCGTTTCCATGCTTATGTTATTTTATAATATATAATTAATAAACAAATTTAAAATTTAATGTGATTCAGTGCCATAATTTTCTTTTTCTTCAGTATTGAAATTTTGTAAAGCCCCCGCCTCCCGCATATAAACCGAACTATAATATATTTTCCTGCATTGTTAACTATTGACTCTCAACGTTAAGGCAGTTTTTTGAGTTCACGCCGTTTCCAAAGAAATCCATTGGTTTAGCAATAAACAAGCCATCAAACTGATTTTAAAGAGCAGCTTTGTAATTAAAGGAGATTCCTCGGAAATTATCAGATAGAAATGGAGCAAGTTTTTCAGAATGGGACACATGTGGAATAACCTCCCAACCGAACCCATGAATTGCTTTTTTTTGGTTAGCAGAATACGGACGATTATATAAAAATCAATTAATAGCGTCTTATTTTTTATTTTATGAAGCTTGAAAACCCTGGCTGATCAGCATAAGCCGATTGTTTTCTGTTATTATTGTTAGTTATTAATAGATAAAACTATATATTTACGTACACTGCTTATAACAGAATTATGTTAATGAGAACTGCTAGGGAATTCTAACTTTAGAATGGTTAAAAACAACCATAAATAATATATTTTTCGTACCTTAATTTAAGGTAAGGTTTCGTTTCGCTTTTTCTATAAATGAATGAATGAAATAAGGATTTATTTTTTTAATAATGTTCGATGAAATCCAGAGTACATTCGAAGCCGATTGCTAATGCATATTTCACTTACCCCTCCCTCGCTACCAAACAAACAGCACAGAAAGAAGGAGTACATTCCTTTCTCCATTCGTCCTGTTTCCTTCCTGAAACCTACCCTTTGTGAATGATAAATTATTTTAGAACGACGCATTTGCGATCAATGTTGGGGGTGGCAAAACATTAATGCAACAAATACATTACGAGGCCCAGAAGATGGTCTTAATGCACTTATATATGTATCTAGTCATCACAGTACTCGAATATCTGGCTGAGCATTCAACCAAATATAAATCAATGCTTTACAGTAGGTAAGAGAAGCCGAGTGGGAACTCTTTATACGTACACCAGGATAAAAAAGATACTATTTTAATATTAATAATTTGTATTTAAAATATATTTAAACTACGTTTTTTAAAATAACAAATATGCAGACACAAGTAACGGGAAACAATATTGTAACAAATTTTGACTGGGTACAAAAGATTTTAACTGTTTATGACTAAATATTTTACATGAGTAAATGTTTTACAAAATAACAAAATTTGTTAAACACAAAAAGTTATTTATAAAATAACACAATGTTCATAATGTTACAGAGGTCAATTAATAAAAAAAATATTATATATCTTCTATGTACTTGTTAGGAAAATACATATTTAACCTAATACAGAAATATTGAATTTTGTTAATGGACGAAATTATACAAAATTGATCCTTTAAACGAATATAAGTAGTCCTTTCTTCATCAAGTAAAATATGGAAGATTCAAAAATAAAACTATGTAAACCAGTAACCGAATGGAAATAATACAAATCAAAATAATAATAAATATTCTGCTAGTAATACTAATTTCGCCAAAATCAGTATTATTGCGATAAAAATTTATTTATTTATAAACTATTAAATGTAAATAAATAATTTTGAGAAAAAAAACTTATGTGCATCATATTATATATATAATTATGTAAATTATTGTTTTGTTTTTTTGGTTAATATCTCGATTTTTAAAGATAAAGAGTAGGTATTTGTGGGAAATATAAATATATTTTTTATTCAAATTTAAATTAACAGAAAACCTGGGTTTTTAAATATTTTAATAATGTTTGTTTTCTAATAATCTGAGATTGGACTTTTTGGTAAATCTATTTAAAAGTCTCTTTCACGTTGTTTCTAAATATTCCTTATTGTTTAACCTCCGTATTAAATTTAATTTACCGCATACACAATTCTTCATTGCTCAGTTTCCTAATGATGTATCATAATTATACATAGCTTAGAAATTTTACTGATAGTTTTTCGGCTATGAGAGTAACCATATGAACATTGGTTCAGACGTTTTCGAGTTTTAAGATAACAGACGTACGTTGCCTTTCATGTAATATATAATTTATATAGAAATATTAATTATTTTAGACTTTAAATTTTAAACTAAAACGAGTGATTTTTATTAAAATATTTTGAACGTGAACGTGTTCACTACGTGTATTTAAAATAATTGTTTTCTTATTTTTCTTGCCTGGCAACTTTCAAAGCTTTTACCTTTTAACCACCTTGCATCTCGGGTCACGCCATTATATTTATACAGCCGGCGATATTAACAAGGGCGGACTATAAAGCCGGGTTGTAGCGTGCAGCGGCCTAGTACAAAGCGCGCCCCCTGCGGCTCCGCGCCCGGCCGACAGCGCCCTACTGCGGGACCCCGAGCCGGGCCTGGTCCTCTCGGACCGCATGAGCAGCCTTCAAATAGGCCGCGATTTTCTTGGAACTTTTATTCAAATGTAATTTTGACTTAATCAAAAACAAAAATTTCGGCACTTTCTTCGAAGGGAACTTTTTCTACAATACAACCAGCGTCTACTTACTCGTCTAACTACAAAACAAAACGCCTTAATGATCATGTACGCAAACATGCATAGTTGCCGTTATGATAAAACAAAGGTTATACATAATAACAACACATATATATATTTAATTTGAGATTTTCACGGGTTGAGTATTATGTTAGAAATTAATTTTCTTGGTTATCCCTCAATACCTATCTCATAAACCTCATTATCCATCTTCGGGGGATGCTTTGGTGGTAAAGTGTTGATCTGAAATGATCATGGCATATATCTTTTTAGGCCGGCAGTTCAGCACCAAGATAAATCACTAATCCTTACTTTGTTTAATTATAATGTTTGCAACCTAATGTTTGTCTTCTGATATATGCATTGATTGCTTCTTACGCCTATCTTATTTAGTGTCATTTTTATAATATATCTTTTAATGATTTATAAAAAATATTAATTATTGATATATATAGGTACTGCTATATTTATAACTCGCTCAGACTGTGTATGATAAAGTAAAGAATAAAAATGTTTGGAGCTAATGTAGATCTGTTTTTATGGCATCACAGTTGATGGAATTAAGAAAGGATCGTTAAGATAGTTTCAATATGTAGAGCGTATAAGTAAGGAGAGGATAATAAATAATTTATATGTACAGAAGAGTGTGACGTTCTATCCTCTCTATATCTACCCCAGCTAAGTTTTAACAGATTTGTGGAGTTTTTTCTAATAAATTATTTTTAATAATTATTACATATCTGCGTAAAAAGTACGACTCAGTTGTACACCTCCTAGTTGATTGTTGAAGGTCCCAGAGAAACTCTTATGTGACAATTAAATATTTATTACAAGAATAATATAATGATGGTACAAGTTATATAACTAGTATCGAAGTCAAACGGTAGAGAGCGCGCCTGGCGCGCGTCGCCCTTTTTATCCCATCACACACACATATAGACGTCCCGCCCTGGCGGTGCGGCGCTCTGACACACACACATATATATGATCTCAAGGACATCACAATAATAACGGTTAATATACTACATGTATTAAAATGGCATTATCATCATATTGTCTTTAAAAAAGTACTTTGGTCGAAATTTTAACCATTTAACGACCCTCCTAAATCTTGAAATTTCGCGAGATAATTAATTGAATATTTAGAATAATTCTCCGATGTTCCTTCCAGTTTAGCAGCATCTGCTGGAGGGTCGAGCTGGACGTAGTTGATTTATGATTGACAGGTGACACGTCTTCTCGAGCGCACTGTACAATCCGAGCCTTGTCATGTCAAAGTCCAGACAAAGTCCCATCAAATTACCATCCTGGTATAATCACGGTACCAACATGGACTATGGGAAGTTGTCGTGGAATATTTCACAGAACACGAAGGCGGTACACAGAGCAAAGGGTCAGGATGATAAACCGTGTGATAACTGGGTGCCCATTAGTCATCTTATCCAGAAGGTAGCGTCATAATAAACACTAATATTTAAATTATGATAATACGGTCAAAACGATTGGTGAGGAATATCAATCAGACCGTGTCTTCGAATACGTTGATTTAACATATTATATTAGAATACGTCTAAAAAATCAATATTTTTAAATTTTTTATATATTTTCTTATTTTAACCAGTACCTATATTACATTAGCAATTTTTTGAATATATCCAAGTACACAAAATTACTTAATTTTTACCTACAAAGGCACTGTTATTAAACAAATATCAGATATCTCATAGAGAAATAAATTTTCAGTATCAATATCAAATATACTTCCATACATTTTCCATTAAATATAATAAAAAATAGCTGTCTCTATGAGATATTTGCTTAATAACAGTGGCTTTGTAGGTAAAAAATCAGTAATTGTGTGTTCTTGGATTTATTCAAATATTGCTTATATAATATATAAAAAATTTAAAAACATTGATTTTTATGCGTATTCTGGTATATGTTAAAAAACATTTTACAGATAAATAATATTGCTTTAATATAATTCTTATAGTGTTAACATATATGCTGTTCAAAAAAAAAAGGAAAAAATCAATTATTAAATTTGGTCCATAGATGGCGATGGTGTGGTGGTACTCGAAGCAAGTCCACATACTAACATATATACAACTTTCAAAAATTTGATCAATGTGGAGATTGGGGGGTAAGAATTGGTGGACGTTATATATGTATGAAGTGATCATCTAAGCCAGCTGAAGACAGGTCGTATGACCTGTAATTACCCCATACTTCCATATATTTTTTATTAAATATAATAAAAAATAGAATTGTCTCTATAAGATATCTGATATTTGTTTAAAACACGTTTTTTTGCGAAGTTGCAATTTTAGATATCTCACTATAACATATATAGGAATAACACGTTAGTTTGAAAATTCGACGCGAGCGAACATGTAAGTTTGAAAATTCGACGAGAGCGAATATGTAAGTTTGAAAATTCGACGAGAGCGAATATGTAAGTTTGAAAATTCGACGAGAGGGAATATGTAAGTTTGAATAATTCGACGAGAGCGAATATGTAAGTTTGAAAATTCGACGAGAACTAACGTGTATGTTTGAATATTCGACGAGAACGTACATGGTTACCGTAATATAATTTGTAACACATGCAAGACAAGATAAGATTTTGGGTTCAACTATTTTTTCGTTAGATAGATTTTTTTTGTAACTCATGTGTGAGCAATCTAATGAAAAGTTAATAATTTCGTCAAATTATGAAGCGTCCACCGATATACACATATTTTTAAGCGAGAATATGTAAATAAGATAAAAAAAACAGTTGACACTCTTTATTTAACCTTTGAGATTCATTTTATCTTTGAGATTCGACTCGACAAGAATAGAACTCAGCACGAAGCGATTAATGTCGCATCATCATCGCAAGTTCCATTAGAATGACGCATCCAGTACATGTGTACTTTTACTGACTCTCAGAGAAACGGCTTAACCAAAATTCATATTCTCTGATTATTTATTTTAAAAAAATGTCACGACCGAATACACACATTCTTACATATATATATATGATATTATAAAAATAATGAAACCTTGTACAGACAGCGGTTGAGAGTCGAAAAATATTATGTACCACGAACGGTTAACCCTTCCTCTGAAATGTTCATAAATAACTGAGACCTTTATAACTGAATAATCACATTTATGTCCATTGTATCATCGCTAATTTTATTCTGTTGATTATTTGAACCAGCACCCAAAGAATTTACAACACTATTTCATCATTAAAATGCCGCAAAAATGTAATATATTTTGAATTATCTACGTATTGTAGTTTTATGATGCTTTTGTTCAGTTTCAAATGTCAGTTGCACTTAAAATGTGTGTAATACAGGTACAAAAAATATTCCGAACGATTTTTATAAAAACTTTACTTTAATTATGTGTGCAAACTTATCATAAATAATTATTATTTACTTAAAAAAAACATACATGAAAAATGTGTTACATCAATATTTTTACTATTTTCAAACTTGTGGTATTATTATAGGACTAACTTGATGGCCTCCGAGGCTTGAACCTCGACCACTAGATCACTAGGCGAGTATCGTAACCACTAGACCACATGCACATCAAATATTGTTTATTGTTGGTCTCCTTCATCTGTTTGTTAGTCTAGTAATTAAGACACTCGCCTAGTAATCCTAGTGACCAGCAAGTTAGTCCAATGTTCATAACACAAGTAGCTTTTTTTTAAAATAGTAAGATATCGATGATTAAAAAAAAATTAAATCCACGTTAGAAAATGGATATGCACCACCCGTATTTATGAAGACAGCTGGGGTAAGCTGCACTTTCTTTGGTAACTGAAAAGTCCAATGCGACTCACACAGCTGACCGTACTTCCTGCAAGGTTGCTGCTTCGTTCGCTGTTGCTTTATTTTCGTAATAATCTAATCTGACTATTGTTTATTGAGAATTTATTTGCCCCCCTTCAGCACCTGCCGCTATACTGATCTATCCTGGAGGAATCTTTCTACTGTTCTAGGTCGATGTGGAATGTCTTGTGTGAATTATAGCGAGTGGCCCCACCGAAACTGTTTTAAAAGCTAGTGCTCCAATATCAGTCCATTTTGCAGACATCCTAAAAGCGTATACACTGACTGCCGTAAGATCCTCTGGCATTGCAAAGCTCGTCATACGTACCAGATACTGGAGGATGGTCCTGTTAGAAGCCTCCATAATCGGTGAGCTTGTATGAGAAGGTGTATGAATGTGGATGTGGCGAGAATTGTGTGTCAGAACAGAAGAATGTGACGCTATATCATGTCTGCCTAACCCCGTGATGATAAGTAAGTTATTAATGTGAATAGAACTATACGTAATATGCACATTGTAAACAGTGTATCGATGCAGTTTTGAGTTTTAATTGGTCAGTGGGCGGGATTGTAGTTTTAAATTAGTTAAAAACAGGGAAGCCATAAAAATATGTACGGAATGTTTGAATTTTGTAAATTATTAATGTTTATATTTATGTTATTTTTATTTGTTAATTTTTTTAATGTATTGTTGTATTATTATGTTATTACCAATTTTATTTTATTTTTCTATTTTTATATGTAAATATATAACCATGTACGTAGACTATAGAAACAATAGTATATTAAAAATAAATATTCCTAATACCAACTTATATGTTCTAATAATCCATCTTTTCTCTGTACATAAATATACTTAACCCTATTTCTAACACATATACACAACGATGGAAAACATAAAATATATATCGTAAAAAAAACTGTATACTTGAACATTGTTATCCGGAACCATGTATTTATTTAATATTTTTTAAAAAAGGGTTACATGTTTTTGAAACGAGCTGTTACACACATAAATACATTTGTTCTTTCTAAATGAAAACTAGTTCACCTTCAATTTTTTTTTAAATAAATTTTTTCATCATTGTCAACCAATTTGCTTTTAACTAAATTATTTCAAAACACGTTGTAACCAACACCCGCATTCTCTATATATTATTTCAAGAGAAACAGAAACGCATCTATTAAGCCATTGAGTAAGTTTTACTTATAATTTTTTTTGAAATATCCTATTAACGATATTATTAGTTTTATTAGTACACTGATTTGTTCGTCTTCGATGGCGATTCACCATCTCGACATACTCGCCTTATAAACGAGTATCTGCTTCTCCTACCATATTTTCGTTCACGGGTTGTGATAATTATTATTCTCATGATTTCGTTATCTCATTTCGTCATCTTCAAATAAAACGTGAAGGATGCTGCCTCACACCCTCGTTATAAAAAAGGATTATTTTCATTCTTCCGAATGCTGCTAAGCTCGGTAATGAATACTAGTTTAGATATTTAAATCCTTAAATTTTAGAAAATCTTCGAAAAGTAAATCTATTCTTAGTATTAAAATAACTTTTCCGATGAGTTTGGTCTGATGTAATTTTCATTTTTTTTTTAGATTTCGTCCTATCGAATCGAGCTGAATTATGCAAATTTAAATCGTTTCACCAATTTATTTTCCCCGAAGGTTTTCCGTGTCTCTTGCAAAAGGGATTTAGGGATTGATGGAAGAACGAGCCAAAGCCCAGATATAGAGAGCTTTCTGCTTTGAAAATCGATAAAGGGTTTAAGAAAACCGATCGCTTGAAAAGCTAATTATCTCCAGGACGCAAACCCTGCTGAATGGGCTTTTGATGATGAAACAGTGATAGAAATACCTTGGGTGTTCAAATAATCTCCAGTATAAAATTACCAAGGATTTACCGGCCGTAAACTGCGCTCAGCTATAAATGATTCAGTTATTAACATTTTAGTCAAAAATTTACCCAGTTACAGATTGTAAAAATGTGTGGTAGTAGAGAGATGTGAACGAACGTGTAAGTATGTGTGCGTAGCAGTCAAAATATTACTTACGTAAAAAGATCAAAGATTGAGTACTTTTAACAGAAAAAACCTAAAAGTAATCCCAGAATATTAAGTTTTGATCACACACATGTAAATATGATTAATATAAAACAACTTTATGTGTAATAATTAAAAAATTATCTATGTCAATATTTTAAATATGAATTAAAGATATTATTTAGAAAGATATACATATAAAATCAGTTTTATCGAAAAATATTGTTGTTGCGCCACCTGGATCTCTTTCCTAACCGGGGAAGGTGCATTATCCAACTATGCTACAGTGACAATATTTTTAGCGACAATTTTCGAACCTATATGTTACCCTTCTGACATTAATACATTTAATCGTTCCATTTTTTGAAAAAGCCATCTACCTTATTTTTACAAAATCTCAAATACCTTTGAGTAAACTGATAGCAGACGCCAGAATTATCAATTAATTTTTATTAAATTTTGGACACATTGATACAACTTTATTATTAAGAGAATACATTCTTATTCTGATAATAATAATCACAATAAGAATGTATTCTCCTAATATGTCAATATTACTAAAATAGTCAGAAAGAATGAAGTAAAGAAATCATCTGAAAAGACAAAGAAATAAAATCACGATTTTAAATTTATGTTTAAAAATAATAATTCATCCTTAAAATATATTTATCTTTATAGCTATGTATTAATTTATTAAATTCTTGTTACCCATTGTAAACTGTATTTTATATATGTATTTTTTCCAAGTATATACTTTATTGACTCTTTTAATGATATAATCATTCAAGTTATGTAACGTATAAATGTATAAGTTAAATTCAATATTATAAACGATCAAGTTTATATAAATTATAGTCCTATAGAGGAGAAAGTACGTTATAGCCCTAACAAGGTCCAAGGTTAATAAGTCCTATTTAAATTGTCCTCACTGTTTAAAGTATACAGTAATTTCAGAGAAAACATGTAACTGGTTAAATTATTTTAATACAAATTCAATATATCATTTAGAAAGATATACATACAGATAAACTCAATTTATTTAAAATATATTTAAGCTTCCACCGAGATTTGAACCAGAATCTCTTCCTATCCGGGGAAGTGCGATATTCAATTACACTACGTCAACTTTGTCAATGGTAGACAAATTTTCGAACTTATATGTTGCAGTTATTTCAAATTGATACATCTTACGTTTCATTTATTTGAAAACTATCACATTTTTATTGCGAATACCTATTATACTTATATATTTTAAATTACCTTTTATTAATTTTTTTAATATACTTTAATACAACTTATATATATTTTAAAGAGAACAATTTGTGAAGTTGTAATTTTTTCAGAATATAGTTCTGTGTTATTTTAATACAAATTACATTTTAGCTGCCACCGGGATTTGAAATAGGGTCTCTTCTTATCCGGGGAAGTGCGATATCCAATTACACAACGTCAGCCATGTAAATGGTCGTCAAATTGATACATCTTACGTTTCGTTTATTTGACAGTTTTCACCTTTTTATTGCGAATACCTACCCATTAATATAATTACAATTATTACTATAACTAAACCAGAGAATTAGATCGACTGCAGATATAATAATAGCCGTAAATTTTATTTATTATTTATATTTTGTTTCTACATACATGTGAACTTCTTCATTTTATCTTTTTTAACCTTTCATCTCCGATTGTGTAAACTGAGTTAACATTGCCTCTAATTATGTGAATATCTCTGTAAACGTACTAAATACACAGTTCATATTTTAGGTATTCCTCTGTAATATATGTATGTATAGGATAAAATAATTACAATATATAAGTATTTACCATACGCAACAATAACAAATGTTTTCACGAATAACCTGACGTGAATTTGTCAATACGTGCATGTGTACGTGGGAAGAGGTGCGAACGGCACAGTGTGCGTGGCGCGTGATGCCAGATGCCAATCGTCATTTTAGTGGTAGATCGTACGCTGGCCGAGTTCGACGTGTCTTATGCGTCTTTATACTGTCGTTTGTGATAATCAATATTTTTTCTCATTTTTAGCACTTTTACACAATAATTGATATATATATAATCTTATATATATGTCCACTTTTATTTTAATGATTAATATAAGTATTAAATGTAAAATATTCATAAATTCAACTTAAAAATCGCTAAAGTTTACATGTACACTGAGTTTACAACACCGGAACACGCGTTTTTATTTTAACATCGTAAGGGAAAGGTTAACATAAATATTATTTTGTTACTTGAATTTACTATATTTTATGTATTATTTATATAGCGAATCGGGTCTTGCACTAACAACCCGATCACGCTGAAAAAACACATTATTATTATTATTATTATCATCATATATACCAACAAATATGATCAAGCATAATTTCTGAAAATCAGCTTCTGATAAGACTAGTTCTGTCAGAATGCACGTCAGATATACAGATACACGAAAATGTAGATATTCAAGTGCAGCATTCAGCAATATCGCTATTTCTGTAACTCCACGACGGCGGTGTCCAATGGGGCATGGATGCCGGTCACGGCTTGTCTACACACCCTTCCGGTCCGGTCGGAAGAGAAGTCCCAGATAGATAGATAGAAGATGCTCCGCCAATCAGAGGGCGGAGGAACCCACACCCCCGAGCCCCGGAGGGTCGGCAACCGGAAACCGGATGTGAATCTTGCTGAGTCGTGCGCGGGCTCACCGGCGTTTTATATTACCTAGCGATGATTACAGGTTCACTGTAAATTAAATACACTACTCTCCAGATACAATACAAACGAAATTAATATTGTTATTTCATGTTTATTTCTTTAGATAAGTAGGACAACATTAATCTATACCTACATCATTATTACATCCGCAAACCGAATACATATTTCAAGAATTAGTGCTTATTTTATTCTTTTAAATTCAGCCGCATAAATTTGCAGTTTACTTTAATGTGTTATAACTGAATATTGACTGAATATAGAAAACACTTTTAAGGGCCGGCTATGTGATCAGTGGTAACTTTTTACTGTGGTCACTTTTAATTATAGTAACTTTTTACTAACACTGCGGGTTGTTGACACATCAAATTCACTAGTGTCAAAGTTTAGTTGGAGATGTCTATAGGCGCGATAAATAATCATGAAATATGCTTTATTTTATACATTATCTATGGATTTTTTCGCCTAGGCAATCGAAATCTGTCACTTTGGTGGTGACATTTTTTTGAATTATGTGCTAATGTATATTAAACGAGATCAACATCGGACAAACTCTCATCACTAAAATCGCGGGATATTGAATGATTAATGAATTCCAAGGATCAATGTGTGAGATGACTTTTGGTTTAGCTGTGAAAAGTCTACCATATTTAACTATCGATTCTAGTTTTTACTATCAGATATCGGAAATAAAAATGAGTTTACTACGGGATGTACTTTCGAGAAGTAAATATTTTTTTTACTAACGATCAAACAACCCGTTTTCGTAATAAAATTTACTACTGATCACACAACCGGCCCTGAGATATCAAATCAAAATTTACGAGTTTTTTCTCCTTTTTTAATGAAACCTTACAATAAAATCTTAGACGCCCAATTCCAGCACGATGTAGGGTGAATGGTCGTATTATTTTGAAAAGAGAACTATTTTATGTATGTAGCTGTTCCAACGATTCAAGATAACATCATTCGTGTTTTGGAGAGCGTAAAAACATAAATATTTCTGTTGATTCAATAATATGGTTACTATAACAAGAACACTTACCTGATATTTTAGGGCAGCAATTATTTACAAAATTCAAAAATTGTACATGCGAGGAGTATATAAATAAAATCCCCACTATCCAATTGATGAAAATAGTGGGTGACGTCATTGAAAACAATGACAGTTTTACAATTGATAACTGCTCTTGTAAACATGCTTGTATCTTTTAGAAGCATTCTAACAGAGCATATCAACATAACAGCTATTTTCAAATTCCTTTGTGTTAGTTTCGTCACTTGGATAGTGGCGGGTTTTTTCTATACCCCTAATGCAGGGATTTTTTTTGCCTTTTAATACTAACGTAAAAGATGTTTACATATTATATGTAACAGATATCAAGAAGGTTTAAATATTAAACAATTTTTATAAAGGATTATGAGTTGATCAAACCATACTGCAGAAGATTAAATTCAGTATTTTTCCTTGTAGAGTAGCTTTCTCCCGCAATGAAACTATTTCTTCCTCGCATAGCTCACGGCGGATAAATCCTCTGGTTCTCCGATCCACAGACGCCGAGTTTCTGCTGGACACAATTTCCGGTTCTCCCCGTGTTTGTAGGGTTACAGAAGGGGGATGCAGGAGGGGGCGCGAGGAATCCCAGGGACGCTTCGTAAACGTCGCTTTTTAATCATAAACGTCAAAATCTTCCATAGTAAATTTGATGTGTGTACTATTCCTGCGCCACTGGATTACCGTTGTACCGTGTCTCATCCAAATGGACTTTAACAGGGTTATATCTTCAGTTAACAAAATGCGACGTAATCAAAATGCTGCATTACCATGTATTGATTTATTTACTTTAAGATATCGTTCTTGTCTTCCTTTTTACTTGTGTTATTTTAGAATATTTTATTATTCATCGTGAAGATGACGATATTTGCATCGCCGAGGCGATAGGTGACATGATATGGGAAATGGAAGATGGACGTCACTGTTCTCTCCAAGCTCGTAATAACATGGTCAACGAATATGACTCGTTATTTATACCCGTCGACATCGGATGATTACATTATGTATCATATCATAAGACGCGTAGATAGTCTTCTTGACTAGCTAATTTATAAACATTTTATAATTCATACAAATATGTAACTTAAAGTATTATACCCACTGATTTTTATATAATTTTATGAACCAACCGATTTCAGAAAAAATATCCCTTTATCAGAGTAATGAATAGAAACTAAATGTAAACATAAAATTATTTCTTTTAGTTTAAAAGAGTATAAATTTTTAATTATTTAAAAAAATATTAACTAATTTTAGGTACTAGAACACTGAATGTTTAACCAAAAACTAGATAATTGTTTCAAATATTTATTAAAAATATTATCAACGTTTATATTATATTTCATGTTAGATAGAAAAATAATCCGAATATTAAAATAGTCCGAACTATTTCTTCATCATCCTAAGCAATGAGTGTTGTTTCTAGCATATTACGTTTCTATATTGTGATAAATATATTTTTTATATTAAATTGTCAAATTAATATTAAAAAAATCGTATATTCATGATGACATATCTTATACAGGATGCGGCAAAAGCGGGCAGGAGAGGTCAATGCTCGAGCGGAGGCGGGGGGAGGCAGATGGTCTCCCTCTATTCCGTCGGTGACCCCATTCCAGTTGCCAACATGATTGGACCAGAGCACATCGGGGCTTTACCGTGCGCGCGTATTTTAAAAACAACCGATCTGTGATCGCGACGCAAAGAGCTTTTCGGCGACGGTATGAATTGAGCATTCGCCATTTCTTTCTTTGGGGATATCTCAAAAAAAGGGTGTTTAATCATCGCCCTCATACCCTACCAAAGCAAAGGGAGCGAATTATTGAAGAAGTTAACGCCATATCCCGCGGTATGTTTGAACAAGCTATACAAAATTTAAGAGATCCCTCCAACAATATGTTGCTGCTAACGGCCACCATCTTGAGAACATTATTAAAAATTGAATGCTTATAAATAGTATATACTGATAACTTCGAAAATAAAAACATTTTGTTGTCTATTTAACCACATTACTTTTTTACTTTTAACTTTTAACACATCAAAACTGTTTTATCGGTTCAGTATATTGTATATATAGTATCGGTATAAATATACACGTCTATATTTAAAAAATATATAAATTCAATAAAATATTAACACAAATTAAATAATTCAATTAGAAAGATAATTATAAAAATCTATTTATCGAAATA
The DNA here is from genome assembly GCA_031772225.1 of Eubasilissa splendida. Classification (NCBI taxonomy): domain Eukaryota; kingdom Metazoa; phylum Arthropoda; class Insecta; order Trichoptera; family Phryganeidae; genus Eubasilissa; species Eubasilissa splendida. The sequence continues at coordinate 14,052,314 of CM062861.1, read as the reverse complement.
ATGTTTAGTGTATTCTGATAGCAACCATGAAAGACAGATTTTATCTGCATATTTTTCTAATTGAGTAATTTAAATTGTGTTAAAAATCTTACAGATGTATGTTCTGAAATTGCAACATCACAACAAAAACCTGTTTTCTTTAAAAATATATGTATATATTTACTTTTAAACGATGATCTTATTTCTACTGTTTTTGTGTATTCAAATAAATTTGTTTATTGTATGTAAAATCTAAAATCCTCTCTTTCTTAAACAAATATGTATATTGTTAAATACTAATTAAATGTATTAATTAGAAATATATACATATAAAATCAATATTATCGAAAAATATTGTTGTTGCTACAGGGATCTTTTTCCAATCTAGGAAAGGTGCATTAACCAACTATGCTACAGCAGACAGTACTTTTGATGACAAATTTTCGAACCCATATATTACACTTTTCAAATTAATACATCTATCGTTCCATTATTTGAAAGCCATCTAATTTTTTTTAACTGGATCTCAAATACCTTTGAGCCGATAGCAGAGGCCAGAATTAATGATTAATTTTTATTCAATTTTTGACACATTGATACACATCCACATTATTATTATGAAGTTGTAATTATTCGGAACATAGGTCTGTGATTTTTTAAATACTAATTAAATGTATTAATTAGAAAGATAAAATTAATTTTACAATTTTACTATCGGTAGCAACAACAATATTTTTCGATTAAATTGATTTTATATGTATATCTTTCTAATTAATACATTTTATTAGTATTTAAAATATCACAGACCGTCTGTTCTGAATAATTACAACTTCACAATAAGAGTGTATTCTCCTTAATAATAGATTTCTTCATAACCCATTTCTATAATATTTTTAGGTTAGCAATCAAACGAGACACGACTAGTAATGCACCCACACATATCCAAGGACTTGGCTCGCCCTCTCAGTCGATTCCAGGGTCAACCTGACATTAATTTCATTGTACGAAACACCCACTTTTATCAGAAGATGAGATATCTTATTTTTCACTAATTATCGCTCAGTTACTCCATTTATAATCAATTTCGTATTCAAAGTTCTTGGAATTCTTGACTGACTGCATCAAATAACACCTGAGAAAAACATACAAAAAGTGGAATTTTCATAAAAATACATATACATTATAATACAATGTTCCCTTGAGGAGAAGTTTGACTAAAATGGCGCTATTAAAATTAACCAACTAATATTGTCAAAACAGAAACTTACATAAAATAATTAATTAACATTTCAAAACTTATTTCGCTCTCAAATTTGGGAGCAGGTACATAATTTAATCATGAAAATCGCCTGGAAAACTTTTTATGCCCGGGCAATTTCCTAATCAAAGTATAGGGACGCAGAATGATATTCGGGTGCCTCTAAATCAATTTCCCAAAGCCGGCTTAATAATTTCCTTCTTCTCATTTCCTCCCGAAGTTTCTGCGCCCCGGGTACCGCAAATGCCGGACCGGGTCCCCGCCAGGCCGCAACGTATATCAAGGCAAGGACGGCCGGGCACAACCGGCCGACCCGAGACCGATAAGTTTTAATTCCAGTCGGTGCGATCCGAATACCGCGTTATTAAAAGAATTCCTGAGTATAGAAATGTATATATACATATATATGTATACAACGACTCTCCGCAAGAACTGAGGAAAATGGAATTTCTTAGCGACATCAGTACAAATTATTAATATTGCTAAAGTTTTTTTCTAATTTAATCAAAAGTTTTCATTTGAAAATATTTCAGGTAGACTGAAAACACTTTCAAATACATCTATATATCAGCGCAGTCATTCAAATCAAATTCCTGATAGGTTTCAAAAATAAATTGCACAATATATCAGTTTGTCTTATATGTACGCTGCTTCCATACACTGCTAATTTAAGTAATATAGATACAGTAAATACGTATAATATTTTAATTATGATTACATTTAGGTAATCCAAGGCATTACAAAAAATACTTTTTTATCTAACTTACAAACATAACCTAAGAATTATAAAAAATATAACTAAAAATGTACATGAAATTGTTTAGGAAAAATGTAAAATAGTCCATTCCAAATAAGTCAGTAAAAAAATGTTTTTTAATATATTTAGCGAACAATTGTGCCTGCGAACAATTGATGCTGGAAACAGTTGCGAAAAATTGGAGACGACCAATGTTCTCGACATCAAAAAAGTAGTATTTTTAAAAATAATAATAATAATACCTAACCATAAGCTTTCTGCTCGCGACGCGGTAAAAAAGTATTTTTTATAAATATTACAGACATTTACAAGATTAGGGTAAAATATTAATCTCAAAGTGACTTCTCAAACATGTCCTCTGTAAAGACAATAATGTGGTCACGGCGAAATAACAACTGTATAAGGGGGGATATAGAAAGCTGACAATTCCCACGGGTGGCCGTGGGGCGGCGGACCGGGGAAGATATATGGGAGTCCGACTGCAAAACTCTCTCTTCCTACTTATTCTTCACCGTCAACACATCAAAAGGGTTGAAACACTTCGCGGTCCTTTACCCGAAAAGCGGCCGAATCGGCAAGTGGTAACATTAACCTACAGCGATAACAAGCTCATCCGACTAGTTTTTTTTTTCAAATATTAAATGCACCACCGAACAATTGATTTCGCGTATTTGTTACGTTCAAATAATTCACCGAGTCGATGGTCTCGAGAAAGTTTTCCTTACAACCCACAGCGCTAAAATCAGTCAATCGGATAAGAAGATTTAACCATAACAGTAAATTACCAATTTAAGAGTTTGTATCGAGCACGTACCGGAGTGAGTGTAGAACCCACGTTGCGTTAAGGACAATACAACCTGCGAATGGCACACGGGGTGAAAACAACCCTCCACCTCTTCAACATTCTGTGTCCCTGACACCCTAGTAGGGAAACTTAACTCATTATCTTAATTACTTACGGCGCACTGTGTAATCGAATAACATCTGTTTATATACGTTTTAGTTATAAGTTATACTATTCGGTATATGTTCACGTACGTACGCGCTTCGCCCTAGTAATATTCGAGTACAAGCCGCTCGTGAATAAGTAACTCCTATTAGTGTAATGATATGGAGCCTTCATAAATTATTTCCCACGTGTGTTCGGTGTTCGGGTGGTAACCGTATGAAAGTTTCCGTTCAAGGCTGTGTTACATAAATGAATAAACCTGAGGAGTTTATTCTGCCTCCCACCGCTCGGTAATTACGCACATACTCGTACGTGTCAATTAACGTATAAAAGCTTCTTGTTGAATTTCTAAAATGTTTTTCGATCATATAATTGCAATTGAATTCTGTTTATGCACCAATATACACGTGATATTTTGACATGAAATCAACTTTTTTAGAATATGTAACTTACGATCCTAGTAGAAGATCATTAGGTACAAATTTTAGAAAGACACTAGTTTTCGTTAAATTCAATTTGTAAGGTTATTTATAATATATTAACTATCAAACTGAATTCCCACGGTCACGGATAGGCTGTAGAGGTAAATGTAATAATGTAGTAAACTTCCTCTTATTCGGTACTCATGTAACCGGAACTCTCAAGCAACCGTCACCCGAATGGAGATTTTGTCAAGTGTTTAAAAATTTAAGTAGTTTTATTTTTATTGCATTATTCAGTTTATATTAAACTAAAACTAGTTCTTTATTTAAATTACACATTTATTTCTTCAATTTTACATCTAGCAGTAGAGTTTTAACGAGTTATGGTAATGATTGGATAAAAACTCACTCTCACGACATTTATTTGTTTAAACATTATACATAAACGTGATGACAATTTGTTGTAATATACAGCGGGTTGTACAAATGCAATATAAATATCATGATATAAATATAAAAGACATCACATGTTTAATTCAAATCATTCGTCGAATAAAATGTTTTCCCTTTAGAACCAGGAGCCCATAATCCAGCAGGATAACATGCGGATGAAGATGGTTTACAAGCTCCCGTGTCTGCTGTCCGCATTAGTGTGTGTATAGTGTATAGGGGTGAAATGTTATCAACATGTTTCCGTTCGATTGACCATTCCGTATTATTCAATGATATCCATTCACTACAAGCCGGTATAGCCGGCCTAATGGTGTAATTAACCCCACATATTCCATACTATAATATCGATTATATAGGTAAGAACTCAATATAAACTGTTGATTTGAACATAATACATTTGTACATATGTACAATTACTTGCACAATATAAATTATTGCATTACAAAAAAAAAATACAATCTATAATAACAATAAATAAATAAATATTTTTACGTACTAACGTTTGTTAGTAAAGTTTTTTTTATTTATTTTATTATGTCTAGGGTAACAACAACGGCGTAACTACGCCAATACAGCCAATGCGGTGCATCGGGGCCCATATTAGACAGAGGCCTAAAAGGTTTACAAAACTCTCGTCATCGATACTTTTCTACATGGACTATTTTTAAAATCCACTACAATATGTATTAAGAAAAAACGTGGTACACCGCTAATACGTTGTGTCGCCGTAAAGCGAAAATATGTACATAAATGTAAAAAACACGAAAAATTTTGTTTTGAAAAAACTTTACAAAAAATGAACACTACATTATTGTACACACAATAAATAATACGTAGTCGTTTTTGTAGGAAATCAAATACATACATGTTTGAACTCGTATTTTTTCATTTGCCCTTTTTTCATTTGCGCATTGGGTCCTAATTTTCGTAGTTCACCACTGGGTACCAATGTCTTTCCATCAAGTTTTCACGTGTTGACGTAAGTGCGAAGCCGTCACCTGTGCTTGTCAGTGTACCTACCTGTGATCAGCAACTATAGTTTTATAAATAATACCTTGTAAAAAAATCTTAGTGTTACTACAGAAGAATCAATGACGTGACGATGGCTTCAAAGTAAAGTACAGTCACCACTAATCCATTTAACGCATGCCCTTTCATCACTGCAAGAGTTTTAGTATTTTTAGGCACATTGGCTAGTAAAGAGATTCAGATGTGAATATTAACTACAATATATTAAGAACGTGAGATCTACACATATATTATGCAAAACTAATTATCGTTTGTAAGATTCTTTAAGAAGACTCGTGTCTATGTGAATCCGGGAATGAGCACCGCTAACTCCCAAAAACTACAAGTGTTTGATATTGTTTTGCTCTGTCGGTGCCTTAGCTTTATTGTGATAATCTGTTTTGGTGACTGAATTTTAAAATATTAAAAGAATCACTGATTCTGTAATGAAAGGAAGAGATACACATTATTTCTATTTATTTTATACGAAGAGAACATTGAATCAACCAATATGTATCAATCTGTATCGCCTCGAGATAAAAATAACTCCAGATTGTGGACACGAGAAATTGTATCAAAAGGAAGTGAATATATAAAATAAATAGGAAAGCATTTTAAATTACATATACAAAAGTTGTTACAGAATATAATGACATTTCGTTAATAACATACAGGTGACAAATTAACATAAGTAATACATTATGGCAATTAATTTTATTCGATATTTGGGTTGTGATTGTAGTTTCCGTATATAGATATAATCCAAAGACACAAGACTAAGAACCGCGGGAGAATAACCCAAAATAAAATCAATCATTTACCAGCTACACTTAGTAATTGCATAACTTGAAAGAAAGTTCATTAAATACAATTGTGTTACATATTATAACTACGTATATATTTATAAAACAATCTTTCATGACAAATAATTTAAATATGAATTAAATATATTAATTAGAAAGATATACATATAAAATCAATTTTATCGAAAAATATTGTTGTTGCGCCACCGGGATTCGAACCTGGATCTCTTTCCTAACCGGGGAAGGTGCATTATCCAACTATGCTAAAGCTTTTCTGATATTAATACATTTAATCGTTCCATTATTTGATTTTAAAATGTATATCTTTCTAATTAATATATTTAATTCATATTTAAAATATCACAGACCTATGTTCTGAATAATTACAACTTCACAATAAGAATGTGTTCTCCTAACAAATAATTTACTTGGATAGCATATAATAACGTACTAGCTTACATCTTAGTAATATATGAAGAAGAAAAATATATCAATCCAAACGAAGAAGCGTGATGACGATAAATGCGATAATAAAAAAATTATAGACAGTTCTAGAATGCACTTACATGATGTGTTTACATAACCCCGAAAATAAAAAAGTTAATGTAAAATGTATAGAAGAAACTATGACATTCTATCCCTAAGTAGATTCAAATATAGCCTGGTAATACGATGGTAATGATGGTTAAATTGTTATTGAAACAGTTATTTAAAACGTTGCTTAAACCGTTATTTAAACAGTTATTGTGACTGTGGTTGTGTTCGATTGTAACGATGATTGGTAACTGATTTTTCGTAGTTTTCGAGCATTGACTGGTACACTAGAAAATAAACTTCCAACAGTTAAAACTTAGTTATCGATCGTCATTAAATCTCAGTTACCGATCATAGTCACATAACGGTTCACCATCACTAAAACTGTGCGATGGTGGTAACATTATACCTGCGTGTGTACACCTACGCACGTTTCATAAAATATTCATAAAATTAACCAAACTGTAGTCTGCTTGGTGGGTTCGTGATTTTCTGAATAAATGCATCAGCGCTTTAAATTATACTTTGACTTTAGAATAGTAATTTTCCCCGACGAGCGCCCACGAGGAAGAGGCTAACTCCGAGCTTTACCAGAGGAAAGTTTCCCTTCTTCGCGTAACTGTAACTTCACCCAAGTTCCTCCATTATTAACTTGACTGGCAACCGAGATGCTGCAGCAGAACGTACTTGTATTATATCAACCTACGCCCATTTCTTCCTTACAGAACGGAGTTTGCACATGATTATGAAGAATACCTCACGAAATCTTTATTTCTTTGGATTTAATTTAATCAAAGGTTAACTTGTGAGATAAACTTTTATAGTAACTGTGATTGTATGGTTGTATTCAATTGTGATGGCTATTGTCCACAAATGTGATTTTTGTGAGATTTTCGACATTCGCCTCTAGACCTATACACACCACGATATGCTACCATGTATACACCAAGTCTCAGAGATTCGCCGTCTCGCATCTTAGTTCACGCTTGTGGTACGTCACATATCAGTCCATTTACCATTAATGATTTGTTCATCAATTGAGTGAATTTGAATCTTCCCAATAGCAGTTAAAATGGGACAAATTTGTAATTTAATCCTCTCCGTTTTTAATAATTTTTCTAAATAAATCGTTGTAAGTATTTATGGTTCGGAAATGTTTGTGCGCCCGTTTTGAGTTTCGTTGTCAAATTGAACACGGGTTTGAGTTTTTGTCGCTTTCTATCAATCTCATTGTGATCCTCTGGGTTAACTCTAGATCGAAATCTCAACACGTATTCATTGAAAAGTCTCAAGTAAATCTTTGAAATTTTTATCACAGTATTTCATTCCGTAGACATGAGATTTTACCATGATTTGTTACAGTGATTATAAGGTTAGAAGTTCAGTTTCTAGTGTATCGGTGATTGCCCGCCGAATTGACAATAATCACAATTACTAATCATCATTACAGCCTTATACTAATCACACTATTATCTAGTTTATTTAGTTATAACATCACACTATTATCTAGTTTATTTAGTTATAACATCACACTATTATCTAGTTTATTTAGCTATAACATCACACTATTATCTAGTTTATTTAGTTATAACATCACACTATTATCTAGTTTATTTAGCTATAACATCACACTATTATCTAGTTTATTTAGTTATAACATCACACTATTATCTAGTTTATTTAGCTATAACATCACACTAGTATCTATTTATTTAGTTATAACATCACACTATTATCTAGTTTATTTAGTTATAACAATTAAAGAAATAAGAAAATTTGTATTAAAAAAAATTACAACGAAAGTGTTCGCGGGTCTAAACAATTTTATTTAGAGTACACTCTTAGTAAATAAAAATATAGTAAATATTTTTTAATGTGTTTGTTTTGTTTCTTCATATTGTGTCTTCATCATTCATTTTGTTATCATATTTTCATATTTCAGCCTTCAATTTCACATTCTTTTGTATTTATATACTGTATAATCATTTCATATAATTCATTTTCTTTTGTATCATCATTTAAGATCTTTTTTTTTTCTTTTCTATTTATAATATTTTAACTATTATTAATAATAATGCCCCCTCATTAGGATGATTTTTGTCGATGTGAGCTATTGTTTTAAAGTTTGTTTTGTTTTGTATTTTCATATTATATCATCAATTAGCATGATTAGTTTTATTATTTTATTTTGTACCATAAAAGTATGGTAAAACTATAAATATTCACAAAATAAACAAAAAGTTTTAAATAAATCTATTTAATAAATATATTTTCTGTGAACTTATCACTTAATTATAATTATAATTTCCGGTAACATATAACTAGATTATTAATGTGTGGAATAATTTAATAAAGTTCAAATACATTTTTGCAAAATTGTTGATTTAACAAAATCTCGTTGAAAAGCTACGTGAATGTAAAATGGAAACTTAGGCCACCTCCTGAAAATTGGCTATGGATAAGTTCAGTCAGCGAAAACTTGAAAACCAGAGAACGAACGATCCAATTTTAAATTACTCTTGCAAAAGTAAAGGCCCTCTTCAAATATATCCCGGTCTGAGCTTTGCATTGTGCCTGCACGCCACTCGTCACATCCTGTTAAGGAAGAACTTTGCACCTGTCGTATTGCGTTGATAATAAACAACACAAATTATTCAAAAATCTAACGACAATCTTGCAGCTTGGCGGGTATCATCGCTAATCTGGTTCCTTGTTCAGTGTAAAACCTCACAAAATAATATTGTATTATCAGATTGCATGTGTGGGTGGGCACCTACCTGTCTACGAACCACGCGATTATTAAAAATATTTGCTCTTTTATAAAGCCCATGTTTATAGGTCGTTAAATTGTAAAGCACGTACTACTGCTTCTAATTTATGATACTAATGTGTTATTGAATTTAAATATTAGTATGATATTAGGCAATTTCTTGTAAATACGTAAGTATGACAGAAAATTAATCTTTTTCGTAAAGTTTTTTTCTCATTTTTGGTACATTTTATTTCAAAGTGGTATATTCACCAACATTAAGTGATGCAAGATTACTTGAAATCAGAAAACAATCTCATTTAATCCTAAGGCGTTTTCGGACTTGTCCGTGGCTCTCGGCGGCGGGGAAATTTCAATAAAATTACCCGTTTAAAATAATGGGTCGTGCACGAAATAAAAGGATATTCCCGACACAATGTGAATCGTACTTACATTTCGGAATGTAATACCAAACCGCACGAATGTAATTTACAAACAATGCGAAAGCGCCCCGCACACGTTAATTGCGCTTACGCAAAAATGGCGCCGGAACATTCTAGAATTAAATTCATATTGTTCCTCGTCTTCTGACGCAAACATCATGGCTGTCATATAACTGGCTGCCAGAGAAATTCACCACCACCAGCCGGGCGGGGCGCACAGCCAGACACGTATCCCGCTCACACATACTCACGTCGCTGCCGTTTCACACCTCGGAACTATTCGCGAAGGTGGGTACACTATACGTGTCACACATGTGCATCTGAAGCAGAGACGATCAATTGAAACGTAATAAATATCTGACATTGAAAGCATAAAGAAAAGATAATAATTATCATATTTACTGTTTCCCAGGTAAGTTTGTAGAACTCCGTAATCACATATGTGAAAATAAAACCCTTTTTTATTATACTCGTTTAATTTACTTAAGACGCGTTTCGCCTACAAGGGCATTATCAATCTAACAATTTAACTCAACAACTTGTATTTATAACTATGAGGGACAGCTATACAATTTTATTTACATGAGGTGAAATGGGACAATATTCATTGGAATAAAATTGTATCACTGTCCCCCATAGTTATAAATACAAGTTGTTGAGTTAAATTGTTAGATTGATAATGTTTTATTTTTACATATATGATAATAATTAACATTATCTTAAAAATAACTGGTTAAAAATAACGTAAGTTAAAACTGTATTCAAACTTTCGTTATTATTGGTTTTTAATGAAAATCTAATTAAATACATCTATCTCTCTCTATAATATATCTCGGGGAGCGTCACACAATAATTTGGTTCCGAAGTTTCAATGGCTGTAAAAAATATAACAGGCAAACAAAATTTATTTTACGAATATTTGTGAGAAAACGTATTTCAGGGGTTAATATTTTACGTAAAACGAAGGCTTTACATAATATGTTATAAATATCCTAAGACTGACAAGACAAGCGACCAAAATCCAGATATGATTTTTACGAGTATCAGTGGATTTATTAATGTCAATTCAGCAAACACGATTTCATTAATGGAATTCCAATCATTTTGTGTGTCTTCGTTTTAAAGAATTAAAAGTATGTGGGCATGAAACAGTTCTCTTTTTTGAGTACAAATTAAATGTATCAATTAGAAAGATAAACAGATAAAACCAATTTATCGAAAAAATAAAATTGATAAATAAATAAATTGATTTTATCTGTGTATCTTTCTAATTGATTCATTTGACTTTGTTCTGTGAAACTACAACTTCACAATAATAATGTGTTCTTCTCATTTTTGAGATTTAATGACGTGAATTTTGCTGTTGAAATACTAGAAACATTCAGAATTATTACGATACCCAAATTGACTTCAAGAATAGCCGAGCACTGTATCTATTATTAAAAAGTTATATTCTTTAAAGTTTTTCCATTTTAAGGATTCATAATTGAGATATAAAATATTATATTGTTTTTTGCTTAATAAAATGTTTAATTTTAGTGCACCAACTCTTCTTTAATTTTATTACTTTATCTAACGCTTCTGAATGCACTTTAACATTATTATGACAATTTTTCCACCCCCTACGTCTCCCTAACATTTCATAAACACTGTAATTAATATTTTTAATATTTTAAACAATAACTTTGGCTTAAACATTTTAACAATGCTATATAATAGCTTTGTATTTGAGTTTTATTGTTTAACATTCACCGGTTTCGGAACATCTGTTTCTTTGTCAGGGCAGTATAAAACTAATTATTAACACATCAGCATTTTGTTAGTATTATTATCAAATAATTTATTTAAAATAATGTATACTATTAAAAACTAATACACTAAAACTAGTACGCTGTTAAGAAATAATAAATGATTTTAAAAATAAAAATAAAATAATGCATTTTGTAAATTTTGTCAAATATAATATAATTGTTGTTTTTTTTATAGAATCAAGGTTTTCAGTAATTTCAATTATTTATAATAATAATAATAATAATATTGGATAATTTGTATAGCACCATTTTCATAAAAACTTTCATCTCAAGGGCGCTTTACACATCAACTGTTTATAGTCTTACATTATTTTTGTTTTTAAAATTAAAAATTGTTATTTTTCCTTATGGAAATGATTTTTAGTCTCTTCTTAAGTAAAGTCTCTGATGCACTGTTTCTTATGACGGAGGGCAAAGAGTTCCACGCTTTTGAGCCTGCCACCGCAAATGCCTGGTCACTAAATTTAGACTTCTGGGAACGTTTGATCGGTTCTACATACCTTCCTGCGACAGAAGTAGAGGCTGACCTGAGAGTTTGTCGTCTACCATTCAATTTGTCTGGGATGCAAAGCTCTTAAAGATACAACAGTTCTACGTTACGTGTCGCCTTATAATATACACTAACCAACACAATTAAAATTCAACTCTTTCAGGGAAACGGAATCAACTATTTATTTACTTTCTAGTCTATTACCAATAATTTTATATTTCTCTGTGTCTATGTATGTGATAAGAGGATAAAGATAAAGGGAATAGAACGCCACACCTTCTGTAAAAGCTGATCTGAGAGTTTGACGTCTACCATTCAAATTGTCTGGGATACACACCTCTTGAAGATACAGAAGCGCCATGTTATGCGTTGCCTTGTACATCAACCGCACAATTTAAATTCAACTCTTTCAGAGATCCGGAGCCAATGTAGCTTATGTAAAAGAGTTGTCAAATGAAAGAATTTGGAAACTCCACATATCATTCGTACTGACGCATTTAGAATGGATTGTAATCTATCCAGCTGAGACATTGGCAGGCCAGCATAGATGCTATTACAATAGTCCACACGTGACACCACAAATACATTTATAAGTAGACGAGCTGCCTCAGGAGGAAGATTTGGTACTATATGTACTGCATTAAAGTAACATGTTACGGATTATAATATTAACAGACTACTATGATATTTTGATCATTCTAAGGCATTGGGCTTCCTTGGAATGACCATGGAAGTATTTTTCCTCCATGTATTGAACACATCAATTTTAATCACATTCAATAAACTAGTACATGAATTTTATTTATCACTTCTGAAAAATATTTAAAATTTAAATTACAACAATTAAACTTTCATCCCACAACATGATCTATGTCAATTAAGGGTAATAATATTATACATTAAAATTATTTAAACGCGAATATATTTTTTAACAAATTTCAATTTCAAGACTAAATAAAAAGTTCGAAGTAGTAAATGGTTTTTTAAATAAATAAAATATGAGATTGGCTTATGAGCCGCGACTTTCAGCTTCGTCTGCCCTGATGATCGCAAGCACTCATACTTTGACAAACACAGGCGGTGGGATGCACGTTTCACTGGAGTAAAACTAAAGTTAAATTTGCAAGTGATAGATATGCGAGGCACTCGCGGAATGTAATTTACCCCGCGTAGCCGGCGCTCCCAGGGGCGGCGCGCGGCGCGTGGATGATCTGCGCTCTGCACAATTTTATAACTTAGATTTACATATTTATTATGACAAGTTTTTTGAATAAAAAAATTATTCAATTAATTCATTTATCATATCAAGTACACTTTACATATTGTATACAACATTTCATCTAAATATATACACCGTCCACTCGGGCGCCATATAATTAAATTAAATAATGTTATAAACGTGTGAAGTACGTTATGGGTACATTCATTTATAAATGTACATATGTAAAGCGAACAATTTTAAGTATGCATGTATCAATATTAAATAAATTATGTTAGTGTAAATCTTGGTTTTTTTGTACGTCGATAACGTAATATATTAGATTTTTATAATTTTTTCAAGACGTTTAACTATAATCTTTAATATTAAAGTTTTTTTTAACGAATTTTCCAATTTTGATTTTATTTATATTCCCAAAATATTTATTTACAGCTGTACATCTATAGTAATAACCGATTTATATTATTGTATATTGCGCATATAAAAAATGACTCAAGTCTCAATATTTCAACAACGTTATTTCCCCGTTAAACTAATTAGCCGATTTTATTCAAGTGTTTATATGAATAATACTTCAAGAACACAAGAGTGAAACGAAATAAAATTTGCCTGTTTCTTAAATATTATCTTGAGAGTGGTAAATTCTTAAGGGTGCGTCTCCCGGAGCTAAGAGTAACGATACAGATTAATACAAGTTTGTCGTTCTATCAATATATTTTCAAATTAACAATTTGTTATAAAATTGAGATTTATTATATTATTTGCGTATTTGTGAAAATCGTTGATGTTGAGAGGTATAAAATCACTACTCGCTCGTGCCTACACTGATAACAACCATTAATCACTAAAGCATAACGGCAATCAGTCAACCGACAAAAATATAAAACTTTCACTTACACTCGCCGCCGTCACTCGCCGTCCCTGAGTTCCCGAAAGCCAGGCGCCCCGACGCCGCCGAGAGCGCCGCCCACCGCGGGGCGCCGGATGCTAAACGCTGGAAGGCTTTCGCATACCATAAACGTTTTCTTTTTTCAATTAATATTCAAGACACATTCCGTTCTCTAAGCAATGTTTTATATCAGCGCGACCTCCATCTTATTGTTTCCAAATCACGAGGATAAAAGCTATTAGAAAAAAGCTTAATAACCATATTTTCGTTCTGTCTAACGGTCTGTCTAGATTCTTTTTCATAATTTGATTTTTACTCCCCTTTGAAATTTCATTTGCTCAATTTTGTTTTCTTGTATCGTTGAAAGATGTAATATTCTACCTTATTATTTACTGTTTGTTTTTTCGCATTTTTCCTTGCAAATAATTGTACATATTCCATTTTAGTAAATATTCAAAAATAATCATTTATCCAATTGAATTTTTACGCAAAATCATATACCTATAATACTTTTATTTATATCATATTAATTAATTAGTAAATAATACATTACACCTAACTGTTTTGATTTAATATATATTTATATATTCATCCCATTTTTTTATGATTTCCTTCTGGTTACATTTTTTCTGAAATCAAAAACATTTTCCTATTCATACATCGCATTCAAAATTACTGTAGGTACTCCGAGCTACCTTTGAAAAATACTATTTATAGAGCGACGTTGAAAATTTGTATTTACTCCATACGCGATGAATTATTTTTCTGTACATAATTTTATTAAATATGATTATTTTTCGAACGACGTCACGCAATCTTCAAGGTACTAACTTTGCGTAGAATGTATTGTATAAATTCCCACCCCTACGATTACAAATTACAATGTTCCGCACAAACACCCAATGGAATGTGTGCTTTTGGGATGAAAACCTATCAGAGTCTTGGATAACACATATCTTACTAATCAAAATTACAATCAGCCATTTCCAAAGATATACTTACCTACAATAAGTTACTGAAGGAATTTCAATTTGCCAAGAAAACGTTGAAACTGCTATGTACGTTTGCGTGTTAATTAAATTACTCATTACTCATTTTAAAATACTTATACAAACATAGAAAATGATTCAATTAATGTATTTACTAAATATCATTTAGACGTTTATTTATTAAGTGTGAAGAAAACTGTCAATTGTATACATTTTAAAATGTATTTTTTATATAATTTATATGGTCCTAAAAAAACATATAAAAAAATGTAATTGTTTTGTATCGGTACCAACGTAAAAAAGAGTATTTTTTCAAATACCTATGTTAATTTCAATACTCATTCATTCCAATAGAAAAATTATTTTAATCACGGGAGTTCACTAAGATATTTGACAGAAGTAGGTACCAAGAGCGCAGAAAACGCCAAAGACGATCGAGCGCTGAAAACCAGCTGAATCATATATGCAAGTGTTTTTTTTATCAGAAGGTGCACTGCATTATCCAAATGGTATTCGGATGATATCAGGCGAGCAGGAGCCAGTGGAGGTAGGGTGGTCTTGGAGGGTGGGACCGTTGGGTAAGGGCGGCGGGGCGAGGGGCTTGACATGGCAGCCAACTGACACCTTGACAGTTATGCTGCCTGTTGGCCCGAGTGGAGAACGGTCCGCTTTGTGGCTCGCTGTGAAATATTCAGAATATTGAGCTTGATTAAAATAATTTATTTAATACAAATGAATATGCACGGAATCATTTGGTAGAATTTTATACACGCAATTTGTATTCATTTCTAATACCTATAATGAATACTAAAAATAAAATCTTCAAAAAATATGCTCATTTCACGTGCAAGATATATCTATAAATATGATAAAATACACATTTTTATCAAAAGAACGAGAACTTCTGAGCTTTATCAACGCACCCACCATACTTTACTTACCACCGTATGTCTAGGGTCTCATCTACACTCAAATATCTTCACATATGCACTCGATTTATAAACCTTTTAATAGCAAACTAATGCTTCATAGGCCAAATAAATTAACAATTATAATTAGTAATATTTGAATATATCCAAGAACACACAATTACTAGATTTTCACCTACAAAGGCACTGTTATTAAACTAATAATAGATATCTCACAGAGACGAAGCAATTTTTTATTATATTTAATGGAAATATATGGAAGTGCGGGAAATTACAGCACTTACGACCTGTATTCTAGTATAATGTATTAAAAACCTTTTACAGATAAAGAATATTGCTTTAAATAATTTCAAAAATAATTAGATTCTCATTGTGACATATATACTATTTCAGGAAAATTAATTATTAAATTTAGTCAATAGATGGCGATCGTGTAGTGGTACTCAAAGTGTTTCCAGATATTAACATATATACAACTTCCAAAAATTTGATAAATATGGAGATCGATTAATAAGTGAGAACGATGAACGTTATATTTATATAAAGTGTTCACTTAATCCAGCCTTAGACAGGTTGTAAGCCCTGTAATTACCCATACTTCAATGTATTTCCATTAAATATAATAAAAAATAGCTTCGTCTTTATGAGATATCTATTATTTGTTTAATTATAATTAGATTTTAACCTAGTAATTTATGCATCATGAATGATTAAATTTACATAATTCTTCATACTTTCCAGAATGCAACAATGCAAGTGTGCACTAGACTATTTCATTAATTTATCATCATCAAAGGTGCAATGCCCGCTATGGGCCTCGGCCTCCTCCCGTAACTGTCACCAGTGCGATCTGTCATCTGCTCTACTTATCTAGATGACGAGTACGTTACCCAACTGTCGTTAATTGGATTACCCAATACTCCTTCGGCCAATGGATTTCGCTCTTTTCGCTGGTCAGTCTCTTCGCGTAGAACGTGACCAAACCACCTTAGTCGTGCTTTCTCCATGTCGTGGATAATGTTGGGTTCACAAATTCTTGGTTTAATTACGAGGTATGCTCCAGCCATAGCTTTCATTATCGGTTTCAAATAACAAAGATCTTACGTTCGAATGCAAGTTATACATTTCAATCCCCAGTACCCAGTATATAAAGCTATTTGCAGCGGTGGGCTGCCAATACGTTAACAGGGAGCTCGCTTAATCCCATAGATATTCGCATTGTTTCTGAGAAGGGACAAATTCTATTATCACTCTTATACAATTGTACGCAAAAATTATTAAAGCAATTAAACGTTACTTAATATACTTATATTAGGTAACAATGCGCAATATAATATAACGTAAAACAATTAATATGAATAGCTAAATAATATACTTACCTACCATATATTGCAAGAGTGAATAGTTCAAAGCTTGACGCAGAAATAGTTACATTTTATTTCGTTCCAATTCCATGCTTCAAAACAGAACACTAAATTGAAACTGAATTTCTCCTTAGTAAATGACGGTCCAAAGTGATAAACATTAGGAACTGTCCTTCTCAAAACTATGTACAATTACGGTAAAGAGAAAAAAATGTGCGCATGTGAAGTATGAAAGATAATCGTTCACAAAAATATTGCTTTGAACGTCTAAGAGCATCTGGAAGCAACATAAATATATAAAGCATCAGCGTTTTTAAGCATTGTTAGACTATAGACAAAAAAAACGGCTAGGTCTCTTTTATCATGCACCCGAAATAATGTATTTTATGAGAAATTTCAAAAGGCAACAAAGTCAAATTTAACAAGGGGCTCGCGCGAGCTTTTCCGAGCCTCTTTCAGCCCATCCCAGACTATATTTTGGAGATCTGAATTTTAGTTTTTCGGGTAAGCAATTGAGACTTCAGCTGAAGGAAAAACATATGTTGGTCGCCTGTATAATTTCTGTGCCTTTTATGTTGTTGTTGGTAGTGGTTTTAAATTTTTGTACTCCTATTCAAAACACCATTATTATTTAATACATACACAATACAACGAGTACAAAAAGTATGTTTTTACAACTCAAATTAATTATTAAAACAGTGGTCTAATTTTTAAAACTTGTTTTAGTGTTTACTGAAGCTGTTTTTTCTTGGACAAATAATTTGTAAAAAATACATTTATTTATATTTAAATATAGTCTTTAGAAAAATAATGCAAGCGTACTTGAATTAATATGCAAGAATTAATGAAGTAGTTTTTAATGTATAATTTCAGAAAAGTCAATTAAAAATCAAGATTTACCTAAATTACTTAATACAAATTAAATGTATTAATTAGTAGGATATACATATAAAAACAATTTATCGAAAAAATATTGTTGTTGTTATCAGGATTCGAACCTGGATCTCTTCCTATCGTGGTAAATGCATTAACCGTTTATGCTACACCAACACAGTAAGTTGACGACAAATTATCGAACTTATATGTTGCACTTTCAAATTGATACATCTATCATACTGATACAATGTTTTTTAGATAAATTGATTTTATATGTATATCCTTTTAATTAATACATTTAATTTAAAATACCATAGACCTATGTTCAGAAAAATTGCAACTTTATAATAAGACTGCGTTCTCCTTAAACATATAAATCACTTTATTAAAATATTGGCACTACGATTTAAAACGGTTTTCTAAGCATTGTATTTCCTATTTCTTTCAACTGTATCTTCTAAACAGTCCTCTCTCATCCTCTTCACATCACACATCTCGAGGATGCCTATTGTGCAGAATAATGTAATTAACTGAATGACAGTTTATATCATTTTATCAACTTTATTTTTACCAATTCGATCAATAACTACGTAACTTCATTAAGTTTTAGAGGCTTTATTTTTGATCGTTTTCTTCGCGATGAAAATAAGATTCGGTTGCTAACTACACCGCGAGCTTCGGTCCGACAATTCGGCACTATTTGCTGCTAGGCTCTTTTATAAATCAGTGGAAGCAAACGGCATAAAGGCAAAAGACAACGTGTCCTTTTCCGTTTCAAATTTTCATCACGATTAAAATATAAGTATTTATTTCAAATATCCTGAAAATTCACCTGCCGAATAAACTTTTAATAGGAAAATATATTGGCTTGATTAAAATCATTTTAATTTTGTTTTAAGTTCTCACGTTTTTTTACGATCATTGTTTGTATTCCTATGTTATAATAACACTGCATTTTTTTAGAACTGAAACCAATACATTTTTTGTATTCTTTATACAACGCAACTCAAGGAATTAAATTGATTGTTTTGCGATGCATTATATTGCATATCTATTAATAATAATTTCCCTTTTAAAACTCATAACCCTTCAGCCTTACTGACAAACACAAACACAAAAATCGATACGTACTTTAACAGCAAAAAATATACGTTTAACAAAATAAATAAATAGTTTTACCTTAAATTTGATGTACTCATACGAACAATGTTTGTTTGTTGGTCCCCTGGAACGAGGCGCGAACCCCCGACTAGGCTATAACTAGGCCAGCATCTTACCCACTAGACCAACAAGCAACTCATTGAATTATTACTAAGCATATTTTTATGGGTGAAATTTATCGCTTAAGAGTTTAATTGATTTATATATATTTAAAAAATCATAAATTTAAAGTATACGAGTATGTATGCTGGTTCCTATGATTTTATTTTTCGCTTCTAATCTAAATTCCCTTTAACAGATTAGTATTTTTAGTAATATTATGAATGCCTTTAATATGTTTATTTTCCATAAGTGTTAAATAACCCAATAGTGACGAGGCTTAAAGGATTATTTTTAATTATCTTAAAAAAAATAACGGTACTTTTTTGGCTCTTATAATCCCTACTTTAAGAATCATCAACACGGTGTTTTCAAAAACACCCCATCTGATTTATCTGAAATATATATAATATATTGTCTACTAAAGCAATACAATTATATCTAATTTAATGTTTTTTTTTATTTTTTATTGTTAAGCATCTCTTCATTTTTTACAACTGTAAACGAATTGTAGGTCATGTTTCCTTTTACACTGAATATTGATAGTATTTTAATTTAATTAAAAATAGACGAATATTAATCAATTATTGTCAAAGTTTTGTAGAGCATTGAAAAATTATTTAATTGACAAAAGGAAATGTCACATTTTTTATTCTGAAAGTTCCCTTTATTAAGAAAACCACTTAATAATAATAATAGAATAATCTTTAATAAAATTATTTTCCTTAATGTTACGTATTTCATGACACCAAAATAATCTAAATGTTTAACTGCGAGGCTTTGAAATACACGAATGCTTGCCACATCCTTTCAATTGTTTTTCGTTCGAAAGTTTTCACATTTTCGCGGTTGTTTGGCACAAACTTTAGTAATAAATATTTTAACGAATCACAAGGTAATTCATACATTTAGGAAAATTATAAAATTGTTTAGATAATGATGTAAAAATAATTGTTATTAAATATTATAAAATATGTCTTAAAATATTGAAATAATAATTTGTAACGCATTTAAATAAAATTAAACAGATCGATGGCATTTGAAATTCTGTTGTGCAAATATCGCCAACAGTTCATTGTAATCTTTAAAATATTAAACATAAAGTACTTATATTCTAATACGTGCAATATAAAACGTTTCCAAATTATCCAGATTAATTTATAAACAATAATAAAAACTATAAAGGATTATTCCTAAGCCAAAATATCGAACCACTGAATGGGAAACCATATTCTGGTAATTCTTGAATTGCTGCTTTAAGCTTCACGATCGAGTGAGGCAATGCTGGAGAAGGCGAGGCCGCTCCGCACCGCCCTCCAGCCACCCCCGCCACCACCCCCACCAACACCCTCGGTAGGTATTTTTGCTCGCGGGGAGAATCAAATATGCAAAAGGCGATATGATTTAATAATGAGCCCACTTTACACTGTGCAGTAGGTGCCCGCCTCGGTGCACTGCGAATAGCGGAACATGCAGTCGCCTAGCTGGCGCTCGTATTTTTGACAAGAGTATTCTCATATATATGTAATTTTTCATTTTTGGGTGCACCCTTTACTTCATTACTTTCTATTTTTTAACTTTCAAATCTATTCACCTATTTCTTTACATAAAATGAAAATGGAATATACCTATTGTCCTTTTATGGTGATCATCATCTTTTGTTTCATGATCAGAAGTCTAATTTCTTTAGACCGTGATAAAAACCTAATATTTTTTTAAATATGTAATTATCCATCAGTATGTTAAATTGGTAAATTATTTTAATATAATATCAAGATACTGGATACTAGTGACCATGTAAGACTAGTAAGAATGGACTTAAGTTATGCTGCTAATATCAATGCTGTAAAAGCGATGGGTATTGTCATTATTCTTTGGAAATTTTTCGTGTTATTAAGTAAAGGACCTAAAACATTATATAAAATAAAAAAATACCACGTTTTAAGTGTATTGGAATGTATACATTCAAGTCGGCTTCCAAAGCACGCTTGCGGCGTTTTACAACACGTCTGTTCAAGCGAAGACGTGTATTCGTAACACCGTGCGGCGTTTAGTTTGTACACGTTTGGGACAATTTTTGAAAAAAAATATATGCGCAGCTTTATTTGTCATATCTAAATTCTTCCGCTAGCTATATAATTCTAGCTAGCACGTCAACGTAAAAATTGAATTATTTTCACGTGGATCTACAAACTTAATAAATACATTAAATAAATATTTGTTTTGCAGAAATTATAGTCATGCACAGCTTTTTGATTATATAGAGTGCACGCCCCTGCTGTATACTCTCTTAAACAATGCCAAAGCAACTTGAAATATTTGAGAAGTGGATCTACAGATGGCTTCTAAAAATAAGCTGGATTAATTAATAAGGTTGCAAATGATAATATGATGATCCGGATTCGAAAGGAAAAACAAATCATTTTATGACGAAATTGGGACTTCATAAAAAAAAACCCGATCACGCTGGAATAAATGCATTATTATTATTATTATTATTAAAACATTAAAAGTACCAGATTTTACATGTCAAAAATAATAATAATCGCTAACGTGCACTTTATAACCAGGCAAACACTAGCAGAAGAATATCTGGATTCTTTGAGAACTTTTGAGTTTGCGTATAGTACGATAAACTAATTGAACTATTTTATATTTTGACTTGAACATGAACCATTGGCGAAATGTTTGTAACCATTACAGAAAATATTCACGTATGTTATATATAGGGAGCGAAATCCAAATTTACTAATATAATTTTAAACAAAATTCAATTTCAATATTCAAAAATAGCAAACACGTTGTGGATTGACATTATAATTAAATAATAGAATATTTGGTTTTAAATCACTTTATTTTTTTCAGTATATAGTAGGTATTATTGTAATATTTAGTTTAAAACCACTTTATTATATTTTGTATATAGTAGGTATCATTGTATTATAATGAAGTGGTTTAAAACTAAATATCCTTTTATTTAATTAAAATTCAATTCAATTACTTACCATCACGGCAATCGTATACGTAATAATTACGCCGTAGGAAATATTCAAATTTTTAAAAAGTTAAAAAGCATATATTATTATTAGTGGTCATATCATACATAATATTATCATGCATTAACAAAGCATTGGTTCCGGTGATTCACTTAATTATTCTATATAATAAATAATAGATAAAAGAAATATTCTTCTACATTCATCGTACGGGATACCTAATCTCGACTTGTTTTTCAAAGAGAATTTATCTAATTCTTAAATTGGGTAAAAGTGGAAATATATAAGAAAAACCCTCTTGTAGATAAAGTACAATAGTGTAGTGAATCATTGCGTTACCTACTGTAGATTTAATTAAAACGATAAGACTCCGAAGCATAATTGCTATGGATGTTCCACATTTTTTAATTATAGGATTAGATAGAAAAGTCCAGTTTTAAAAATAAATAATTTTGACACGTTTATTGACATCAATTATTATGCTACTGACTAAATTAAGTAATCAAAATCATATTTTATGCTTCGTGGTTATTTTATAGTTACCCTTTTTATTGAATAAAAATTTCATTTATAATTGTTACAATTAATTAATACTTTATAATACGAAAGAATTTTTTTTCCGGTAAGGCGCTTAAATATCATATCTAGTATAATTTATAGAATTTCTATAATTTATAATATAATATTGCCAACATTTGCCTTTCGATTGCACTGATAAAAATTATTGTTTGATTTATTATTTCCATAGCGAAATGTATTTTTTGAACTTGACACGGACTGGAACACATGGTTCAATCCTTCTATTAGAGCAAGCTCCTTATATATTTTATATATTTCTGAGAGCTAATAGGTAACTAATCGTTCCAGTTATATTTGCTCATCGACAATGGTTGAAAGCATGTTATTAGTCGATTCTGCAATACTTTTGTTTTGTCGTATTTCGTTTTTATTATCATCTTAAGTAGTTCATTATGGGCTCGTGAAAGGTGTCAATAGAATAAGACACGATAAGATAAATCTCAGTATCATGTAAAAGAATTTAGATTTTAATCTATAAATAAACATAAACATGAGACTGGTATAATGAAATAAAAATTCAAATCCTTGTACATGACGTTCGATTTAACGAGATACATGTGCGCACAAATATCACCTAGAACCATTGATAAATTGACCATTGATGAATGTTAGACAAACATATGGCATTGAATAACCAACAATTTTTCCTTTTTTAACTATTGCTAAAAAGATTCAAATTCACCAAACTGATGAACGGAACAACAATGGTCAATGAACATTTGACGGTTGACGTGAATCAAGCATGAAGTGAAGCGTGAGATGATGAATCTCTGAAACTCGGGACAATCTAAAATATGAAAAGGAAGGATATTTTTGTGTGTGCTACTACTTAATAAACGTGTGTTAGTATAATTTTTCTTTTTATTATTTATCATTGCTACTATATTTTTTAAACAACAGAAAATATTTTAATTTGTGTGGTTATCCTAGACCAGTCCTAGCCTGAGTGGGAGATTGCCAAAAAAAAATATGAACATAAAAATACATATCTAAAAATCTCTGAGACAAAAATTATGATCCCATGAGATTCTTTAAATGTTATCTCCAAAGAATTTCATGGAAGCACAATCGCTGTCTCACTGATTGCCTTAAGTCGAAAGCCTCATAAAAATCACATTCGTGGACATGGGTCATTAAAATATGTACATGAATTTTGAATGAGGTTGAGATACTCGTATAGTCACTCAACCAGCCCTAGGGCATGAACTGTAGGCCTCTTTAACTAAAGCCTTACTTTGGTCCTGGATGAATATTTCAAAACGTCAAGAATTGCGCAAAATGCTTCAAATCTAATACAAAATTAAAACATATCACCTTACAATATTCTGTAGGAGCAGCAAAGAATCAGGACTTCTAGATGCTTCCAAAGATTTATATTATGACTTTATTATGTTTAACTTCCTTGGTAATGTCAGATCCATAGTGGTCATCCACGTCTTCAACCATGTTATCCATGTTTTTTTTGCCGCTTCGTTCACAGTTCGTAACATGATACATTTTAATAATAATTTTTCCACAACTTAGCACCGACATTTTTTTTTTTTTTTGAATACGTAATTTCATTCTAAATGCAATTAATTTGTGCAAATATTCTCACTACCCTCATCTCCCCCATCGCGCTAAACAACAGTGGTGTAGTGCTAAAAAAAGAAATACTTACCGGAACGCTACTCCCCTTTAGGGTAGTATAATTTCGGTACTTCTGTTACTAAATGAAAATAACGTTTGTTTTCTTTTATCAAACATGGTTAGCTATTTTTCGTATGTACTTAAATTAATATACTAGTATCTCTCATAAAAATCAATCCACAAACAATAACGAAAAAATCCTTACAAAATGCTTTAATACACACAAATAATAAAAAAACTTAGACATCAAAAATATAAAAATGCACATGACTAAAAAAACTAAGTAGGTGACCAATCAACTCTCCAAACCCAATTAAATATTAAAGTTTTCAATTTTGGCTTATTCAGGTTCGACACAATGGAATGTGAAAGTATGTATATTTGGAATGAAATTACCTACTTTTATTTATTGTCGTATAAAGTGTATTCAGCTTAGAATTTAAGTTTTCTTAGAAAAATATCGTAAAAAACCAGTACGGCGACATCACATTCCTGGAATGTATGCAAACCCGCACACACACACACACACACATGTTTTGTTGCTAATATTTTGTTCTAACAATTCATACCGGAACGCATTCCGGTCTTGGCAAAAAGTACCGAAACGACGTTCCGGTGCGTTCTGGCCCCACTACACCACTGCTAAACACCCTCGAATTTGTTTGTATGAAATTTTCGTCTAAGCGGGACATTTCGTGTAAGTGTGAGTGTTTGTTTGAATGTAAATGTACACTTAACAACGTAGATGATGGTACGTGCTTATACGTTCTCCCAAGCTACGTTCTAATTACTCTTTCGTTTGGGCAAGTAAATAACTACCTGACTCGTTAGTACCGGACTACAGTAAACCACAGCGAGGAGGTGCTTTTCTTCTATATTATTTTGTGAATTTTTATGACACGATTTACTTTACATATTTTGTAAAATTACACGATCAAGTGCTCACAACAAATATACAATAGAGAAATAGTAGGTCATTTCATATATTTACTTTACTTTAATAATTCATCAAAAATAAGCCCTAATATATCAATTTAGTATATTGATAGAGTTTAAAAATAACATACATAATTCTCCTTTCACGTGTACCTATGTTATAGGATTTTTTTTTATTTATTTCGGTCAATGTCAGGATGCTGGTCAAAGTAAGTAGGGTTAACAGTATTAAGGTTATTATGATCTGTGAAAAATCTTTCTTTACTTCAATAAGTACACGCGTAAAATTTGTAAAATAAGCGATGTTGGTCAATTAATTTAAAAATAATGTGACTTATTTTAGTGGGTTCCTTATGAAACCCTTTACATATTAATTTTCATTTATAAAAAATTCACAAATACGAAATAATTTTGCAAATGAAATGGTTGATGTACTCTATATATAATATAATGTACGAGTAAGTAAAAAATATATGGCGCTACGTTCATCCAACTCAAACAGGGCTCGGCCTGTGACTATTGCGATTTTATTGTAACTCACTCTTCTGCAAATCTTCTCAAATGCAACCGTCGTAATTAAATAAGAGATTAATTTCATTATTGAATAATACATTTATGTAAAGAGCTATGTTATCATTAAAAGTATCCAAATGCGTAGTTTAATTTCAAACTCTGTAGCAAATTATTATACAAATAGGATATCAAATAATGAATTTATTTTGCGTCCATATAATTTAGAATAAAATAAATCAATTAACTTAATGTGTAAAACATTGCAATCATTAATACTACTAATTTAGTGCACCTAAAAAACAACCTTGCCCAGCAATAATTTTTTTTTTAAGAAGAACGAATTATTATCGTGAAGTTACAGTTTTTTCAGAACATAGTTCTGTGGTATTTTAATACAAATTTAATATGTCTTTCTTATTGATACATTTAATTTGTATTAGTATGTAATTATTTTATTATTATATTGGTAGACAGCATCTCTTTCAAGTTTATGACACATTCTCAAAATAATTTTCGTAGAATTATGTGTCTTGGTTATCTGACCTTCATAAACCGCAGAAATGGAGTCCAGTTCACAATGACTTGAAGGCATTCCGCGAGTCTGCTGTCGCTTCGTGTCCAGCGCAGTGCAACGAGGGTATTCGGCCCCGGCCGCGCTAAGTGGCACAGCCTTACATTTTATATATATACAAGGGAAAAACTCCAACACTGTTTACCCTTATACATTTTGAATGCACACCTCTATCTTCCCTCGGAAAAACCCCACCCCAGCTCCCAGAGTAAAGACAATACGAGCTTTATGCGAAGCATTAAATAAACGAATGGCCGACAAGGAGACGTACTTTTTAAGAAACGAGGAGATTAGCGGATTCCTTCCCTTTTTGTTTTAATTTCACAATTTAGTAGTTAATGAACAAGAGACCCTCTTATACGAATTCCCTAAAAATACCATTTTAATTTTCTTCTTTCTTTATATTTTATGAAGGTAGGTAGGTTACCTACCTTCATGTTACCTTAGAATTGCACAATTTTTTACAAACTTAAATTATAAAAAAAAAAACTAAAAATATTATGCGTTTTTGTTTTCTCAAATACGAACAGTATTCAACTACAGCAAACTTTTGCTTTAGAAGTCAAGCACTTTTGTAACAGCTAGCGGCGTCATAGTTTCAAGGAACAATCCTAATACAGGAACTCTCTATTACTATTTATAAAATTATGTAGATAAAAATGTACCAACGTACTTTTCTGTAAATAGAATTTGTGTTAAAAAAAATAGAAAATGACTCATCAAAATAATGAACCTGTTTTCAAATACAAAATATTATATATTGTATAGGTTTTTTTCTACGTTTTAATGTAGATCGTTTGGGTTTTAGGTTTATGTAAATGTTTTAAGCATGTTTCGGAACCATTTATATGACTATATTAAAATAAACAGTACCATGATGGCGTCATCAAAAATAATGATGTTTTCATTTAACAATTCGGCAAAACTTTAAACAACTCATTATAAATCAATTTTAAAAATCTTAATTATCTATTTATGCATATACCATACCACACACGTTCAATTTTAAAATATTAATTAGAAAATTTCACAACTACTTTCAACAAAATGTGTCATAAGATTCCGGTCTTGCGTTTTATAACGACGTCTGTATATATACAAGAAATAATTCATTTTTTTTTTAGGAGAAAACATTCTTATTGTGAAGTTGTAATTATTCATAACATAGGTCTGTGATATTTTAAATATGAATTAAATATATTAATTAGAAAGATATACATATAAAATCAATTATCCTTATCTCAATCACTAGTTTGGGTGCAGAAAATAAGAAAGAAAGAAAGCTGGGTAACTTTTATATGAAAGAAAGAAAAGTACATAAAAATCTTAATTTTTTGTTAAATTAATTTTTAAATTTTTAGTTTTTAAACTCTACTTTTCTTATTTACAATCTATTACTAAAAAAATATTTAATCGAATTAACTGAAATAGTTTGCATTTTTATTATTCTTAGTTTTTTCTGAACATCACTCCTGAAATTGTACATTTTTGAATTATTCAAAAATATTAATTAATTAATTAAGAGTCAAAATTTTATTTAAAGCCAAAACATTAACAAAATTCGTATATATGTTTCAAAAATAAAAATAAAACATTACCAAAATATAGTGCAACTGAAAAGTTACTGGTTTATTGTTATAATTCTGAATACATGTTATTATTTAGAAAAACAAATTATACACTTGCTGCAATTTTTTTATGTATATTTATATATGTATAATTTTTTTGACTAATTTTTTAAAATTAATTTAATGACAATTATGAATTATCGTTTTCAACAATCCTGAAACAGCCACCATTAGCATTAATGTCTCTGGATACATGTTAGATTACAATCATATCGTCACATAGTATAGCCATACATTTCTATCCCAATCCACATTCTTTGTATCTTCTCCATCAATACACCTTCTTACAAGTTAATCCGATCTTTACGTTCCTGGTGTTGTCCTCATTTTTAAAATGTTTGAAGTATTTGATCGTACCAGGTCTTCGTAGTCGCCTTCGACATATTGTATCTAGATTAGTCGACTCTTAAAAAACTTGTTTCAAAGTATATATTAATTCTATTATAACTCAGCTTAGCAAAATAGGTTATTTTTATTTTTAGACGCCCAGATTTAAGGCAGTGTTCGGCCCTGCTTGAGTGTTGCTCTTGCGTATATAATTTAATATGAATTTTTATTCATTCACCTACGTTCTGCTTTATTTTTACAGTACACTATTTGAAAATATTTTTATTAATTTGCATTATATAAATATTTGATTTATATTTCAATAGAACTTTAAAGAAACAAGTTAACACAACAATGCTATCTTATCGTGACGGTGATAAAATCTTTATCTTTTTAATTATATGTGTATATATATTAATAATATTATGTATTTAAAGTAAAAATTAAATCAATTAAAAATCAAACCAAAAGTATAATTTATATCGACAATAATAAGTAGGTATTAATGATTATTTTTTAAATCTATACAAGTTCTAGTGAAAGAATTTATTTATAAAAATAGTTAGAGTAATTATTTGTATTTGTAAAAATAAAAATGTACCTTAAAGTATATATTATATTCAAAATAACATACAAAATGAATATTGAAATAGCGTATATCCAGTGATCGTATTAGTCCGATGATGACCACCTTGGCCCGAAGCGTCATAGAGGTATTATAATTCGACACTCAGCAGCAGATAGTATAAACCTTCATTATTATCTAACATCCAAGAAAATCTACATATTCTGTTATACACAATTCGACACTACCAGCGGCATCTATATGCTGCGAGTGAAAGTATTCAAAACGTACTGACTTTACGGGAAATGCGTCTCGGCTAACTTTTCTTCAAGAAAAATTTTGCAAGTATTTTTTAGTTTTTTTAATAAAATTCGTACTTAAAACTAGTTTTAATGTTAGTTGTTTTTAAAATCGTTAATTTATATTTATTGATTCGACTGTCTGAATTGTACTAGTAATAGTTAAATTAAAAATAGATAAATATACTATAATCCGGTATTATTACTAATACAAATAGTAAATAAATTAATACTTTTACCTAAATGTATTTATCACTCAACTGGAATGCATATATATAAAACTATTATATTCAAATAGGGTATATATTTATTATATTTTACCATACCAAACACTCATTAAATAATCATGTATATATATTAAAAATTAAATAAAGTATAAGATATAAGAAAAATTAAGTACTTAGAATGGTACTTAATAAGGAAAATTGATAAAATTTAATATACCAAAAAAAAGTGATAACATTTCGTAAAATGTGACATAATTACATCAAAATTAGTTCAACAATAGCTTAAATAGTTTACTAATTTACTTACTTACCTATTTACCTATATAACGTTTTATTTTGACAATTTTCGGTCGCCACCTTTGATTATTAATTCTCCCATTATTTATAATTGGCTTTATCAAATTGTTGCCCAGAATGACAAAATTTACTGCAGAAGACCGTATTCTGATAAAAATTTGCGAATTAAAAAACGTTGGGTGCTAGGAAAATGATCAAAGAGTTTCAAAACAAAGCCTGGAGTATAACTAGATATTACAGCATAACTGTACATTTCAGCAGGACGGAGCTCCATCTCACACAGCCAGAAAAACAATCAACTTTCTTCGTCGTGAAAATGTTAATTTCATTGAGTAAGGTATGTGGCCACCGAACAGCCTAGATTTAATCCCAGTAGATTTTGCAATATGGGGTGTATGATGATTTCTGATTAGCTAAATATTGTGCAAAAAAAATTACATTAAGAATTATGATTAATTATATTATGTTTTAAAATAACTCATGTGTTACGATATGTTCTCACTTTTTTGGGCCACCTGTAGATTATCATTATGTGTAGCTTACACACACATCAAACACAAACAGTAAAGTACAAATAAAAGTTATTTCTGATGGTGAAATTAGTTAGACAGTTATCCCTGATTAATTCAAAAATAGATTTTATTACTTTAATTGTGACATTATAGACGTATATCTTGCGACAGACGTGTATTAAAAAAATACTTCAAATTAATCACATAACTATTTTGGTGTGTAGAAATGATTTATCACATTATAATTATTATTATTATTACATTTATTATTATTAGCAGTAGTAGTAATAATGGAACCCAAAGATGCGGAGTCTCATTTATCAGTTGAAATTCAATCTTAAATAATATGACAGCTGTGTTAACCATTATTGACACGTCCGATGTAGACGTGATACATATACCTTCTTTTCTGAAATTTGGTGCTGACAGTTGACGGATGACTCTCAAAATCCAAAACCGCAAAATATTCCGAACGTAGGTCGACACCTACGTCATCAACCGCAAAAATCGAAACAACATAACGATGACTCAGATATTTCTTTGTCCGCATAAATGTGTTTTTGTACTCTCTGGCGCGTGCTCACAGATAAGACTATCTCTCTCGTCTTGATATGCATCAGTTGGTCATTCTGACCTGCGTACAACATCAAATAGACGGCAATTCCGCGCTCAACTCTACGCTGTCATTTACGCGAGTTTCGAGACAAGTCTCATCCATGTACACATACCTTTATGCTTAAAAATATAACAGCATAATAAATTTAAAACTTGTCTGTTGTGCCTACATAAAACATTGATTCCTTCTACGATTCATAAAGATTAATTTTAAGATATGAATATAATTTGTATATTAGAGTAAAAGCAAATGACTAAACTATATTTCTGAGGCTTTGAAATATTATACTAAGAGGTTAATTATCATATTTTCCACACTTGATGATTATTTGTATCAAGACTAATTTTAAAACTCCTTAACATATCACGATTTTTAATGAAATCTTTAACGGATATAATATATTTAACGTTATCTATGAATTTATGAAAGAATGTTGCTTTTATAAGTTTAACATTTACAGAGATATTTAACTTATTTATGCTGACTAATATATTGGAGCTGGATGGTTTAATTTTTTTTAAACAATTTCCAGATAAATATGTGGTTTGGATCAATACTAAACTGATCATATGTGTATAATCTCTGTATCTGTTAATAATTATATACACGCAACTCTGTTGCATATAAACAATAACTATATTAACACACTTTGATAGAATATAACATTAAGATAGAATTAATACAAAAAACATTATTTAACCCGTAAACATAATAAGTATGCATTCTAAAAATAATAATTAATAAATTGATATATTATTTCAATTGTGTCAATTCTCTTGAATAGTAAATTTACTATAACTATATATTTCTGTATATTTGTACATTATGCATACAATTATAATGTAAATTATAAATGTATAAAATGTCATTTAAATAGATACCTTAAAAGTGAGCATAACGAACATTACAATTTTTTTGAAATATAAAAATATTGAAATTTGATAATAATGAAATATTTCATAGTATTTGTTTGTGATAATAATATATATTCGAAATAAACTCGCACATTAAATTATTCTTAATGTCACATTTTAAATAAAATTACTGCAAACAATCAATAACGACTTTTTATACTTTATCTAAAATGTTTTAAGTTCTTTTTGATCGGAGAATAAAATTGCTAATCTTATTGAATAGACATCAATATTATGTGTATACTTGGAAGGTATGTATATTATATCTCTCAACATTTTTGTTATATCTATATATAAAATATTTTCAAACGTTAATTGCATGTTTTAGCATAATAGCAAATCAAATACCTTGATATGGAATCTGATCTGATACTGATCTCAATACTTTTAATTATGTCCAGCAGAAAATTTTCAAACTACAATGTTATTCTCATATTTTATTTATACAAAATGGAGTTTAACGATGCTAATTTAACATTTTATAAACAATATCGTCTAAATGTCGTCCATTTCTCTCGAGACACTTTTGCAATCGAACTCTTAAATTTGCAAACACGCGAGAGCAAAGCGTTGGTTCAATGCCAGCAACTTCACGGCGGATATTTTCTTGTAGGTCCTGAATTGTTAGAGAATTGTTACTGTAAACACTCGACTTAGGTATACCCACAAAAAAAAGTCGCACGGTGTAAGCTCCGGTAACCGGGGTGCCCAGGGTATGTCTCCGTACTTGCTGATTAATTTATTGGTAAAAATTCCCCTCAGCTTCTCCAATAAAACTCTAGCTGTGCATGGGGTGGCCCCGTCTGGCTGAAATTGTGTTCTGCTGTTGAATTGCGCATAATTTCACGTCGAACTTGAGCCACATGTTCTGGCGTCGCTGCTGACGTTGATGGTCCCGGAGGAGTTTGGTTAACCATTGTCTCTTCTTGTCTGAACTTTTGAACCCAACACCAGATAAGTTGCGCGCTCGACCCATCACTTACTCGTTAAATATTAAAGTTAGTGCAAAAAGCGCAACGCGCACGAACCAATAAATCACCGCACTTTAAATATTGCTCAACCGCGAACGCGCAGTGCGCTCCCAACCAGTGACTCATTGCGACTGGCAATCACGCAAATCACGCGCGTCGAACAATACCCCTCCCACTTACCTCACCCTGATGGTTTACGAGCAATTACAATTTAATCTTGAAATTTTTCCGCTGAACACCCTATATGAATTAAGCGATTTAAAAAAATCTTTTAGGATTTAGAAAAAAATACCCATCTTCAAATTAATGTCTTATGTTTCGCACAAGTAAATAAGCGTGGTATCTAGGTATATATCATATTTTATACATCTGAAAAATTAACTATTTAAATATTTGTTTCAAGCAATTTGTTCAAATTTCTGTTAAATCATAGAAACAGCATATATCATAAATAATTTTAAAACACGAAACGAGAGAACCCATCTATTAATACCTAATGGTGAAAAAGAGCACAACTCATTGATAGTCTTAGACTTTTATATTACAACATAAATAATTTGTTCCATTTCCAACTCGATCAAATTTCAACATCATCTCAATTATATAATTTAGTCTAATTTTCAAATAAAATCTGACATTCGACATTCAAATAATATTAAATTTTTAAATTAGGAATTTCTCCCAAATCTGAATAACCCGCCAAAGTAACCTCCGAGCGATCATCTCGGGCCGGAGGACCGACGGTGAACACCATCATCGCCTTCTAATCACGAGCGGTGTTGCCATCACAAACGAACTTTTTAATATATTTGATCGTCCGACCATTCCACGATTGCGATCCTTTGATAAGCGTGAAGCCTTCTATGCCAGACCTCAATATTACCATATTTTCATATATCCGAGTGTGTTTGATTTTTTTCCTATATAATGAACCCAGGTATGGGGGACCTTACCTGCTCGAATAAAAAAAAATGGGTATCAATGTGCTCGAAAGAAATATTACCAGTATTAGGACCATTTAAAAATTAAATGATGCATTTGTTAAAATCGTTTAATAAAAATGTATTATACCATTTAAAAAAAACTCTCATATGTCTCTAACAGCATACATACATTTTAAAATTTATATATATATATTAAGTAGTACCCTGTTAAGTAAGTATATATATATATACGATCATATATAAGTTATGAATATCTACGTAAATTAGTTTTTGCAAAATTGTATAAACATTTCAGGCATGAATGTCGATAAGGAAAATAAAAGGAAAAATTTATGTACTAACATGAAAAATAAAGCTTATTGCAGTAATTAAACTGCAGGTTTAATTTGATCACTTTACTCATTTGCATACCTATCAACTTGCAGGATTCCCGTCGCCATCTAAATAAACTCCCCCGCTACTTCCCATCCTCCACAATGAGCGGAAGGCTCTATTATCTGTGATTCAAGTTCAATTATTAACATCGTATGTCTATATTACAGATGTATCTACGTATATCCATACATTATATTTGTATTTAATGAAAAGTGTAAAAACCTCATCAAAAAAACAAAATGGATTGGTAAAAATCAAACAATTAATGATGAATAAAATTTATTAGATGCATATTGTATTTCAAATTTTATGAAAAACGGTTTATGTAAGAATGTTTGTATGACTTAATCATGTTAATACAAATAAATAAACGTATAAATTTACCTGCGTATTAAATTAAGTTCCCTACTATTGAATTGACGTGACGTTTTTTTTATATTTAGCTTGCCGCACTTGCCGCATATATGTAGCAACTAAAGAGACTTGCAAATAGCGGTATCAGAAATCTTAAAATCGATAAACTAGATACCCATGCAAGAAGGTGTATGGATGTGAAAGAACCAAAAGATGTGTTTTCTATTATCTCTATCTATTCCTGTGGGAGTACGGCGTGATGGCGTGTACCTATAATGTATTCGCGTAAGGAAATCTCTAAAACCCCCGAACTAAGTATCGAAATAAATATTTCACACCATATCCTACGTAAACCCACGAGGATCCCTTTAGGACGTGTGCAAATTTGGAATTGTATTATGTTTTAAGAGTTACAGCTTCAAGGCAAAAACGAGAACAAACGAAGCATGAAAAACAATATTGAATTCAACAATTCATCATTACAAATGTATTAAAAAATATTTAGTGTTATTATAGCAGGGTATTATTTAATAAGAGACATCCAGTTTTGGAAAGTAGATACCATAAGAACGTGGGCAAAATGAAAAACATATTAGCCATTGATTTTTTTAAATGTAGCAGAACAGTTAACACCAAACTTCTTTGTTTTTAATTTCATAATGAAATTTATTCTTCTTTATAAAAGCTGTATAATTTAGACACCTTGCCTACATTTGAAATATTTGATATATCAAAATAAGGTCTTATGAGTCAGTTGCTAAGGATCCCCGACCACTCCAAATCCATTAAGGGCTGGGGGAGGGTTAGGTCAGGACCGCAATAGATCACTTTCATTGAAAATTTCCTTTTAAATAGTTAAGGTTATTGCCGTAACACAGCCAGTAATTTGTTGTCCTTTAACAGTTAACTCAAAAAAGTTAACAAGGATTTTTAGATTTTATTAATGTAATTATTTTACTAGTTTCTTTCAAATAGATTTTTTTGTAAACGATAAAGAAAATATAATTTAAACAATGAAAATATTTATTCATCAGTCATGTATAAAAATGTGATGCATTTATAAGAAGTTGTATTTATATTTAATTCATTATTATAAGGATTTAATAGGATATTAGAAGAATACGAAATATAAACGACAAATAATGTAAAGTGTAAAATATGAGTCAAAAGCAAAACGTAAAACCTGATTCAACTATACAGAATAAATATAAAGTATATAAATAATTATTAAAACGCCGATTGGGTTAAAATTTAATGTTGGATTGCAGAACAGACAAATTTAATATTGGATTATGGAACAGTCAAATTTAATATTGACTTGTCAAACAGTCAATTTTAATATTTGTTTGTAGAAGAGACAAATCGTGAAAGAGTTAAATTGTAAATATGAATTAAATATATTAATTAGAAAGATATACATATAAAATTAATTTTATGGAAAAATTGATTTCTTTCTAATTAATATATTTAATTCATATTTAAAATATCACAAACCTATGTTCTGAATAATTACAACTTCGCAATAAGAATGTATACTCCTAAGAGTGAAATTGAATGTAGGATTATTAGATTTCAATTTATAGTACGATTGTAAAGAAATTTTATATTTTTGTTAAGGAAAATTTAACGTTGGACTGTACGAAAATAACAAGCAAATCTCAGAACGAAAAGTTGTGGCACTCTATCCTCGATGTCTATCTCCATAGACATATAATATAATTAATAACTTCAATCAAACATATCTTTGCACATTTGCTGCCAAGTATTTGCAAAACTAATCATGTTCCATCACAATATATCTGAATAAAAATTGATCATGCTGTTCGTCAGATAGTATGTACGTATGTAGGTAACGACTCAATCGAATAGACCGATTGTAATCTCAAGATCAAACGTTTGAGATATTTATTCGATTAACTCGCACAGAACAGGAATCAATTAAGATGAATGTCGAAATAATAATCTTTCAATATACATACACGGATTCATTTGTTTAATCTGATATTAATCCTTCATTTTTTATGTGAAAAGATTTTGAATATTCGAAACCAATTTGCTGAAATATAATTATTATGCACACCTTGTATAATTATTACATTATACAGTATAAATATGTTATATCCCGTAGAGATAGACGAGGTTGGAACACCTTGTAATTTTTTTTTGTCATACATCTGTAACTTTTTCCACATTCGTACATCTTAAGCCAGTTCATTTATTTTTAATGCTCTTAAGACAGAAGCATTAGAAAATCAGTATCGATTATATTAATTTTTTTTTTCCTCTCGTTCACCTCTTACAATCTAAACATCATATTACACCTTAGCCAATATTTCTTAAGTACCTAACGCCTAGTAATAAATTAATAAAACATGTTTTTGTGTAATTTATTTTATTTATGTATAGATATTACATTTTTTAAACAGTGAGTTTTCCACTAGGCTCTTGGCCTTTTCTGGAAAATCTAACATTTACGTATTGGTTTAAGTTAATATAATAAGCATAATATTATAAGAATTTACAGCAATTAGAAACAATTTTAAATAAGATTATATATAAAATGACATAATTTTTCTAAAAAAATACACGAGTTGTATATTTATTTATAATAAGGAAAGAAAAAACAAAACTTATAAATACAATTTTAAATATGAGGTATTTTGGACACAATAACAACTTAATAATACTCATTCAAAAAGAACAGGTTGACAATTTGTTTAAAAACAAGATTCTGTTTCATGGTGTGCATGACATGTGAACCAAGGACTGGTGAATTGAGAATCTTAGCAATGTTGTACCAATTAAACAAATGTTATATTAGCCAATCATGAGTACTGTAATTAGCTTAAGGCGGCACCGCACTCTCTTGATAATTTTTACTTCAACGACTGAGTAAAAAATATAAGTTCACTCTAACTCGAACTTGACACATTATTTAGATTAGAGGATGATATTTTCCCTGATCTGAGTACAATATAGAAAAAGACCAATTTATATGGCGCTGATCCTAGCTCAAAGCGAAATGGAATTCTTCCAGTAGGTTGTCACGCCTGTAACATAACACAAAACCGCAGATTGTGATTGTAAAATTTGAGTTCAATCAGTGGAGTAACAATGCCAACGCAGCCAGTGCAGTGCGAGATAAGAGATTTGTTTGTTCTTAACCCTTTCTCCACGGGTGACTCATATATGAGTCACGCCTTACATGCACACAGCGCGGGTGACTCATATATGAGTCACGCCTTACATGCACACAGCGCGGGTGACTCATATATGAGTCACGCCTTACATGCACACAGCGCGGGTGACTCATATATGAGTCGCGCCTTACATGCACACAGCGCGGGTGACTCAAATATGAGTCGCCGTGTTTCGCCCGCCGCTAATGCATACATACGCGCTGAGAAGCGGTGAAAATCGTACCACAATTATTTAGAATCTTTATCCTATCGACATTTGTCAAGGATTATTAGCCACGAAATAATAAAAGTTGTCGCATCATCCAGTAGCGCTCAATTATTCAAATTCTCAAACTCAATTTATGCGTGTAGAATATAATGCGTTTCAAACTTTAGTGTTAAATGTAATGCCCGCGCAGATCACTAGTTCACTCTAGTGCGTATGAATATCACCACAAATGGCGCTATTGATGGTGTAGGGCACCCTTGTGTTCTCTCATGAATAATTTTGTTTACGTTATTTTGTAATTATGGTTCTGATTTCTGTATTTGTTTCTATTCATGAGGATACTTGAGAACCTTTGCTATCGATTTCTCAAAAACAAATCATAAATTTGTTGCATTATCGTAGTGTAAAGTCGTAAATTATAATGCCGCCAAAGAGTGCCGCGTATGAAAGATGTCATGCGTATTTATGAACGCGATCAATGGGTTAACAGTACTAATATTCGTATACCTTATATACGAAATTTATTTAGGGGACCTTTTATATCTCCAATACATAAATTTCAGTTGCCAATCACCGTTACAATCATCTCTTAACCACAGAAAACAATAAATACGTAAGAAGTCGAGTCTCCTTAGCAATGGTCCTGGCTCGGAGGCGAGAAATTATGTCGTCGTCAACCATTTCGCGTCCTGTCATCCCGGATTTGGAAGATTCTGGCAATGAACTCTTATTCACCAAACGATGACAAAAAATAAGAATCCGCCCCTGGCGTCTCGGCCGGACTTGAACCCGCTCCGTAACAAAACACGTACAAAAAAGTATAAATTAAAAATATTATTTTGTTACAAAGCGTCTTGTGGAGATAATTAGCCCGGTATCCTCGGGCCCGGGTGCGAGGGGGACCCGACTCTACGGGGGGAGAGAGACGGCGACGGAACCTTTTAAAATTAAAACTCATAATTACACCGTACACAATTTTATATGTATGCTCGCATTTGAAGGTGTTCTTGAATTCGTTCGGGACCTTACTTCTAAGAACATTTGGAATACGACACACTTTTTGTTTAAAAAAAAAACAATTAACTCAGATAATCTAAAAAACTTACTATTTTAGCAAGTTTATGAATCAGATCAGTGCATACATCATTTATTAATTTTTGTTTTACATTACGCAAACAAATATTGATTAAGTTACAGAAGAACAGTTCAAACTGTTGTTCTTTTTAATTTATTAAATAATGTATTTTTAACTATTCTTTTTAAGTATTCGATGCCGTTTCAAAATTGAAAGATTCAATATAATATAATATATACAGTTTTAAACCAGTTAAGTAACAATTGATTTTCATTTAATAAATTACTATCCTTATGATCATGTCAACAATAAAAATGAAAACAAAATAATTTGTTCACAATCTCGATTTACTTTGAGAAAATTCTATATGACAGACATCACGGATATAAATATAGTAAAACGATAGAAACTTTGACGTATTCATGATATAATGTAATTACAAAAGACTGGTTTAACTATTCAGACATCAGTGCGCTTTGTAAAATCTAATATTATAGATAATTTTTTCTTTGAATATTGAATAAATCAATAATAACACGTGTGTCTGTGTGGACAGGCAAAGACGATACAACAACGCCGTACCTTTCTGCCATAAGATCATTTTTAAAACATCACATGCAGCACATCTTATCATTTTCCTCTTACATACACTTTTAAATCATTCACATTCAGGCGTATTTTGATACACTTTTCCAGATCCTTCTAACATATTAGGAGAACACATTCTTATTGTGAAGTTGTAATTATTCAGAACATAGGTATGTGATATTTTAAGTAAGAATTAAATATAAATATAAGGTAACATATAGATTCGAAAATTGTCACTAAAAATATTGTCACTGTAGCATAGTTGGATAATGCACATTCCCCGGTTAGGAAAGAGATCCAGGTTCAAATCCCGGTGGCGCAACAACAATATTTTTCGATAAAATTGATTTTA
Source organism: Eubasilissa splendida (assembly GCA_031772225.1). Lineage (NCBI taxonomy): Eukaryota > Metazoa > Arthropoda > Insecta > Trichoptera > Phryganeidae > Eubasilissa > Eubasilissa splendida. The sequence continues at coordinate 14,012,456 of CM062861.1, read as the reverse complement.
TATGTATATCTTTCTAATTAATATATTTAATTCTTTTTCCTTCTAACATAGTTTATTTAATTTAAATACATTATATTATGTACTTTTTTATAATCACCCAGCAATGTTCCCTCAAGGTGTGCTGGTGTACGCGCGCACACGACTTGGCATTATATCGCACAAAAAAATATAGCGCGCACACAATTTAATCCAACATTTTGATATTGTACCACTTTCTGAGGATACACAGCCAAAATAATATATTTTTCCTACGCCTCCGCTGGTTTCAATCTTCCCCTGCATAATATATTGTAAAATATCATATATTTTTAAGGAGAACACATTATTATTGTGAAGTTGCAGTTTTTCAGAGCATTTCTGTGATAATTAATTTAATTGATTAATTTGCATTAAAAATATCGTATTGTTCGTTGCGGAGAGTGTACACAGCTTTCCTTGATAGTTATTAGTTCTCTTGACTTATTTATCCGCCTTAATACATTTTCATTAGTAAAGTGGTCAACCCACCTTACTAGTAGCCTGATACAATGTGTCCCAAAAGTCTTTTACCTTTTTGTTCATTCGCTGCACCAACGCAACGAGTGGTAGAGGGACGGAGGGTATGCCGATCGCTAGCCACATTCTTGGTAATTCAGTCACCATGGAGCGTGTCCTTACCAGCTGTTCGTGAAATTTTCCCTGGAAAATTGATATCCCGACGAGGTGACATAAACTGGCCTCCACGTAACTCCGACTTGACACCAAAGCACTTTTTCCTATGGGGCTACCTTAAATCATAAGTATTATTTATGTATTAACAATCCTCCGTCTCTGGACCAATTAAAATAAAATATCTGAGAAGAAATGACAGTGATCACGGAGAATACGTGCCGAGCAGTTCTCTGAAATGTTGCCCCCCGTTTAGAAGAGTGCCAGCAAAATAACGGATCATATTTAGAAAACATAATGTTTAAGAGACTGTACTTAAATACAAAATAAACACTTTTTTATTATACCCATCCATTATTTTATTACAGAATTTATGTTATGAAAAAGATTTTTAGAACATCTTGTACTACAGGTATGGTAATTTTTTCTTATTTTCTCCCCCAGCGTACAAATAATAACATTAGTCCTTAAATTTAACACAAAAAAATGGATGCACATATTATGATCTTAGTGGGAATATAGTATCACAATATTGTCACCTATTATACCACTCCTTGTACAGGGTTCATGTATCCAAATATTTAATTTTTACTTTATTTTATTCATACTTAAATTTCCTAATCTATGAATTGTTTATATCCTACGTGATTCTTCCACACATCATAGATATTACATTTTTAGTTTAGAATCTACATTTGTGATGTAGATGGTCGAATAATTTTAAAACAGACCGGAGAGTATCCTGCACAGTGGGCCAAAAAGGTGATGTCAAGAAATGTATGGCGTTCGTGACTATGGTAATGGACTTCCAAGTCTCATAAGGCTACTGAAGAAGAAAAGGATCCATAATTCACTCATAGCCATTTCTACAAATCAGTGTTAATACAAGAATTTTATTATACATAGCTAATATCTTAATTCTTCATTTATACGGTATTTCACTGTATTTCTACACGGGAAATTTCAGGAAAAACAATAATTGATTTATTAATACAAATGCATATGCATATATAATCAAGTTATCGAAAAAACGTTATTGTTGCTACCGGAATACGAATCTGGATCTCTTCCTATCCGAAGAAATGTATTGACCGATTATTCTACACCAACATAGTAAGTTGACGACAAATTTTCGAACGTATATGTTGCACTTTCAAATTAATACATCTATTTTATATTTTATTTATATTTATGGAAACTTAAACAGCTTTGAGTAAAATCCGGTAGGAGACTGCAGAATTAATTGATATTTTTTTTTATTAAATTTTGGAATACAACGACATAGGTCTGTGATATTTTTAATACAAATTAAATGTATCAAGTCAATTTATCCATAAAATATTGTTGTTGCTACCTGGATATAGATTATCACAGACCTATGTTCTAAAAACTTCACAAAAAAAATGTGTTCTTAAAAAAATAAAATATTAAGTTACGGTGGACATAATAAACAGTCTTTCCCGTCTTCTAGAGCAGTTGTCGTCGCAAGATAGTTGCACCGATCTAAAAAAGAACACTGCTCCAATTTTTTTTAAAACAGTGAATAAAAATATAATTATTAAGTATGAATTTAAAAATAATTTTAAATACCTACACGGGGCTTCAGTTGAGAGGCGTTCATTTTGTTGGGCGAACATGGTGGTTATAAAACACAATATAAACGCCTTCGAGCAGTTTCAAACAATTTGAGATCGTTCGCGATATCAACCTTTTTACCTGATGAAATTTTAATTACCACACAGTGAATCATACAGCTGTGTAATTATCACCATAAGACGAAAGGAACTAGCCTCGGAAATTAACAAAGGTAAATTCTTTACTTAATGTCCTTCTTCATTAGCGTCTAGCTCTAAACTCTAATTGCAATTCAAATATACCAATGTAATTATTTTATTTTAACATCAACGACAATGTATTATATATATAAAATATATTTATTTCTAATCTTTTAAATCATCACACACAATTATCTCTATTGAAATAAGTACAAACAACACTTCCGAGAATCTGAAATTGTCGATAAAAATAAATTATTGAAATAAATTCACACGGTCGAAGATCACTGTCACCCGGATTTGAAACAAAAATTGGATAGTCAAAAATACATTTTAAAATGTTCCACAAAAATACTGTTTTCGTTTAAAAAAAATTACATCGTATCTTGATTAGGTATCTTGATGTATCTCGTATTACATGTATCTCACATTGAATAATATTATTTTAAAAACACTTAATCCATTTTTTTCATCTACTTACACTCGTAGAATAAAATTCCCCCGTATTCACAGATGAGATTTTCATCTGAGACAGAGAAATTCGCCACTTATCCTGTCAAACAGTCCTGTCCTGTACGTCAAACAGCAATTGACCGTTGATGTACAGTTCGTCTGTTGGGTGAATTTGAATTTGAACAGAATTAACATTTGTATTTAATGCATTCTGTTTGCCAAACTTTTAGAATAAATAGTTGTCGGTATATGTGGTTCTAGTTGACGTTTGTGTGCACGTGTAGCGTCTCGCTAATTTATCTCCAAATCAAAATCTCAACACGTGTACACGGTTCTGAGATTTATCTCAACTAAATCTCTGAAACTTATTTCGCTGTGTCTCATTCTGTGGAGGTATTAGAATTTTAAAAATATAATCAGTTCGATTGAACAATACTTTTACTAATTTATCAAAATGATTATTTGTAAATTAATATATTTTTTTAAGATAGTTTCAGTAAGATATTCGCTCTCACTATATTAAATTTTAGATACAAGTATCGATGTTGTATCGATGTATAAAGAACCAGTCCTATCAAAGTGGAAGCTGGTTTTATATATTGTTACCTAAGCAGCAACACCGTATATCCGTCATATTAAGATATTTATATCATTGGTTTTGAATTTTCGCAGGGAATCGTTCTATATCACTAGTTTCACGATAGCGTCCGCTAGGAGCGTGCAAATCAGAGAAATGTAATCACCACATATCTGTAACCTCCCTGTCAATTGCGCACAAGTCAAGGAAATCGTATTTAAGTTTAGTTCAGTTTCAGTTTAGAAAGAATCTGCTCCTCTTTACAACTCTAGAAAGGTATATATTACTTCGGTAATTCTACAAAAATCATTTAAAACTAGTTACGTTATATAGTGTTGCTGCTTAGGTGACGATATATAACCGTAATGTGATAATTTCCGAGTTGCCGCTGCCTAGAGCTGGGCAACGGCCGTAAGTACCTAAAGGTATAATTTGAGGCAATCTCATTCAACACTCGATTTTCAAATTGAAATGATCCATCCGCCTTATTGTTGTTCATATTTCATCGGTGCTCATTACTTTTATTAATTGCCGATATAAATCAAAGTAGACGTACCGGGAGAAAATAACAGCCCCGGGATGTATAATGAAATATCTGTATCAAAATTCCGTTTGCAGCAATTTGCCAAAACCCTATTATTTCCCTTAAAATTCGCAAAACATCTGTTTCCCGCGCCCGATGTCTTCACCTATCCATCAAAGTCGGCGGTTAAACGGGTCAGCAAAAAAGGTAAAGGTAACAAGACAATATCGGAGGAGGTATATTACGAGATTTTTTTTGTATCAAAGGTACATCGGGAAGCTCACGATTCGACCAATCTAGGACTATAATAACAAAAACGTGGAGCAGCTCGCTATTTCGTGTCGAGGGATATAATAAAACATAATTGGTTTTGAATGTAGAGGATTGGTCGGAGGCAGGGCGATGCAATTTACGTAAAGCCGCTCCGCTGAGTGCGGCCTCGCCGTGTATATAGATCAGCGGTATGATGTATCGACCACATAGCACACATACTCGCACCTAGGTAAGGATACATAAGCTGAACTTTTAACGCGAAGGACTTTTAAGCTGGACTACAGTCGGGGACCGCTAAAAGTAATCAATTTGAAAGTGTTCATTCAAAAACCAATTAATTTAAAGATACAGTTACGGTTACAGTTTCGGAAATAAAATGACACTTTTTGTAAGCATAACTACAAAATGTATACATATATTAAAACTTATGTCTCCTTACATTCAATTCTCAACCTTGTCAGCACTAATATTGTGTACAAGTTAAGATGAAAAAATCACTTTATTTGCTTTCCTTAATAACTAAAATTATGTTTTTTTTTAATGTATAATATACACAAAAAAACAATTAAATTTAAAAATACATGGAAGAATTTAAATGCTAAACGCACTGGGCTTCGCCCGTAAGTACTGAGGAAAATATTTCGAACTCGCAAAAGTGAAATAAATCAACTATAATCAACGATTTTATAATATTCAAATATTAATTTAAATAATTCTGCAACTTGTGATACAAAATATGCAACCTATGATACAAAATATGCAACTTGTGATACAAAATATGCAACCAATGATACAAAATTCATCTTATTTAAATGGTATCTTATCTGATCTGTAATAGCATTTATGTAATCTTATGCTATCTTATTTTATATAAAATAACTTTTGGTATTATTTGTTCGCTCAATCGCATTTTTTACGAGACATTGCTCAGTTGCCCTATTTACTTATTTGAATTAATTCTAAAGACACAGGTCGTGGCCTCTATATGGCCGCGCGATTTCACAACATAGCCATCGCAGTTTACCACAGCAATCGGCGAGAAAATAATTTGTCTTCGGCAATAGATGTAGTATTTTTATAGATAGCTATCTAACTGAGAAATTTACCTGTTATTAGACAATCAAATTGTAAATAGCACATCGTATAAAACACTTGATAGGGATCAAATATTATAATTTTGTTGTATTTTAATTAAAATAATAAATACGAGAACCAGCAAGTGTGCAGAATACAACCTTGCATTATGCTCGGCGAGGCCTCCCATGCGCAGGCGCAGTGCCCGCAGCCTCCCGCCATCTCGTGATGGCCATCTTGCCTTTTGGTCACTCAACAGCTGCAATTAGAAATTCAGATTTATATAGGCATTCAACTGGTATGAAATTACGACTTATTTTGCATGCCGCCATTAAATATTTTAACATAGCAATCTCAACGGAAATTAGTATGCGGAGCTCCCGAACTGTTATTACCGATGTATGAACCTAATTATAAGAGGAATGGTCTTAATTTACAATCACCTCTTTAAATGATTTATGAATGGAAGTATTTCGGACGTGTTCATACACCTACCCATTTTTATCGGAATAACTTATCCCGTTGCATTATATCAACCATTGACAGTATACAGCAATAAAATAAATAAATGTTTTGATAGTTCGCGAAAGAAAATAATTTTTATAGGTAAGTTGGTATCATAGATTGCTGATCAGCTGCGGGCTGACTTCTGTGCCCTATTTGTTCATCTTCCTCTTAACGCTTTCTTATATTTGTATTTATTTATTTTTCTAGTAGTAATATTAGGTGGTATACCCGCATACATGTAGAGTCTGCAGAACATCAAAAATGGTACAGTTTTGAGTGGAAAACAGGACGATAATTAAATATGTAAATGTTTGTACATATTTGGAGAGTTGAAATGATTTGTGTAGTACAATAGCGAAATCAAGAAGAAAAATACTTTATTTACTATGGTATTAGATCATGATAGACGAGAGAAAATTAATAGGCATATAACTAAGAGGAAAAGTGAAAATTAAATCGGACTGACAAGCAGATTTTAGCTAAACTGAAACCAGAAAATAAATGGATCTGATGTAAGGTTGGGCATGGATATAAGAGTGAACTTTTGAGGGACTGCTGTTTTAAACGGAAGATGAGAATGATATTATTAAGTATATTATAGTTGAAGTTAGATAGTTTTCTGTAAATATTACAATTAAGAAGTGAATTAAATAATTAGAATTCCTTGAATAAATAAATAGACTTTTGTCATGCAGGAAATTTTATGGCAGATCTATATAATTAATCTGCACTGATTCCAGTAAGCTGATGTTGGATTGAAATTTGATCGATTGGTAAAGTGTCGAGGTGTAGTATAATACGTTTCAGATATTCAATTAGGAAAGATACCTATTTGATTTTTAATCCTTTCTCGCAAGTTTTAAACGAACATAAACATATCGACGCGTCTAAATGAGGATAATAAAACAGCCCGTTAACTGGTGACACATCTCAAAAATCTCCAAGTCAATCAGTGAATTTTTTGCAAAGATAAAAAGCAATCCCATCTGTCGAAAAGCGAAGGAATTGTATTGCACCGACAATTCCTAGGGCCGATAAATCCTCGAGAGTAGGTCTCACCGCGCGGAATGCGAATCGTATGGCCGCTTCCTCTAGGGACTTACAAATGATTTGTTTAAAATTCATGGAACATATTCAAAATGAAGGCTGCCCGATGGGTAAGAACTTAAATTTATTCATAGGATGAAAATTGTTTCGGGTGTTTTTTTTATTTTTTATTTTTTGTTAATTTTATAACAGCGGCTGGGATAACGTGTTTACAGCGCGATGTTTATGGAACAAAGAAAAACGAAAAAAATGTAGTGGCGCGCGGCGATAATTTTGAAATATGGTAGCTGCCCCGTGATTGGTTGATAGCTCGGCCCCCGGCGGTCGCATTGATGACTATCATTACACGACGACTGGCCACAAATAATAATTTATGTTGCATGCGACGGCAGCGCCATTTAGCCGGCAGCCTGTGACTATCGGAGTCGGGTCCGGTCGCTGCGCCATGTGACTATTGGAGCAGCGAGTCCGGGTAAACTTAGTCTAGATCCCTTCCTCGGCGAGACCATGTATATACCAGATATATTCTGGATGCGCTAATGTTATGCAACACTGTATTTGTTCATTACCATAGTCTCCACCCAACCTAGTAACAAACAAAGTTTACTAATAATATACTAATGTTGAAATATGTGTACAAATATTAATATAGACTTTACAGTTCAACGGGGTTTCCGCCTATTACTTTTGAGCCTGCAGCATTTTATTTGTGAGTTCACTTCTTCAGTATCCAAGTTATCACGAGTGGACATTATACGAGATGGTGGGCGGAGGTCGTAACGGAGAAACAAGTCTGATTTTAAAAAATCCAGAGCGAAAGCACAAGAACAAGCGTTGAGGGGTTACACAAACACTCGCGAATAAGGATTGATTTTATATAAACGGAATTAAAATAAATATTGATTATAAGCGTTAGCGGTTAATTAATAAGCGACGGTAGTTAGTCCGTATAAAGTTCCAAGCGAACACTGAACTAGCTGCAGTTGGACACTGTTAAATTACTGCATCTCCATTATTTCTTATGAATAGATTAAGAAAGAAAGATGCGCAGGTTAAATTTTGGTAAATCGCGAATAGTAAGTAGGTATGCATAAGTGAGGCAACAAATTTTACTAACTTAATATAATTTTCAACATTCGCCTCAGCATGGGTGAAGCCCACTGAGGTAAATATTAAAAAACTGATACGTGCATACAATATTTTAAATAAATAAATAAGTAATTAATTTGCTGTAATATATATATATATATATAACACTGTCATAAACGTTATAAACAATTTATTTTTCAACGAGTCAAACTGGTTCTTCTATTCAACCTAAAACTGACTAATATTCCCATCAAGGTACTATTTTATATTTCGGTTCCGTGAAGTTAGAAACGTCATTTTTCTAAAGGTTTATTTTTGTACAATATTTGGTGATTCTATTGGACGTAAAAATTGACATATCAGCCCATTTCCTAATATACATAGATGAACATAGTCCAAAATAATCAATCTTTGGATTATAAATAATGGTTTCAAATTGAAAGTTTCAAAGTGCAAATTGTCTGTTTTAGAAAACGATTTTTAAACACACTACCGCTGTTCCGGCTTTAATATTTAAACTAATTATTAATCACATCATCAACTGTGTATATTTGTTAGCCAAGACAAATTTTTATTTTACATAGGACAACTCGACACAAACCGCCAAGATTGTAATTATTTTCTTCATTTAACAGTTCCTACTCGTAGATAGCATACACCTAGTAGGAAACTCTTACTCTGATATATTGAACTGTCCGCTAACTGGATACAGTGAAGTTATTAAGTTATTATTGGAGTTACTTTTTGAACTTGATCTTATGTATTTGTTACAGGACAAATATCGTGTATCTATTGCTTTTATTTATGTATTTTACGTTAACATTTTATGCGTAAACTAATTTTATATTACGTTCAGAATATACCTTTATAATAATATTACGCTTCTCCTTTCATATTTATGACATTCTGGACGTCTAGGATGCAGTGTCATTATAGCTGTATAATGTTTGATTAAACGGCCAGGTCTATGAACAGGGCAAAAAAGAACGTGTTTTTAATATCACTAAGTTAAGATTACTTCAATATATATTTTTAAATATTTTCAATAACAGTACGTAAATATATATCCACGAAATCGTATTATGGCTGGCAAATATATTGAGCATTTGTCATTCTGTCATCTCATCTATGTCTCATGGTCATATCGCGTCGCACTCTATGGTCATAGTTTTTTATCTATGATAGAACTGTCAAATTATGACATAAATGTTTTGCTCGTATTTTTCAAGAATGTTTTTAAGTGGATATATATATTTCAAATATAATACGTAATATACTATAATATATTATATAGGTTCAAATGCCGTCAATTTATTTAATAAAATCCCAATACCCTTTACGTAGGGAAATTGATTTCATTTCATCGGAATAAAGTGTCAATTTCCTTTGATATGTAGACACCATACATTTTTCAAAATACTAATAAACAAGTCTATTGTCAGAAATTTGAAAATTGGAACATTCAAACATATTATTAGTGGGTAATTATTTAAATTATAACATTTTTCACAGAAACCATCCCATGCAGACCATTCGCACCCGTTCCAGGACGGGTTTTAAACATTAGTAAATAAATATCAATGAAAAATTACATTCATAAAACGGGGACTATACTCGTACTTCGAAACTGGGAAACGAACAAATTGTGAAGTCTAAAATATAATTTTACATTTTTAAAGTCGAAGTATGTTTGTACAAGGATTATAAAATTATCCAAGTACAAAAATTCCCGGTTAAATTATGTCATCTTTTTTTCCCTTAACTCGCCACATTTAATCTATGTAATAGCAAATTTTTTGAACGACAATGGTATTTACTTGTAATGTACTTTTTTCTATAAAATAAAGTTTAAATTTGATTAATGGCACAAATCACTCTTGAGGGGTTGATTGCCTATTTAAAAGAAGAAGATTACTTAAAACATGAAATTAAACAGAGGACGAATATAATGATTTAACAGTGTGTACTAACAACTTACCGCCCTTTTATTACAACCCAAAATGTATATACTACAATATTTATATATTTATCTCCGGAATATTGAAAACTTCAGCTAATGGTGATGAAAAGGTGACCACTGTACGGCCACGACCAGTGTTTCCGGAATTGATTAAACAGGAAAATGAAAATCATATTAGATTAATTTCCATTTAAGCCATTTAATGTTGGTATGTTGGCTTAATATTCAAAGCAAAAATTATGATTCAACTTGTTCAAGCCAACTGGGGATTCAAACTAACGCTCCCAGACCAAAAGTCAGACGACTTAACCGGATCAGACACGACCGGTGATGCGAGATGCATTAAGTTGATGCATAATTATCCACCGTTTTCTTCGTGACTTTTTTCGCCACTGCTACTGATGAAGTGACAATCATGAGCATCATAAATGGCGAATCCCGGACGGAAATGGCCAAAGGCTGTATACAACATCAACAGCGACGTGTACCTGATCCAACTTGATCGCCTTTATACTGTCATTTAGCTGAAAAGACCGCGCATAAAGAATCAAATCATTTTCCACAACAACAGTGCTCGCTCTCATGTCGAATGCCTTGTGATCGAATCCATCGCTGGCGAGAGATGGGATTTGCTACCCCATCCAATCTACTCTCCCACCATGGCCTCCACGGACTACCACATCAACTGCTCTCTGAAAAATTGGCAGGTTTCTTCGCCCACTGAATCGACCGTTTTCCAAGCAAATGGGAAGCAGTAATTGACGTTAATAGTGACAATGCTTGCGGATAATACGTTTTGAGTTTATTTTCGTTTTTGATTATGCTATAATATAATTTGTACGATATAATAATAACAATACATAATAATTTAAAAAATCGGTGGATAATTATGCATCAACCTAATATTTATTATAAAATTGTAATCCTCAGAGGACGTGACTGTTTTGGGGTAACGTATTATACAATACGATATAAGCTTAATGCTACTAAAAATCCGTCATTAAACTACTACAACAGGAAAGTCATAACTCCCAGTCCTCGCACACCATGAAATCTCAACAACTGACAAACACAGTACAATTACATACACATTTTTAGTGTCATCAATTTCACTAAATTAAAAATGCATACAGGACAGGATGTGATATTAAAAAAAAAAAACAATATATTTTGAAGATATTCACTGCAAAGACCGTATTGCCACGACAGGGTATTTACGAAATGATGCGCGCGCCATGTATTGGACGATTTCAATTTAATTAAAAGGCATTGAAATAATAATGAACAAGAACTACAGAATCTGGTGAGTAGAATGTACGATGTATGCAAGAAAAGCGACCTCATGATGAATGTTAACAAGTCGAAAGTGATAGTATTCGAGAAGGAGGAAAACAAGACACCGTGCTAAATACTTGTAGGTAATGAATGTTCGGAACAAGTAGACGAGTTTGTATATTTGCGAAGTATGTTTGATAGAAACGGAAAGGTAGAGAATGATATCGAAAGGAGCGTGACCGCAGGAAATAAAGTGAACGGCGCTTTGAATGGAATTATACCTAACGGGAATTGGTCAACCGAGGCAAAACTAGCGGTGCTCAATGGAATCCTGGTACCGACACTGATGTATGGAAGTGAGGCCTGGAGCTGACAGAAAAGGAACGAAAGTAGACTGAATGCAGTGGAAATGAGATCACTTAGGCGTATTTATAGCAAATCTATTTATGACAGAGTAAATATAGAAGAAATAAGGAAAGAATGTAAAGCTGATATTAGTATAGTGAGCAAGATTAAGAAAAGATCACTTGGGTGGTTTGATCATATGGAACGGATGAATAAGGAGAGAATGGTAAGAAAGATATATGACACAAGTGTTGATGGCACCAGAAATAGAGGGCGTCCGCGGAAGACTTGGCACGACCTGGTAAACCAGATAATGGAGGATGGTTCTGTTAGAAGCCTCAACAATCGGCGAGCTTGTATGAGAAGATGTATGAATGTGGATGAGGCGAGAATTGTGTGTCAGGACAGAATAGTGTGGCGCTCTATCCCCTCTGATGATGAATGATGGTAAGTGAGTAAGTAAGTAAGAAATAATAATTATAAATAATCTGGGCTCTACAAGTCCATTAAGGATCTGGTTTAAAACTGACGTGTTGAGGAATAAGATTCGTACAAACGGTCCCGCTAAGTATATATTTAATACATATTTATAAATATAATTCTTAAGGAGAACACATTCTTATTATGACAATGTAATTATTCAGAACGTAGGTATGTGACGTTTTAAATAGTAATTTAATAAATTAATTATAAATATATTAAATTAGTATTTAAAATATAGTTCTCACCGTTCATGCCATGCGAACGTAAGCAATATACTCATGTATTTCATATAAATTGATTATATAATGAACACATTCTTATTGTGAAGTTGTAATTATTCAGAACAGACGGTCTGTGATATTTTAAATATGAATTAAATATATTAATTAGAAAGATATACATATAAAATCAATTGATTATATAATCTCCGGCACTTTGTCACTTAACTGTATATGTAAAAGTATTGCTCTCTGGACGTTACATTTATCTAAATTAATTAATCAACTGAGCTCTGCGGGTCTAACCTAAGTAGGTACCTGCTTCTCATGTTTTCATTAATAATTTAATTCAATGCCAGAAGGTAGGAAATATGATTTTTTTCTTGTTATTTTTGTTTATATTTTTTACCCAGTTTTACAATATTTTCCGATATCTTGCAGCCATATTCGAATGACCAGTGAGTTAAAATAGCTCAGAAAACTCGATACATAAATTCTGAATAGCAATGACTACCTGAGAACACATCTGAATTTTGTTTTGCCTTACAAGTATAACCTAAAATATGATGTCATTCATTATTCCTCATTTTAAACACAATATTTTTTATTGATATTAAAAATAATATACATTAATACATATATTACATATTAATATTATTAAACAATTTAATTGTACCTACAACTCGAATTTTTTTTTTGTTTAAAAATCATTCGTTATTAATTAGTGTTTTTTGTCAGAAATATGAAAAAATATTTCAAGGTTATTGAAATATTCTAATGGTTTGTAAATCCGAATAATTAAATGTTTTGGTAAATCAACATAACATTGATTCTATAAGTAGTAATTCCCCAGATTTTCCAATCCTTCAATCAGATTTTCCGAATATTTGTTAATGAGAAGCTGCTGGAAAATGTCGCTAGAGGGAAAAAGCGAAAATTTTATTTTCTGATAATAATTTTAATTTCTTGCAAAATAAAATTTGTGCACAAAATAAATATTTTAAATTAATAACAATAAATTTAGTAACAGAGACGCCACTTAGCAGCGCTCTGTCTAAGCTTCTTGAGCGATATGGTTATAAAACAGGAATCCCCTTGACCTACTTAGCAAGCCGTGTTCCACTATCGGCCGCTACGCAGAGTGAGTCTACCGCACATGCGCCAAATACGAATCACTCGCGCACATGCGCATTGGCGTAGTTTTACTCAATCGATGTATGAAATGTGTAAACATAACTTGACATAACCTCTCGTTGTCTAATCTGACAGTCAATTATGCGATGGTTGTCGCTTATCGCTGACACGTCAACCTGTGAGAACTAAAAGCGGAATAATGTTCATGTTGAATAGATGTTACGGCTTGGCACGTCAGTGTCATTCAGTTTATCCCGCGTGCAGTCAGTTCATTCCCGAAAATAGACATGGCATCCGTGGAGTATGTTCGATTCCAAATACCAAGCCGGCCTGGGATAGAGCAGTGAGTGAGGCGGAAAAAATTGTTGGTTATCCTCCCTCTTTTGCTAATTTAAGATGGCTTTTAAGTGATGAGATTGCGAATGTAGCCGTCCACCTGCGAAAACTGGCGAGTATGACTTTATGTAACTCTTACCGTACATACAACGGTAGATATCTATAGTGACAACGGTAAAAACACTACAAAACAAAATCATATACATTATATTATAAATTACTTTTTTAAGTAAGATTAGGATTTAAATCGCATTAAAAAAAAAATTATTAGTATTTCTGAATCATTTCCTGAGATAAAGGATATTTTTAAAAATTCTTAGTAGATATGTAAGATTTTCGTTGCTATTAATTTATATTTTTATATATTAAAATACGTAATGTATTGTATTATTATAATACTATAATCCACCAATAATGACAGAAAAATTAATATTTTTTAAGATAATATAATTACAGTAGAAGCCCATTAGTCCGGCATCCAACAGTCCGGAATGCCCGATAGTCCGGCATCGCTCCGGAAAATTGTAAAAATGTTGGTTTTCTCCAAAAGTGTGTCTTCAAAGCAAATAGTAAAAACGCTCGAGAGCTATTCGGAAGAATTCGGGGTAGTTCGGGATCATGCGGAAGCGCTCGGTATTGTTCGGAAACAATTAGCGGCCGGCTAGTCTCAGCTGTTACAACAAATTCAGGTGCAGTGCAGCTCCGTTAATCAATCACGAAGCGTCTTCGCCATTTTTTGTGCGTTGTTGTTTTGTGTCCTTTCACATCGCAGTAAACGTAACTTTTGAAACTGTTCATAAAAAAAGTGAGTTTCGTTTTAACTGTACAGTGACCATGTTTTCAAAACCTAAGCCTTCAAGTTCAAAAGGAGAGAAACGAAAACACGTAACACTGACTCTCAATCAGAAACTAGAAATCATCAAACGGCTAGAAAAATGCGAGAATAGAAATGTTTTAATGAATGAGTTTAATATTGGCTCATCAACTATTTATGACATTAAAAAACAAAAAGATGAACTAATGAAGTTTGCTTCTCAATCGGTAACAACTGAAAAATTGGCTTCTAGACAAACATTAAAAAAACCAAAACTGGAACAGCTAGATAGTGTATTGTTCAATTGGTTTAGTGCAGTACGTTCTGAAGGAAAGCCGGTAACAGGGCCAATGATTGTTGAAAAGGCAAAGAAATTCGGCCAAGATTTAGGAGTTGCTGAAAGTGAATGTAATTATTCTGATGGTTGGCTCAGAAACTTTAAGTTTCGGCATGGAATTCGAAGACTTGATGTAACTGGAGAAACACTTTCAGCAAACCAAAACTCTGCAGAAAAATACAAAGACGAGTTTGAGAAAATCGTGGCTGATAATGATTTAACACCTGAACAGATTTACAATGCTGATGAAACAGGGCTATTGTGGCGATGTTTACCAACATCTACACTAGCTGGGGGAGGAGAAAAAGCAGCCAAGGGTTTTAAAAAAAACAAAGACAGATTAACCGTTTTGCTATGTGCGTCTGGAAACCACCGAGTGACCCCTTTTGTGATAGGTAAATCTGCAAAACCCAGGGCTTTTAAGAATGTTACACACTTGCCTGTCCGACTCGATGCTCAATCAAATGCGTGGATGACTGCCGCCCTCTTTAAAGAGTGGTTTTTTCACCACTTTGTGCCTGAGGTCAAGGAATCCTTCAAGGGCCTTGGTCTACCAGAAGATACTAAAGCCATCCTTCTTTTGGACAATTGCAAAGCCCATCCGCCAGAAGATGAGTTAGTTTCTGAAAATATTGTTGCTACTCTGCTCCCACTTAACGTAACATCTTTGATTCAACCCATGGACCAAGGGGTTATTCAAAATTTTAAATGCTTTTATAGAAGGTCTTTTATTCAAGGCCTGTTAAATGCCGACTGTGACGTGACTGATTTTCAAAAAAAGTTTACAGTAAAAGATGCCGTCTATGCTATTGCACTGTCTTGGAACCAGGTAAAAAATACAATACTCCAAAAATACTGGAGAAAACTTTGGCCAGCTGCAAACCCTGCATCTGACCTAACTCTACAGACTGATGATGAAGAAAACCATCAAGACGCTCTGACCAAAGTTTTGGATGTCGTTAGAAGTGCTGACAATCCCTTGAAAAACCTGCCTGAAGATGAGGTAGAGGAGTGGCTTCTAATCGACGAGAATGAGCCTGTTGAACAAGAACTAACCGATGAGGACATTATCAACATTGTAGTAAACCCTCAGCCTACTCAAAATCTTGAAGAAAGTGACTCAGATGCCGAAACGGAAGAAAAGGAAAAAATCAGCTGGGCAGAAGCTGCAGAATCACTAAATAAGTTTATCTCTTTTGCTGGGGCTAGTACTAGCTACAGTGCTTCAGAAATTATTGATTTCCATATCATTAGAAATGAATTTTATACTAAACGCCAAAAGTCAAGAAAACAAAAAGACATTCGTGACTTTTTAAAATCTAAGTGAAATATGTTTTACAGTACGTGTACATACATTATATGAAATGTAAAATAAACTTTGTTGTATGTATTTGCATACTGTATTTGTAGTTTAATTATTAACCTAATTGTTCTTATAATTACCGCCCAATAATCCGGCACGTTCGGTAGTCCGGCACCGAGCCGGTCCCGAACGTGCCGGATTATCAGACTTCTACTGTATATCAAATTTACTTTGTTTGACGTAATAACTATATAGGTACAATCCTATTACAAGTTATAGAATTGACATCTTGTTTATTTTATGTTGTTATGCGACACGGACAGACGAACGGACGGAAATCATAGATGTAGATTATCTAAATTCGATTTACTATATTTTAACCATTGTGATTAGATACAAATGAATCTGTTTTAATTTGTCTGTAAAAATTTCTCAGAAACTCGTAAATATTTAAATTTTTTACTTAATTTCTAAAACTTTATTTCTGCAGGTCGGTAGTAATCATCCCATTCTAAAAACTGCTAAACATCTTCTATACGATGACAAAAATAATACGCAGGCTTGGGGACTCCTCATTTTACTTTTCTCTAAAGCAGCTGGCTACCCTAGCACCGCGAACCACTTGAACCAAATCACGGACGGAGATTTACTCCACACCCAAAGGATGATAGCGGAAATAATTGAAATGATCCGAACAGGTCATCTGGTGCACAAGGGGTTGATCAACTTCTCACTCCAAGAATACTCAGATAATAGAGACAATCTAAATTTCGGAAATAAAGTAGCACTCCTTACAGGAGACTATTTACTGATCACAGCCAACGGAATGCTTTCTAAACTCCGCAATCAGCATCTTTCAGAGTTGGTGTCGTCAGCTTTGAGAGATCTCACAGATGGGGAATTCTTCGGAGAACGAGACCCCCAAAACTTACCAATACCATCCAAACCAGAAAAACAAATAGACTTCACCATAGAAATTAAAAATGATCTGAAAACCCGGGAAATCATCGGATATGGGAGAAAGTTTGACGCACTAGACGTGGCTGATTGCGCCGGCAATCCTGTTAGAGAGTGGACCTTGAGGAATACCCTCGGCGGAGGCAGCTTGTTGGGTGCGGGCTGTCAGAGTGTCCTTCACCTTGCGGGGCACGATCAAAACTTTCAGGATTTGGGCTTCTTGTTCGGCTGCCATACAGCCTTGGCTTGGCAGGCGTCTTACGAACACAGCCTCTTCGCTGCCCCGAACCCGGAACCTTTTCCGCTGGTATGCGCTCCTGTTCTGTTTGCCATGCACGAAGATAATTCAATTTACGAAAACATCGCCCGCTCGAAGGAGGGTGTTAATAAGGTGAATTACGAGGACTTGAGTGTGGCGGTCCATAAAAGTTCGGCAATCAAAAATACTGTCAAACTTTTCCACGAACATTGCTACGCGGCTAATAGTATTTTGGAAGACTTTCCCGATTCCAAAGCCACTAACGCATTAAGAAATATTATATTATCCATGAGTGTATATTAAATATTAACTATTATATGTTTTTTATACTGATTTAGTAATAATAATATATATTTATTTATAAACACAGCCGCACCGTAGCATATCATAACTTTGTCAAATAAAAGAATGTTGGGTCGAGTGAATAAAACAAAGCAAAATCTTTTTACAGTTATACAAAATGAAAATTAATAATATTAATATCTAAATACATTATATACAAAAGCATAATAAATGATTCGTTTTTAATTACTTGTACCTACATGCAATTTATGTTTTTTAATTTAGTATATTTTTAGCATTAATTAAACTTTTTTTATTTAATGTGTTAATTCATAAACCTATCAACATCTTTTCAATCCTTTACGAACTTTTATTATTTATTTGTAAAATGTAATTTTATATTTAAATTTACAGTAGACTCTTAATTATCCGGGACGAAAATAGGATATATAAAATTGATAATTTAAAACACGAGTTTAACCCTTTCTAATATGAATTATTAAATTGAACTGCTTACATCTCTTATGCGACTTACTCATAGATTAGACACATACAGCTTGAACATTTTCGGCTTATGTTTTTAATCTGTGTCTACTCCTAAAATATTGTCAATCGGTATGTAAAAGACCTAGTCCACGATATTGTATAGGTGGGGGTACCTGACTAAATTACGAGTCGAAAATGTTCAGGAATATGTGCCTAATCTCAACCATGTCAGAGATATACGCATTTCAACAAAAATCGTAATTATACGATTATTTCGATCAATCGAAATATTGTATTGCTTCTAAATTATATACTGAATACAATAAATTAAAGCTCATCGAACTTCGAGCGACCAGACTATTTTATGTTAGATGATTTAGGGCCTGAAGCAAAGATATAGATGAATAATGTGTAAATTTCTCAAATATTTATTTCGAAGTACGTAAACATAAAGCTTAACAAAATTCTGTAAAAATTTCAAACAATAATATTATCTGTAACGGTGCAAAATGTACACGTATTCCTTAAACATTTTCGACTCGTTATTTAGTCATGAAATATTATGGACCTGGTCTGTTAAACCCTGTATATATATAATTAAAAGAGTTCGATTTATTTTTAAAATATTTGTATTGTTAAAATAATATGAAAATAGTGATGGTTTATATTATTGTTAGACTGTGCATGCATAATTAATGTGTCAATCGTTATATCGCTACCTATACGAGACGCTAATTTTAAAAAATATCTAATGTTTTATATACACAACGTAGCTATAATTTTTAAATGCATATGACGCAGTTGTCTTCAATAAAAAAATAAACAGTTTCATCAAATACCTTGTTTTATTTACACTATTTTTTGTGGTTTGTTTTACAGTCTACCGTATTTGCTAACTATGGATAAAAAACATATGAATGTGAAAATGTTATGATCAAACACCAGCTGTCTTAGTGAATGTGTAATTCATTTGGTAAAATACAGAAATTCATAATGACCATAACATGGGAAATTTTCGGGAAATTTAAATTTTCTAATAGATTTTTTCATTATTAAACCATTTATTATGCTTATTATGTTGCGATGATTGAAACATATATTAAATACTAATTTAATGTATTAATTATAAATATATACATATAAAATCAATTTTGTCGAAAAATATTGTTTTTGCGCTATATATCCGGGGAAAGTATACTACCAATTGTGTTATAGCGCCAGTATTTTTCATGGCAAATTTTCGAATTTTTCAAATGAATACATCTGTCGTTCCATTATTTGAAAGCCATCTACATTGTTTTTACGGAATCTCAAATACCTTTGAGTAAACCGACTGCAGACGCCAGAATTATCAATTCATTTTTATTAAATTTTGGACACATTGATACAACTTATTATTACGAGTATTATTATTATTGCGAAGTTGTAATTATTCAATAATAATTACTATTTCACAATAAGAATGTGTTCCCTTAATAATGAAACATATATTAATTATTGTTTATGTTATATCTGCACAACATTTATTATTAACATTAAATACATTTATTAAAGGAGTTTAAGGGCGTGCTTTCAAAAATAGTTCATATTTTCACTTTTTTACGAAAATGTGGGTTTTTATTATTCATTTATATCAGAACTTATACTCTAGATTTGACATTTTTTAAAACTATTACTTAGATACGACCTTTACTATAAAACTACTAAACTGAATGTTATTTGTCATAATTAAGAAAATACAAGCATTATAAGAGAGACCGCGACCATTAAAGTCATTTTCAGCGTGCCATAAAATTGCATCAATATAGAAAATTCTTACATATACGATATATATTTTTTTATAATCTCGAAGCCGAGACAAATCTGTGTTGAAACAAACTTAATAGAGTTATAAACCGTTGCATTATGTTGTGCATGCACATAATTGATTTCGAGTACTCTATTCCACGCCGATGAACGAGATTAATTAATCAATTAATCGAAAGATGTGACCGAATGCAAATTTCCCCAACTGAAGCGTAAAATTGTTGTCTCGTTAAATTGTGTAATTTGAGCGTCGAATTTGCACGAAGCAGTCATTTTAAAATAATGCCTTTAATTCGAAATTAAATGTTTACACTTTATAAGTGTTTATTTTCTCTGTTATGAATATTATTTATCTTGCTTTAAATTATTTGATTTTTTATTCGCTCGTTTATTACATACGCAATACACGAGGTAAGTATACCAAGACATGCCGTAAAGGGTTTAACATTTTCACTTTCTTTTTCTCTTTTATTTTTTTCATGACTGTACTGACAGTGCCAAACGGTTATATCGGCTATAAAATTGCCTCCCACTTTTACACTATCTTCAAACTATGTTACTTTTTATCATTTCACTTCCATTGGCCCTTTTATTGCGGGGAAATTACAGACTTAGTAAAACAACAGTAAACAGTAACTTAGTGTAACACTCAAAAACGCATCGTGGGTCCGCGTTGTAACAAATACGCGTTCATCGAACTAGCGTTAAGCGGGGGTCACCTGTATACAAGTCACTTGCCTTACACTCACTTTTGAAAACACACGAGTGCATATGGGGTAAAAAAATGATAATTTATTTATAACATTCGAAAAAACAGTAACCATATGTTTACGTACAATCAAGGGTCTATACTGAATATTTTATAGCTTATCTTGTGAGCTCAACTACTAAATTACAAACACTACAAAGCTAAATACAAAAAAAAAAAATCTGAGAAGTTAGATAGAATTATATACATTTCGTCAGAATATTAGCATAATGAGAGTTCGTTAGTGTTGTATAATATGACGATGCCCAGGGGGTGCCAGTTAAGATTCCTGCTCGACTCAGAACTACTTTTTTACATTCTCTATGGTGTTATTCTTATTTCAAACGATGTTCCCGCCAATCGGCGGAGGCCCGCCATTCTCCAGTCACGCCCTCACAATGTTTTATTACTTTGAGACACGTGATGTCTAAAAAGTCGCGGCGGTTAATAAAGTCCTCGGGACTTACAACCCTTTGGAAGTGACGTACAGGTAGCGTAATTTAAAATTCTCGGTTAGATTCGAACCTCCGTACCCGCAGGTTTGACTGCCGAGTCGCCTTGAAATGAAATTGAGTGTTGTAGTATCACACAAGCGTCAACTTAATATATGATAATTGCGTTAACGTGAGCTTCTAGTAAACACTTTTTTTAAACATAGATACCCACGTTTTATTATAATTATATTTTATTAAAATTATTAATAAAACATTTACATCTATGACCTTCGAAATATTATATTAATCTGGTAATTGTTATAGATGCGAACATTAAAATCAAAAAAAATATTTTGTGAAAACTGTCATAATTCTGTAATAAATTATTTCCATCCATTGCCGTAAAAAAATTTTTACTGATTTCATAAATAATCCAAAGCTTAAAATGAGAAATTATTTGATATAGACAATTAGCTGATGCATTTTAAATTAAAATTTTCACCCCTACATAATAAATCAAGCGAAAAAGCATTGTGACACTGTCATTACTTCCTGATCACTCGGTAATAGAATTATGCCTCTGTAAATAAAACTAAATGAATTATGCAGACAGCGCGGATTCTGTTTTCCACTCTCCTATTATATGATGTTAGTCATATCTCAATAAAATTCAATTAAATACGTTAATTATTAATACACATCTATACAACAGACATTTCGAATTCGAATTGACATTGACCACAGGCATTAAAAGTGTGAAAAATCATTGCAAAATTAAATTAATGTAATATTCATCTTATAATTCTTAAAACAAACTTGAACGCTTATGCTATTATGGTAAATATTATTATAATGTGCAAAAATAAAAGTTGACTAGGGCGTTACGTCAAAATCAAATGAAATCATTTTCCCGAAACGGACGCAGAAAGCGCGCGCAACTTTCAAGAAACCTTATCGATATCGATCAAGAAATTCGACAAACTTTAAACAGATTGTATTAATTATTATTAACTATTTTTACTCAAACTAATACCTGAACATTAACCATTTTAACCAGTGGCGTAACTACAAAAATTGGGCCCCAATGCAAAATGGAATTAAAAACAATATCGGGGCCCCTGTATATGTATTGTACGAATGTACGAATGTACGAACGCATGTACGAATAAGAATATTAAGCGCTGTGTAGTTTTACTCATTAAATAGTCAAATTGATTTCTTGTCTCCTATAATTTTACACTACATATAAAAAAAATATCAAAATTATAAATGGCATTAGTTGAAAAAAATCATTACTTCGCTGTACAGCTACTTTCTCTTTGCGGCGATGGGCTGGTCCTTAACCCGACATACTAGCAGAGTATTGTGTATAACGTATCGAAAACGTTTTTTAATTTGTCGTAATGTGTTGGCTATGTATTGTCGTATTTACGTCCCTGATTGCAATACCATACCTCTAAAATATATTATACAAGTATTCTCAGATTATACAACTCATTTAAGATAAACTTATATGTATATAAATATTTTGCATTGTGTCGATATGTACCAGTGGCGGTCGGTGACTATTTGTAGAGGGGATGCTGGAAAATAAGTGTATACCTACTATCAAATATAACATATAAACGAAGGTTATTAAATGTTTGAATAATTCAAGCCAAACTATCAAAAATGCGTCACATTAAAAAAAATCTCAAAACTATCCGCTCGCGTCGTAATATGTATGCTATTTTGTGCATTATACTCATATGCATTAAAGTAGTTTTTTGTACGTTGTATGCTGTTAACGAATACGTATACAGTATTCGAAGACATTGACAGGCGAAACTTGCGCGAAAGTCGAATACTTTCAAACTTTTTGGATACGGAACGAACGAAAGAATCCACTGTTGCTGGTATGTATACATATTTCGACTCGCTCCATGCGCGCGCCGTGTTATAGTGTGTGTTAGGATTAGTATCTAAAGGACAGGACGAATTTATTTACAGCGGTGCAGTTTTCGACTTGAAACAAAAAGTTCAAAGCTTTTTAACTCAAGATCATAAGGGATGCGGAGCATCCAATGCATGTATGAAGCGACCGCGCCTGGTGTGTACCTCATATTTTTCCAAATAAACAATATATTGATATATTTAGAATATGTCATATTTCCACATCGCAAATGCATTCAGGCTTCATCTCCTTCTACCCCCGCGGTATCAGCGTCCAGTGCTCCATCTGTCAATCCATTCTGAACATCCATTACCGGTCGACAATCAAAACCGTTAGCGTCGTTATTTTATTTATAGTCAACAAATATATCAACGAATTGAATTCCACTCATACACACGGGAACATTAATTATTGATCCATTCAATAAAAGTGAATGAATATTTTACGCTCGCGTCAGTGTCAAGTTTCAAAATGGTGTCATTTAATTCAATCAAAATTGTATAACAACCTGTTGAAATGGAGCCGCGATCGCTTATCAACGTCAAACGTCTGTCAAAAGTTAAAACGTTCCGTGCATTGGAAAAGGCAGACACTCCACACTCCACAGGCATGGGAGCATCCATACGCGGGTCCCAGTTTGTAAGCTATTATTCCATTTGGATATTTTCTATTTTAAGTAATTTTATATAGTACATTTTTTAAAGTATTTATACCTGAGTTTAGTAGCATTGCCAATAATCCATAATATATACAATAGATCCACTAAAATTTCGAGTTTAAAATTTATAATTAGAATATTAATACGTATCTATTTTAATACGATTTTTTTTTTTTTAAGAAAAAACGGCTTTATAAAATAATACTGAGTTGACATCGCATGCTTTTATTTCCACAACTAATATAATATAAGTATATCTGTACGTCTGATGTGACCATAAGATTTTATAGTCACATCACAGAGAAAAAAATATTTTTAAAGACATACAGAAAAAATCTATCTATCGAAAAAATATTTGGCTGCTACCGGGATTCGAACCTGGACCTTCTCCTATCCGAGAAAATACGTTACCATTTTCGCTATATCATTCGAATACGTTTTCGACAAAATTTGAACTTATATTCTGTAATCTTTCCAATAATTGATACATCTATTTTTTCATTTTTAAAACCTATCAACTTTATATTATAATGACGAACGATGTTAAAAATACTACAGAACTATATTAAAAAATTGCAACTTCACAACAAAAATATGTTTTCATTAAATATATTTTTTAACTCATATAGAAGAATCACCGCCCGCAATGTTGGCTTTACTTGTAATACGTAATTTTAATTTAAAATCTATAATTTGTTTACTTATCCAACATAGTGAATTTTATAAATCCTCTTAACAATTTTTTTTTATCTACGCGAATTTATGATTCAGTAGTTTCGTAAAGGCGCGTGGTGGTCACCAAAGCGGCGAAAAAATTAGTTAGCTGTCGTCACATAGCGTCAACATCTTCCGACGCGAATCCGAGACGACTAGTCATTGGTCACAGTATTGGCAGGTTGAACCAGAATACGAAAATTGTTCAAAAAGTCAAATTAGTTTTTCAAAATAAAACGATATATTTTTTAGACAGTTTTGTTATAAAATAATTGAGTCTACTTTTTTTTTTTTTTTAAGTTTTTTGCAAGAATTTTCCTAGACTCGTCAACAATGAGGCGTATTAAAATTTCTCCTATTTTTCTTTGAACTTTGGCCGCTACCAAAACAACCCACGACAGAATTACTCAGAATAATCTTCATTATTACCTAACGACCGTAAAAACTAATATATAATATAAAACACCAAATATGCCTGAGAAAATGTGTATACCTATACATATTAGTTTAGATCATATCGAATAAAACAATTACTTAAATTATCGATAGAATTGGCGTTAACTTTGTAGAGTTTCATCATCAAAACAGATGGATATCATTTTTATTTATTTAATATATAAAAAAATTTAATTAAAAATATTTGTAACAGTACTGTTTGTATGGTTCATAACGGAAAACTCGATAATGAGATGATGGTAGAAAGATCAGATAGTGTACATTTTTAGTTTTTGACGGTTTAACAATTTCAGTTTTACAGTACCAATTCGGTCATAATTCTCCATGTCAGACGATGATTATCTTCAGCACGAGTATGATCAAAACATCATACCGTTAACAGACAGGTAAAGCGAGGTGTCACTGGACTGAACGCCGTAGATATGCAGATTTGATACAATTGTTTATTATGTGTGAAATACTTATATTATAGCATACAGAAAAATATTATAATTAGTTAATATAAATATGTTTCTTGTATTATTAATTAGAGTTACCGTTCTGTCAACCCCGTGAATTCTATAGTTTTAGCTATTTACCAGGGGCGTGCAGTGCATACAAGCAAAAAAGCTGTGCATAATTAAAAATTCTCGGAAACAAATATAAATTAAAGAATTGGATTAACATTAACGAACACATTATTTTGAAATTAGTGCCATCTGTGTACCAGTGGAGATTTTAATTGCTCAGTTCTAAAAACTCACGCCAACTCACCGCTGTACTCATGGCGCTCTTTTTTTATTCGCCACATCGTGCTATTTACATTACTCAGTTCTGTACTCAAGTCACATACATGGCTATTTACTGAATTGAAAATTCCTTTCGGTTGATCCGTTTTGTATGGAGTCGTTACCTATGTTGTTTATTAACAGAATAACATTAGAAAGGGTTACAACTGCATGCAAATTATTGAAGTGTCTACTTCCTCTTTTACTAATTCGCGAATTTTACTATCTTATTGTTTTTAATCTGTTGATTTCACGATTGTTCTTTAAATTTGCTGCTTGGATTGATTTTTGATTTGTGGAAAACAAAAAGCAATTGGCACAACTATTTCCTACGTTAACCTTTAATAAAAATAATTATTTCCTTTAATCATTACGTGAAGTATTTTCAAATAATAAATTAATTATGTCCAGTCATAGAAAGTGTTCTTATAAACGTCCATACATTTTTATATGGGTATGAAAGTATTATTTTACGTTAAAACTTAAACTTCATAAACATTATTAACAGTACTCTAAAATTATAAATAAATACATGATAGTGTCGTATAAACGACGGATTTATTTTGTCCAAAAACGTTGGTTAAACTAAAGTACATATATTATATTACATATATTATATATGATTATATAATATGATTGGTAACAGCATTACCTAAATTTATACCTACTGCACGCCACTGCTATCTATTTCGAAAGCTATACATGTATTAAAAATACATGCTAGCGCACACTAACGACTTTCTGTCGTACGACAGTTCTGTCGTAATGTCGAGGGGCTATAGAAATACATGACACACCCGCAGGCGACTAGATATCTCATAGCCCTCGCCCTCGCGGCAAAACTGTCGCACTACAGAAAGTTATAGGCGTGCGCTGGCTCTTATGGTGTAAATAACATTTTGGGAGCCCCTTGCCTCAAGACAAGTAATATCACAACAAGCGACGAAGACATAGATACACCTGGAGCCTAAAACTCCCGACAAAGGCCGAGCATATACGAAGTAAAGAAGACCCGACGGTAGCCGAGCACAATCGGATCTATGAATTATTTTGGATCTAAAACAATGTTTCTAAACCTTATGTTTTTAATTTTTTTTTTTCTTTCCTTTCCTCGGTGATTTGAGAGCCTTCTGGAATCTGAGCCACTCGCAATTTGCGCGACTTATTCCGCCACTGTTCCCACCACACAATTGATTGATTAATTAATATCCTATTAATTAGTTTTTATCTAATGCAGTGTTTAA
The DNA here is from genome assembly GCA_031772225.1 of Eubasilissa splendida. Taxonomy (NCBI): domain Eukaryota; kingdom Metazoa; phylum Arthropoda; class Insecta; order Trichoptera; family Phryganeidae; genus Eubasilissa; species Eubasilissa splendida. The sequence goes on along the minus strand of CM062861.1, from coordinate 13,985,541 downwards.
ATTTTTGTACAGCTGAATCAGCGAAAACATTCAATTCAAGTCATGAATTATTTGAACACTTCAAACGTCCAACACCAAAGTTTAATTAATAGTACATTTTCTTGATTCTTATCATAAATGGACAACTATCGATGTTATTAATTTTGAGTTCGAAATACCCATTAAAGGAAAGCCGTAGTCGCGGAAGAACGACACAATTCAATGTTTTATTCAATAAACAAGTTTATGCGAGCATGACCCTTAACGCCCAGCGACTTTAATCACAGATCATACATGATTAAAACTTGACCACTAAAAATTTCACAGTGTAACTACATACAAACTTTTTTTTTTACGAACGTTTAGAATTAAATGTAATATGTAGGCACAGCGCCGGCGCTAGACTTTTCGCCGCCATAGGCAAGATAATTTTTTTCCACCCTAGTAAAACTAAGTGATCTAAAAAATAACTTTGTTGATTATGATCAAAGTGGAATAAACTAAAGTAATTTTTAATAATATCTAATAAATATATTAATAATATTAATCACATTAGTAATAAACAAATTTATTATTATTATTATTAGCATAAAAGTATAGGTATAATATATGAAGAAGAAAAAACGTTTTCAAATGACAAAATAGATAGCCCAGATAATCGATTTTGTATCATAAGACAATCTAAGATTTTTTTTCAGTTTAAGACGAGAAATGTTTACAAATCTTTACCACTCCATGAATATGTAAGATAATTATGAAATTGAATGTAATAATTGAATGTAATATTGTTACGTTATAATTCGATAGTTTTTAAATGTTTCTATGTTGCATGTATCGCGATGTCTAATAAATTAAAATAAACTTTTACTAAACAATTTTCAATTATTGTATTGCATCTTCCATTGGGTCGTCGTGTGATCCGTATTAAAATTCCGCTGTCTTTATTTAAATCGCACTGCTCTAATTTGGGTTACAAATAAAAAGTTTTTGCATCTTTTGAACTCTTCATCAGTTCTGAGCATTATTGCATGATTAACAACGGACTCAACTATTTCTGCATTGGATTTACTGCTAACTATACCAATATAAAGGACTGATACAAAAATATATAGTGTTCATGTTGTACAAATGGTGCGAAAACAAATATAATATTTTTATAAATATTTAATTATAATAATTAATATAAATGACCACTGAGAGTTTCATTAAATATACATTAAAAAAAAAATAACTTGACTGACCTCGTATTAAAGTTGTAATAATTGTTGAATTTAGATTTTAGAAGACCGCCAAACAGCTGACTAAAACTTTTCACTGTACCACACAGTGTTCGAAAATGAAAAAATAACTATGAAATATTTCAAAATTACAAAATAATTTGCAAATGCGCAGACGGTGGTTCGATTAAATTGTTTATTTCTTAATTATTGTTTTTTTTTCATTTTTCAATTCATTCAATTTTTTTTTCAATTTTTGTAAAACATTAAAACTTAAAACCGTCCCCATGCCGCCCGCGTGCCACACAGGTTAGGGGCGGCATTTTGTTAGGCCGACATTTTGAAACTTGCTCAACAGCGGCTATTTATCAAGAAACGTTCTGGACACTAGTGTTGACTACTGATAGGAATAACTTTAATCATATTTATTGGATTTACTTTCTTGGATCGTTTATTATTAGATAATTTTTATTACACACTATTATCGTTTTGTAACTTGGAATTTTGTTTTTCAATTTTTATAAAATATGACAGTGCCGTCCCCTTTATTTGGCCGCTACGGGCGGGCGCCTGTGCGTAACGCCGGCACTGTGCAGGTACATGGCCAAAAAATAATATAATTTTTGTGAGGCAGAATCGTGCGAGATAGCGCAGACATTTATCATCGCCAACAATCAATTCTTATTAATACAAACGGATACGAAATATCTTCACTGCCCGCCCCTGTGAACGCTAGTCTCACTTTTTATAAGTAATTTAGAATCAGTTTTTAACGAGTCGTATTAAAGCGTACGCGGTTGTTTCAATCTGATTACTTCACATTTCCGCTATTTGTTTGCAAAATATCAACAAAATTATTTCAGATCATTGATCTTTCTATTCTACGTATTATATGTGTTGCCGTGAGATCCGGTTGGAAATTTTTTTGCGCAAAAATTGAGCAGTTGAGAAGTCGGTAGATCGGGGGTCAAATCCCGTTTGTGGCCATTATTTTAGTTCTATTATCATAGCACAAGAATGGATAGAATAACGATATGAAACATTTTCTACATCATTTTGTTTTAAATCGGAATATTGCAGTGCTGTGGATATACAGGTATCCAACTATTATAATTTAAGAAAAAAATGTTTCAATTTAATTTTTCAGGGCTTTATGCAGTGTCTTTAATTTCGAATATTATACATCAAAATAATTCGATCGTTTATAAAAGATACCATATACGAGTGAATATTATGTTCCAGGCCGATGTTGTTTTTGAATAAATAGAAAATAAAACACATTTTTTTTATTTGGTTTTTATTTATTAATTACTTGGTTTATTACAATTATGTATAAAAATTATTTTTGCCAAGTGGCCGCATCTGGCAGTAGCAAAAATGCGTGCTCATTCTCGCATACTTTGCTTGTTATTTCAATTTCATTTCGAATATTATCCTGTAGCATCAGAATAGTTGTTGGCTTATTGGCATAGATCTTTCCTAGTCGGAAGCAGTCAAATCAGGTAATCGATGAGGCCAGTCTATATCACAACTACTCGACATTATGCGGCCGGAAAAAATTTCAAGCATATTTCGGGCTGTGTGTGAGGTGGCACCGTTCTTATGAAACCACATGTGTTACAGATACAATCGACCCAATGTGGCCGCCAAGAAAGTATCCAACATCTGACGGTAGCGATCACCATCAATACCATTATTATTTAAATAAAATGTTTTAATGAATTCAACACGTTGTTGAGATATTAGATATTTCATAAAAAAATGTAATGAACTACTCTTTATGACTATTAAATATAAACTAACAAATATTTTCCAAACCAAAGTGGCGACTAAACAAAATCGGCCTGTAACATAATATTCACCCTGTAGTATACATAATAAAAGACTGCGAGAGTTATGCCGCGTGCACATCGCATGCCACCTAAAAGATTGTTAAATTTTATTGAAGAATTGAGCTAAAGCATGAAATAATATGCATCTTTAGTGTCTAATTATTCATATATTGTTATTTAATTGAGTAAAAAAAATTGAAGCAAATATCATTTGCGGATCGTGTTTATCAAAATCAATTATTAAATTATTAAATCTACCGTATAAAGAGTTTTATACCCATTCATCAGCTTTCCTCGCGCTTGAATCGGGCGCCTGAGTTTTTATTATAGTTAACCAGTTTTTGTCTTTATTTAGTAATTCGGTACACTTTTAGAAGTTTAAAACCTCCAGTACTTACTTAAAAAACGCGCCTCGCAGAAGGCAGCATAAACGAAGGTAGAAAGAGAGGGCGAAGGTAGTATTGCACATGATGAATAAGCATTTAATATAAGATACATAAATATTAGTTGGAAAACCAACATTCGACAAAAAACGGCACGTGAAGAAGAAGAAAAATAATGGATTAATAATTGATCATGTTAAGCCTCTTAATCGTTCCAAATTATGTAGAATTATTATACATCATTTTGAAAATAAAACAGACATGTTTTTATGAACGCGAAACGCCATTGCTCAAATGTGCTAACGTGTAGTACATATAACTTTCCGTTTTTGTAAATATCTTTGAAAGTAAGCGCGTTCGTACCGCATGAATTATATCTTCAATGATGTCACCGGTGTTGTAAACAATTTGTTCATTTATAACATTAAAAAGGCTACGAGCTAACTGTTTAAACGAGGAGTGGGGAAACGGGATGCAGGAAGGGTGATAGGAACTCGTTATAGGAACAAAACAATAAGGGCTCAAGGACCAACAAAGAAACGCGACTTACCTAAATTTTCTCTGCTGTAGCCACAGCAACTACTTCGTCGATTCACACGAAGCATTCCGAACACAATAGTAGTATCGGCACGCGCCGCGAGAAAACCGAAACACACAATAGCTAGTGTAACTGTTCAATCAGACCAGTGTAACGAGCACATAGCAGGATGTTGATACTTCTTGACAGTTCACAAGTTTTAGATCACACACAGAAAAAGTCGTGCTCTGTGGTAAGGGTGAAGCGAGGGGGAGGAACAGATAGGTATAGTAAGCTTAATGGAGCATCCACACGCGTACGGCGAGCGGCAATCTGGTGCTGTCATAATCACTGATCACTAACAATTTAAACAATCATAATTTACAATTGCTTGTTAATTTTGATTTATTTCCTATATTATCCTTGAAATTGCGTTTTCATAATCATAAAAGCCATCACTTCTGTGTTTCGTCGCATCAATGGGCTAATTCAAATTCTGCATTAAGATAAAGGTGTGATATTATTGTCTCGGTTAAAAGCTTTTTTATTGCGCGAACCAATAAAGATAATATTAAAATCATTCACACGCTCTCCTCTCAGTAATCAATGCTACGTCAAATAAAAGATAATATTCCCGGTGCGTTTAACAAGATTTCAATTCGATCAGAAATTATCGCTGAACGTAAAAATATCGCAAATTATATTAATTCCGATTGGTTTCGCCTTTCTATGACGGCTTTAGCGGATCGCTTATCTTATCCCGCTCGCTCGCATAACTAAAGGGGGAAAAAAGACTGTCGTAAAAGTATTTCTGAAGCCCATGACGGGTGGGACATATGATAAAAGTGAATGCATTTAAACCCATTTATGGAGAAAAGTCTCCCGACTGCATTAATGCCGCCATCAGACAACCGTGAAGCACCTACATACAATTCCAAAAGTTATGCTTAAGAGGATCATTGGATTCATACTTAAATATGGTAAATCTCCAGCCGAATGGACCATAATCCTTGTAAGAAATTACTCCGAAATGGCACAAGGTGGGGTTCTTCAACAGTGGCTTGAAAATAAGGAAAACTTTATTGAAGCATCTTCGGAAACATTTTTTTTTATCTAACGCTACCACCAATACAAGTATATTTACTTGTATTATATGATATATAGACAGGCAATAGCGCAATTATTTTACTTTTAGAACTATAATTATAGAGGTAGATTTTATGTGTGTGAAGACATATTCTTACTTTTTACTTCTTAATAATATATAAATAGGATTATCTGAATCGAATAAAGCAAGAGAAGAAGAATGACGAATGGTTTACTTTTTTTGTTTTTGAACGGTCGCCATATTGAAAGAAGTTAGCGGATCAGTCTAGTTAATGAACTTAGTCAAGATATCGATCAATTCAGAAAAGTTTGATTGAAATCAGATAAGAAATATGGAAATGTAGTAAAATCCTTTATATTCCATACATATGTATATACATATATAGAGGTACATATATATATATATAATTGAACATTTGTTGTCGCACTTGTTTTTTATGTAGTTGTGCCGAGGTACGAACAACTACAACCGCCCACAGTCGCCACAAAAAATATTTATGTATTTTGAATTATAATTTACGATAGCCACTTTTAGTGCCAAAAATAAAATACTATATATTCGCACGGGTGGCCGAAGTGTGACCAAATCGCGTGTAGGGTTTGTCGAATATTCGTTTTTTCAGTCACAAAACACTCGTGGTATTAATTGTGTCAAATATCCACGCTCACCGAATTAATTAATTTTTTTTTTAAATATTTTTGTTTTGTGAACGAATTTTTAAAAACGTTTTTTTGATTTTTACTACAATTTTATCCAACCGCCGAGCGGATAAAGTGGAGAATAATTTGAAAAGGATTGGTTTTGCATGTGCAATCACATCCTTGTGTGATACGCTTATTTGGCTTGTTAAGAATATTCACTCACACTTGAATATATTTATAATTTAAGCTCCATTATGAGACATTATAAAACGACACAACCCTGCAATGACTTTCCATTTTTTGTTAGCAGCAAACTTATTTTTACCGCACGCAACAACCATTTTTGAGTGATAAAATAATTTAGATTTAAAACATTTTTTCTATGTGGAAAAAAAAGTTTTTTATCTTGTTTAAATTTATGCTAAAATTAATTTTCAAAAATAAAACATGAAAAAACTCTCTTTCATATTTTCACACCTATGTATGTATGAATATCTTAGCCATGTACCTACTCAATTAGCAACCTCGAGACCATGAAAAAAAACAGGTTTTGTAAAACAAGTACAACAAAAATTATTTTTACTTTTACTGATGAAACATTTGTATGTTGAGTGTGTTTACTGATATCTTTATTTTCCATAATGTTTAATAACTCTTTACTGATTTTATTAAAAATTCTTGACCCAACATCTCTCGTTCTCTCACCGTACACATTGTTCGAGATTGGTACTCTCGTGGTTTGCCCCGAGAATCTGGTAGAATAGCTATGGTGAGAGTCACTATTCATATTTGCAATGTTTATCATCTCTTCTAAAATTATATTATATGTTACTTTTTTGTCAACTGGTAAAATTTCTCATATTGTAAATAATTTTTAATAATCATCTTTATACAAACATTTTGTTTTGGTATCTACTATAAGTTTTAAAAATCTAATTGTAGCTGTTTAATTTTATCAGCATATATGATAACGTTTGGATATGCAACGTGTAAGTGTGATAACGATTGGGTATGTAACGTGTAAGTGTGATATGAATTTGCAGCGTGTAGTGTGATGTATGTATGATAACGTTTGGATATGTAACGTATAGTGTGGTATATGTAGTAATGATAATGTTTGAATATGTAATGTCTAAGTGTGATATATGTATGATAACGCTTGGATATGTAACATTTGAATATGTAATGTAAAAGTGTGATACGTTTGTAATGTGAAATATGTAGTAATGATAATTATTAAGGAGAACACATTCTCATTGTGAAGTTGTAGTTATTCAGAACATAGGTTTGTGATGTTTTAAATACTAATTTAATGTATTAATTATAAATATATACATATAAAATCAATTTTGTCGAAAAATATTGTTTTTGCGCTACCGGGATTCGAACCTGGATCTATTTTAGTAATGATAATGTTTGAATATCTAATGTCTAAGTGTGATGTATGTGTGATAACCCTTGGATATTTAACATTTGAATATGTAATGTAAAAATGTGATAACGTTTGGATATTTGGTCACAACTTTTCAGAAGCAAAGTTGTCGAATATTCTAAACCATTTTTTGGTAACCTTTCCAAAATTAACATATCAGGTATTCTAATACTTGATTATGTTATAAAAATATTACGCAACAAACGGTTCTGCGATTCGGTTTTCAATTTGAATAACTGGTTCGCGTGAACCATTGCGGTGCGGTGTACCCACAGTGGTGTTCCAGTTACTTCATAATGTATTTGGCGATTGGTTCAATGATTCAAAATTTACCCTCTCGCGTTGTTCACCCAAAAGCCTTTACAGTAAATACAGTTAAATCCGCGTATGAAATCACCCACAAAAAGAATAAGACGTCTTTTCTGAACTATTTTAGTGATTCCAGGGTTGGACTGCGCCGCCAGTATCAAAGGCCAGCTCCGGTCATTAAGCGGCCATTTTATGGTTCTCCGGAATGAACCTCGCAACAGGCCCCTTACATATGTGACCACCTCAAAATTTGCATTCGTTACCCTCGGGTTCGAACCCGCACCCCTGCCGATCTGGCCGTGAGAAGCGCACATGATATTATTTCGTTTTAATACTCATTAGTTTTTGGTTTATTTCACTGAGAGTCGCGGCGTGTATTTTATACAAAATTGTTTTTGTATCAGTAATAAGACCATTGCAGTCGGAAAAAATATATATAACGTCATTCCTGTCAACTAAGTATCTTTTCAATCCACATGATCAAATATTAAAAATCTAAATATTTTTTTGTATATATTCACATTAAATATAGTGACATTTTACGTACGATATATCCGTTAATAATGACGGGAAATTAGAAATCATATTTATTTGATAAATCAACGAATCTACTATAGTAAAATAATTTTAATACAAATTAAATTAATCGACTAGAAAGATATACCGAAAAAATCTATCTATTTTGTTGCTACCGGAATTCGAACCTGGACCTCTTCCTTCCGGGGAATCCTTCCTATTCCTCTTTCCGGTTGCAACAAAATATTTGTTTCTGTATATCTTTCTAGTTGATCCATTTGATTTGTATTAATCGCCACAAAACCATTCATAACATAATGTGTTTTAAAAATTATTTTAATATTTAAATTGATATACTCACATTATGCATGAACAGAATTCTTTCGTACTTAATAAAATATTTATATTTAACTAGAAGAGACGGAGATACTGGAGAATTTGGTGATCATGAGGAATGAACAAAGATGATATATAGTTCGATCCCCAATAAGATGGACAAAGTCCGAGACATGTACGGAGCCTCGTTACACGTCGCACTCAACATGGTCCAGGATCGCGAAGAGTGAGACAAGCTGTTGGTGCTTAATCACTTTTCATTTTTTATCTTTTGTATTTTTTTAAATTTAAAATTGTTTCGCACGTTTCTTCCTCTTTCTCGAATACTATCACTTTCCTTGCACACATCGTACATCCTGTTTACTTGACTGCAATCCCATTCGCAATTCGCCATTAATATATATACTCAATATATACAAATGTATACTCGTAAACATGAACTAACGCAAAATTTATTGTCCCAATATTTTCATTTTTGTATCATCCACATGATCACTTCGGTACTACTTACGCGATCAAATAGCTCCGCGACTTTTTTTAAAAATATGACTCGATTGGAACGAAAAATTTAAACGTTGACAATATTATATGCAATAATTTAATTTTCGAAGAGTAAATACTTTTACCCGTTGCATAAATGTGTCATAAACTATCGGATTTATTTTTCCACTAATAATGTGTGTAGAATTCCCCTCGTCCCGCAACTACTAATGTTCCAAACCCCTCTCCTGTATGTACTTCATTCAATGGTCTGTGTCTGTATATAATAAACTGAATACAATCAAATCACAATATTCGCACCCACATTCATACACAATTAACCATGTATAAGTTGAACAACCTATGTGATGCATAATAAATATGTATACCAATTAAAAACTCGTTTTTAACATATATATTTCGGTTCTCTAGTCTCACTGCTCACAACATATCGCAACCGATTGTTTCCTACAAGTTAAACAACATTTAAAACAGTAATTTACATAAATAAGTATCTAAATGATCCGGGTAGTATTTCAGACTCGCTTTACTTTGTTTTCCTATTTTTGTTTAAATTTGTATACAATAATACGTTAGCCAGAGCGCAATAAAAGGATTACGATAATTTTTCACGATAAATATGCACTTTGGATTAAAGCTGCCACCGCCAGGCGGGGAGCGTATAAAAATACGTGACAAGGTCATAAATACGGCGATTCCACAAATTTATTAAGCAAAAGCGTTTCATGCAATATTATGAAAATATCATTTTGTCAAGGAATATGTCAAGAAGATTATGTTCGCCGTGTGCAGAAACAGTTGTTAACAATTTTATAGAAAACGGCGTGAACGCGTATAAGGCATACATAAAATAACATTTATAGCGCTAATGTTTAAAACCCGTCAAAGAAACTAGTCAAAACAACGCTTTTCCTATATATCTTTTTTTTTTCTTCCGTATTAATTGATTTATTTATTATTAATCTAGTGCATACATAAGTATCTATATATCTGTGCTCTAATATCTGATATAAACATACAATTCCCTTTTTACTTTAACTTATCCTATACATACTCGTACATTGTTTAATTGTAATTTATAATTTTTCTCAGATTGTTTTTTTAAAATTAAATTAAACAGCCATAGTATTGGCTTTATTAGAAAGATAATTTTATACCATTAGTGTTTATACATGATTTCGCGCATATAGGCGCCGCGGCTGGCTCGAGTAAAGCGCAATCTGGAAATCCAATTTTCGAACACTTTTTGGAGCAACTGGGACCGTATATCGGTAATAATGCGACGAATGTTGGCTTCCAAGTCGTCTATCGTCTCTGGTTTATCGGCGTAGACTAGCCACTTCACATATCCTTACAGAAAATAATCCAAAGATGTTAAATCACACGATCCTGAAGGCCAATTCACAGGTCTATTACGCGAAATTATGCGCTCATCGAATGTTTCCTTCAATAAATTAATTGCGGCACGCGCTTTGAACGCAGTTCTTCCACATTAATGTCATTCAATTGGGAAACGAAAAAATCAGTAATCGTGGATCTATCTATAGCGCTCTCCATTGACTGTAACGTTCTAGCCGACATCATTTTTGAAAAAACAACACCTTCTTCGGTGCGCACTGTACGACGTATCTGCGGATGCATATTATCAATTAGAGTAAGGTGAGGTGTGAAAACGATGCATAGTTAATCGAATCACTTCCTCGGATGGACGATTATATCGACCGTAAAATGGACGTAGCGTACGGTAAGTTTCGCGAACTGAACCACAATTTTCGAAATAAATTTTGCACAATTTGTCATTATCCTAATTTTCCTAGGAAGGTTTAATGAGGAAGTTTCTTGTTGCTGTACTCATCACAAAGGTTAAATGGCAAGCCGTACCTGAGTTAGTCTTCTCCGCCTTGATTTAATACTGCCAGGAAACTGCTGCCCTCCAGCGGCGGATCTCTCTTGGACCGATTCCTCACCTGCGACCTGTCTGGCAGTTGCACTACCGCCAGCACGGCTCTCAGAATCCCTGGAATACACAAGCCTCCTCACCACATTATTTTATAAGTAAAATTTATTCATGCTCTATATAACACGCACATGTCGAAAAGCAACCCTGACGCTGGACCTAGATAGAAGAGTTTTTTTATTTCCTCGCGATAAATATCCTATAACCACCTAAATCATTACTTTGAATTTGTTAATGATCGTAAAATATGCGGTTTTATTTTTAAACGCTATTAAAAACTTAAACGAGTTATTCTTTTCAATTTCATTGAATAGTATTACGTACTCAAATACAGAATTACATAATAGTAAATCATATAAATATATAACTAAAATAACACACATAAGGAATGCAGATAATATACAGTAATGACAAGATCATATAGATTAGCTATAGCTATATCCCATATATGGGATTAAAAAAATCGTTGTGATCTTTGCTTATACTGAAAATCATTCAACTGCCACATTAGAGAATACGAAAAAAGTGCCACGAAATTTTGAGGATCCGACAATTTTTTTTTTCTTAAATTAGTATTTTTTTCGACGTCAATTAGAGATTAATTTGTTCTCTTAAATTCGACAGTTTTTCTATTCACCTAGCTGATTTACGAAATTCAATTATTAATTTATACGGCACTTTAAAATATTTATCTACTTCAGATTTTTTTTCGTTCTCATTTACTCACTGAAATGTTAATACAACTATTTGTTTGAGAGATTAGATTTGTTGATTTAATTTATTACATTTAGAAGTAATTTATATCGTTTATAACGCTAATATAAAATTGTAAATTATTATTTATCTCAAATGGCATTTTTTTAGTAACAAAGCAATTAAAATATATTATGTTGTATATATGTACAGTAGAAGTCCGATAATCCGGCACGTTCGGGACCGGCTCGGTGCCGGACTACCGAACGTGCCGGATTATTGGGCGGTAATTATAAGAACAATCAGGTTAATAATTAAACTACAAATACAGTATGCAAACACATACAACAAAGTTTATTTTACATTTCATATAATGTATGTACACGTACTGTAAAACATATTTCACTTAGATTTTAAAAAGTCACGAATGTCTTTTTGTTTTCTTGACTTTTGGCGTTTAGTATAAAATTCATTTCTAATGATATGGAAATCAATAATTTCTGAAGCACTGTAGCTAGTACTAGCCCCAGCAAAAGAGATAAACTTATTTAGTGATTCTGCAGCTTCTGCCCAGCTGATTTTTTCCTTTTCTTCCGTTTCGGCATCTGAGTCACTTTCTTCAAGATTTTGAGTAGGCTGAGGGTTTACTACAATGTTGATAATGTCCTCATCGGTTAGTTCTTGTTCAACAGGCTCATTCTCGTCGATTAGAAGCCACTCCTCTACCTCATCTTCAGGCAGGTTTTTCAAGGGATTGTCAGCACTTCTAACGACATCCAAAACTTTGGTCAGAGCGTCTTGATGGTTTTCTTCATCATCAGTCTGTAGAGTTAGGTCAGATGCAGGGTTTGCAGCTGGCCAAAGTTTTCTCCAGTATTTTTGGAGTATTGTATTTTTTACCTGGTTCCAAGACAGTGCAATAGCATATACGGCATCTTTTGCTGTAAACTTTTTTTGAAAATCAGTCACGTATTTTTTACCTGGTTCCAAGATGACGTTAGGTGGGAGCAGAGTAGCAACAATATTTTCAGAAACTAACTCATCTTCTGGCGGATGGGCTTTGCAATTGTCCAAAAGAAGGATGGCTTTAGTATCTTCTGGTAGACCAAGGCCCTCGAAGGATTCCTTGACCTCAGGCACAAAGTGGTGAAAAAACCAGTCTTTAAAGAGGGCGGCAATCATCCACGCATTTGATTGAGCATCGAGTCGGACAGGCAAGTGTGTAACATTCTTAAAAGGTTTTGCAGATTTACCTATCACAAAAGGGGTCACTCGGTGGTTTCCAGACGCACATAGCAAAACGGTTAATCTATCTTTGTTTTTTTTAAAACCCTTGGCTGCTTTTTCTCCTCCCCCAGCTAGTGTAGATGTTGGTAAACATCGCCACAATAGCCCTGTTTCATCAGCATTGTAAATCTGTTCAGGTGTTAAATCATTATCAGCCACGATTTTCTCAAACTCGTCTTTGTATTTTTCTGCAGAGTTTTGGTTTGCTGAAAGTGTTTCTCCAGTTACATCAAGTCTTCGAATTCCATGCCGAAACTTAAAGTTTCTGAGCCAACCATCAGAATAATTACATTCACTTTCAGCAACTCCTAAATCTTGGCCGAATTTCTTTGCCTTTTCAACAATCATTGGCCCTGTTACCGGCTTTCCTTCAGAACGTACTGCACTAAACCAATTGAACAATACACTATCTAGCTGTTCCAGTTTTGGTTTTTTTAATGTTTGTCTAGAAGCCAATTTTTCAGTTGTTACCGATTGAGAAGCAAACTTCATTAGTTCATCTTTTTGTTTTTTAATGTCATAAATAGTTGATGAGCCAATATTAAACTCATTCATTAAAACATTTCTATTCTCGCATTTTTCTAGCCGTTTGATGATTTCTAGTTTCTGATTGAGAGTCAGTGTTACGTGTTTTCGTTTCTCTCCTTTTGAACTTGAAGGCTTAGGTTTTGAAAACATGGTCACTGTACAGTTAAAACGAAACTCACTTTTGTTATGAACAGTTTCAAAAGTTACGTTTACTGCGATGTGAAAGGACACAAAACAACAACGCACAAAAAATGGCGAAGACGCTTCGTGATTGATTAACGGAGCTGCACTGCACCTGAATTTGTTGTAACAGCTGAGACTAGCCGGCCGCTAATTGTTTCCGAACAATACCGAGCGCTTACCCCGAATTCTTCCGAATAGCTCTCGAGCGTTTTTACTATTTGCTTTAAAGACACACTTTTGGAGAAAACCAAATTTTTTACAATTTTCCAGAGCGATGCCGGACTATCGGGCATTCCGGACTGTTGGATGCCGGACTAATGGACTTCTACTGTATATCGGTTTAATTACGAACAATATTATTAATTATTGTTAATATAATACTATAATAACATTTTTATAAAATCTATTTATGACAGGGTAAAGAATGAAGAAATAGAAAAGAATGTAAAGCTGATGTTAGTATAGTGAGTAAGATTAAGAAAGGATCACTTAGGTGGTTTGGTCGTATGGAACGGATGAATGAGGAGAGAATGGTGTGAAAGATATATGACGCAAGTGTTGATGGCACCATAAATAGAGGACGTCCGCGGAAGACTTGGCACGACCAGATAAACCAGATAATGGAGCGCCACACTTGTTCTGTGTTCTGTTAGAAGCCTCTACAATCGGCGAGGTTGTGTGAATGTATGAATGTGGATGATGGCATGTATGAATGTGGATGAGGTGATTAATGTGTCAGGACAGAGAAGTGTGGCACTCTATCCTCTCTGCCTACCCCTGCATAGAAACGTCGTGATGGTAAGTAAGTAAGTAAGTTGACGCAGGAAAATTCTTATATTGTGTTCATATTCTTCATAGGCATTCTATACTTTCAACCATAATTATCCATATAATAATAATACTCATCTGTGTACATCTTTAAACTATCAGAGATGATTTTATTTTTTAACAACGTATGATTGAAAAAATAATATTAAATAAAAAATTTGTATGGTTTTATCTTCATCGTATTTAAATCAAATCATTTTTCGGGGATGTTAGCTGTCGCGTATGTTCAATTTTGTTAAATCTATTTCTTTCTCAGTTGAATATCTAATTAAATGGCTTACAGGACGCAGGTTTTATGAAATACTCTATTACATGAATGAAGTTTATACCGAACGGTACTTGTGTGAAATATTTCAATAATGTAGAGAATTTGCTAGAAAAATCACTTAGTCGTTAAATGCATAAAGATGCCACGTTATGTTATCAATCATTTCATATATATAAATACTGTGAAAAAAATATATAAATAAAGATGTTATCTTCATATGGCACTGTATCCCTAAAAATATTATCGTTTTAAAATCATGATACAGTTCACGCCAATTTATTATAATGTTCAATATTTCTGAATTATTTTATTGTAAACTATATGCACGTCCGTTCTAATATAGATTATTCTAGTTATACGGGCGGATGTAGTACAATAATTGTATTTTAATATATATTTTTAAGTATTTAGATAATTTTAAGGAATGGCACCTTAAACCGGTGAACTCTTATATTATTATTAAGGAGAACACATTCTTATTGTGAAGTTGTAATTATTCAGAACATAGATCTGTGATGTTTTAAATACTAATTAAACGTATTAATTATAAAGACGTACATATAAAATTAATTTTATCGAGAAATATTGTTGTTGCGCTACCTGGATTCGAACCTCGGTCTCTTTTCCAATCCGGAGAAGGTGCATTACCAACTATGCTACAGCAACAGTATTTATTCGAAATGTCGAGAGTGAAACATGTTATGAATCGAAATCATTAAAATTGATAAATTTAAAATGGAGCGGAAATGGTCGGTGATTGGATGATCGCGCTAATGGTTGCGTGCGCGCGCAGCCGGAAGTTCAGGCTTTGTTTTGCACGCGCTTCACTCCGCGGAGTGCGTCGAGGAGCAGACGCACGTCATAGTGACGACTTTTATTCTTTGCCCTGACATTAGACTTTGATTGAATGGAAAATTACATAATTATGTTAACGATCTTGTCTTTTTATTATCAGCCGCACGTAGGTACTGCCATTAATGGCGGTTCTGATTGTGGTATAATATTAACAATATGACATTGTGCATGCAATAATTGTAGTGGTTAGTTCTTGACATCGTGTTTTCATTGGTAATAAGTTTATCATACAGCATTTTTTTTTTGTAGTAATTAACTTTTTTTTCGCGTTGTGGTAAAAAATATTCAATAAATAATTGTATATATAACCTGTAGGTATAGATGCGGAAATTTATTTATTTATTTCATATTGAAAATAATTTTAATATTGAAATAGTAAATATGTATCGTGTATGTGAGTCATCAAATACTTTTTAATACGAATGAGTGTCTTAAATTAAATGACATGTTAAAAGAAGATCGACAAGTAGTACAAATACCTACTAAAGGGGAATTAAATAAATATTTGTATTCGCATTTAATTATAATTAATTGACATAGTTAATAATAAACCATGCTTGTTTTTAATACAAGTTTTAAAAAATTACTCTGGTAAATGAACAAAGTTAAATACTCGTAGAAAATTACCCACCAAGAAATCCTCAAGGCGCTCAATGCAAGATACCGTGCTATTACGTATGCTAATTGCAAATAACCGGTATCATTTAAATACTAACATTCAGTGGCGTGTACTACCTGAAATTAATTATGAGTTTCTGAATAATGCCCATACAGAGATATCTATTCGCCATCGAACCGAAAATTACGAGAACTAAAATTCACCATCTCTATTGTCTCCGTGTGCTTCTTAGGTAATGGATATCACTAAAAGACATAAATATAGATCACATTATTATTACGATTGGAAGGAAATATCTGTACTCACCCTCTGTAACACGGCAACAGCTGCAATCGTTTAATTTTGAATTTCTCCGTCCACTTTAACTACGTGTAATAAATGTATAAATCATATTTGAGATGCGTTTAGTAGATTATCTAACAATTGACACAAAGTAAGTGTTTATTATGAAATAATAAATCATATCGATTTTGATCAATTAACATTCAAATAAAGTCTAACTTTCAAATTATAGGTTACTAAATTATCTGCACCATATACAGACACACACACATTTTGTTAATTATATTGATATACTCACTGTGTTATGTAAGCATTATGTATAATATTTTCAAAATATTTCACTAAATAAACAAAATACTAAGAAACCAAAGTAACTATTGAAACTTGGATAAAATTTAATTATTTTTATACTGTTTTTTATCCAATGTCTGTTACGCCAATGCCAACAATTATTTCCAGACAGTAGCTAATATTTGATACTAAATTGGTTTTCACGGATGTAAACTTCTACATAGTAGTAGTATGTATATTGTTGAGTACCTACTTCAGAAATTCTAAATAATATTCAAGAATTTGAAAGATTCATTATATTGTGTAAATATTTATTACATCGTTGATTTGTTCTCTGATAATTTGATACTGAAATTAAAAGCAATTAATAAAATGGTATAATTTTTTATTTATTTAACCACCTACTCACAAGAAAAACAAACCGGTTTTGGAAAAATTATTTTCCTTCATCAGGGTGATAAAATACTTAGCCTTAACATTAAACTACTGTCGAAAATATTTTCCGAAACCAGTTGGGTTTTCATGCAAAACACACGTGGTTCAATTTAAATTGTATTTTTAAGAAGAATACATTTTTGTTGTGAAGTTGCAATTACAGAATTATGTGGTATTTTTAATACAAATTAAAGGAATCAACTATAAATGTATACTTTACTGTATAATTTTATTTAAAATGACTAACCGCAATATTTTAACAGCAACTATTAAAAGAAATTACCAAGATGAAATGATGTGATTTTACAAATATTGCAACGTTACGAAATATGTATTATTTTAAATATTACAAATATTAGATATTTTCTTATTCAATGATCTACGTGACCTGTTGTTTCATTATATTGCATCGGTTGTTGAAGACAAGTCTAATAATAAGCTCTGTCAAAAGGTGAATAAAACGCAGGTTTTACGGAGTAATCAACACCGCAATGGCTACCGCAGACAATGCCTTCACGCGATGAAAGAGCAGTAAACTTATTTATTACTCGAATACATCTCCAGTTGACAGGTAATAAATGCATTCACTTGCTTCTGTGACTCCGGGAGTCATAGGCTGCTTACCGTAGCAGATCAGGACCATCAGAGAACAATGGCGTATCATCGGATATCCCGGTAGTCCGTCATCAAAGCTCTGAATATACCATACCACGCGAGTCAAATTGACGTCCCTTTAGTGACATTTTAAATAAGGGACATTTATACGTGATGTACACGAAGTATATACTCTTTTTATATAATAGGCGGGTAACGTGCTTTTATACTAGTACCTACTCATTTTCAAATGTAATCCCATCCCAAATGAATAGCTCAAATGTTAAAATATTGTAAACAAACTATGTCTAGTTTACGAATGCTACGATAATTTTAGTAGATGTCAAATTAAATTGGATGAATAAGTCCCATGATGTTTCGCATTTTGAACAGCGCCACAGACGTTGATCATTATACATTGCAAATACCATTATAAACATTTAAAAAATCCAACTTTACGCGAGTTTTATTACAACTGATCACATCGGTCAATGTAAAAGAAGTAGAAAATATCAAACAAAACAAAAATTGGCTTACCATACCGATCAGATAAAACAATTATTCACATACAAACAATCGCGTTTCCATGGTCTTGTAGAAATATTATCTACGGACCGTTTTACCTACAAATCTAGCGCTTCTGTTATTGTTCTGAGAACAAGCCTTTTTTTATTCAGAACGATATTTTATGGTTGTTATCATTATTAAGAAAAATCATAATAGGCATCCGGCAGCTGTTTTGCTAAGATCGGCGGGGGGCGAGTGTTTCATTATTAATGACTGGGATTCCGATTTAAGAACTGACATGTAGAATGCTTTGCGATGAATTGATTCAAAATACAAGTTGAACACAATATTGTTTTATTCACCAATTCGATCAGGAAGTGTTCCGTTTTTATATTATTGAATATAATCTTTATTAATATATCTTTATTAATTCATTCAATTTGATTTTTTTTTTCCATCATAATATTTGCTACTTTGAATTATTCCACATCAAAAAGCTGTTTTTAAAGATGTCGGGTAATTAAAAAATCTTGTTTAAAATATTAATCTTGCACATCCTATCTTCTTCGCAGATTGATAAAGTAAATGAATGATTAATACAAGTCAGTACGAAAGAAGATATCATAAAATTACATTTTTCAGAAATGAAGAAAATTATTTAGAATGGTGAAAACTGCAATCATTATTCATTGCTAATCTATAGACAGCCCTGTCAAGGTGCACTTTGATTTTCACATAATATCCCGATGAGACGTGACGAGAGTGGGTAGTACCAACAGATTGGCCGTATTGCATGTTAATTGACGTTTCATTTCCCTCCATTTTTAACGACGAATTAAAATTAATTTTGAATATGGAATCGCAGGCCGTGGACTTTACGAGGGGGCGGCGCCGCTGACAGCCGGCCACATGCAGCCAGCTAGATTTTATGATTTACGAAATTGTTCCGCCGGCCGTTCTCTCGACCAATCACGCGCCGAGCCTGCCGCCGAGCAATCAACGGGACCAATTTCAAATGTTAATGGAACGATAGCCCCCAGACACGCGGGAAAATTGTACATACAATTTTTATTACCATTTTTAATGTACTCGCCAAGGGAGCCATATTGGAACACTTTTCTCACCCAGAATTAAACTGTGTTTATTTATTATTTTGACAGTCTTCTTCCATTTAATTACTATACCCACGTGATTGTTAAAAAACACGCATAAAAATTTTAACAAGAATTTTTAATAATTCATATTTAATCCGTTAGATTTTTATCTGCGGTTCCTCATTCATATATATAATAAACGACAAATATGACTTGTGCTAATGAACGTAATTAAATTGAAGAACTTCCTCAGTGATACCAGAATAATCGCGAACACGCATTCAGTAAGCCTCGAGAATACGGTGTTACTATCAAAGCGATATAATTCTGTAAAAGAAAGCCTTTTATCCTTATCGCCAAACATCGGCTCCACAGTAACGTGAATGCCACTCTAACATCCCCTATAGGTAGGCCTAACTACTCAAAATGTACTTAAAGAATTAGTTTTTTTGAATGTATAATATTTCGTAGTTTCGTAAGACTTTCAATTTGACATGCATAGGAGTACGTGTGATTTCACCTGATATTTATTAATTTGCCACTCAATATCGCGTGATAGGAATTTCAACGAAATGATATGCGATATTATATCTCGTATATTACTGTACAATTATGACGTAACTTCTACCATAGTATGAACACATCTACATTTTGTACACGTGTCAATATTTGACAGAACAAAATGATCTTCCCTTTTGCATCAACACCACAGACTACCAAATATATAGACATGAACTAACGCAAATTCCTTGTTTCAATATTTTCATTTTGGTGAGACCCACGTGATCACTTACGTAATCAAATAGCTCCGCAACTCTTTTTTAAATATGAGTAGATTGAAACGAAAATTTAAACGCTAACAATATAATATGCATTAATGTAAAAAATACATCTTGTTGACACAAAGAATTAATTTTACTGTTGCATAAATGTGTCATAGACTGTCGGATTTATGTTTCCACAAAAATGTGTGCAGAATGCTCTTCGTCCCGCAACTAATGTTCTAAACTTCTCTCCTATAAGTACACTTTATTCCATGTCTATTCATTTACTGGTCCGCGATCAGTACCATTTTTCAGAAGGTTACCTACTTACGACCAATTTTATATTACAAGCGATAACTGAGTACTTATATATTGTATTAAGTACTGTTACAGTACTCGCTTTTCTTACAATTCCTTTATTATATTAAAAAAAACAATTTACCACCAATTTAAATACTTAACGTTGGTTTTTAATACCTATTAAATTATTAAGATATTTCACATAGTGCATGGATAACTGAAAGTTCGTATAAATAGTTTTCATATTCATTACACATTTCAACGAAATTCAGGAAAATGATTGAAAATCTAACTAAACATGTATGTATATTAAAAATCATTTCTATACCTAAATAATGAAGTAGTTGATTCGTACAAGAAACGAAGATGCCAAGATTACGAAGCTGATATGAACATCGCACTATTGGATATGAAAGTTGTGAAGCACACCCTATTTAAATAAAGGCTTGCATCTTGCATATTGAAATAGTTTCTAGTAAAGAAATTAAACAATTGATTGGGTGTTTAACAAAAGAGTGCGCGGCGCGCTCTTCCATTGTGATCGTATGCCGTATCTGACGGCCATTCATCAGTGCATTGAGTTATAAAAGGTCCAGTTGAAAGAATGTAGAGTGAGTCAGGGAAACGCGTCGCCCGCTTCAACGTCACAGTGACCGTTTTCACTTAATTATTATCGTAATATTCGTTTACTAAATCATAACTGTATTATATCTGCACATATTTCGGTAGATAGGTATCCTCCAGTAGGCACCTTTGTACCCAAAGAATATATACACTTTTTGTACACAATACTTAGGTGTGAACTCATATAAATTGGGAAAACATGATAGAAGAATCACTTTCGATAATGTGTTTTTTTAATCCAATGGTAAAATGCTTACCTGGTGACAAGATTCCCATTACGTCAGTTCATCAACGTAGTCTTATTTTTCAAATTATAAACAAATGTCAAATCTACATCACATTGTTTATGCTATGGAAAATGAAATAGAAAATATGTAGTTTACTTTAGAAAATAGTAAAATTATTTATTATTCATTTATTTAAAAAATGCAGTTGACATCACGAAAATTAATACACGTCAGTAGAGTTAAAATGCTACATTATGCTAATATTATAGCTATGAAGTAAAATTTTGGTATAAACTCGAGATAATATTCCAGATATCAAGTACAAATTTTAAAAAATCTAGTACAATTAGTGCTCTCATGGTTATGTGTAAACACGCGTTAGTGTTTAATATGTGTACAGTTCACTGTGAAGGAATGAATGAAATTTTATTACATTTATTTTTGACATTATAAAAATTCATTTGTTTCATTTTGTGTAGGTATGCATTTTTAATTCAAATTTTTATGTAGTACTTTTCGAACATGTGCATATCTATAAAGTTTCAAAACTTAAGTTTGACGCTTATGGGTACTAAATAAAATGTAGTCACCATGATAACGAGTCATGATTAGTACGAAATTTTGGAGGTTACGAGCTGATTATTTGATTATTTACACATCAAAAAAATCATAGAGGTCAGTCACATCACATTGAACAGTTCAATCAAAAAATGCCGAAAATCTTTATTTCTATTAAGCGGTGCATTATTATTTGTTTTGCGTGCACGAAGATGTGTTCAAAATGCCTGTGTCGGCAACCGACGATCGGCTTGACCTATTATTCAGTTCCTATAATGAAGACACTAGCCGTTAACAATACAATCTAACAGTCATGAATTACCATTGACTGCCGCGTGGCCTCTACAATGAAAAGTAGGAACATCGATAAAAAAAAAAAAACCAACGCCATTGAAACATTTGAGTGCATCGTAAAAAACAACAGTATCGAAATTGAAGACAATGCGGGTGTTGCGAGGAGAATCGACACTTTTTTAGACTTTTAAAGACGTGAAAAGGAATCACGCTTTGACCATGTAATTGGGGGCCACGACCCACGTAGTACGTGGTCTATTTAGACGTTGTCCTATCGTGCACGTGGGTGGGTACCTATATTAACCGAATCCGCTCGAGTCTAAACTCGATTTATAATCTAGTATTTTTTCTAACTATCGTCTGTTATAAAGAAAGAAAGTGACTTCAATCACCTTGACCCGTATGTTATGTTCTAAAACCGTTACTGGCATAACTGACTTGGCTACAATTAGATTTAAAACTAAGCAATTTTTCCAAAAATTTTGGGTAATCGATGTCAATTAACAGCACTGTAGCCAGAAGTGGACTGGAGAGAGGAGTTAAATTTAGAATAATGTAATATAGTCAACATCATTTCAACAAAACAAAATATGTTAATACCACCGGGCCATGAACCCGGAAAACAAATGTCAAACACATCACGATAACTATTAACGTTGTCATCAAATTTTCAACTTCAATGTTATTCCTTGCATTATAGTGAGACATCTATTATTTACTATTAAGCCGGCAGTATCGTTATAAATGATTAATTCTGTTTGTTTTAATTATAAAATTCACAATAATAATTTATTTTAACTATTTTTCATTAAAAAATACAGTATCACTTCGTCTGTTGGTATTTAAAAGTATCATAGAACGTAATTGTTACGTACTTGTCTTCTATGTACGTCTTCAGTGTACACCTCGTAATATGAAGGTTCAAGAAATAGACTTTGTAACAATTTAACATTTATTACAATACGATACAATTTAGTACAAGGTATATCACTAGTATAGGTCAAACGATTAAGCCGATGAACACGCAGAGAAAGAGACCGCGTCCTGCCGTGCGCCGCCCTTTATAGCCTCGCACATACGCGCCGGCGGTGCGGCATTCACACACACACACACACAGCTATACAATCCCAAGGACATCACAGTAATAATGGCGGATGAATAAGAAAAGTAACCCAATCAACTGTCTAGATGACAATATAGCAGTGCTCCAAGACAACGCAAGCCCATTCCTGACTATAGCTAATATAGTCCGTGTGATTATTGTTTTTATTTATCCTTTCCAGGATTTTCTATCCTGTTTCTTTCATTCGTTCACAGGTACTACCTATTATGCGCCATATTCTACTGTAAATTCTATCATTCTAAATGTCCCACGATATTTCATTTTATACTTTAATGTCCGATGTTATTAGATACATGAAATGTCATCTTGAGGCCAGTGGGCAGATCAGGGACATAATGATCAAATATAAAATGTAACCCCATATTATGTTTTTGTACCTAATTAGCTTTTTCTAGCTTGCATTGCTGTGTGGTTACAACACGTCTTTGACATCAGAGGTCTGCTGTTTGAAGTAATTAACAAACTGTATTTTCCTAGCCCAAAAGGTAGGTATGGCTTAAAAATAGTCAATATGTTACACGTTTCCACGTTTCCAGATGTTGTTGACAAGAATAAAACTGTCTTTATTGTTGACAAGAATAAAACTATATTTATTGTTGACAAGAATAAAACTGTCTTTATTGTTGACAAGAATAAAACTGTATTTATTATTAACAATAATGAAACTATAAATTATTAAACTAATCTATGTGTATCAAGCGTGGAAAAATTTGAAACTGTTATTACAATAAAATAAAGTATTGATTTGTTTTGAAAAATATGAATCAGGTGTATATATTATCTTTTTGTTCTAAAGATTTTTCAGCATTATTTTTCAAATAGAAAACAAACAAGTCCATTTCTATTGTCGTAAATTTAAGAATTGTACAATTTGCAATACTACTATCGGTAATATAGGCAGGTAATTATTTAAATGATATCTTATGTACGCCTTACATTCTCGTCCAAAGGCGGATTTTATACGTATGTGTTATGTGTAAATGTATTTTAATCAGAGAGAATACCTAAATTCAATATATATAATAATATCTAAATACTAAATATATAGTTATAAATAGGTACTTTAATAGTTATAAATAAATACTTATTATTATTACCCCATTGTTATCACA
Source organism: Eubasilissa splendida (assembly GCA_031772225.1). NCBI lineage: Eukaryota > Metazoa > Arthropoda > Insecta > Trichoptera > Phryganeidae > Eubasilissa > Eubasilissa splendida. The sequence goes on along the minus strand of CM062861.1, from coordinate 13,961,347 downwards.
TTGTATTAGTACCCCCATCATTCAAGATCTTTCTTATTTGGGGATGTACATCTCTATTATTGTTATTATATTGTTTAATGTATATATATAATAATAATAATGTGTTTATTCCATTTTATAACTCATACATTATATATATATTTATTTTTTTATTAATAAAAATAAATATGAACTTATTAAACTTTAAAGTAGAAAATACATATTTGTTGATTATATCAACTTTGAACCAGACAGACAGTGAACAGTATAGAATAGCGCGTGAAAGGGATTTTTCACAGCAGACTTTGAGCCGAAATATGCTGCAACTAACCACCCAAGTGTCATTACCGCTCGAATACAAAACCCTAATGCAACACCGAATCCCTTGTTAATGCAAGTAGGTACCGATAAAGTGCATTGTTCGGGTGCATTATAAAAGAAATCTGTGCATCACATTGAGCGTTTAGAATAGGCTTTATTTTATTTTCCATCCATTGTGTCAGGCTAGACCGAACCGTACAACAATAACTGCCCTAATGGCTGCACAACACAAACGTAAATTGACTTTAAAAATTGTTAAATTAAATTTGATCCTCGTGACGTGTCGCTTTCCACGCTATCTGATGAACATTTGGCATTATCAAGTTTTTGAAAATATAGAATAAAAATTTAAAAAAAACCTAATTTGGTCATGAGTCAAGTTTTTAGTCAATGTTTCTTTCTTTCTATAATTTAAAATATTTTGAATGATTCTGATTCTTCATAAACTACAAAACATATTATAATACAATATAACAAATTAAGCATATATCTGAACTAACATTGAATAGAACCTTAATAATAACTTTGACATATTTTCATTTGAAAAATATTATTTCCTTGCTTATTATGACTTTTCTGAATTACTTTTGACATTAATGAATTGTTTCAATTGAGCAAAGTAAATCAAGAAGGTGGAATATTTTTTTCAGTAGTTTAGTGACCCTATAAATCTGTCAACATGTATGATGAATTTTTCTGATGCAGTATACACAAAATTTACATTTTAGACTAACTAACTAACTTACCATCACGCCGTTTTCCCAAGGGAAAGGATAGAATAGGATAGAGGATATAGCGCCACACTCTTCTGTCCTGACACACAATCCTCGCATTATTTCTGGTGCCTTCGACAATTTAAGGAGTAAATAAATTTACTTATAATTTTTATTATCGAAAGATATGTAAGTTAATAATAAGAAAAACACTATAATTTCATTTGAAATAAAAGGTGTGTCATAAATACATATTTTTTTAATTATCAGTAAAAATGACAAGCAACCTTTCAACTGGATTAATAAATTAAACTGATTTTACGTCAAATGCTGAATAAGCATCCTTCAGCAGTCAAATTAACATTAATATTATAAATTTTTAGTGATATTTAGAAATTATAAATAAATTTACTTCATAGTAAAAAGGTTCATCAATAATATTGAAATACATTTGGACATTTTTATTATTTCTTATTATTTAATAGATCGAGTGGGACACACGCTCGATTAACGATTCTCGTGAGAACTAATTTTATGTATTCCGAGAATACGTTATCGATTTAAGTACAGGTCTTCTTATGTACAAAGAATGGACACCTAACATAGCCGCGCATAATTTCCAAACTGTCACCGGGACAAAATATTCTCGATTTATATTTATTTTCAAAGTCTGGTCGGGCCGTTTTCCCACGGTATAATGGCGTCTATTTTTAATAGAGTCCAGGAGACATTTAAAATCAATCTCCACCAGCTAACTCGGTGTTCAAGAGTTAATCACGAATGCGTACAATATTCCTGTGATGACCGAGATGCCGATCAGTATTATCATTTTTTTTATCAGTACCGCGGTGTTGAGCGAGGCGGATACCAGGATAGTATAATGCAGCAAAGGTATTAGCGTAATTCGTTCCGGATACTTTGGTCGCATTAGCGTTACACAGTGCATACAACGGGCCATGTCTTCTCCTTTAGCCTCATGTACCCCTGATACAGTGTAGCCGGTGTAACAATGAACTGAATGAGCCGCGGTGCCTCTCAAAGGAAAGGGTGGGCGGGTGGGTACTGCGTGTGACTATAGAGAAGAAAGTGTAATCATTTTTCGGAGTTCATCAAAGCACTGTCCGAAATCATTCTTCCGTGATCATTTTTGGTGTTCGATCATTTCGTTTTTCTCAATTTTACCTTTAAAAAAACAAATTAGATAAATCACTTGCTTAACATATATATATATATATATAATTATTTAGAAATCAGTTAAAATGGATAATCAGATCCCGAAATAATAATTTTGACGTTGAAAATTGGCTCATTCAAATGTATAACAATAATCAAACTATACTATTGTTTCATTTCGGTTCCATCAAAACAAAATGTACGAAATTGAATACGCCCCATCACATTTTAAATTACCTCCCAGCGATGGGACGAATTGACGTGATTGTTGATCCAGCGGTATGACACTCGCCTGGTGATCAAGTTCCGGGAGAACAGTGAGCTAGTCATAGCGCAAGCTCATATCCTACATGTATTTCATATGTAAAAAACATATATATTCTTTAGGAGAACACATTCTTATTGTGAAGTTATAATTATTCAGAACATAGGTCTGTGATATTTTAAATATGAATTAAATATATTAATTATAAAGATATACATATAAAATCAATTTTATCAAAAAATATTGTTGTTGCGCCACCGGGATTCGAACCTGGATCTCTTTCCTAACCGGGGAAGGTGCTTTATCCAACTAAGCTACAGCGACAATATTTTTAGCGACAATTTTCGACCCTATATGTTACCTTTTTGATATCTATTGATATATATTGGAAGGTGCAAAATAAGGTAGATGGCTCTTTCAAATAATGGAACGATTAAATATATTAATATCAAAAAGGTAAAATATAGATTCGAAAATTGTCGCTAAAATTAGTGTCGCACCTTCCCCGGTTAGGAAAGAGATCCAGGTTCGAATCCCAGTGGCGCAACAACAATATTTTTCGATAAAATTGATTGTATATGTATATCTTTATAATTAATATATTTAATTCATATTTAACATATATATTCATTATTTAGAACTACCGTATTTATTAACATAATATGTATCATTCACTACGAACCATTTTTTTTTTTTAGTAAAAAATCTGGATAAATCAATTATAATTAATCAAAATTCCCGTACTCCATACTTATTCGTTTTACAGGCAAAGTATATTTAACAATATCGATGAAACCATCAACACTACATATTTAACTATCATCGAAAGATATCATTGGAATAGCCTGTGTACTATGTTCTGTTACAATGTTGACTTCTCTCTTAACCCTGAAATGTAAAACCCCAATATTTCACGTAAAATAATAATCTGGGTCATTTTACAAAAATCTACTGATATCTATACAGCATATTCGTTGAGCGTATTCTCAACTAGCCTCATCGCATGTTCCAGAGAGCTCATCTTAAACATGTATAGTTCTAATCTTATCAAAGAACAGCGTACATAAATATGCACATAGTATACATATACAAATAGTATCATAATCATCGTCACCCATTATCAGTCTACTGCTGGTTGAAAGTCTCCGCCACATTTACCAATGTGTTTCTTTTCTGCCTCTTCTAATGATCCAGCACACTGCTTTCCATACTCCACTGTGTCGTAGCTTAATATTCAATGATGCAGGTTTTACTACTTACATATTAGAAGCATCCAATGATCAAAGACTCTCCTACTAAGACACAGTGACGTAATATGTTTTTAAAATCATTTTTAATCTTCCATATACAAATACAAGCAATCAAATCTTTTTTTTAAATTAAAACATTTTTTAAATTTACACTTTTTTAATTATTTTTTTTTAATTCCATCATATGTTTTATTATCTACATTATATACCTATCCTTTATATTCACAAAATATGACTGTCATCTAATACACTTATCTTACTTTTTTAATTGATACATAATACAGGGTGCGGCATAAAGAACTCCCCCATTTTGAAGAGGCACAGGTACGCTACGTAGAGTGGTGGGAGTGATGACATTGAACAGATTGATACGTGTCGTTTTTAGTGTCAGTTATGGCTTATTCTGGTGAGCATCACACATGTGTAATCGAGGAGTTTATTATAAATGCCAAAAATACCAGAATCTCGGGTGATAAGAACAATTTAGCAATTCCTAGGATGTGCACCACATACAGGCAAAGAAGCTATGTTTTCGTAGCACCCGAATTGTATGATTCTCACCCTAAATACATAAAAAAACATTAACAATACAGACAGTTCAAAGGCGCAATAAAATTCTGGCTAATAAACTCAGACCGAACGTATGTTCATAGCATGGTTACCCTTCGATATGAAAAAATACAAAGTCAAGACTTCAAACCCAACACCAATCAGTGAGCAGTCTGCGAATGGGTGTGTGTATTAAATTAAGTTGTACTGTATTTTTATTTTACAAATTTCAGGTACTTTATAAATTTCTCAAGATCAAATATTATATTATATTTTGTTACTTAGACTTTTAATTTTTTTAATTCTAAATTTATAGTTGATAAACTAATTATGTATAATATGATTGTTGATTAAAAATGTTAAATGTTTGCCTCAGCACGGGCGAAGCCCGGTGAGGCAGATATTAAAATACGAAATGTACTTACAACATATGATATGAAATAAATAAATAAATGGTGCTTCACCGATGGCAACACAACACTTGCCCAAACATTTTCAATAAATATGGTGCAAAAAATATTTGGTTTCAACAAGATAGCGCAACGGCCCACTCATCTTATCGTTCTCTTGAAGTCATCAAAAGAAATGTTTCCTAGATACGTTGTCTCCTTGCATGGTGATATCGGATGGTATCCACGCTCGCCAGATTTGACACCCTGTGATTTTTTTCTGTGGAGCTACCTCAAATCCAATTCCAAAAGCAAATTTTCAAACAAATGAAACTCCCACAGGCGATCGCCCAGGAAGTGTCTGGCATTCCGCCCGAAATGATTCGCAGAGTTATGGGAAACTTCCGAAAGAGACTTAGCGAATGCATTGGTAATGGTGGCCGTCACTTAAATATCGTGTTGTTTAAAAAACTGCATTATGTGTACTTTCAAAATCGGGCAGTTTTTTATATCGCACCCTGTATATCTGACAACCAATAATACTGTCCAAAAGTAGCGCTGTATAAACGTGTAAACAAACTACATGACGTAGTTATGCAGTTTGTTTATACCGCGTTGTTCATATATCTACATACGTAGATATATATTTTGGTGCAACGATAGCACAATAATTAAATTTATTTTAATAGGCCGGAGTAGGCTCTGTAACTATAGCCACTCCGAAGAGTCCTCTGCTGTCCTTCTTCGCTTCACGGAGTACACTGCATGCCCATCCTGCGTAACGCCATCCACCCACAGCTTGGGTCTTGACTCTTCAAACACTTCCCCGGTCAATGGGTTTTGCCTCGAGTGCCTTTTTCGCCTGTCGGTCTAAATTCATGCATTGAACGTGTCCAGCCCACTTCAGCTATGCTATCTTAACAATTGTAATAATGTTTGGATTGTATGTCAAAATTCTTACTATTCTTCTGCTGGTACTATACAGGGTTTAACGGATCTAGTCCACTGGATACCTGACTAAATTATGAGTCGAAAAAGTTCAAGAAATATGTGCCTAATCTCAACCACGTCAGAGATATAATTGAAATATTTTATTAATTCCAAATTATGTATTGAATACAAAAAATAAAAGGTTATCGATCTTCGAGCAGCCAGATTATTTTATGTTATATGATATATGATCTAAAGCAAAAATACAAATTAATAATGGATCAATTTCGCAGATATCTATTTCAAAGTATGTAGACTTAAATTTTAAACAACACTATTTTCGGTGCAAAATTTGCACATATACCTTGAACATTTTCGACTCGCAATTTTGTTCAGGTATACACCTATAAAATATTATAGACTAGGTCTGTTAAATCCTGTATAAAATAGAATTAACTTACCGGTCTCTCGAAACAAGGATTCATCACTTGATAGTTTTTTTCTGTGAAATCAAACTAGTTGAAATTATAAATATCAGCTTGTTAATTTAACAAAATCATAAAATGTAACTGTTATCGAAAAACCTCGAGATATCCATTCAAGGGTTAAGGTATGACTTTATAATTTGATTCTGGAAAAAGTCGTTGAGTAACGCACGGTCACTCCGCTAAACACCGGTTTTCTAACATTCTAACCGACATAGAAATGCCCAATAATTTATGTCAGAAGCAGCATGGTGCATAAATATGATGTAGGGTGTGCCCGCGGGCCCGGACCAAACGGGGCCTATTAAACAGGAGGGGCAGCTCGCCGCATAATTCCCTTTCTGCCTGGAACCCTAATGACCCATTCGATGGCCAGGAGATAATGACGAGACTAGATTTTTGATTTGGTTGTTTTAATGAAAGAGGCCTCGGACCATTATAGGTTTAACAAGACAAATACATACGATAAATATCGAGAGTGATATGCAGTCACTGTATTTGGACTCATTATTCAAGAAATAGACTTATATTCATGATTCGATAAATAAAATATTTTAAAGAAACAAAATATTTATTTATTAATACCTAATTAAGTAATGTCAAGTTAAATATACGTCAGAAATAAGTGCAGAACGAAAATTGCATCATTAGGAGAGAACACACTCTAATTACGAAGTTGTTGAAAATTTGTCGTCAAAAATAATGTTGCTGTAACATTGTCGGATAATGCACCTTCCCCGGTTTGGAAAGACATCCAGGTTCGAATCCAGATGGCGCAACAACAATATTTTTCGATAGAATTGATTTTATATGTATATCTTTCTAATTAATACATTTAATTAGTATTTAAAATTGTATAATATGATATGATATTGTATATTATAGTTTTATCAGTGATTGTTGTTATGTATATAATTAACTAATCAATTGTGAACGGATTATTATAGAAATAATTTATACTAGATACCTTGCACGGAATGTACGTAATCAAATGTAATTTAGTAAAATAATACAATGATTTGTAGATATTAAAAAAATACTTAGATAAATTTTATTTAAAACTTAAGTGAAATAATTTTTTCACAAATGAATTACACCAAGGAGTGAAATAATTTAAACAATAATTACGCATTAATCTGTAAATTTAATTTGTATAATTTGTTATTTTTATTATCGCAAAGGAGGAAAAACAACTTGGCGAGATCGTAAATTGTGATAAAATGTAAAAATCTAAAATCAACTCATTATTCCGTACGGCACATAGGCAGCTATTACGGGTACTTGAGAATGTTTTTAAATGTCGGGTCGCTCCGTACGAAACACAACTTCACATAGCCGCCTATAAAAAAAAGAATTAACGTTGTACGGACGTAAAAGCTCCGGGGTAGGTGTTTTTATAATAACGAATATCACGAGAGGTCGTTTATAAAGAAGCCCGGGCCAATGAAATGGAAGCGAACAGCCCAGAAACCTGTAATTTCGTTCACGAAAACGATTACGTTCATATAAAGCATACATTATGTATATCGAGAAAATAGGAGGCAATTTCAGATCCCCGTCGAAGTGGGGCCGCGGGAGAAATCCCCGCCCGCTTCCAAAAAATCCATCAAAATTGATGTTTTTTCCAACGTAAATTGTTTGATTGCAGACGCTGATTAAATGCCTCGACCGGATAAAAACAACTCTTCAAATTAGACCGTCTTCCTTATGTTGATTACATGTATTCGTATTCTTACATGGCACGAGGTTTTCGGGTAATTAAGTGCCATTACTAAAACGCAATTAAAATTAAGGTTTTACTTTAGAACATTAAATTATTCCCTACCGGAGCGCAAAACATCTTCCTTTCGGTTTTTTTTTTTTTGTATAATGAAGGAAATCTTTTTCTGCGGGTTGTGTACAAGAATACTGTATTTCAAACTGTACCCTTGCTGCCGAAAATAGCACTAAATAATTAATTTGATCTAGATTTTTCCGCTAAAAATATTTCGCCCTTATTTTGGTACCAGTACGTTTTTATAAATAGCTTTAAAAAATATATCGTAATCAAAATAAAGTAAAATTCTCTTGTTTTAAAAATTTGTTTGATACATTTCACAAATTAATTATATATATTTTTAGGTATTTTAATTTTATTTATGAATTGAGCATTTATGTGAAATCTGAAGTGTAACATGTTGTGTTCGATGTCCGCAATTCCTGGGGTTTCAGTAATTTTATTTAGGCTAAGTCAATGTCAGTATCGTCTGTGTTCTCTGATTTTGTAATCTTCAGAATCACCACCTTATCATGTTTATGAAAAAAAAAAAAAAGACAACCTTTTCAAAACCTATTTTTATCGAAAGTTCTACTTCTGTGCAGTGTCACTGACTGAAGTAAATCGATATAAGTACTCTCTGTTTATCCATTGAGGAATTTTAGAGTGTTGCTATGAATAAAATATTTTTTATCTTAAATACTAATTAAATGTATTAATTAGAAAGATATACATATAAAATCAATTTTATCGAAAAATATTGGTGTTGCGCCACCGGTATTCGAACCTGGATCTCTTTCCAAACCGGGGAAGATGCATTATCCAACTATACTACAGCAACATTATTTTAAACGACATATTTTTGAACCTACGTGTTACACTTTTTCAAATTAATATATCTATCGTTCCATTATTTGAAAGCCATCTACTTTGTTTTTACGAAATCTCAAATACTTTTGAATAATAATTTAATATTGAAACGATAAATGTATTCATTTGAAAAATTGTAACATATAGATTCAAAAATTTGTCGTCAAAAATAATGTCGCTAAAGCATAGTTGGATAATGCACCTTCCACGGTTTGGAAAGAGATCCAGGTTCGAATCCCGGTGACGCAACAACAATATTTTTCGATAAAATTAATTTTACATGTATATCTTTCTAATTAATACATTTCATTAGTATTTAAAATATCACAGACCTATGTTCTGAATAATTACAACTTTACAATAAGAATGTGTTCTCCTAATAATATTTGTTATCTATTTTTTACTTCACTTAAGTTCCTAAGTTTGCATTGTCTTTCATTGACTTCAGAGACATCTTTATCAAGATAATACTGGATCTCTTAAAAAATAAAAGCACACTATACACATTTCTACATTAAAATTGTGGCTCGTGTAGATAGTTGGATGATTTTATAATATATACATAAATAGGTACACAAAAGACCTTCGAGCCATACAAAAAGAAAATACGAAACTGAAATGTTCCGATTGTGGTCCCAAAAACATCACCCCACACGGGGCACATAAATTATAACTTTCGATTAATAGAACACTCTTTTCTTCCTGACTTTTTTTCCACGCTCATCAAAACGTCAAATGGGATTTTTCGGGCATAGTATAATATCGTGTGGATGGAAGAATAGTACCCGAACTAGACAATTAAAAAATAAAGGTCTATTAAAGGAACATTTAATTATACCGTTAAAATAGGTTCTCGGCGGCTCATGTGTTTAATATTTAATTGCGTATACATCTGTCAGATATTCCGTATCGGACTGCCCTCGGCACCATCTGCAGCCGACAGACAGCTTGATTTCTGTTTGAAGAACCTTCGGTATCAATGCCTTAGATAACTCCAGTCTTCCCTTCCTACACTACTTAATTGCGATACTCTTGACGTTTAAATACTAATTGTTTGATTCCAATTTAATAATAATTAAAAAGTTCTTGGAATTCACTCGCCCGTGGAAAAGATTTTTTTTCTATTCTCTGTTCAGACCAGCACAACAACAGGGCAAACGATATTTTACATAAATAATAAGAAAAAACTGATTGTACATACGCTAAAATTAAAAATACAATGAGATGTCTAAATAGCAATTACTATTCTGAATTTTCCAATCACATTTTGGAAACAAACCATTCTTTTGACATTAATAAGGGCTTAGAATTTTTACATACAAATATCATGGGTTTAAAATTAGATAATTTAGAAATTTAAGAAGTAATAAAAAGTGTAAATAGTAAATTAAACATTTTAAATAACCAAATTCTTTTTGTAAATATTTTCCTTTTAAATTTGTTTTCACGGTAGTTCCTAATTAGTTACTCATTACTTATATTTATGGTATAGTTTTTTGTCTATACTTGTATTTTTATATATATATTTTTTTATCACGCTGGTACTCCATAGTATAAATTTGTCTTGGAGATTCATCTCGAAAGCAGGTAAAGTTCATAATTCAGCGCGAAGCGATGTATGAATCACCATCGCATGTATTTCGCTCCCAGATTAGAATAACGCATCCAGTACATACGTATCTTTACTGATTCTCAGAGATCAAAGTCTCATTAAGAGATCGCCGTGAACAAAAAAATTGTTCGATCCTGGTGTTACGGGTTCGATTCCTGTCAAGTTCCCGTTAAAAAAAATAATGAAACACTACTTCTCATCGTAAGTGTTTGATGAGTATTTTGTGAAATTTGAAGTCACAACAATTACTGATAAACCGTGGAGAGAAAGATGAGAGAACTATCAATAAATATTATGAATTGCAGCAATGGAATTGTTGGAACTACTTGTAATATTTTTATTAGTCCAGAATTAAGCAATATGTGAATAAATGAAAGCAGATAATTATAATTAAAAAGGAAATCACAATCTTTACAAAATATAACGGATATAATATATCTATATACAGGTATTCCAAAAACAGTAGACCAAACGGAGCCAACGGTTAGAGGACATCACTAGAGCTTCCACAAATCTTGCTCCCATCCTTCTCAAGATAATCCTCTCATCCGGAACCTCGGCTCGTACGAGCACAACATCAGCTTAATGCCTTTCAGATACAAATACAGATTGCCCAGGCACTATTTCCTGCGGCGAAGCAACGCGCTCGATCCTCCGGACTGAGCTGCACACAGAAGCGGACAGCGTCGAGAGAACTCTCCAATTTATGATATGTAAAATAATAAAAAACAATATATTCTTAAGTTTAGTAGTATTTATTTTAGTTTAAATATTTAAGGATTATGCTAGAATAAGGCGGCACTGTACATAAAGTGTCGCGCCTAATTAATTTGAAATACTTAACTTCCAGTAAATTGTTTAGAGGGTTTTTTATCAGTAATTTTTTACCCTTCCAATTCATGTATTAATATAAAACACTTATGATGTTTATAATAATAAGGTAGTTTGTAAAAGTGTCAAAGCGATTAGCGCTGATGCACTTGTAGTAGTAGATTAGGCGGTCTAGCCGCATGTAGAGTACTCAGAGTATCGTAGACTCTAAGGAATTGGAAAAAAAAAATAGGACATCACTAGCAATCTATTGAACGTCAAATGGAATTATTAAAGGTTATTCCTTTGAATTTCGGATAATTTTTGAGATTTTCGAAAAATTTGCAACATGTCTTTACAAAAATGAGCGCTGTGCCATAAATACTAAAATATATATATTTTTATTTATTATCTTTGTTTTATTAACCACTAAAATGAGTTTAAATACATCTACCGGTTTCGAAAAATACCATTTTCTTCTTCAGGATGTCATAACTAACTAAAACATATATTGTTTCTTTGACATAATCTATTTTTAAAAAAAAAAAAATTTTTTTTTTTTTTATTACCTAACTCAAATCATTACTTAATACAAATTTACTCGAATAATTTTTAGGAAAAAATTTTAGAATGGGACTCGTAGTTAAATTTAGTTGGTTGTTTATAATTTTTTGATTAGTTTTACGCGTATTAATATTGCTGATTTTAAAAGTATAAAATATATATATTATATCTGGATGTACATATAATATTACATCGAAATATCGAGAAACTGCTTGGCACATTACAAACATTTTTTAAATAAAACACAAATGTGATTGAGTAGGCATGTCCACATGATCACGTCACCCCCATATTTTAAGGATTTGATTTGAAATAAAACACGGAGCTGGAATAGACGAGGCATTCCATCGGGTCGCCATCGGCGGTCCGGCGTATCGCCGCAGTTCCGACAATCGGCCCGAGCGGCCCGAGCGGTCCGAGCACATAAATCCAACGTGTGATGATCCCACACTGACAGACTAATCGTGCCCGCGGCTAGATACATCTCCGCGCAGTTCTGTGCTCCTGCTACAATATTGGGAACTTCGCGGTGAGCACGGTCAACCGCCATGTTTCCGGGTTTACTAATGTTTCATCGTCATAATATTTAAACAATACGCCTAAGAATAAAATATAATATTAATTACTGTTGCGCCAATTAAATTCCACAAAAAAAAATACTCCACCTTCTATATCAGAGGTTCCCAAAATTTTTTGTGTCGTAGACCCCTTGCCATGTTTTTCGGTTTTTGGTAGACCCACTACTTACCTGATATTGATTTTTTGTAAATTTCTAATTGTAGTGAAGTTTAGTGTTAAAAACTTAAACCACAAAGCGAATGCCTACATCCTACAACTTACACAATTTTATAAACATATATAATAAATTTTTTACTTCATAGGTACTTTTATAAATAATGTATGTCTTTATATTATAAGATTATAATGTAAATAGGTACTATCAGTGTATGTTGAGATCCACTATCGTGGACCCCCATTTTCATTTCATGGACCCTCAAAATTTTTTTTCGCTCAGGTTATCATAGACCCCTGGGGGTCGATATAGACCACTTTGGGAATCACTGTTCTATATCAATCAAACAATCTAAAATCCACTCATAACTAACGTAACCTCCTATTTAAATTTCAGAAAAACCTGTAACTTCAAATGTTCTTCAGAAATTATTTATATTTAATATTATAATATTAGGTAAATTATTTTAAATGATTTTTAATTTATAATACAAATCGTAGGTATTGTGTAATATCACAGCTTCGCCCGATTTCACCAGATTTATTACGTGTAGAATTTTCTAGGCTATCTGGGGTCGGTCCCATTACACGTTTAATTATCACGGGTGATTTCACTGATGCGGGTCGCTCATACTCACACCAGCGTCATTCGCCTAGATTATGGACCCTGCAGTGGGATTCGATACATCGATAATTCAAAAACACGCGGCATAATAGCCCAGAAAACTTTACACAGAAGATTCTGAACGGCCATAAAAATCTGAGAACATTTTTTTACCTGATTTAACTTAATTTAATATACGAGTAAAAACACATGTGTACGTGGATATATGTAAACATTAATACTTTTACTTCTTAGAACTTGCTGGTCGAACTTGCGGGACGGGGCTCGAACCCCCGACCCCTAGATAAACACGCACGCCAAACGTATTAGGAGGGCGTAACGCTCAATACCTTAATTTTTTATTTATATTTATATATAAAATAAAAACATCTATATTTTAAATGTGTTAAAAGCTGTGATGTTATGAATGCAATCTTAAAAAGGTGTTTTAATTATGCACTACACACTATATTATCTACTAAATATTTAGGTGCAACATGTAAAATTACTATCTATATCTTTAAACCGAGCTACGGGATGCATTCTGTCATTAAGGTTCGATCAATCTTTAATTTATGATTAGATGTAGTCTACAGAAATTGTGTTTTAAATAGATTGTTTGGAAAAAATATTTAAATCTGTAGTACAATACATAACAGTACAATATAGTTTAAATAGATTATATAAATATTGGATGCAATAATGTGATGCCGAATGAGCAACAAATACGTATTAAGGTAAAAATTTAAAACGAAAAAACACAAAACACTAAAGATGTCAAATTAGTTCAGCACGAGTTAAAGATGCTTAAAAACAATGTACGTATCACGCGATTCATAAAACCACCTGAAAATCGTACAACGTAAAACAACAATATAAAAAAAATTCAAACCGAGGCGTCCGTCATAAAGGCGGCGCGAGGACTGCCCCGTGATTGACAGTTGACGCTTTTTTGACAGCTGTAAAATACGGCGTTGATCATAGGAAAGGAGCCATCCATTATCCTAGCCGTAAACTATTATGTTGCCAAACTTCGGACAGGTAGCTGAATCCTCGGGGAAAATTCTTGAAATTCTTGACCAACAATCTGTAATACTTAAACCGGCGTGCGCTCCACGTCCGAAAGTTATTTATTTTGGAACCCCACTTATGAAGCTCTTAATATTTATGATGTCCAAAGAGAAGGAATATTTTGTCATATTTATGAACAAAATAAAACCAAAGTCTTTTTTGTTTTTTCTTTCAAATTCCGGTACAAGTACCTACATGGGTACTGCAAACTTACTGGTTATTTAAAATATTAAATACCTATCTACTTAATCGTATTTTATATGAGTTTCTTGATGCCTCGCACTTAATGGCCCGTGTCCACAGATGACGAGACAATCTCTAAGACAGAAATAATGCTCTCAAGAGATTCATTAGACAATTCTCGGTTTTTATAGTCTATCATGAACACATCAAGTCTCACTTGAAACTTGCTGTACGTCAAACGTCAAATATCAGTCCTTTGACTTTAAATCTCCCCATCAGTAGTTAAAATTGAATATATGTTGGCTGAACAGTTGATGTTTGTGCGCTTGTGTGGAGCTCTCTGTCAAATCGAACGTCACGTACGCAAATTTGAATTTTCGTCTCTTTCAACCATTCGCAAGCTGATCTCTGAATTCAAAATCTCAACACACGTAAGCTGTACTGGGATTAATCTCAACTAAATTTCTGAGATTTATCTCATCGTGGACACGGACCATAACAGTTATAGTTTTTGTAACGATTTTATTATCTGTGTATTAAAATAACGTCGTTTATCCAACATCTAAATTTATTTAAATATTTAATATTGAGATTCTTAAGCGAAGATTTAAACTATAGTGAAAATGCTTAATACTAATAAATAGTTTCTATAGTTGTGTAATTATACAGTAATGAGAATCAGTAAGTAGCCACAATAAATCTCCTACCCGTGTAAAATTAACTACGTCCCAATTAAAATAAATTGTGACATATTAAATCGCACCGTTTTCCAACTTGTTCCAGAAACTTCTCAAAAAATCATTGTTTTCAACAAAAATTTGTTCCAAATGAATCGTATTTTATTAACTCTACTGTAAAAAGATAACGTTATCTTTCTAGAGAGAACCTTAGGGATAAGAAAGAAAAAAAAAGAGCCGTCTCCAGTTCTGGCTAAAGCGGACACCTACCTAGCTGGTGGCAGAACCGAGGATAACCAACCTTTTATCTTTAAATAAAAACGGAAATAGGAAGCGATAAATTAGTATCATGCCCGTCCCAGATAGGTAACTACAATTTTATATTAGTCTATAGACAAATTAGAAAATTGCTTTCTAAAAATGGGGGAGTTTTGTTTTAGGGGGAATGTTTTTGTGTTTACATTAAAAATGATCGAATTTCATTATTTTGTTACCGTTCTAATTCAACATTCCAATACGTTGTGATATACACACCATTCACATGTCATTCATTAAAGAATCGTTTATATTATACTATTATATTGTTATTTAGTTATGAACGACATCTTTTTTTAAATTTACGAAACGTAGTCCCGATCTAAATTTTTACGACAGAGCAGTTAATATCACACAAAACTTCACATTAATCGCGATGATATACGATCTAACGTAAGGGTCTTAAATATAATATAATATTTTACGATGATGTTCAGAAAAGATTCTCATTATTGCAGTCCAGGTAATAACTATGATCGAAAAATATAAAAATAAAATATATAACCAAAAAGATACCATAACAGTGCCTGCCTACCAGGGAAAAAATATATTTATTTACGCTCTAGATAATAATCTTAGTGCCCACCTAATTAAACGCCGAATTCCTGCAATTATAATTAAGTAATATAATATGTTTATTATAAAAATTATGTAAGCGATGAGAATATGTTATAACCAACACAATTTGTGTGTTTTGTTCGTAATCTAGTAAACAATATAAAATTTAACAAAAACCAAACAAGCATATCTAAATTATACGTATGCAGATGAACTATACTGTATCTATAGACTTTGTTTTTGATCATGATCTTACATAACTAGCAAATTATTATATATTTTTTATATTATATTTTCGTAAAATTTACACGAATATCATATTCATGGACATTTTCGTCTCTAACTACTGCATCCAATATAATTTTTTTTTTTTATTTTACTTTATACTTTATATTTTTCCGAATTATTTTTGGAACTTCCAACTTTGTGGGATGGGATTACTTTGATATATTGTAATCTTATTATAATTATCATCATATAAAATAAATAGTGTTATAAAAAAACAAAGTTTATTTTAAGGATTTCGTGTAGGAACTATGTAGGTATCTATAATATAATATAAAATACTGGTGCCTTTTGTGAATTTATTTATTTTATTATTTCGACGTCAAATCAACATCTGCTCAAGCATTGTATAAATATGTAAATTATATATAATTACTAGCGACTCATGCCCGGCGTTGCCCGCGTTTCAAATTTAGTTATAAATTAAAATTGATAAATTTATTATTAAGGAGAACACATTCTTATTGTGAAGTTATAATTATTCAGAACATGAATTAATTAATTAATAATTAGTATACAATATAAAATTTAATGTTGGTTTTTAAACAAAAGCATTTTTTATTAAGATACAAAATTTGTTCCAGGGATAGGGTGACTCTAGTTTTCTTAACTAATGTAAAATTTGGTTTAGAGCAGTTAAGCAAAAGTGAACTAACCTGCAGTGTTTTAAATACAACAACAATAAAATAAATGCAAAACCGTTCATTATACATTGCCATCTAGTGATCATTTTTAAAATCAGGTCAGTTGGCCCACACTTGCACTTGAAATATTTCAAATTCATTAATTGTACAATCAATTGTATACAAATGGTCTCAGTGCAGTTTATCTTTTACAATAAAAACATAACTCTTAAATTTATTACACAAATATTCGTAATTTTTTATTGTCGTAATAATACTCCGTTTACATAGCATCTTTGCATGCACCGCGCACCGCATCAGGACTCGGGAGTCAGGAGCGGCCGCCGCGCCGTCGGAAGTGCATGCAGGGCCGTAGGTGTAATGCATACATAAATCCAACTGAGGAAAGGTAAATTTATTACCAAAAATTGCACATGAGCCGCCCTGTGATTGGTTGCATTTTAATTTGGAGGTGTGGTGTAACACCATTCGTGGCGGAGCGGGGGCGGGTGCCAGGGGCTGGGGGCTGCCGGTAAGACCCCGTCATATTATTATCGTTAATTTGATTATTTGTTGCGTGTGCTAGCGGGCAATCTCGGAACAGGTTCACCTAGCGAAACGGACAAACATCATTTATTTATTCCTAAGTACGTGCACTGTACACATGTTACAATAATTTGTCGATTGTGAATAGTTTCCTGGACCAAAGCCTATATCTAACCATCAAAATTGGTTCTACGATAAAATCTCCGCGGATTTCTGACCCAACGACTAAACGTCCACGATAAAAAAACCAGCCGACTAAAGTTCCAACCGACCATTGATCCATGCGGCATTAGATCCAACAACATAACGGCCACAAACAAAATTTCTAAATGTTTTTTTTAGAAAGAGCCTTCAAGAAATCGATGAATCAAGAGGTGACTGAAATATGCACAGAACCTTTGGCAGATTACTAAAAATAAGTAACCGATCAAAACAAATCCGATGCGAAATACAAAGTTTACAATAAGAAAGTGGAATTCTTTAAATCAAAAATGAACGTCATAATTATACAAAAAACATATACGGTACTAAAACATAACAAAATTTTATACTTCTTTTAATATTTAATCGATTTAATCATAAAAAAAATAGTGTACTTTCGTAATCAGTACTTTCCGAGTTTATACCTCACCGTAGATTGTTGGTAGTCCAATAAGAAACTCATTATATGCCAATTATAATCTTTATTACAATAATAATACTGTCATGGTACATAGTATACAACTATTCACGGAGACAAACGGTAGAGAAAAGAGGCCGCGCTCGGCGCGCGTCATCCTTTTAAGCCCGCCACACACACACACACCCACATACATCTAGAACCGGCGGTGCTAGCGCGCTGACAGACAGTAAGATTTATCATTGATATTATTTTTTAGAGATTATAATTGAGATTTATCTCATCGTGTCTAGTTCCATTTAACTAAGGGATAAGTATATTGTATGAAGATTGCATGTATTCTTTATTTAATTGAAACTAATTATTCTCTCGCAGTCAATCATTCAATCAAATAAATATCAGATATCTCATAGAGACAAAGCTATTTTTTATTATATTTAATGGAAAATATACGGAAGTATGTACAACCTGTCTTCGGCTAGTTTAAGTGATCACTTTATACATATATAACGTTCACCAATTCTCACCGCTAAATATCCAAATTTAGCAAATTTTTTAAAGTTATATATATATATGTTCGTATGTGTACTCGCTTCGAGTTTCACTACACCATCGCCATCTATGGACCAAATATGATAGTTCATTTTTCCTTTTTTTTAACAGCATATATATCATCACTATGAAAATCTGATAAATATATATATATAAGGTGATCACTTAAGCCAGCCGAAGACAGGTCGTAAGCCCTATAATTACCTCATACGTCCATATATTGTCCATTAAATATAATAAAAAATATCTATGTCTCTGTGCAATAACTGATATTTGTTTAATAACAGTGCCTTTGTAGGTAAAAATACAGTAATTGTGTGTTTCTGGACATATTCAAATATTGCTAATTATTTTATCGACCATCTAATAAATTCCGTAAAAATCAAACAGAATGATGCTTTAAAGATAACGGCTAGGAAAACATATTTCCCTCATTGCCCGCAATTGCGTCGGTTTACACAGCATCCAACTGCAGAAGAATCTGAGATGAGTGAAAAGAGTACCGCAGACGGTTGACTGCGTTCTCTCTGTCGGAATAGCGTGTCAACATCGCTACGGGAATGACACGGAATACATCAATCTTAATCAAAGCCGAACCCCGCATAGCGATTCCAAAGTAATTCAACCACCGCACAGAAAAGGAGATCAATCCTCTGTCCGATTCCACAGACTGTACTTCAAACCAAATCTGTTTTGGTTACACGTCGTGTACTCATCTTTTAACATTGAGACACTTTACGTCGATGCTGACAAGATTACATCAAACGCGAGGTTTTAATTCATATCAATTTATGCGGAAAAATATCAGCGTAATATGAAGGTTACACTGTTACATCATCAACGATGAACATCATTATACAACATCAAGACGTTTCTGTATTAAAAGGAAATCAATTCTAACCTTCAAATGAGCAGTTCACGCCGTGTCAAAAACCCCATAATATTATCATTTTAACACATGCACTTAATTGAACATCTTGGTATAACTTCCAGTAAATTGTTTAGAGGGTTTTTTATCAGAATTTTTTACCCTTCCAATTCATGTATTAATATAAAACACTTATGATGTTTATTACAATAAGTTAGTTAGTAAAAGTGTCAAAGCGATTAGCGCTGATGCACTTGTAGAAGTAGATTTGGCGGTCTAGCCGCATGTAGAGTACTCAGAGTATCGTAGACTCTAAGGAATTGGAAAAAAAAAGAACATCTTGGTAGCTGTCATTACAGTACACAGTACGTAATAATGTACATATTTTTTATTATCTTGTTACTTATATAAGTCAAAGTTGGGTAGGTTTCTTATGACACAGTTCTGCGTACGCCCAAAGAAGTTTCTAGATTTTGCTCGTAGAGAATTCAACTGATTCAATTATTTTCCCAATAATTTATTGCATCATAATTGTGTGTTTTATAATAAGTTTTCATTAGAAAAAAACATGTATTTATATTAAATTATTATTAAAATATGTATTTATATTCCATTTAAACATTCCATTTACTTTAAGTTTTATATTATATTATATTTATATGGCATCTAAATTCATCTTGTTTTATTTTTTTTATACATTGAATATTACACTTTGTTTACTACTATAGCGGAAAAGTACTGTCTGGTACAATACAGTAAAATACTAGTGTAGCAAGCAGGGCACCGAAATAGATGTCTTACTTTGCTGCAGTGTGTTATCCTATTATAACCGTATAACACACTGTACTATGATTCCAAAAATAAATTATTATTATTATTAGGAAAAAAAAACAAACGCTATATTTTGAAGACAGTAATATTGAAGGAATTTTGATTATTTTTTAATTAATTATTGGAATATCAATAATATGTATAATCTATAATATTTCATTTATTAGATATTCTAGCTTAATTTACAAATTTAACAGGAAATGTGATTACCTTCAATATTTCAATTATTTGAATTCAAACCTTGAAGTTTCTTATATAGCAAAAAATTCACTTATTAAGATAACATTTAAAAATAATTCCATAAATTCAAGATATAATGTGTTATACACAGGTTCTCAAGTTCCTAAATATTATTTTTATTAGGCCTTATTAAGTTCAACTACATGTTTTATTAAGTTATTAGAAATTAATTAAATATAATGGAATAATTTTGAAAAAAAAAGCTAATCCTAAATATTTAAGAAATTAAGTACCTATGTAAGTAGTTTATACACCTTTTGTGATTTATTATTCGCGGTTATGTTACATGAATAGTGAATTTCTATAAAATCAGTTTAACATTTAGAATAGTATATCAAGCATAAATTCTAAATTCATAACTACTCTGATAAAATGTACCTTCTTGTAGAGCTTAAATATTATACGAGTAAGTACATAATAATTAATCAAAATCCTGTTGTCGTTCAGATTATATAATATAATGGAAGTAAGTCTTAGTATCCTTACTGCTCGAAAACACAAACTGAATACGTTTATTTATTTTATAAAGTGCTAAAATTTATCTATGAATACTTATACTTTCATGTACATACCGAAATTAGCAAAGCGCCCATAGAAGACAAAGGAAGACAGAAGAATTACTAGTTGACGCAGGCTATTTATACGTAATAAACTACAACGTTTGTAAATCATTTCCTCTTTTATTTAAGATCACAGAACCATGGAAACGAATATAAAATATTTTATATGTCTTCTTGATTATTTTGCTCATTTAAAAAATCTAAATATCAAACGCCAAATGCGGCATTTTTAAAAATAAATTCTTAGTGACAATCTTTTGACAATCAGATACGCGAGTACTTTGTTTTAATATTGTTGATTCTTTTTTTTGTTAGATATCTTACCCCACCCCTTTATTTAAATTCACACCTAAACGAACTAGATATACTTATTTCAATCAAATCTAAATTCATTACATAAACTTTATTTTTTATTTTTTTTTTATCACTCAGATCTTATTCCCTATCCCATTTTCCTTTTCCTTTCTTTTTTATAACTTTTTACTCTATGTTAAAAAAAATATTTTTAACTTTTTTTTCTCACATTTTTATGCTTAATTCTTCTTAAAATTCAAATTGTACTCACTGTTTAATATATTTTATATCTTCAGTGAAAAACATGTAATTGGTTTAATTATTCTATATTTTCTAAATAAAATAAAATCTTCCAAATTAAATTTTCACGTTTCAAGTTCAAAAGTTAAAAAAAACGGATGCCAATTTTTTTTTATGATAATATCTATGATTAGTTCGGTATATGTAGAAGTATCCAATTTAAATGACATTTATATATGTAGATTCTAAATTATCTATTAAAAGCAATGATATCAATTAGCTTAACATACTTACTTACCATCACGCCGTTTACCGCGGAGGTATTCAGAGAGGGTAGAACACCACACACTATTATGTCCTGACAAACAGTTCTCGCCTCATCCACATTAATACATCTTCGCATACAGGCTCGCCGGTTATTGTGACTTCTAACAGGTCCATCCTCCAGTATCATCTGGTTTACTTGGTGGCGCCAAGTCTTCCGCGGACGTTCTCTATTTCTGGTAACGTGATCGATGAAATTGATTAATACATATGTTTAAGTAAATACAAAATGAATACATTCAGTGGTACGAGTAAACACACTGCGTTTATAATTCATTAGAACACTGTAATAAAAAAAAAAATAACCAAAATGAATCATTTACTACAACTCAGTCCGAGCATTGTTACGTCTTTTCGTTCGTCGGTCACGGGAGGAAACAAATAATTGAAAATAACTTAATTTTGCGAATCGTAAATTTCCCTTCAGCCTGTTTACACTTGTCAGAGAAAGTTCAATTAGTTCCGGGCGTGTAAATAATACGTCTTTCAGTACATTTTCAAATGTTTTAACTTGTTTTTCATTCCCGATTAATATTTTTTTTCCTTTACATGACAGGGCCAAGATTTTTATTTCACTAAAACGGACAGACACGCGATAATTTTACAGTCGGTACATTGCAGTGTGCTCGTTTTATCCAACTATTATATATGTACTACCTATCACAAGGTGATACACCCGGCGTTACACGGGCGGAAAATTTAATCTTATAGAACCCTCGAGAACCAAAAATTAACCCCCGAACCACCCAATCCGACGTCACCACCGACAGGTCAATGTTATCCATTGTGAAAACGTATCCCTAAGCCAAAAGATAAAAGTAAACCTTTTACTGTGCCCTTAGAACCTTTCATTTCGTCAGGCATCGCGTGTATTACATAATGTACATGTACATTATATAATCGTCGACTGCTTTTACTAGGCAGTATAATGGCCGGCCGTAGTTGCGGTCAACGTTGACTGTCATTATTTAAAAAATGGAAATGGTCTACATCCCAACGTATCCAATTAATGCAAACAATTATCCAATCAAACATATTATTATTTACATCACGATACATTACGATTACAGCGATACGCGTGGCCGCATAGCAACAGATTATAATTCCGCCCTAGTGGCGATAATTACTATTATCAAAAGATACAATGATTTGTATCTTCGATAAATACTGCTCGTGTACCGCATGGGATTCTGCATTCGTAGCGTATTCAAATATATAAAGATTTTGGTTAAAAAAAAGTTAATATGAGGTTGGATAAGATGACTATATTTTCTTCATGGTCTTGGAATGCAACTGAGAAAAATTTGTAAAAGTCATCCTGGCTGTTAATATAATACATATTTATATCAGGGGCAGGGGGTGGGAAGACCAGGAGGACAGGTTATGCCAATGGTTTAAATTGGACAAAGGGTTGTACAGAGAACAGACACACAGACAGACAAACACACATTCAATTTTATACGTTTATATGTATATATTACAGATTATGCATAAAAATAGAACATATGTAATTAAAATACGATAACTATTATAGCAGACAATAATCAAAATAAACATGTACACTTTCAAGAAAAATTCAAAATGGTTTTTGTCGATTTACTCGAAATGAACGATATGCTTTAGGGTAGATTTTGAATCGTAATTGCTTACAATTCGATAAATTTCGTTTAGACACAAAATAAAACTAGATTATGGTTCGTTATCGTGATTCACGGATCACTGACAGACTCATTTTTGGCTCCTTAGAGTTTCTTCACACTTTGATACACTGTACCGTGTGAGGCTAAACTAGTAGCCCACGGGCGCCGTGTCTTTACATTTCGTACGTACAATTATATATAGAATCATATTTTACCACCATCCGGTATGGAATTAATCTTTTTTTTTATGGTAAAAAGTTATTTCATCGCCAACTACGAAAAATAATTAATCATTACAAAAGTGATGTGCGTTTTAAATCGTAAATATCTCTAGTATTTCATTCTGAATTATTAAATAGTGGTAAAGTGTTAACGTCGTATTCCTCAATAGTTTGATGGGACTCGGAAGTCCATCGCTTGACATCGCCTCCGTGATCCAGTCCGCCGGGTACTCTTGCTTATCCTCCCATCCCAGTCTTGGTCTGCCCCTCGGACTCGATCCTGTGGGCTTGTGTATGAGGACTCTGTACGTGTCACTAACTTCATTGTTTTCACTTTCCTCGGTATATTGTACCCGAAGTTCTAGATTCTTTAATCTCCTCCATTATCTGGTTTTCTCGTCTTTTTCTGGAATTCCCGGAAATCGAAACCATACATTTTATTTAATTAAAAAGAAAATATTTTTTATAAATATTAATATGTATGATGTACAGTAGCTATTAAGAATATTATTTGTGTAAAAAAACATACGTTAGTATTAATTTTATAAACGAATAAATAGTGTTTATTATTTCATAATGTGGTAGTAGTTTTTTTAAAATGAAATTAAGTTTCCGTATGTATTAAATACAAAAAGACACTCACTCATCTATGAAAATTATAAAACAATTTAAAAAATAAAATACAAATCACACAAAAAAGAACAATTAATAAAGAAACATGTCGAATGACAATAAGAACATTGAGCAACACAGACAATTCAAAGGCGCAATAAAATTATGGCTAAAAAACTCAGGACGAACGTATATTCATAACATGGTCACCCCTTCAATATGAACATACAGAGTCAAGATTTCAGACCCAACCCAACAGAGCCTGTGCACGCGTGTGCGTGTTAAATTAAATTGTACTGTATTACTAAACTTGTTAAAATGTGTATTATCCTTACAAATTTTAGGTAGGTTATAATATTACATGTATAATTCCTCAAAATCAAATATTGCATCATATTCTGTTACTTACACTTTTTATTTTTTTCTTATTTTTCTTCTTACTTATTCTAAATTTATAGTTGATAAACTAATTATGTATAATATGACTGTTGATTAAAAATGTAAAATGTTTGCCTCAGCACGGGCGAAGCCCAGTGAGGCAGATATTAAAATACGAAATATACTTACAATATATGATATAAAATAAATAAATGTATGTATTTGGCCAAAGTAGATAAGTGATCACATTTTACAATGAAACATAATCCCCTATTTGAACAAACCGGTAAAACCATTAACTTTTTTTTTTAGTAGTGAATATCTTTGGACTAATTTCTCCTTAATATATGGCTGAACATATAAACCGGAAACTTTCCTTTTTTATATATATATATATATATATATACTCGCACATGCACCGCTCGTAGCTGGATCACTGCCTGCTGTATGTCATCGGACAATAGGATTAACTCAACTCGTTTAAAATGAATAAATATCAAGAAAAATTAAAAGTCTCGAGTCTCGGGTTATTTTGTTTCTAAGTCCTGGGACTCGATACAGTAAAAAAACGTAGAATTCCCGGGAACGTATTCCCGGCCTGTCTCGACACAGAATCCCTAGTTATCACATATCGGGCCATAAATCTTGCGCAAAACTTTAATGCGTTAAGCGTTACATACATAATATAAATAAATTCCTCTTTGTTCGATCGTTTTAAATCTTTCAATTTCAATGCGCCGTTCGGCGGAATTATCTGTCATTTCATATCGGTGCGACGAAATTGAAATAATAAGAAAATAAACTCAAAAGTCTGAATCTTATTTATGTGGGGCGCCGTCAAATTGCTCGTTCCGCCGAGCGGGAATGGCGGGACGCGAATTTCAATGAGCCGGTGGCAGAGCGGAGAATGTACGCATGCGCGGCTCAACTCTAACAAATATTACACGACGCATTACTGTCCGGCCGCCTTATTTGCGGCAAGGAAACAATAAATCTCGCATAAGGACATTTTATTTTCCAAAACTGAATGATGTATCGCGTGCAGCTTTGCATAATTGAGTCTTAGTGCCAATGCTAACGTACGATAGTGAGACTTGTGAGCGGCGACGCACCGAGACAAGAGATATTACTGCGTGCGAACAAAGGGAAGATAATTCAACTGAAATATAATTGAAAAATAAAAACACAAGTATACAGAAGAATTACTGGGATAGGTATCTCTATCAGAAATACCATTTGACCCATCAATGAGATACATTTTTTAATGCTCCTCCCAAAGATTCAAAGATGAGGGTAAATCACAAAAATTTTATGTGAAAATATGATTAAAGAAATTAACAACCATAAGAATTTAAAATTATACATATATACATTTTTTAAATCTACCTAATCTCAATCATGATAGAGATATAACCATTTTAAGAAAGTCTCAGTTATACAATTATTTCAATTAATTGAAATATTCTATTGATTCCAAATTATATATTGAATACAAAAAACAAAAGGTCATCGACTTCGAGCAGCCAAATTAGTTTTCAAATATGAATTAAATATATTAATTAGAAAGATATACATATAAAATTGTTGTTGCGCCACCGCGATTCCAACCTGGATCTCTTTCCTAACCGGGGAAGGTGCAAAATAAGGTAGATGGCTCTTTCAAATAATGGAACGATTAAATGTAAGTAACATATAGGTTCGAAAATTGTCGCTAAAAATATTGTCGCTGTAGCATAGTTGGATAATGCACCTTCCCGGGTTAGGAAAGAGATCCAGGTTCGAATCCCGGTGACGCAACAACAATATTTTTCGATAAAATTGATTTTATATGTACATCTTTCTAATTAATATATTTAATTCATATTTAAAATATCACAGACCTATGTTCTGAATAATTACAACTTCACAATAAGAATGTGTTCTCCTAATAAATTATTTTTTGTTAGATGTTTTAGGGCCTGAAGCAAAAATAGAGAATTATAATGGGTCAATTTCGTAAATATTTATTTCGAGGTACGTAGTCCTAACTTTAATATATATACTATATAAGAATCTCCGTGACGGTACAGATTTTCACATACTTCTTAAACATTTTAGACTCGTAATTTAGTCACCCATCTGTTTACCTTGTATATGATTAGCAAGGGTAGCTAAGTGTAGGTTACCTACATGTTAAATAATTATCTTATTATCACCATCTTTCTCTATTTAATAACTTTAACTATTGTAATCTTTTAGAAAATATACGCATTATTATATAAAACATGTAATATTTTATACTGAAATTGAATTGTAATATATTATATCATACTTTGTACGATCCTTGGTACAATGTTAAAAATAAATAAATCCAATTTAATAAAATTGAAATAAACACGCCGGATCAAAGAAGCATGTAGATACATATCCTAATACCAAATCACCTAATGTCCGTCCTTTCGTACGTGTGGCATAGCACAATAAAACAAACATAATATTGACAGCTGCCATTGTCGCATGGAAACATAAATCCCACATCTGCTGTCAATCTTATCACGTCAAAGTGTGCTACTATCGCGTCAAATAAAGTAATTTTTTTTATTTCCCGTCATCGTCAATAGCTTATTTCTAATACATATCTATAAGTAATATTTGACCAAAAATGAGTTTTATAATCTCAAAGTTATATTTAAGGTTGTGTTATAAATGGTTACTTAGCTACCGTTTTATATTGATATTTTGCCACATTTGAATAAATAAACATCCAAATCAAATTGAAACTAATCAAATATGTGCAAGATAAGTTTTAGTAAAAAGGGAACATTTTGATCCTTTTTTTTATTTCTATTTTAATATTAGAAAATATAACACATTTTAGAATTATCAGTAGAATGTGTATATATTTCATTAAACATTTATTTATTCTCTATGAGAGTGTAGAGAAGGAGTATATACGAGATAATTCATGTTTCAGTTAGTCTGTGTATATATATTTTTAAGCCGATACAAATTAATAGTAGTCTGTAATTGTTCTAATTGTGATGGGAAGATTGTTAAAAAATTTGATGCCTTGATAAATATAGTGATTTTGGGTTGCGGTATATTTTAGTTTTGGAATATCAATTTGGTCTCTAAATTTTGTAGATCGTAATTCGCTTCTAAAGTTTAATTGATTTTTAATTTTGATTATTTAAGTTTTTTTGTATGTCTATTATCCTGTTTATATTAGAGCATATATATGTTTACATATGTATGAAGAATAAATAAATACTACCTGAATGTGTGATCACTGAACCATGTAGATATCATACTTGAAAAAATCAAAGTTTCAAATACATAGATACAGATACATATTATTATGTGAAAATTATTGTTTCCGTTTGCGTACTTTGTATGATCTGATATTGTGGATTAATATTTTATTGTTTATGAAGAAATGTCTTTATTTTTATTTATACATAAATGTTACGTCGTTAATATTTAATGTACATAATAAAATAATTAAGTATATTAATAATTAAAAACATTAAACGGATTAATTACTGTATTTTTATACATATTCAAAATTGTAAACGATCTCCTTTTCTATGCACGAGATTTCATCTCCTTTAAAGAAGTTGCACGTATTATAAAAAATATTGTTTGTCGAACTCGGTTATATCGAGCATGGTTATAATGAGGAAATACTTGTTATTATTTTGATTCAGGCCTCTTTTCATACAACTCTTTACTGTTATAGTGAGCTCGCTTCACTGATATAACGTACAAAAATATTGTTTACAGGTGAACAAAATACACTACACGGTCTAAAAGCCCTAATTCTTGAGAAGTCATAAAATCGAAAGCAGCGCCTGCCGACGAGGTTCCTTATTGTTTACGATTCCTTTCAGGTTTGTGAATTCATAGAAAAAAAAACAATGGGTGTTTATTTTGTGTGCGTAGTATGTAGTAGTAAGTCAGGGCAGTATTTTTAATTTTGTTAAGAAATAATGTGATTGAATTTAGTAATTTACTTTAAAATGTTTTTGTTCATACAATTATAGATTTTTGATTTTTCATATGTATTTGCTTTTAATTTTATTGGGTACTAAATATTTTTTGTAATAACAAGTAACGGATATAATGAGCAAATTTAGCTGCTCCCTTCGTACTGGGTATAATCGAGTTCGACTGGATTTATTTGTACACAGTTATGTGAAAAACGTTACATTATTTTCTAAATAAAATAATATTATAATGTGAAACTAGCAATAATAAATAATATTATAGAAATACCAAAAATGAAGATAAAGTAATGTCTACAGAAGAATACTTATTACAAGAATACATATTAGGCGTGCCTGTAATACACACAAGTACGATAATAATTACGAACCGACAAAAATATAGCCGTGGTCATTTTGAATGGAAGTTTAGAAAAAGATTTTTTGAAAGCAAGTTCTAGTTTGACTGACGTTTCAGCGGCACGGTAGGTAGGTACTACTTCTTAATATGGAGGTGGTCTGATGAAGCTGGTATGCAATTAACTTCCAGCAGAATACGATGCGCCAGACATCTACTCTATTGGTAAAAGTGGATATAGATGGATACATCTCCAAGTGAACTGGTCAAATGCTCGTCCGAACCTTCGTAGGTACCCTTACCCACCTATTATCCGAACCCAATACGCACCGCCAGTGCCGTCGATTCAAAATTAATTTCAATAAACCGAATTGTTAAAACATTTTAAACAAAAAATTCCAAACAAAATAAACAAAAAAATGTTTATTTTTTAATATGGCGCCAGAACTTTCAGTTCATTTTAACACAACTATTTTTTCACAACTTCACAATATATCGTTCCTTAATAATTAAATAAAAATTAATACGTCAGTGAAAACATTAAAAATACTTTTTTTTTTTTGGATAAATAATATAGCTGCTACAGGGACTGCGACTTGAACCAGTTATAAAAAAACTTTAAATTAATAAGGTCAAAAATGTGAAAAAATCTTTTCGTTCCACGACTATTACGAGACATGAAGATTGCGTGTTTGCGTGCTCGGAGATGGTGCAAGATTTCCTATTCGGGTAGCGTCCCTATAAACACCTTGTAATATAGTCACCTCAGGGTAAGAATACCAAAAAAAAGGAAATAAAAGCAAGACCTTTCATTAACACCCCAACAATTTCGTCCTTGCGGAAGGATAGAATGGAATCATATTTATTTAAGTGACGTTAATTGATTTTGTAATACTAATGAAATGTAATTATTTCTTACGTTAAATACGGCGGAGATCAATTCATCCGAGCGCGCCCATGCTCCGCGGTATCAATGCTCACATGTGCGGCATCTCTACCTGCAAAGATTTTTTACGCTTTCGTTTATTGTTTTTTTCTTTCCCAACTGAGGCTTTTTATTTCGTAAGGCAAGACAGGCGAGTATCGGAGATGGCAGAGCAGATACCTGTTCCGCGCATCTCCCCGCATCTCGTCGGCGGGAGCTCTTTTCCCGCTCTTTTGCGATTCTTTTTTTCGCCATTTGTGTTGGCTGCCGGACTTTTTTGGTTATTTTGCATTTGGTCCGAGAACTGGCATTTCGGATACGTATGTAGTTAAAATTGAATGATATTTGGGTTACAACTTACAACGGCACGGCAGGCAGCGTCTGGCAGAAATGTGCCATTAAATAAAATCGTTAAATTGTGGCACGGAAAGAAAAGTATCCCCAAAAAAGAGGTCATTTAGATGATGAAGATAATATAAATTCAAAGTGAATAAATTTGAATACAAAATAAATATTTAAACGCGTACACAACACAAGTGATACAATAATAATATGATGTTACAACTTCAAATATGCATCGTACATTATAAATATATTGATATTCTACGACACGACTTTAAAATGTAGATTTGTATGCAAGACGTGCTATTAATTAGAAACCCATATCAAGTACACGAAAACCACGTACATAATATATAAACGATAATGCAAAAAAAATACTAGGTTTCTATATACTACAATCCTACGCCCTACGTTCTGTACACAGCTCTACGGAGAGCCGTCAATGTACCATAATTACAAATTACACAATATTTTGACACTTTATATTATGATATTGATCATCTAAACGGTCAACTTAACAATGATAATAATATATTTTATTATTCCAGACAATGAGGCAGGGAGTACAATAAGTCCCTATAAAATGAAAGAAAAACGCATATACTTTTTTTTTAAAACATAGTATAAGAATATATTCCGTAAGTCGTCAATATTGGCTTTTTTAAATCTATATATTATATCTAAAAATTACTAAACCGATATTTGATTTCACTTTTGGATACTTAAATGCATTTTCATATAGTATACTTATACAAACAAATCTTCAATTATTTTTATGAAATCACGATATGTATGAATTTTCTCTAAGACTATTAGTAAAGGATGGCTGAACATTTTAATGTAGGACGTAGTAAGAAACAGAGTCAAACTCTTATTGTTGAGGTTTGAACTTGAAATGGCCAATTACTATAGCGCGGTCAATAGCACTATCAACCACCTTTGTTGCTGGTCTCTCCGGGGCAAAGCTCAAACCCCCGACCATATTATCACTAGGTGAGTGTATTACCTACCGCTAGACTAACGAGCACGTCAAATTATTATGTTAACAGCATTAATTAGCTTTTACAGTACGATACGTTTTCAAAACGACATTAACAGTTTATCAACAATATCAACTATTTTTATATTCAGTGCGTTATTTTTTCTAGACAAAAAGGCTTTGATAGAAAGAGACGTTAATAAAATGGTTACTTTTCTAACATTCTTGACAAACCGTCAGAAAATACTAATTTCTCAAACATTATCATGATAATATTATAAGAGAAATAATTTTTGTAGAAATAGAAGAAAAGCTTGAAATATTTCATTAATGGCTTGAAAAACAGAAAACAGCGCAGTCTTTGTGAACTAAATCACGCGGAAAGGGTTAGGCACTATTTCCATGTGTACATTTGTATATGCTGTATGCATCTCTATTTAAAAAAAATAATAAAAGTAAATTATTATCATAACAAACAATTTATATGCGTCAAAAATAATAATCTCCTTAGGCACAATTTCTCATATCATTTGGATTAACTTTGTTTCACTCTCGCAAATTTAAATGTTAGTGAATTTATTTATTTTAAATTGTATTACCTCACTTTTAAATTATAATTCTTAATCAATTGCAGAGCAAAAATTCACTACCACTTCCACTCCATGTCCATTTCATCACCGTATAAACCAAAATTATTATCTTCCGAGTAGTGCTGCAGCAGTGGAGTCATCAAAAGTTTTCAAGTGGCCATTTTTCTTGTTGTATGGAGCAAGCGGGCCATGAGTAGTTTAGTTAGTATTTAATTAATAAATTGAAAATATGTACTCTGTAAAGTAATAAAATTACAGTAATATCTTTTTAATCAGTACATTTTATTGGTTGTGCCAGGCTATTTTTATTTACTGATATTTCACTGTAAATACTGACCATGTTTTCGGACTGATATTTTATTATAAAAACTGACCATTTATTTAAATTAAAGATGTTTAAAAATACTGACCTAATAAATGTCAAATTAACAAAAAAAATTAAGGAATCCAATCCCAAGATCCCGACCCAATTTACAGTATTTATTAATTCCACGATTAGTATGTACAATCCAAAAACTTTCAGGAATGATACTTTGAATTAATTTTGGGATACCAAAATTAGATCAAGACTAAACGATGAAACACTTGATGTTTTGCAATTGCTTCGGACATTTTATTCATAATATTACAACTGTTTCATTATTTTTCAATCTTGTGTTACATTATTTTTTGTTCAAAGATTCCTTACTAAAATATATAAATATATTACATAAATTGTATCTTTCTAGCCTATAATGATAAAATTCTATAAATGTAACATCAATGAGTATTTTGTATTCCCAAAATTCACTACTCGCCACTAGTCAGAATTCGCTACACCATACTTAAATATTCATAGTTTGTGTATTGTACATCATATGTCACCTTATGACGCACATGTCATAGGTTCGTCATCTCCAATCTAATGTCATGTCCAACCAACCAATGTCGGTATTTTTCTATCTATGTGGGATAATGGATGCAGCACCTATATTTATGAACATAGCTGAGGTAAGCAGCACTTCTTTTGTTGGCTATAAAGTCCACTTCCCGCAATACAACAATTAGTTAAAGATTTCTGGTTCGCTCGCTGTCACATAATAAATATTAAGACAGTGGACGCAACATATTTATAGATGGAATGTGTAAATTAATTAACTTTAAGAATTCAGGGCTGCCCAATAAAGATGTTACAACTTTGTGCAGAACCGCAAAATCTATGATATATACACCAGATTTTGAGGCACTTGATATTTCCTGTTTCCTTATTAATGACATTTCCAAATTGTTTAATAAAAAATAATGTCAGCTGCTATCTGCGCTTTGCAAGTATATCTGCTCAGGTACCCTTTACTAGGACATTTTTTTTATTTTATTTATTTGACATTTTTTACAATTTTTTTATAGCGTGAATAACTTTTATTTAAATTACATGGTTTTTCTTTCGCTTACCTCTCCAAAAAAGAGACCAGCTCTTGTGCTTGGAGAGGGAGTTACACTACAATAATTTTATATAATACCTTACAGATTCTATTCATTGTCCATTTGTGTGCTTCTGAAGTATTCTATAATATTGTTTATTGTCCAATTATGTGTTTTTGAAGTGTTCATTTAGTTTCTTTTTAAACTCTTTTATATCCTTTATTTCTTTAATTTGTGTAGGGAGGCTATTGAAATTTTTTATCCCTAAATATATAGAATTTTGCAGATAGTGTTTGGTGTTACATTTAATTGATTTTAAAGTTATTTTTAAACCTTAATGATGTGCTTGTTTCAAATCTTATAATGTTATTTTCTTTAATTAATTGATTAATTGAGATTTTTTTGTAAATATTTTCTATTTTGGGAACTGGGAATTTTGCAAAAAGTGTTTGTGTTGAAAAAGTTGATCTTTTTTTAATAATTGTTCTCTGTATTGTTTTTACCGAGTTCATTATATTATTGTATGCTCCTCCCCACCCAATTATTCCATACTGTAGTAGTGAGTGAACAATAGCAAAATATACCTTTTTTAAATTATTTATACTTAGGATGTTCCTTAATCTTATGAATATATAAATACATTTTCTTATTCTTTTCACTAATTCGTTAATGTGACTGTGCCATTTTAAATTTTGATCAATAATTACACCGAGATATTTGATTTCTTTTTTGGGCTTAAATTTGTACAAGAGTCGTTACAGGTAATTTTGTTACAGTTGTCGTTATGAATAGTAATTTTTATATGGGGCGGTGTTTTAAGACTTTTTATTGAAAAGGGAAGTTTAAAGAAAGTAAATTACTATCGAACCAGGATTTGAGTGTGTTCATGACGTTATTTGCATGTTCGTTTGTAATGTTCCAGTCTTGTCCGTCAACAATGATAGCAGTGTCATCGGCGTATGATATAATTTTTCCGGTTAATTTTAGTTTGAAAATGTCATTGACATAAATTATAAAAAAAAGTGGACCCAAAACTGTCCCTTGTGGTATACCAAATTCACTGATTAGGGGTTGGCTTAGAGTTTCGTTAATTTTTACGTTTTGTGGT
Organism: Eubasilissa splendida; assembly: GCA_031772225.1. Classification (NCBI taxonomy): domain Eukaryota; kingdom Metazoa; phylum Arthropoda; class Insecta; order Trichoptera; family Phryganeidae; genus Eubasilissa; species Eubasilissa splendida. Next base: position 13,927,043 of record CM062861.1, on the reverse strand, counting down.
CTTTCGTGAAGATAGCTTTGAATCCAGCTTAGTACTTTGTCATCTATACCGACAGATTTTAATTTTAATATTAGTTTGTTGTGGGAGATACTGTCGAAGGCTTTTCTCAAATCCACGAAAATTCCAATACATTTAACAGATTTGTCTAGAGATTCTTGGATGATATTAAATAGTTTACCTATTGCATCTTGTGTACTTTTGTTTTCCATGAAACCAAACTGGTTTTCATCAATTACTTTGTTTATTTTAATAAATTGAGACAATCTTTTTTTAACAATTTTTTCTAGGATTTTTCCAAAATTTGACAAAAGAAAGATCGGTCTGTAATTGGTTATTTCCTTGGGGTTATTTGATTTATATATGGGGGAAATGATGGCTTGTTTATAGCGTGTTGGGAATACCCCTGTTTTTAAACTTAGGTTTATTACATACATTAGGGGTTTGGATATTTGTTTTTTTTATAAATTTTAATGTATTAACAGTATATCCATCATAACCTGGTGCTGTTCCTCCCTTCATACATGTTATGATTTGTTCAATTTCGTTAACTGTTGTGGGTTGAAAAATGTCTATTTTATTTCCTGTATATACTGCATTAGAAGTAGCTACGTCAGTATTCCAGTTCTTTGTGATTTTACTAGCAAAGTTTTTACCGACGTTGGCAAAGAAATTGTTAAAAATGTTTGCTGTTTCCTGGGGCTTTTCTGAGCAATTTATTTTTGACTCGTCATGTATAATAAAACTTATATTTCCTTTTTTGTCTTGTTTATTTTCCATGATTTCATTAATGATATTTCAAACTCTCTTACTATCATTTTCTGCAGATTCTAGAATTTTTTTGTAGTATTTTTCTTTAGTATTTAATATTAAAATTGGAAAGTTTTTTCTTGTATACTTTTAAATATCTATTTAGTTGCTCGTTATTTGGTAGTTTTTTATATTTTTTTATTAAGAATTCTTTATGTCTAATTGATACGATTAGACCATGAGTAATCCAGGGTTTTATCGGTTTGTATTTAGACGATTTGCATTTAGGTAAGGTATATTTAGTGGCATTTATATGTTTAGATAGTGTGTCTTCAAATATGTTACAACATTCGTTGACGTTATTGCATTGGTATAATTTAGTCCATTTTTCAGAATTTAATTTGTTTATGAGTGTCATTTAATTTTATCGCATGTATATTTTTGGTTTGCAATTTTTTTCCCGTCACATGAGGATTAATATTTTTGTTATATTTGTAAGTAAATATAGTCGCGTAGTGGTCAGTGACTTCTGTATGAACGATACCAGAAATAACATTATTTATGTCTGAAATGTTACAATGCATGTGGTCAATGCAAGAAGGTAGTTGATTTTTTACATTTCTAGTGTATCCATTTATACATGACATAAAGTTAAATTCAGCTAGCATATTTAAGTAATTATCTTTATTATTACATGAGTAGTCGTTAGCTATATTAAAATTTATTTCTCCTAAAATAATAGTTTTCTTGTTTTTTAGTTTTAATAATACATTCTTTAACTCTTCTATAAATGTTATTACTGATGATAAGTGAGTTCTGTATATGGCTAATATGTTAAATGAATTACTATTGTATTTGATTTTTAATTTTAAAATGTTAACATTTTTTATATTTATTTATTCGAAATTTTGTACTGTATACGTATTTGAAACGAATATCCCTATTCCACTATTTTTGTTTATGATATTATTAGTTGCAAAGTATGTGTAGTTCGGTATGTGGAAGTTAACGTCGCGCGACGAGTGTGTTTCTGTTAACACTATCACGTCCAGTCTATTTAATGAATTTGCAACTACAAGGAATTCGTCAAATTTTTTTGCAGACTCCTAATATTCATTTGGATAATAACCAGACTATTATCGGTATTTGGTTCTATTATGAAATTTGTGTCATTTATTGAATGAAAAATTCGTTCATCTATTTTGATTTTTTTGTCTATAGAGTTAATTATATAATCGTTCATATTTGAATTTATGAAAATAGATAATTAAATTTGAAATGTATAAATTTTGAAAATGAAAAATTTAAAATAGATAATTAAATTTTGAAAGTATGATATGTCTATAATATAATTGTGTAGGTGTTTGTTTTGGTTGATTTTAATGTATTGTAGATAAATAAAGAAAAATGTGCACATATGTGTTTTTAAGTTGGACCACTCACTCACATTCGATTCTGTCCTTAGCAATCTGGAGCATTTTTCTCCTGTAATAGCAGTCTTGGTTATCTGCTCTGTGTTCAGTTTGATATTTCATATTGAAACTGTGATTTTGTGTGCTTCAGTTGCTGCAGATGGTTTTTTTTTTGTGTATTTGAGCAGCTGGTTTCCGTATGATCTTCAGAACAGTGTCGGCAAGTCGGCGGTTGAGTTCTATTAAGACATCTTTGTGCTGTATGCCCGAACTTCTGGCAATGGAAGCACTGTATTAATGGATTGCAGTCTTCGATGGATACTCTTTAGAATTTGATGTTTAGTTTTCCTTTTTCAATTAGAATTTTTCTTAATTTTCTTGTCGTTTATATGATGTAGTTTATGGTTTCTCTTTCTTTGCCTTCCTTGTCTATGTTTTTCAATTGTTTTATCAGTTTTATGGTAAATTTCTTGTTCTAGATCTTCGTTTTGCATTTTAATACCGTTTATAATTTCTTCTTCTGTTAATCCTCGTTCTAATCTCTTTATGATTAGAAATGGTTGTTTCTTTTTAATTTCTTCTGCTTTAATTTCTGTTCCCAATGTTTTGTTTATTTACTCTGTTAAATTTTTTTAATCTTCTTTTTTGGAAAATTAATAATTATTTTATTTTCTCCAATTTTTTTTAGTCCTGTGATTCCAATTTTTAATTTTGTCAATTTAATGTTTTTTCGTATTTTTTCTTTTATTTCCTCATTTTTTAATTTATCAGCAGACACTATTATTGCATCTTCGTTGTTTTTTATAATTTTATCTTGTAAAGTTATTATTTGTTTTTGAAATTGTGTTTTTTCAATGTTGATTAGTTCTTCTAACATTTTTAGGTTTTGTTCTAAGATTAGTTTTAATTTTGAATCTTTCACTGTAGTTATTTTATTTAAATCACTTTTGATGTTAACTATTAATGAGTTTACGTCCATGGTGGATGCATCGCCCGTCCGGGCGTAATTTTATTGTCACTTCGCAAGTATACGGTTTGTTGCACTACACGTCTGTACTCCTCCACTGCGTAGAGCGTACATAATTTTATTCATCACCCTATAAGTTTTATTGTGATTTTAATAATGGCGTTTTCTGTTTCCAATCATCCTTTGTTGTTTACATGTCATACAGTAAAAAAATATTTTAATCAATGTTCTTTCCATTGCTAAAGCATTCCTTATTTTCCATTCCCAGAGAGCAGAAAAAATGCATTGTAAAGTCTCACATAACTATATAATAATATAAAATCATCTGAAACCAAAATACAATAAATTTAAAAAAAACTATAACTGAAATTTAAAGATCGGTTTCAATATTTTTTACATAATTACAATACCTGCAAATCACAAATAAAATACATTTTTATTAGATTTCTATTCAGTTGGATTTTTTCCCCGTCAAAGTAAAATTAAGAAGGTTTTTAGTCCAGCTATAAATTATATCGGTCTACAGAAACAAATCATTTTATAAATAGATATTCTTTAACGAAATTCTGGCCAATTATGGAATTGAACCCAGTGCAATTTAATTTTATATTAGAATAAATATATATATATAAATTAATCAACATTAATCAAAAATAAGACTAGTAAATTAAACAGATACATAATCAGAGAATAATCAAAGTATCAAGTCCTGACTAACAGGGGCGAACAGTAAATTCAGAAACATTAAAAACTGAAAAGCAAGAAACACTGATGCGAAAGATAGTACATATATGGTGCACTGTTTACTTTGTTTATGGGAATGAAATATAATAGTGTAATACATAAATATAGATGGACTACAACACAAGCTAAACTAAATTTATTAAAACCCTTGATAAAATAAGCGCTGGACCTGAAGATGAATGAACATCACGTAGAGCCATTGATTGTATTAATGGATTGAAATTGCATTTTAAAATAAATCTGTAGATATCTAATATAAAATGTTAATGAGAAGTCAACAAATACCGTATTACATCGATTACACGTGTTTTTTTCCCATTTTGGTGTCTATATTCATGGTGTGTTTTATACTTGATGGCGTCTTACAATCGCTATCAAAAATGTACTTTCCGTCAACGATCCTAGGAATCCACCTCCAGTGAGCTAGCGGCTACCACTGCTGCACAGTTGTGATACATTTGTCTCTCGGTGAGAGTCAAACTTGATCATTTTGAAATAAAATTGTGCCCCTAATTGTTGCATAGTATGTCCTCAAAACCAATCCACTAAGATGCTGCATTGAAACGAAAAACTTAGTGAGTATGCAATTTGATTTCTTTCATTTTTATAATAAAGTTTTTATTCACTTTTTCTTTCTAGCTTAGAAAAATAAGAGTGCATTTTATAATCAATGTAATACGGTAACAATGTAAAATGATCATAGAAAATGTGGTATTATCATTGAAATTGTAAAATGTTACATTAATGTTTTATAACATATTACCATAAAATAAAAGATTTGTTGACATTTAAAACACATGTTTCAGAGGCTGCTCTTGATCGTTCATCACTTTCATAAGATTCCTTTTGATTTCCAAATTTTTCTTAGTTAATATAAATAGTTACATGGAACACCACATTAATAGAAATGCCAACAATAAAAAGATTACGCAAAAATAATTTTTATGATTTATTTTTAAAATATAAAAAATGATATAACAGAAGATTAATCAGTTAGTTATTAAATAGTTTTAGCATATTTCTGTACTATGTCACGATAATATTTGAAAATTTTTTCACTAGCTTTCTCACATTTAGAAAGACATTCCTTGTATTGGGACATGCTAAATTTTCCACTAGTGGAGCAAGAAATTACATTATTTAAAATACTATCAAAAACAAATGTCAGCTGAGCTGTTGAATCATCCAATTCCTTTGTTGAGGGATCTAATAACACTTTTCCATCTTTAGCTATTGCACAGTTAACTGCGGCAAATAAATATTGCATAGACAAACCAGAATTTAAGAGTGCCAAACAACAAGCATTTATGCTGCACGCCAGGAGCTGAAAAAAGGAAAAAGAAGAATTATTTTTATTTATGACAGAAAAACGATTAATATGTGTTGTAACTGGTTTGTATGTAATATTGATCTTAATAAAGATATATTATACCAAAGACAGTGAATGGTTTTTTGAGAGTTTGAATAAAAAATAACAGGGAAGTTAAATCTGGGAAAAAAAGGTGGATCATCATTTTTCTGATTTGCAGGACAAAACCTTCATTGCTGGTTTCTTTTCTTCCATACGCTGTACATGACCTAACCAGCATAGTCTACCAACTTTGATTGATCGGACCACACTGACATTATCGTACAATACGTCGAGCTCTGTGTTACAGGTTCGCCATGTATTATTATTGTTAATCAGACCAAATATACTTTGTAGAAATCTTTCTTTCGAATATATTAAGAGCCCCTCCGTCTTGTTTTATCCAAGTTTCGCAATCATATGTAAGTACAGACTTAATCAATGGCTTATAAAGTGTACAATTGATATATTAAGAGAAAATACAGAACCTGAATTGACATTTAAGACCAAAGTAGTATCTATTTTGTGGAAATAATTATCTTTTTTGAACTCTTCGCTATAATTCACCATACTTGACATTGTACTATGTAAATGAATCTGAAATTTGTCTAAATCACTCATGCGGTCAAACGCTCATCTCTTTCTAAAAATCTGAATCTTTTAAAGACTCAGCAAACCGTTCCTCATAACATCTTCAATTATGTCCTACATAATGCTCGCCCGCGAGTAACATGGACCCCACTTGAATATGAGTTCAATCTGTGTGAAGCAATAATTATATTATTTATAAAAGAAAAAATACTAACCCCTCCGAAATCTTGCATTTCTTGAATATTTATAGATATCATTGTTCGTGGATGTAACGCAATAATTAACGCTGTCTCACATATCTGTCTCACAACAGTTTCGCGTAATCGATCTCGAACAGAAGGCAGTCCTGATTTCGAACTAAATGATACCTCCACGGTTGCATTGTATGTGTCTGAATTTTGAAGCTTGTTGTCAACCGGTCCATAAATTGCGGCCAAGACGACAGTATTTCCTAAAAATTATTAAAAATTTATATTATACTCACATTATATGGATAATATAATTTACATGTTTGAGAATCCGAATTCTCCGAAAAATTACACAAAAAGTCAATTAGCTTGTTAAAGCATCGTGATTTTTAGGTTATATATTTAAAAATTTAATACAACATTTGTAAGTACCTTGTGAGTAAATCGCTGAACCATCAGGACGACTAAGCATGTTTAATTCACATTGCATGTCTCTAAGTTTAACTTCTTCAACATCTAAACTGTTTATATGATCGCAATTTTCAACTTCCATGTTTGCGGACGTTCAGAAATTTATCAACAAAGCTTGACAGTCGACAGATATAACACTTTTCTTATTCTTATCTATGGATATATTATCTATGATGGGCATGGTGCAATAATGTTGCCATACAAAATATGGCCGGTTTTGTAAAGGTACTCCTAAGAATTAAATATCGATTGTTACATTCTCTCTATGTCCAATATATATTTCTCTTTGGATCCCGGATCCCTCATTTCTTATCTATGGATCCCCCGTTTTTTCCTTGTCACGTCACGTTTTAGAGTCGTTTCCTCAGTCTAGATGAGTCTGTCTGAATTTCAAAAAACGTTAAAATGAAAAATAGATTCAATACCTACGATATAATATGCAGTGTTACGGAGTTGCAAAGGTATGTTCTCAACTAAATTAAACATCATTCATTCGTTCTTATTATTCGTTAATACTTATCTCCCACCCTGGTAACGAACATCCGCCCAATATGTAATGCGCAAATCGATTGTCCTTACCTTGAAAATTTTCATATGATGTAATTTCAGATTTGTGGGTATGAGAGTAAACCAAGTATACGACATCGATAATAAAACTTACCTTATACGATTACAAAGATCAGAAGAAAAATGTATTCTTCTTTTAGAATCGGGAAATCGATTTCATACTACTGCATTTGAATGGCCCAAGAACACAGCTCCTTCGGGATTTAGTATGAAGGTAAATACGTGTTTCTTTTCACGTGTACATTTGTCTGATCCCAATATACAATTTCAAATAAATTACTTTTATTTTCTATATATACTTATTTGTAAAACTCCGTTCCAGATGCGAAAACACTTAAAAAATAAACGCCTTGAGAAACTTACTCAACTTGGTTTCGATCGAATAGTAGATTTCCAGTTTGGTTCTGGTGAAGCCGCTTATCACATAATTCTTGAACTGTATGATAGAGGAAACATTATTCTTACGGATTATAATTGGATGATATTAAATGTTCTTAGGCCGCATACTGAGGGAGAAACAGTCAGGTGAGCAGATGGAGAGAGAAAAAATCCTTACATTTTGTTAATATTCCACATTATTAAATTACTGTGATTTTTTGTAATTTAATTTTCAGATTTGCAGTCAAAGAGAAGTATCCATTGGATAGAGCCAAAGAAAGATCGGGAGCCCCTTCTGTAGACAAATTGCTCGAATTAATAATTTCCTCTAAATCTGGAGAAAATCTAAAGAAAATTTTGAACCCTCATGTTGGTTAGACTCATTTTTATATTGATTGAGGTCAACTAGGTTTAACCTTGAACCTTTTAACTGCAGATAAACTGAACTCTCATTTTTTTTCAATTACAGAGTATGGCCCTGCTGTCATTGATCATGTGCTATCGAAGGTTGGCTTGGCAGGTACCCTAAAACCCACTGCAGATATTAATGCAAAAGGCTTTCATATTGATAGAGATTTACCTTCCTTAATAAAAGCTTTAGAATTAGCGGAAGAAATGATGACAACAGCGTCTACAAATATATCCAAGGTCAATATAAAATTTGTTAAAAAAAACTCAGGATTGATCTTTATTAATTTGTTGTTTTTGTTAATTAAAATTTTCTCACATTTAGGGTTACATCATACAGAAAAAAGAGGATAGACCAAGTACCAAAGAAAATCCGGATAAAGCCAACTTTCTTTTGACTAATCAAGAATTTCATCCGTTTCTCTATGCGCAGCATGAAAACTTGCCCTATTTAACATTTGATTCTTTCGATCAATCCGTTGATGAATTCTTTTCCACACTCGAGGGCCAGAAGATAGATATCAAGGTATACTTTTTTTTATTCTAAATTCATATTAAATACAACTTATTACATCAAATATATTTTTAAATGTTCATTGTCTTGCAAATTTGACCAGGCCGTTCAAATGGAAAGAGAGGCGATGAAAAAGCTACAAAATGTTAGGAAAGATCATGACAAAAGATTAACGGAGTTATCTAAAGTTCAAACAAATGATAGAGATAAAGCTGAACTGATAACAAGGAATCAAACATTAGTTGACCGCGCCATTCTTGCTGTACAATCAGCTATAGCTTCCCAGGTAATTGATAAATATTAATGTCTTCTATTTAAAAATTCATTGAAAATATTATTATTTTGTGAAATTTTATATTTTAATTAAACCATGGTTTCAAAAACTAAAATATTAAATAAATACTTTACTTTTATGTTTTTCATTGTCAAGATTCTTCTAAAGTTGGTTATAATCATTATCTCATTTGATTATGCGATGAGTTTATAATTATTTTACTTTTTAACAGTATTCTTGGACTGAAATAAACAACTTGATAAAAGCGGCACAGGCGGAAGGAGACCTTGTAGCTTTGAGCATCAAACAGCTCAAACTGGAGTCCAACTTTATATCTCTTTTGCTCAAAGATCCATACATTTATTCAGACTCTGAAGAAGAAACTGATAAAATTAAGGATAAAAATGCCTCAGTCTTAAAACCGACAGTTATAGATATAGATCTTTCAATGAGTGCATTTGCGAATGCCAGAAGGTTGGTTGAGTTTATCCAAATTAAATTAATCCCGTGCCACATTGTCTTTTCTCTGTTCAAGGTGGATATGTTAAAGGAGGCTTCGTTTTTTTGCTGGAGCCATTCTTAAGACTACAGATGTATTTGAAATTCTCAGTCTTTCGAATGGTTTCGACAAAGCAATCTTATCAGTCATCCGGAAAGCGTGATTTGACACTGTTCTTCATCAGAACTACCCCATCAAGGAAACAAGAAGATATAAAATATTATGTATTCATGTGGACATCATTTGGAATATTAATTATTATGTATTAATTGTGTGCACACATTTAAAAAAATACTTTCATTTTTAAACATGTTTATTTATTTATTTGTAACTACATAATACAATGTAAAAATCTGTTTGGACTGTGCCCGTCTCACTAGAGAAATTCTGTGTTATATATTATACAGATCCCTCTTATATTCTCTAAAATGAAATAAACTGCAGAAAAAACAATAAATTTAATGTAACAAATTTATAACTCATTTCATTATTTATTGTACATGTATTGCGGATTAAAATAAAGTATGGGGAGAGCAATTTGCAGGTCAGGAAATAAGGATGGGTGGAGAGTAGTGGCAGATGGCGTGACATACCAAATATTCTTCTCAAGCGTGCATAATGTACAAAATAAAATAGTAATACTTAATAGTCAGCTGAATCTATATACATACTTGACAATTTACTAAACACGTCGTTTAGTATTAGGGATTTAATTTTGGTTTATATGTTTTGTAATTTTTTTATAATTTGCCTCACTGACCTACTATTCTATTATATTATTTTTCATACTGTCATTTTATCTATAATAAAAGAATAACTTGTAGTGCAAATTTTGTATCTTTTGTGTATTTTTAAAGTGACAAAACACTAGTAAAATCAGATTAATTTCCTTCACTAGAAATGTACACGGTGCAAAATGGATGTCAAACAGTAAACCTGATTTTCACCATTTGGAAAGCAAAATAATTAATAAATTTTAATTTGCATTGACATTTTAGTTATCCATAAAAGTAGTAATCAATTATTCAAATATCAAAAACTCGTCAACTGACAATTGGAGTATCTAGATTTCTGGGAAAATTTATTAATTTTTCACACCCTTTCTCTAAGCATTCCCATTTATTTCCTTTACGTAAGAATCACATATTGGGTACGAGTGTGGGAGTTTTTCATTTAAAGGAAGCTATTTTCAAACTAAGCCTATTGATAAAAAAAATTAATATGTACAGTGGACTCTGGATTATTCGGGGTGGTAGGAAAAAAAATTTGACCCAGATAACCTCTATCTATGTGATACGAAAATATAAAATACAAGTATAAACAATAAAAAAATTAATTATATAATATTGTCTGTGTAATTTAAATTTAAAATTTGACGTAATATCCCTTCATCAATAGTGAATACTGAATCTAAGCATGCTCAAATAATTATTTGCAAATACGTCATGACGGGAAATTCCGGTTGGTGATTTGTTCGCAATTTTACCAGTTTTAGTTTCTGTTTCATATTACTAATTTTGCCTGTTTACTTTTCTGGTACATATTGTAAAATCTAATAAAAAATTATTTTAATATTTAAAACATTTTTTGAAATGTTTTTTTTACTGCCCTGATTAATAAGATACCGGATAATTATACTATAGCTATATGAGTGCAATGAAGTTTTGGTCATATGACTTACACCCATTTTAATGTATTTCGTAACAGGTGAAATTCTTTATTGTTGAGATGCAATAAAAATATATTTGGTTTGTCTCTTAGATACTTTGATCAAAAACGCTCGGCTGCCAAGAAACAACAGAAAACGTTAGAATCACAAACTAAAGCGTTAAAGAGTGCTGAAAAAAAAACAATGCAAACATTAAAAGAAGTCCAAACTATTACTAACATAAACAAAGCCAGAAAACTTTACTGGTTTGAAAAGTTCTATTGGTTTATTTCATCTGAGAATTATTTGGTAAGAATATTTCTACGATTTTCATTGTATTACTTAGAGCATAATTAAGATAATATTTGTTCAAAAATGTTTTACATTCTTGAAAAGGTTATAGGAGGGCGTGACCAACAACAGAATGAACTTTTAGTGAAGAGGTACATGAGGGCCACAGATGTATACGTTCATGCGGATCTTTCTGGTGCTTCAAGCATCATCATTAAAAATCCATCAGGAGCTCCCATCCCTCCTAAAACATTAAATGAAGCTGGACAAATGGCAGTCTCATACAGGTACAAATTGAGAAGTCAAACAATTCGTATTAAAATACTATTGAGATCTTTTGAAAATCAATTAGAAATTATATATGTCAATCGTCCAATCTGTAAAGCCCTTTCATAGTTTTCTTTAAACCGAGATCGATTCAAAGAATATTTAGAAATAGGTACATGATGTTTATGTTATGATAAAATCAGTGCACATTAATTTATTAGAATGTGAAAATTATGGAGGTAATTCACTTTTTTTTTCAATTGAAATTCAATTACATACGGCACTTTGATAATTTATGTTAGGTACAATGGTGGTAGAATTTGAGAGAATTATAAGAATTAAGGAAGAAAAAAAGAAGTCATAAAATTCTGTCAAGGAGGCAGACTTTGTTGTCTTATTTAATTACATAGCCAAATAAAAAAAATGTATTGTAAGATTAGCAATAAACTGTTATTTATATTTTTATTATTTTCACATATCCATTGATTTTTTTTATATGTTGGCCTGTGAGTGTTATTAATATAACAGCAAGCAAAAAAAAAGGCTGTGAAATACCTTTACAATGGTGATCTAGAATATAATCTGCCATATGAGCGAGGTACGACCCTAATTCTAAACACACTAAAAGCACTAACAAATTCACATGATCAATTTGGTATCACTTACGCAATCAAATAGCTTAGTGACTTTTTTTAAATGTTGACATTATAATATGCATTAATGTAAAAAATATGTCTTATTTACACAATGATTTCATTTTCGAAGAGTAAATGCTTTTACTATTGTTAATTTGTGTAGAATGCCCCCCATCCCATAACTAATGTTCCGAACCCCTCTCCTATATGTACACTTTATTTCATGTCTATTCATTTACTGGTCTGTGGTAGATTATCTTTAATCGATGAATTATTAAAAATATACCGTTTAAGGTGAGTAGTGACTCTAGACATTGATTATCTATTGTGTATGTTCTTTTTTTTTTAGTATTGCATGGGAAGCAAAAGTAGTAACTTCGGCGTGGTGGGTGTATGCTTCGCAGGTGTCAAAGTCGGCCCCAACTGGTGAATATCTGACTACCGGTTCCTTCATGATCAGAGGGAAGAAAAACTTCTTACCTCCCGTTCATCTCGTACTTGGGTTCTCTTTTATGTTTAGGGTGAATATTAATTTATTTCTTTCAAGTTTTGTGCGAATTTATCCATGCATATTGTCCAAAATATAAATTCTGCTTTGTCATAGTGATATATTATTTCAAAGACTGTTAATTTTAATTTTAAAGCTTGAAGACAGCAGTATTGAAAGGCACTTGAATGAACGTAAGGTCATACAACAAGAAGAAGATTTTTTAATAGAAGATAATTTGGCTGCGCAAAATGAAGATGCCGAAGACCAGGAGATTATACTGTCAGATGGAGAAGATGGTTAGCAAATGTTTTTTTTTTTAACATAAACATTTCTGAACATGTTTTAATGACACCATTTATACCCTGCCAACCCTTACACCAGTGCCAAACAATTCTTTTGCATTTTTAAACCTATGGAGAACATTTAAGGCGCAACTTGCAATAATAATTCAAATTTTTGTATTTTTGTGTGTGCTAGCCGCGCATGCGCTGTCATGTTTTAAAATGACAATGTTGTATTTATGCAATGTTGCCATGAAATCTGCGAAGACGTGAAATTTGCGTAGCCGTGATTTTTTTATTGTCTTTGGTTCTCATTAAAAGCCAATAATATATTATTATACACATTATTGTTCTGAAATTACTGCCTCCTGTGACGCAAGATGCCTAAGGTCAAAAAGTATCCATTGACACGCTCTAGGAAATGTTCCAACAAAATTTTAAATGGTTATAAACTAATTTTGAATAACGTAAGTTGATAATTTTTACCATTGCTATAACAATTATCTATTTGGTTTAACAATATAAATTACATAATTCAATATACATATATTATGTAGTGCAGGTAAATTATTTTCTATTGGAAATACATATCCTTAAAGATAAATAATTTTATCAAAAAAATAATTGATTGAATAGTCTGATTGATACAAATGTATTTGTTATAGTCATATAAATGAATAAACATGTATTTTAATATTTTAGCCATAAAAATACTAATAACAATAATAATATTATAAATTATTTTCAGGATGTTCCCGAACTGAGCATTGAATGTATGAACTTCCTAAATTGGATGACAAAAGAGTGGTCGACATACACTAATTATTTTCTCAAATTAATGAAATTTACTCCCACAAATCGATGTTTGGGTGCACAGGAAGGAATATTGAATATGTGAAAGAACATAAGGTTTTATTTCTAAATTTAGTTTAAAGTGTAATATGTGTGGATCAAATTTTGTTTTGAATATGTGTAAAAAAAAAATCTACGAAATTCTGAAGAATGATAATATGCTCGATGAACAACTAATTATTTAATAGTGAATAATAATACTTTTGACATATTTTCATTTATATTTTAATATTAAATATATATGTAATTTATTAAAACAATAAAATAAATATTTAAAAAAAAACATTTTTTTTTATTACAACCGGAGTATGAATATTATATTATACAATATTAGTATAAATAGTTTTCTCTTCACAAATACAGCTGCTTCAAAAGTTATCAGTATGAATTTACATACATTTTTTCCTTATAAACCGAAGCAAAATTGTAATATTTTATAATCATATGTTTATCGACACGAACAATGATTTTTATCATAAACATAATAATTCTTCATAGCATAAACATAACAATTCTTAGGTGAGAAAATTATTTAATTTTCGCTTGATAATTTCAAATGGCATGCTGAAGAAATGACTATTTTCTGATAGCTTATTACCTAGGAATTTAAGAAAACCAACAATTGTACACTTGTTCTTTTCTATTGATTCCTTTCACTCTAGCAATATTTACGTAAAAAATAATGCACTTTTATGTTTACTTGATATTGTAAAAGAATTAACTATTAGTCTCATCTTGAAAGGCTATGCAAAATGCAAAAATATCTCAAAATTCAAACTGGAAAAATGAAAGTTGCCCTTAAAATCAGTTTGCAAAATATTTCTACAAACAGTACTTTTGTATAAGCTATTACATACACCATTCAAAAGAATTAAGGGTTTAGTATTATTATTTTCTGCTGTGAATATTTGGCATGTTTCTTTTAGGTTCCTAATATATAAAATGCAATTTCTAATTTTAAATTGAACCAGAATGTTTTATTTTATTTCAAAATATTTTAGTAGACTTTTTGTTTCACATTGTTCTCCATCTTCTCTTGATATATATATTTTTGAATTTTGGTATCTAAAGTGTAAAAAGCAATAAATCGAGAATCGCAATAATCCTATTTTTGTATATATGTAAGTCGGTTTCAAAAACTATATTTCAACTTTCAACAAAATATTTTTTTTCAATGTAGTATATTTTAAACCAAGCCAAGTGGGTATGCTGTGAAAACTGGAAATGGCTTTCTTTTGTTTGTTTGTGGTTCATATTGTAAGAAAATGAGTAATCAGCGTGACTTCTTTAACATTTGAACCTTTGAACCATCCTTTCACATTTTTTATGAAAAAGTAGGTTTTTATTATTCATATACATCAGAAGTTTTACACTAGATTATACACTTTTAAAAACTATTTTGTACTTAAATAGGACCTCTACACTAATGTAAAACTAATAAACTAAATATTATTTGCTATAATTAAGACAATACAGGCATTATCAGAAAGTCCGCAATAATGAAATTCATCTTGTGTGCCACAAAATTAAATATCAAGTATTCTCCTAATCTTTTTTCAGACGAATATGCGGAACAGGATACAAAACCCAAAAACCATTTAGAATCAATTTCAGAAGAAGTCAATGAGAAGAAAACTGTTGAAGATGACGAAGAAGTGAGTGATGAGGATTCAGAAAATGATGCAAAATATCCGGACACCCACATAAAAGTTGAACATGACACGGGTAGAATTATTATGCACAGTACTTCCCGGACATTATCCACGAGTACAGTCGATAATGAAGAAAACGACAATGTTGTTTACCTGGGTGATGATAAACCTATTTTGTTTCCTTCACTTTCACAAAGAAAGCAGAAAGTTAAACAAGGTCAACAAAATGACAAAAACCAATTGCAAGACAAAAGGCAAGTACCCAAAGAAGAGAAAGAAATTGCCAATGAAAAGCAAGAATTGAAGAGAGGTAAAAGATCAAAAGTTAAAAAAATGAAAGAAAAGTATAAAGACCAGGATGAGGAAGACAGACTTTTAATGATGCAATTATTACAGGTATTTCTTTTTTCTTGTTAGTCTTAAAAACAATACAGCACAAATTAGTCTAGCCATTAACATATCAAATTACACAATAAATCATTTTGTGACAAATAAATGAAATTTTTGATCAATTTAAATATAATTTGAGGATTTTAATACTTAGGTCAACCCAATATACCTAAAAAATATTTACTCCCACATTGGTACTAGTTGGCATTAACATAATAATAGCTGTTGAATTTATTATATATTTTTTATAAAATAATTTTAGTCAGCCGGGACCAAAAAGGAGCCTAAGAGAGCACAGAAGAAGGGCGGAGGTCTGATGCCGCTCAAGAAAAAGGGGCCTCCTTTTACACCCGTTGAAAAAAAAGTTCCTCAAATTATTTCTGAATCTGAAGCACCAGAAAAGGATCCCAATGAGTCTGATGGAGAAGATCAAGAACCAGAGGTGAGATAGAATTCTAATTTGCTTTATTTCTTGATGATTACCATTATTCTAGTCAAACGCGTTCTCTTTAAATTTCTGAATTTCCATTGAAAAATTGGAACAGTATTGTGCAGTTTTTTTTAAAAAATACAGTAAATAATAACAAATTATTTATGTATTTTAACATTTTTTACATAGGAGTTAATAATGGAAATTAAATTTTAAATACATATTCATGTTGATTGTCAAGAATTTCTACTTATCCATAGAGTAATGGGTGATTCATACTAAACTTTATGAACAAGTTTGGAAAGGTGGGCCTTGTTTCTGGGTAAACTTCAACATTCTTGTTTTTCTTTAGACTGAAACCCCGGGCGCAGCTGCAGAAACAGACATGCTGTGTCAGTTAACTGGAATTCCCCTTCAAGAAGATGAATTACTTTTTGCTGTTCCTGTGGTAGCTCCGTATGCTGCCTTACATAACTATAAGTAAGTTTATTAATGGTGGAGTTTTGGACAGCTTGTTTATTATCTAATTGACAGATTTTTTTTAGTTGGAATTGATCTTTAACTGAAAACTATTTTAATTAAGGAGAACACATTGTTGTGAAGTTGCATTTTCAGAACATCGGTTTTTTAATACAAATTAAATTAAATTAATCAACTAGAAATAGTTAAATAAGAATACAGAAAAAAAAACTATTTTAACAAAAAAATATTTAATAGATGGAGTTTTAGCCCAGTCTTATTTTAATTATTGTTATTATACTTTCAGGTACAAGGTAAAGCTCACCCCGGGCACAGGGAAGAGAGGCAAGGCTGCCAGAACAGGTGTTCAAGTATTCCTCAGGGATAAACAATGTTCCGCTAGAGAAAAAGATCTCTTGAAAGCGGTTAAAGATGAGAATGTGGCAAGAAACTTACCAGGCAAAGTTAAACTATCAGCTCCTCAATTGCAAAAGAGTAAAAAAAAATAGTCCGTCACAATTGTTTGAACAAACATATTAAACCTGTGTCTGATATGAGAACGGATCTTTGACTTCATGGTCTGACTCTAAAATTAATTGATTTACCGGTGAAGACATTCCTTGTTCATTAATATTTAATTAATGTTATATCGCCCTTTTAAACATATATAATTTTTTAAAGTTTTTTATTTTATGAATTTTTGGGCTGTCTGTAAATTTACTTATAAATTGGGATTACACAAAAATGTATACATATTATGCATACAACATATTACACCACAATGTATAATGTACAATTTATAAAAACAAAAATGAAATTAGTGATGTTTTATTATTTTTGTCGTGTGTTGTTAAAAATGTATATGTATTTATTTATATGTAAAAGGTCTTGAAGGGACCAAAATTTTAATAAAAATCGATTTTCTAATTTGGAAAGTAGAATTTCATAGAAAGTTTTCAAAACATTTATAGTTGCACTTTCTCAAATCATTTTTAAACATGTATTTGACCAATGTTGCATTTATTTTTGTCAAAGTCACCCACCTCCATTTTGTCAGCTTTTTATTTTCGCCACATATTGACAAGCATGTTATGCTGAACCTTGGAATTAAATCTGTGGAGCCAATAATCGGAGGCTGCAAAATGTTAATCCCCAATTCATTGGCCAATAAATGTCCTTTCTCGATGAGAATTGAACCAGAAATTGGAATATTGGCCACACGCATTTGAGAAAAAAATACAAACAGCCTGCTTTCCAGCTCTTCGTGTTTTGCTGGACGAATGCTCGCCAACGTGTGTTACTCTCCTTCAACTTATGATATATGATTCTTCAATTTTGATGCAATTTTTCAAAATTGTTGAAATAGTCAAGTTGGCGATAAAATATATTTTCGTGATATTTCCTTTACTGTCCACATCTTTAATTATATCAATTTTCTTAGAAATTGTTAATGTTTTATATGTAATGCGAACTGACGCCATTTTAAATTAAAAATGAAACTACAGGCAAAATAAAATCTGAAAAAGACTAAAATATTTACACTTTTCAAATAACATTTAATAAAAGTGCTTAAAAATCTCAAAAGGGTGTCAGTTTTCACAAAATTCAAAATAAAAGTTAAAAAAAGAGTCAATGTCAGTTAAATGACAGTAATATTTTCGCACTATTTGAAACAAAAATAACTAAGAATTTGTTTAATGTAAAAAAACACAAAGATAAGCATATAAAAATGAAAATTTAAAACTCCTAAACTGTTGCGCTAGATGACGGAACTTTAACTAAACTCATCTTTTGGTGGGATTTCTATCTTAGCCTGCCCAGCGGCCGTTTTGGGATGTATTAAGGTTATACAAATGGTCAATCTCTGCAGGGATTAGGGGCCAGCTGTGGCGGAATCGGCACAGGTATAAAAATACTTGCAGATTATTAAAATTATTTCATGTTATGAATTATTGAGTTATAGGTAGAATTTTGTATGAAAATTCATTTGAGGGGATAAAATCTTCGAATTATAACAAATTTCGAAAGAAAGTTGTTTTGTATATACATGTAGTTAATATTATTTTGGGAACAATTTTCAGCAAAATCTTATTGACGTCAATATCTTCGAAATTCGGTCTTACTGAGTGGATTGCTCCAGAATATGAATCTGAACAATTGTTCACCTCATCTATTTTGGTATTTTTTGATATGCTGGAATATTTAACTTGTGGAAATCTTGACCCTTTTTTGGATCATGTGAAATTTAAAATTTTTACTATTTTTGAATTATATTTTTTTTCTTTCCGTGTCGGCTGCTGAGCTTGGATAATGTTAACATACGTCAATTCCAAAATATGTACATCTCATCAGTGTTAATATCGAAAAAATATTTTAGAAATCCAAAATCGTCAAAACTATGCTTTATAAATAAAACATTTTTTCTATAAGCGGATGAACAGAAAAATACCCTGTCAATCTTATTATTTCTTCTTCTTATAAATTTAGTCATTATTCATTTGACAGAAAATAAATAAATCATTCATTGAAATTCCTCAGAGAAACAATAGTGTTGCAAGTAGTGCGCGCCTTTTGCTTGAAAAGGCCACAAATACACTTCATGAATGTTACAATTCAGTATTCATTAAACACCACCACTCAAGAAGCATGCGCTTATTATCTACATAGTTAGAGATTAAAAATTTTGTCACTTCATTACGTACAGTAAACCATAAAAACCCATTTATTCATTGCCATTATTTTTACAAAAGAGACTACAAAAGTTATACCATTCAAAATTGAATTTAATAAAGTCTAAAATAATAATCATTATAAACTGGCAAAGCCAATTAAAATAAACATGTTAAGTCAAATAATATGAATAATATGGTGTTTATGAGTATATACAATTTAAGGATGACATTATAAGTAATGGACAGAAGATTAATATAATGTGTTAAATGTACTATTCAACATAATCCCCTTCCATTTCTTCTCCTTCTCCTGCCATTTCTAGTGGAGGAAGAGGTGGCAAGTTGGCAATGCGGAACTCCTGTTGAATTGAATAAATATTTAATTGATGACAAGTTAGATGTTTCTCTACTCATTATGTTTGCTCTTTTAGTGAGAATTTCTGACATTTTATTTGAAACCTCAAACTCTACACACAATCTGCTTCATTTTTAGAAACTTATGGGTACTATTATATAGAAAGTACATGTTTTGTATATGGTAATTTTGCTGTCAGTTTTGATTTTCAATTGGCCATATCAATGAATATTGATTACTTATCTGTTAAATTTTGTTTTGTGTACTGTGAATAAAGAAACTCCATGATCTTCCAGCTATATAAATTGTGGATTGAACAGATATGAAAATAACATGAATTTATACCCGACGTTCATGTAAATACATTTTAGAAGTATGTTTCAATCTAGCATCATCTTTTGGTGATTCTATTCTGGGAGTTTATAGTAAAACATCTTTATATTGAAAATTAAGGGATTTTCTTTGATCTGAAAATTGAGTGTAGAGGGGAAAGTTGTTATGTATTGAGCTGTAATTAAATAAATGTATTTACTTCTTCTTCATCTACAGTTGGATCCAAGACCTCCATTATTTCTGGCCCCAAGGGGTACTCTGAGCAAACTGGCGGAAGCAAGGGTGGAGAATAACCCTCAGGAATGTACTTCAAACCCCAACCTACATAAATGTTGTCAGACTTCCTGGAAATAATAATGAAATATTTTATGTAATGATTCCATTCAATTTCCAGCATCTTTTAAGTTTTTTGTTCCATAATAAGCAGTTATTATGTTACCAGAAGAAATATAACATTCTCATCATTTATAGAACTTTGTGAAAATCAATAAAGTGCTGTTAACAACTATTTAATATTGGAAAAAATATGTGGAATGATTTTAATATTGTGCAAGTAAAAGCATTTGACATTAACTTCATTCAGAGATTATTTCAATTAATCAAATAAAGATTGAAAACTGGGACATAAAAATTTTACATTCTTAAATTGAAAAATTTTTAGTACATAGAACTTTCTTCAGTTAATATTCATACATATTTAAGTATTGAGAGAATAATACTCAAAACATATATCTTATAAATGTCAAACTTAGTTTCTTTTTACCCGTCTATTGTGGCGTATGCTACTGCCCCTGGCCATCTGAGACTGCGCAAGGAAGCCAGGGTGGGTCCCGTTGGGGGTTGTAGTTGGGAGGCAGGACGTACGCTCCACCAGCGAGAAGCCTCCTCCTCCTCTGAAAGAGGGACTAAGAGAGGGAGTGATGACTCTCGTAACTCGCCTATTATGCCAGTATCATCTTCCTCGCCCTCCGCTTCTTCCTCTTCTTCTCCTTCGCCCGCCTTAAATTGCGTTTGTTCAGAAAATGCAATATTTAATTTTTTCATTTGTGATTCCAACTTCACATTATTATTGTGAAGTTGCACCTTTTTTTTTCAGAACATAGTTCTTTAGTATTTTATTCAATTTATCAAAAAAATGTTTTTGTTGTTATCGGCATTCAAACCTGGATCTTTTCCTATCCGGAGAAATGCGTTTACCAATTACACTAATACATTTAATTGATTGATACATTTAATTTGTATTAAAATAATTTTTATTTGGCTTTCTAATTAAAGCTTTTAATATAAATTTAAAAACTTGTTTTTTTAAATAAATTATCCAGTACCTCCTTTATGTGTAGATATACTTGGAAAGAGTCACCCATTAAGTTGGAAATGATAGATCAAAATATGCATCATTCAGGATATGCTGCATATTTTGTCTCCCAAATAAAATGCCTGTTTATGGTAGTTTACATGGTTTAATTAATATACCATTGGAGTTAGGAGTTTTATAACTTTCATTATTTTCTATCGCTTTTGAAACTATCTTTGCTCAGGAGGTGTATATAATTAAATATGGTGAATAATTGTTATCATAATCTCTCTTTAGACTAAAAATGGACTAATGAAGGGGAAAAGGAAATTGGAATTCTATTTTAATTTTAGTTGTATGGCTTTGAATTATTGCAATGTATTTAAATTTTTCAATAGTTTTGTGTATTTCTACTACTATTTGAATATTATTCGTACCATCTCTTTTGCATAAGGATTCCACCATGTTACTCTTCCTTGCTTTAAGACATATTGACTATGGTGTACCCAAAATGACAATGAATTATCAACAAGATCACTTAATGGATGGCCTTCATAATGCTTATTCCTTTTTATTTTTGTTATATCTGGAAACAAAAATAAAATACACACATATTTTATATCGGAGTTACTATAACTACATATATAGTTATAGTTTTTCATACTCTCATCTTCTCCTTCCATTTCTTCTTCTTCTTCTTCTTCGTCCTCGCCCTCAACTCCTCTGACATAGAACTCTATCGGAGAAACCATTGTCGTTCCCGCGATTCTTGCGATCTGAGCTCGCAAATAGTCTCGCTCACTACCGTCAAAGGGTGGATATGTGTGCATCTGTTGTGTTAATTCTTATTATGTTATTTTTCATCAAATATAATACGTATTTTGTTTATTCATTCAAATATTTTTCAGTTTCTTGCAGATGACAAAACATTATTACTTCGAAATAATGATTCAATTTATTAGAGCAGACTATACAAGGCCAAAGTAAAAGAATTACCTATGATTAATTCAATAAAATTTATATTCAAATATCACAACCTCATTATCCAAATTCCCTGTCAAACATATGGATATCTTTCTTGCAATGTCAATATGTTTTGGTTGAACTTCGGGAAGACTTATCCAATCATCTCCAAGATTATTACAAACCCAATAAACCTGTAACAATGTACATATATGTTTAGCAATAATTTTAGTTAGTAAAATTTAATTTGTAATACATACATATATTTATGTTAATACATACTTTTACATTAAGACCTTCACCTAATTTTTCTGCAGCTATTTCCTTTGGTGGCTGCCATTTTGAGACAGGTAAAGGAGGCAATTCGGGAAGTGGTTCTTCATATGGCTCTTCTTTTGGCCTTTCTTCCATACCTCCAGATTATATAATTATCACATAATATTATATTCTGAATCAAAATTTATGAAATGTTTTATGTGGAACACATTATATGTATTTACATATACATATGTACATAAAATCTTCTGCAATAGAGAATATTTTCTTATGTCCTTTTTTTGAATTTTTTTAGTTTCCTTATACAGTGAAACCTCTATATTTGTCATTAATCTGTTCCTGAGGGCTTGACGAATATGGAATCTGACAAATATAGGAACAGTTTTTCCCATGAGATATAACTGAAATTCAATTAATCCGTTCCTAGCCCCCAAAATTGGTACATAAATTAATCATAATTTTACCTTTATTGTACTAAGGAGACTTGATGGTAGGAGCATAAAAGGAGGAAAGTTATTATTGTTTAGAAGAAGAGTCATTATTTATTAAAACATCTGGTAACTCTAATTCTGGTGATGGTTTTCGTTTTGCCGATGATTTAGTAGCACAAAGAACTTTTTCAATGTTGCCTATTTCTGTCTATTTTTAAAAACCTTCCTGAAGTAGTCAATTCACATCATCATTGAATACATTTATGTTTTGGTTGACTATGGCAACACTTGGGTGCCACTATTCTGCGTTTCGGTCAGTAGTAGGTGTGTGTCACCATGCTAAGTTAGCTACCCGATTGCATGGCTATCCAGTGCCGGGCAGTGGGAGTGAAGAATATAGAAAATATTAACGAATACAGAAGCATTTGTTTGTGATGAATATCGAATCAAATAAATGTAGAGGTTCCGCTGTAATTTAATACTTGAAGATTTACAATACTGATTCAGTCCGAGCAGGAGAGTGGAATCAATTAGATTTGGACGGAAAATATGTTTTTATGAATTTTTGACAAGCCGCTTGTGACATTTTATCAAGACTTCTTTGTTTTCCTAAAATCTATCCCACAGGTTTTTTGGCACCACGCCAATGATTACACCTTTAAATTATTAACACATGTCTTATCATATCAATTATATGGCGCCTCCTTGGCGAGTAATTCTGTGCGATACACTGTGATGGATGTTAAATCTAAACTGGACTTTTAAAAATTATTAATCTATATTATCGATGGGAAAAAAATTATTACGCCACTAGATTTGACTGAGATATTTCTGTTTGATTGTAACAATAATAATTGTAATAATTATTTGTCATTCACTGGTCCACTAGAAACTAAACCTCCAACAATTAAATCGCAGTTACCAATCATCTTTTCAATTGAATACCAATCACAATACAATAATGGTCTAACTCATCATAAGTAAATATATAACTTTTAAATTACTCATTGTAACTTGAACTTAGCACACATACCATTTATTATGATGCCATGAATTTAACTGAAAATATTTTTCAAATACATACATACATATTATTTTAAAGAAATTCATTTAACTCGAAATCATATTCTGGTACCCTACTTTTCATGTTAATCAATTTCGACTGTATATAAAAGAATATAATTATTTTTAATGAAAACTCATTATTGTTGTGAAGTTGCAATTTCAAAACATAGTTCTGTGGTATTTTTAATACAAATTAAATTAATCAATTAGAAAGATATTCAGAAAAAATCTATTTATCGAAAAAATGATGGTTGTTACCAAGATTCGAACCTGGACCTTTTTGTAGAGAAATTATAATGCGTTTCCCCAGATAATAAAAGGTTACCCTACTTAATTCATTTGACTTGTATGAAATACAATTATTGCTTATTTTATGGTTCTATTTATTTGAGACTTATTTTTATTTTTCTAACCTTCCGACTCGCCCATTTCACTTCTAAAGGATTTTTCTCTTTCTATATTTTCCTCATTATCTTCAGATTTAGTTTCTTCAGGAACTGGTAACTCTTCTTCTGATGGTTCCTAAAATATGAACATCTTTATTTCATCCCCAATCCAGATGTCATATAGCAGATTTAGAAAATGTAGGACATGTCGGAAATTATAACATGCATCTTTCACCCCGGCTGATAAAGACAGTACATGATGTACCTTCATTTTCATTTTCACTTAGTGCAGTTTGTCACGTAAAGAAAATAATTTATAATATTTTGACCAATAATCATTTTTATTCAGAGAAACACTGATAAGTTGTTAGTACATAGTACGTAGTCCTGGATGGAGTATGTATTATAAAAGCTTTTTAGTCTGCAACTTAATGGAAATATGCCACATAACTATGGTGGTTAGGTGAACATTTCATAGATGGTTTGAATGTTGCAGCTGCAATTAAAATAAAAAGTTTATTTCAACGACAATGATACGATATTGAGAGTCTACGACTGATGACCATCTAAGGAAGATGGCAAACTGAAAAGTTAGAGATGAACTGTTACCTGCTAAAAAAACTAACATTACTCCTATTATTACAAAGAATGATTGAAAAAATTACATAAAAGAACTGTTAGCACCATATTATAAATTTCTTATCTTTCAATGTAGAAAACGTGATTTTTTTATCAAAATGAAATAACCTACTATAATAAAACCAAACGCAAACAAATACTATTCCAAAAATAAAATGCAATTGTATTCAGGTAACATGCTATGATGATAATAATACATTTCAAGGTCAAGGACCAACTGGCGATGTCAAGTGGCACCAATGCATTGCAGCAGCAGAATTTTGTTGAACTGCGTGGGGATCCTCGTCGGATAATGGCACGCTCCATGTCTAGAATCCATCAAAATAATAATATCCATTCACACTTTCGGCAAATCAATATGCAGTAAGACTCACATTCTTTGTTCTAATAAAACATGCACAAAATATTAAAAAACAAAGCCACTTTGAAATATGAAAAATAAATATTACTTTTGGGGCTAGGCGTTTATCCATTTCATCCATTGTCAATTCAGTTTCCAAGATGTAGTAATTCATTTTGGTTCCAAAAATTTTCCCGAAAAATCTATAAAATTGAACACTAACTTAAGATTGAACTTTTAATGCATAAATTTGATTGTTAAGTACAATACCAAGATCCTCTCATCTATTCAAAATTATTACTTTATTAATCTCATTTACTCACCGTACTTTTGTAATGATGACAGGCTTTGTACTAACAAATTTATTTAAGGCAATTGATAGATTATATATCTCCCAATCTGGTAATCCGAAGCCAGCCTAAGTGGAAAACAAAATGTACTGTTGATATCAGTAAAATATTTTAGTAATATTTTATTAACATATTATTATAAAAAATTTTACCTGTCGAAAATAAAAGTTAGATTCAATGATATTTGGTATCTTCATTTGACTATCTTGATTAAGTTCTTCTGCATTTATTTCTATTTCAAAATTTTTATCACTTATTTCATTTTCGCGCTTAACTTTCATTTCCTAAATAATGTATAAGGTCCCATTAACAATGTGCATATATTATATTTTACAAATCTCTTACCATTGTAATAAATGTTTGTTGATTGGAACTAATTGTACCATCATTAAATATACAGGTTGGCCCAAAAAAAGTGAGAACATCTTGTAACACATGAGTTATTTCAAAACACAATATAATTAATTATAAATATTAATGTAATTTTTTTTCCACAATATTTAGCTAATCAGAAATCATCAAAACACCCATATTGCATAATCTACTGGGCTTAAATCTGGGCTGTTCGGTGGCCACATGCCTAGCTCGATGAAATTAACATTCTCACGACGAATTAAGTTGATTGTATTTCTGGCTGTGTGAGATGAAGCTCCGTCCTGCTATAATATTTAGCTATACTCCAGTCTTTGTTTTGAAACTCTTTGAACATTTTCCTAGCACCCCAACGTTTTTCAATTCGCAAATTTTTGATCAGAATACAATGATTTTTGTCATTCTGGGCATCAATTTGAAAAAACCAAATACAATGGGAAATTAATAATCAAAAATGGCGACCGGAAATTATAGAAATAAAACGTAATATGTAAGTAAGTAAATTAGTAAACTATTTAAGCTATTGTTAATATTGTTAAACTAATTTTGATGTAATTATATCACATTTTACTAAATGTTCTTTTTTTTTGGGCCATCCTGTAGATAATTTAGTCATATTAACTTTTTAATACATATTTACTCTTGGGATTGGAAATCTAAGACTTAATTAATAGCTATACTCTTTCAACAGTATTTATGTTTATTTATTAAATAAACAGTATTTAATTCAAAAATTAATTAAGCAGGTTAAAAAAAATCAATACATGTATAATGTGCAAACATTTCACTTTTAAAACTAGTACTAAGCATTTCGTGCTAGGTGTGACGACCATAAATTAATATTAAAGTGATTTGTACATCATTAGACAAATCTGTATGTATTATTGAGTATTTTAACTAATAGGTGTGTATACAACCTTGTATAATTTATACAATTTAATGGTTTCTTCCATTCTTTTGGTTAAAATATATTCATTTCGTAATCTATCAAAATTGGATTGAAATCGATCTTCTTTCAAATCACTAGAAAATATTTCAATATAATCCACAATATTATTTGGCTGATACAATAATACCTTCTGAATTACATTTGCCAAATGGTCATACCTAAAATATTAAAGCAATAAAACCTCAATTAAGTATTCTATTTTATATTTTTTCAATTTATTTATTGCAAAAAAATTATAAATAACATACAGTGTATCCCCAGAGGTACTCTGCCTTTTTAAAAATTGTTTTGCCTTAATAATCTCCTCTTCCACACTAGGCAAAGTTTTTTGATTTGCTTTTATAACATCAGTTTCTAACATAAATGGAGTTTTGCACATGTATGGTAATTCCGGCTTTTTAGTGCTTAAATGATTTAACAATGGCTTGGTTTCACTTAAACTGGATTTTCGTATATTTATTTCATTGATGGTAACATGATTTTTCTCATCTAAAATATTTTCAGATGGACTTGCGATATCTTCAGCAGGAATTTTACTGGTATCTGAAACTCTATTTTCATTCTCAGTATCTGAAACTTGTCCATCTCCCTCCATTACAAATTGATAATTTTTATTGTGAAACACGTGAATATATTAGGTAATTGTAATTCAAAGTATGTGTGTTTAGTATTCTGGATGGTAGCTTGTAGAGTATGATTTTTTATGTCAAACAAATAATTAAATTCTTTTCTGAATTCAAAAATTAAATATAATATTTTATTTTATATCTTGAGTGTAAATGCAAGTAGATAGGTACTTAAATAGGTATTTGTCCCGTATTGTCAAACCAAGGTGTCCTAGATCTGATTTTATATATTCTAACCAAGGCAGAGTATGAGTGTATGATATGTAAACCAACCATTGAAATAATCAACTGTTTGTTTCAAAAAAGGTTTTTAATTACGAAAAATATAAAGAATTTTGTAAAAATATGCAGGAAGGTTATTCACATTCGAGAAAACTGAGGTGAAGGAAGGCCAAAGAGAATGGTCTAGGTATGGTCCATGTATGGTATAGGTAAACTTGAAGAAAAGTTACTTTAAAAATTGCCAACTGTTACCATATTTAATTTTTAAAAACTATTTTATAAATCACTATCATCGAATATTTTTACATTAAAAATTTAATCCTTCAATTAAGTTTAAACCCAGTTAGTCGCTATGTGAGCATCAACTATTAATTTTATGTTTACGCCTTTTAATTGGTCAATTAGGGTGAAGAATAATATTTTTTATGTAAATTCTTCTCAAATATAAAGTCAATCCGCGATTATTAAAATATAGTTCAACTTTAAAAAAATTATAAAGTAAAAAAAACAGTTACATATCAAAATTGTTTTATTTTTTCTTATGATAAGCATTAAATATATTATATGTATTTTCTAATTCGTTATTTATATGCCATAAAAATTATAGAACATACACGTGAAAGTACATTGTAGAGTAATTCTGAATACAATGTGCATTCTTTTAAGAAATTGTATTTTTTCTACAACAACAGAATGGACAATGTTTAAGATAAACATATTCGTCAATGTGTGAAACTTTTCTAATTCTTTGAAGATTTGCATATTTTACGCGATCAAGTTCATCGCTAGTTCCTGTAGAAATACATACGTATTACCTTATCTATGCGTATTACCGTGGTGTTTGAATTTCATTTATAAATAACTATAGATAATCAGGCCTATTCTCAAAATTGCAATATTGAAATGAAGGTGATTGTTACACCAACTCTCAAAAATTGACAGATAGTTTTGACAGATTATGGTACGTTTATCTCCCTCACTCTCTTTCATTCAAATATAACACTATTTTTGAGGGTTGGTGTAACAATCACCTTCATTTCAATATTGCAATATTGAGAATAGGCCTGAATGTTCTGTTCCAAGTTCCAAACATGATAGTACTTTCAGGTTTTACATTCCCCTCACACATTAGCTTACCAACCCGCATTTTTCTAAGTACCTACTAATAAAATGTCATTTAGGAATAACAGACTACAGTACTTGCATAGTTTCTTGTCTATGGGGGTTATGTCTACGATATTATTGTTTGAAGTTTAAGGTTATAATTTTAGTGCTGTCAAATGTCAACGATTTATTTTAAATAAATTAATATGTCGATGTCTCAACATTTCACCAAGGCGCTAAAATGCCGGGATTCTTTTAAAATGATTAACAAGCAACTACTTAATTGGTTTCCTGGGCATATGGACAAAGGCATGAAGCAAATGCAACAGAAGTTAAAAATGGTCGATTGTATAATTGAAGTTCACGATGCCAGAATACCGTTTTCAGGGAGAAACCCCCTATTTCAGTCCAATATTTGCGCTATAAGACCCCACATACTTGTACTAAATAAAAAAGATTTAACTGACAGCAGCCAAAATCCCAGAGTTGTAAAAATGTTGAACGATCAGAATATACAAAATGTAATTTACACCAATTGCAAAGATCACAAATGCTCTGGAGTGAAAACAATATTTCCCCTTATGGAAAAAATGATTATCAACTCTGACAGATATAACAGAAGTGAATTAAATGAACATGTAGTTATGATAATAGGAGTTCCGAATGTAGGAAAGTCATCCCTGATTAATGCTTTACGTAATAGATATCTTAAAAAAGGTGCTGCCTCCGCTGTAGGTGGTGTTCCTGGAATTACTAGAAGTGTATTACACAGAATTAAAATATCTGAAAACCCCCCAGTGTTTATGCTCGATACACCCGGCATCTTAACTCCGAGTGTTGAGAATTTGGAGATGGGATTGAAACTTGCTCTTTGTGCAACGCTGCAAGATCACTTAGTTGGAGAGGATGTCATCGCTGACTACCTTCTATACTGGTTAAATAAACATGATAAATATGACTATGTTAAACTCATGGGATTAAAGAAACCGACAGACGATATCACAGAAGTATTAACAATTGGAGCCATCAAATTAAATAAATTCTTAAAATTAAAGCACTTTGATGGAACAATGAAAACAATGCCCGATGTTACGGAAGCCGCCAAGTTCATGACCAAAGCTTTCCGAACTGGAGAGCTAGGGAAACTATTTTTGGATAGAGACTTCATCAGCGAAGAAAATGTGGCGGCAAAGTAACAAATATTCTATGATAAAATAGTTTGATTCTTGTTTGGATAAAATAACTAGCTGCAAGACTGTTGTCCCACTGTGACTGACCCAAGTGGGTACGGGGACAATTGAAATTAAAATTCTTAAAAAACTACTTATAAAGTTTTTGGAACTAATAACCATCTGATACAAAACTCAATTGTACGTTAGCTATCAAAATCAGAAGAACGTTTTACTTAAAAGCTTTTCTTTAAACAGTTAACATATTTATGGTTTTAATAAAGCTCTGAATTGCAATCAGTTGATTATTTGAATTTTACAAAATTTATTTCACATGGTGTCTTTTTCCTTTGTATTATTAAAATAAAATAAACATTGTTGTTAGGCCTCATAGTCAAGGGTCCCCTCGCTATTCACACTCAATTGCAATTTGTTCCTATCCATTTATCATGAGCTCTTGGGTGAGAAAAAAGTCAAATTTGAGAAGCATGTTTAAAAGAAACAAGTCTTCATATGAAAGATGTTACATTTCAATAAAGTTCTTTATTTCCATCTTATATAATGCATAAACTACTGTTGCGAAAGCGCTAGGCAGGCGGTGCTATTGTTTGGCAGCATTGAAAGACATTGTGAACAAGGAGCCTCTAATCTCTTGTCTTCCATATTACACTTGATTCTCTTTTTGCATGGTTTTGGAATAACACGGTTGAAGAAAAAGAACCATTTTTTTTTAAAATTTAACACTGGTTAACAATTTAAAACGTAGGTAGTTACAAATACCCATAAAAAATGCTTTTATATATTACGTTCCAGGCGAACTTCGCGTTGCTCCGGTGTCTCTTGATCATCATACCTACTAAGCGAAACGTAGAACTTATTTTAAAAATTTTGAATTTGTTCTCTCATTTCAGTTTGTTTTCTCTGAATTTTTTTTTATGATAAAACCATGAACACGTAGTTATATAACTAAAAAAAATATAGATATAATTTTATCATAAGTGTCGAAAGACAATTTTTTTTTAAGCGTCTGATAACAGAATTCACGTTCAAAATCAATCAAAGAAATCATCAAAATCAGTAAAACAGAACAAATACAAGATGTTAATATTATTCAAGATACACTAGTAAATATTTCCAAAGGTGATTTTTTGCCATCAAAAAACAAACGAAAGCGAGCATGTGTATTGTCTAGTAGTAACACTGAATGACTAATTATATTATATGTA
This sequence comes from Eubasilissa splendida, assembly GCA_031772225.1. Classification (NCBI taxonomy): domain Eukaryota; kingdom Metazoa; phylum Arthropoda; class Insecta; order Trichoptera; family Phryganeidae; genus Eubasilissa; species Eubasilissa splendida. The sequence goes on along the minus strand of CM062861.1, from coordinate 13,895,768 downwards.
TGCATAATTAAAAAAAAAATAAAATCAATTTATTTAATGCCGCACTTTTTCAATTAAAAATATAACCTTTCAAATATAAGACTTACAGGTGATTTATATATAGCGGAACCTATCTCCAATTTTACATGGTAGACTCTGGAACCTATCCCCCGTGCAAAAAAAGAATTAAGTGCATTTTCAATAATTAATCTAGTCCTAAATTGACCCTGACTCTTATGTACTTTGTAATTATTTATTTAGTAATCTTTCTAGATATAGCTACTACATATAGCCGGCCTATACATGTTTGGATTGTAAACTGAATGAAAACTAGTATGATATACTGATAATTATTCACTAACATCGGAGTATTACCACTCAGTGATACTATGAACAGGTTATTCCAGAGGGGTCAGAGCTAGGGCACACTAAGAACAGAACAGCCGTATGATGGTCAGGCTCGGTGTACGTTTAGTCGTAACGCCCGTGCAACCTAGCAACTAATTTGTTTAATAGATAGTTATCAATCTGAAAATGGATTTCACGAAGATCACAGTTTATGAAAGTCTTTGTATTCGCCACAGAAAGTTATTTTCAAATAAACATGTATAATTTGATGAATTATTAAGATTAATAAGGCTGGCAATATCCTACAAAAATACAAATATTTATTTGTATGCTGAAAGAGAGGTTAGCGGTTACACTAAAGTAAAAAAAATACCTACAGTTTATTTTCCATGTACTTGTTATTTTTTAATAGTGAAATATATTTTAATAATACAAGGAATAATATTATTTTATTAATGTATGTAAATAATTAGTTGGTATTTTTAAATGTTTGTAAATAAAATGTATTATCAAGTAAAAAATATAATAGTATTTTATTATAAATTTATCAACTTTTCTGAGCCCTCAAAATTTCTTAAGCCACTTCTCTACTGTACTGAAGTACGTCATTCATAAATGTTATTCCATAATACCAATGTTGGAAGTTACACAATTTAATGACAGGTTTGGAAATTTTAAATTAAATATTATATTTCATGTAAGTTATAAAGCTTTATCAGTGGTATAATTCTATACTTGACCACTTTTCAATTTACTTTATTGGATAAAGTAAAAATTAATTTACAAAATTAAGTTTGTTTTATTTTATTAGTGTTGTAAACATCAGTTTGTTTGTGTCAAGACTTGACCCTTCCCCATATATCATGCCAAAACTTTCATTAAAGATATTTGTTTATTTTTAGCTATTCCTGACTGAATTATTATTCATGCTTATTAGATGTCATGTTATCTTATAGATTGATTGGTGGATTTCACTTAATTAAATTGTGTTTTAAATATTCAGCATTAAGATTGATTTTAGTCAATTTATAACAAATGTGATATTTTAATATGTATATAGTACAAACATGTAATGTTTTAGGTTTTGTGGTACGCCTACCTAATAAATTACTATAGATGACTGTTGAATATTGTATAATTTTACATTAACAAACCATATTTAATGATAATATCTCATCACTGTTGGTACACTTACATTTTAATGATTTTTTTTTTATGTGCGTACCGCCAACTCGAATTAGCGAGAGCCATTGTTCCCATATTAATTACTACACCAATAAAGGTTCAAAACTAATTAGTAGTTATATCAAAGTTTAATAGAAAGATTTTATTTCTGGCATCTCTTAGCGAATCTCAAAGGTATTTGAGATTTTCGTAATAAAAGATGATAGTTTTTAAATTTGGAATAATAAATGTATCAATTTAAAAGAACTACAACATATAAATTTGACGTCAACTTACTATGTTGGTGTGGTGTAATAGGTTAACGCATTTATCCAGATAGGAAAGGATCTGGGTTCGAATCCCGATAGTAACAAAAATATTTTTTCGATAAATTGAATTTTCCTGTATATCTTTCTAATTGATATATTTAGTTTATATTATCATTACTGATTTGTACAAATATGATCCTTGGTTAAATAATATTGAAAACTACGAGGGGCAAGTAAAAAATAAGGTTCCTACATTTTTTTCAGGTATAAGGTATTTTTTATTGCAATAAATAAGTAAACCATCTGAAAGCTTGTACTTTATTCTATTTTTCTACATAGTCTCCTGATTTTTCTATGCATTTTTCCTGACGAGTTATCCACTTCTGAAAACCCGCTTCGAAGAATTCCGCCGCTAGGTCGCCGATGAACTTGGTGACCGCTTCTTTCACCTCTTCATCTGTATTGCCCAAGTGTTGCTTCAATTTCGGAAACAAGTGGAAGTCGCTGGGAGCAAGATCAGGGCTGTAGGGGGCATGGTCAAGCAATTTCCAGCCGAATTTGTCCAGTAGGGCGGTGGTCTGTCGAGAGACATGCGGGCGAGCGTTGTCGCGGTGCAGCCTAACGCCCTTGGTCAGCCTTCCTCTCCGGCGATTTTGGATGGCTCTTTTGAGTTTTGTCAATGTCTCGCAGTACCTGTCCGAATTGATGGTGGTCCCTTTAGGCATAAACTCGGTCAGCAAGACGCCTTTTCGGTCCCAAAACACCGTAGCCATCACTTTCCCTGCGGAAAGCGTCTGCTTAAACTTTTTCGGCCTAGGCGATTCAGGATGGCGCCATTGTTTGGACTGTTCTTTTGTTTCTGGAGTGACGTAGTGACACCACGTTTCATCTCCCGTAATAATGGAGTCCAAGAATTCTTCGGTATTCTCGGCGCATTCTCGAAGAAACCCCTCGGCACACTTGACACGATTGTCTTTGTGGGTTTCTGAAAGCATGTGTGGGACCCACCGCGCGCACACCTTGCGATAACCAAGTTTATCAGTCAAAATGTTGTCGATGGTTTTTTCACAAACCTCAGGAACCTAGACAGCAAGCTCCCGAAGCGTTACTCTCCGATCTTCGAGGAGAATGCGCTCAATCTTCGCCACGACTTCGTCCGACACCGATGGCCTCCCACTCCTTTGCTCGTCGTGGACGTCTGTGCGTCCTTCGGTGAACTCCCTGCACCATTTGCGGACGTGTTGGACGCTGATGCAAGCTGTGCCATAAACTTCTTCCAACTGTCGATGAATTTCAACAGGTTTAAGCTTCTTCGCGTTTAAAAATCGAATCACCGAACGGATTTCACACCTGGCGGTAACGGCGATGGCGGGTTCCATAGCGGATGGCTGTCAGGCCTTTACTGAGCGTCGCAGCGTTTGCTCCCGGTAGTGGGGATGTAGTTAAGGGACCAACAATCAAGGCGGTGTTGCCGGATTTCGCCTAGCATCTCGCGTGGTGAGTGTACAGCGTAAGGAACCTTATTTTTTACTTGGCCCTCGTAAAAGACTTAACATGTAATATTTACAATATTAAGAAATGACACTGTATTACTCGAGTGCCACCGCTACGGAATAATACAGAAAACTATGAATGGCATACTTTAATTTGATAATAATTTCTTTCAAAATTTCTACATAACACTCATAAAAAAATACAAATAATAGACACCAAATAAAATATTTATTTTAAAATGTAAAATATTTTATGTTTAACATTTAACTTTATTGATAAAATCCATTGCCATTTGTCTTATTCGCTCTACTTGTTCAGCGTTTCCGAGTTTTTCTTCTATCTCTACCCATTTCTTGTATAGGGTCTTCATTTTTCTCAATGGCAATTTCTGAGACACTGCTCTTTCAAATACCAGTCTGAAATTTTTAATTTTATTATGAAAGTATAAAAACATTATTAAAAAACACAATTATTTTATTGTAAAGAAATATTTACCTTAGACTGTCAATTTTTTGCGATTTCAATAACATATCCACATAAACACACCAAATGTCCACCCTCTGTGGCAAACAACCAACTATTTGTTCAAACAGGGCTTCAGCTCTTTCGGAATCTCCATGATTATTCTCCATATGAGCAAACTTAATGAGGACCGGAATATCTAGAACACAAGCAAGATTAATTTGAGATAGAATAAACACATTTCTATTGGGTACCTTCCCGTGCAAACTGGTGACGTAATGCGGGTAAACAATAGAGGGACATATATTTTCGCAAATTCGCCATATCTGAATATTTTTCAATAAATTTTTCTTATAGTTATTATTGGGCATCCTAGATAGACATCTATATTATGAAAAATAATAGTTATAGTTGAAAACACACACTAAAACATCACATTTCAACTTCAAAACAAAGGTGTTTTACCTTTCCGTATTGTCATAAAACTACTAAAGTGATGTTTAAAAATACATTCTTTACACATCCCTGAACATTTCTGTACACATACAATGGAGCGCAGTACATAGCCCACTGATTTCTAACATGAAACAATGGACTTCTTTGAACCAAATTATTATTTTGATAACTTATTTTTACACATCATGTTGTTTATCAGTCTAAGAAAGATATAAATATCATTATGTGTTTTTTTTTAGTATAAATTGTCAAGTGGATGCCAGGCTGTTCCATGGACTCTCCAACTCCAACAACATGAATAGTAATTATATATATTGTTACGCGCCAAATACTCAAAGACCGCATTCCAGGATAACCACTACAAGAGATTGCTAGGATTGCCACCAGAAGGAAGGACGCGCAACTAACTTCGGAGATATAGCACTCTTCTTACCGCCTTTACCGTGTGTGTCATGCGTAGTCTGATCGTGCCTTGAAAATAAAGTTGAAATTAAACCCATAACGTTCTTATTAATCATACCCCACCTAATAATATCACAAAAATGTTGGCTTCAAATGATTCACCAAGGGTTTTTGTTTGTTGTGTTATATTTTCCTTTTTTTATTTAAGCGCTCATATTATCTTTTATAGACCAGTTGTACAGAATACATCTTGTAAATTTACAAGATGTATTCTGTTGAAATAAAACAAGAAATTTAGATTTTATTGCTCTAATACAGTCATTTGACATCTTATCTACACAATGCAATATGATATCCAAAGGAAATGATTGAGTTTAATTACATTTCTTCAATTAAAAAAACTTTACATAAATGGTATTAATACCCTTCCTGCCACAGTGGAGCACGTTTAACATGAAACTATTGGGACAGAAATATCATTTAATGTTAAACGGAGTAAACAAAAAAATTCCCCAATAAAAGTTTCAAGATAGAAAGTTTAAACAATTTAATACTTAGACTGTATTCACATAGACTGTTAATGAAATGTTTAATGTTTTTTTGAATCTGTTTAAAATGATTAGGATAGAGTGCAGCAAGTTGGCCTAATCAATAGACAGAAAATCGTAAAGTAAAAAACAATTTGGTGTTGAAGCGGTTGATGAGTAATTTGGGTAATGTTTAAAATGGCAAAGTAATCCGGGTAATGCTAATCATCAGATATCGGCCTACTCAATACTAAGTTGAGCCACAAAACCATAAATATTATTCAATTCGATGATGACAAGTTCAAACGGTGCAACCTACTGTTTAAAATTGTAAGGGCGGAAGGATCGCCCATATATTTTTTAGTATTTTGGCGGCCGGTGTTCTTCCGAGATGTGAAATGTTTTCATATTTAATGATTTTGTTTCATGTTAAAAGAAAATAAATGTATGAAATAACATAGCATTTGGTCAAGACCTGAATATTTTTTCATGTTAACAGATTTTTCATATTAAACATGCTCCACTGTGTTATAAAATCTATATTGGAAAAAGTTACTATTTAAATGTGTTTGAAAATAATTAACAAAATTATTGCATTTGAAATCTTTTAAAAATATTAAATAGACACATATATTCTTTATTTTGAAACCACATAAGATTCATAAACATAATATGTTAATATAATTTTTTCAATGTTATGTATACTTTTTACAACTTTAATATTTCAAACAGAATGTTTTGTTACTTCTTTCTATTTTGTGATTTTGTCATAAGTAAATGCCTATATTTAGTGTAGAATAATAAAATAATTTAATACAACTTCCGAGGGCTAAATAAAATACATATATGTATTTATAGATTTTTAAATAATACAATGAAAATTACTTAGCAAACTTACGGGCTTTGTTTTCCAAACGACTGATAGCTTTCTGCATTACTGATCTCGCCTTGTCCACCAGTTTGAGTTTATACAGTGCCTCTCCTGTCATAATATAAGTTTGAGGATTATTTCTATATTTAGCTACCATCGTGTCCACCAAAGATTGCAAATCTTCCAATTTCCCAGTATCCAAATACATATCCAACATTTTGGAATGGACATCAAATGGGTTATTCATTTGCAAAGCCTCTTGTAATGTGACTGTAAGGGATTCCTGCAACAGATAAAACTTATTAAGTCTTATTTTGAGAACTATTAATTTCTGAAATCCTCCCATATAAATAGAATTAATTTCCTTTTCAATATACCTAATCATTAAATTAATTATTTTTATATACACAATGATATTTTCTAATACCGATGTATTATATAGTAAAACTCCGTTAATTCATAACTCACGTGAACGAAATTTTAAAAACAATCCGAATTACGAATAATGAGAACAAAGTTTTTTAAAAACAACATTAGAAAGAAATCTTGTGCGCGCCACCGCTGTTGACATTGTGATTTTCATACTGAAACATGATGAATCTCCATTATTTCAGCTTCAAATAACGTATTTCTTCTGAATAAGAAAGGTGTGTAGTGATGCGCCGATTCACCACTTGACGCAACAAAATCACACACATTAATTTGATTGGCAATCAAACTCGCCTTTTCAATCAGAATTGGAATATTTAAAATGTGCATGAAAAATAATTAAAAACTGATGGTTGAAGTTTAGTATTTTGTTGCGATTTTTCAAGTTCGAACCCAGAGAGGTATTCGGGATTCGATTTTTTTCCGCCAATTTTATCTTTAATACCTATCAATTTTTTGTTGGTTTTCCAAATAAGCTCCATTTTTCCAAATGGTCAAAGATTTACACGAATTACAAGGTGTTGATGCCATTTTAGAGAACGAAACATGCAAAAATAATATGTCAACGTATTTAAATATGAATGATTTAGTTTCTTTAGTACTTATATATGCAAATTGAAATGTTTCATAAACTTAGAAGCGATTCAATGAAAATATTATTTTAAATAACAATAAAAATCTTATAAAATGCACTATGAAATTTGATATACATATGGCTAAACAGGCTCAACTCAGTTCGGCACGTCCTGTCATACCAGCACGCCGTTATGCGATAAGAAATGGTGTCGTGATTGGCCGGTAGCTGGGGCTAGCTGCAGATGTTTACGAAGGGATGAAGGTCAAATGCGTAGTCGAGCAAGTTTAGGGATTTAAAAATATTTGTTAATATGCGAATTACGTGAATAAATTATTTACTTTGGGTGTCAAAAGCGCATACGAACTGCAAATAATCAGATTTTACGAATTATCGGTAGAAATTAATATGAAATGTTATTTTTGAGGTAATTTTATTTGAAAAAATTGCAAATTCTGTGAAAATATAAAATATAGGGTTACGAATTAACGGAGTTTTACTGTTTATAAATCCAGAAGTTTTTTTTTTAAATCTGGGTACAGAACAGTATATGACCTGTCCTAAAGCACTAAAGCTTTCTGAAATATAATGCAAAGAGAAGAAGGGCTAATAAAGCTTGGCAAAGATCAAAGAAAAATGTTATTTACCACAATCTTTAAAATGAACATGTGTTTGTAGGAGGATTTCTAACATGGTTAACGATATTAAACAAGTGATTTTCAAACATCATACAAAAAATATTGAATTAATGTTTAAAAAAATAGTATATTTACCTTAGTGCCAAATCTATTTTCTATATTCAACATAGCTAGCCAAACATTTAGCTTATCTAGTTCTTCTCGGAATGAAATAGTTTTGAGAGCCTTCCGCCCGACAGCTCTTGCTCTTTCAATTTCTGTTGCCTGTAATGGTAAAATAATTAACCTTTTTATATAAACTTTTGACACTGAATCAGTAATTTTTTAAGAGGTATGCTGGTCACGAGAACATGTCCCCATGTGAATGAAGTGTCAGAGGGATAAAGATTACACATATTTGCTTTACTTACCATCATGCCCTTTCCAGAAGGAAGAGATGAACAGAACTATTATCCTGTTCTGACGTACCACCCGCCTCTCATTCACTTTCATAAACCTTACAGATGTTCATCGATTCTTGGATGTCTTTGATTTCTGTTAAATTTAACACTCATTTTCTTGCCATTACATATGCCCAAACTATCTCAGTGGCCTTTTCTTATTACTATTGACTATGCTGCAAACAGTTTTACATTTGCACCTAATTTCGATACTGCATTTCCTTAGCAATCATCATCTTTCATTCTTCTTTTTCCCATTCCAGGCTTCATTTTAATACATTTTTATGGCAGCAGAACTCCGTTATGCATCACTAATCTTACATTGGATGACCACTGCATTCAGAACACCTTTCACTTTATTTCCCATGATTTCCCCCTTTCGATATCCCCTCCTTGTACATCCCACACCTTTTCTTTCATCATCATTCTTTCTACTAAAATTTTCCCTAACAGGCTAATAGCTCTTTAGTTCATACACTTTTATATGTATAACAACCTTAACATTTTGCTAAATTAAGCTTGTCTGATAATAAACATTCATTGGTGGAAATCGAGTCCATAGTCTGTAGCAATTAAGTGAATTTATAATAATTAATTAGGCTGTTTTGTTTGTTACCTGTAAATGGAATGCCATATAAGCGATCCATAGCTCACTGCTATTTGGATTTGCCAATAGCAATCTTTCAAACTGATCAGAGGACTGCGGTTGGCTATCGGCTGCTGACAACTGTTGTTCAATTTCGCGAAGTTTTTCTTCTTCCTGTCGAGCTTTTTCCACTTTCTCAGCTGCTGTTAATCTCTTCTTTTTCTTTTTTGTTTTTTCTTCAGTCTTAAATTAATAAAAACATATATACATATTATTCTATTCAATAAATGCCATATTTTTTTAATTAAATTTCATAATATGTACATACATATTTACATGTATTCAATATGTCTTTACCTTTTCAGTTTCTGATTCGCTACTCGACGCTTCAGCATCCACTTTAGAGATGTTTTTAGATATTGTGGATGCACCCAAATCCCAAAAGTTACCCATGCTAGAGAACTTGGGTTCCAATTTATCTTCTTTTTTAATATCTAAACACATAGTCTTTGTATCATTAATAACCAAATTGCTTTTCACTTTTTTTGAAATAACCTGTTTCTCAATTCGGGTATCACAAGATAAATCCTTTTGCTTCTGTTTCTTCTTCTTTTTACTGCTTGAATTATCCGTGTTATCATCAGATTGTTTCTGTTCACTCAGAATCATGTCATTTTGACCACTCATCTAAAAATATTATTTTATTTAAAATTTACACTAATGCCAAACATTTGTTAAAAACAAACAATATGCAAAAAAAATCTATTTTATAATGAATAATATCATGAAATGAAAAATTTTATTAATAGGATATTATGAATTTTAATAGAACATCATCACAATCTAAGCATTTCTGAATGTTCAAATTATGTATTATCAATACACATATATTAATAACTGGAGTCAAAGTCCTTTGAGCCACTTGCTAAGATTAAAGAATTAATTTTCAGTTTTTAGTTTAAATAACAATCTACCATCAATTCATTTTTTACTGTGTTACCATCATGTAGACTAAATTGACAATCTATCTCAATTTGATTAGAATTATTTTTTTAAGATATAAAATAATATAAAAATTACCATTGTCTGTTCTTCACTTCCTTTTTTCTTTTTCTTATCTTTTTTTTGACCGGCTGACTCCAGGAGTGGGAGTGTTTTGATAATTTCAGAGCTATCGTCGTTGTACGCTGATTCATCTTTATTTTTTTTCTTTTTATTTTTAGATTCACCATTTCCAATTTCGTTAATCAAATCCTGGTCAGCCTTTAATTTGCTATTTTTTTGTTTGTTCTTTTTATCATTTTTCTTATTCTCAGATTGCTCACTCATATCTTCCGAAACATTATTAGTAACAGATTCATTTTTCTTTTTTTTCTTTTTTGTAGTAACCTCAGTTGTTTCTTCATTAGATTCTGCAGAATTTTTATTTTTTTTGGATTTAGTTTCTTTTATAACATCTTCCTCAGAAAGTTTCCTTTTTTTAGATTTTTTGGATTTCTAAAATAATATATAGAAAAAATAATTAATTAAAATTATCCCGATGATTAATGAAAACTTATGAGTAGCATAAAATTATATTCTATGAAAATGATTGAGATTTGTAAAAATAAAAGTAAAATATTTAATAATATAATATTAAAAAATAAAATTCTAACTAACCTTACTCGAAGCACTCTCTATTAAACCTGATTTTATAAAACTACCATTTATTTTGCTTCCTTCAATGTCTACCGACAATATTGTACAGTTTACCTAAAACAAAATAAATTTATTAATAATAAAATAAAAATATTATAATTATAATATGTTTCATAAAAATTTTGACATACTCACAACTTGCCCAATTAAAAATACAGCTGGAATATTTGAAATACGTTCATGACTCAATTGATTTTGTTGAACAACGGCTTTTACTTCTCCAAAGAAAGCAACCAACACTCCAAATTTGAAATGCTGAAATTAAAATTGAAATGTTAAATGAAAACAATAGATAAAAAAAAGAGTAAGAAAAAAAATTACACTAATTAACAATCTAAAATATAGATATCAAACTAAACAAGCAATGAATAGAACTAAACAATCATGACAATCCATTTAGAAGTTAGGTTATCATATTTGTTTTGGAATGAAAAAGAATTTTACCAATATTATTATTTATATAAAATGCAGGTTTTATGTGTGCACGGAAATTATTTGTAATATTAATACAGGTAATTCTTGCTTAACCAGGATCCGTTATAATACGGTTTCAAGGTGTGTTTTTTTCATAGGTGCAGCACTAAATTATGATATTAAGGGCATTCCTGACTAATTACCATGTTGATACTTTTCAAGTATATTACAAAGACATGACATGAGACAAGGTTGTTTACGCTAGAATAAATGTATGTAGTTGGCACAACATTTCAAAATCCACATAATATATTTTATTATTGTGTGATCATTACATTGCTAAAAAGTCTAGAAAAGTCTAGTGCTAGAAAATGTTAGTGGTTAGTTTGGAAACTAAATTAAAAATTATTGAAAGAATGGAAGAATGACAATTTTGTGACTGTAGACCGACAGCACTTTGGCAAAATCAAATATTTAATACGATCATGAAAAATAAAGAAAAATATTAAAAAAACAAGTGAAGCGGTTAAACCATTGGTGACATTTTTGAAGACGTATATTATGTTGAATTTTTTATAATAAATTACAAGCTTTGAGAGCTGTGTTATTAATTTTCCCCACCTAATGTCGCATTTTATACAAATAATATTGGTAAAATTTTAACTCCAAAACTAAAAACTATAATTAATAAATAAAATTAGTGAGATATATGAATTAACTTGTGGAGATTTTGACAAATACTAATAATAAGCCGAACCACAAGAAACTCAAATACAAGAATTAAATAATATTGACATTGCCTAAAAAACATTAACTTCTTAGAGTTTTCCAATCACATAATTGAAACTAATCAATCTTTCGATAGCCATAAACTTAAACTTCTCCACTCAGTACCACATAATACTTTCTAATACTCCGCCCCTATGTTCCATATACTAAATAAACCATCTACCTGAGTAGGTCATTATTCAACTCTATTTAATTTAGTTGTTACTCACACATGTCGGTGAAAGAGATTGCACCTCTCGAATTATGGCTGTGACAAATATATAACTCAGTGGTGTGTGTGGTACAAAAAAAATTAATAATCACGTTGCATCACAAAGTAACTGGCATGTTAATTAATGGAAAACTCTTTACTTATAAAATGTAAAAATGGCTTTGCATTTTTTCAAATACTATGGAGCCTCGTACGGCGAATGCCTCGTATGGCAAACTTTTCATACCACGAACTTCGAGGTCACAAGCACTCTTCGGTTTGCTTTGGCTACCTTGTGGCCAAATCTATAGCCAAATTGTGTCCAAGAAGAACCTGATAATAGAGCCCAAGTCGTGAAGGACATTGTGGCATCAGCTAAGGATCCAAATTTGAAAATGCAAGATGTTGAGGAGTTAATAAAGTAGCATGAAGTGCACCTAACCACAGGAGAACTGAAGGAGATGCATAGACATCAGGTTCAAACGGAAAAAAAGGTTTCCTCAGAGGAGGAAGAGGAAAACATAGCTAAAAGTGGCTCAATGTCCTCAGCTACAATCAAGGAGATTTTAGAGAAATGGAAGAAGCTTCACAACACAAGGTTTTGGAGTGGCACCCTAAGAGCTGAAGTGAACAGTGGATGAGGGACATCTTCGACAACGTAGTGCTTTACTACTTTAGGAGTTCCCTTAAAAAAGAGAAAAGCAATAAACATTAGATGAATTCCTCAGCGTTAAAAAGAAAAAACCAAGCAGAAGAAGTTGAAGAACCTAAAACTTCTGAATGTGAAGTATAAACCTGTAACCATACAAAAAATGTTTCTAAATGGTGGTCTTTTTTTGTCCAGGGTCTGATACCAATTAAATTTATTTCCCATGGGAAACTATAGAAAATCACGTTTCGTACAACAAACTTTTCATACCGTGAACCAGATTGTACGAGGCCCAACTGTAGTCTCAATGTTATAAAAAAAAACTAAAATACATACATGAACAATCACTCCTTTGTACTGATGGCCCACTTTAGCATCTTCATATTTGGATAATACAAACAACTCTGGATCTAACAACATTGGTTTAGCAGTGAGATGTAAAACAGATATGATAGGATTTAACTTTAACACTCGAGCCTTAATTTGTTGGCCAGGTTTAAACTTTTTAGCAGCAAGACTTGTGGTAACTTTGTTGTTTGGTTTTGTCGTTTGGAATAAAGCCACATCACTCACATGTAATTCAGGAATCCAACCTAGATTCGTAAAAACATTAAATACTTTATTAATTACACTGACACTGCGTTTGAATTCATCTAGAACATTCATAAAACAAAATAACACATACGAGAACTGACAGTTTAAAAATATATATATTACAAATACAGAACATATTTATTCATTATCTGATACATGGTCCCCTACAAAATAGTCCTCTCTTAAAGCAATGCATTTGGTACTACATTTTTTCCATTGCAGGAAGCAGTATTCATCAGTACATATCAAATGATAAACAAAACATTAGTTACAACATACATACCTTTGATAGTTCCCAGTTTCACAGTGACACCCTTCTCCATTATACTATCAACTGTGGCATCAACGATTTCACCGACAGACAAGTCATTCATGTTGAAATATTTCTGCTCCAGTAGTTCTTGCGCATCAGAACATAAGTACGCGTAGTCTGATGGGTGATAATACATTACGCGAACAGTGTGTTGACTACCTAAAACATAATTCAAAAATACATTTATTCATAAAAATACAATTAGATTCGTATTTATGATACTCATATTAAAATAAAGAACACAAAGCCTTTACAAGCAGCCAAGGGAGTAAAATCCGAAATTCATTATGTGTTGGAGTCTGTGGTTTATAATGTAACAAATACAAATTAAGCTAACAGATATAAATTAAATTTAAAAGAATCACCAATTCTAATGTTAAATGATAGGCAGACGGGTTACACTTTTGTTAAGAACTTACCAACTGGATATGATTCCTTCGCATTTTTGTTATTGAATCCACTCTCTTTCAGTTTCATTATTCCAATTGCCTTATCAAACTTAAATATGACTGATTTGTCTGTAACTTTTGTAACCTGCAAAAAGTTTAAAAATCATTAATCAAAAAATGATAATATACATACACACCATAATTTTTCCTATGATATCTTGTATACAATGACGACTTGGCACCTACATTTTTCTTAGTGGTTCTTTTCTTCTTCTGCGCTACTGAATTTTCTAATATTTGGATTTAGAGTTACGAGAGTATCTGAATAATATTCAATAATTACTTTTAATTTGATATTCAAAACTTCACAATTTAACATATGTACCGGTGTATTGCACTAATAAAATGCAAAAAATATTCTTTCTTGTACAACATGTCTAAATTGTTTCAACTGTAAATAAGAAATGATTTACTGTATTCCGAATTATCTGTATGTATAATAGCGGATATAATTTTAAATCCCGGTTATTCTAATCATCAAAGGTTTAATTTAATTTAGAATTTAAATTTGTATAATATCCCTTACTTTTATATTATGAGAATTTCCAATTTTACCTATAATTCGTATAATACACAAAATATTTTAAGAGAATACAAACTGAGATTTAATAAACAAGTGCCATTGTTATTTTTTCAAAACTGTGTTATTACGAAATCGTATTAAAAAAATCTGTGTAAAATGAGAGTTAGGTGTATATACATAAATGTTTTAAAAATATGTATAGCATATGACATGTAGGTGTACTGTTATTAAAAGGAAAATAAATTCTCAAAAGGATCGGGAAAATAAAAAATTAAATAATTTGTAAATAACCTGTGCATTGTCAATAATTTGTCCAACTTTTATAGTAGCCTCGTCATATAAATCAGGTCTAAAGGTCTCAAAAATCTTCCGTGTCGTGAAGAATGGAAATTTGGTTACGGGCATTATGTATAAAAGACGAGCTTTAACTTTTTTACCGACGTGTAATTTTGCACCAATTTGTGAAACATGAATATATCCAGTAGAGTTAGCAAGTATACAACCTTCCGCGCCATCCGGTAGTGGCTGAAAATAAACGTAAAATAATATAATATTAATATAAACTTTTAATTAATACACCTGTACCGGTTTTATTACTTTTTTTTAAATAATGTACAATGTTGCCACTAAGGGCCTGTTGTGTGGTCAGTAGTAACTTTTTACTAATGCTCGTAGTAAAAATCATTTGCGGGTTGTTAATACATCAAATTTACTATTGTCAAAGCATAGATAGAGATGTCTATAGGTGTGACAAATAATCATGAAATATGTTTTATTTTATGCATTATCTATGGATTTTTAAGCCTTGGCGTTTGATATGTTACTTTGGTGGTGAAATTTTTTCATATTATGTGTAATAATGTATATGAAACAAGGAGATCATCATCGGACGAACTCTCATCACTAAAATAACGGGATATTGAATAATTAATTGTCGTATACTGCAACTTTCAAGGTGTCAATGTGTGTACATGGGATGTACTTTCAAAAACCTTTAAAATCTTCGAAAAATCAGTAGTAACTTTTTTTACTATAGTAAAAAGTTACTACTGATCACACAACCGGTCCTAAGATTTAAAAAATTCTAGATTAGAACTCTTTTTACAGACTTTTGAATGTAACAATAGTTTTTTGTTAAATCTAAAATAGATTTATGCGAGAAAATTACCTTGTTAACATGGAAATTTATAGCCATTCCAGGTCGTAAATCATTAACCTGATATTTTTGAACACTATCACCGGCAATGCACGTCGATTGAATACTCTCTAAGCTATTAGAGACTGTCACAATTGAATTAGTTGATGATGTTTGACATTTTTTCACAACGCACCAGATGACTTGACCGACCTCTGAAAAAATATATATCTCTTGTTAATTGTGAATAATGTTCGTGAGTAGTGAATTTAGGAAGGAAATGAATAAAATTTAATTCAAAACCTTTTACAATAAAATAAATTCAAGGACTTATGAGAAAATAAATATTTTAAATAAATCAATTGTATCCATATTTCATAAAAACAATTCAGGTACAAACCAGTATTGAGATTAGGGTCAATAAATTTTGAAGGAAGGAATGTGCGACAGTTAGGTATTCCCAAATCAACCACAAATCCATGATCCTCGATAGAATCAACAGCACCTGGTAAAAGCATCCCTAGAAAACATAAAATAAATAATTAGTAAAATAATACAAGAAGAATTATTATTATTTTAAAAGACTCAAAATTTATGCATATTGTATGATTGAAGTGAAAATTGACTTGAGTATCTTTGGATCCTAACTACTGACCATCAACTTAAATATAAACTAACTAACTGGCCATCAACTTAAATATAAAGATATGTACATATATGGAATACATATCTCATCAATATTCTTCATCTTCTTTCAAACAGGCAATCCACCCTTCAAGAGTGATTTGTGCCATTAAACAAGTTTAAACATTATTTCATAGAAAGCAGTACAACAATATTATAGAATAGGGAATATTGTGTTACAAGTTAATACCATTGACATTCAAGAAATTTGCTATTATATAGCTTAAATGTGGCGAGTCGAGGGAAAGAAGATGACACAAGTTAACCGGGAGTTGAAAATTACCATTGACAAGATTATTGTAAAAAAAACCTGTGATCCGCAATGGACAGGCAAAAAAGACATGGTCAAGGGTTTCCTCCTCAGCCTCATCAATATTCTTACTATTTTTAAATTAACATGTTAGATGCCTAAAAAATCCTAGATGAAACAGCATCATACCCCACCATATTGGCGCCAAAATTCTTAAAATTCAAAATTCACAGGCTAGCTTATTCAAAGTTTTATTTTTACGAAAAAACATTGGTATAACTAAATCGACTGTGATTTTGTACGGTTTTGAGATGAAAAAAAGGAAAAAATAAAAGTTTATAGTTTTGTCAGGCCATAACATTTAAGAAATTATTATTTATTTTATATTTACTTTTTGGAAAAACAACACCAGATGTTATTAATATTATTGTGTTTAATGTGATGCTTAAAATGAAAAAATATTAACACTTCACATCACAACTACGTGCACATACATCGCACTTACATAGCACTAACAACACGCCTAAAATGATGCCGCCGACCGCAACAATGGTCAAGCTACCTCACGGCACACTCACTATATTTATAGTAAAACACCCGTATTTTAATTTTAATTAATAACTAAAAAATAATCTTATTCACTTGAATTACTTAGCAACAAAAATGAGAAATATCATAATTGTTTGTCAAAATCTAACTGACAATTTACTCAAATTAGAACGTTTCAGATATTTTCCAACTTATTGCGCCATTCTCATCATCGGACTCTGCGGTAGTAACGAGCATATCAGGAATGTCTAAAAAGTCTGTAGTATCTCCACTAAAGGAAGAAGTCACTCTCCACTATTTTGTAAAAAAAAGTGTGTAAAAGTAAAAATAAGATCAAAAAAGTTTTCGAAAATTCGATAACTGTAAAAATATCAGCACTTCGACGTCGATATGAGAGTGTGTGTTAGGTTTTCAAATGCAATTGAAATTTCAGTCATTTTCGGATAAATCACTTTTATCTATGGTATAAAATAAATCTTGTAACACATAATCAACTGTCAATTTTGTATGGAGGAAAACTGATGATTTTTACACTCAATTTCAGATATGATTCGTGGTGTTCTTGAGTTGAATAATATTTCTATGGGTCACCGTATGATATCACTACTGGAAAGAATAATTTGATTTAAAATCCAAAACGCGGCACCCGTCACATCAAATGTTATTTACTGATGCCGCACACTGTCACGTGTCAGCCATAGAATAATGATAGCCAACGTGACATTCTGACATTTATCAAGCTGTCTCTTTTTCTGTCGCAAGTTTCCGACGCTGACCTTCTTGGGGTTAAGCTAAAAGCTCATGCTATGAAACAGGATTAACTTGGTGGTCTCATGAAACAAGGCTCAAACCCCTGACCACTAGGCAAGTGTCTTACTACTAAACTACTAGAAAAAACACATCAGATCAACAAGCATGTCAACATTGTTTCACATAAATCATGTTTTAGAGGAATGTAAAGTTTTACTTACCTTCTTTTAAAGTGTTGACATAAAGACCTTTATTGACATCCTGCGGCATCATAGACAATGTGACCATATTTCTTTTATCTTTTTTAGCAACAATAGACAACACTCTTACACTAATATATTCTCCCAGTTTTAGAATATCTGGAAGTCTCTTCATATCCTAAATAAATAATACAATTTGATTTTCATGGAACCATATTTTTAAAATGTATAAAAAATCTTTAACGTACATGTAAAAAATATTTCATTATCATTAAAAATATAAATAAAAGTTTAACACTAATATTTACAAAAACTAGATAAATAAAAATACATACCTCAATTTCATCATCAACAAATGATTTCAATAATTTTGTATAAGTCAGACTGATGTGGCTTGCCATAACTACTCCAGTCAACCTTCCTGGTAGAGAAACTATAATCTTTGTATCAAATATATTCATTACTCTGCCCAATATAACCATTCCCTCTTGTAGAGTCTGTAAAAATTGCATTTACAAGTTTGTTATTTCGATAAAATCATATTAATAAATGACATGACACAATTGACTTTTTATGTTAATTGCTAATAGTATATTTTTAAATATAATAATAAAACATGTCAAATATATATTTGAGCTTTAATAACTTGTTTAAAATGTTTAATGCAATTAAACTGGTCAGATTCATATTTGATTATTACTAAATACTATAAACTAAATACAATTATTACAGAAAATCATAAAGTAGCCAATAGATTCAAGTATATATTCAGAAAACTGCTATGTGCCTTTCTACACAGAATGTGTTTAATCACAAGAACATGAATGCGAGCATTAACATGTGTGTAAACATAATACATGTTGTTTTATAATTTCTCCCAGAATTTTTTAATGCTTGCATATGTATAAAATCTCACATGAATGGCTTCAAGTTAAAAAAAATTACATGAATTGTGAAAGAATCACAAATAAAACAATGAAGATATAGACGAGGGTAATTTTCTCATGGAATGAAATTTAAATGATAGGAACTAAAAAAAATACAATCCAATAACTACACTTTATCATACAATCACTAAAATTTCCACAAGTATTAATTAATCAATTGAATTATTCATACTTGTGGGGGGAGGGAAACCGCTTTGAAAATATCTTGTACATAAAATGTACACAAAAATCAACATTTGAAGGAGAAGAACGTTACACCTTATATTTTACTACATTACAGGTTAGTAATTTTTACAGATTTTTTTTGATGACTAATATTTAATTCAAAAATTCCTACCTTTTCTGAAATAGCTTCAGCAGAAACGGATTTAATTCCTTCATCTGAATCATACGAAACATCTGACAAATGTCCTTCGTCTTCAGATTCTGCTTCAATCTTCGGGGCTCGGTATTTCCTTTTTTTGCCAATACGGTCAGCATTTCCAAGAAACTAAAATTAGACCAGATTATGAAAATCTCATATTATGGAAATGGTTTAATGTTTTATTACATACCTAAATTGTATTTATACATACATCAAATTTCTTCCGTTCGTTAAATGTCTCCTTAGGTTTTTTACCACCTCTCGGAAAATATTGTTCTGTCGCTACCATGTTTAAAAGAAACTCTAATAAAACTTCACTTTACTCGATATATTTCAATCGCTCAATCAATTCAAACACTTTTTAATTAATACAACGTAAAAGGTCCAACGATGTAATGTTTTGGAAAGTGTATATGAACTATTCTTGTAGTAAGCAGTAAGCACGTGCAGACTAAACCAACATTTGAGGTTATCAACAAACCTGCGATTGTCAGTTTGACAGATGAAAGATGCTCTCTTATCTATAGATGAAATGCACATAAAATCATAAATTCGAAGATGAAATACATTTTACATGATGTCGGGTACTTAACATTTAACATCATTGGTTCGATCACATTTTGGATCCATAAATTAATTGAAACATCTAAATTTATTTTATGTGTAAAATCCCCAATTGATCACAAATTTAGTGTGACATAAGGAAAAATTAATACATTTCATTGAAGAAAAATTTCAAAAAAAGTCATTTTAATAAACGTTTTTAAAAGTAGGTAACAATTGTTTCATAATGATCTTTGTAAAGTTAAATGGTTAAAACGTCAAACTTTTCTTCTTGGTGTTTCATGGCGTTAGTTATTACAAAATGTCATTTATGAATTAATTCGGAGGAAGATTCAGAAAGGTGGGACCATAAATATCGTCCTAGAAAGGGTTTTAAACATTAGTTTCTTAATGTGTCTTAAACAATATATTTTATAAAATAATTATAATAGTATAACGCGAAAACTACGAATAATGGTATATTAAATAATAAAGCATTTATCTTTAATGATTTAAAATATACATATTTGAACTCCGCCTGTACAAAAAAATATATATTTGAAACCGACACCATCTCCTAAAACATTTGTCATCTTAGAGGCTAATGTCATTACTTAATTGTAATATTATTTTAATGATTAATACAATATTAATTGATCATAATAATTTAATGCCGCATTAAAACTCTTAAACGATATAAAATATGGAAACAAAAATAACTTTATATATGGAAAACCGGCAGGAGAACGCGTATATAAGCGATATTTTTTTGTGTGGGCACGGCGTTTTTCATCAAGTGCGCCAAAGAACGACGTTTTCGTACCTCGAGTTTTGATATAAATTTAGTATAATATTTTTAAAATATATGCTATCATAATTATATTCAAAATTTCATAATTTTCATCGTGAAAAAGAAGACAGAACTTTTAAATTAATTAAATCATTCACCGGAAAAAATATTTCTTGTGACCAATGTTACCGTGTAACCTTTTTCCGACGAATAACTATTTTCTAATTATAATTGTAATTTTATGATTAATTATGTATAAAATATCTCTAGTATCGTGTTAAATATGTTAATTTACTTTAAATTAACTACGTTAAAAACTGTTAAAACTATGGTGAGATAATTAATACAATATCACGGCTTATTGATTGATTGTGCCAAGGAATAATAATTACAAAAAAACTTAAATTATGACGTTTTATACGCGTAATATCAAAAACTGCGGCATTGGTGCAGCGGGTTAATTTTAGACAATTTAAAATGTTTTAAACAATGAAGGGAGTAGATTGGTATCTAATTATTGTTTTTTTTTAATTATACTTAGTTGACTGGAGTGCCAAGAAAATCAACGCTATTTACTATTGGGTTGAAGCAGTATATATCTTATCTATGGTTGAAGCCACCAAAATAAGAAAAATATTTTTGGTATCCCAGAGAATGCGAATTAATTTTATTAAATGACTTAATGTGCAGTATTTTTTAATTAAATGGAAAATACATCATTGTACTTGACTTAATTATTCTTAGTGAGTCTTGAACATTTTTTTTATAAAAGTTGGCGACAAATACGCTTACCATTATGTTTTTTTTAATCATTTTACTTTCTGTTAGCTGTTGAAATACGGATGTATACCTAGTTACTACTAATTAATAAAAAAAATACATTGATCAGGTTCATATTTTATCATCGTTACCTAATTTTTTATAGAAAGGTACACAGCAGTAATTTGACATAATCATCTATTCACAAAACAAATAAGATCTTTTTTATACTGAATGTGATGCATCGGAAAGTATGAACGCGGTCATTACCCGGTATCAAGAAGTTAATCATGAGTTAATCCATTATCTCCGTCTCTCTCTATCTCTTGTTATCGTTATCGGCGCTACGAACATCTATGACATCAATCGAAATTAATTAAACCGACGATGACACTTTTTATTCCTTAGTTTGATTTTTGATTCGCTCAAGTAGTGTTGGTGCTGGTTCATTCCACGGAGAGTTAATGTTAATTGATTTCGTGCATATTTAGTATATATTTTAATAATGAATAAAGTAGTTATTTTTGGAGCCACCGGTGTGACGGGGCTGTGCGTTATCGAAGCCGCACTGCAAAAGGGTAAATAAATAATTAAATTTTAAAATATGCTTTTGCCTTTTTTTTAATACTGAGTGATTTTACCTCATTACTACGATTTCGTAAGTCGCTAAAAGTAAAAATTAAAGAACTTCGCCCCCTAAAGAACTTATTAATCATTGTCTGTTTCGTATGTTAAACCACTTTGTACTTTAAATTTACTTAATTAACTACCCAGACCGCAAAGCACATATATTTTAGAAGTTGTAAGGTAGTTTTGTACCAGAAAATGCGTTGAAGGAAAGATAATTTGTATTAAAAAAATATACCTTTTTTTTTACCTAAAAATACTAATTTAACAGATCATATTCGGGTGCTGGAACTTACTTCCGTGTGATTACTTAACTCATAAAATTCTTTCATTCAGTTTATTGACACACTTTAATCCATCCAATCCATATTGTTGTGAATGATTTTTTCCTGAATTTAATTAGAATCAGAACAGGTTTACACGAAAAAAGCATTAAATTTTTTTAATAGTTAGCCAAACAAATTCACAAGTCATGCTAGTATAATAATTTGCAGCTTTCAACATTTGGTTGAATGTCTTTTTATGGCTATTGACATAAGTATCACACTCCTTTCAGTAATATGTACTCTGTTTAAAACCGTATTCCACATAGAATCACATTAGATTATGCATATTATTGTACTAATATTTTTTGACTTTCAAACGCCAATTGCAATATGTTTATTGCTCGGGTATTCCTCGCATTCCTGAAATTCTTCATATTATTCTCAGACTCTGAAATTCCTGACGCACTCCCTTTTCATCAAAAATTGTTGGTCTCCTTACTATTACCACAATAAATTTTCGTGTTGGCAGACCGTGTCCTGGTGAAATCGGCATATTTTACTTGGACACTTAAGAATGACAATATAAACAAATCTCTACAGAAATCTGTAAATCTTATAATAAATTACATTTCTTTACAGGTCTCTTTGTCCGTGCATTTGTAAGAGATGCCTCCAAACTTTCCGAGAATTACAAAGACAAAGTTGACATTGTTGTTGGCAATGTCTTGAATCAATCCGATGTGAATTCTGCTATTCAGGGCATGGATGGCGTAGTTGTAACTTTGGGGACCAGAAATGATTTAAAACCAACAACAGATATGTCAGAAGGCTTGAAGAACATACTAAATGCCATGAAGAGCAACAAAGTACAGACTGTGTCTGTGTGTCTCTCAGCTTTTCTCTTATTTGAAAAAGTTCCTCCAATATTTGTTGATATTACTGCTGATCACAAAAGAATGTGGGATGCTTTAAAAGAAAGCGGACTCAAATATGTATCAGTTTTCCCTCCCCACATTGCTGGTATGTTGTCCTGTAAACTATGAAAAGTATTGTTTTAAATTTAGTTCTGATTAAATTTGTCACTTGTATATGTACAAGTTTTTCTTTGATTAGTAATTCAATATTTTTATGTCAACTGAAATGATGTTATTGAGGACAAAATTAATATAATATATCTCATTTTTTCACGGTTTAGGTTTAGGTAAGCATTTGAAATTTCACAAATCTAGTTTCAGTAGTGTTACAGAATATTCTAAAATAACTTTTATGATAAACAAGCTACATTATATAGTGTATTACATAATTATATAGTTAATGTCAAGTGGAAGACTGATAAGAAATTTGATTTAATATTTTGTTACAAAATCTTATACAACTTGTGTTATCATGTTTGAAAATTAAAATTTTAACAATAAATTATTGTGCATTATAAGTATGTCTGGCAAATATAAACTTGATAATGAAGAGCAAGAAAATGAATCTACGCCTAGATTAAAAGTACATATTGTATATTAGTTTTTTTTTTTTAATTATTCATGAATAAAATCAAACTTTCAAAAAATAATGGAAAGAACCCAACTGAAGTGAGAATGTTGCATTGAAAAATATAAAGTCAATTTAGATATTCAAAGATAATCAAATTTCTTGCCAGAGTTAATTATTGTATCCTTTATGCTGGTAAGTGAAACATACATAATGATGTACTGAAAATAAAATTTCAGCAGATATGCCATATTTCAATGTTTTCTATTTGAAGAGCACATATTAGGAAGCAATATTTATGACTAGAGTACTCCTAGCTCTGGGTCTTTTATAATTTATTCAGGTTACACTAATTTTGTAATAACATAAAATCAATGTTATATAATTTTGTTGATATAACCATAAATTATATCAATGAAAAAAAAAAAGTTTCATATAATCGCCGTAAATCATGCGAGTGATTCGAGCATACCATTTATCTCTTTCTTTAATTCTTTGAGCATTTTTTTACTCACAATCTCAGGATTTACGTAAACTAATGTCTAGTCACAGTCAGCAGTTTGGATTCAAAGGAATGGTGAATTCGAACTTAATTGAGTAGGAGAGAAGAATACATTTGGATATAAAAGTAGATTTGGCACAATGTGAATATTGTAAATTGATGGATCTGAGTGAGAGGGGATTTGTGTGACATCGGCCAATAATTAAAATCTTATTTTATTTTAATAAAATGTTAATTGTAATTTATGAATTTTTTCAGACGTTCCCAGTGGAGAGTACACAGTTGAATATGACAAGAGCCCTGGTCGCAGTATTTCTAAATGGGATCTTGGAAAATTTCTGGTGGAATGTTTAAGCCAGCCTGAACACTATGAAAAAGTTGTAGGACTTGCAACTGTTAAACATTAGATTTTATAGTAAACTTATTGTGATTTGGGAAATAATGAAATACTATTTTTAATAAAATAAAAACTTTATTAATACTCATTTGCGGTTTTAATATTAATGACTTTTTATTTAGTAGAATTAGTATAAAAATTGCATTTTGAAAATTACATGGTTTACTTTACAAAAAGACAATAAAGCTACCTGTAATATGATTAACCTTACTACAGTTTTATTTAATTCTATCTCAAATGTCTTGATCGCTTTTCACTATACTTGGCATGCCTGTATCATACGCTATAATGAATCCCAGATCTACGCATCTAATACTTATTTTAACACAGTAAAGAAGAAGAAAATTAGTAGCACGCTTTGAATAAAATATAATAATTAATATAATATAATAATATACATATAAAAGAGATTAATAGTACAGTAATATTAAAAATAGATAATCAAGTATTTTATATAGTGAAAAATTCTTAAATAAATCGTAACCAGAAATGGTGAAAAATTAGACTGGATTTGGGTAAGTGTGAATATTCCAAGAATGGTATTATATTTAAAAACAGCTATAAAATTATCAAATGCAATTTAATAGTGCTTTTTTTTATATCTGCTGAGTCCCAAATGACATTATGCATGTCTGCTAAAAGTGACTGACTGATATCAGCTGACTAAAGTAAGGTATTTTATTTTTATGTGTAACAGTTTCGAAACCCAAGATGTCGATAAATTAACAATTTTTACTAGATCGAAAGGGTTTTTATTACGACAAATATTATCAATATGATGATAATAATTCCAAAAGAGATGTTTGAAGAATAGCAAGATCTTTAAATCACTCTCCTGTATAATTTGTCATTTGTTAAGTATTCAAATGTTGGCTGCATACCAATGATATATTTATTGATTGATTATAAAAAAACATCAGTCTTCCAGAATTTATTTTAATTAATTTACTTAAAAAGCATATTTGCTCTTACATACCCTGCTACCTTTTTTTAAAAATGATTTGAAAGGGTGAAAAAAATTCACAAGTTCGATCAAGTTCAGTTTTACACATACAGTAGAACCTCGATTATCCGGATTGTTCAAAATACAATACTTTTTAATACATTTTGCGTCGTAATAAAAATATGAT
Source organism: Eubasilissa splendida (assembly GCA_031772225.1). Lineage (NCBI taxonomy): Eukaryota > Metazoa > Arthropoda > Insecta > Trichoptera > Phryganeidae > Eubasilissa > Eubasilissa splendida. The sequence goes on along the minus strand of CM062861.1, from coordinate 13,870,135 downwards.
TTGACATATTCATAAATAATTTATATTCAAATTATGTATTTCTATGGCACTGCTCTGTCTGGACACTCTCTGGTGATACAATATGCGTTGTTACACGAACCGCTGGTTATGGATATCAATCAAACCATTTGGAGCAGTATTTAAATATTTATTTTTAATATTACCGATACGCCATCGAAAAGAAAACGTATTGTATTATCATTAAAAAACAAAATGGATATAATCATTGCTTTGAAACGCGGTGACTCGGGATGTTCTTTGTCTAATAAATATGGTGTTGGAACGTCAACGATCTCAGATATAAAAAAACAAAGTGAAAAAATTATGAAATTTACTAATTGTTTAATGTCAGAAGATGGAACATCAGAGCGTCAAGTTATGAAAAAATCAGGAAATGAAGAAGTTGAAGAGTGTATTTTTATGTGGTTCATACAAAAACGATCATCTAGACAGCCAATATCTGGTGCATTATTTTTGCAACAGTTAGCTTTGAGCAAAAATCGATAATTGAATTTCTTAATAAAAAATATTTTAATATTGAAGCTATATGTAAATCTAGACAAATAAAAATTATTCATACTGTATGTACATGTCTTTCACTGTCAATTATGATTTTTTTCGATTATCTGGATTTTTCCTTATCCGGACTACATCCCCAATTAGTCCGGATAATAGAGGTTCTACTGTATTATAATAATGACGCAGTTGCACTGGCAGAAGTGCCGCAGTCGCTAACTTTCCTTTAATTTTTTAGCATGAATAATTTCTGCAACGTAAATGTACAGATTCATTAAATAACTAACATGCATAATAATTAATAATTGTACCTTAAGATGATGCCTAGTCTACAGCATCATTTGTATTGGTAGCTTTTTTAATTCAAAAGGAAATAAACCTGGGAATTTTTACAAGAATATTAAACTGTAATTAATTTTTATATTAAGATTGATTTCACCATAAATATTTTATTTGGTTTTGCTGATTTTTCATTATTTATTTGAGTTGGCAATGGTGGTGGAATGGGAGGTCTATAAGGTAAACTATTGTCTTGAAGTTTATTACTTTTTATAGAAGGAGCACTACTTTTTGGCTGTAGATAACTTCCATAAATTGATACAGGTTCACAAACACTATAACCTAATTTTTCATAGAATTTTTCCTGCCCCTTGGTAGACAAATGAATGGTTGATAAGATTAAGAATGTTCTACAATATTCTTCACTAGCGCGCATTAGGAATGTGCCCAAACCTTTTCCCCTCATCGATTTGCTGATTACTACCGACTCGATAAAGCAACTTTTTGGTATGCTTGGTATCGGTGTTAGTTTACAATGGCCGATAACCTTTTTGTCACTGGTTATCAGAATTAAACAGGTAGGCATTTTGTCGCATGACGTCTTCAAGCTGAGCATTCGCGCTGTTTCACTTCGTGGCCATTCTTCATTAACCAAGTCACAGCATTGTTTCATAAAGTTTGTGTGGTGATGCAGTGGAATGACAGAAAGTGATTCTTCGTCTGTAAGGATAAATAATACATTGCGGTGTGATACAAAAATATATTTATATATGTACATACGGCTCAATCCGTATGTACAGAATAATTTTAGTACATATGATACACAGATTAGAAAATCAAAGCAATAATTCAAACAACCGGTTTATAAAAAGGTTTTTGTTTTCTGTACTAACTAATTAGCTTGCCATCCACAGGGATATGCGGAGGATAGAACGCCACACACTTCAATAATGATGTACCACTCTTGCCTCACTCACTTTAATACACATTCGTTGATTACTAAAACTTCTGACAGAATTCAAGTAAGCAATTCCAATTCAGTTCTGCGATTCTGGCACGTATTAAAAATTATATTATTTGAAGAAAAATCACGAAAACTGCAGGGAAATTGTCATTTTTATTATTTTTAAAAGTGATCACTTAATTTTTATGAGTGTAGAAACTTAATAAACATATTTATGTGTGATCAACACAATAAATCAAACACGATTTTTTTCTCAAATCTCTATTATTAAATATATTTAACTCTACATAAGTAGGTTGATGTCTATGTATACAAAAAAAAAACATGTTATATTATTTGTCTTTACTTGAATTTGTATTAGATGTAGGTATAATAGATAATGTTAAGATATTTAGTGCTAATGATAGTTAAACATATAAAATTTTGTTTTTTCCCAACATTAATGTATCATAATAATGACATATAACTAAAGATATTATCCTTGGTATTTCCAACATCGTCAATTTTAGCAAAAGATCTGTATAATGCTTGAAAGAAAAAAGTCAGAGGTGTAGGTAATGAATGTTTGGAACAAGTAGATAAGTTTGTGTATTTGGGAAGTATGTTCGATAGAAACAGAAAGATATCGAAAGGAGGGTGACTGCAGGGAATAAAGTGAATGGCGCTTTGAATGGAATTATAGCTAATGAGAACTTGTCAACTGAGGCAAGATTAGCGGTTTACAATGGAGTCCTGGTACCGACACTGATGTATGGAAGTGAGGCCTAGAGCTGGCAGAAGAGGAACGAAAGCAGACTGCATTAGAAATGAGATCACTTAGACATATATATGGCAGATCCATTTATGACGGAGTAAAGAATTAAAAAATAAGAAAATAAAGTAAAGCTGATCTTAGTATAGTGAGTAATATTAAGAAAGGATCACTTAGGTGGTTTGGTTATATGGAACAGATGAATGAGTAGAGAATGGTAAGAAAGATATATGACGCAAGCGTTGATGGCAGGAGAAGTAGAAGACGTCCGCAAAAGACTTGGCACGTCCAGGTAAACCAGATACTGGAGGATGGCCCTGTTAAAAGCCTCAATAATCGTCGAGCTTGTATGAATGTGGTGAGGCGAGAATTGTGTGTCAGGACAGAAGAGTGTGGCTCTCTATCCTCTCACCTACCCCCGTGGGGAAACGGCATGATAGTAAGTAAGTAAGTAATGTATTGTTAATCACCTAATATGTAATATCCAACTTTGTAATAAAATTTGTATATAAGCTCACCACAATGTTCTATGTTTTATCAGTTGATAATGGCTTAGACAGCTGAAACAATTGTCTAATTATTTGGAACAATTAAATATAAAACCAAAAAAAATCGTGTTTGATTTATTGTGTTGTTATAAAATGAATACTGTCTGTATTTAAAAAATAAAATAATTATATTTATGTGTACTTATATAGGTACTAGGTATCAATATCTAAAGAATATGAGAGATATTATTAATTAAAATATTGTGGCCTCTTTTACTGAATCTAATGACAACTAATGCAAAAGTAAACTAAAATGTGTATTTATAATTGTTATATAAATTAAAGCAAGTCGACATTATTATCTTTGTATAAAGGTAAACAGGTAACAATAGCAAACAGTAATATTTTGATAAAAATAAAATTCTTAGGGCTGGGACTTGTGACCACCAAAATAATATATTTTTAGTTTACCATAAATTGTCCAAAAAAATTATACTATTAGTTAAAATAAACATTTTACTATCACCGCATTATAAAAAAATATATTTTTGGTTCTCATTTTTTATTATAAGAGCTTACAGAATACCAATTATACAAGCTTGTATATCCATTTCGGTCAAAAAAATTGTTTTACTGTTTCCGAAGTAAGTTTGTAGAACTCTATAATTACATGTGAAAATAAAACACTTGTTTTTTATTCTACTCGTTTAATTTACTTGAGACGCATTTTGTCTTGTAAGGGCATTATCAATCTAACAATTTAACTCAACAACTTGTATTTACTACTATAATGGGGGACTACGCGATAAATCTTAAAGTCATAACTATCAACTATGTATACAGAAAACCAAATGGTACCTACCTATGATAGAGCTACTTTCTTTAAAAAAATTATAAATAGCAACTAGCAACATATGGCTCACCTGTCATTTTCGTTGTAATTTTCAGATTATCTTGTGGAGCCTTGTTTTACGCTGATTATCTTGTGATAGCTTGAATATGTTCTTATTTTACATTGTTGATCACAATCTTTGATTATTCAATACATCATAAATTTATTGAGCACTGTAAAACTTTTGAAAACAGATTGAATTGAGTTAATTAAAGCACAGACGTCTATCGGCGCACTTATTTTTAGATAACGCAAATAAACTATGCCTCGGTCATTGTTGCCATTATGCAAACATCTAACGAAACTTTATGAAACTCTGTCAGTTTAATGACAAAAGTGATATCACTGAAGCCGGAGACTAAACGAGTTAAAAACAAATAACCTCTATTTGGTATTATTAGGATTTGGCGATTCTAGATTCAAAATGATGCAAGGACGGATCGGTGCCATTCCTCTGAAGGCTGAGAATCCCTTAGAATTATCATGGCACGACTCTGCCTGGATTCCAATGCTCAACCCAACTAACATTATGGATTATTTCTCAGAAAGATCCAATCCATTCTTTGACAGGACATGTAATAATGAAATAGTAAAAATGCAGCGTTTGAGTCCAGACCAGCTGAAGTAAGACATTTCAATTAGTAGTCAAATGGCGAGAGATAGTCCAATCTTCATTTGACAGATTTATGGATGGCTATTTTAAAAATGTTTCATAAAACTATTGATAACATTATTCTGAAATTGTTACAATTATATTTTATGAGGGTTAATGACCCGGGGTTGCCTTATATATCCGTTGCAAAAAACTTTCCACTTTAATAATACAGCATAACATAATTTATTTATCTGATACGTCTTGAATTTTATCTTCACTTTGTGTAGCGACATATACCAAAGACCTTACTTCAGCCTCTAAATACAAATACACACTTTTATTTGTTCCTGGTGGGCTTAGGGTTAATAAACTCACTAGTGTTTGTTGGTGGTACTGTAATTGTTCAATTTTGATTTTGGTAGTACGAAAAGGTTAAGAACCACTGATGTAGTGGATACCACCCCACATTATGGAGCATTTAATTAAATAGATCTTTCTGGAGAATTAGTCCAATGCTGATAAGTTTTTTTTTTCAAATTCAAATAAAATAACTATCTGAACATTATATGCCCTCACATTTATTTTTCGTTATTTTCAACTATTTTTTATTATTCTCAATTGACTTTTATTATAGAATATTAAATTTTCAGCAATATGACTGGTTTGGAATATATTCTTCTTCATGTCCAAGAGCCGATTTTATATGTAATTAGAAAGCAGCACCGCCACTCCCCGACTCAGGCCACTCCACTAGCGGATTATTACATTATAGCTGGAATAGTTTACCAAGCACCGGACCTAGCCAGTGTACTGAACTCTCGACTGGTAAGAACCTTTTACATTTATCTACATTTAAAAGTTTACACACATTAATTAAGTTTGTCTATTTAGCCTTAAATCTACAAGCAAATATCAAAACCTTGATTGGTTATCCTTCTTAATTATTTAATATTTATAGACATTCTTACACCATTTTTGCAATTATGTGCGTTGTCCATTCTTCCATTTACATGTTGTTACTATCTTATCATACTTTGTAAAATGATTTTAGTTGACTGCGGTTCATCATTTACAATCATCATTCGAAGAGGCTACCTCATATTCAAGGTATCACCCAAGCAAAGGTTACTCATGGGATTTCAAACCAAATAAAACAGGTAGGGAGTTAAATCTTTTAACTTTATACAGTAAAACTCTGTTAATTCGTAACCCTATATTTCGTATTTACACAGAATTCGCACTTTTTTCAAAAAATTTGCCCTGTAAATAACATTTCATATTAATTTCTACCGATATTTAGTAAAATCTGATTATTCACAGTTCGTATGCGTTTTTGACACCCGAAATAAATAATTTGTTCACGTAATTTGCATATATGCCATTGTTTTTAAATCGCTAAACTCGCGCTTCTAGGCATTTGACCTTCATCCCTTCGTAAACATCTGCAACTAGCCTCGCCTACCAGCCAATCACGACGCCGCGCGTTGGCATGACAGGTGCCGAACTGAGTAATATGATATGTACATCAAATTCTATAGTGCATTTTATAAGATTTGTTAAAATAATGTTTTCATTGAATCACTAATCTAATTTCTATGTTTATGAAACATTGCGTAGGTATGTAGGTATTAAAGAAACTACATAAATCTTTCATATTTAAATACGTTGACATATTTTTTTCACGTTTCGTTCTCTAAAATGGCACCAACATCTTGTAATTTGTATAAATCCTTAACCCTTTGGATAAATGGAACTTATTTTGAAAACTGACAAAAAATTGGCAGAAAAAATCGAATCCCGAATACCTCTCTGGGTTCGAACTTGAAAAATCGCAGCAAAATAATAAACTTCAACCATCAGTTTTTAATTATTTTTCATGCACATTTTAAATATTCCAATTCTGATTGAAAAGGCGAGTTTGATCGCCAATCAAATTAATGTGTGTGATTTTGTTGCGTCAAGTGGTGAATCGGCGCATCACTACACACCTTTCTTATTCAGAAGAAATACGTTATTTGAAGCTGAAATAATGGAGATTCATCATGTTTCAGTATGAAAATCACGATGTCAACAGCGGTGGCGCGCACAAGATTTCTTTCTAATGTTGCTTTTAAAAAACTTTGTTCTCATTATTCGTTATTTGCATTTTTTTTTAGTTTCGGTGTGTTACGAATTAACGGAGTTTTACTGTATATGTCATCTGGTCAAAAATGTGGTGTTACCATAACATTAATTTTGTTTGCATTAAATTAAATGACGTGCTTGTGGTTACGATACTTGCCTAGTGATCAGGGGTTCGAGCGTCGTTCCAGGAGGCCATCATCAAACTCTGCCTTACATTTTAAAATAATTCATGTAAAATCTTCTAATGAATAAAACCTTATATAGCGTGTTTGCCCAATTAGAATGACACTTTATATTCATTCTCTCATACTTTTATTGGGTGCAGTTACTTACAGTTACAGATTGTTAATACAAGATGAACCAGTGTAAGTACCGAATAATAGTTCATTTGAGGGGTTCTTTCTAGAAGAAAAAATAGATATCGTGTAATCAGAATAATACAGTAATTATAACATATTTGAGATATAAATAATTCTCACAATAATAGTGTGTGCAATGTAAGTCCTTCCAAGGTACACAAGAGAATTGCTTTATTAACCTATTATACTTTGACTGATAATTAGTAGTTTTTGAAGCATTGATAGAAAGTACATCCTGCCACCAGTCTCCCAATGGTTAAAGCAGAGGGCGTACATTGAATATTAAAAATTCTTTGAAATTGTCGATGCAGGCTGGTGCTTGTAAGTATGAAGTGCCCTTTCTACTAGTATTTCAATATAAAATGCTCCAAGAAGCATGGAATCACTGGTTTATTTTTCTCCTCTTTGGTTTCTTATTTTAGTGTGGCTAGCATCAATATGCAACAGTTGTAGCAAGAAAACAAATTTTTATTTGTATCATATATGCAAATTGCACGAAACAATTTACAGTAAAACCGCGATATAACGAAACCCGATATAGCGAAAAATGACGTATATCGAAAAAAAAATCGAAATTTAGTCCCTAAAACCAATTTTTCATACAAAAATGCATTTATATAACGAAATCCCGTTAATATTTATAACAAAATCATTTTTGTCCCGTACGAAAAAATGCCAATACATTTACGTAAATTTATAACGAAATAAAAAAATGTTAAAAGATGAAAATATTATTTCGCACTTACAAAGCCGCGCCGCTGCATCTGCCGTATGCGAACGGTTTAATGGCCTTTTCGGCGGTGCGCGGCGGTCTGCCGACAAGGTAGTAAAACAATTCAAACTTCTTCCTGGGTTCATAGTATCATATTTTGAAGTGGTTGCCGCCGTTACCGGTAAGTACCTTCGTAATTTATATACGACTCATTTTATAAAAATGTCGCGATTCAACTGTCAAATTTTTATTTTTGAATTATTTTTTGTGTTTGCAATATTCTGGAATTTACAAAAATATCTTCCAATTGGTGTTGAATAGGTTCTGTTCTTAATTTAATTCCTTTGATTATCCATTTGCTTATCTGTTTTAATAACAAAACTACTAAAAATATGTAGGTATTCAGTTCCCTATGGCCTTCTTCCTCCTTTGTTTGCAGAATTCGCGATCTTTTTTGAAGCCGCGCAACATTTTTTTGCGACGGCGCGTAACATATAGTAGGATTTTTTTTTATGTATTTCGTTATATGTGGGAATTCGTTATTACGAATTTTTATTTTTTGGTCCCTTGGATTTCGTTATATCGCGGTTTTACTGTACTGATATCTTTGTTTCCTCCTTACAATCTGGGTCTCTTTTATATTCTAACAGACCTATCTATCTTTCACCCTCCCAAAATTATAGTGTGACATAAACCCCACTCTATACATGGCAGGTTTCTCATGAATATATGCATTAAAATGTGAGAGAATTAAATATATTCAATGTGCAGTTCACAATTATAAAATATTACTTTTAACCACTAGAATTGTCTATTTTTCAACTAGGATTAGAACGTGGGATATTGGGGACCGCTGCAGCGCAGACTAGTATACCAAAAGAAGCACCGTCTGTTCCCAAAGAAGAGCCGTCTACTTTATTTCAAAGACAAAGAGTGGACATGCTGTTGGCTGAACTTGTGAGGCAGTTTCCTTTGCCTACTGCCCAACAATCTGATATTAAAACGGTGAGTACTTCAATACCAAACCAATATTGTTATTATCCTATGGATCGGGAACCAATAGATTTATTAACACATTCAATATTTCCTATTTCACTATAAAAAAGTAATCGCTGGGCATTTACCTAAATAACGTCGTCTGTGTCCAGCTATTTACACATGTTTTATAAGAACAGGATGCGCACACCGCGCCAGGCACATTGTGGACGCTTCTAAAGGTGTCTCAAATTGTATCACTCCATTGATTTTTATTTAAACGGCACACATTTATATATTATGTTTACTAATTTTTCACCTAATCATCGGAGAGAAAAGGTTAATATGTATAGAATATTTAGACTGAAAAGTGAATAGACATTTTTTACAGCTTGTCTACTAATCGTCATATTCAATTTATATTAGTCAATATGTTTTTATTATTTTCAGACGAATGGGGTTAATGTAAAAACGGAAAATTCTACGGATAGAAACTCTGAAACAAAGCCACAAGAGAATGTATCCAACATTACTATAAAGCAGGAACCCGGTGAAGCAAACAATGCCCCCGTTACAAATGGAGTTAATACTGTTGCTAACGGCCCATCTAGTGGCAATGCCGATATAAAACAAGAAAGTATGAAACCTCCACCAGAAAAAAAACCTAGACTTAATTAGCTAATTTTAAGATTATACAAAATATTTTTAAAAAACTTTTTAAAATTAAAATTATCTTTTAAATTACTGTTGTAACAATCTTTATTATTGTATTTGTATAAGGAAAACATATTGCCGTTTGTTTGGTCTGGCTGTAATACTTGTTTTCAATTTTGTACCATTTCATCAAAAGCGGATGTTCGGCCATGCTTGAATTCATTAAACCAATATCTGATGATAGTCTTTGAAGGTTATAGACAGCATGCAACTTCACTTTAATTTCCTCACATTTCTTCTTCCCATCATCAATCCATCTTCAAATCACTGACCGATAATGCTCTTTCTCTATAGTTGCAAACAAACACAAACTTAACAACTTTTAACAGCTATCAAAACAAAACCACTTGATAAATCTATCTGAAATTTTGACAGGCGTCGTTCAAAAGATGGCGTTAAACAATGGTTACAGATTTTGCATCAGTGGCGCCATCAATCAGGTATTTATCATACAGCCCTCCTATAATCCATTAGACAATTGGAAGAGACAAATATGGTGTAATACCCAAGAAAAAATATTTAATTCACTTTGTCGAAAATGCAGTAGAAAGAATTATCATTTATTTAATGGACCTTATGTAAGTAGTGTCAAGTGATTCTTTTTAGCAAAGTAATAAGTTAGCTAACTGCTCTCATTCGGGTCCTTGTATGCTTCTGTGGTGGAAATGTGAATAAACAGGTAGACTACACAATACTACTATGCAATTGCATATGATACTATTCCACACCACTTACAACAGAATTCAGAATAAAATACGGTTGGAATCTTATTAACTCAAATTTTGCTCTTATAAGCTAAGTATAAGTTTTAGATTTATAGGTCTGCCGTGTTGAAGTTTATTAAAATTTGGATAAACTGAACAAAACTTAAAACTGCGATTGGTTAGCCTTCTGGTGCTCGCCATAGATCTGTATGGGGTCGAAACATTGACCCTGAGAAGGAAAGAAAGGAGCATGTTTGATACCTTCGAGATGTGGTGTTGGCTTGCATGCTGCAAGTACCGTGGACAGCAAAACAAACTAATGTCTCTATTCTTCAAAAACTTTGGGACTCGAAGAAAGACTCTCTTTTAACATGTAGGAATAAAATCCTTTCATACTTTTGAGTATGTTAAAAGAGATAAAGTAGCCTGGAAACATTGGTGATCAGGGGGGACATACAAGGACAAAGGACGAGAAGTTGATCTCCAATAGGATGGACAGGCCAAGTCCAAGAAATAACCGCTACATGTAGTACTAAAACAAGATCCAAGAGTGGAGGCAAACAATTTGTGCCGTAGAATCATAATAAAGAAACGCAATTCTCAGTCATAAGCACATTGACCGAGAGAGAGAAATCAAGTTTTTGTACATATGCCAGATGAATTATATGTGTCAGTATCCAATGATGCTAAAATCATAAGACGCTAAGTCATATCAGGTATAAGTGAATAGAAACGGGCGAGGTAATAGGGCCGGCAAAGGAAGAAATTAATGACAAACAAGAAGAGACAGAAAATACACTCCGCCATCTTCTTGCCTTTAATTCCCTAGAAACATTCAAACAGCTTGAGAGGCAAGAAAGAAATGGACACTATTTAACTGCTACAGCTAAAACAAACTCGAAATTTAGCTACAATGAAAAGAACAAAATGTTTACCTCAAGTCTATTAATTGTACATATTTGCTGCCAGAGTAATGTGAACGTTAAGTACATATCGTTAGTTAAGATCGAGAAGTGGCTGACTGTTATTTTATCCAAATTTCTCACATAAATTTAATATTGTATTTATAAATGGCTAAAAAAAATTCCGATGATATTTAATCCTAGTTATATAAACACAAAGTTAAAGTAAGCAGAAAAAACTTCATTTTGATTTATCTCAGAATGCATTAACCACTTTTCGCTCTTAACCAACATTTTGCACATATGTACATATAACGATGTGTTCAATTTTTATATACGTAACCAACTTTTTGCACATATGTATGTATAACAATGTGTTCAATATTTTTGTATATGTTAACTTCTTATTTTACCATCACATTGATTATCTGGATTTTCAATCAGTCTTGGGGTTCTACTGTAGTTTCAAAATAAAGATTGCTCCTTTAATCCAGTATTGTATTACACAATGCAATTTTAGAAGATTAAGCACGCATTATTAATCATTTATTGAAATAAAAACCTAAATTATTCACATTAATCTCAACAAAAGTACCTATTATTGAAATACCAGCTTAATAAGGCTAACACTGATCGTAGCATGGTGAGCAGGATTAATTCAATGGAGACTTAAGTGGTTTGGTATAGTGAAGTAGACAAATGAGAGGATGAGTGTATTCATATTCAGCACCAAAAACAGAGGATATTTCCAAAAAGACCTGGAACGATCAGTTAAACTATATTCTGGAAGAAGATCCCATTAGAAGCATCAACAAGCATATATAAGAATATGCATGGAAGCAAGAGTTCTATGTCAGGACAGAAGTAGTAGCATGTCAATAAGGCTTAAACAAATTTAGTTACAAAAATGAGAACCCCTCACATTTTTATGATTTGTTTAAATATTGTTTTTTTGGAACCACATTTAAAAAAAAATATTTTCATTAATTTGATGAGGTAAGTTGATGAAAAAATAATAACATTTAGAACACATTTTATTTCCTCCCTTCCAATATTTAAATTGTTTAAATTCTAAATAATCCTTAACACACATAATTTGGTTTCATAGATGTATATTATTTGGAACATCATGTAGCACATTCTAACAAATAGCGGCTTTTGCTGATCAAAATAATCTTTTTATTCCACTTCATGCAATGGAATCGAATGTCTTTAGGTCATACGGCCGGTCCGAGTAACCTGAAACAGTCACTGACAATTTTCCATTTATCCCCCGCAGCAGTTATCATAAAAGTCTGTTGAAATGCTTTTTCTGCTTTATCTTGATAATCCTGGTATCTCACTGTGCCGCTCACTTGTATTAACATTGTTTGCTGATTGGATATGCTGCTGTCGACAATAGGCTGGGCATCTAACGTGTTTAAAACGTGCTCAGAAGCCGGAAGTTCAAGAATGAATTTCTGAATTCTTTCATCCCCCGTCGTGCCATTTCCATTCCACACCAGAACACCAGTGTTCATATACAACTTGCTTATGATGTGTCTACTTTTATCCATATTTTTATAATAAAGTCTTGTAAACTCTTCAGCTGTGTTGCAGGCCTGGTCAATTTTGGAAATTAAATCTGAATCCATGTTGATGTATATCTCAAATTGTTTTGAAATTCTTGTAAATTAAATTATCTTCACGTTATTTACAAGAACACGTTTCACTTTAACTTCAGATTATAGATTTAATTATTTTTCAACTAAATTAAAAATTGACGTATGTGAACATGCAAACGCCAAATACACCACAGAAATTATAAATGATAAACAATAAGCCATAGATAAGAGATATACTCAATAAGCACACAACCTTAGATAAAAGATATCGCACAACCATATACAACGCAGAAATTAATCTATGGTTATGGTATTAAATTTAGATTGCAGATATATGTACATGATTTGGCCATGTCTCACTTGCGACGTTTATTGTTATATATTGTTTAACGAGACATTTAAAATTCAAATATATTACTGCGCGCTGAGTAATGCTAACTCCTCGTCCTCCCCCACTGCTAAACAAATATTATCGGCTGGACGAGCGTTGCCCGGCGCCCAGAAATATAATATATTATATTTCTAGGTTTTCACGGTCGTTCAGAATTTTCTGTGTATAGTTTTCTGGGCTAATCTGCCGTCTATATCTGACCTTAGCTCATAATACTACAGACAGAATATTGATATAAACGCTGACACTTTGGTCGTTGCGCAATCAACATTTTAGTGATGCTCACGAGGAGGTGGCGGAAGAGTAAATTAAATTAACACAAGCTTTACATATATAACACAAAAAAAGAAAATTCTTATCACTACTTATGCCCAACATTAATTAAACGCGGACGCACTGATTGTTTTTCTCACTCACTATTTTGTCCATCGCAACTCGTCATGAGTGACCAGGTGCGGCAAGCCGCGACCACGCGCCGCCGACTGCTGATTCAGAGAGCAGGCTCCGCCGCTCCGCTCGAAGCCACGCTGCCTCACCGCGTGGTTTCCGCGACCGCGTTTGGTCATCCAATCCTCTGGTCGCGTGGCGGGGAATATTCGCCGCTTACCTCGCGCCCAAAGCGAAGTCTTCAGATGCCTTCCAGGAGGCACATTGCAGCTTCCTGTCGGCTTAATGGATTGCGTCTCCAGAGTAATGGCGGTCGGCAAGGAGCTGCCCGGAGGCCATGTGCAACCCGGCAGCGCTCCGGGTGTAAATATTGAGATTCGGAGCGCAAAACGATCGGGAAGCGAGAAAGCGTCCTCAGCCCGAGCCAATCGCCATATGGCCAATGCGCGGGGAGAGGGTAGCCACCCTTCGTCTGGCTGTAAATGCCTGTTTAGGAGCGGGGAGAAGTGGGGTTAACATCCGCTCATAGCAATATTTAAAGTTTCGCGACGAAAATAATAAATGCAATACGTGAACGTCACGTGAGATGCGGTCGTAACAATATAATATATTGTTTTTTTTGTAAATTTCAAATGTTCCGTCAAGATAATAATATACGTAATACGTGAGACGCAGTCGTATCATCATTTAATCAAAATTAAAAAATCTAAACAGCGCATAACTTAAAAAAACATAAACATTTTTATTAAAACATAAACAAGGAAAAAGTCACTATATATCAGTATTAAAACATGTTCTTTTGACAGATAGTATATATTTTATCTATAACAGTTTCTCATTTGACATTTGACGCGATAATTTCACCATACAATTGATTTTCATTAAGTTATTTAAACTTTTAAACTAATGGCTGTGGATAAAAATTGTGAAAATGATGAGGATCTCAATAAAAACGACTGGTCTAAAATGTCCAAGACTGCGGAAAATGTAATTAAGTATTTTTAATATAATCCGAGGTATTTGTGGTATTCATCGCTGAGAAAAGATTGCAAATATTCTTTAATAAGTTACTTTTAGCAAAATTGTTTTAAATATTTGGGCAGAATTTAATTTGAGGTTTTGACAATCATGTAGCAAGTAACTTAGTTACCTGCAACGAAGCTCTCACTCAGCAATGCACATAATTAACTGGAAACTGTGTATGTGTAGAAAACGGAAAAGTTTACCGCTCACTTAATGTAGTTCATTGAAGTGTTTACTTCGTGAAGTATCACATTACACACTTCATCGAAGTATAGTTCAATAACGACTTAACCACACTTCATTGTACTATATGAAGTGCAAAGCGATTTCGACATGCATCAGGAGTGGGCCAATCAATGGTACCAACATACTTTATTATGACTTCAGACTTATCAATATGTTCTTCCTGTCCCCCTTGAATTACTCTACGTACATTATTTGTTTCACAAGAATCCCAATTACTTGGTACCGCAACTATGTGCTTTTCTTTCCAAGCAAGAATCATTAAATTTTGTCCATGACAAGCTAAAACTTTTTTTTAATAATAGAATTATCCTTCCTATTAGGCATAAGCGTCCCAGTAGTATGACATTTCATTTTAAATAATTCTTCTGCTAGACCAATAATTGTATAATATTTATCCGTAAATAAATGGTAACCTTGAGCATTGGAAACTGACAATAGAAGTTTGTTGTATAAATGTAACACTATATTAATTATAAAGGAGTTTTCTGGTCTAGTAAAGGATTCTAAATTGAGTTTACCGTAATATGGCACGAAGGAATATATATAACCACAATCGGAATCGGCCAAAGCGTAGATTCGAATTCCCCATTTATTTGGTTTTTTAGGATTATATGTTATAAAGCATATTCTCCAAAACTGACGACACTCATCTAGAATTATATTTTTTCCTGGCATAAAATATTCTCTGAATTTTTTGTTTATGTATGTCAAAAAAGAATAAATTTTATCAACCCTTGTTCGTAAATCCTGCCAAGGAGCTTGGTTGTTCTTTAAATGAAGCATCCAAATAATCTTAACACATTTCTAAAAAAATGAGAATTTCAATCTAAATCCCCAGACCAATAATCTTGCATTATCATGTAAACCCATATTGAACCCCGTAACCATGTTGAACCCATGAGAACAAGCCCAAAAAAATGCATTCATTTCGTTTACATCTATCCAGCTTTTCCATATGGATCTTGGGGAAAGCGTCGTGCTTTTAATTTCTTTATTAGCATAGTTATTTATCTCTTTGACTATGTTGCTTACTAAATATTTGATAAAAAATAATTTAAAATACTGAATAAGTTCTACACATTCAAATGTTACTTGTGGTGTCAGTCATCTTTTCCCCATAGAGAACTGAAATAATTGCAGAAATTCCCCATGTCGGCATTATTAACTTTAAAAATAAATAGAATTAAAGCCCATTCCGAAAAGTTTTATGATTGTTGGAGTACTTAATCCCTTTATTACCCTTCCTATCGGATTTTACTTAAAGGTGTTTGAGATTTTCTGTAAATATAAAGTAGATTGCTTTCAAGATGTATCAATTTGAAAGTGCAACACATAAGTTTTAAAATTTGTTAACGTGGTGTAATAGGTCAGTGCACTTCCTGGTGGCAACAAAGATATATTTTCGATAAATTAATTTTATCTGTACATATATCTATATGTATATAGTACATGATCATGAGTATGTCAATTTTTTATGAGAAAAGAATATTCACAAAGCAAGCTCATTTCCACTGCATTCAGCCAACTTTCGTTCCTCTCTTGTCAGTTCCAGGTTGCAATTCCATACTCCAGTGAATTGTATTTTTTTTAAAAAATGTTATTTATTTTCATACCAGGCTGGCTATAGAGAAGGAATAAGCATTGGCAGGGAATCTGTTTTTCAAGAAAGCTTTGATACTGGCTATCAACAGGGTTTTAAAATAGGATTTGATCTTGGTACCTATCATGGCGTATCCCGGTAAATACAATAATAAAAATTTCATTAAAATTAAAATAATAAATTTCATAAGCATTTCAATATAAAGTATATTAATTCACCTATCTTTACAGATTTGTTCATTCCCACCACATATCGGAGGACACCAAACAAAATGCTACGAGTTCTGAAGAGGTTAATATGATTGGTAAACCTACAGCACAAAACTGCCAGATCTGTGTCAACGCCGACTTACTCAATAATTCAATAAAATGTGTCTCTATCGCGCAAGAGAAATGTCACAACTTGGTCAAGTCAAAATTGCAAGCTAAATATGAATTGGATGTAATAAATTTAGGAATAGATATTTAGAGAAAACAGTAATGTTAAAAAAACTTTATTGATTGATAATATATAATTGTTGTGTTATCTTGAATCTTACACATAAAACGCAGTATGATTTCATTAAAACTAAATATTACAGATAGAGGCCTTCGGGAGTTCCTTCCTTCTTACGATACAGTACACTTTCCTTTGATTTTTTGAAATCTTCATTCGTGACTTTCATTCTGCGCTCTCTGAGGGCCATTAGGCCAGCTTCAGTGCAGATGGCCTAAAAATTTACAAATATATCATAACATTTTTTGTCTAATTTAGGAAAGAAAGGTTATATGAGGCAACCAAGAAGTCATGCCCAATAAAACATTTAAAAATAATTAAAATCTGATTTAAATACAATCACAACTTAAATGACTAACTTGGATCTCTGCTATATTTATTTGAATCCCCGACTTTTAGTATCAAAACGGGAGTTATGATCACGAGAGTTAGCCTTTCTATTTGAATATTCATTTCTAAAGACGCGTTCATTAAAATAACTCAATTTTAATTATTTAATCACAAATAAATTAATGTTTCTCTTTTGGCCAAATTTGAAATTCTTCAGTAATTAAATCTACTAATACTAATGGTTAAATCTGAATTCTTTCAGTAAGAATAAATCAATTATTTTTTTAACATATATGGCAGCATTTCGAAAGATTACATTTTTGTCAAACATTAAAAATTTATCATATGATAATGTTCTAAAAATATATATAACACATTTAACATGCCTTAATATCAGCTCCTGAGAGATCGTCCTTGGCCATGATCAACTCTGACAAGTTGACGTCATCGGACAGCGTCATCCGTGATGTGTGTATTGTGAAAATACGTCTCTTTGTCTTTTCATCAGGCAGAGGAAATTCAATTTTACGATCAATTCTTCCGGGCCTGATGAGAGCTGGATCCAGTGTTTCGATTCGATTGGTGGCCATAATAACCTGCCATAAATATGTTGAATAAAACTCATTAAATTCTTAAGAATTTTTAAAAACTTTGATTTTCAGTGAAATTTTATTAGCGGTAAAAAAAAACATTACCGATACAACAAAAATTACTTCTCAACTTCTTTATTGACTGACACACATAAAAATGGTATTTTAATATAGAAAAGAAAAGGTGTAAAAAATTAAGGTGCAATGATTTTATACATTTTAATTTTTTTTAGAATATTTTAAATAATGGATCTAGATATATCTCTACCTTCCAGAGATAACATTATTGTCTGTTACAATGTTTCAGTATCGGAAAAGAATAAGTTTTCAAATACTAGTTGAAAATATTCTTCTTACAGTGATCACTGTAGTGCGATTACTAACATTCATACATCAACGCTCAGCATCGCTTACCTTAACATCACCTCTATAGTCGAAACCGTCTAGTTGATTTAGCAGCTCCAACATAGTTCTTTGAATTTCCCGCTCTCCTCCAGAATTAGAATCGTACCTGAAAGCAAACAGCTTATTTTAATAAGTGTTATTATTTATTACCTTCATATAACCTGCATTGGTTTTTTTTTCTCAAAACCAGTACAATTCTGTTAGTAATTGGAAGGAATTTAATAAAAATTCTTATTAATCCAAAATTGTCTATTTATAACATCACAATACATACATATGTGCAATCCTTACATCCTCCTTGAATTTCAAAAAATATTTGAATTATTTGAATTTGTGAAACAAATTGATATAAGCGTACTCATTTAAATATGAAGTTACTAACCTTTTAGTACCAACTGCATCAATTTCATCAATAAATACTATAGAAGGGGCATGTTCTTCTGCTACCCTGAAGAGTTCTCTTACTAATTTAGGACCATCACCCTGAAACGCAAGCCATTACTCCATTATTTAATAATCTAATACAGGTGAACCTCAAAAAAATACAAACGTATCCATATTGTTTTATTTTTAAAAATAATTGCTTTGGTAATAGTTTAGCACAGGACATTTAATATTCCTGAAAATGCTATTTTTCATTTGCTAAGAGATCATGACTTGACAATTTTTAAAAATTCATTATACATCAGTATAAAATTGTACCTTTAACTACAGTAAATAAATAAAACAACAGAATAAAGGGAAAAATTATATCTTACTGTTTTCAAACTAAATTGAACTTCATGAAAATGTGACTAAATTTGATGATAGTAGAATTTGAACTCCCAATCTTTGTTGCCTAAGAACCACTGGTACAAGCCATAACAGTTTTGATATCTAGAACATTCTTTGCGGCCACAATGCGCTTGGAAAATTATTCACCGCATATATTGATATAATTATCATTTCTATATGTACGTTGTAACAATCCACTAGCCACTATGAAGGCGATTTTTATAGTGGTTCAATTTCAAGAGTTTTTTGGAAACAGTAAGGTGATGTAATGAAATATTTAATGTACACGAAACAGCTTTGAACAAAAAACAATTTGTAAAAATGCCATTGTAAATTAAAAAAATTAACATTAATTTACCATCAAAAAAATATTTCCTTAATACATGCGGCAAAGTATGGTGGGCAAAAAATGAATCCTAGACTTAACAGTTTTACACATAACTTATTTATATAGAGATCAAGATAAAATTTACCAAGTATTTTTGGATGAGCTCAGATCCAACAACCCTCAGAAAGGTGGCTGATGTCTGATTGGCTACCGCCTTTGCCAGTAAGGTTTTCCCAGTTCCAGGAGGTCCGTAAAGAATAACACCCTTTGGTGGTTTTATTCCCATTTCCTCATAATATTCAGGATGAGTGAGTGGTAGTTCCACTGATTCTTTTATTTCTTGAATCTGGGTGTCGAGACCTCCAATATCCGCATAGGTTTCCTGCGGAGCCTTTTCTAATTTCATGACTGATACCATGGGGTCGGTGTCATCACCCAATACTCCAACAACAGCGTGAACCTGTTTATTTTATAAAACATTTCAATTAAGCTCTGGAACAGTTGAGTCTCTGAAATACTATGCGACAGTACAAATAAATGTCCGATCTGATTTGTGCCTTATAAGCTAAGCTGTTTATTAAAATTTTTGTAGGTCAAGACAGCGGATTTCTTCCCATTAATAATAAATTATATTTTGACTTGAAGATTGTGAGAAAAATATATCAAAATAAGAATTATTTTACAGGAAAAACGCATCATTAACGGAGTTCCAGAACATGTACCATCAATAATTAATACAGCTGAGAAATTAATATTTTTGGTCACAATTAATACAGTATTGAATTTGTTAACATAACTCAAGTCGACGAAGTATCAATCGGAAATTGCTGAACAATATGAGAGTAGTCTAAAATACTTGGTCAAATTGTACTGTAAGTAGTTACGAATACTATTGATGTATTTTTCAATAGCCTAACTACAATATGACCAACATTTTGGAACTTGATTTCCTAGAAAAACAGTATTTTTGTGTGTATATGTTACAGTGAATGTGTCAGTGAAATTATATTTTCACTGGTGTTTTAGAGAAATCATATTCAAATACATTTTCACCGGAAGATATAATATATTTCTACTGGCAAAAATATAATTTAATTTAAAGACGCTAGTGAACTGTCAGCTCTAAACTGAGAATTTGACAGTTGTGAAATGTTCATTTGCATGTTTTTGTTTTTGCTTAAAATACGTGTTTATGTTTATTAGAATATAAAAAAAATATTCAGAATTATTTTATCTAGTTATCAAAATAGTGCTTATTTTCGATAAAATTTGTATTTATATTTTTTTGAACTAATACGTGGTCAATAAAATTTTACCGATATGCTATAAAACGAAAGTTCTAACATAACGTAAATAATAATAACTAATTATCAAAACACAGTTAAATGTTCTGATGTCAAATGGCATCAATGACACAACACATGAGCGACATATACCTGTGCATAGTGCATACCGGACAACGTATTGTCTGTTCGAGAACAAATACAGTTTCACTGTTATTGAGCAGTGAAATTGTAAATCAGTTGTTTGATACATTTTACTGGCTGAGTTAGTGAAAAGTGTAAAATATATAGTATAAGAAACGACCTCACGTGAACTGACAAAAACAAGACCATGATTTAATTATTACATTTATGGATTAGAAAGTGCCATATACAAAGGGTTTTACATTATACAAGCACTCCTTAAATAAGAAATATACACTATATGAACATACGTAATGTTAAGTAAATAATCTTAAGAGACCTACAAGTTAAAAATGTAAATTATCAAAGCGTAGATTGAGGCATATGTGATAGTCGTGCAGATTTTATACATTGTAAAGATAGACAACAAAACTTTGGATGCTAAAAGTCTTTAGTTAAAATTCTTCTAAATATGTACAATTATCTACCATACATGAAGTAATTAGGGAATGGAAAGAATAATAATCAATGTTTCTCAAATTCCAGGTCGTTTTTTGTAGAAAAAAAGTGCCGGAACTCACAACTTGTTAAATCTTTTATTAAAAATAGATTTTAACATAAATTTAATATACCCATTGTATTTAAGGGAAAATGTTCATAGTAAATTCCAAAGTTTTGTCCAATTTGACAGGGCGATTCAAGTCCACGTTGACCAAATGTAAAATTTTTTAAACTTGAAAAACCTGTTAAAAAAGGGGGCCAGAACGCCGTTCCAGTTAGTGACGGTAAAATCATTATTAGTGATTGTGTTTGATTGTAATGATGATTGATAACTGATTAACATAATTCTTCAGGCAATAACTGGTACACTAGAATGTAAGCCCCAGACAGTTAAATCTCAGCTACCAATCATCGACACAATCACAGTCATGTAACAGTTTACCAACACTAGTTCCGGTACATTCTATGAATAAAAAGAAAAAAAAAGCACTGGCTAAAACTAATATGTCAGAATTTCAACATAGTAATATAATAGTGATATAGAAATAATTCATTAATCTACGATACCAGACGAAACAGTTTTAAACTGTTTTTGGTTGAAAATGTCTCAAAATAACAACATTTAACATAATCCAAAGAATATTTATAATTGACTAAGTGAATGTGAAAATATAAAAAAAACTTACTTTGTGGTTTAAGAGAACGGAGCATCCTGGCTCCAGTTGGTCCTTATCCACAAAAGACAAAATGCTAACATAATGCTCACTGCCTACTGATGTAGAGACAATGGCATGATTATCATCAATAATTTCTTCTAAATTACCAACAGACATGGGCGTTCCTCTCAAGTCATCAACCTAAAGATAATACAATTTATTTAACATAATGCAATGGCAAGTAAATGTAGGTATTCAAATTATTATCGAACTAAATGTTAAATTCTGTAGCTGGTATGAAAATTACGTCATTAAAACGAGTAAAGCATTTAATGTAGAAAAAATTATTGTAGAGGACCTGAACCTTCTCAATCTCAATGTTCCCAGTTATAAGTATGTTAATATTATTTTCATTTGTCACTTAAGTCATAAACTTTTCTGTTCTAGAAAACATATTTTCACATCACGCTAATATAAAATATTGATTTAGATATTGAAGCTGAATTTAGAATGATATACAACTTCTGTTTGTTTTAGATGGTAAAAAAGTATCAAAAGAGCAAGTCATTAAATTTTCACAAAGATTTTTAATAAAATAATTCATTTTAACCTTGGAACGTTCTTCTTCAATTTTTTCTTCTTGTGGTTTCAACCTTTCTTGATTTCTAATGAACTCTTCCTCCATAAGCAAGTAATCCTTTATTCTTTCAAGCTTCAATAATTTCAAACGACAACGAGTGTGCGGCGTTACTTGTGGTAGTTTAAGTGCTGCATCAGGGCCTTTCGTCTTGCGCTTCTTTTTGCCAACCCTTGTAGGAATTGGAGGCTCGTACTTCTTCTTTTTATCCTTGTCATCTTTCTTATCTCCACCAGAGCCTCCACCTGATTGATTTTGACCCTTTTGGATAAATTATAACGATTAATGTGTGAAAGATTATTCATGTAATCGAAACATATAATGGAAATAAAATCTAACGTAGGAGAATATTTACCATCACCGCGTTATTATGCTACTTTTTGACAAAATCACACCGTCATTCAACTCAATAGACAGAACAGTGCTACCACCATAGAAAAGGGCCATAGATAGGTAATATAAAATAAGAGTTTAGCTGCCGCAAACTTTCGTAACGCCTAGCATGCATTGTGGTTAAACGCGCGCGGTTTTCACCCGCAAAATATTGTGTCTCAGGTTTGTATGCGAGCGCACGCACTTACGTTTTATTCCCGCGACTGATTATAAAAACGCATCCTGACACGTTTTGTTCCACGATTTAAAAACGCGTTTGGATTTGTGATCAATAGAAAAGTATAGTGACGCCAACATTGCGGCTAAACGCGGAGGGTTTTTTCAATCGATACGCGTTGAACCAATAAATAAACAGACTAAATGCAAAGTCACTATATGGCGTCAACTGACTCCGAAGTCCAAAAATTACGATTGTATGATAAAACATTACGATCAAACGTTTAAAGACGAAACAATTATTATTGAGTCTAATTATTATTACAATAATTAAATAATTTGCTATAAAGTTGTTGTTTTCTAACCTCAAAGTAACAGAGAGACGTTTTTCTGGTGATATTGATCTGTGGAATGTTGTATTCTGAAACGTAATATATTAACCCATTTCTATTCAAAGTTTGTCAAAACTTGATATGCCCCAGCGTTAATTGTGCCACAAGCGTATTTTAATTCGGACCGATCGATTATTAACTGACGGTCGCGGATACTGGAAACCATCTGGTCCGCGCTCGAAGAAAGCTGTCAATTTTGACATGAAGCAGACGGCCAGGGCGGGCGTGAAAGCTCCGAGACCCGGCGGTTGGCCTTGCGTAATATCCATTAAATGAACACAATGACGAAAGAATGATTGTTCACAAACGAAATATTCTTGGGAGTGTATTTCATGGGGATCCGCGTCCTACGGGAACCTTTTCTTCCGTCATTAGAAAGCTATTGACTTATCTCGGCTATTCATTTGGCAGATTTATCACTTCTACAGATGGAGTAATTACGAAGTGATGACCACACATTACTCGATACATTATGTTTGGGGTGACAAATATAATAGCCGGAAGAGAAACTAACGTCTTTTCCCAAGATCGAGTCAATCGGTTGCCTTTTGTCTAGGAATAAATTGTTCCTAGAAATATCTGAGAGCGGTATAATGACATAAAAATATATCTGCACTAGTCGATACATCAAGTTAGTTGACAATAACAGCAGCAAAAAAAGCAATTAGGTTACGGTCAATTATTACACTAGGGTAAATAACTTATGAGTACGGGAGGACAAAGAAAATAGCTATTTTGTTGAATTCGGGCCGGAACACATGCAACAATTCCCGTCGCGTAATTTATCTGCAGAGGGAAAGCAGAGAGGATAGAGTGCATACTTATAAGTCCAGGTACTTGGATTCACTTTTTCCACTCTCGTGCATCTTGTATGGTATGTAATTCTGACTATTCCGTCATCATTCATTCCATACAGCAAAACCGCTCGAGCAAGCCTCTGAAAAATATAATCGCCGAAATCTTTCAATCTTTAATCGATCGCGATTAATTCTACTAAAGTGAGCCGGTGTAATTCCACTTTCGCAGTATTCGGTCTGCGTTCATTCCTACTCTACCAGCGATAACCGAAACAGTTAGAATGAATAAGATGAAGGCGGGCAGAATTATAATGTAAATAAAGGCTCAGCGGCTGCTTGTGGCTGCTCTGACAGCAGGCTATCAGGCTGGTTACATGGAACGGGCTGGGCGGCTGCTT
The DNA here is from genome assembly GCA_031772225.1 of Eubasilissa splendida. Lineage (NCBI taxonomy): Eukaryota > Metazoa > Arthropoda > Insecta > Trichoptera > Phryganeidae > Eubasilissa > Eubasilissa splendida. The sequence continues at coordinate 13,845,651 of CM062861.1, read as the reverse complement.
CTGAGTAGATTGCGGTGAACTGTGGCCTTCTATCCTCTGACTCTCTGTTACATTCGTATTGGTTGACCTCGCAACGTATTTGGACTCCTGATGTCGATAATCAATCATTGTTGATGACTGCGTCACAGCACCTTCAATTTTCAAGATTGAGCTTCAATTCTCCCAACTGCCGATCTTAAACTTTGATCTCCAACTGCCGCAACAATGGCGTTCTGGCCCTTTAAAGCGCCCGTGGTGAGGGCGTACTCTTAGGAATGATGATGCTTTATTGGTCTATTGTTTACAGCGACGTTAAGCCTCCGCCTGTAGGCTTATTTTTCGGTTCCGCCTACTATGTTTCTGATGACCAGAGATACAACACAAACTATCGTTCGGAAATCTATTTTGATACTGAACTAAAAATACGCGGTTTAAAATCTCAGTGCGTGTTGGTGTGCGGTTTTGTTCATAGCGGTTAAAAACCGCGGCGGTAAAAAAAAGTAATGCGTGTTAACATAATACCCATAGATTAGTAGTTACACCATAGATAAAGTAGATTATCTATGATAAGTAGTTACACTACATACCCTTTCTTTTTATCTATAATTATATGTACTTGTATCTATGACTTGTATTAGCTACACTCCTTATCTATGCTATACTCTGCGTTTCATTTGGCAGATGTCACCAGTTTATTTTTTATCTATGGTCGCCAGACGTCACTTTTTGTTACGATCGTTACGATTGAATGTGTCGAAATATATCTTAATCGAAAATGGTTGTAGGTGCATTTCCCGCTATTAAATTAGGGGTTTTACTATTTAAGCAAATTAGTAAACCAATAGCAAATATTGTCAAGGAAAGAGCCAAGAATAATCGGTTCTTCAGAACTTATGTCTGTATGCCCCCTGCCCAATGTAAGTTGCCTAACCCCTCGAAGAAGCAATCAATGAAAATAGATGGTAATTTTTTTCATTACAAATTTTACTGGGAACTTTTTCAGTTTACAATTGGTGCGAGATCCAGTCCAAAATGTGGATTATGAACTTGGGAAAGCCTGTGAATATTCCAACACTCAATGAACAACAAGCTATTGAGCTCGGTGCTAATTTGCTTGGCGAGGGTATTATATTTTTAATTGGAGCTGGAGTGCTAGTTTTGGAGTACAACAGGTTTGTTAAATTTTAAAAATATGAGTATGTGCAGCACTGAAAAATACAAACAAAACGAAAATGTTCTATAATAAAATCGAGTAATTATTATTCACCCTATATATTTTATTTAAAAACTTCAAATGCGGCCTGCCATTCAGAGTCTTTCTAATAATACAATTTTTAGTGAGTCAACATAGTCGGTGTGTTTTTATTATGGATATACATTATTTGGCCTTATTCAAAAATAATAGAAATCATGCCCAAAACCTTTTAAAAATTGCAGCCATGATGTAAATTTCAATTACTATTTTTAATCTTAACTTTTACCTTGTATTTTATTTTTAGATTTATTTTAATTAAAGTTCGATTTATGGTTTTTTATTTTGCACTATAGTTTAATATTTAGTGATTTTATTTTTTTCATCATAATTTTGTACCAACTTCTACATTGGAAAACTACTGTGCTAAATATACCTTACATTAGAACCAGCATTAATATTTTTAAGTTCAGTATAGTTTAAACTGTTTTACCTTCAGACCAAATTTTTCAAAAAGTTTCCATCTAAATTTGAATCTTAAATCATTTTATCTAAATACAGTTGATTTCTAACTTACAATGTTATATAATTAGTTAATTTAAACAGATTATTTATAAAATTGTATGTTTACTATAAAATACTCATAACTTTAATTACTATATACAGCATCATATTAATGACATTTTTGCATTAAGGGCTGGTTGTGTGATCAGTAGTAACTTTTTACTACGGTTAAAAAATTACTAAAGTATTTTTTTTGAGAAAACGGGTTGTTTGATCGTTATCTCCGATATCTTCACAGCTGTTTCAAAAGTCATCTGTCACATTGATACTTAGAAAGTTGCTGTATACAACAATGAATCATTCAATATCCCACTATTTTAGTGATAAGAGTTCATCCGATGATGATCTCGTTGTTTAATATACATTAGCACATAATCTGAAAAAATTTCGCCACTAAATTGACAGGTCTCAAACGCAGCGGAGGATAAAGCCACAGATAAAGCATATTTCATGATTATTCGCCTTGCCACACTGAAAGGTGAGGTTGTCTTTGACAGTAGTAAATTTGACATACGAGCAACCCGAAATTGATTTTACCATGGGCGATGGTAAAAAGTTACTATAGTCAAAATTTATGTGCTAATGTGTATTAAACAACGTGATCGTCATCAGACAAACTCTCATCACTAAAATAACGGGATATTGAATAAATTGTCGTAAATTGCAACTTTCAAAGTATGAATGTGTCAGATGACTTTTGGAGCAGCTTTGAAGGGTCCGCCATATTTAACTATCGATATCGAATATTGGAGAGTAAAATGATTTTACTACAGGTGTATTTCTGAGAAGTCAATATTTTTTTACCAATGATCAAACAACCCGTTTTCGCAAAAATTTTTGCTTTAGTAATTTTTTTTATTAAATTAAAAAGTTACTACTGTTCACACAACCGGCCTTAACTGATTCTGTTCTATTTTATTTACCTTTTTTTAAACTCTGTTCTATTCTATGTAATCCATATCTTAAAAATAAATGTTCTGTTTTACCTTAAGATTATATTTATACGCCGTATTTCTGTAACTGCAATAATTTACAATTTTATAAAAATCTATCATAGGTTTTTATAACATTTTAATAATTAAAAAGATTTGGTTGTGTACTTCGTTTCAAGAAATTACTCATTTTCTTTATAATTTAATTACTTATTTGTTACATGATAAATTTTGGAATGGAACCTTTATGTTATACCTGTAGAAGAACATATATTACCTCAAATAATAAAATAAGTAAGTAAGAAGGGTGGAAAGTTTTGAGAATCCAGCATTCAATTCTTAAAAACAGTCAGAATCCAGCATTCAATTCTTAGAAACAGTCAGTTCCCCTTCAAATTTTTTTCTTTATATCAGGGCGAGATGGATTTATTGTTACCAGGTGGAAAATAATATTTTATAATCCCTAGGCAAACCTTTGCCTTTTCTTGTAATTTTTCGTTCTCTAGCTGGAGCATGTCAACACAGCAAAACTCCTTCATTAACTGCAGTTTGCCGCCAGTCAATCTCGCGTCCTAAAGGTCTGTCAAGTACAACCTGTATATTGTAGTTGTGGGACGTCCACTATAGTAGATTCCCACTAGTGTGAGAGTTCTCGAATTAGGTTTCCGACAGACATGTGAACTCACCTTAGATAAATTTTAAATAAATTAAATATTGTAATATTTTAAAATAATTTATAAAATTTTAGGAGTTCTAAAAAGGAAGCGGCTAAAGAGGAAGAACGACTGGAAGAAATGGATTATCTAAAGAGTACCGTTAAAGAAATGTATTTTGCTGTACAGTCACAAGATACGCAAATACGTCAATTGCATAGAGTTATAAGTGATTTAGGTAATTTTTATACATACAGTAAAACCGCGATATAACGAAACCCGATATAGCGAAAAATGACGTATATCGAAAAAAAAATCGAAATTTAGTCCCTAAAACCAATTTTTCATACAAAAATGCATTTATATAACGAAATCCCGTTAATATTTATAACAAAATCATTTTTGTCCCGTACGAAAAAATGCCAATACATTTACGTAAATTTATAACGAAATAAAAAAATGTTAAAAGATGAAAATATTATTTCGCACTTCAAAGCCGCGCCGCTGCATCTGCCGTATGCGAACGGAAACGCCGCGCACAGCCTTTTCGGCGGTGCGCGGCGGTCTGCCGACAAGGTAGTAAAACAATTCAAACTTCTTCTTGGGTTCATAGTATCATATTTTGAAGTGGTTGCCGCCGTTACCGGTAAGTACCTTCGTCATTTATATACGACTCATTTTATAAAAATGCCGCGATTCAACTGTCAAATTTTTATTTTTGAATTATTTTTTATGTTTCATGCCCAAAACTATGTTTGAAGCGGCTCTACATTTAAACACAATTAAAATATTGTTTTGTGTTTGCAATATTCTGGAATTTACAAAAATATCTTCCAATTAGTGTTGAATAGGTTCTGTTCTTAATTTAATTCCTTTGATTATCCATTTGCTTATCTGTTTTAATAACAAAACTACTAAAAATATGTAGGTATTCAGTTCCCTATGGCCTTTTTCCTTCTTTGTTTGCAGAATTTGCGATCTTTTTTGAAGCCGCGCGACATTTTTTTGCGACGGCGCGTAACATATAGTAAGATTTTTTTTATTTATTTCGTTATATGTGGGAATTCGTTATTACGAATTTTTATTTTTTGGTCCCTTGGATTTCGTTATATCGCGGTTTTACTGTATTTGTTTTAATACATCTATCTGTATTAGCAAAATATTATTAAAAAGTAATGTCATCAATTGAACTTGCAAAAATTTCCTTAAATTTTTTACCTATTTACCTGCAACCCGGTTAATGAGATCTCGATTCATCAAGAGTATATTTAAATTTACATTATTTCTTACTGAATTTGTACAACAGTTTATTCAAAAATATTTTTAATAATTCCGAAATGCATATACATGTATCAAACTTTATAAGATCTGATTACATTAAGCACTGTAATTTTTCTTTCACAATTGATCTACTTATATGTATGTATATTCTTACATGTTCATAATTATGTCATTTCTAGAAACAAGAGTTGTTGTGAAACCATGGGTTCCCAAAAAAGATCTAGAAGAATCAGATCCTGATAAGCCACCTCCAGAAGGACCTGTTTTAAAATTGAGTGATACAGCTTTTCTCTCAAAAATTGAGGATAAAGAACCCAAAGAAACGGGTTCCTTACCTTATCCAGAAAAGGGTATCATCATGAAAGCATTAAACTATGTGGAATTAGATATTCTAAATACACCTCAACCTGAAGACAAGAATCAAACTAAAGTACTCAAATCTTCTACTGTCTATAATAGAAAACCTAGCATTGTCACTCATGCACTTTACTATATTGAAAGTGATCTAAAAGGACTGTTGTAATGTAACAGGCAGGCACTTGAATGTAGCTGGTGATAATTTAAAATTATTGTCGCAAACCTGTTTGTCGTAAATGAATTTTGTTTTTTTAGTTAGATACATATATAGCTTTAGTTAAACGCTTTGAAGTTTGTAATTTCAAAAGTATTCATGTGTACATATTGAAAACATTTAAAATGAATACTATAAAATAAAATAAATGATTAACATTAAGCCGACACAAAATATGATTTGTTAGTATTAACAATATTACAACACAAAATCATAATATGTATTTGTCTTTTCACAATTAATTGCTAAAATACTGATAAAGAAAATAAAACTTCATGTTTCCTGCGATGTTTTTAATATTGACAACTAAACATAATATATATTATAATCATAAAATTTGATAAGTTCCACTGCACTCCTGTCAATAAGTTGGCATTTTTAATGGTTTATTTGTTGCTCACTTGTCTGACATAGGAGACATGACAATCAATCGCAATGCATTTTCTGTGTTTTTTTTTTTCTTTAATCAAAATTTAATTTCAATACATTTAAAATAATCAGGACAATTTACACATTAAAGTGTATAATTTATTATTTTGTGAAATTGATTACACAATAAATTCTTAACCGTAATATACATGATATAAATATGTTAAATACTGAATATTCCATTCCTCAACTGGAATTCTCATATTGCATGATTAATTAATACAAAATTGTAATTTGCAACAAATAAGTATTTTTTATTTTTCAAAGAATAGTTCTTCTGAATGTAGGTGTTCATTTTGTGATAACATAATTAAGTATACAACTCATCCAGATGAAAAGAACATTATTCTCGAAACATGTAGATTTTATACCTAATAAAGTGGTGTGAACAAAATTAGTATTTTGCAGCTGGAGATACAAAACAGTGAGTGCTTTTGTTTATATTAAAATACCATGAATTTAATTTTGGTAAATATTATAGACTAACCACTTTTAGAAATCCAGTTGGTGTTTGTTTTATTGAAGTTTCTACATAAAAAATCAATGAATTTTTATATTGATTTATTCTTATACCATAAGAAATAGGTATAAAAAATATTAATTTAAAAATACAACAAAATTTAACAAAACTAGGGGGGCATCCTGAAACTTGAGGGCAAGAATGTATATATAAACTAAATTAATCCATGCTATGTTCAGTTTCAGAATTTTTTGAAAAATAACATTTTGAACCGTCATAAAACTGTGCTTTAGGAAAAATGTATTATGTATTCTCAAAAATTAAAAAAAAGTCTATTCTGACACATTCATTTACAGCGGAATGTCAAAACTATAGTCTTCACTCGCGACTATTATTTATTCATAATCATAAAAATAAATAATTTCATTAAATAAAACACAATCACTTTGTATAAAACCACAAATTTTATTAAACGCCAACCAATTTCGCTCAGCTCATGCTTCGTCAGGGAGTACTTAAAACTAACAATAAATACAAAAAGAGTGCATTTATATATACATAAAGAGGAAGACAGAATATAAAATTACATGCGAATGAGAGAGACAATATATATATACATTTAGACAGAATGTCAAGGGAGGGGAAAGTACAATGTTGATTGATGTTAAATTAATTTAAGATGAAACATACCTATATGGGGCTAAAGCTTGAGCTAAGCGAAACCGGTTGGTGTTTAATAAAATTTGTGGTTTTATATATAAAGTGATTGTGTTTTATTTAATCTAATATGTCAAAATATAAATTATTTCAATTTGTTAATTTAATTTTTACAAAAGTAAAATAATACAACATTTATGATTATTAGATATCAGAATTCTCTAACTTATTATTGACAATAATGCCCTTTCGGGTTGACACCTGTTTTTAAATTTTACAGATTTTACAATAAAGGTAGTCCTCGACTTATGACAATTCGCACTTACGACCGAAAATGCATGCATAAGAAAGATGGCGCAATAATGATGCAATACATACTTCCTGTTGGTCAGTAAGTCGCGGGATGTGCGCAAAGAATATCGTTTGTTTCTCACTTCTTCCTTTCATTATTTTTAAATTCCAATTCAGTTAACACAGCATTTTCGAACTTGGACATTTATTTATACATATAATAAGACATAATATACTATATATTTAATTTCTGAAGTGAATAATTAATAAATCGTGCCCATAATGACTAGTAAATGGAATAGATGTGATAAAAAAAAGAGATATGCAATAGATTTAGAAATAAAACCTTAAATAATGAAACAATATGAGAGCGGTGGAAAAGTGAAGGACATAGTTCACGATTTACAATTATCACATTCAACGATCTGTACAATTTTGAAGAATAAAGTAAGATTCAGTGAAGCTGTTAAAGGAACAACACCTATAAAATCTACAATAACAACAAAAAAAGACTTGGACCACCCATCTACGAAATGGAAAAACTATTAGTGATTTGGATGGAAGATTTGATGAAAAAACGAATCCCTTTTAGCCTCATGACCATAAAGACAAAAGCGCGGAGCCTTTTTGAAAACCTGAAGTTAAAGGAAAATAATGACTACAAGCAAACGTGCCAGCAATAGTTGGTCTGCGAGATTAAAAAAATGGGCCAATTATCAAAATGTGAAAATAAGTGGAGAAGTAGCTAGTTCTGATTACAAGGCTGCTGAAGATTTTATCCAAACATTTGACACATTGATTAGGAAAGAAGAATACGTCATGGAACAAATTTTAAATGTTGACGGAACCGCGCTCTATTGGAAGAAAATGCCTCAGCGTACCTACATTAATAAGGAAGAAAAAAGTCTGCCAGGATTCAAGGCATTTAAGGATCGTATCACCCTTTTATTGGGTGGCAATATTACTGGATATAAATTAAAACCATTAATGATTTATCACTCTAAAAAGCTGAGAGTATTAAAAAGAATCAATATTTATATGTTACCACTATATTACCGATCAAACAGAAATGGGTAGATGATGCAATTTATTTTTGAAAACTGGTTTTTAAATTTGTTTATTCCAGAAGTATAACAATATTGTAATCAGAAAGGAATTCCAATTAATATACTTTTAATACTAGACAATGCACCAGGACATCCACCACAACTCGGAACTTTTCATCCTAACGTCAAAATCGTGTATTTACCCCCTAATACTACCAGTATTTTGCAAACCATGGACCAGGGAGCTATTGCTACATTTAAAGCCTATTATTTAAAAACTACATTTGCCCAAGCAATAATAGCGCTTGACGAAGGAAAAACTTTTAAAGAGTTTTGGAAGAATTTTAATATTCTACATGCAATTAAAAATATAGGAAAGGGGTGGCAAGAGGTCACGTCATCGTGCATGTATGGAATATGGAAAAAACTTACTAAACGTTTTGAAAATATAACTCGGTCGCCATTTGAAAAAGAAATTGATATTGAACACATTACAAATCTCATTCTAGAGTTTGGCCAGAAACTTGAAATTAATATTGATCACGAAGACATAAACCAACTTATAGAAAATGATTTGAAATATCTTACAAATGAAGAATTGTTATACATTGAAAATCAAAGGGTTGAAGAAGAGACTGAAAAAAAAATGGAATTGGAATCTACAATTCATATTGAAAGAAATGGATGCAGCGTTCCTCCAAATTGATCAAGGAATGCAAAAATGGATTCGGATAATGAAAGATTCTTAAGTGTAAACCGCCGTATTCAGGATAACCTTGCTTGCTACAAAAAAATATACAGGGAAAAAAGAGAACAAATAACTCAACTAAATAACTAAAATGAGACATTTCTTTAAAAAAGGGTACTAATGCTTCTTTTCCCACTGATGAAAAACCAATGGATTGTACTTATATAAGTACGGATGACGAGGGATTTTAAAAATTAATTACGTAAATATCAATTTTTTTGTTAATAAATAACACATCTATATGTACATACATGTTTTATTTTAATACATATTTTGTATGAAATTCGACTTACGACCAAAGTTTTGGAACGTATCTCGGCCGTAAGTCGAGGACAACCTGTACATATTTGTTTTCAGTTCAGATGAAGTTCATAGCGTTCCAGACAAATTTAGGTGTTTGTTATATCAGTACATATTTCAAAACATTTTAGAACTGGGTAAATTGAACAAGAAATCTTTTTACTCTAAAACAATTTATTTATGAAATAAATGCTTTATTATGTAGATAGCTTAATGATCAGTTTACCATGTACCAATTTTCGAGCTTTCACTGCCTTTATGTTTATATGTTTATAAATGTGAACAATTTATCAAAAATTCATGTAAGAATTTTTTTTGTATGATTTAAGAAAATACCTTTTGTATTTTTGTTTATTGTCTATTAGAACTTTTACCGGCCCTTAACTCGATAGTTGTTTTTAGCATCTTGGCATTAAGATTGTTTGAAAATACTGTTCATAAATGTATGAATTTTATTTTAAAATCTATGAATTTATGAACCTATGAATGAAGTTTTTACTTTGGTAAAAAAAATACTTAAGTAATTTTTTTTGCGAGAACGGGTTGTTAAAAACGGGTTGTTACATCCAGTATTAAACTAATTTTACTCTCCGATATCCGATCAATCATTAGTTAAAAATGTCGGACTCTTCACAGCTGTTTCAAGTCATTTGTCATATTGATACTTTGAAAATTGCAGTATACGACAATGAATCATTCAATATCTCGGTATTTTAGTGATGAGAGTTCATCCGATGATGTTTAATTTATTTAATTGAAGATTTTTCACCAGCAAAGTGACAGATTTCAAATGAGCAAATTGTATGTATTTGATGATTATTCGCATTGCCACACTATTAGGCGGGATTGACTTTGGCGGTAGTAAATTTGACGTGCGAACAACCCACAAACTAGTTTTACCACAGGCGATGGTAAAGTTACTATAGTCAAAATGTATTACTAATCACACAACCGGCTTCCTTCCCTCTATTTTTTCATACAATATTTGTTAATACATTACATTACATTTTCTTGAAATTTGTATGGGGGTTAAGGAAAACATATGTAATAGAAAACTCAACACAAATAAATCACTGCGAAAATGTAATTTATTTTGGATCTAATATGATTTAAAAACATAGTTTGGGCCAAATATTTATTAGAAATAGGGATTATCGAGACTTATAACCAAGTATCTTTTTATAATTATTAGATTTTTTTTTAAATAATGACATTTGAATGAACTAGAATTATTTGTCTAAATGAAAAGACTAACGCTGTAGTTACCCTACAAATAGAGTTGTAGCAGTAGTATAGCGTTTCTGAAATAATAATAATAGATTCACAAATGATTTTTAGAGTAGAATACGTGGCACACGCATGACCCTGCGGATTAATTAATGCAGGAAAGTTACAATATATTTTAATCTAGCTGATATTTGATTCACCCAAAGGCTCGTCAGTTGACAGTGCGGTTAGGATTTTGTTTATATATACCTGCATTTTAAGTCTTCTACTCCCGGCATACATATATGCTATATCCAGGCTAAAAATGAGTTATTCATTAGATTTATTTTCAAAATATAAAGTCTATTTTTTGGCCGTATAAATGAGTTAAACCACTTTCGCTTTTCATCCTGCAGCATTTCATGTGCAATACATTATTTATTAAAATGCATTAAGATTGTGTATCAATAAATGTTTTTCTTTAAAATACATATACAATCTTTAGTAAATACTTAAATACGAGGGGCAAGTAAAAAATAAGGTTCCTACATTTTTTTCAGGTATAAGGTATTTTTTATTGCAATAAATAAGTAAACCATCTGAAAGCTTGTACTTTATTCTATTTTTCTACATAGTCTCCTGATTTTTCTATGCATTTTTCCTGACGAGTTATCCACTTCTGAAAACCCGCTTCGAAGAATTCCGCCGCTAGGCCGCCGATGAACTTGGTGACCGCTTCTTTCACCTCTTCATCTGTATTGAAGCGTTGTCCACCCAAGTGTTGTTTCAATTTTGGAAACAAGTGGAAGTCGCTGGGAGCAAGATCAGGGCTGTAGGGGGCATGGTCAAGCAATTTCCAGCCGAATTTGTCCAGTAGGGCGGTGGTCTGTCGAGAGACATGCGGGCGAGCGTTGTCGTGGTGCAGCCTAACGCCCTTGGTCAGTATAATCGGTCAAAATGTTGTCGATGGTTTTTTCACAAACCTCAGGAACCTGGACAGCACGCTCCCGAAGCGTTACTCTCCGATCTTCGAGGAGAATGCGCTCAATCTTCGCCACGACTTCGTCCGACACCGATGGCCTCCCACTCCTTTGCTCGTCGTGGACGTCTGTGCGTCCTTCGGAGAACTCCCTGCACCATTTGCGGACGTGTTGGACGCTGATGCAAGCTGTGCCATAAACTTCTTCCAACTGTCGATGAATTTCAACAGGTTTAAGCTTCTTCGCGTTTAAAAATCGAATCACCGAACGGATTTCACACCTGGCGGTAACGGCGATGGCGGGTTCCATAGCGGATGGCTGTCAGGCCTTTACTGAGCGTCGCAGCGTTTGCTCCCGGTAGTGGGGATGTAGTTAAGGGACCAACAATCAAGGCGGTGTTGCCGGATTTCGCCTAGCATCTCGCGTGGCGAGTGTACAGCGTAAGGAACCTTATTTTTTACTTGGCCCTCGTATGTAAAAAATGTTTTATTATCATGAAAATAATTGTAATCTGCAAACTCCTTAAACAGTGTATTCTAAGCGTAGTGATATCGCAGGTACAATTGTTATTATATGTATGTATATACACGTTTTAAAATATTTGTATAATAAAGTTAATTTGTTGGTGTATATGTTTTTTTATTTCTCACACGATTATGAGAATAAATCAAATTTTATTATTAGGTACTCTGAATAAAAAGATTGTTAGTGTATTGTTAGTCATTATTTCTCATATGAAAAGTAGGAAATCGTTAACTTATTTCTGTACCTACAAAGCAAATATGTAGATGGTAGTCACAGATGACTAATACTCCAGGAGAGAAATTTTTGTATTCTGCTTTAATTTATTTTTATTTCATGTTTATTTAAGCCATGGTTCATTTCTAAAAATTCCCCCCAATTGATAGATTTGGTAACCCCTCATACCATAGAAGGTGTTTGAAGTATGAGGGCGATTTGAAAAGTTTTGAGCCTCAACTGGAAGATAGCAACTATTTCAGCCATTTTGGACGCTCAGTTGTTCTTTGATAGTCGTTATCAGTCTGTGTTTTTATAAAAATTGAAGAAATCGAATATCGTGCTGTAATTAAATTCTTGCTTTTAAAAGGCAATACGCTTACGCAAATTAAAGGCGGGTTGGATTCTGTTTATGGGTACTCTGCTCCATCATTTGTCACTGAAAAGATGGGCAGCTGAATTTAAACATGGTCGTACCAGCTTGGTTGATGATGAATGTTTGGGATGACCAACAACTGCAACCACCATCAAAGAGTCTTATGGGCATATCGAAGGAATGCATTCATCATATTTTACATGAAAAATTGAGCATGAGAAAGCTGTCTGCGCGTTAGGTGCTGCGCTTGCTCACTTTGGACATCAAGCGGTTCAGACTAATAGACCTCCCAACATATTCACCAGATCTGGCACCCTGCGACTTTTTTCTATTTCCTAAACTCAACGTTTTACTCGGAGGACGAAGAATTTCATCGAATGAGGGATTATCGCATCTGTAGACGCCTATTTTACAGAGTAAGACGCCAACCACTATTAGGGAGTAAAAGATGTTGGATCATCGTTGGCAAAAGTATATTGACTTAAAAGAAGATTGTGTTGAAAAATAAAACTGATATTGATCAAAAAAATACTTGTTTCTCTATTAAACTCAAAACTTTTCAAACCACCCTCGTATTATGTAATATTTTAAAGTTAATCATATATTTTTTTAATAATATTTGGACTTTCATCCTTTTGATTATTAAAAAATACGGGTTATTTAATGAAAATCATCAGATTGTATGGACTTCCATTAATTTAGTATAATAAATTACAGTAAAAATGGTTATACTGATGTTACTTGTGGTTTTAATATAGGTACTGTATAAATATTTTTTGACATAACAAATAGCCTTACAATTATTATTTAACTGGAAATAGAGGTACTATTACTCATAAAAAAATTTATGAACTATTATTTTGTTCCTCTTCGTAATCTACTAACAGGAATATTTCCCTAAAATTAATGTTGCATTGATTTATCCATTTAAGTCATTTTAATATGTCATAGTATTTAGACTTTTCAATAGATCGCCAAGTCATTTGTATCACTGAATTATCATGAGGCATCGAAATTGTTTTTTGGATATACTGTTTGATAAACAATAGTTCATCAAAATAATTTTTGTAAAACAAAATTCCTAGATGACTCTTTCTCACTTTCAATTCAACAACTTTTTAAATTTAAAAGAGGTTTCCGTCTTCGTTTTACTTTCTTGTAATAAAAGGACTAGAGTTAGAGGCGAGTTGTGAAAACGTTTTAAGGTCTTAAGGTAAGGACTTCCATTTCATGAACATTTAAAGATTTGTCAAGTATTGAGTATGCAAGTTCTCATCAGCATCTACCTTAGACCATGTGGCCTTTTAATTGAAATCAGATACAGTGTAAGATGCTTGTCTAGTCGGAAGCTGTGCATCAAAATTGTAATAGAATTTCCTTTTTTTCCAAAACAATTATCAGATCATACTGTAACTTCTTGGACTCCATGAGGAATTTCATTCATTGCCTATTTTATAAATCAGTTTACCAGGTTCTATAACATGCAGTAGGATTGTTTAGAGCTTCCATTTAAAATTGTGTAATTTTATGTCCACAACTTCCTTCAATATAAATATGAACTGTTAACATTGAAGTTGGAAGACATTTTTGAAGGTCAACTATTACTAATATTTTATATACCGTTTACTGCGGTAACAAATGGGTACACATGTTTCGCAGCAAAAGGATGCAAGTGAACACCCATCCGATTGCTTTGTTTCATCCTCTTGGACTAGAACACTTTTCAAATTATTATAATCGCGAGTAGTGCTCAAAGAACTCAGATCTTTTTGCCATACAAAAACAACATATGTATTTTTATTTATTATTAAATCTAACAATGAAAAGTAATTTTAACCCATCTGTTTCTTAATTCCATAATACCTAATCGCCTTTTGGAAACAAACAACTCCTTTGATATTAATAAGGGTTTGGAAATTATACATACATAGGGGTTTAGAGTTAGATAAATTTGAAATTTGTAAAATAAGAAATAGTGTTAATAGCAAGCTTAATATTATTAATAACCAAATCCTCTTTGCTAATAGTCACCTTTTAAATTTGTTTACATATTAGTTCTTACTTATTCACCATTTTATAGTTTTGTTTTTATCTATGCTTGTATTTTTTAATTTCAGTATACATTGTTTCCTGAAGAAGATACCATAGGTATCGAAACATGTAGAATAATTAATAAATAGTGGCTTAAACAAAGTATTTTATATAATTATTAATATAAAATGAGGCCAGAGTAATTTTGCAAATATTGAAGAAATGTAGGAGACCCTAAAAATGCTGTCTACACTTGAAGGTGCGGATACGAAAACTATGGGTTAAATTTATTAAATATGCTGCACAATTTTTCCACACTTCTTACCAAACATTTGTAATTTCTCCGTTAATGACGTTATTTCAATTATTTCTAGCACTTGTCATTTTCTTAAATGGTTGAAAAATAATTATCCTAAGCTCGTGCACCTGTTATGATCAGTTCAAGGAGAACCCGTGATAAGTAACAATAAAAAAGTAAAAAAAACGCTGCTTAATTACTATGCATAATTATTTAATCCACGACAGTAAATTGACAAATGTTTTATAATTATAGAATATATATAATTATAGTTATTGTTTTTTAAATGTGTTATTATAAAATAAAGGTATTTTCAGTTCTCTATGTACAATACATAAAATATAATATGTACATAGATGGTAAGGAATAATAAATAAAGTTTTTATTAATCGCAATGATAATTTATTTTTGCATTGACAAAACTAATCCAGCCACTCTGTCATGTATGTACATAGTTGAGGAGTGATGAGTCCATTATTAGAACACTTATGGATTATTGGGCAAACACCGCAAGGCATCCTCACCAGTCCTGGGGGTGGCAGAAGAGATTGTATGGAGCGATAGAGTCGATTTCCATCAGGAGCCACAGTTTTTTCTGCTTTTCCGTCATACACTAAAGTATTTAGGATGGTTTCAAGGTCTTCTATATCCAGGGATACCTTAAATTTATAAAAACAAATGAAAAAGAGTATATCTTATTCTAAATAGACCATACCCATAATTATTATGTATTAGGCTTAGCTTAGTTACTTAACATAGCGATTAGACATTTAATATATATAAACCTAAATATACAATTGTCATTGCTTCCAATTTTATATTTGTTATGTCAATCATGATCACAAGAGTGAAACCAAAAATGAAATGTCATAAAATTATTAGAAAATTAAATATAATAATAAAAACTATGAAATATTGTCTTTTGACTTTCAGCGATCCCTCATTATAAGGATGATGTCTGCCGTGGTTTATCAGTTATAATTACTCGCAGGATTCAGAATTCTACCCTCGAACCACATGTATACATGCATCTGCTAGCCAGTGAGATTTTGAGGGACCTCCTTTTCTTCACTAAGTAAGCTTATTTAAAGTTTTGAACAAATAATCAGAGTTTTTACCTTACTTATTCCTAATTCTGTGATAAATTTGTGAACATCGTTTGCGGTGGCGTATGCAAAATTTCTCGCTACAAGAGGTCCTGCCGGATTGTTTCGTGAATTTTCTGCTCTTTGTTGAAGAAACCTGTGGCATTGTTGATTTAGTACATCAACAAATTCTGATTCAAAATCTTGATCTTGATACCAAGCACCGCCAGTAATTGAACGGTCAGGCTCGAAATTGTACAACATGTACACCTTTTTCTTTGAGGCCTGTAATTTTGAAATAAAACAAAATGATTGTCAGATGAATCTCAGTAATGTATCTTTTTTAAGTAGGTACGTATACGACGATGAACATTCTTTTGACATACATTGACACTTTTGACAGCTTTGATAAGTTTTTTGTTTTCCAAATTCTTCAATATTTTATTTAATTGGGTCATAATGAGGTTAGATTTGAAACGAATGTCACGTATCCATATTCCTTTATTGCCAGCTTCTTCGATAATTGAGTAAACAACCTTTTCTTCATTATCAGCTCCTTTCACAGATGTTTTATTTGTAGGGTCTTTCAATCTGTAACAAAACCATGGTTTTTACACAAATCATTTAAGTTGAGAATCACCCCGCGAAAATAATGCTGAAGTTTAACTGTGTGTTTTGCTTGCTCATTGCTCACAATGTATGTTCTGTAATAGTTTGATTGTTTAAATACCTGTAAATAAGTACGCCACCTTGATTGAAAAGATCGAAGTTTCCTTGTTGGAGTAGCTTATTTATTATTGTTACTCGTTGACTAGCAGAAAGTTCTGAAATATTCTGAGAAATATCTTTGTCTGAGATTCCTTTAGGATTATTCTGTGCTAATGTTATTATTTTAGCTATTATTTCAGAATCGTCCATTTTCGATTCACTACTTCCAGCGTCATTCATTCTAAATGTTAATATTAATCTTGGGTACGTAGTTTTCCTGGAACACAATTAAGTTTACTCCATCATTTTTATATTACAATTTTGAATATAATACTGTATACGTTTTTTTTAATTTATAAAATTTTAATGTGAAGTTTTAATAACACAAAACTTACTAAAATTATGTTGCACTATAAAAAAATAAAAGTATTTAAAAAAATAAATCAATTCTTAAGCCAAGAATATTTTAAGGTTAACGATTGTTAGGAGCCGTCAAGTTGACAAAAATCTGACATTTCGATGCGCGCACGCGCACTAAACACCATAGAAACTAAACACGTAAATACCATTGTTAGTTTATGGTTTATTGTTAAGACGACTATGAGGCGGCTTCAGAATCATAGATAAGAGATATTTCAGTATCAAGACACTCAGACCTATTCTCAAAATTTCAATATTGAAATGAAGGTGATTGTTACACCTACCCTCAAAAATAGACAGTACGTAAATTAACGTCCGTGTTATATTTGAATGAGAGAGAGGGAGAGAGAGTGAGGGAGATAAACGTACCATAATCTGTCAAAACAAAAATGATTGTTACACCTACCCTCAAAAATAGACAGTACGTAAATTAACGTCCGTGTTATATTTGAATGAGAGAGAGGGAGAGAGAGTGAGGGAGATAAACGTACCATAATCTGTCAAAACAAAAATGACAACAAGATTGGCCGTGATTCTTCTCTACGACACTGCGGATGAGGAAATCAATAGGTAATTTATGAACAAACCTTTTTCTGTGAACTTTGAATACTGTATTAGTACTTATTTTAACTAAAAACTTATATTTTTAGTCGAAACTCGAGAATGGAAAGACGTCGTTTGCGTGATTTGTGAAACCCGATGGAAATTCCAAATGGACAATTTTTACTATACCGCCTTGATAACGACACCGTTATATATTTATTTGAAGTATTAACTCCCTTTTTAAGAGTTTCAAGGTATTCAGGATCTATAACACCACAAAAAAAGGTAAATGTTTTGAAGTTTGTTCACTATTTTTTAGTTAT